>CM056955.1:19423896-20878525 GCA_029856935.1 Cyclocarya paliurus
TAAACACAAACTTTAGGTTCATTTAATTTGGCCAAACCTAAATTTCATTTTTCGCTTCCTAGTAGCTATATATAGCTGTCTTGTTTGTAGACAGTCAGCAAACGAAAATGTATAAGATTTTGATGTCGACCCAAAATAGTTAGGATCGATTAACTACCTACGTACTTCTACAAATCCATGATTAAAATTTTCATGCCCTAGTGATTGCTAAGACTGATCATATGGTTATTATTAGCTTGGAATCTGAGTGAGACCGCTCAACAACTCTTGAGATTACACATTTATAATTTATTAGACAGTACTGTAGGCCGGTTGGAAGACTAAAATGTTGTTCTTCTTTGCACAGAGTTATGAAGTCGAAAGATACATAATAGACTTGCCAGCAAACCTTATCAGCCCTAGCTCTCGAGCTATTAGAAAATTTCTCTGAAGGATGGGACTGTCATGCAAAATCATAATCGAGAACCCTTGTAAGATCTTCCTGACCCCCTCAAAATCTAATTATTATCGTAACAAATTATGGCTACTAATGGGGACCGTTAAAGCCTGATCAGTACTGAACCCCATTGCAAAAATAGTAAAATAAAAATAGTAGCCAAGAATTTTGATTTGACTAGGCATGAGGCTTAAGGGATAAGATATAAAATGCAAAGAAAGGATAATTTAAAAAAAAAAGAGCCTGCAAATGAAATGATCAGCGACTTCCTCTTCATTGTATTAAACTTCAGTTAATATTAGATTTTACCACCTCAAGGCCTGCTGGCATGATATATATATAGATATAATATATATATATTTATATATATATAGAGCCAAACCATGTAAAATCTTTGTGCCCCTTTTATTAATTGTTTTTTTATTCTCTTTATTTTGTCAAGCTATGGATGCATATCAAAACCATCGACACCACGTTCTATAGGTCATATGACCAATTGTTGGCCATCATGCTAGGCTAGAAGAACAACATAATAGTTTGGCACCATTTGTGGAAATTTCTCATGTTGTTGCCCTCAGATAAAAGATGGCATGACCAAAGAAGGAAAATGGTTCTAGCAACTCAAAGATAAGTGGACTCAACATTTTGTTCGTCCATCTTCTTGTTGCTACGTTTATAGCTAAATATTAGTATACACTACTATTGAGCACAAGGCTCACATAGGTCATGCATAGCGAGCATGGAGCCCGCTAGAAACCGACGTTTTCGACGCAGTTTTTGGGCAAAATTGACGCCGACCAACGTCTGAAAAGCTGATGGTGCAACCGACTGTAATCGGTCAATGGGGAGGAGGAAACTGATCGAAGCGGTTCTTGGTTGACGTCGGTTCTTTTAGCGGCGAGATTCTACTGAGAGAGAGAGAGTTGCATAGGAGAGAGAGAGAGTTAGAGAGTTGCAGAGGAGTCAGAAAATGAAAGAAGGTTGGGGAAGAAGAAGACCCCATATCGAAACGACGCCGTTTGGTTTAATACCAAACGGCGTCGTTTCTATTATCTATCGTATACTTATAGGTATAGAACGACACTGTTCCATTTAAACCTTAAGTGGAACGGCAATGTTTTGCTTAGTGTATATTTAAAAATAAATAAAACTTATTATATCAATCGGTTTACTGGTTGGGTCCAACTTCAAATCGGGACCGAATCGCTGAACGTCGGTTTCGGTAATATTCCTCCACAGGCCAGTTAGTTCCTGACATGGCCGGCCAGTTCACGTCGATGGTGGCCGGTTGCGTCGGTTTCTATACGGCCCTAACCTAAGGTGAACAACGATATTCAAGGATAAGGCCTGTGCATATGTACAGCTTTCCAGGATAACACAGAAACTCTTATACGACCAAAACCCCCTTATACGAATCGAACCCCGCAATTACCGAGACCACCTTCGCAGACTCTTCTTGGATCTTCGTCTCTGGTGAGTCGAAAAATTCACTAACACGTTCACAACATCATCCACTTCCAACATGACTTTCACGTATTTCTCGTCTTCGACCACAACCTCGTACAGATTATTCAAGGCTTGCCTTTTAATTTCCGTATCGCCAACCTTCATCCTTGTCCATAAGTCTCCAACATAAAACCGCATGTCGTCTTTGCAAGCACCAAGACCAGGCTTTGAAACAACCAACGCATACCCATGAGTCAAAATACCGGCTGTGTACATGTCAGACAGGTCCTTCAAAAACCGATCGAGTTTCGTGAGTATCACATTCAGGACGCTCTGCATGAGAAGCTTGCCGCTCAACGCAAAGGCGAGCCAGGTCGTAGCTTTCGTTAGCAGTGACAAATATGGCAGATGCTAAGCCTGCCACTGCTGGGCTTTCACCGGAGTACTCGCAGTCCTCCGTGGCGATTAAGCCGGCGTTGAGCTCCTCAAGCTTGCCCCGAATCGATTGCCATTTTGCTGCAAAGACTTTGACTGAGTGAGACACTGAAATCAACGAGGATAATATCTCAATGGCTAGCCGGAGGCTGGACATGCCAGCCGATAGTTCGGTAGAGACTTTATCTGGCTTATCTCCCATCGTAGTTCTCATTGGCTTTGGAGCAAACCCATCTCTTGATACGGGTTCCAGCGATTTGGCTGAAAATATTCCGGCGAGAAATGAGAATTCCGGGGAAGAACAGACCCTTACAAAACGGTATCAATATTATCGTGGACAGAGAGACTGGGGCTCCGACTACTCATCTATTTCTTATCCATTGTTCGCAGCTGAAAGTGAATTAAATTTCTGCCTAAATATACCGTACTGTCCATCTGGGTTCCTCTAATACAGACTACAGTGATGTAGAAATGTTAAAGATTGTGGTGGCAGGGGTAGCTCTGTCATACCGAAGGTGGAAAGGGTGGCTCACTCTGTCGGGAGTTGGAACATATTTAAAGATGGGGATGATAAAGGGGCGAGAAGTTGCTAGGAAAGAACAAAAGCAGGGGTAGGTATAAGGTTTTTTTTTTGTTTTTTGAAATTCAAGGTATAAGGTTTCTTCCACCGTATCTGAAGTGGCATATATTTTCTCAATGCAAAATATGACACACGAAAAGCATATTAGTAATAAATACATTATACATAAGAGTAGTATTATAGATGTAAAGAGATTTTAAAATTAAATTTATAAATTGATTTTGTTTCATGTGATTTATCATATTTATTTTTTATTAAAAATAATTTTATAATCTAATATACTAAATTAAGTCACGTTAGTTTTTAATTTAATTTTACTTAATCTCAGGGTTAAGTATGGCGGAAGGCCATTTTACTGCTCTCTGGCGACCATCACGCACCCCACCACAGGTTTTCCAATGTGCCCATCTTTTAGACGAGCGAACTATTTCGTCAAACGAAGTTGTGCGTGATCCACACGCGCTAGCTAAAGGTGCTCTTCTGCTGCCACGCGCAGCTTTTCTCGGTCTAAAGCCACCAGTTACTTCAGACCTGATTGACCAACATACTCATAGGATGGCGCATGGCTCTCAAGTGCCATCAAAATCACTTTGTTTGTAATTTTTCATCCAAAGGTTGAAAATGCGGATCTATATCTTTCTAAGATATAGTTTGTTTTTTCCATGTATCTTTAATTTCTGTTACGTCTTTTGTTTTAGAAAAATAAAAACAAAAAGAACGCATTGTTTCTTGAACTTTTGTTCATAAAGTGTCTTTTGGACTTTTGATCATATAGTGTGTCATGTACTCTATTTTAGATATAGTATGGGGTTTGTTAACTCTGTTTTGGACAGAGTTGTGTTATCTCTCAGGTGGTTGGAGAGGGATTTGCAGTATGGACTAGACCATATCAATCACAGTTGTGTACTGGGGAGTCATTAAGTGTATTAGTTGGCTTGAAATTAATGTTTCAAATCAAAGTTGTAATGTCTGTTATTAATGAATGTAGTTTTTTTTTTTTTTTAAAAAAAAAAAGAAGAAGAAGAAAGAAAGAAAGGTGGTGGCAAGAGAATGTTTGCATTATGTTAATTATTTGTTTGATTATATGCATTAGAGTGGATGCTAACCGTTCGCTAAGAATGACATAATTTTACAGTACCTCTTTGTCGAATTTGCAGTTCTGTGACGTTACTAGTCTGTATTCACAGACCCAGAATACAATTTATCATTTTGGTTGAATTATAGCTAGGGGCAGCATCAATTTGAAAAACGTAATATCAATGTCCAATGCCGTACAGCAACCAATGCTTACATTATGTTATAATTATTGAATGATTATATGGTTTAGCCTGGAATCTGTCAGTTAGCTGCTCGTGCCATAATTTTGCAGTAATGTTTTGACAGATTTACAGCATTTAATGTGTTCTATTTAGTGTTCACATAGAGACAACATTAACACTATTTTTTATGGTAAATTTTGTTATCTTGAGTCACGTATAGTGATATTTTACATATCAAGTGATTTTGTCTATCTACTACTTAAACTACATTTATTTAAAATTGTGACATCAATGAAACTGTGAATGATAAAGATTACTATGAAAAAGAGCATGATGATCAATTTACATGATATGTTATTACTAATCAATTTACAAATTAGCACTGTAATTATTGTATGATATTTGTATGCAATTAGAGTGGAAGCTATTAGATTTTTTTATGTAAGGATGATGGTTTGGAACTTGATTCTCTTGTTTAGAGGTTGAAAGAGGTTTAGATACTGAGTTAAGATGAGATGAAAATTAAAAATAAAATAAAATATTATATTATATTTTAATATTACTATTATTTTGATATTTATAAAATAAAATTAATTATTATATTTTATATAATAATTTAAAAAAAAATAATTTGATAAAATGAATTGAGATGAATTCAAATAAATGGAGAGGCTTTTATATCCAAACCCGTAACCTTATCTGCAGTCGAAGCTATTAAGGTAGCTATGACTATCATAACTTTGCATTACTGTTTTGTCAAATTTGCAGCTTTTAGTATCTGTCGGATGTTAAGAAAATTATTGTTCAAGGAATGAAGAGAATTTATTTATCAGTTCTCACATGAGAAAAACAATATCCGGGCATCAATTTATTTCACGTTTATGATGAAAAGTTGTGAGGAAGGAAGAGAATTCTAGTTGTACGATGAGACGTTCACTACAATACAAATAGTTTTTAATGACGGTTGTGAATTTGTGACAGTCTCTAAACCGTTATTAAAAAGTATTTTATATAACGGTTTCTGGAAAGCGTCACTAAAGTGAGAGAGATTCTTTTTTCGTTCGAACGTATTGGAAAAAAATCGTTCGAACATCACATATACGTTTGAACATGTCGTTACTTAAGTTCGAACGTCAAGAGATATGGCGCCAACGTTCGAACATTAGTAATTAATGTTCGAACATTAATTGTAAATTTAAATTAATTATGACTCTAATTTAAAATTAATGTAGTTTTTATAATGCATAATTTGTATTTATAATTATGTATACAAGTCTAAAAAATTTACTTGTATATATTTATATATACACAATTTGTAAAATATAATTATAAATATATTTATGTTTATTTATATAAATATATATTTATATATACATATATATATTTATGTATATTTGAAGTGCAGTGATTTAGTATCAAAGTTGAAAAATATAACATTAAAGAAGATTGAGAATTGAAATAAAAAAAACTATAGATATATTAAATAATATTGTTCCCTACAAATATTAAAAGCAAAATACAAAATATGATAAAAGTACGTAAACAACACTCAGATGATAGCGTTGTCCAGGAAATCCGTAGCCTGTATCTCCTCAGTCAAGGTATCAACCTTGTCGTTAAGAATACATATACGGTGGGCTATCTCGGCGATAGACGCGTCTACAGGCCCGAGTGATTGATCGATCTTATGATCGATCTGCGCAGTCAGCTGTGAGATAATTGCATCAACCCAAGCAAGCTGCACATCTCTTGCAGATGTACTCACTGGCTGCTGACCACTACTCCCCACACCGTGCTCGGGCTGCGTCGAAGGAACTAGATCCTGTATAGGGGGTGGCTGACGTCCTCTCGCCTGTCCAATGCTACGTCGATGTATAGTCATGTCGAGAGCACTCATCTGATCTTTGACCCGCTCCTCCGGCTGGGTTGGCACGCCCCGAGCAGGTAATAACCTGCTGATCAGGACACCGTATGGGAGGTTGTCCGTGGAAATGATACTCATCTCGTAACGGATCCTCTCAAATATGTGTTGTGGAAAATCTATGGGATCTCCACGTGCCACTCGTATAAAAAACTGTGCTCGAAGCCGACTGAATGTGGTCTTATGTGCCACAGGATCTACATTTGTTGCAATAATAAGATGCAACATGCGGAAGAATGGTAGCAAATGGTTTTGGTGGAAAGAGTTTGGCCTCTCGATCTGCATGCGGTCTCTCCTAGTGAGGATGTAGAAATCCTCATCTAGGTCATCATCCCTAGCGGAAGGGCTAACACCCTCGGCCTCTGACCGGTCCGCATCTCTGGCTGATAATGGATCAAATGAGCCAGTAGATGATGCAGAAGTGCCTACATCTGCCTCGAGTCTACCGTGAGCAGATGTAGATGTGCGAAGCGAGGCTAGAGAGTCAGCCTCAGTCGATGTCTGAACTCCTCGACGAATCCCGAGGTGCTTGGCGATGACATCGGGTGAAATATCAAACGTGACACTGCGTACGGTCATAGTGTGAGAGGATGCGTCCTGAGGCATGTCACACATCCCCATATAAAACTCCTGAACCATAGAGAGGTATACCTTCCCCTTCAATGTGCAGATATTTCCCCAACCTCTACTGAGGAATACATCTCTCAAGTTCGTCTGCTCCCATCTGAGTTAGTCGAACTCATTGATCAGGGCTTCTTGCTCTACCATAATAGCACGAGCCCTGATCTGAGCAGTATCCTGAGTGGCTCATTCCCTCCCTCGTTTTCTAGTATGCAAAGGATGGGTCATATCCTAGAAATGGAAGATCTATTAAAAAAAAAAACAACTTTGAGTACTATTGATGCATCTTTTGTTATAATTTTAAATTGTTCTGAATAAACGTTCGAACATAGAGCAACATACGTTCGAACGTTAAATAAAACGTTTGAACGTATAAATTTTACATTCGAACGTAAACACAATTCGTGAGAATGTAAAACGAAACATCCGAATGTATAACATATAATTAATTTAATTGATATACATTCGAATGTAATAGTTACACATTTGAATTCAACATATATATTCGAACGTATTAGTTTATGTGTGAACTTAAAGGATAAACGCCAAATAAATTAAACGAATTATGTTCGAACTTTAAAGTATACATTCGGACGTAACCACATAAACGTTCGAACGTTAATTATATGTTCGGACATAACAACTTGTATAAAATATACATCCGGACGTGGATGACAAACGTTACTAACTTGAAACCTTGTTTGTTTGAATGTATTGGTGTAACGTCAAATGTAACGACACAGAATGGCTGAGTCGACTCAGCCATTCTCGAAAGCTCCAAAATCTTCATGAAAACCAACTAAATGCAGAAATGGCACCGTAGAAATAAAGTATACACTTCAAGGAACTTTTCTACGGTGACTTTTTGTCTAATGGCAACCCATGGTGGCCGGAAAATGGAGTTGAAAATTTGGCCACCATGGGTTTCGATTTTAAGTAAAATTCATCCTAAATCTATATATAAAATACATCTAATGCTTCAAAAAGAGATGCCTACCTTTTGGTGACGGTTGCGGTGGAGTCTGAAGCGGCGGCGGTGGAGTCTGAAGAGGCGGCGACGGAGGAGTGGCGGCGTGCAAATGGTGTTTGGAAAAAACGAAGAAAATGACGTTTCGGCCGTTCGGTTTTGGACTTATATACATATAACGTTCGAACGTTATATTAACCTCCAAACATGTAATGAAATGTTTGAACGTGAGATATAATACGTTCGAACATTCTAAGTCATCGTTCAAACGTTCGTCAATTAGTTTTTCAAAATATATTAATAATATTTATTTTATTAATATATGTTATATTAATTATAATGTATATTATAATAGTTAGCATACTATATCTAATATTATATTATAATATAAGTTTAGTATATGTTATTATGAAATACTTTATGTAACCTTCGTTCAATTTATAATTAGGTTATGGACTTATCTTTCTAATTCTATCAAGGATATATATAGGTTGTTGTTAGTTTTATTAATTATAGCCAAATGTCTATCACTATGTATTTTGTTTCTATTTAAAGTATTATGTGGTAATAGTATATATATGTAGTAGATGTACATATATATATTTACTATATATATACATATATATATATATATATTCTTTTATATTTAGTTTGTTAGTTTTATTAATTATAACTAGATGTTTATGACAATTAATTTGTTTTCATTTAAAGTATTATGCTATCATAGTATAGATATATATATATATATATGAATCTACTTATATATATATATACTATATATATATGTTGTTATTAATTTTATTAATTATTGCCAAATGTCTATCACTATGTATTATGTTTCTATTTAAAGTATTATGTGATAATAGTATATATATGTAGTGTATGTACATATATATATATATATATATATATTCTTTTATATATAGTTTGTTAGTTTTATTAATTATAGCCAGATGTCTATAACTATTAATTTGTTTTCATTTAAAGTATTATGCTATCATAGTATAGATATATATATGAATGTACTTATATATATATATATATATATATATATATACTATATATATGTGTTGTTATTAGTTTTATTAATTATTGCCAAATGTCTATCACTATGTATTATGTTTCTATTTAAAATATTATGTGATAATAGTATATATATGTAGTGTATGTACTTATATATATATAGGTTGTTGCTAGTTTGATTAATTATAACCAAATATCTATGACTATATTTATTTTTTCATTTAAAGTATTATGCTATATTAGTATAATATATGTTAACTTATGTACTTATATATATATATACTATATATATATATATATATATATATATTGTTGTTAGTTTTATTAATTATAGCCACATGTCTATCACTATATATGATGTTCCTATTTAAAGTATTATGCTATCATAGATATATATTACATATATACGTTGTTGTCTGATATTTATACTGTATACTCTAATATATATATTATATAAGTGAGACTTTAATATTAACGAACCTCTCATTGTAGTGATATATTATATATACTGCTATTCAGTGCATATGATATATTATGTAACTATAATATATAATAGTAATTATGAATATGTTATATAATTTATATATTATATATATTAGTAAATAAATAATTTTTAACTATTAATAATCTAGTTATATGTACGTTCTAACATGAATTATTTACGTTCGAACGTTGATGAATGTGGGCGGAAAATTTCCTGCTCAATTATATAGTTCGAACATTAAATCATATACGTTCGAACGTAAATAAATTGGTGGCGGGAAATTTCCCCCTCGATTATCGGCTTCTAAGTTGAGCAGTAACGTCTGAACGTAAAGCTTATACGTTCGAACGTTTATGATTAAAATTGACCGGTTAAAAGTATAGTCTGAACGTAACACTTAAACGTTCGAACGTTAAATGATCAAAAGTGACCGGCCAAAAGTAGCATCCGAACATAACACTTAAACATTCGAACGTATATTAATCAAATTTTCTTTTTACATCAAAACACGCATGGGGGAAGCAGAATCATTTCTGCTTCCTTCTGTGCGCGAAATAGAGAGAGAGAGAGAGAGAGAGAGAGAGAGGTTGAGCGATTTCTTCAGGGAGAGATAGAGAGATCGAGTGGGAGTGGGTTAGAGTGAGAGAGAGTGTTATTAGGGGGGTTAGAGTGAGAGAGCGTATTGTTAGAGAGAGAGTAGAGTGAGAGAGAGTATTATTTGTTAAATATAGTGATTATTAAGGGCTAGTATTTTGGAACTATTTTGGTAAGGAAAAATTATTTCTTCATTATTTTCAACTTCATGGTATTTCTCTTGTGTTTGTTTTTGGAATATATGTTTCTAACTTGTTATTATTGTTGTTTTTTCGAAGGAGGTGGTTGTTTTTGCAAATTGGAAGCTTATCATTTGTAAGAGTAAATTAAAAAGTGCTAGGTATATTTTTAAACTTTAGTTATTGTAATGTTTAATGATATTGTTGTGAGAATATTGTGAAAATATTGTGATATGTTGTTGAAATAAATTAGTTTATTGTTTATTAACTATATTTATATTTTGTGAATTAATGATGAATTAATATGTGTAGAAATATATAGTGATATGAATATTGTTATGTTTAATGATGTTGTTGTGGGAATATTGTGAAAATGTTGTGATATGTTGTTGAAGTAAATAAGTTTATTGTTTATTAAATATATTTTGATTTTGTGTAGTAATTATGAATTAATATGTTTAGTGATGAGTTTATGGTGTTTATTGAAGATAATCAATTAGTTGGAATAAATTGTATAATAACAACTTAATATGATAATTTTCTCTGTAATAACAAATTAAAATAAATAATACTTAATAAATAAGTAAGTATCAATTAGTTGGAATAAATTAATTGATAGTTAACAACTTAAAATGATAATTTTAAGTATAATAAAAAATTATAATAAATATTTATAAATAAATAAATAAGTATAAATTATTAGAATGTTAAATTGATACTTAACAACTTAAGTATGACAATTGATAGTATAATAACAAATTGAAATAAATTGAAATTGATTAATAAATAATTTATTAATTACTTGAAATAAATTGTATAATAACAACTTAAAATGATAATTTTAATTATAATAACAAGTTAAAATAAATTGAAATTAATAATTAATTAATTAAAAAAATAAAATCTCAATTACTTGGAATAAATTGTATAATAACAACTTAAATTGATAATTTTAATTATACTAACAAATTATAATAAATTGAAATTAATAAGTAAATAAGTATCAAATTGCATTATGGAATAAAATGTATAATAACAACTTAAAATGATAATTTTAGTTATAATAACAAATTAAATTATATAACTAGGAAGAATGGTTTTGAAGAAATTTTAGTCTAACTGCTTAATTGTCATAGTCTCTCTGACCTTGTGAGTTGTCAAGGCCAGAGGGAATTTGACGGTTAAGCAATTTGACTAAAATTTAGATATTTTTTCGAGATCATTCCCCCTAGTACAAAAATATAACACCATTGTGTTGATCATTGTTAATCCAAGACATTTTAGGCTTATATTATTTCATGTGTTTTTTATAGATATTGTATGACATTGCATATCTAACCTTAGACCCATTCAGGAATTAGTGTACATTTAGATGTCCACTAATTCCTGAATTGTCTAGTGTAGATAGTTTGAGATTATATCATCTGTATTGCACATCCTTGTTACTCCTACTGAACACGTTTAGTATGAAGTTTTGGTGTCTTCTTCTACTATTCTTCTGGTATACTGTTCACTACGAGGGTCAAAATCCCTCGTTGTGAACATGTATACTTGGAGAACTATGGGGAGATGTTGCCGAAATTTCTATTGACATGGAAAATAGTAGAGTGACGGGATATGTGCAATATGGATAATATAATCTTGAATGGGATAGGACCAACTACCTTATAAAAATAGTAGTGAGAATTGGAGCATGACATACATGTGAATTTTCATCGTACATTTAGTATTACTAATAGATAGAATTTTTTAGAAATGGACAAAAGTTGGATGCGGCTAGGCGATAGACTTGGAAAGGATTATGCACTCTATGCGCATGGAGTAAGAACCTTCATTGATTTTGCTCGACCATCTGCTGATAGCCGTGGGTACATTAAGTGTCCATGTCGAGGGTGTAAAAATTTATGTGCGATATCATTGGCTGAAATTGAAAGTCATATATTTGTGAATAGTATGGATCTGGGGTATACTCGATGGGTACTGCATGGTGAGCCATATGCACAGTCAGCGGATGTAACGTTCGGTCAAAATTATAATATGCGAGACATGGATGATGATTATGAGCGGGATGAGATGGAGGAGATGTTGGGTGATATTGGAGCTGGGATGTTTATGGATGACGTAAACGACAATGCCTCAAGTGGTCGAGAGATTGATTGTGAAAATTTTGCTGTAATGTGGGAAGATGCAAAGCGCGAGCTTTATCCAGGCTGTACAAAACATTCCAAAATGTCGTTTATTGTGTGGTTGCTTCACATTAAGTCATTGCATGGGATGTCGATGAAAGCAATAAACATGGTATTTGACTTATTTAACGAGGTGCTTCCCGATGGATCTACATTGTCAAAAAACTTTTATGAAGCGAAACAGTTGAGAAAGGGATTAGGGTTTGAGTACAAATCAATACATGCATGTAAGAATGATTGAGTTTTGTTCTGGAATGAGAACGAGGGCGAACAAGCATGTCCTGTATATGGAGAGTCGAGGTGGAAGGCTAAGAAAAATGTGTCGGTGAAAGTATTGCGATATTTTTCCTCGAGACCTAGGTTGCAAAGATTATATATGTGTAAAAAAACAATTGTTGATATGAGGTGGCACGAGGAGAAAAGAGTTAAGGATGACGTATATATGAGGCACCCAGCTGACTCACTTGCATGGCGATCTTTCGATGATCAATACCCAGAGTTTGGGACAGAAGCTCGTAACATGCACCTGGGACTCACAACAGATGGATTCAACCCTTTTGGGAAGATGAGTACAAGTTATAGCACTTGGCCCGTAGTGTTAATTTTGTACAACCTTCCGCCATGGAGGTGCATGAAGGCACCCAATTTTTTGTTAACTTTACTTATTCCCGGCCCGAGATCACCTGAGAATGGCATTGATATATTCATCCAGCCGTTGATTGAAGAGTTGAAAAAGTTATGGGAAACAAGCTTCAAAACTTATGATGCATCCACATCGACATCTTTTCAGATGCATGTTGCAGTAATGTGGATCATAAATGACTTTCCTACATATGAAAATATTTCCGATTGGAGTACTAAAGGGAAGTTAGCGTGTCTGACGTGTAATAAAGAAACGGCTAGTGAGTGGTTAACATATTCTCAAAAGTTGTGCTTCATGAGTCATCGACGTTATCTACCAGCAGATCATGCATGGAGAAGAGACATGTGCTAAGTTTGATAGGAGAGTAGAGGATAGAATTGCACCAACTGAGTTGTCTGGAGAAGAGATAGTGGAACAACTAGTACATGTTAGAGCGAACAATTTTGGCAAAGGTCGAGGTAAGAATAAGTGAAAACGAGACGTCTTAGAATTGAATTGGACAAAGCGTAGCATTTTTTTTTTACTTGCCATATTGGTCGTCCAATATGTTGCGACATAGTTTGGATGTAATGCACGTAGAGAAGAATATCTGTGATAATATATTGGGTACATTGATGAGCATTAATAAAAAGACAAAGGGCACGATCAAGACGAGGAAAAATCTTGAGAGAATGGGAATTAAACATAATTTACATTTGCGAGGGGAAGGCAACAGGGTGGTCATGCCACATGCCACATGCATGTTTTACGATGACGATGGGAGGAGATGATGGATTTCTGCAAATGGTTGCAAGGTGTGAAGTTGCCAGATGGTTATGCTTCAAATATTGGTAGATGCGTCAGTCTTGTTGGCTGGAAAATCAGTGGTTTGAAAAGTCATGATTGTGACGTATTTTTATAGAAGTTATTACCGGTGGGAATTCGTGGAAAGCTGACATCTAATGTAGGTGTCGCCATAACTGAACTATGTATGTTTTTTAAGGATTTGTGTGCTCGAGTTGTAAATCAGGATATGTTGTAGAAGATGGAAGAAGACATTGCTACTATACTCTATAAATTTGAGTAAATATTTCCACCATCATTTTTTGATGTAATGGTCCATTTAGCAATACACTTACCCCGAGAGGTATTGTTGGGTGGACCGGTGCAGTTTTGATGGATGTCTCCAGTTGAAAGATATTTGGGTCGACTAAAGCGCACAGTTGGGAATGAAGCTAGAGCTGAGGGTTCAATAGCAGATGCCTATATACACGATGAATGGTTAATGTTTTGCTCATTACATCTTCATGGTGTTGAGACATGATTTAATCGTCAAAAGCGAAATGCTGATCTTACTGCTCCACCTCCTCGTGAGCTATCAGTGTTTTCCCAGAATGTACGACCCTTGAGTGCACAAACGGGATACGATTTAATTAATGGAGAGTTGGGTAAAGTTCGTTAGTACTTGTTAAATAATTGTCGGGAGATTGATAGCTATTTCAGGTATGTTGTTGTATGCTTCGAAAAATTCTATTTAAAAAAATGTAATTATAACTTTTGTGCTCAAAATAATATTCTTTTGCACTTATATACAGCGAGCATATGGACAAACTTATGATGAAAGGCGTAGAGAATATAGGGGCAAGATACAAGGAAGAATTTCCTGGATGGTTTGAACAACGTATCTGAACTAAAATTACATAAATGTTAGATTTTTAAATTTTTAACTCTGGGTAATTTTTAATACGTATATATTATTTGAATTGATAGATTTTGAAATAACGTGCTCATGATCCGAGATCAGTTTCTCCTGAATTGTATGCATTGGCCTGTGGTCCCTCTAATAAAGCACTTCGATACACTGCATGCATGGTTAGAGGTTATAGAGTCCATACTCTGGACCGTGAACGTAATAGAAAGACTCAAAACTGTGGTGTCTTAGTTGAGGGGAGTCATGGACCAGATGATATTGACTATTATGATGTCATACGTGATATTATCGGATTGAAATATCTGGGTCGACCTGTAATATATGTCTTTAAATGTGATTGGTGGGACGTAGGTGGTGGTCAACGTTCGATACATAGGGATAATCACTTTACGAGTGTCAATACTGCATTTAAATAGTATGAAGATGATCCATTCGTATTGGCTTGTCAAGCTACCCAAGTCTATTACTTGATTGATCCATTGAAAAGCGCTGATGAAGATAGTGGAGAAATAACTTGACGAGTAGTACAAAAATTTGTCTCTCGAAATATATATGAAGTAGGAACGAGTGCAGATTACGAGAATAGTGGAGATGAAGATGACACTCCGATAGTAGAGGCCTACCAAGAAGATGGAGAGGGTATTAACTTGTTTGTTGACCTCAGTGCAGTCAAGTTGCTCCCCTTGTGTAGAGATGACGTCCCACCCTTCTTTCTCGACCCGTCCGTATTAAATGATCATTCAATTCAAGTAAGTGAGGAAGAAGAAGAAGAAGAAGAGTCGGAAGAAAACCAAGAAGAATCCGGTGAGGAAGTGGATAAGGAGGACGAATAAGAGGTTGATGACGAAAACGAAGATGTTATTGAGGGAGATTCTAAAACAAGCATGGAAAATACATCTGAGGATGAAGAATAAAAGTACTAAATATAGAAATCATATAGGTGAATATAAAATTTTAAACTTTTCATTATAACAATCTAATTAATTTTCTTTATCATATTAATCATGTCTCAAGGATGCCGCTAAAACTACAACGAAGAAATTTGCCTCCCCCGCCAAGTCCAAGTCCCGAACCTGTTGAGGACTCCCCACCCGAGTGTTTCCCTCCTGAAAATCAAGTGCAGACGCAAGAGAACGACAGCCAGTTGACACCTACCAATAAGAAAATGTTGTTGCTAGTTAAAAGAATATCAATACTTTTATCTCAAAAAATATATAACTATAATTCTATTATTATCTAATAGTTGATGCATCCACTCATCGTGGTCATGGTTATATTCGTGGCATTTCTCTTGAGAAATGCAGAAGGCACGGAAAATTCAAGGTCACAATTCCTGATAATTCCACTGGAGGAGTGGATGATAGTGCAGCAGCGCTTTCATCCTATATTAGTACAGTAGTTCGAGCTTATGCTCCATTTTATGTGCAATCATAGCGGAATGTTCCGCTCGAGATTAAGGAGCACATTCGGAGTCGTGTGCTGGTGAGTTTACGTTTAGAATACATTTTTTGTATACTACATTAGTATATTATATTTTTGACGTAATTCACTTATTAGGATGAATTCGACCTCGACTTTGGCCATAGCGAGGACTTGAGAACTGTCAATGGGTTCATGGCTACACTATTCCGACGTCATAAGAGACGATGTCATGACCACTTCAAGAAATTTGAGACGTTGGAAGAAGCTACGCAATCCCCTTTCCAGCAGATGAAGTTAGACGATTGGAGAAAGTGTTGTGATCTTTTCGCAAGTCTAGATTATCAGGTATTTTAGATTTATATCTAATGATTATTTACATTTATATTTGGGCTATATATTATATGCACATATATTACAATTAACATTCTTAATTAATTTTGTAGCACTTAAGTTCTACGAATGCACATAATAGATCTGCTTTGACTGTCCATCATCGTGCTGGTTCAAGATCATTCCACCGTCTTGCTGAAAAAATGGTAATTAATAAATTATAGAATTCATTTATTTTTCTGATATTCTTTTATTTAAGTACTAACATTATCTTTTTAAAATTGTTAATGTTGCTTTGTTAGAAACGTGATGATCCTGAAAACTTTTCACTTATTCATGTCTATGCTGCTGCTCACACTAATGAGAGTAGTGAGTGGATGGATCCTGCTGCTGCAGATAATTATGTAAGTATTGTTATTTTTGTTAAATAAATTATGCAACATGTAAATAATTTATTTTTTATTTATATTTCTTTTAATACGTTAGTTATTGTGTGTTTTCTTTGACATTGCAGGAAAAAATGATGGACATGCAGTCAGCTTCTGGGGAATCCTCTCCAAGCGACATAGACATATTGACGCAAGTGCTCGGGCCCAACTTTATGACAAGAGGTTTGGGACGAGTTTTCAAGCATTCTGGTTCATCCTCCTCATCCTCTTCGGCTTCACAAATTAATAATCTTACCAAAGATTTAGAAGTTGCATGGCACGATAATGAGTATATGAGGTCGAGATAGCAAGAGTTAGAGTCTCTTTTAGAGCGACAATCTCATTTAGAGATGCGTTTGCAGGATCAATAGAGAGACCAGGAGGAAAGAATTCGCAGTGAAGTTCAAGAGCAAGTGCAGCGGGAGATGATGGTCCAGATGGAGCGTGTTATGTCATTGCAACAACAACGGGGAGGGCGAGGAAAAAAGAAATGAATTCTCTCAATTTTATTATTTTCTATAACTTTTATTATCTAATTTTAAAAGTTTCTAAGACATTGTTAGTTGTAGAATATTTATAGTATGTAATATGATACAATTGGTATGTTTTTTAATTTTATGAAATTAGTATTTCTAATCTTTACGTTCGAATGTAAACCAAAAACGTTCCAACATCACTTCACGTTCGAACGTTCTCACCCGAAACGAACAAAAGAACAAAGCATCCGAACGTTCAAACACATCATCTTTAACATTTGAACAAACATCCGAACGTTATACTCGTTACGTTTGAGCATTGTTCCTTTAACGTTCGAACGTAAATTCGAACGTTTAATGGAGTCAACGTCCGGACGTATATACGTCTGAACGTAAATATGATACGTTTGAACACTATTCAACGAACGTCAACTTCTGTCATTCGAATGTCGACTAATCGGGTTGACATTCAGACGTATAAATTTACGTCTGAACATTATTTTCTGTGACAGTTTTCAACCGTCACAAAAAACTTAACGTTCGAACGTGTCTCCGAACGGAACACCTCAAACCGTCACAAAAAATATTTTTAGTGACCGTTCAACAGTAAAGCGTCACCAAATGTATTCTGTGACACACATTACTTGACGGTCGTGGTGACAGTTTTCAATCTTTACCAAATGTCTTTAGTGATGTTTTGATTGTTTTTTGTGACGGTTTCTTCTATCACAAAAGACTATTTTTGTTGTGGTGATTTTATTTTGTCAGACATTATTATTCTGTCGGATGTTAAGAAAATTATTGTCCAGACTGCCTCTCTTAAATCGACGTTGGAGTTTTGTTGAATCTGAGTATCTCATTATAGAAGATACGGATTTTGTTTTAGACAATCTGAGCATCTAATTCAAGACGGGGGGTTGGGAGCTAGAGATTTGATAGCTAGTTTGCTTGACTGTTTTCCAATACTCAAAAAAAAAAGAAAAAAAAATCAATTCGCATGCTTGGTATGGTATTTTCAAATAAAATTTCAAACTGAAATGTTCAGGACCTATCCAAACATGAGTGCATTTTAGCTTATCTGATCCATAGAGGCCGTGATGTTTTGTGAGTGAGAAATATTATTTATAATTTAAATTTTATTATCTTCAGTCACATTTGTAAGAGATATCCCCTTGTCTTAGCAGGTCTGAGAAGGGCGACAAGGGGGGAGGACAAGAAGCAAAGGCTTAGCCTATAACAAGTAAACTATTCAGCCTGACCTACGAGTAGGCTCCTCTAGACACTACTTGCATAAGGGAACATGTTGCAGAGGAATGAGACTTGCCGACGTGGAGACCTCTCAAATAGTGTCCAGCTCTTGAGTGCTTGTCCGCATAATGGGCGAAAAGTACGGGGGACCCTTAATCCCCTGACATGAGAGGCATCAACGAACCATTAAGGACGCCAGCTGGGTAAGGCAAATCAGGGAACCACGCAGCATTAATAGCACCACTTCCCGAACTATACGCCACATTAATGACCCTGTCTCAGAGCCACGCCGCATTAAAAAATTCTGACAAAATAAACAGTATGAAAGACATGGACTCCATAGGGGCAAACACAATCTGTCCCCCTCATACTCTTAGTATAAATAAAAATTCATAGGTACGAGAAAGTCTCTCTGATCCATATATTCTCTTACTTATTTATAAACTTGCAAAGGAATTTACTAATTTGAGCATCGGAGAATCTTCGGCCCCAAGGCCACCTTATCCCAGTTGTCTTCTTCTCTATTTTTGGAGGGCCAAGTTCTGATGATCTGTGTTGCTGGAACCTTGCCCAAAGGCATAAAAAACACGACGTTAACAACATTCTTGATATTATATATTTTGAGTGTATAAAAACATTTAAATAGTTAATATGAAATCAATTAAAATAAGTCGTATTCAATACGTATGATCATGAATGAAAAAATTGAAAATAAAAAATAAGTGAGATATTGTTGGGTAATCTTTCGAAGTATGGAACAACTTTGTAAAGCACTTTTTACTTTCGTACTTTATGGATTAAAAAGAGACGGAAGGATGAACGCTGACCCATTTAAAAATAATTGATAAGTTCTTATTTGGGGTCGCAAAGTGTAAAGGATAAGACAAGTTAGAGCTGAAGGCTCTAGAGATGAACTGGAAATTTTTTTTCTTATTTTCGAGGGCTTATGGTACAGAAGAAACCAGAGGATATTTGAGGATAAAATTCTAACTGTGAACCAGGTGGAAGATTATGCATTGTCCTTCCACAAAATCCATCAAGAGGTGAATTTGAGGAAGAAACAGAACCATAGAGTGTAGTGTAGGTGGATTCAGCTGAATGAATGTGTCTTGAAACTTAATATAGATTGTGCAATTTTCAAAGATCAACAAAGAGCAGGAATGGGAGCAATTCTAAGAGATAGCAAAGGTGAGGTCATAATGACAGTTAGTAAAAAGGAAAATGATGTCAATGATCTACTGAAATTGAACTCTTGGCAATGTTTAGAGGCCTGCAACTTTGTGCTCATCAAGGAATTCAAGATCTCATTTTAGAAAGTAATTCTTTGCTAATAGTAAATGCTCTAAAAGCTACTGGCCGCCCCATGTCCCTTCTAGGAAACTTGATATTGGAAATAAGGGACCTAATGAAGATGTTTCATAACTGCACTATTCAACATACTATATGTGATGGCAATGAGGCTGCCCATAAACTAGCAAAGTTTGCTAGTAATGTAGATGATATTTATGTATGATGGAGATCTTTCTCAGATTATATTTCACAAGTCATCTGGACTGAAAAACACTTGTAATGTTTAGGTATGTAATACATGTGGTTTTGTTATCCAAGAAAGAAAGAAGAAGAAGAAAAAGAAGAAGAAGAAGCTCATGATAAAAAGGGAAGAGAAAAAGTTCAAAAGAAACAAATAAAGCATGGCTGTGAATATTGGAACCTAAGCCAGTGGGGAAAAGGAAAAAAAAGTACTCATGGACGACCACCTTTATAATAAACACTAAAGTCACGGAAAAAGGAAGAAAAAGGATTGCTTTCCTTACCCTTAGCATGGGCATGAAACCCTAGAGTTGGATATCTTGAGCAAGCAGCCATCTTTCTAATATGAAATGGAGATAAAATTAAGTGAAAATGATAAACATACAATTCTTTTAATAAATTTTGATATCATTATATTTTAAATTAATGACCTTTTTGTAAAATAACTTAATTATAAAAATATCATTAATTTATTAAAATACTCTTATTTTAACTGTTGTGTAAATGATTGTGAAAAAAGAAATATTTTAACCACAAAATAAATTACCAAATTGAAATAATTTTATTCGATACATTAGATCAATTTTACAATAAAAGTAACTTTTCAAACTAATATAACTTGATACAGTATGTTAGATTGTATAATTAAATTTATTATAAAATAGATCTAACATATCACGTCAGTTTATAAATTTATTTTTATAAAATTTTTATGTGACTGTAACACTTCTCTTGTAAAAAAAATATTGTAATTATCATTAATAAGTCTACACATCGATAGAGAAAAAGATAAAGTTATTTTCTAAAAACTGTTTTTTTTTCAAAGCGTGGAAAATGAAAGGAGCTAAGCAAAAGCGAAAACCTGGCGCCCGTGCCAAAACAATTGACCACATAAATCATGCACGTACGGGGGAGACTGACCATTAATGTATCGTGCAATTAGTTGTTATTTTCGAGGAAAAAAGCAGCGTCCTATTAAAGCGTTTGGAAGATGACAAATGACTCAAAACAAATTCAATGACCCATGATGAGATTAGTTGTCTAATTTAATAATTTGTACCAATACTGCCGTAATTTGTACCTGACAACCCACCCATTGTTAACGTTATTGTTAATTTGCTACTCACGGATTGTTTGATTTTATTTAGGTTATCTAATCATTCAGCAAAAAAAAAAAAGTTTTTGATCCAATCACTATCAGCATACGCACTCTCTCTTACATGACTTTACGTTAGTAGGCCAGGCCAGGTTGCTGTCCAATCTACCCGTCAAAAGAAAAATAAAAAGGAAGAAGAAAAAAGAAATGATGATGTTGCATGTATACAACAATGTCTTCGTACACGTATCAAGAATGAAGCATATATATGCAGATGATCTTGATCAGAAGCTATATTTAACGTTAATATTATAGCATAATTTAAATGATTAGCTGTTTAAAATTTTAAAGTAAATGACAATTTAGTACGACATCTTCGTTTAAATTTTACGGTAAGTACTATTAGCTAGGAAACGAATATTGTGCATTTACTTGAAAGTATGGTATTGGGCCGGGCATGCATTGGTATTTTGTTGGAGTTCTCATCTTAAGTACTCCGACGTATGAATACTTTGTTCCAAGGAGTTACAAAAGTTTGAGCTGCTTAAAAAAAAAAAAAAATACAGAGAAAAGAAAAAAACAAAGAAAGAAACAAAATGTTAAGAAGCATAAGTTGCTAAAGGCCAGCTTTTGTGCAGGCAAGAGATGAAAATTGGAGGACAAGAAAGTAGACGACATGACCACAGCATTGTTAAAATGTGTGTTGGAGTTTGTTGAAAGTTGTTTTAATGCAATGTCGGACATATAGGATTACTCATGTGTAGCCATCTTTGCATATAAACTCCAAAAGACATCGACCCAGAGAGTCTCTGATCAACGAGTACCTTACGCTCATGTGTTGGTTAATGTTTAAATGCTAGTTATGGCCGGTTTGTTAGGTACGTTACGATGCCTATTTGCATGCAAAATCAAGAAAGTGATGGCCTACGTACGAATACTTTTTTGAGTAGGAAGGAGGGGAAAAATTAATAAATTAAGGCTGAAACACGGTTACGGATCATGAATACCTTAACTACTTTGAGGAGAAACAATTAGCAATTGATGTGTGCATGTGTATTTTCGTGCATGTTCATCTACTCCAATTATTGAATTTGAGGCCCCAACATGCATGAATGAGACAATAATGATAAAAAAAAAATAAGTTTCCCCCATGTGAAAACTGGATCAAAAAATAATGATCCAACAATTATTGCCTCGTGAAAAATTATAAGTAATTAAGAATACCGGTGTTTTTTTCATAATCATTCCCACTATTTGGGGGTGGAAATGGTTATATTAGAATTATTTAGAGAAATTACTCTCCATCCAGTTAGGGTTTGGATTAAGTTTGGTTGTTTGATAATAATTTTAGCCTAACCATATATATCATCAGATCTAGTGGCTAGCTAGTACTTATAAATGACTTAAATCATATACTCAGATTAATGTAATAAAATCCAAAAATTGGCCCAAGTGGTGAAGGCCTTGGTTTTTAGGTGTTGAACCTTGGACCTTTGGGGCCACATGACCTCCCATTGAAAATTCGATTTAACCAGTTCTATGTAGAGAAACTTTTGAGGGTGCGGTGCACGGGATCGAGATTTACTCTGTTAGGATAGATCCAAAGGGTCATCATGCCTTGGAGAGATTCCCCGACATATAAAAAAAAAAATAATGTAATAAGATTATTACTCTATCCCTCTAGAATGATTAATTTTAGCTAGGCATATGATTCACATATGCATAAAGATTTAGAGACAAAATAAAAGTCATTAAATAATTTGGTCTAACGGAAAATTTGTTCAACTTTTTAGATCTGAGATTGATCATCATGATTACTACTTTTTTTTGAACTCAATCCAAGACACAGGCAGATCATAATCAATATCTGACTACTATTATTTTATGATAGTTATTGTTGTTGTTATCTTGGGAATTAGCTTTTGCAATCAAGTAATTAAATTAGAACGGTCGGGGGACAAAATTTTAGTTGTCGTTTTTGATCATGTTCATGGCTTAAAAATAATTAGTGCAAAGATCGTAGATTTGAACGTGGGTTTTACCTAAATACTCGAATTATTTATTATTTAGGAGAATCTACAATACTGTTGGCTCTCCCAACGTAAGATAAACACAAACTTTAGGTTCATTTAATTTGGCCAAACCTAAGTTTGATTTTTAGCTTCCTAGTAGCTATATATAGCTGTCTTGTTTGCAGACAGTCACCAAAGGAAAATGTATAAGATTTTGATGTCGACCCAAAATAATTAGGATCGATTAACTACCTTCGTACTTCTACAAATCCATGATTAAAATTTTCATGCCCTGATTGCTAAGACTGATCATATGGTTATTATTAGCTTGGAATCTGAGTGAGACCGCTCAACAACTCTTGAGATTACACATATTTATATTTTATTAGACAGTATTGTAGGGTTGGAACACGAAGAAGTTGTTTCCCTTTGCACAGAGTCATGAAGTCGACAGATACATAATAGACTTGCCACCGAACCTTATCAACCCTAGCTCTCGAGCTATTAGAAAATTTCTCTGAAGGATGGGACTGTCATGCAAAATCATAATCCACAACCCTTGTAAGATCTTCCTCACCCCCACAAAATCTAATTATTATCGTAACAAAGTATGGCTACTATTGGGGACCGTTAAAGCCTGATCAGTGAACCCCATTGCAAAAATAAAAATAAATAAATTAAAAATAGTAGCCAAGAATTTTGATTTGACTAGGCATGAGGCTTAAGGGATAAGATATAAAAAGCAAACAAGGACAATTAAAAAAAAAAAAAAAAAACAGCCCGTAAGAGAGAGAGCCATAAACTTCACTTATAATATTAGATTTTATCACCTCAAGACTTGCGGGCACGATATATATATTTATAATGCCAAACTACGTAAAATCTTTGTATCCCTTTTATTAATTTTTTTTTATTCTCTTTATTTTGTCAAGCTATGGATGCATATCAAAACCACCAACACCACGTTCTATAGGTCATATGACCAATTGTTGGCCATCATGTTAGAAGAACAACATAACATGAGTTTGGTACCATTTGTGGAAATTTCTCACGTTGTTGCCCTCCAGATAAAAGATCGCATGACCAAAGAAGGAAAATGGTTCTAGCAACTCAAAGATAAGTGGACTCAACATTTTGTTCGTCCATCTTCTTGTTGCTACGTTTATAGCTAAATATTAGTTTACACAGTTGAGCACAAGGCTCACATAGGTCATGCAGAGCGAGCATGGAGCCCACTAGAAAAAATAAAAAAGGCGAGCAAACCTCAAGCTCATCTATCTGGGCATGTTTAGTAAGACTGGCTTGAGCCCACTAGCAACAAATACGAGGAGAAGGCATTAAGCTTGCCCGCTAGACCTTCCATGACGGAACATAGCTCACCATTACCAAGAACCACGATAAATGTGAGGGCCATGCTAGCGAAAGAGGACAGACCGCCTTCCGAGAGCAAAAGGACGGCAAAGAAGAGAGCATTTCCTTGGCAAGTGAAAGGCAAAGATGATCTTCCCTCATTGGTTTGGTTAAAAATGAGAAGTAGCTAGTCTGCAGAGTGCAGCTAATCCCATAGAAGGGCAAGCAGCACCATCTTAGCACAAGGTGTAACAAGGACTTTGATCCTGTGCCAGGTGAGTAAGCACCTAAGCAAAGAACCAGAAGCTAAAGAGGCTTGTAGTTCAGGAAAAGGCTCCATCCATACAAAGGCAAGGAAGGTTTGTACCAAAAGGCGAGGAACAAGCCCAAGGGGAACAACGATCAAGGACAAGGCTTGTGCATATGTACAGCTTTCCAGTATAACACAGAAACACTTATAGGCCAGCATTGATGTATGCAGAAGCTCATGTCCACCTAAAATGTCACATTTGGAGTGAGTTTGCAGAGAAAAGGCTACAATACTACATACCATACCGTATGACCCCAAAGATATGGTCCAACACCATGTGGGAAGCCTTTACTCAAATAGAGATTGTGGATTGGACCATACGTGCATGCATTTTCATGACAGTCTGTCTTTATCATCCTGCAGTGGGACGACCAAAACCGAATAGCTCCTATTTAAGCATGCTTGGAGTCAAAAGGACACTTGATGATCTCGTTCGATAAATGGCTTAAGGTAAAAGCCAAATCTCACTTTTGAGATACTAAGTTTTGGATCTTCTTTGAAGCTGGAACCTTCAAAGAAAGCATGTGATTTCAAGGATGCAACAAGAAGAAAAGAGGAAGAGCAACATAGCATCGCCATAGCATTTTTTACTACGGTGAAGTAGGTCAGCTTCTAAGACAGTATTGAAAAATATGGGGTAAATGTTCTGGGTATGTCATAAGAGTTGCATTGCATATTCTATAATCTTTATCCCCTTTCTGAATCATGAATTCATAAATATTTTCCTTCATTATGTTTACGAATATATTTCCATTACGTTTGAATGTTTTTACTTTGTGATTTTAAGATCTTGACATTTGAATGGCTCGAATTTATGATGGGTGATTTTGGGTGAGTGTGTGAGTCTTATCATGTGTCAATCATCATGGACAAAAAGATGTTCCTGGGCTATTCCTACTATATATTGCCACTAATTTTATACGGAAAGGAGAATGCCTCGTGATGATTGGGAGAGAACATTTTTGTATTGGCTTCACTTGATAGACGAAAAGGAGAATATCCTCGGACGTATCATGTGTGGTGTCCTCGAGTTGGCTGGTCGGGCTGGTGAAATGAAATAAATCTATGTGATACTTTACGATTTGAAACAAAAAAATTAGTTTGCACGTGCTTGCACATTGATCAAGTGGGAGTCATTCCTTGATTTCGAATGGTGAAGTGGTTTCCCTTTCTTGGCATATATCTGTGTGAGATCGAATGATTTGAAGCATCATTGTGTGAGATTGAATGATTTGAAATATCTTTGTGTGAGAACATATGTGTTAAATTCTATATGATGTTTTACGATGAGTTTAACATGCTTGAAAATAGGGTGATTCCTCGCCTCGGGAATATATATAGGTATGCATACTTGAGTTTTGCAAAAAGAGTAATTCCTCAAAGGGTGATTCCTCACCATTCTTATATACCAATGTTTTACTCAAAATGTGATTCCTCGCCATGCACAATGCACATGTTCACTGTTCTTTTAAAATGAAACTGTGCATTACATCATCACGTACATCGTTTCTCATTAGCAGTCTTGTCATAGTTGTTTGACCTGCTTATGGTTTTATTTATCAGAATCGTAGACTTTGATACAGAGGTAGATCTAGGAGAGGTACCCAAGTAAGGAAAACCAACCCAGCCCAAGCATTAGGCACAGAGGCATGTCTTCGTTAATAGTAACATGCCGGTCCTTTAAAGTTGTATTATTTAGTCAGATGACCAATCATGTTCAGTTCACCGTATTTAGATTTAGGGATTGAACAAATGGTTTAGTATATTCTTTTGGAAATGAAGTGACATGGTTATTTGGGTTGATATTGAATGAACCTATATACAATTTAAATTCTAGTACAAATAGCACTTAACCTTTACTTATTATGTTGTGGTTTAAACAATCATTCACTTATACATGCAGTTCCCTGTGAACATTGTACGCCAGATCTCGAACTAACTCTTGGGTGTTGCCGACTGGCTGGCATCCTTGTCACCAAGGATCCCCACCAGGTCCTTTAACAAGGAGTGATGCTTCAAAACTTGGTATCAAAGCATTTATATGGCGCTGGTTAAATCGATATTGTCATGTAAGAATAGTACCAAAGATATAGGTATTGATCTTTAGTAATATAAGCTTGAATCTTAGATTATGATAGGCCTAATTTGTATTTAGTAAGCGAGGGGTAAGATAGAAAGTGGAATGGTCTGAATATGGTGGACCGAGAGTTTCACAAGGCAAACAACCAACCAGTAGTCGCACGGGAAAGCCATCGGGTGAAGGTAGAGATAACGAGTAAGCAAGGGCGCTTAATCATATTTTGGATGTGTTGTAGTAGCAACACGAGCGTTATTCACATCACATGGAAATCCAGCAAGTCAATTCCCCTAAGGATGAGTAGCGTGGGTGCACGTATGAGAAATTTTTGGCCTACCATTACCCAAGATTCTTTGGTAACGAAAGACCAATGAAGACAGAAAGGTGGATTACAGATATTGAAAGGGTTTTTGAGGTGTGTGGCAACATCAAAAGTGAGAAGGTGTTAAACATCAACTACTTGCTCCAAGGAGAGGCGACACTATGGTGGGGGTGCTAAAAGACAATTTCTTACGATGGAGCTAGGAGCCATGGAAAGGATCTCGTGGGAAAAGTTAAAGAATGAGTTCGAAATCAATATTCTCCCACCATTGTGAGACAGCAGAAGTTGAAGAACTTGGTTTAGGGAGTTAGAAAGGTTTGCTCCTCACCTCATTTCTATGAAGAACATGAGAGCAGAGAGGTTCCAGAATGGGATAGCAATGTGTATCAAGACGCCAGTAGTGTGCCTAGAGATTAAGGATTTTCAAAAGTTGGTAAATATAGCCTCTATCGTCAAACGTGAGCAATGTAACTCATTGGCCTTTGCGACAAGCCAAAAAAAGAGAGGGCATTTATGGACGAGGGAAGTAGTTCTAGTTCCCGTTAGGAATTTGTGTGAAGGACAAAAGTACCCCCACCAACTACTCCCAAGGTGCACATAGGAGGAAGGATGCCAGTGTGTGGTCTTTGTCATAGGGCTCATAAGGGAGAGTGTTGTCAGACCCCACTCTCATGCTACGAATGTAATTAGACGAGACATTGCGCTAAGGATTGCCCTCAAGCAATGCCAGTGCAATGAACTAGCCCAACTAGAGGATATGGAGATCAAAGGCAAGCGATCCAAACAAGAGTATATGCCCTTAATCCAAGAGAAGTTGATGAGGAAGTCCAAGAGACTCAAGAAGCAGGCGTCATCACATATATGAGACCCTGACTCTAGTAATTAGTTGATAATTTTAGGAGCATAGTGTGAGTGGCTAGTTGTTTGGTCATTTCAGGATGAGTTAGAGTATTATAATATTACGCAAGTACACTATTAGACTTGGGTGCAATCCAGTCATTTGTGTCCACTACGTTCACTAAGATAAGCGATCTTCAGGCAGGACTAATGCAGCAAAAGGTTTCTATAGCATTACCTAACGGAGTGACGATATTTTGCACCAAAGTGGTTGCATAGTATCCTTTGGAGATAGACGGTGATATTTTGGAGGCTGATATGTTAGTTTTTGAGTTGTTGGGATTCGATATCATCTTAGGCATAGATTGGTTATTTAGGCATTTTGCGAGTATAGATTGTCGGAAAAGGAATGTGACATTTCGAGTGTTTGGAATGGAAGATAGAGTATTCCGAGGCAACAAGTTGTGATCAATTCTGGAAATAATCACCTCATTACAAGCCATGAAAGAATTGGCAAGTAGGACTTAAGCCTACTTAGTACACTTGGTGCTTAAGGAGAAAGAGCCTAAGGAGATACTAGGTATACTAGTAGTAAGAGAGTTCCCAAAAGAATTTGGATTACCACCTCCTAGGGAAGTTGAGTTTTCAATTGAATTGGAACTTGGTCTAGTTCCGGTACATAAGGAACCCTACAGGATGGTCCCAACTTAGTTGAAAGAGCTAAAGAGTCAATTGCAAGAGTTGTTAACAAAGGGGTTCATTAGGCCAAGTATGTAGCCTTGGGGAGGGCTAGTGTTATTTGTTAAGAAGGTTGAGACCTTTAGGATGTGCACAATTATCAATAACTGAATAAGGTGACCATAAAGAATAGATACCCTCTACTAAGGATATATGTGATACTCCGTATTTACATGTATTTTGACTAAGTAAGTATTGCATTTCATAGGATTATGGGCTTTCTTATTTTAAATTTTAGATGATTTACATAGTATTATTTTATGACTTTTAACTGTGAAATTTAATTCAATGTGTTTTATTGTTATTAATTACTGTTTATTATTTAAGTTGCTCTTTAATTTGAATTACTTTATTGTTGGATTTACTATTTTATTTTATTTAGTTATTGTGTTTTAATTTAAGTTATCATTTTAAATCCTACTCGTTGGATCAGTTTCAAGACCCCGAGTTGAAAGACTGGATCTCATTTCTTTCCCTTCTCTTTTCTTTTTCCTCTTTTTCCATTTTCCCTTTTCTTCTTTCTTCTTCTTTCTTTTTCTTCCTTTTTCTTTCTTCCTCCCCTGCCTCCCAGCCATGCGACCCCCCTCCCCCTATTTTCTCTCCGTGTGTCTCTCCCCCATCACCGCCCAGCCCACCAGCTCCACTACCCTCTGGCAACCTCCCCCATCCCAGCCTCCCTTCCCCACGCTCTCTCTCTCTCTCTCTCTCTCTTCCCGTTGGCCATGTGGAACCCATTCGGGTTGTGCATTTTCTGCACTACCATGCGCTACCCAATGATGCCACCACCACAATAGCAGTTTCCCCTCAAGCCGTCCATCATCCGCCACAAAGCTTAGCCCTTAACTCTCTGTCGTCTACTCCCACAGAGCTCAACAAGTCTCATAGATTTTCCTCCATGCCATTGCCGTCGCTTGGCCATCAAACCACCACCATTAGCTCCCCCTCTCCCCGGCGAGTCTCCCCTGGCCTCCCCTATCCCCAGTGGTGGCTCCACCTTCCCTCACTCTTACACAGTCTTTTTTCCTCAAAATTGGTCGATCTCCCTGCGCGCCGCCACCCACTGCCACCAGCCACAACCATCAACTCTACTGACCTCCATGAGCCCCTTCATGGTCAGCCCAAGCTCCCCTTAGCTTCCCCTTCGAAATTTCCACTTTGAGACCCACGACCGTTTCTTGGAAACCGCCGCCTGCCATTGCTCCGCCAATGTTGGCGTCACCCTCATTCTTCCAGAATTTCCTTTCCTCTTTGTAAGTATTTTTCCAAAAAAATTTTGAGATTTAAATGTATTTTTACACTAACTCATATTTACTTTAAACTGGTTGGTTGTGCCGGACTGAGTCCGATGAGTAAAGGGGTCGGTTGGATTGGATGATGGAGTTGTTGTGTGTCTGGATTATGAGGGGATTTGTTAGCTGTTGGATATTTGTGTTGTGTCTCGTACATAGCATAATTGCACACATGTTCATCTTTGTAAATGAAAACTGGGTTTTCGCATAATTGCATTCATGTTCATATATATTTGAAAACTGGGTTTTCATGTGATAAATGGTTTTTGGGTGCGTGTATATCACGACCCCAAGCCGAGATGGGGCATTATCTTGGTAGAGCTCCTCTGGTCACTCGAGAGTTGAATATACTGAGTGATATCTCCTGGGTTGTCGCTAGGCGACAACGGGATCGGACAGGATGGAAATGTTCTCGTGCCAACTTCGTAACCCCTCTTGCTTGCAGGGGTTAGAGGATGCTTGGCCATGAATGCGCTGGGCGCGAAACTGGGCATCGCTCGTTACGAAGTCACTCGTACGGTCGTTACCCATGGTGTGACGAAGGGAGTTAAGGTGTGCGGATGGTCTCTATGGGAGATAATGGTGCATACGATAAATATGGATTAATGGGCTATTTTATGTGAAAATGACGTGTATTGGATAAAAAGTTTTTGGGTGAATCATTTTTTGGGAAAATGGTGGATTATTATTTTTTGGGTCAAAATGAGATTTTGACGTGTGTTAGAAAAGATTCATTTTCGGTGAAAATAATGTTTTGAGGTAAGGCATATTTCATCATATGCATGCATAATTGTTGATTACATTAATACATTTTTATCTCGTGGGTTGTTTGAATTGTTACTTACCTGTGGTGCCGTTTTATAGTATCACAGATTTTTTTGCCGATGGTGCTGATGTTGAGCCTGAGAATGTGACTCCACCAGAGGAGTGATTTGGGATCACTCGCTTGTATTTGAGATTTTTTTTCCATTTGTTGAATTATGTATTTGGGTATTATTATGTTTTATGGGATAACTGTATTACTTTTTTAAAGTGTTTTTGTTTTTTTTTTTTGAGAATTTGTATAAAAAAATTCTAGTACTTAGTCGACTTACGTAAATTATCCGCTGCTTTATTTTGTTGTACATCATTGCATGTACACACACTTGACACTTATCGTTGGGATGTGTGACCTGTGTTGTCATCATCCAGACGTCACGATTCCCACTTTTCCATACATGGAAGTCGGGGCATCACAATAGATGACTTGTTTGATCAGTTGTAAGGAGCTGCAGTATTCTCTAAGATTGATCTTAGATTCAGTTATCACCAATTGAGGACAAAGGAGAGCGACATACCAAAAACAACGTTTTATATGAGGTATGACCATTATGAGTTTATGGTGACTCCATTTGGGGTAGCTAATGGCCCAACATCATTCATGGATATTATGAACAGGGTGTTATGACCATTCTTGGATATGTTTGCTATGACACCCCAACCTCCGCTTGAGATGGAATGGAGACGTGCAGCATTAGGATATGTAACACAATGTTACACACCCCTGTTCATGACAGATACTATGCAATGCCTCCTAGCATGTTTCTAGCAGTATGTAATAATTCACCACAGAAAAGATGACTTGTGAAAATTTTGTACCAAAATAAACTAAAACATCCCAAATTTTAGTTAAACATAGCAAATACCTTACTGAGTAGGTGTCCAAGTAGTAAGGCAATAGCTCAAATTTTTTGTGGAGATTGCATCTCCTTATTATAGACTGGGTTCATTGCGGGTTCCAAGACAAAACATTTCTAAAGCATCTCTATGATGCACTATATGGTGTACAGGACCATCTCCAGGAAAGACACTATCAGTCCCAACTTGCAGCCGTGGATTGGTTCATCCTCAATCATCCTTAGCCAGAGGTTAGGGTTCACCATCTTCTAGTCCTGTCATGGCTTCTACTATTCTGGAGGGAATGGTAGTTTGGAGTACCATAGGAGATTCCTTGAAATTTTAGTAAGTTAACAACCAACATATACAGAGATAATATGAACATGGCAGATAATAAACATGTAATGCTTGTGTGAGATGCAGCAAAAAATGTATTTATCCCCCATCTAGATTCCTTACTATCTTTCAAAAAACTTTGATGAACATTTTCTTACAAAGAACATATCATACTTCATCTTTTTAAAATATCTCATTTCTCTTATTAGGTGCATTATTAACATATGGTAACATCACGGCTACCCATTTGCACCGTGAGCACCTGCCGATGACTGTAACACAACTTTAGTTGAAACTATATAATGAGAGCTGTACATATATATCTTTCAATGCATTGATCATAACTTATCATACTTGTGCATCCACCAGCAATTGATTCTATTTCCATGATGACTTTGTCATTGAATCCTTTATAGAGGAAAATCAGTCGAAGCTCATTGATTGTTCTTCATCAACCCAAGAGTTACCACTCCATTTTTAGTCACTCCAGAGTGGACAAAAGAGTTCTACAAGAAAATTTCTCCATCCTAGTATTGGGCCGTGATAAAATATTTTTCATGCTATGTTCATGACAAAACATATTTCATGACATGTGCTTCTTTTCATAACATGATGTAATATTGGTCATGCAAAAATGACATATTTTCATATATCATGCTCAATAGTGAATGTTCATGCAAAATTAACAATTAATCTACACGTCATATAAATGACCAAATGCTCATCATGTAACATAAAACATTTCGTGATCAGAATAAAAATTTTAACATGAATATGGTGTTTATACAAAACCATGTGAACATTATCCAAGAGTAAGTTAGATGCCAGCTTACAAATTCTTCGGGTTCTAAGGCTAGTGTGGCTGAAATAAGACAAATACTAAAAGTTAGGCATTACAAAGTTTACTATACAAAATCCAAATTAGCAAATCTGCCTCCACATTACCTAGAATTGCATATATCACCCTAAACTTTTAGCATTTGTATTTTGATCTCGAAACTTCATCACAATTCGCAAACTTCACATGTACTATATGGTAAATCCGTATAAAGCTTTAGAATCATATTATAACTATGAGAAATCTACTCAACCTGTGGTCATGCATATCATCATATCCCTTTTACATGTGATTTAAGCCTATAGCCAAACTGTATTACTTAAATCAATCATCAAAATAGAACTTATTATCAAACTATTATCTTAGATTTATATCATTTATCATCATATCATCATCATAACTACTATCATCAAGAAAATCATTTCGCAAAGCCGAGACTACTTATGAGGTTTACGGCTTATACTTTGCATATGAAAACTAAGAGCCTTAAGGAATCATATTTCCAATTGCTAATCATACTAAGAACATGCCTCTAGATGATACTAAACATTCTTTGAGAAACATAACCAAAATCTCACAAGATAAACTTCAACTAAGTAAAAACCGAAACATATTTGTTGATCAATCTAAGATATCAACTTAAAACTTAGCATGTGTGACACCCCCCAGCCCCCGCTTGGGATTGGACAGTAACTAAAGTATTGGGCCATGTAACTTAAGGCTACATACCCCCATGAAACTTATAGGAGTATTTCATGGCATTTTTATCACTAATCCGACGCATATAATTCCTTCCATAGATTTAGTCAAGATTATATTAGCATAATCTAACAAACAATCAAGAGATAACAAACAAGGCAACCATAACAATGAAATGATTTACACAAATATATACAAGTATTAACTAAAAGTAAGTTGAGTGTATACTTATAAAAATCCACGAAATGAAACAAATAGCAAGCTATAAATCGAGATATAACTCGTTAGAAATAGGGTTCTAAAATCCTAATCCATATTCTTGAGTGTGTGAGGGTTTCTAGAGTTATCACTAAGGTTTAAGAAATGCCAAACCAATCAGCTTCTAGGGTTTTGAATCAAAAAACCCTTCAACTTCCTTGTGTCTTTGGCTAAACTCAAACAAGAGTAAAAATACATGAGTGTGCCCGAAAATATAAAGGATGAACTCCTCCCCACCATTCAGCTTCAAGGGTTTTCTTAAAAACCCTAAATCATTTTCCAAGAAAACGGGTAGAAAGTGTGTGTGTTCTATCATTCTCGAAATCTTATGAGATTTGAATCTCACTTTTGGATTGAGAAAGTGACTTGTGTGTGAAACTAGAAGGAAAAACCGATTCTTACCTTTCTTAGTCTTGAGGGTGCCGAAATCCTTCCTTGGAAAGGAATCATCTTTTGGTTGGAAAGAAAATACGAGAAAGAGTGAGAATCTTCAAGCAAACATGAGAAAGTTGTGTGGAGAAAGTGAAACTTCAAGAAAATTCTGGAAAATGGCAAGGGAAAAAGCCCATAGGCATGTACTCCCTCATTTTTATAGTAGTCTCCTCACTTCCCTCTTTGGTTGCTTCCAAGATCCTTGCATGGATGACAAGTGGCATAGGTTTCTTCTTCCCCTTTCTCCTTTGCCGAAAATGACTCTTAGAATTCACATCATTGGATTCCATTGGGAAGACGAGAAGCTTGGGGTGGCGTGTAGGATTTCTCTTCCCTTGGCCAAAACCTCCTTTTCCCCTTTTGTAACGGCCACGATTTATTTTTTTAAGTTAAAGATTTTAAATTATTTTATTTTTTATGTTTAAATTATTGGTACTATTATTATTAATAATTTTAATTCTTAATTTATTAAAAACCTTAAGATTTTCAGCCGTTTCCATTTCAAATATTCCTCAACGATCTCTTAGATTTTCAAATATTACAATGTAAGAATTAATTCCTTCAATTTATATTCCATATTCTTTCAGCAAAGAAGCAAATACACTACCTCCTATATTCTTCGTTCCCATCCTTTTGCATCAGGCAAAATTTTTCTTGATCTCATCCATCATCATTCATTATAGTTTGTCCGGCCTTCAAATCTATCCATGCTTGACATTTTTTCCTCTGGTGGTAAGCTTCACTGACTTGCCCTCTCTCTCTCTCTCTCTCTCTCTCTCTATGTTCTTTTGATTTTCAGTGAGTATTATCGAGGCTAAGTTCTTTTCTATAATCAGAGCCCATATTCAGCTACACCTTCATTGATCTTCACTAGATCTCTCGCATCGGTTTCCTCTCGCGGTGAGTTGGTTTCTCCCTGTCGCGTGATATTTTTTTTTTCTTCGATGAAACTTTTCATTTATGCTTTTCTTTGTGTGTTAACAGATTTCCAGATTTCTTTTACTTTTCATTAAAAGCTCTGCATGTTTGTTTTTCACTGAATTTACAAAACTGCCATTTCAAGACAACTTTCGGTAGAAATCTCTAGAAGCCTTTTTAATTTGGTGTATTTACAATTCAGCCCTTGGGCATTACTGGTTACATGTTAATTTTTTGGAGCTTGTAAATGGGTTTTGAGAATGTGGGCTTTACTCATGATAATTTTATAATTGGGTTTAACTGCAATTTGTTTATGGGCTATGCTAGTTGGGTTATTTTTTTAAGAATACAAACCATTTTGAGGTGAATTAATTTATTTAAAGAATTTTTATTTAAATAAATAGTAAGAAATCATATTTTTCGAAATATGTAGGAGGTAAATTATGTTATTTTTTATTATTTTTTAATAAACCAGATTACTGCACTATTATATGAGAATTCAGATTTTAGTTTTTAATTATTTTGAATACAATTAAATCTATTATTTTAAATTGAGTTTTCTTTGACTTGTTTAATAAATTTTTAGTAAGTATAAATTATGCTACTAGGTATAATTGAAAGATTAGATATGATGCTACCGTTAAATATTAAATGAAATTAGTAGGACATTACTGAGTGTTTTAAATTGTTTTCTCTAGACAGTGGTTAATTTAATGAAATGTGATGACATGCTATTCTACAAAATTAGTGACGAACAGTGCTTCATATAGGTCACGGTAACAAACGACAAAGTGAGATTGTAGAAGCAGTGATAAAAGGTAAGTAATTTGATCACAAATTAGGATTAACATATAGTTAGACTATTACTATTAAAGCCAGTTCTTTTATAGCCGTTCTTTTTATGTACCAAGCATGTTACGATCTATATAAGCATATAAATCATCATAGCATATGATCATGTTAATTTTCCGCATCATGTTCAAGTTCAGCATTTTATAGTTATTTATATTAGTATGAATGTCAAACATATCACATTGCATAAGACATGTAAGTTATTATAATTTCAAGCGTAGGATAAGATAAGATCAAATCAGTTATTCAGATGGCCTTTCAGTTCAATATTCAAGGTGGATGTGCAAGCCACGGACTCAAACGTGGTCCACCGTAATATGTCAGAATACTACTCAGCGGCTCTCCTTGCTGCAGCGGGATGTGGGGCCGGTGCCCAACCTTGCATACAGGGTTAAGTGTGTGGGTCAAACGGATTAGTCAGTTAATTCAGATAAGTCAAGACAGTCATGCATAGCATGAGCATGAGCATGATATGACAAGAATTTTATTTAGTATGAAAATTTTATTAAAGCCTTTCAATTATTATGTTTACATTGTGGTGAGTTCTTACTGAGTTTTCGACTCATTTTAATTTTATCTCATTTTTTTATCACAAGGTGAGGAGAATGAGGACTACGAGCAGGCGGGCCAAGTTTAGAAGGAGCGGACTAATGAACTTTAGGCTATATTTATGATTTATTTTAATTTGGTTGGTTTGGAAACTTGGATATGACTATGTTTTTTTGAAAATGGTTTAACTTAAGTTTTCTTTTGGAATGAACAATTTTTTTTTAGAATTATGCAAGTCTCTTAGCTGGCTTTAGTTACATATGTACGTGACATTCCTAATCCTAGGGAATGGGATGTTACACCTTTTATGCCCTTCCTTTTCTTAAGCAAGTGAATATCTCTTCAAGAGTATTTTTGTAAAACATCTCATGCCTCTTCCTTTTCCCAACAAGCAACCCTTGGCATGGGTGACAAGTGGCGTTGGGTGTGTGCCTTGTCCTTTGCCGTCCACTCCTTCCATTTCCTAAGTTGATGCTTCATCTTCCTAGTGCTTCTTCCCTAGGTGACTTCTCATGTCCCATTGGTCTAAAAATAGTCTAAGTGATAAGTGGTAAGTGAATGGGATGCTTGGGAGTGTGTTAGCCGAAACCCTAAAGGCATATTTATCCTTTGATAAAAGAGTTCCTTCATCTAATCTTCTAGAAGCTTAGTGCATGCTTGACACTTGCAAAAATTGACCAAATTCCAAATCTTTTGTGTCCCCCTTCGATTTTCCATGCAGATTTTCTAGAAAAGCTCTATTTCTCTTCCTTAAGCTTCCCTTCCCAAGAAATCTACCTTGGAACTCAAAATTGGGCCAAGACAAGGTTCTAGGCATGTGGGAAGATAGGCTAGCCGAGAATGCCTTAATCTTCCTAGGTTCCTTTTGTCCCTTGATTCTTATAGAATGTTTCTAGCATGTTGACAAGTGGCAATTCCTTTAGGGCAGGCGTGCAAGCCACTTCTTGGTGCTTTCCTACACTTCTCTCTCTCCCCCTTAACCTACTATCAAGTCTAGATTCATAGTGTAACACTTTCATGACACATGGCACTAGTGACTAAGATTTGGGTCATGGGCCTAAAGCCATTGGGCATGGGTTTCTAAATAGATCCGAAAATTACAAGGCATTCTAAGGTTACTCTTCTCTTGGGCTCAAGTTGTCAATTCAAAGACTCTAAGGCTTTCTAAAATAGCCAGAGCTCCCAAAATACCATGGCAACTAAGAGTAAAATCTATGGGTCATGCTTAGGCAAGTTTGGGTTATTACATGGTTTTCCTCAAGAAACTTCTCAAAAGAAAAGGTCAAATATTGGGTGTGTGATGGTGGTGGTTTTCCTTGATTCCGAAACCCTAGTAACCCCATCACCTTTATTTGTTTGCATGTGTGATGTGAGTAATGAGAGTTAGTACCGTGAGGCGTCTTCCTAAAAAACGTGGTTTCCAATTTCTTCCTTGCTCGTGGCTGAGAGGAGAGAGAGAGAGAGAGGAATGGTGTTTGTTTGGAGAGAAAGTGGGGAGAAAGATAGCTTGGGCATGTGGGAGGAGAAAAAAATGCAAAGCATGAATCTAAAATGGCATCCAAAAAGATCTTCTACTCGTCAGCCCCTCTCCTTTTATTGAACCCTTTGATTTTTCTCACACACTTCACCTTGGAAAAGTAAGAAACTCATGCATGGGCACCATGTGGCATGCCCTTCATCATTCGCCGAATCCCCCCTTTCATCTTCCCACATCATTACTTTCCTTGGGAAATCAAAAGTCTCATGACAAGTGGTGTGTAAGGCTCAAAACTAAAACCCTAAAGGCCAAAGCCTCTTTGGTGTCCCTCCTCTATGTCTAGGTTCAATGAACCTTTGGGGTTTAAAGGTCTTCTAAAAACCCTAATCATCTTTTGGAGAATGGGTGTGTGCATGTTTGCCACATGGCTATGGCGTGTGTGTGTGTTTTGCCGCCCACTCATTTCCCCACAAAGAACCTTCTTCTTCTTCTAGACTCTTGGGGTTGCGTGTGGTACATCTTCCCTAGGCATCCTCCTTTCCCCATGTGCCTTCTTGAAACCCTAAAGGAGTGACAAGTGGCGTGAGTGGGTGTAGTGGCCAAAATTCCTAGGGACTAGGGTTATCTCTATCCTAGGCATCTCTTCTCATTCCAATCATTGCATCTTCTAGAAAAATCCCATCCCACATGCATGCCTGACACTTGGCAAAAAGTGGGTTGGTCTCTCTTAGATAGGTGTGAACCCTTTGGCCGAAATCCTAAAGCTTCTTGGAGACGTGTGCCTAGTCTTTTGAGATCTCCCATGCGCCACTTCCCTATGCAATCATTTAGGAACTCTCATAGTTTTGACAAGTGGCGTGAAATGTTGGTGGCTGTTGAGTAGGTGCGTTGGCCAAGAGTCTAGGAAGATGGCCCTTGTCTTTCCCTAGGCACCTCATGATTGTTTCCTTCTAGAAATCTTCACACCCCTCTTCATGTGTGACAAGTTTCGAAAGCAGGTGGCCTTTTTCATGGTTGGCATGCTAGGGCTTTTGGGTTACTGAAAGCCTTAAGTCTTTCATCCTTTTTTCCCTTAATCTTGTCTAGGTTCATTGTGCCTTGTGTGTGACATGTGGCCCAATTTTTGGTGTGATGGGAGTGTGCCCCATGCCCCTCTAGGTTTTAGAACTCTAGTCCAATGGGCTAGCCGAATTTGATGGCCTTGTTAGGCCTCCCTTGTGGGCTTAGATGCTCAATGCTCCAGGACAAATAAATAACTAAATAAAGCCTAGGGTTTCTAAGTACTCTACACCTCTTGCATGGCCCAAAAATTTAATATAACCTGGCGACAACAGACAGGTGAGAACTTGGCTAAATCTGGGTTGTCACAACATGGCATGTGGTTTTTCTTCAAATATCAAATCTTAGTTATCAACCCAAGACCATAGTTAAGCTTATCACTTCATATCTAAACATGTCATGATCATATTCCAACTCTAATACATGATTATCCAACCAAACATCAAATATGCACTAAGTAAGCTTTCCAACGATTTATCATTACCAAATTCAACCCAAAACTGACTTATATATCACAAATCAAAACTTAACATGTTAGCCCATCTTTCAATAAAGAGCCATGGTAGAATCACTTGCCAATATGAAGCTTTAAGGGTCACTCAATACCAACTCCCTTGCAAAGGTGCTCGGTTTCTCTTTTAGCTAGTGTTTATGGAGGTTCTCTCACACAATGCTCATATTCTCTTGAAAGTGGCTTGGATGAAGATGGGGGATGAAGGGTGCTAGTTATAGGGCTCACAAGAAGGAGAAAATCATGTAAGAAGCTAAGCATCACACGACTTGACTGAATTTGAAAAGGGAAATTCATCTTGATGTAATTGGCTAGAGTGTTTTGATTGTACTTCATTTTGTTTTCTCATGTGGATCTAGGAGAACCTCTTTGTCTCCCTATGGTTGAAGACCTAGCTAACTGTGGTGGGGTATAGGCTTTAAATTTTTCAAAGGTGTTCAAGCTCTCAAAATAATTGGCCAACTATGTAAACTTACCTCTCAAACCAAAACCATCGCCTAATACCAATTGATTCTTAACCAATTCAGCTCTAAGGGTTCAGGTAGGTGTAAAGGTATTCCTTTCTTATGAATGAAAGAGATGAAGGTAAAGGACACTTGGCTTAACCTTGTGAAAGAAATGGAAGAAGGTCCAAGAGATGTGCATTGGCCGAGAAGACTAAGTAAGACATGTCTGTGGATCAAGTTAGAATCCTTGAACTCTAATCCAAGCGTGGGGAATAAGTTTATGGTGTGGGAATAGGATTTATTTTGTTTGTTGAATGGTCTAAGCTCATGATGGTACTCGACTGAACTTTAGGTGTACTATTCCTAATTTGAATGTGTAAGAAGGTGCAGCTCTTATCCGTACACTAGTTATTAAATTATATATTTGATTCTTGAGAGGGGGTTGAGTTTGTTGCAAAAATTATACACAAGTTTAACTAGAAACCAATGGCATTCATTGAAGGGGATCTAATTGCACTAAGTAAGGTGTTTGTGTGGAGTGCATGACTTTGACATGTCTCAAGTGTGCATGACATGTGCTGGCATTTGTTCCTAGCTTAGTTATGTTGATGCTTGATCTAATACTAGAGAAAAGATGCTTGGTTTAAGAAAAGATGTCTTAAGAGAAGTGAGATTGAGTCAATCGACCGATACCTAGTCTATATGTCATCATGTTGTGTGTTTGTCCTATAATGTCATACCAATTTCAGAATTTGCCTCATGAATAATGTTGGAAAGGCAAAACTTGGCAGCCAAGGTCTTCTAAAGTGCAACATGGTTCGGCCATGGTCAAAAACTCAGATCAATCTAGGTGTTGCATTCCTAGAGCCAAGAGTGTTGAGCAAGGTTCTTAGCTTGGTCTCCAAGTTTGGGCAACTTTGGCCCCAAGTTTGTATGTTAGGCTAGGCTTGGTTTTGGGCTTTGAGTGGGGCCTTCCTATTGGGCCTTAGGTTCAACTTGTTGGGCCATGTTATTGGGCCTTAGGCCATGTTGGGCCTTTCCTTGGGCCTCACTATCTTACCAAATTGGGCTCAACTTCAGCTTCATATTAGGCCTCATCTTAGGCTTCATATTGTGCCTCACCTTGGGCTTCATACTAGGCCTCATCTTGGGCCTTGCCTTGAGCTCATCTTTTGCCTCGTTCTTCAAAATTTGATCTATCATTTCACTAAGTCTGAGCCCTCCTCATATCCGTCTAATATCCATAGTATGCTATAGGTTCATCTCCAAGCCTATTGATCAAAGAATTTCCCAAAGATCCTATCTTATAGCCATGTTGGTAACTATTGCCAAAATATCAATGTCTTCTTGGTCCCTTGCATGATTTGGTGGGGTATTACATTTGTGGTGGTGTTCATAGATGATAGTCTAGTATATTCCAAGAATGCTAAGAATTATTAGTAAAGCTTAGGCAACAACAATTATTTGCTAAACTCGACAATTGTGAGTTTTGGCTGGAGGAAATTAAGTTTCTTGGTCATGTGATATCCAAAGAAGAGTCACGGTGGACCTAAGCAAGATTGTAGCAGTGGCAGTTTGGCAGTGTCCTAACACAGTACATGAGGTTAGAAGTTTATTGAGACTAGCTAGTTTCTTGGAAGGATTCTCAAAATTATTAAGTTCCCTCACAATGTTCACTAGGAAGAATGCTAAGTCTATTTGGGCTGATAAATATGAGAAAAGTTTTGAGGAGCTAAAGAGAAGTTTAACCACTACCCTTGTGTTAGTATTACCGGAGACTCATAAATCCAAGTTGTGGTTTAAATTGATTAAAAGCATAGTTTATACTTAATTTTATAACTTGTGATTTAATTAGGCAATATTTATTCACTTGCACAACACACTTTTAATATTTTATTCTCCATCTTTTGTCTAATTTTATTTTTATTTTTTTAATTAATTAATTATTTTAATTTCTTTGTCTAGTTTGATTTTTGTTTTTTTAATTATTTATTTTTGATTTTTTTTAGTCTTATTTTTATTTTTTATTTTTATTTTATTTTACAACCCCTCTAAACGACATGTAGTTTTGTCCATAAACCAAAACTACATGTCGTTTTGGTCATCTTCATCTTCACGCACTGATGCAACTCTTCCACGCCGCATGCACAACAGCCCGTTGCAACCCCAGCCGCAGCCAAGCGCCTCCTTCCTGCGGAACCACCATTGCACGTCTTCAACCTCCAGCACAGACCAACCACGCTGCCACTTTGCAACCTGGACAGGCCACCACTGCAGCTCATACACGGCCTCCAGCAACAGCACCTCCACCATGCATGTGCTGCACCTGCAGCACTCTCCTTGTGGCCAAGAAAACCACCTCTCCATTATTGTAACTCAGTCTCTAGTCGTTGCACCTCCACGGCGCATGTCCTCCAGTCACGTTGCATTCTTTTTCTTCCAACCAAAAACATCCGCTGCACTGCACCGAATACACAGCAGCACAATAGCGAGCCATTGCCATGAACTACTTTGCGTCATGCAGCCACGCTCCAGCGGCAGCACCAGCCATGCAAGTCCCTCCAGCCTCCACGCACCTCCACGTGAAAACCGACAGCAAGCATCCTCTGTTTTATGAAGTTAAAACAGAGAAAGTTAATTCTTGCCCCTCAGAACCACCCAGCAGTAAACACCACTACAACTCGTCCTTCTCAGCCATGCACGGCCTAGAAGCACTGCCAGATTTATGTATAGACATTTTCCGAGGACTTCCTTTAAACACACTGCATTCTCGTAGGACCTCTGGAGCCCAAGACATTCAACACATATGAAATATGAGAAATTGGATGCTTCACGGACAAAAGAAAATAAAAGAAAAAAAAAATAAAACTGGGATGCCAAAAGGAAAGGAACTGCAACAAATCCAACCAATCTTGCTTTCGGTGATGGACATTTTCGTTGGGACGGAACGCAAGATGAAGAAGAGAGCAGGCTGGGAATCACCGACGGAAGAGAATAAAACTCATAGATGCACGCATGCATCGCTGGAAGAAGAATAAAACAAATTGCTTTCGGTTGTCTGCCCCCAAGCAGAAAAGAAACAAATAAAAAGGATGTTGGGTTTTGCACGGACGCGGAACTTTTCACCTGGGACATGGACAGCACTGGTGCTTAACGCAGAGGCTTTTGAAGCCTATATAAGAGGTTGTAAATGGACGGAGAAACTTGTCAAGAGTCATAGTAGATTTTAGTGTTAAGTAAGAGGCAGGAGTTAGAGCTAGAAATTAGGAGTTCACAGTAGAGAATAAAATAGTCAGTGAGTTTTTAGTCAGTTTTCATTTTTGTTTAGTTGTTAGTTTTGAGTAATTCATTTATCAGTTTCAGAGTCAGTTTTAGTTTATAGTTAAGTAAACTTCATTTTCGTAAATCTTAAATTCTAATCTTGAGTTTGTTTAGTAAGTAAATTTTCAGTCCTCTTTGAGAAATGTTGAGAGTTCATTTTATTTCAGTTGAGAGTTCATTTTAATTGGAAGTTTAGATTTTTGGGTTGGAGAACGCAATCTCTATTTCTAAACATCAAGTTTATTTCTCACAATTCTTGTTCTTATTTAATTTCAAATTTATGTCATTTAATTTCATGCACTTTTTATTTCTGCAATTTCAATTAATGTCATTTACTTTTCCTACACTTTTAATTTCCTGCAATTTAAATTAATGCCATTTAAATTCCTCGTACTTTTAATTTCCTGCAATTTACATTTATGTCATTTAATTTTCTCGCACTTTTTATTTCCTGCATTTTAAATTACTGTCATTTAATTTTCCTGCACCTTTAGTTTTTGCAATTTACTTTTATGTCAATTAATTTTATTATTCCTTTAAATTTTAGTTATAAAATTTCCAGTAATTTTAATTTACTGTCTTGCATTTTAATTTCTTACTTTTCATCGCCCACTCAAAACCAACAAACATGAATCTAGTTCATGACTAATAAATTTTCATTTCCATTGCACTCCCACATTCATTGTACATATCATTACTTTTATTTTTATTTTCTCATTATAAATATTTCCACCATTTTACACAAGTTTGATTTTTAAGCATTTTCCCTTAGGAGATGATCTAGGAATTTATTTCTAATTATTACACGACACGCTCCTGCACTTGGGATAACCTTTATGCTGCTCATTTTTGAGTGAGTCATGTATACAGACCACAATAGTTCGAAGCACCTCTTTACATAAGAGAACCTCAATATGAGATAGCGAAGATGGCCGGAGACCATCAGCTACTACTGATGTGAAATCAAGTATTACCCAAAGAAGGCTAATTTAGTCATCGATGCACTAAGTCAAAAGTCAAAAGGCTCCACAGAGGTGGATTTGCTTCTTAAGAGAATAAGGCACATGTTGGTGAAAGATTCATTATAAGAGGAGATTCTCACCACAATGCAACAATTAAGGGTGAGCGATTTCGATGAACTGGAGATTTAGCAAAGGAAGGATCCAAAATTGCTAGAGATCTAGTGAAGAGTTTGAAAAGGGAAAGAATCTTTGCATTTTAGCTTGGGTGAGAATGGAACCTTGATGTATAGAGGGCAAAGAGTAATCCCGACTAATTCAAAAATTTTAGAACGAATATTAGTCGAACCCTATTCCTCACCATATTTGACACATCCTGGAGGCACGAAGATGTATTGGGATCTCAAGAAAGGCTTTTGGTGGGAAGGAATGAAGTGGGACATCGCTCACTTCATCTGGAGGTGTGCTGTGTCGAAAGGTGAAGGTTAAGCATCAGAGACCATTGAAAACTTTATAGCCCTAACCCATTCCAGATTGGAAGTGGGAAGACATAGTTATGGACTTTATGGTTGGGTTACCTAGAACCCCAAGTGGCAAAGATGCTATTTGGGTAATCATAGATAGGTTAACTAAGAGTGTCCACATTTTACCGATCACTACTTTGGACATACTGGGTAAGCTCACTCAGTTGTACATAAGAGAGGTAGTTAGGCAACACGAAGTACCCATAACCATAGAATCATACCAAAATCTAATATTTATGTCTCGTTTTTGGAAGAGTCTACAAGCAACGAGGGGCACTAAGTTGAAATTTAGTAGTGCTTACCATCCCCAGACCAACAGACAGTCAGAAATGACCATTCAGACGTTGGAAGACATGTTGAGAGCATGCGTATTGGATTTTAAGGGCCCATAGGATAGCCACATCCCACTCATTGAATTTGCTCATAACAATAGTAATCAAGGGACCATTCAAATGAACCTTTATGAGGTATTATACGGAAGGAAGTGTAGATGGCCAATATGTTGGGATGAAGTAGGAGAGACAAGAGTGATTAGACTAGAAATCATCAAGAGATGATAAAGCAAGTCGAATTCATATGGGCAAGGATGACTACTACTTAGAGTAGATAGAAGAGCAACATTGATATAAGGAGAAGAGAGTTAACCTTTGAGGAAGCTGACTAGGTATATCTCAAGGTATCACCCATGAAAAGGATAAAGTGATTTAGGCTACAAGTAAAACGAAGCCCAAGATACATTGAACCTTACCTAGTAGCGGAAAAGGCAGGCCTAGTGGCGTACCGTATTGCATTACATGTGGAATACAAAGGGATTTATAACGTATTCCACATGTGAGATTTTTTGATTTGGAACAGGTGAATCAACTTGCACATTAGTCTGATGGGAGTGATTCCCCAATTTCAAACGGTGAAGTGAGCTCCCTATGTTTGGCATATCTTTGTGTGAAATTGGATGATTTGAAACATCTTTGTGTGAGATTTTATGTGTTAAATTCTATATGATGCATTATGATGAGTTTTACATACTTGAGAAGAGGGTGAGTCCTTGCCTCAACGATATATATAGTTACGAGGAAATTTAAAATATAGTAAGATTACTTACAACCATATATAAATATATATATTTGTGCATATACTTTAGTTTTGCACATAGGGTAATTACTTAGAGGGTGATTCCTCACCATAACTATGAACGCATGTGTTTTGCTTAGAAGGCGATTTGTCGCCATCGCCATGCACAATGCAAGTGTTCACTCTTCTTTTGACATGAAATCGGGCATTACATTAGCATGTACATCGTCTCTCATTAGTAGTCTTGTCATAGCTATTTAAGACACCTAAGGAAGAACCAACCCCACCTGAGCATTAGTCATGTAGGCATGTATCCATTAATAGTAACATGCCATTCCCTAAGAGTTATATTATTTAGTCAGACGACCAATCATGTTCGATTCTCCCTATTTAGATTTAGGGATTGAACAAATGATTTTATATATTATTTTTGGAAATGAAGTGACATATGGATATTTGGGTGAGTATTGAATGAACCATTTACGGTTTAACTCTAATACAAATTACACTTAACCTTTACTTATTCCGCTAAGGTTTAAATGATCATTCACTTACACATGCACTTCCTTGTGAACATTGCACACTAGATCTTGACCTAACTCCTAGGTATTATTGCTGACCGGCTGGCACCCTTAGTACCACGGATCCTTGCTAGGTCCTTTACCCAGGAACGAAGCATAGAAAGCCTGGCAAACACGGTTCAACACCAGATAACCAAGGATGGTTCGTTCGAAAATGGGCAAAAAAGAGGCAACTAGGTGGGACCAAACAAAGATTTAAGGCGAGCAGCACGTTGTAGAAAGGCTGGCTGCCAGATCTCAGCATCAGATAATAAAGGATTAACCCTATGCTAGGCAAGCAAGTATTGTGCCAATCGTACAAAGGTGAGAATGAAAAGTTGAAGAGGCTAGTAATTATGTAAAAGGACGGCTCACGGTACAAGGGCGAGCAATGATCAAGGACTTGATGACTCTCCGGTATAATAAGGAGATGTCCAAAATGCAGTACGTGTCATACACAAAGACCTATACTCCATCTGAGACATCACGTTTGGAGTAAGCCTAAAGAGAAAATTTTACTGACTTGTAGCCCATATCGTCTGATCTTAGAGGTATGGTCCAATGCCACATGGGAGACCCTTATTAGGGAAATGACTGTAGGATTGGACACAAGGCAAGTTGCAAGAACATTCGTGCCTTGTCCCATCAGTCACTCCAGAGGACTAATGGATGGCCAAGATCAAATAGCTCTAATTCAAGATATCTAGAGTCAAAAGAACGTTAGAAAAGCGCCTAACCGTCCCGCTCTATAGAAGGCATTGGACAAGGGACAAGATCTCACTTTTGAGATTGTAAAGTGATTGGTCTTCTTTAGAATCAAAATCTTTATAGAGATGCTGGAGTGCCTGAGTCAATTCAGGGCTTTGTCCTCGATCATTTCTCATTGTTGTAAGCAGTTTGTCATTGGAGCTTAGTAGAGATTCAGAGTGTTGGTGCTCAAGGACTACCTTGTTGTTGGTGCTCTCTCACTAGAGCATGGTGCAAGCTCAGGGTGCCTAAGCATGGCTCAAAGGGGACCTGGAACTTTGCGGAGAGGGCGACTTTGTTGTTCACTCCTTTTTATCAAAGTTTGGTGGAGATCTCGGGGTGCTCGAGTATGGCTCAAGGGCAACCCCACTATTGGTGTTCTATCACCGAAGCTTGGTGGAGAATTTGAGGAGCTGAGCCAAGTGGCTTTGGGGCCTTATAAAGATTTTGAGGAACTTTATGTAGAAAACCATCAAAAAATTTGCATATATAATTCAAATGGAAAGTATGAGAGGAGCAAACTCGAGGCAAATGGTCCAGTGAGCGTTGGAGGTCACCTAGCGAGCAAAGCTTGTTGCTTGTTTCTCTTCGTGTTCCATCTACTAGCCTTGGATGTTTGTCTTGGCTATGAAGGCATCAAGTGATAACACATTTCGATCGGTGACAGGTTACTTTGCTTGCCTTGGCAATGAATCTCGCCTTCTCTTATTGTGAGTTATCTAAGCAATGAAAACCAAACACAATAGCATCGGGTTAGAGATATTTTTAAATATTTTACAGGTAATATTGCATAAGAGTATATGCCGAACATCTAAGCTGAGCCCCCATATTGAAATTAACGCGTTTTGGTGCCCAAAAAGCACCTTGCCAGGGTAGACATTGCCCTTGGTGTAAGCCCAACCTCGCCATATGCATGAGCAATGCAAGCCATGCACTAACCATGCTCACTCTGGTTCTCAGACTAGAATGGCAAGGTGGTTGGTGGCTAGGCCCACAAAAAGAGGGGTCAAGTTGAAGAGGTATAAGTTGCTGATTTTTCCGCAGGCGACGAAATTTGAGGTGGCTGAGCTTTTGTGAGTCGCCCACGTTGCACAACAACAGCTGGCTCCGTGCCTACCATATGTAATCAAAACAAGCACAGCCCACCACTTCATCTTATGGTGGCGAGACGACCTGAAAATCGTGAGCTTTGGCAATCAGCTCAGGCGAGCTCGTCCCGTGGGCTAGCACTTGGGCTCGCCAATGTAGTTGAGCTCCCTCTATTGATGCATTTTTTTCGTCGAAAGTAGATGCCACCAGTTTGATCAAATGGTCTACAACTGTACTTGGATAGTCATGTGATGCTTGGATGGTCATTTATGGTTTGAATCGTAAATAAAATGCAGAAAATATAAACAAATAAAGAAAGACCGAGATGTAAGTGGTTCAACATTAAGGCATACATCCACAGGTCTTTTGAGGGTGAAATCCACTATACTTTGTGATTTTACAAGCTCTTATGACTCACTTACTCTTAGTTACAATGTTGAGAATGGATAAGAAGAAGGGTTGAAGATGATGCCAATATCTCTGTTCTCTAGATATCCCCTTCCTTTGGTTGTGTCTCTCCTTTTAGCCAATTCCACTTATTTTATGTCGTCTGATCAACTTTTGCCCTTTTTTTCCCCATTTCCAGCTAACTCCCTGTCAACTTCCTCTACTATTAGTGAGCTTTTATGTATATGGGTTGGGCTTGCTTCGTTTTATCCCAACTACATCTATGAATCTATGTTAGTGACGATGAGAAACCTCACAAACTTACCTCAGAAACCTTGAGTGAAGAGAGAGATCAAGAGCTCTTTATCTAGTGTCTTAAAAGTAATCCAAGCCATCGCGAGTCAAAACTGTTAAGACTCTTTTAACTTTTAAAATTCAAAGACATCTAAGAATCCATTACTTAAGGCTTGGTTTGGATAGTGAAAGTGTTAGAAAATGTTTATGAATAGTAGTAAAAAGTAGGTAAAAAGTAATAATAGAATATTGAATAATAGTACAAAGTAGATGAAAAATAATAAATAGTAGTAAAAGTAGGTGAAAAGTAATAATAAAGTAGAGAATAGTACTGAGAGTGTTTGAGAGTACCTCAGAGTACTTCAGTACCCAAACAATGCCCAGGCCTCTTCAAAACGGAGGAATCTTCAAAATTTGAATGGTTTGGGGTTAAAAACGCTGCATTAGATTCAGTAAACAATCAAAACTCTAACTTTGAGGTTCAGTATATTTACTTTCATCTCCATATTTGAAGATACATTGTTCATGGTCTATTCTCATTATTTTATTACAAAATCTCTTCCTCCAACTTTCAAATTAATGCCACCATGATTTAAGTATAAATCAGGATTAATTAGGTTGAGGAAAGAAATTAGTTGAGAAATAATAATTTAAGTATTAAATTAAAATATTAACTAACATATGGTCAGTGTAATTGCAAAATATGAAAAAATATATATAAAAAAATTATTATAAAAATAATATTATATTATTATTTTGATTAATTCAATGTGGAGTTATGGCTAGGGAGATTTTGGATTTATGAAAAATATATACTTGTCATTAAAATTTAAAGATAACTTTAATGAAACCAACGCCAATACTCTTAAAGCATCAACATCCACGTCCATATAACCGATTATTAGAGAAATTTTAGGGAAAAAACATGAAAAATGAAAAAATGTGAACTACATCCCATTCCCTAAAATAACTTTTGATTTTCGGTTGTTTAAAATATTCGCTAAAAAGTAATAATTCAAAACATAAGAAAAATATAAAATTGTGAGTATTTAAGATTGTAAAGGGAAGTTAGAGAAAAATAAAATAATAATAATAATAATAAATTATTTTAATAGAATTGAGAAAGAATAAGGAGTGTGATGTAGGAGGTTTTGAAAAGATAAATAAAATTTAAGAAAAATTATTTTTAGCTAAAATCTAGGAAACAATTTGCTCATCCAAATGTGGATGCTCTTGTAAAACTTGAAGATCAGCAACAAAAATAAAAACATAAAAGTTGAGAAAACCTAAAAGATATGCATTAGAAAAACTAAAAGGCTAATAAAAAAATATTAGTAATTTAATTAAGTATATTATTTTTCATTTAGTAATTTACACTTAAAACATATATTCAGTTATTCTTATTTATAATATTATAAATATGATGTGGGTGATATGACTCTGTAAAAGTAATTTTTATTTAGAAAAATTTTATTTACAAACCAAAACCAATGTGGATAACACAAATAGCAAAGCCCTTCCATGGCATGATTTGATTTAAATGAAAATCTTTAAAATATCTTACAAATCAAAATCTTCTCATTTAAGTGAAGTCATATAAGTTATGTGAATTATGTGAATTATATGTTTTACAAACCGGCTTACAAATAAAAAAAAATTCATTTAATAACACTAACGAAAAAAATAGTCAAACAGACTACGTGATTTAGTATAAGCAAATCCATGGTTTTAAAATAATAGAGTATAATAGATATAAAAGACAATCGATTTGCACTAGAATGCTATTTTAAAAAGAGAAAAAGATCCCCATACAATTATTTTACAACTACTTTAAAAATGTCAGCTTGTCTAATGAAAGACAACTATTAAGTAGTAGATGCTTGGGATTGGAATATTGCCAAGACAAAAGAGGAATCTGAAGTCTGAACCACAGCCAACATAGGGACACCAAAAGGAGACAAAGCAGATTCTTCTAGGCAGCTCAAGGCGGTAATTGCACTCTAATCCCTTCTCGAGTGCGTGACAGTGTAAGAGAGGGAGCTTACGATGGATTCTGCATACCTCAGAGGGTGAGAACAAAAGGTGGGGCATCCCTTCTTGGTCCTGCAACAGAACGATAAACATAAACTTTATCAGCTTGAGTCTCATTACTCCCATCAACCTTTATCACCTCCACATTCAACCTGGGCATCTCTTTTGCCAACACTCGACACCCATTCATTGTTACTTTGCAGTCTGACATCCATAGTGATCTCATGGATTCATATTTATCCAAACCCGATAGCAGTGCTGCATTCCCAAATGGGCAGTCCCTTATTTCAAGTTTCCTCAGTTTTGGACAACCTCCCAATACACACTGCATACCCCAATCACTGCTGCCGGCAAAAGCAACTGACAGGGTTTCCAAGTTCTTGGCATATTTCCCAATGTGCTCAAAAGTCAGGTCAGTCAATAAGCCTGAAACTGCAAGCCTCTGAAGCTTAGTGCAAGATTTCACCACCGCACAGAAAGCCTCATCCATAGGCTCATTTGTCTGGTAATCTGGCTGCCATGGATTCATTATGCAAAGCCTGAAGTGAGTGATATCAGGGCAGTTCTGCACAATGGTTGCTACAGCAGCGTTAGTCATCTGGCGGCAAAAGTAGAGAACATAGCTTAGTCTCCTGCAGCCATAAGAGACAGCAATGAACCCAGATTCAGTCACTCCATGGACAGTATCCTCGTCAAATGGATCAGTAGGGAAGACACGAAGTTCCTCAAGCAGAGGACAGTTGGATCCAACAGCCTCCAAACCTTTGTCTTCGACTGTGTCCAGGACCTGTATCAGGAATTTTTTATTTATAACCTCCTAAGCTGTAATCTCAACAAACACGGTGCTTTATGTAACTAGCATGTCGCTTGTGCAAGTCCAAGCCATTAGAACTACAAAATAACTCATAATTACTTGCATTTGCAACATGCAGTGGGCTTTCTGGCATTTTGATTAAGAGGGCAACACAAACTATAAATTTTGAGAACGCAATCATAATACACTGAACTACAACTGAGGATAATCATGCTTCTATCAGTCTAAATGTCAGCCATGACAGACTTTATACCAGAAAGAAAAAACACAGATTCAAAAATGTTGATGCAGGCATTGCTAATTGAGAGAACCACGGTTTTTAACATTTATTTAAAGATTGGAACAATCATGCCTGAGGTGGAATGTCAACCTTACTGAGAAAGTTGCCATGAGAATGAGACAGGCAACAACATTGGTATAACCTCCATCAATAGGTTTCATTGGTATAACCTCCATCAATAGGTTTCCAGTTTTAAAAATTCTGAACATTCCTATTCAACTTTCTTGCAGTGTCTAACAAGTTCAGGTGTCCATTGCCATGACAAAAAATCTTACTTTCGTTGTCCATATCATACTCCACAGTGCAATTATTAAAGCATAAACTCACAGTTGAGATCAATGAAGAACATTAGAAGCAATTTATCATGTCTTTGCAATGCATGTGACATGCATCAAGTGTGGATCATGACAATGTCAAACATACTTCTCGCAGTTTTCTGTGATTCTCCTCGCTGTGCTAGTTAACCTATAGAAATCAAATGCCTAGTAAATATGGCAAATAACAGGTTCCTTACCCAGAGGCGCCGAAGACATGGGCAATGAACAAGAAGTTTAGCAAGTTCACCACTTTGCAAAGCAGTGCAGCTCAAATTCACGAAAGTCAAATTTGCACAGGCAGGGTATAGAGCTGGGAGAGACAAGGCTGTAACTTCTGACAAACCAGAGAGGGTGTTTAGATTCATGCATTTGTTGAAGGCATTTTCAAGCTCAGAGTATTGACAGGCTGGATGCTCTTGCAAAAATGAGCCTGTACCAAGCTCTGTTAATAGAGGTGCACGAATAAGCAGTCTTGGCAATTGTTCCAAGGTTATATTTCTATTGACCTTCAAAACCTTCAACGATTTGCACCTACTAACCAGTCTCTCAAGGGCTTCAAAATTAACGTCATTACTCAAAGTGGCAAAGTTTAGTACTTCCAATGAGGAGAAGTTTTCAGGGAAGCAACTCAACCAACTGCCACTTTTATCATTGAGGTCATTCTCCTGTATGTCCAGTTCGGCTAAAATCCTGTAACCAAATCAGAATATAGAACTTTATCTTTTAGAAAACATTGATTTTAACAGCAAAGACATACTCCAAGGTCCAAATATTAGATTTAACTGGAGAAAAAGATGGAGGGATTATAAACCGCTAATAATAGTTATAAAGCTATAGTCAATGAATAAAATAAACAGCATCCTTAGCCATATGGCCAAAAAAAGGGATAAATATAAGACCACATAAGTGAATCTAATGGCAAGATCTCATCCTCATTCAATAAATGCCCAAAGCACAGGCGACAAACGACCAATTAAATACATTAAGTCCCGTTTGGTTTCACAGATCGTCTCAACCCATTTCATCTCATCTCATCCCATCTCGACATCCAAACACCATTCAAATACAAACTTTTTTTCAATTTCAAATTTTCAAATTTTCAACTTTTCCATTTAATTATTACAATTTTTCCAAGCTTCCAAACAAAATACAAAAAATAATTCAATATTTTTAAATCCTAAAACAAAAATAATATTAAAAAAATTATATTCTATATTTAACTTCATAATATTTTTATTTAATTTTTTTTTCTCTCATTTCTCAAAACCCCTTAAAACATTTTAACTCAAATTATTTCATTATTATTCACAAATTTCTCATCTTATCTGTGTAACAAATGAGGCCTAAACATATATGCCACCAGCTGATCTAACTAACTTTCAAAATTATTTAGTAAACAGTAAGAAGAAATTAAAAGCAACTTTGAGGCTCGCTTTGAAAATCTTTAAGGTATAATTACGTTTACTAGAAAGAGTTTATGGCAAGATTAGAAGCATTTCACTTCCACAATATACCAAAGTCACCATAGACAAATTTTGAAGTTTCTGTATTTCTCTTTACGAAATTGCATATTGGATAGAAAACAAGGAGAGAATAAAAATAAGTACAGCATCTACTTGACTATTTTTAGTTTTATGGACAAGGATTCTGTCCATTTCAAGTGAAATGGATAGATTCCATTTAGAACATGACTTTAAAGAGTTTCAAATTGGAAGGTCAACTCATTTAAATTGGCATCTTTCTGAAAAGGTTTACTTTTCTGAAAGAACATGACCATTCAGGCTGCACCTTTAATTAGTCGTTCTCAATTAATTGTCTTTTAAATATTAGTTGTAACTTCTACGAATTATGATCCAATAAGACTCATCCTATCTCAATGAAAGAATATAAATCTCAATCATATGCATCATACATGGACGTGCCCAAGTGTGTAATAGTACCACATGTGCATAAACTGTTATTATTTCTTTTCTCGTGTGTGTCACTTTAAATACTCATTTTAAATACTATAGCTTCCTAGCGATTCATTAAATTCCCTAATGAGTATGGCGTCTAAACTAGGCTCAAACCTGACTTGAGGAAGCCTACTCTTCCTACCGTATAGACCCCTCTTGTCTGTTCCCAGCAAGTATAGTGCTACTATGGACACTCAAATAGGGAAGCCACCTCCAATTGTTCTCTTCTACCCTTTTTGCTTTAAAAAATTTTTAATAAATAAAAAAAACAATTTTTATGGTCTTTCCACATTTAAAAAAAAAAAAAACTACAGTTTATCCGTCAAACTACTCCATTATACATGCCACCGAACAATGAAATTGTAACTACTTATAAAAAAAATGAAATTGTAACTTATCCACCAAGCTATCATTTCTTTACATAATTCATATGTGGCTTACTTTTCATATTCTTAAAGTCAGATCACAAAGATAAGTTAAATTGTAACTTTTGTTTTAAATTGAGGGGTTAAATTTTAAGGTAATATTGCAAAAAATAAATGATCATTTGAGAGGATAAAAGATAACTTTCAAAAGAGGAATACTACCATTCCACTTTCATCCTACTTTATAAATGTGGCATTTTCCACCACCCTTGGATTATCTCGTATTTTTTAAAGACGAAATTCAAAAATTGATGGACAATAATATCTAATCACAATAGGATAAGAGTGACATTATAATATACACGAAGAATTTTCCTCATTAAAATCCTTATGAATATGTTCATTTACATGCAGAAATGCCGTTCAAAAAAAAAAAAAACTAGTCAAAACCCCTTCCTAGTCAAACGCATTCCCCGTGCATATGATTGACATAACTGTTCCAAACGTTCGCATGACTTAAACCACAAATTTCAGCATTTTGACACAAAATCCCAGTGTATTGGGTAACTACAGCATCACATGATATGTCAAAAAGAAATAAAAACCAAAAAACAAAAGAGCCAAATGCATGATTTCTGCATGAAGTGTTAAACGTGAAATGAAACTCCCACAGTCCAAAACTCAATCATCAACCGGATTATGATCTACAAGTATAGCATCTTGTACTTCCTCAGTCACTGCGTTTGCAACGTCATTCTCAGGTCTCGCTTGGATGTTGAGATAGTCTCGACCCATCTCATCTCATCTTATCTCAACATCCAAATATCACTCAAACACAAACACAAACACTTTTCAATTTAAAATTTTCAAATTTTTAAATTTTTAACTTTTTCATCTAATAATTACCTAATCATTATAACTTTTCTAAACTTCCAAACAAAATACAAAAAGCAATTCAATTATTTCAAATCTTAAAACAAAAATAATATTAAAAAAACTATATTCTAACAATATTTTAACTTTATATTTTTTTATTCAACTCTCTCTCATTTTCCAAAATCTTATAAAACATATTAACTAAAAAATCCCAAAACTATTATTCAAAAATTTCTCATCTCATCTCCACATCCAAATGAGACATCAATATTCTTTGGATTTTTGCAATTTGTTGTGAAGTGACTCATTTTGCCACAACTCCAACAAGTACTTTGTTGCCTAGACCTTCTTGCTTTTGCTCTTATTTTCGATTTTGTCCTACCCTTATTTGAGTTTGAGTTTGAGTTCCTGTCATGTCCTCTACCTAAGTGTCAATATTAAGGGTAAAATCCGAACCTGAGGTCTCACTAGAATCTCTACTGAGTACCTCCTCAACAAGAATCAAATCTTGGATATCATTATACTTCAGCTTTGCTTTTTCCAACAGAATTACTCACAATCATTCTCATGGCCTCCCAACTATTCGGCAATGAAGCCAACAAAGTCAATGCCCAAACTTCATCATCAAACTCAATCTCAACAAATGACAATTGATTTGTGATAATTTTAAACCGTTGAGATGTTGTGCAACAGGCATACCTTTTGTCATTTTCAAATTGAACAGCTTCTTCATCAAATGCACCTAATTTTTAGCCAACGACTTCCGGCAAATACTAGACAAGGCCGCCATAAGATTCACAATGCTCTTTTCCTTGATAACGTTTTGTGCAACTGACCTTGATAGAGTCAACTGAATGATCCCCAGAACCTAATGATCCAATAGGTTCTAGCCTGCATCTTCCATATTGTCCGGCTTCTTCCCCAACAAAGGAAGATGAAGTCTCTTCCTGTAGAGATAATCATCATTTTGCATCTTCCAATATCCGAAATCTGTGCCATCAAACTTCTCGATTCCAAACACTTTCACTTCTTCTCCGATCATTGTTCTTACTCAAATCCAAACCGGGCTATGATACCAATTGTTAGGAACAATAAGAGAAAGTAAAGCAAAAAGTGGTTCGAAAACGTGCATACGTCCACATAGTTGTATAGGATTTTATTCATATCAAAGATCAAAGATACAATGTGGCAGCACGCCGTACCAAAATAATACAATATACATATATATATAGTAAAACCTAATTAGTAGGTCGGGTCAGGTTGGCTCAAGAGTTCAAAACTATCCAGGTCGATCACCATTATACTATCGTAAGTTTTTGTATCTTCCTCCCATGTTCTCTCTTTCTCTCACTCTCAGTCTCTCTCACGGTGCTCTCTCTCTCTCTCCATTCTCTCTCTCTCATCACTTTCTCTCAACGTCTGCTCTGTCGCCGCACTCACCACCGTCAACCTTAGCCCATCTCCTTGCGCCATCGCATGTTCACTTCTCTCTCGGTTGGAACTCACCTCTCTATTTGCATGTAAGGTCTAGTCTAGAGGTGTTTATAGTTTCAGAAGGCTTTTAATTCCAACCTTCCCAAAGAGCCCATGCCTATTTATGATCAAGTTCTAAAATACCCTTGTCATTTGGTTGGTTCTACGTTGGTTTTTTTTTTTTTTTTTTTAACTTGCTTTGTGTGGGCCTTGTTTTAGAGAAAAGTATTATTACAGAAAATAATGAACGATTTAAATTATATTATGTAGTATTAAATTTTTATAATTTAATTTCAGTAGTAAGTAATGAGTGTTTAAATTTATTTTGAACGTTTTAAATCTAATAAGTCTATTTTTATTATATGAAATTTTGTTCTTTATTTTAATAGATTTTGTTATAATTATGATAAGTGATTAATAAACTGGAGATGTATTTTACATGGGCTTAGTCTTACTTGAGTAAATATGATAGTCATGCACTTTATTTTATAGAAATAATTTAGAGTGTAGTAGTCGGAGAAATTAAGCAGGTATCAATTAATTTCGGAAGTGGTGATATCTTAGGATTATGAGAATTTTAGATCTTCAGGAAAAATAAGTTATTTAAGTATTTCAGGTGCAATTAAGAAGTACGAGTTCAATTGGAAATTTACCCAAGTTGCATATTTTTTTATAGGTAACGATTGATATTCCCTTGGCACTGTTGTGAGAAAATTCAGGGAAGTTAAGAAGTCCAAGTAAACGAAGTTCCTATGCTAGCTTTATATAAAAAGAAAAATGAACTGAGGTTGGTTTTTGAAAAATATGCATGATATGTTTTGAAAACAAATGTGAAAATAACCTCAGTTATTTATTTTGCATTACTCATGAAATCTGTATAAAAGATAAAAGTATTTTTGTCATGACTCGTGTAGACATGAGCAAATTTATGGCATTCTGTTTCTAACAACGTAAAAAGAGCAAATATGAAATCTGAAAATTTGTGCATGTTATGTGACGATGCTTTGAATCGGTTTTGAATATGTGAAAATGATATGAAATTGTTCAGTACTTTATTTTGATATGATGTGGCACCTAAAAACTTTTGGAATGACTTTCTGATTCTGTATCTGGTTATGATCCGATGATTCTAATTATGTTTTGCTCTAATATATGGCCATGTTATGGGTGATAATAGTGGTCTTTGGCCCTGTCATGGGTGATAATAATGATCTCTAACCCTATCATGGGACATAATAGTGATCTCTGACCTTGTCACTGGACATAATAGTGAGCTCCAGCCCTGTCACGGGATATAATAGTGACATCTGACCTTGTCACGAGATATAATAGTGGACTCTATTCTAAGTGCAATCGCTTTGGTATCATAGTGATTTATGTTGTGTTTAGCTCTTGTAGAATGTATAACCCTACCACGAGAATTAAACATGGTCTCTGTTCTGATATGATGCTCCAATATGATATGATAAGATGATGATATTCAGTTATGTTATGCCAGAAGACATTTTTGAATATGAACATTTTGAACTGTCGCTTTAATATTCTGATAACATGTGTTTGGATCTGCATATCTGAAACTAAAATATTTTATTTTGCATTCTGAACTCTATGAAAAGGCTCATGTTTATATACTAATATATGTTCTCTACTTATTGAGTTGTTGATAACTCACCCCTTATCTTCACAATATTTTTTAGATGATTTGAATATTTCAACTAAATATCAAGATTATGGAACATGAATAATGATTTTAAGTATAGTAGATTAAGTATAAAAGGTTTATATGAGTATTAAGGAATTTTATTAAGTAATTTTATCATGTTCTGATGACTTGATATTTTGGAAGGTTGATTATGTTGAGATAGTTGGTTTGAAACAATAACATTTCTATGGCATTGAGAATTTGGAGTCTATAAATATATTTCTGTAAAATATGTTTTTAAGTGAATGGAAGTAAATCTCCGACCCTTCCAAGATCGGGGTGTCACAGAGTGAGTCCAAATCGACCCAGTGATGGACCATGACAAAAAGTGCTCATGGCCCATCAATGGGTCGTTTGGAATACAATTACTTTGTTTCCAAACTCTTATTGTTGGGCATGCCCCAGTGTAATCTCACTTTTTTATCAATTTTTTTAAAAAAATTTAAACATCTTTAAATATTTAAAAAAATACATAAATTTACTAATAATCTCTTTCTTAAATGTTAAAAAGATTTAATTAAATTGTACGAGCGGTCAGACCAGGAGCAAACCAATGGACAAATAACATTTTCCAAATATATAAGTCGTAAACAGAAAAAATTCATGCTTTGCCAAAATCATAACAAATGATAGAATTATTAAGAGCATTAGTATTAGTTTATGCATATGAATATGTAAAATCATTTTTTTTACATATTCATTTTATTATTTAAACAAAACTTTTACATTGACTTATGTATATTTGAGACTATTATTATTATTAATTTTTTCTAAAATTAATTTTTTTATATATATTTTATAATTAATATCCACTCGATATTAATAATATAAATGTAATAATAAAAATATAATAAAATAAAATAATATAATATATATAATATATTATAATAATAAAATAAATGTGCGGATAAAAATTTGAAATGTTATTAAGGGAAGGAGAAGAAAGGATTGTGAGAAAATAAGAGGGGAGATAAATAATTAATAAAATAATATTTAAAAAGTGAATGATAAATTTTTAAATTTATATAAATACTATTTATAATTAATTAAATATATAAATATACATAAGTTAATATAAAAAAATTTAAATATGATTTTGTATATATGTAAACAAATATAGATGCTATAAGAAATAACGCATATTCCGAGATGAAACAGATTAGTACTTACTTGCAGTGAGTAGCAATGGCTGCGAGCCCATCGGTACTGAAGCCATCACAGCTCAAAAGCGAAAGAGCCTTGAAATTGGGAAAAGAAAGAGCCAGAAACTCCAAGCTCTCATCGGTAACGGTCATCCTCTTGAGCCTCAGCTCCTCCAGAAACGGGTACTTAGCCGCAAACATCACCAGCCAAGACCGAATATCGGCGCCCCAGTTCGGAGGAACCAGATTGAAGTCCGAGAACCGGGGCTTCCCCTTTAAACTCACGCTCCGGATGTTCGGGAACCGCCGGGACACGATCTCCGGCGTCACCGAGTAGCAATTCGCGATGAACACGTGGGTCCGTGAAAACCGCTCTGCGTCGTACCAGCTGTGGCAGACCAAAGAGACGGAGCTCCTGTCTTTGTGGGACTTCAACTGAACCAGGACTCGTTCCAGAACCTCGTCCGGGAAGGTCGAGACCGCCAATCGTTCCAGAACCTTCTTCCTCTCAGGATCCATAGTGATACGGAGCTCAAGATCAAATAAAAAATTCGAACCTCCAAATAGCTACAAAGCGATGAGAATTGGAAACACCCCAAAAAGAATTGCTAAAGATGAAGAATTAAAAAAAAAAATGTCTCTGTGGATCAAATGGTTTTGTGGAGAAAAAATATTGAAAAATAAATCTCAAACCAAAAGAAAAATCAATAAGAATAAATCACCGTCCCTGCAGGAATGCTAAATTACCGCTGGAAAAAATTGGATTTTTCATCTAGCAACCAAAAGATTAGGAAGCTTTATTGAAAAGAAAGAAGAAAAATGCAGCCCATTAGAATATCCAAATGGAAGATCCACGAATGAAGAGAGACTGAGAGAGACAGAAATAACAGAAAGGAGCCAAATGAAAGGGGAAAACTTTGAAAGAGGAAAGAAATCCGATGATTTTACAGCGTTCAGGACTGCTCAGGACTGATCCATTTGCAGATTTGCTGAAGCTCACGCAGAGAGAAGGTTGGCTGCGAAAAGAAAGCAGACAAGCACCTTTAAGGGGAAAATATAAATCTAGGCCATGGGACCACAATGGGTGTCCCCACTGTCCAAACAACATTGGCCATGGCATAGTTAATGGCATTAATGCTCCGAAACGAGCGTTCGCAGTCGTAAAGATGCCATGACACTTTCCTTCTTATCCTTTTCACTTACGTGGATTAATCTAAGAGACGGTATTACCATGCCCGCTCAGTCTGTATAGTTAGAGTGCCTTTAGTGCATCTTCAAAAAAAAAAAAAAGAGTGTCTTTAGTGCACTTGTATTGTTTTTAATTTTTTTTAAATATTTTTTAAATACATTTTAAAATATATATCAATTCAATATGAATTTGTCTCCCCGAAATTACAATTCAGGATGTTTTATGTTATATTATTTTATTTTTTTAATAATTAATCAAGTGATTATTAATAAAATGGTATATATATATATATATATATTTTAAAAGAGTGTTTAGAAATGTTTAAAAACTGATTGAAAGAAAAAAAAAAAATACACTTGTACTGTGGTGAGTTTTGAGAGGACAAATTCATAGAATTAAGTAGCAGTACCCATTCATTAATAGTCACTTTTTTAATTATTAAAAATTATATAAATAAAATATATGAACAGAATGTAAAATATTTTAATACTTTTATAAATTCATGATCTTATTTCAATATCATTTAAAATATATCATGTTAAAAAGAATAAAATTAAAGATGATCATCACTATTCTTTTTTTAATATTTTACACCGATGCATGATCTTATTACTATCAAACCGTGAATTATAGAGTTTAAACAATAAATAATATCATTCTCCATCATAAATTTTATAAATAATGATATTTATATGTTAACTCAAACTATTTTACTATTATTTATGAAAATATAATATATTTTGTGTTCAATTGACCTCTTAGAGTGTTTGAATTTTGTGAAAAGTAATGAAATGGTTTGAGTGAATATGTTTTATTGAATTTTGAATATCATAGAGAAAAAGTTAAATAAAAATATTATAAAGTAAAAAATATTTTAATATTATTTTTATTTTAAAATTTATAAAAATTATAATGATATTTGTGTTTAAATAATAATTAGATAAAAAAGTTAAAATTTTAAATTAAAAAATATTTTACCTTTGAATAATGCTTGAGAATGAAATTTTGAGAATTTTGATAATTCTATACGTGTCCAAACAAGTCCTTCTTGTTCTCTCATCACCGCGACGTTGTGTAGTTAGAAGTTTCAAATCAATATTGTTAAATATTTAAATTGGTATTTAACAAAAATATTTACAGAGTCAAGGTTTTATTTGAAGAAAGATGAAATACAAAGGAAAAATCTGACTAGAGAAAAAAACCAAAAAAAAAAAACCAAAATTAAAAAAAATATATAAAACTAAAAACCAAAAAAATGTTAAAATAATAAATATGAAACTCCTAATTTAAAAAAAAACCATAAGTTCTTTTAAGGAAAAGAAAATAATAAAGAGATTATTTTAAAAATTAAAGGAAAATTCTAAGTAGTCTTTGATTTTGCCCCTGACTTTTTAATAAAAGACTTGCTTTTTTATTATTTTTTCTTAATTATTAAGAAAATGACTACTAATAAATGTGTGTATTTTTATTTAATTGTCTAAAAATATTTTTAAAAAATTAAAAGTGCACACATCAGCTGTACATGCTGACGGTCCCTAGCATTGTCCAAATTAAATAAATATATATAAATATATATATCTCTATCACACACACAGAAAATGCCAGGGACTGATGTCAAAAAAAAAAAAGAGAAAAAGCCAGGGGTTGTGCGGCAACCCTCGACAGAACTAAGGGACCACCAGTGCGGTATTTCAAATGCTTTAATAATATAATTATGATCGAGTGCGTGACCAATATGGTTATTTTTAAAATGACCGGGTCTAAAGATTCCATTTGAAAACAAAATGATCAATTTCCCATTTAAGCAAGCTACAAGTACTATTAATTTCAATTGAAACATTATATATTATCTATATTAAATTGTGTGCTTTTTAATGAAAATATTTTTTAACACTCCATTAAGATAAAAGAAAATTAGATAATCGGATTTTATTTAAAAAAAAATAGAAGGTAGGCTTCCTTATTATAAATCATTCTCACTTATGGTAAATGATAAAACCGCGGTAACATCCAAGCATACTTCGCTAAATAGGACCAAAACTATGAACAATGACATAAACCAACTAAAATAAACAACCCAACAGACTTTCTAATATTATTTCCTATATTTCTTGATATATAATAAACCTCCCTTGTCCAATCTAATGATCCCTCTAATGAAAGAAGGAAGAGCCGACAATGAAGACCAAGAACCCGTGCATCCTTGAACACCTCGTTTTGCTAGACCATCGGGTGTTCCATTAACTTCTCTGTAAGCATGAGATGTAGAAAAATTAGAAAATTGGATTACTATATAGCCCATTGTTTTGTTTGTTTTAGAACATTAGGAGATGTTCATATTCTTATTAAGTAGAAAACCAATCTAATTTATTTAATAAATATAGTCCATAAGCTGCATTATTGAAGTTATTTAGGTATTATTGAAGCTAACTTAAAGAAGATCCAAATCATGGTTTCTTGTAACTTATTAAATAATACTTCTAAGTGCATGATGAGATTATACATTGTATTTTATACGACTATAACATATTGATCATTAAGATAGATCTAAACTCATATGCAACATTTGATTAGTTTGATCATGTATTCATAAGTGAATTTAGTTATTTTTATATAGGGAGTGGGGGTTTTGAACTTGGTTCTCTCATTTGGAGACCAGACCTTATATAACCTGGTCCAAAAGACCTTGGCCATCTCACTATATTTGGTAATCTTATTTAGCATCATCGTAATGCTAATCTTCGAAATAGAATCTAAAATTTATATTGAGATACAACATATTCACTTTTAGGAAGAATTGATTGTTATGAATTTCAAACTTGAATGTTTTAATAAGGTAATGGTAAGAATCGAGCAGTGCTACATAAAATATTATACATACTGAGTGATAGCCTCATTTTATCATTATTTTTTTTATTTGAATTTGAATTTTAAAATTTTCACCCGTTTTAATAGCTAATACATCAACACATATGACTATGTAAGTATAGATAGCATTTTTCAATTGAATTAGCCTATAAAAATTGATTATAATATTATAAGAAAAATTAAGAGATTAAACTTGGTAAAAATGTAGAGAAAATTGATTATATGACTTAATCTTCTATAGATATTTTATGAAGGTTTCAATTACAATATTTAGTAGTAAGTGACTCTTAATAATTTAATGAATGTTATAGTGTGAATATACTTTTGAAGTGACACAAAATATAATTCATAGTAGTTTTTTACTGTTCAATTTTGTCGTCCCACTCGCATCATTTAATTTTTATTTAAATGATTGTTCAAAGAATTAATGAAAATTCAAGATCGTGGTTTGCTGCAAATCAATTGATACTTATTTATACCGGGGCGCTGAAAAAGATCTTTCTCTATGATTAGTTGAAAGATTGGTCCGACAAAAACAAGCTTTAAAACCGCATCTGATCCTCACGTACAGCTAATGCTCTCGAATCTCTATGATTAAAGAGAACTTAATTATTAATATAATAAATAATGTTATAAACGGTCGTGAAATATATAAGTATCGTAAAGTCGCTTTAAAAAATAGTATGATTTATTATTAAAAAATTAATTATTTTTATATAAATCTTATACTTATTTGTTTTTTTTAAATGATTACACGACATTTATACACTCACGATTACAACTATCATTTTTCTGTTATAATTTGTCGAAAAGTGATAATTTATCTTTTTCTCTTCCTCTTTTGTTTTTACTTTTTTTTTTTTAATAATTATTATAGATTGGTGTATTATTCTATTATTTCCTGATATATGGTCATGTACCCGTTCCCTAGATTCAGTTGCTAGTAATTATTGGAAACCGGTCTCGTTATACACGTTAGGGATTGGTTATGATCTTGGAGCCTAGCTAGATTGTTTGTAATTATTTGTGGTCAAAATTCAAGAAACAGTTAAGCATGTGGTTCTTATAATTACTATAATCCATGATATTAGTTAGAATATAAATTAGACAATCAGATTTATTTACTTTCATCGATTTAAGTTTGTGGAAAAAATGATGATGTTTTATCACGATGACTGTTTAATATCTTTTTATAGATTTAAATTTTTGGGACATATGATTTAAACAATTTCAATCACTGACTTTAGAAGTCATGTAAGTTTGTATTAAAACAGTTGATTGTGAAATTATCATTTGAAAATAATTTTTTAGCAAAGTTTATATGAAAATATATGAAGTTAATGCACGTAAATCTGATTTTTCTTTTCTTTTACTTTACCCAGTAACTATAAATATAAAAAAAATTTTAGGGTGTCCGTTTTGGATATCCGTTTATTTGCCCGATTTTTTTTTTTACTTAGTGATTATGAAAATATTGTTTAATAATATTATGAATTTTTTTTTAAATATTTAAAAGTGTTAAAAAAATAAATTTGTATTAAAACAGTTGATTGTGAAATTACCATTTGAAAATAATTTTTTTAACAAAGTTTATATGAAAATATTCCACGTCAGCAATATGCTGGATGCGTAAAAAATAAAACTTACAAATATATTTTTTTCTTTAAAAAGAGAATCTAGATTCCCATCTCGGCCCTCATTCGAAAGCAAACCAGATTCCCTACTAAATAAGTTAGAATCCAAAATCCCAACTCGGTGGGAATGCCTTTTTATTTGATTTTATCAATACATAAAAATCAATCAATTATACTTATATATAAGATTAGGATTTATTAGGCCTAAAGAATCAAAACAGGACAATTGAAGTTAATGTACATAAATCTGATTTTTTTTTTTTTTTTTAACTTTACCCGTTAACTATAAATATAAGAAAAATGCTAAAGAACTCATTTTGGATACCTGTTTATTTGTCCGATTCCTTTTTTTTTTTTAATTTTTTTTGACTTAGTGATTAATAAGATATTTTTTAATAATATTGTAATTTTTTTCTTTTTTAAAAAATATTTAAAAGTGTTAAAAAAATAATATAAAAAAGATTAATATTTTCTTAATCATTAAATAAATAAAAAAATCGGGCTAAATAATCGGAAGCCCAAAACAGGCTCTCTAGCATCTCCCTAAATATAACTGTATAATTCAAGTTCTCACAAATGTATGGGTGAGTTCATTATATATGTTATAGGTTACACTGGTTTTTAGTTAATAGCCTTTTTTACTATTTTTATGAACTTGTTTGATTTTTTTAGAAGCACTGTGACACCCTGACTCCCACATACGGTAATGCGAGAATCATGATGTCGGGATTATGACAACATGGATCACACATTCCAACAATAAGTGCTCAAGTGTGTGCAACATGCAAATAATGCACAATAAATACATAGCGGATAATTAAATAAGTCAACTAAGTATCAGAATTTTTATATACAAAACTGCCAGTAAAAAATATTACTGAAAAAATAATACAGTTATATGAAAATATAGTAAAAAGCCAAATACATAAATAAAAATGAAAAACAATTCACATAATCCAAAACAGCAAACACATGTCACTTCTCCAGCAGAGCCAATCCTTCAGGCTCTTCGTCCTCATCTACACCAAAATCTACGGTACCATAAAACGGTACCGCAGGTAAGTAATAATCCAAACAACCCCAAGATAAAAGTGCATTAATGCAACCAACATGTATGCACATGATGAAATATGTCTTAGCCTCAAAACATCATTTTTCCTGAAAATGAATATTTTCTAATACACGGCAAAATCCTATTTTTGACCCAAAAATATAATCCGTCATTTTTCCAGAAAAATATTTACACAAAAAAATTTATTGGACACTGTAGGCGGGAATCACAGGTGGGACTCTACCACCATCCATGCTTACCACCTTCCATACCGCGTGCACCTTAAGTGGGAATCACAGGCGGGACAACACTACCATCCCTGCTTACCACCATCCCTATGGCGTGCACCGTAGACGAGAATCACAGGCGGGACTATACCACCATTCTTGCTTACCATCATCCCTACAATTCATTTCCACACAATCAATACCCATCAAAGAACTGTAGGTGGGAATCACAGGTGGGACAATACCACCATCCCTGTTTACCACCATCCCTACCGCGTGCACCGTAGGCGGGAATCGCAGGCGGGACTATACCACCATCCCTACTTACCACTATTCCTACAGTCTCTTTTCCTTTTTCTCACATGAAAATTTTGTTTCCAATAAACACATGAACATGAATGCAATTACACGAAAATCTATTTTTCATTTACAAACATGAACATGCGTGCATATGCAATGAATAAGACCCGACATCAATATCCAACAACAAAAATCTCAATATAACCAATCACACAAACAATTTCATCCTTCAATCCATCCGACCCCCTTACTCCTGGGACTTAGTCCGGTACAGCCAATCAATTTATAGTAAATGAATGTTAGTGCAAAAATACATTTAAATCTAAAAAATTATTTGAAAAAATACGTACAGCGCTATATAGTAATTTTTGAAAGATCACGGATGAGTTAGAAGTGGCAAAACAACAACTGAGTAGTGTAAAATACACTATAGCCGTGGGTAAAAAATAGAAGATTTTGAACGGTGTCAAACCAAGACTTGAGATTATAAGGGTAGAGTCTAGAGAGATCAGTGAAGTTAGTGGTAGTGGCCTTTGGCCGTGGGTGGCGGCGTAGGTGGCAGTTTAAAGCCAAAAAGGGTCAAATCCGAGATGAGGTTAGTTGGGCTTCACCAGTGATGGATTGGGGCTAGGGATGGGTGCTTTGGGTTGCTGGAATGCTGAGGATGAAGTGGTGAAGAGGTGGTGGCCGGGGGTGGCGAGACGGCGGCGTGCGAGCTCAAAGGGCCGTGTGGCTTAGTGTTGCACGTGGGGGCTCACGGTGGCACTAGACGGCCTAATATCGATAAGGCATGGTCGCCGGCTGCTGGGGAAGGCGGTGGAAGGGGCGGTGTCGTTAGAGGAGTGGCGCACGGCGGCGCTGGGTGGACGGGCCTAAACGAATGAAGGAGAGAAAATGAGAGGGGGTTCGCGCGCGGGAAGGAGGAGAAATAAGGAGGAAGGAAAAGAAAGAAAAGAAAAAGAAGAGAAAAAAGAAAGAGGAAAATAAAAATGAAGGAAAAGAAATGAGGTCCAATCCTCATAACTTGGGTCACGAAAATGATTTCAAAACAATAAACTAAATAAAATAATTCAAACGCAGTGAAAGGTTTAAATAAAACAATAATAATTTTAAAACCTATGAACAAACTAATTTAAATTAAAGATCAATTTAAATACAAAACAGTAATTAATAACAAGAAAATATTTTAAAAATAATTTTCACAACTTGAAAATATTATAAAATAATATATCAAAACTCTCAAAATTTTAAAGCAAGATAACCAATGTTTAAATTAATCAAAATAATCATTCAGTTAAAATATATTAAAATATAGGGTATTACAAGCACCACTACTTATCAGCCTCTACGCGGCATTAAATGTTTGGAATAATATTTATTATTCTAATGGAATGATAATTAAGGCTTAGTTGCGATAGCAAAATTCTTCAAACACATTACATCCTATCTCATCTTATCTCAACATTCAAATACTAAAAAAATAAATATTTTTTAATTTCAAATATTCAACTTTTCCATTTAATCATTACCTAATCATTACAACTTTCTCAAACTTCTAAACAAAATATAAAAAATAATACAACTTTTTCAAATCTTAAAACAAAAATTATACTATAATAATATTTTAACTTTATAATATTTTTATTCAATTTTTTTTTTCTCATTTTCCAAAACTCAATAAAAATATTAAATTAAACAATTTCACTATTATTTACAAATTATCTCATCTCGTCTTACTATCCAAACGAGAGATTGATATACTTTTCTGTTTTTTGATGTTGTATTTTGTTGCACACTTTTTGGTTTAATGAGCTTTTATGCTACTATTTTTTTATATGTTTAGAAAACATATAAAATGTTTTTTATATGTTTTTTTTTTATATAGAAAACAGAAAAAAACATTTTTATTTTTTTATATGTTTAGAGAAAATATATCACGATATTTTGAGAAGAAAAAAGTAATTCCTCTAAGATTTCTAGGAATAAATCAAACGTGAAAATATTATAATACAAGAAATCTCATAATATTTCAGTAAAGTTCGAGTGAATGTAAGTTTTAGTCACAAATAAATGTTAGATTTGAACTGGCAGCAAAAAGGCAGAGGAGAAGCTTAAAAAGGGAGCGAAAAGAGATATGCTGGGTCGTTTGAACTGAATTGACCAAGGCATTAAGGGACAAACATCTTCTTCTTCTTTGTCCTCCTATGGGATGGAGAAAAAAATAGAAAAGAGGATTGCGGGAAAGAAAATAGTGCTTTTGTACTGTTCACTTAACTTTTTATTATTTATATCAGTTATTAATTTCAAAATACAGATGGAGGTTGAAAACGCAGAAATGAAATAAAAACTACCCACTTGTCGTTTGGATAGGTGATCGGTGCAAAACTGCAAGTGCACAGTATTGTAGTTTTATAGTAAAGTGATGAGAAGAGTATCGTCTTCAAGAATTGATAACTTACTTTTGATAAATATCGAAATTATAATAATCTCGACTTTATTTAGAGAAGTCGCTCAAATTTTTGTAATTGTAATTTAAAATAAAATCAATTTAAAGAAAATACTCAAAGGAAAAGAAAGATATTGTTCAAAGATCAAATTAATGGAAAAGAAAATTTTTAGGAAATCGATTTCACCTAATTCTTCACTATGCTTTACTCATCTAACTAATTGAATTTAATTCTTTCTGTTTGTTAGCGAATCTCCACACTCATCCAAAAGCCTCTTTCGATAGTCAATTGAAAATATTCTTGTTTATCATTTTACACAAGAGTATGCAAATTAATAAAGCAATAAATCATTAAGACTAATGATTTTAATACTACATAGGTTCTATAAGTTTTTCGATCTCTATATTTACCTATGCCAAAATATTCAAGATTTATTCTATAATTTTCTTTTTTGACAGCAAATCATAAAATTAAAATCATTTAATTAATGATCAGTTAATTAGAAGCGATAAGTTAAAATAAATCAGACAAATAAGAAAGAGAATTACTTCAAATTAATATAGAAAAGTAAGTATAGTTCAAAATTAAATTACATTATTTTTTTTAGAATAAGAAAATTTTAGTTCATATTAAAAATTAAATTTAACATAAATAAATTCATCATAATTTTTCTGAAAGAAGGATGAAAGAAATTCAAGACTAAAAAATCCTCGTAGCAGTCCGTTGCATCGTCGTCGTCAATTTTGCTTCGTATGCGTCCTCTTCACTTTTTTTTCAAAACTTTTTCTCTATTCTTTGTTTTGGTCCCTTCTCCGGCCTTTCTTTTCATGTGGTAGGTAGAATAGGTTCGTTTGGTTGCCAAACTCATCCCAACTCATCTCAACTCATCTCAATTCATCATTACAACTTTTTTAAATCCCAATACAAAATATAATAAATAATTCAACTTTTTCAAATTTCAAAACAACTTTAATATTTAAAAATAATATTCTAACAATATTTTATCATCTCAACTCAACTCAACCCAACTTATCTCAACATCCAAACGCATCCTAAGTCCAAGTCCAAGTCCAAGTCTATCACTAGCATCACGTTTCTTTCTTTTTGAAATTGATGAATATCTTTTATTTATTTATTTATTTATTTTTCACGTTTTCTCCACTGGTAGTTAGAATAGAGTAGATTCAAATCACTTCTGTATATCAACGTCTTAAGCCAAGTCAAACAACTTGCTTTGTGTACAAAAATCCCACGCATGCCAGCGTCTAACGTCTTCATTCCAAATCAAAATAAGGGCCCGTGTTGAACTCCTTTTACCAAATCAAACCTCCTGTTTTTCCACATACAAGAGATAAGACTGCTCTAATTTATGAGTGTTAAGAAGTATTAAGACTTCTTAACATGGGCCCTTATTTCCAAATCAAAATAAGAGCCTGTATTAAGAAGTATTGAGAAGTGTTGTAAATAATTATGAGTGTTAAGACTTAAACAAAAACTTTCTTCTACGTTTCCCCTCTAATTTACGTCAATAGAAACCCCATTAATCAAACTTCTCTACGTGTCTGTTCAAGAGGTCTGAGACAAGGATGTCCTCTCTCACCATACCTCTTTATCCTATATGCTGAGGTGTTGAGTTCTTAGCTATTTGCAGCAGAAGTTCAAGGGCTAATTTCTGGTGTGCCTATTGCTCGAGGTGTACTGTCCATGAATCATCTATTTTTTGCAGATGACAGTTTGATGTTTTGTCAAGCTAATATGGTCGAATGGGGAAGATTGAATCATATTCTAAGCACTTATGAAAAGCCCTCTAGACAGTTGCTCAATAGAGATAAAACCTCTCTCTTTTTCAGCAGAAACACAAAAGCCTCAACAAGAGATTCCATTAAGGAGATTGCTGGCTTAAATGACTGTTCTAACATGGAGAAATATCTGGGATTGCCTAGTCTGGTTGGCAAGTCTCGACTGAGGGCCTTTCAAAACATTGTGAGTAAAGTACAAAGTAAGATTGATAATTGGAAAAATAGGTTCCTCTCTCAAGCTGGAAGGGAAGTTTTGATCAAGGTTGTGCTTCAGTCAGTTCCTACATACTGCATGAGTGTGTTTCTTTTGCCTAAAACTCTATGTCAGAGGCTGAATTATTTAATCTCAAATTTCTGGTGGAGTGGTCTGGAAGGAAAAAATAAAATGCACTGGAAATTTTGGCATGTGTTGTGTACTAGTAAACAGAAAGGAGGATGTGGATTTAGAGATCTTACTGGTTTCAATTTGGCTTTATTAGCTAAACAGGCTTGGAGACTTTTCACAGATCCAAACTCCCTATCTAGCAGAATTTTTAAGGCAGAGTATTTTCCCTCATCTTCAGTGTTGCATGCAAACTTGGGGTCAAGACCTTCTTACATGTGGAGAAGCATCTGGCAATCTATAAAAGTTCTAAAGGATGGCCTCATTTGGAGGGTGGGGAATGGTAGACATATTCATATCTGGCAGGACAAATGGATACTAGGGAAAAACTCATGTCTAATTCCAACTCCAGATCAGATTTTGGGACCTAATGCTTTGGTTGAGGAACTAATTGATAAACATCATGCTTGGTGGAATGTACAAATGGTCCAGTCTACTTTTAATGAAGAAGGTGCTGCTGCAATCTTACAAATCCCTATTAGTGTGCTGGATAATCCAGATAGATTGGTTTGGAAAGGGACACATAATGGAGTATTTTCTGTTAGAAGTGCTTATCATCTCTATATGGAATCTACTGGGAGCCTTTATGGTGAGACATCCACTCGATCTAAGTATGACTCTTGTTGGAAAGAGTTGTGGGCTCTACCTGTTGCTAACTCTGTCAAAACTTTCATGTTGAGAGTTGTTACAGATTCACTCCCTACCAAGTTGAATCTTTATAAAAGGAATGTGATTGAGAATAATTTATGTCCTATCTGTTTACTAGAACCTGAGTCTATTGGGCCTATTCTATGGTCATGTCCTGCTGTTATGGATGTTTGGATGATGGGTGATAAGATCATGCAGAAAATGGCTATTATTGATGTTGATTTTGCCTAGATTTTTAAACAAATGATTAATAGATTGCATGGGAGGGATCTTGCTTGTTTTGCTTATGTGGCTCGTTCCTTATGGCACAGAAGGAACTCCTTGATTCATGAAAATCAGTTTACTCCTCCCTCTGTTTTGTTTCAACATGTTGTTAATGAATGTGATTTATATCAGCAAGCTATGGAGGCCATTACTTGTCAGCAGGCTCCAGACTCAAATGTTGTAGTTAGATGGGAGAGACCACCAGAGGGGCATATAAAAATCAACTGGGATATTTCTATTCAGAACAGGCAAACGTGATTGGTATTGGTATTGTGCTTCGAGATTGGGAAGGGGCTGTGTTATTAAGTTTGATGAAGCCTATGTTTTTTTGCTCAGATGCTAATATGGCTGAAGCAAGAGGACTGTTTGAAGCAGTTAAGCTATGTAAGGATCTTGGTCTGACTAAGTGCTTGTTTGAAGGTGATTCTTTAAATGTTGTGGCTGCAATACAAAACCAAAGGGCCCTTGATTATTGTCACAATCCTATCATTGTTGATATTAACCAATTGATGATTGAAACCGATTGGAGGGTGAGACATGTCAAGAGGAGTGCTAACAAAGTCGCACATGAACTTGTAAGGGAAGCAGTGCTATTAGATGAAGAAAGAATAGATATTGATTCTGTTTGTTCTTGTATTTCTGTTCTTGTAATGGTTGATTGTCAACATTATCCTTAAATAAATCACGAGCATTTCTATTTCAAAAAAAAAAAAGGCCCAATCTCTCTGGCTGCTTCCCTTCACTTCCATTCAAAAAAAATTTTATTTAAATTTGAGAATATTTAGACGGACTTCTAAAATTTAGAGTTTTTTAAAAATCTGAAATAAAATTTAATGACAATAATAAAATCTGAAAATAATAAAAATAAATAAAATTATACTAAAATTTAAAATTAATAAGTGAGAAAATATACTAAATTATGCAAGTAAGACAGATGAGATTTGCTGTACAGCCAAGATATCTCAACTGGACATCCAAACTGGGCTAATAGACGCGGGAGGCCAGAGTATATATAATAGATTTTGTTTGTGCACAGAGTTAGGATTAGAGGGATATAACTTACGGATGTCCCACATCTATATCAATTTATATTTATTAGAGAAATGATATTTGAAGTCATAAATTATGCAAACATCACGCATTTTTTTTTTCAAAAAGTAAGGCAATATAGGGCTCATTTAAAAAATTAATTTTTTAATAGTAAATTTTACTCTTTTTTAAAAAAAGTACGATGTACTTAAACAACTCACGACTGTATTTAGTATTATTCTATTTATTTTTATTTATATAAATTTTTTAAAGAAAATATTTTTATATAAAGTAATTACGTATGTACAACGTTTTTTTTGCCATCTCTTTTTAAAATTAAATATATTTTAAAACGAGAGTATTTAACGTACTAACGCTTGTAAAATGGTATGAATCGTAACAACGAAATTCACATATGTTCATTTAATTGATAAACTTAGTGCACTTTATATGGGCCCCGAAGGTTAACGAGACCAGAACTATAAGAGCAGTCAAGAACAGAAATTTTTAATGTTCCTTATCACAAGAGGCTCTTAAGAACAGGAAAGAGCGCAATTAAATGTTGCTTTTTGGGAATAAGACCTCTCCCACCTTTTGTTCCCCCACCCCCCCCCACAAGAGCTTAAGAAGGCCATGTTCTTGTAATAGCATTGGTTATCATGTTCTGTCTGAGTCTTGTGATAGTTATCCATTTCTATTTTTAGAAAAATTATATAAATGATACATTTGCTGGGTCTTTTCTTTCTTCTTTTTTTTTTTTTTAATAAAAGAGCTTTGACTTCAGTTTTTCTTTCCTTTACATTTTATTTTATTTGGTATAGATTCTATTACTAAAAATTTCATAGAGGTCACACACTATTGATAATTTAATATGGGGTAAAATTAGAAAATTAAAAAATCTTTCATTCTAGAAAAGAATCAAAGCTTACGCCATTGCTTACAAATCATGAAAGGAAATTTCGATATGCTAGACAATCATCTAACTATGATGAGATGTCATTACCTATCAAACCAAATTAGGATCAAACCCCTTTGTTGGTAGTTTTGTCCTCCTAATCAAACCCCTTTGTTGGTTGTTATTTCAAATCATACAAATGAAATTATAATAGCTTTTTGTTTTTAAAAGTTATTATAATTTTTTATTTTTACAAATAAGAACTATAATTTTGCCATAAAAGTTATAGAACAATGTATTGTAAAGAGGCATAAATAACAAATTCCAACTTGTTCAAATACATATATTTAGTAACCCAATTTTCCTTAAACAAGGAAATCATAATAATTTCTCTTGGTTTTATTCTATTTCTTAATTAGGGCTGAAAATCAAAAGTATCGGTGTAGTTTTGGTCCAAAACCAAAACCACACCGACAAGGAGAAAATGTCATATTCTTGATCGAAACTGATTGTGAGGGAGAAAGAGAATCGGACGGAATTCGACAGTCGGTACCAATCGGTTTGGCGGTTTGGGAATTGGTTTTCCATCACCGGTCACCAATAGCAACAATCACGATTCACAGCAACAAAAGGATCGGAAAATACTAAAAAAACGATTCATCATTCAACCTTGCAAAAAAAAAATAGGCCACCAATCACCAGATAGAGATGTTGCACGGCGTGAGAGACGATGGAGATGGAAAAATATGAGAGAGAAGATAGGCATTGGGCTACAGAGAAGTTGAGAATTGTGGTTGCCATTGGGAGTCTAAGAGAGTAGAGAGGTTGGGCCTTGGCCGTGACATAGCCACAGTGGGGTGTGGGGGTTCTTGATGAGAGAGTTTGAGAAATGAGTGAGGCTGAGAGACGGAGAGAGTTTGAAAGAGGAGTGTAGTCGGCAGAAGAAGGAAGAAGGGGGGGGGGGAGGTGGGAAGGAATGATTCATTTGATCCTTATCAGAAGAAGAAAAAAAGGGGGGGAGGGGCGGAGGAGAGGAAGAATTCATTCAATCCTTAACTCTAGCCTAGAAATGATGCCATTTGGTTGAGACCAAACAATGTCATTTCCCTTAATTTTTTTTCCATACGTTTTAAAAAAAACGACGTCATTTCAAATGAAATGACATTATTTCATATTAGAAATATATAAAAATACACATATATATATGGCGGTTTGAACTTGCTTCAAATTGGGACCGAATTGGCCGACGTTGATTATGGTTATTTTTTATTGCCGGTTGATCAGTTCTCCACCGATTTGGGCGGTTCTTGACTCTGGTGGCCAATCTCTATCGGTGACGGTCGGTCCGACCCGTTCTTGTTCACCCCTAGTCTTAATGAAAGATCGAGATCCCTATAATTTCATTGGATTGCAAGTAATTTAAAAGATTGAGATTTCTATTTTTTTTTATCCAAATCTCCTTCAATCTATAATTTAAGACGAATAAACACGATATGTAGAGTTTTCGGTATTAAATATTGTTTATGAACAATATTAATGCAATAAGATCCATACATTGTGTTCTCATCTAATTTTAAAAAATATTTTAATAAAAAAAATTAAAAAATCTTTATATAATTTAGGTTTGAAATAAGTCCCGTTTAAATTGAGAGATGAAATAAATTAAGATAGTTTATAAATAATAATAAGATTTGTAAATTTAAATTTGTGAATAATAATAAATAATAATAAAAACTCGTCTCTCAATCTAAACCGGGTCTAAGATAGCCGACCCCGCCCGACTTTCTGAGCATGGATCCGCCAAAGGAAGTGAGAGGTGGGTCTTTTTGTTCTCTATCTAAAATGCCTACAAACAGTTAAAAGGGAGTTGCAGTTGCAGGCAATCTGGATCCTGGACTATCTATTACCACGTGGCGGCTGCAGCGTGGGCCGGACTTGTTCTGCGCTTTTTCAGATCTTATTCCCCAACTGAAGTGATATATGAGATTTAAAAAGCTACTAACTTCGCAGCCTCCAATTATTTTATAACTTTTATGCAAGACTTTTTCACAAAATATAGTTTGGTGTAATTGAACTTAGGCCGTTGGCTGGTTTAGATATTGGGTTGAGTTGAGATGAAATGAAATTAAAAGAAAATTAAATAAAATATTATTTTTATTTTGTGATTTGAAAAAATTAAATTGTTTATTATATTTTATTTTAAAATTTGAAAAAGTTGTAATGATTAAATTATATTTGTGTAGTAAGAGTATTCTGAGGTATTTTGTGAATAGAAATGAAAAAATATCCAAAGAATATTAAATAACAATAAAAAATAAGTGAAAAGTAATAATAAAATAATAAATAATAGTGAAGTATTTAATACCCAAATTAGGTCATCGAGATGAAATGAGATGGTTTAGCTATCCAAACCAATTAGAATTATAGAATAATGATAAACTATTCTATTAGGTTCATCCTCAAATAAGATATCAAATTGATCAACATGCAAGTTCTTCTAGCTTTTGTTAGCTGGCCGCCTTACCCCGGAGATATAATTAAGATCTTATTTCTTTGAGTTAATCGGGAGTGGAGCTAGCACAAGTTCTGTGAATGCTCTAACGTTAAATCCTAATACTGAATAAAAGAAAGAATGAATGAAAAAAATAAAAGAAAAATAAAGAAGAACTATAGCTTGACTTTTGGGAATTCTTAAAATTTTCTAATATAGTTTGGATAGTAAGATGATATGAGACGGTTTTAGAGAAAAATTGAAAGTTAAATAATCTTGTCAGAATATTATTTTTTAATATTATTATTGTTTTAAAATTTAAAAAATTTGAATTGTTTATTATATTTTGTATAAAAGTTTAAAAAAATTGTAATGATGATATAAGATGAAATGAGATTAAATACTTTCACTATCCAAACAGGGCCTTAAGAGTACTACACTTTTTATTTGAAGGAATTTAGAGTTACATTATTATATTGATCAGTATATGGAATATATAGTAATCCATCTATAGAAACCAAATTATTATAAAGAAGAGCATCTTACTGCAAGCTGATCCAGTTGTGAATAAACTATTCAAAACTTCAATGCATGCTAGCTCTGAATAGACGCATTTTTTCATATACCAATACACCAATTTGAAAGCTTATAGAGTGGTCAGAAAATGACAGAACATTATTAATCTGGAGGGATACGGTAATGTATTTTCTTTTGCCTAACTTTTCATATCTGTTTGTAATGAATTAATTATGTTTTCTAAAATTGAAAATATATTTACTTTGTACATTACTACAATAATACTTTTGCGATGGATATCATTTTCTTTCATATAATATGCATGCAATTGTGTCTTAAGAAAATCTTTGGTAGATTATATATATATATATATATATTAATATATATTGACCTAAGATCTATACATAATACAAGAGACTTACGATTGTTGATAGTACTTAATTAACTATATATTAATGGAATTAGGTTGATATTTATAACGATTCATTTATATTTATTAATATAAGACCGATAATCTTTTACGGTTTTTAGAATCATTTAGTGTTATGATTGATAAGATCAATTTAGTTTGGACAACTACACATTTTTGTTGTCTGTATAATTAGAGCCAAGTGCTATTGACTAAACTAATAAATTATAAGACAAAATCGTTATCTGTTTACCATTTTCTAGTTAATTCTAATGAAATAAAGTTTGACATAATCTAGTACAATTTGATTGTATTCATTAATGCAAGAACATAGCGAGATACGATCTTTGATCGTTAACTATCAACCATTTTCTATTTAATACTGTTGAAATTAGATTTGATATAATATATTAGGATTAGATTATATTCATTAATATAAATATTCTCCTGGCCCGGCTTAGTAAATAGGGAGAGCCCAGTGCAAGAATGCCCATTGCTAAGAGTTTAGCATCTAAACCCCAAAGGGATTGAGATTTGTCCCTTTCACCCAATGTGGGTTTGGTCATGGAAAGTACATCGCATGGTTCACTGAGTGGAAGTGCCACTGATTGGGAAGCTTACCGAGAACCATGCTGCATTAAATGTCTTGGTACACACAATCATAAGACTTGCACGTAGCAAGGTAAGCACCTGAAAGACTGGAGGGTTACTGCATTGCATGTGGCAACATGGCCACTTGGGAAATGGGGAGGGCTATCAGGCCACTGAAGGAGTACAACTACAAGACCCCAAAGGGAGAATGTAAGTAAGTAAGAGAAACCAAAGGTACGTTCGATATCCCTTTTCCAAAGTTAGTCGTAAATACCTTTCCCTAACTGGCTTATGCATCAGAGGCTTTGTCTTGCATGGGTTGACGCACTTAGGCATCTCATCTTATTAGGCCGCGTTTTCATGGTGATGGGAGCTCCGTCATAGGTGTGCGAAACATGTTATCAACAGTTGCTTTGTCTGTGGGATGGTAGTGAATTCAACGTGCATTTTGCATGCCTGCGACGATGCGTTCCCGAGCAACCTGTGACTAGGACATCACCAGTATGGACAAATCAGCAAACAACATCGTGAATAACGGACTTGTGAAAATGGAGGAAAGGTTGGAAGGAATGGCCCTAGAAGTGGAGCACGTCTTGAAGGAAAAAAACGCATTAGAAAGAGGCGAGATTTGAGGGAGGAGCCATACCAAGTCGGAGAGAACACAATGATACAGAATCGCAAATCGGGGGCAAGCTAGCTCTTGTTAATGTGGAGAAAAGAAAGATACATAGTGACCTCTGTAACCTCATGGACAAGTATGGAGAAATTACTAGGTAAATAGGTTCATCATCATTAGTGGACCACCTGCTTAGTGCCACAGACTTGCCTTATAGTGCAGAAGTCATGGTGGCCTTGCTCCCACCTAAGTTCAAGGTACTGCAAATCGAGCTATATGTAGGATCTAAAGACCTTGTGGAATATCTGGAGACGTTCAAGACACATATGACACTCCATGATTCCCCAAGGGAAGTTTCATGCAGAGCCTTCCCTCTGGCCCTTCGAGGGGTAGCGAAAACGTAGTTAGGAAACCTGAGACTGAGCTCCATCTGTAGTTTTGAGGAGCTCAGCAAAAAATTCTTAACCCAATTCATGGCAAGCCAGCGTAGGAGGTGAACTGCCTCGTACCTCCTCAAGATGAAGCAACGAGAAGACGAAAACCTAAAAATTATTTGGCGAGACTCAACAGGGAGTGTATGACTGCGAGTGATCACATTGGCAACGATCCTGGGGGCATTTGGCCTCGGAGCCCATTCATAGCAGAATTGTCCAGAAAAAATCCCAGACATTGCAAGAATTTATGGATAGGGCAGATGACTTCGTCAATGCAGAAGATACCTTGAGGGCATTGATTGGGCAAGGAAGTGCGAGCCAGGGTAGGCTGAGGACATATCAAAATAAATAGAGAGGGATAAGGGAAAGAAGAAGGAACAAAGGGAGAAGAAATATGTGTACGTAAAAAGAAAGGATAGTTGCATGGCCCCCAAGCGTCGGACCTACAAAATAACACATTTGAACCTACACGTGCGGATCGGGCACGAAGAATACGAGTTAAAAGGAGGTAATTGAGCTGTTATGGTGGCCATACCCGCCCCTTCTGCGCCTACCACAAGGCTATAGGGCATAAGATGGAAGACTGCCACAACCTCAAGCGAAAGATACTAGTGATGAAGGAAGATGGTGGAGTTAGAACAGGTAATCGCTCGGCACTCTTCTCCCATAAGACAACCTGGGAGTAGATGGCAAGAGTCAGATTGGGAATCTAGGAGAAGCAGGAGCTCGAGATAAAATAGGATGGCATGGGGAGATGAGGAAGATGGCCCATGGCGGAGTCTAGGGAGGAGCAGTGCCCTTTAGGAGAGATTCAAACTATAGCAAGGGGATTTGCAGGAGGTGGTCAAACTTCCTCAAGGAGAAAGGCATACGCTTGGAGGGCGAGGTACATAGAGGTGTTCGCTGTGGAAGGGCAGCCTAAGCAAGTTGAGGAAAGAAGGATTGACACCATCCGATTCGGTGACAAGGACAGCCAAGGGGTTCAATACCCTCACGACGATGCTTTGGTAGTAACCATGTTGGTTGCCAACTACAGTACGTGGAGAATCTTGATCGTCAATGAGAGCTTTGATGACATCCTCTTTTGGGACACTTTCGCAAAGATGGGGATCAATCTTGACTGACTTCGTCCATCCCTGACCCCACTAAAGGGATTCTCAAGAGAGGATGTCCAACTAGAGGGCACCATCAGTTGCTGGTAACGGTGGGAACAAAGCTGCAGGCCTTTTCCACTATGGTGGACATTCTAGTGGCTAGAATTTGCTCCTTATACAAAGTAATATTAGGCACCCAACCTTGAACAATTTTGGACCAATTCCACCTGGAGACCAAAACAAGAACTGAAGAGAGTTTGGAACTTATAATTTTGGACTAATTCCACTTGGAGACCACGACAAGAATCAGAACTAGATTGAGGCCCAAAATCAAGTAGCAACTGGAAGGACTTCTGATTGATCACAAGGATGTATTTTCCTGGAGCCATGAGGACATGCTCGATATCGACACCAAGTTCATCGAGCATCGCCTCATCGTCAGCCCAGAGGCCCAGAAAGTCGAGTAGAGAAGGAGTTTTATCATAGATAAATACATGGCGATAGCAGAAGAAGTTGACAGCTTGCTAGCTGCGGGGTTCATCAGAGAAGTCCAACACCCGGAGTGGCTTTCAAAGGTAGTCGTAGTAAAAATATCCAACGGCAAGTGGAGGATTTGCATTGACTTCATTGATCTGAACAAAGCATGTCTGAAGGATAGTTTCCCCTACCCCGGATTGAACTAACAGTTGACTCTATGGCAGGGCATTGAATGTTGAGCTTTATGGACGACTACTCTGGCTACAATCAGATTTGGATGAGAGAGGACGATTAGCATAAGACCTCTTTCGTGATAGATCGATGACTGTATTATTACTGGGTAATGCCCTTCAGTCTAAAGAATGCTAGGCCACTTACCAAAGGTTAGTGAACTGTATGTTTAAGGACCAGATTGGGGTGAATCTTAGCATGATAAAGTCCAAGAACGTCAACGGGGTACAAAGATTGGCTGGGATAATCACTGCGCTTAATAGATTCATATCCAGGTCAATGGAAAAGTGCACCCCCTTTTACAAAAGTGCTGCGTAGGATCCACTCGTGGAACGACAAATGTAACGAAGCATTTTGACGCCTAAAAGAGTATTTGGCCCAGTCCCCCCCTCTTGACTCAGGAAGGTAAGGGGAAGTTGTATATTTGTACCTGTCTACTTCCTCAAATGTAGGATCGGCAGTGTTAATGAAAAATGAGGACAATACCCATAGGCCAATGTAGTACACAAGCTAGACCTTGAAAGGACTCAAAACACGTTACCCTTGTGTGGACATGCTGGTGTTTGCACTTGTGAGAATGGTCCACCGGCTAAGGCCTTACTTTGAAGCTCACCCAATGAAGGTGTTGATAAAAACTACTTTAAGAAAGGCCTTGCAGAAGCCCAACACGTCTAGGTGCCTTATGAGCTGGTCAGTTGAGCTGAGTGAGTTCGGGATTAAGTATCTCCCGTGGGGCACTTTAAAAGGGCAAGTATTAGCAAATTTTATCAATTTTCCCACACTAGTATAAAAAAGCTAGTTGAAAGTCACGGTGGGTTGACGTTGACGACTCCTCTTACTAATTAGGAGGAGGGGCGGGCATGTTCATTATGGCCGGATGAAAAAGAAATCTATGATGCAATAAAATTTGCATTCAAGAAAACTAATAATGAGGTAGAATACGAGGCGCTACTGGTAGAAATTGCCATAGTGCAAGTGTTGGGAGCAATGGAGAGTGACGTATAGGCAGATTCATAGGTGCTAGTTAACTAGGTGACAAAGGAGTACACAGCCAAGGGACACAAACTGAAGAAGTATTTGCACCAAGTTTGGGAAAAGTGTGACCATTTCGAATACTTCACCATCAAGTAAATTTCACGAAGCAACAGTTGGAGAGTGAACCGATTAGCACAAACCGCATTTGGGATAGATGAATAAGCCCTCCCTTGGGAAGTAATTACCAAAATATTGGAAACCCCTTTGGCCGGACTATTGATCTCGTAGGTGAGCTTGGAGATATCCGAATGAGCATTTAAGGTAGTGAAGTACCAGACCAACGGTGGGCTTCTTGAAGACAAACAAGTGGTGCGAAAGGTAAAGAATAAAGCAACCCGCTTTACCCTTGTAGATGGGGTATTATACAGTAGAGGTTTTTCTACGTCCCTCTTCAGACGTCTCTCACTTAGAGAGGCACACTACATGATGGCAGAAATACATGAAGAAGTATGCAGGATCCACTCAGGCGGAGGAGCTCTAGGCAGAAAGGTCCTAAGGGCAAGATGCTACTGACCACACACCTTTAGGGACGCAAGTAAATTTGTTAAAAAGAGAGTAAAATGCCACCTGCGTTCCGATGCCTCATTACCCATTAGAAGAACTAACGTTGATCATCTCTCCTTAGCCTTTTGCAATGGAGAGTTGACATAGTAGGACCCATACCTTTGAGAAAGGGGGGGGGGGAGTAAAGTTTGTTGTCGTCTTAGTGGATTACTTAACGAAATGGGCAGAGGCCGAAGCCTTGGCAACCATAACGACCAACAACATCACTGGGTTCCTTTGGAAGGCCATCGTGTGCTAGTTCGGCGTACCGGGGAACATAATTTTTGATAATGGGTGGCAGTTAGATTTTCATTGCTATCGAAACAAGTGCTCTGAGCTTGGGATCAAGGTCACATATGCCCCCCCTAGGCCATCCTTGGGAAAATGGGCAGGTTGAGGCCACAACTAAGACCATGGTTGACATTTTAAGGAAAAGGTTAGAAAGCAATAGGGGACTATGGGCCAAGGAACACTTGGGAGTCCTTTGGGCATATAGAACAATTGCAAAAACCTTGACAGAAGACCCCATTTACTATGGTTGAAGGGAGCGAAACAGAGATACCAGTAGAGATTAGGATGCCAAGCTACAGGGTCCTATGTTAAGACGAAGTGTTGAATCATAGGGGTTGGAAGAGAACCTCAACCTGCTGGAGGAGAGGAAAGAAGAACTGGGAGTCAAGGAAGTCCGCTCACAAAAGGAAGGCGAAGCATTACTTCAATAGGATGGACCTTAACCATCATCAACACAACTAAGGAAAAAGTGAGACATGTCCCTCCAGTTACTGGAGGGAGAAGCGGTGTGCGAAGATGGAGTCCTCACCCCGTCTATTCTCGAGAGACCAAATGTTTCTTAGGAATAACCCTAAAAGGAAACCCGGGACTAGAGCAAACCTCACCAGGATTGACCTCAATTGAAGGGGCCTAGAGATTAGGGCACAAATCCTCAACCTGCACACTGAAATTGCTGTCAAAGTTGAGCAACGAGCGTCATATGGACCTGTAGAACCTCCAGGGGAAGGAGAATGAGCGGAAGAAGGGTGTGCTAACTTGAGATTGCCCCTCTTACCTAGGTTATTCAAACCTGGAGGGGAACACCTTTGGCTTGTCAAAGGTCACCCCAACCACTAGAACAAAAGTCTCGCTAGATGGAGGGGCAAAGAGATTAGGAGGCAGCAACACCATGCTCTCCTCCTCCTCATGAAGAACCCCCACAAGAGCATTAGAACTCTTTGGAGGCGGACAAGATGGAGGTGAGCATCGGAGGCTGTCAAAGGACTCAACTCTAAGGGTTAGCAGGGTCGGCCTCCCGAGTGAACCATCCACGGCTGGGTTTTGACCTGCCACAAGGTTTGAGGAAACCAAAACCTATCATTCCTAAACTTCTTCTTCCCCTTGGCGGGGTATCTTCACCAAGTCACCAGGAAGCACCGCTACGAGGTCCTTGAGCGCAAATGAACCCTCTTCGCTCGAAGGGTGTTGACCACGACCCCATAAGCCCTCTAACTTCCTCTTTTCCTCGGGTAAGTACTTATGCTAGATCCTTCAAAAATGCCACGATGGAGTGGGTTGGCACAAAACCCCACTGCGAAGACATGGGAAGGCAGTGTCATCGCTCAAAGGGTGACGACTCCAAATCTCTTCCAAGCCATGGATGCAGGGGCAATTAGAGCAAGGCCTTTTCTATTCCCACTTCAAGAGAGAAGGGGGAGGCCTCTTCCTACTGGGGCCATGAGCTGCACCCAGAATTTCAGACAATGACCATCCAACAAAGTGAGATTGGTTTAGAGATATGAGGAAATGATCTATGTTCTCCTGAGTAAGGAGAGCATCGATCATGACCCCCATCTGAGTTCACTCTAACCCAGGAACAGAAAAATTCTAGATGGCCAACTTCTTGCTGGGAAAGGGTCATGTCCAAAGAATTGCAATAGGAATACGCCCCCATATGACTTGAATAGGAAACTCATCGTGCCTCTCTTCACCCATAGGAAACTCCCAACCAGCACTGAAAAGAAAGACTTCTTGCTCCATTATTTGATTTGCAAAAGGCGAGACTCTAGCTGCACCATCTTACTACTCGTCTAAACACAGAAGCTATACATGTTGCCCGGGTGTAGTCGAATGCTATGAGAAGGAATGAACTCATGGACCATTCTGTCTAGGTACTTGTTGTTCGTTAGTTCTAAGGCGTCTCAACATGACAATAGGATTTTCCCAAGGTTTGGTTTTGAGAAAACCTCTTTTGACCGATCAAATGATCATGGAAATCAATATTAAGCATATTCACAGAAACTAGACTCAAAGAGAAACAACTTTCGCGAAGAAGATTCTATGAGAAAATACTTATAATTGCTTCAAAAAGGTCGAATAGTCTGAGCCATAAAATAGCTCAAAAGTCTCTGGTTTTCTCTCCAAGGAAAGAGTTGGAAAGTGATGAAATGAAGAAGGAAGAGACTTGGATGCTTTTTACACTTCCGGAGGGTGATGGGAGGCTCTGAATGACACTTGGACTGATGGTTGTGTCAGCCAAAACAAAGGGCAAAACTAGCCCATGGTTTTTGCCTTAGACTGTCGAGTGAGAGGGGAGGCTTGAGGTGGCCTTTTGCCTTCATATCATGTACTATTTAGGGCTGCTTTGAGCAGTGTTTGGTTAGCCATCGTAGGGGGAAACTTCCTCCACAAGCCTTGCCAAGATGGCTCAATTTCATGGGCCTTAATAGGCCTTAACCAAATGGGATCCCATTTAGGATTTCAATAGGGTTTGGTTGGGGTTTGGATTGCTATCAAGCCCAAATTTAATTTTTCTTTACTCAATAAAATTTTCAAGGTTTAAAAGGATAAATAATGAGGTCATAACTTGAATTTGAGTTGCAGCATGTGGAAGTGATTAAACACTAAGCTAAAATCGAGTCTATTTATAGTTTTCAGGCAAACTTTAGAGTTTGGGAAAATCGTTTAGGGTTTCAGTTTCAACCAAACTTTTGGAGTTTCAATTGGATTCCTAGTGTTTAGGGTTTTACTAGGGTTGAAACCCTTTCTGGTTTGACACAAATTGGATGGTTGGATGTAATAGTATTTTGCTTAGGTGGCATGATCACAATCATTGATTTCCTTCACTTTTTCCATCTCATGGTTCCTCTTGGTGCCAAGTGTTCAACACTATTCACCTAATGTGGCTAAGATCTTGCCAAATTTCTAAATAAAACTCCCCTAACCTAATCTAGACATTCCACACTGTGATTTTGAAAACACTGCTCTTAGGTGCTATTATCGAGGTTAGTATTCACTCTGGAAACGGAAAACTTTGAAGTGCCTCAAAAAAATCAAAACGTGATTTCGAACAAGCTTTTTGTCCAAAAATCGAAACTGGTTTTACTGCACCATAAAATCCTAAATATTCAAATGAAACTAATGGTGTTCCATATCTCATTCTGATACTTCTAGATATCTCAAATAAATAAAATAAAGTTTCTGGCATCACAGTTATTGGCAATACTAACTATGTCAACAAACTAAAATCTACGCGATTAGGTTGTTTCGTGAAACTTTCGGGTTTTCACAAGTTCTAAACCTAAAGAAATTCATCCCTTGACGATTATAAAGGTGATTGATGCAGTGCGTATGAAGTTCTGAAGTAACATTTCTGACTTGCATACAGAGATGGCTAGTATCTCCATGAATCAGTTGATGATCAGTACTAGGCTGACACAGATGGAGACATGCCTAGCTACTGTAGAGGAGGTGGTAAAAGAATTGGGGCAGTAGTATAGATCTTTTGCATTTTTTTAGTTTTTTGTATGGACACTCAATTTTTGTAGAATTAATTTAATTATGAATGATATATGTATAGGTAGTATTATGAAGTTTTGTACATAGGAGGTGGCTGAATCTTTTTGACACTCGAATTGATGATAATTATTTGTTTTATATAATATAATCAAGAGTTTGGACGTGTTACTCTCCTCGATCCTCTCTCTCAATAAATTTTCAATTTTCATTTTGATAGATGATAGGCCGCAAAACTTTAGAACTCAAAACACTTTACATGGTAGAATATATAAAAGATAATAACATTTTATTGAAGAGTCGTATAAAGTTAAAAAATAGTTGTCTCTACATCAATATTTACCGATAGATAAAATGATCAATCTAATACCTTTTAGAAAAAATGACAAAAATATGAGATGGATGCAACTCGTTTTAATTATTTTTACTTATATAATAATATGCGCTGACGTGTCAATTATTGATATGTTGAATATTATAAAATTTAAAATTCAAAATTTAAATTGAAAAAGAAATCTGATATAATAGATATTGTACATAAAATTATAAGTACATATAACTCTACTCAATTTTAATGTTCTAAGTCTTTTAAATTTCTAAGTCTCTAAACACTAAAATTTGTACAAAAATAATATTGCCTGATAGAGCTTAGAATTATAGAATAATGTTATAACTATTCTATGAGGTTCATCCTCAAACAAAATCAAACGCACAGTCAATGATCTTCATTTTGACAAAAAAGATGAGGCTAAACGGATCCAAAATCTTGGTTAGCCCTATTAATCATTTGAATTCTCTGATGTTTAAATATTCCTATTACTAAGAAAGAAAGAAGAAAATAAAAGAGAAACAAATTAGACGAAAGACAGCCTTTTGGGAATTCTTAAATTTTTCGAAGACTACACTACTATTACTAATTTAAAGAAATTTAAATTGGCATTATCCTGTTAAAACTTATTCTTAGTGTTTGGAATAATAATCATATATAGAAATGAGAGTCTAAGGAATTAACAATTTATTATCTTTATAGTAGAATAATAACTTTATTATTATCATTTTTCATACTTAAAATTCCACTCAATTAATAACTGAAGTAATTGCATTAATAAATTGATTAATATCCGTTGTGTCTCTATGTTTATATTTCGATGCATTATGAGGTACGTACAATATGCCTGCCACTTTGCATTTGTTCTTCAGAAATTGGCAAGATTTTTAATTTTTCTTGTGTATAAATTTATAAAATGTAAAATAAATAGGTGAATACGGCCAATTTTATCTCTGCATTTAAAACATAATCTTGGTGAGGCCAAGCATGTCTGCCAAGTTGAACAATAGTACTCCATATATAATTGGTAGAAAACCAAAGGTTTGATTTTCGTGGTTGTTATTTCTTGTGGCCCCCACCTCACTAGCAAATTAAGTATGGCTAGCAATCTTACCTAAATTATTATCATTATTATCCTACAATTTAATGTGCATGCCTTTTAATTGGAAGTTTGTATTAGCACAATTATGCTGAGTTTTGTGTGATACTAATAATATTTGAGAAAAACCTCATAAACTATTTACCAACTTTAAGAGTATCGAGTCAAAATAAATAGATTCAGACAATCCAAAACCTTAAATTACCACACCACCTTGTCAACAAGCACATGGCTTCCAAATACGTTTCTTCATGTACGAAGTTTAATATAAATAGATGGAAATGTATATGAATGAAGGCCACTCCCATTTCTCTCTCACAAGCTTTTCTCTAGGGTTGCATGATGCTCATTTATGAGATCAAGGCTCATGAAAATAACATAGAAGCAGAGACACAGATCCTTGTGCCATTGGCATCGAGATGTCTGAAGGGTTGTTACATTGAAAGGGGGCAACATAGTTCTCTCATGCAATTTGAAAGAATGGATCATGAGGTAATTTAGCTAGCTAGGTTTCCCCTACTTTTCAATGTTTTGAGAAAAGTTTTTATATAAAGTATGGAGCTTTAAGCACAAAAACTGTTTTTTATGGCTTGATTTAATTTTTGTTGGTTTGTTCCCCTCTCTCTATCTCTTCAAGAAGAGTTTCATGGTTTTGAAAATCTATTTGGTACCTTTTATTCATCATCTTCCAAAATCTATATCAAATGTTGCGAAACAAACAATTTAGGTTAATGGTAATCTAGAAGTTGCAGTACTGCATGCACAAGGGAATTGGTAGTTCTCAGTTTACATGAAAATAGATAAATAACTTGATACTTGATATTCCATGATATCATTGATCAATATCTAATTCTTCAAAGTTCATAGTTTCTAGATTATTATTGTTTTTAAAAATTAAGTTATTATAATAAAGTAATCGCTCATGTTTATTGCTTGCATGCGTTGTCCTAAAACACTACAGCTATAAATTATTTTTGTTAGCGCACATATAAGAGATGATTGTGTAAAGTTGATTAGACATATCTTTTTTTGTTGTATGTTTTTATTAGGGATTTTTCACTTTACAAATTTCATGGATCTAAATTTTGATAGCACTACGAAACACAACCATTAATCTTTACGCTTGTTCAGGCCCTGAAGCTAGATTTGAGTCACATGTGGAATGCACCGATTTCAAAGTTGATGGAGTGCTTAGAAAATGCCAGAGCATACATCCGGAGAGATATGGTAATGTTTGTCTCCCTTTGCCTAACTTTTCATATGCTCTGTTTGGAATGAAGTATTATTTTTGAAGTTGAAAAATATTTTTGTTTTACATAATGCTACAATAATTTTGTGACGGATATTGTTTTATTACAAATAATATGTAGTAGTGTGGCAGAACATACCCATGATCAGCACAAGAAATTCAAACAATTGTCTAAAGAAATAAATCAATGCAAAAATCCACTACAAGATTTAACCATTAATACTTGATTAACACATTCTTCATCATTATTGACATATGATCTATACAAATACAAGAGATGATTGCTGACAATCAATTAACTATATATTATTTACAACTAAAAAAAATTAAGTTTACATCTATTATGTTTCGTTTGTATTTATGGATATAAGACTGTTAATTCCTTACCGTTATAAGAAACACTTAGTGTTCTTAATTTCTGATTGATCAGAATGATATAGAATTGTAAACCTACACATTTTTGTCATCTTTATAATTGGAACCATGGTGTTGACTAAATCCATTAATTACAAGACACGATCATTGATCGCTAACCATTAATTATTTTCTATTTTTAATGCTAATAAAATCAAATTTTCATGATCAAATAGGAATGGATTGTTTTCATTAATACAAGATTGTTTAATCTTTTATAGTTATCAGAATCGCTTAGTAATTTGGCCAGTGGGAGATTTCATGTAGCAGCTCACATTTGTTTTCTGCACTGTCCCGCTGGGCTAGACACGTGTTACCTTTAAGAAGTATTTCTAATTGATAACATCAGTTTAATATGGTTTACTTGCACATTTTTTTGTTGTCTTTTATAATTGTATCATTGATCGTTAAGAGTTAATTAACCATTTGCTATTTAATTTTAATGAAGTCGGATTTGACATTATCAATTAGGATTGGATTATAGTTATTAATACAAGACCGTTAATCATTTACTATTAACAAAATCACTCAATAATGGGTCAACATCACTTACTTTTTGTCCTTAATTTGAGTTTGTTTAAAAGGTCTTAGAATTTCTATAGCAGTGATATATAGAAGATAAATATTGCAGCTATATATGTAGCTACTCGTTTAAACTTATAATTTAAAAGCCACAACTCATTTAGCACATGATATGCCGCAAGATTGAAGACTAGTCACCATAGATCTTGCATGTTACGTAGATCCCAAATAAGATTCACTTGAAACTTTGGTATTTCTCCCCGTTGTAAGAGAGAATACTAGAAAAAAGGAGGATAAAAGAAAGAAAACGTAGCAAGAAACCAAATTAGGGAAAAAAGGGTTAGGAAAATTAATTAAGAGTTTCTAGTAAGAGGGTTATCAGGCATACAATACAATTAATATTATTGATAGCTCGGTTCACATATGAATATCAATGGTGTAGAAGGTAACATTTTGATCATGGAATTTGATAAACATAATAACTACGGTTGATTACCGTCTCATATTCTAGCATTAAGAATTATTGTTAAAATACTATAATTAAGACAAGTTACTTTGCATGGAAGGAACATGACGTTCTAAATTTCTAATTATTTGGAAAATAATTAAAATCCTATTTGGTATCATTTCCAAAATGTTTTATCTTGCGACGAAAAGATACGTGACTAGTACTAGAGAGGCTTTTTGGGCTTTCCTATATGTATAAGCTCTCTCTTGTTCCACCACCTTGCCACAATCTCCCTTTGCTATTGACCTCTGTGTGTGTGTGTAGGTCATGATGTCATTGATCTCGAATAAGAACAACTCTCAAAACTCCAGTAATGAATTGGAAAGCATCACAGGGTGGAAGATACAACCCTATGTTCCAAATCCAGTACAAGATCAGGATTTTTGCGTACAAAAAGACCCCGACCAAAATCAGCTAGTCCAAGTACTCAGAGAAATAATTGTCGTAAGTTCCTTGTTCTCTTCACTTGATTATAGGCTAAGTTTGATGTTGGTGGGACAAAACTAGTATTGCAACTTGATGATATATGGATATATCATATATATTATTTTCACAACCCATGCTAACTATATCTCGTCTTTTATTTGAAATAGCAATCAACCTCAAAGTTAAAACAAACTTCGATTGGGCAAACAAGATGCAGGACAATAGATGGTGTGCTCATAGCTGTCCCAATATCCTATAATGTTGCAGATCACGACTTTCCCATCAATACTATAACATTGAATGTGGTAGCCAAACTAGTTACAAAAGTCTACCACTAGATTTTTACTTATAGCCATAGGGAATTTCACAGAGATGGACAAGACAACGCAATAATGGTAGATTTGACCTAGTAATTATGTTCACTTCTTTTTTTATAATACTAACTTCTATTGGCTTGTCTTAACTCTAAAGCAAAACAAGTTAATGAAACCAATTCACATGTGTAAATTTAAAATCTAATGGTACCTATTTACCGTGAAAATGATCATAACTAAAAAGTTAATTTTGGTAAGCTATATGTACATATACGTATATACATTATGGAATCTTCCGTGTATGCAATATTACCATCATGAAAAGGCACGAAGAACATTTCAGTCGATAATTAAGGTTGTCAGTTTTCTACTGTACGAGGTTTACCTAGATAAATTGCAGAAGGCAAACAAGGGAGCATTAGAAGGAGATAATTCTGTGAGTTGGGGTTACACAACTTTGCCCCCTCTCCTTTTGGCTCAACTCTCTTCCTCATTTTGGTTCCTATCATCAATGAGAGAATACATTGTAAAGGAAAACTAATAATAAGGCACTGTTTTTATTTTTATTTTTTCCAGATAGGAAACATAATCCATAGTAAGTAACTAACAACAACGTGGTTACCTTTTGGGATAATTTCTTCCATGTTGAAGTAATTAAGCAAATTTTTATATGCTGCATAAAAAATTTCCTTAACCGTTTTTCATTTTGTGGCTTGTTCCTTAGACTTCGATGAGAACAATGTATACTTTTTTGCTTCACTTCCATGGCTCAAGCTACTATTTGTATAGCCTATAAAGTTTTCATATGAAACCGCTAAGAAGTGCTCCATGGTTTCGGTTGTATATCCTTCATGAACCTTGGATGAGAAACATTTCTTCTCTTTATTTGATTTATGAATAGGTAAAGTATTCCATAGTGATTGTAAATTCTACTAATGGTACATACCTCTTTTCAGGCATATATATATGAATATAAGAGGAAAATACTAAAAAGAAAGTGGACATCTCCAGTTTCTAAAAGCAATCTTAAATCAAATAAAGAGAAGAAATATTTCTCATCCAAGGTTCATGAAGGATATACAACCGAAACAGTAGAGCACTTGTTAGCGGTTTCATATGAAAATTTTATCGACTCTACAAATAGTAGCTTGAACAATGGAAGTGAAGTAAAAAAATATACCGTGTTCTCATTGGAGTCTAAGAAACAAGCCACAGAAAGAAAACGGTTGAGGAATTTTTAGATGCAACACATAAAAATTTGCTTAATTACTTTGACATGGAAGAAACTATCCCAAAAGGTAACCACATTGTTGTTAGTTACTTGTTATGGACTATGTTTCCTATCCAGAAAAAATATAAAAATAGTGCCTTATTATTAGTTTCCATTTACATTGTATTCTCTCATTGATGATTGGAACCAAGGAGTAGAAGAGTTAAGCCAAAAGGAGAGGGGCAAAGTTGTGTAATCGCAACCCAAGATTCTATTTCAACTCCACTGATTGCAGGAACCAAGAAGAGGAGGAAAGTTGAGCCAAAAGGAAAAGGGCAAAGAAGCGTAGCCCCTACCCAAGATTTTATTTTGACTTCATTGATTGGAAGAACCAAGAAGACAAGTTCTAAGTCAAGAGGACAAGGACAGGGTAATGTAGCCTTAGCCCAAGGTTCTAATTCAGATCCACTCATTACAAGAACAAAGAAGAGGAGCATGGAGCCGAAAGGACAAGGGCATAGTAGTGTAGCCCAAGCCCAAGTTTCTATTTAAGCTTTACTAATTGCAGGAACCAAGAAGATGAGCATTGAGCCATAAGGATAGGGGCGAAGCAGTGTAACCCTAGCCCAAGACTCCATTTTGGCTGATCCTATACTAGAGCCGAAACGTAACTGCATCATTACTAATTAAATTATGTAGATAGCAAAAGTAATGTTTGGTGTTTCTCTATATCATTTACTCTCATTAATTGCAGGAAATAATAGGGGTAGTAGAGTATCCAAATCTAGAGGAATGTCAAATCAGTGTAATCTTGTTCCAAAATTCTATTTTGGCTAACCTTATACTAGAGCCAAAAGGTAATTATATCATTGCTAATTACATGATGCAGATAGCGAAAGTGGTGTTTGGTGTTTCTCTGCATTTTTTACTCTCACTGATGGTAGGAAATTACATAGTGATAGTGGAGAATCCACCCAATCTAGAAGAATGGTTAAGCAATGTAGTGCTTTTCAAAGGTTGTATTTCACCTTCACTAATAGCACGAACCTTGGGGGCGAGATTTGAGCCAAGATTTTATTTTAGCTAATTCTATACCGAAAGGTAACTGCATGGTTCCTAATTACACAATATATACAGTAAAAATAGTATTTGGTGTTTCTTCAACTATTTACTCTCACTGATTATTGAAACAACAATGGGGTTGTTGAGACGATAAGTATAGAAGAATGGAAAATAGTCCAATTCGCAAATTTTACTGCAATCCTATACATGATCAAGCTAGACTCGTAGAAGAGAAAGACGACATTGATGGTTTGGATGCATCCCTTACAACCTTTTTGAACTATAATGAAGAACCTGGTGTGCTCAATAATCTTTCCCACAATCTCCAATATCATGAAGGTGTATATTTCCATCATAGCAATGGCCAAAATGACAAAATCCAAGCCCAGACTACCAGATGTTAGGAGGTTTATTGGCTTTGTTTATGCTTATAACCTATTTTGTGTCTGCAACTGATCATGGGCTATACTTCTTCGTTTCTGTCCAAAATTTGTTTCTATATGTACTTTGTTTTAAAATTTATTTGGTAATAACTGCTATTTATGGATAATGATATATTTACAACACTTAATAAATCTTTTAATACTTTTTATAAACAACGTAACTATACCATTTCATGAAAAATAATCTCAATTTTACATAACCATCCTCAATTTGAAATAGAGTTGTAAATTTATCATTTTCCTTTATTTATCCTCTTATTTGATATGGTTATGGAGTGACAACTATTGATATCTGATTATTGGGTAAAGTTGTGGACCAGCCCAGATGGTTGCCCAAGATAGAGGAAGCCCAAAGATGTTGAAGGGGCATTCAATTAGCTATGTGTAAGCTTGGTGTGTCAATAGCCCAATTGTTGGGGACTCGTTATAATTATAAAAGAAATTAAATGTTGATACTTTTTCATTATTGTGTTACCTATTTCAATAATGTGTTTATTATATAAAAAAATAGGCATGAAAATAAATTTTTTCTTAGAATAAATCTATTTTCCATCTAATGTAAGTTAAAATAATGAAAAACAACTATCCTCTATTAGAGACGTGCCATATCATAGGATGACTGGGATGATACGACCATTTAAGGCTATTGTATAGTAGTTTTCTTTTTCCTAATTATTTTGATATAGTCTAATTAGAAAAAGAAAAGTCCTAACTCTTCATTCCAGTACTTCTGAACAAGCTCTTACATAGCAAGATTATAAGGGTTTTCTTATTGGTGAAAGTAACAACATTGAGAATAGTGACAATGGCACTGTACCTCCATAGTTTGAGCTGGGTTTGAAAGTGATCACTTATACCCAGGATCTAGGTGGACATCTCTATTCAGATGCCATTTATATGTAGCTGTAGCTTGCCCTCTTATTATCTCATTCTTTTCAAATATGTTGCAAAATCATAGTTCTTGTTGAATAAATAATTCATATTGCTTGTCTATAACTCTTATTTTATAATATAATTGCAAGTTACTTAAATCTCTAATATTCCCTACTCGTTGTATATTATGGAAATCCAACGTTGAAATTATAATCCACCAAGAAAGTTAAAGCTAAGCTTCGACATATCTCCACCTAATTGAATCTCTAGACTTTGTCACCACTCCAACTTGACTTGAACTTCATTCATTTCAAGAGCAAAGTATATCTTCGAAAGATCTCCTTAAAAGCATGACAAGAGGATAGAACTATTATGCAAGCCGTTGAGCCCAATGTTTCAAGCATCATATAACTCTATACCTGCTTATAGATTATGAAAATAACAAATGAGTTCAAGTAACACTAATCTTTATTTGTCAACATAATGGATTCTTGATAACGAAGGACATCAACAAATCAAGTTAGAGCAAAGAAAAAATAAATTTTTTTATAAGTAAAGCTGTCAGAATATCTCTTTGTACATATCCACCACTAGGACGTATCTGTTGCCCTCTACAAGGTGCTTGTTCGCCCACAAGTTGGATTAGTTTCACTTTCTAGTACTTGCAACTATTTTCTTCACCAAATCAATGGAGTGTTCCTCGTCTTTCTTTCCACTGAACTCCATTGAAGGTCTGTCCCCTTGCGCTAGCGGGGCCCTCACAAGAGCTTAGTAAACCGCATGTTCAAAGATAAAATTGGGAGAAACATGGAAGTGTTGTGATGCCTTCAAATTTTGCTTGAGATTGGACGATCATCTGAAGCGTCGGGACATACAACACAAGGTTACCTATCCTAGTTCATGATAGTTAAAGATGCAATGTATTTAGCATGCATCTAACAATATGCAATATTCACAGTAGATATTTATTTTCTTTGAGTAATACCATGTACCAAACTAATTAAAGTAAGACATCACAAGGCCTAAAAATAAAAGTCAACATTTCAGAATATCAAATCGACAGAACAAAACAAAACTACTAAATAAACTCTCCAATAATCAAAATACCCTCTTTGTACTTAATCTGCTATGTTCACATAGTCTTACCCATGATTTCTATGCTTGATTCTCAGCTGAAACATCAAAAAATCTGAAAATATTGTGGAGATAAGGGGTAAGTTATCAACAACTCAATAAGCAAAGCACATATACTAGTGTGTAAAACATAAGCTTTTTCATAAAGTTCAATATGCAGGAAACAAAAACATTTCATTTTCATATGCAGATCTCAAAACATATTAACAATATTTCAGAACGACCTTTCAATCTTTTTCATAGCTCAAAAACCAATTGTTGATATTAAGAAAACGCTTTGGCATAACATAACTGAACATCTTATTCTTATCATTTCATATCGTGTCGTGTCGTATCATATCATATTACCTTATCATAACATATACTATGTTTAACTCTGTGGTAGGGTTATGTTATCCCCAATGGCCAAACCATGTAGTATCATATTGTGAAACCTTCTCTTATTCATTTTCGGAGTCTCGAGTGTGCACACAGGAAAGAATACATAAAAGATCACTTTGTTTCCAAAGTGGGTGCACTCATATCATATCATTTCATATTGGTATCAATCATATCACAGAACCAGAACATCATATCAGAACCAGAATCAGAATCAGAGTAAAAACAGATAAGTCATGCCAAAGGTCTTTCAGATGTATATCATATCAAACCATGTGTTGAATATATTTACATCATTTTCATATTATCAAAAACAGATCCAAAACATTTTCCTATCACATGTACACAAATTATCCGATATCATATTCCCTTTTTTGTACATTTCAAAAACATGCCAAATATTGGTCATGTCTACATTATTCATGTCATAAAACATTTTTTTTTCTCTTTCATACAGAATTCATGAGTGAATGCAAAACATATACTGAGGTTATTTTTCATCTTTTCTTATTAAGACAACATGCACATTTTACAAACAAATCTTAGTTCATTTTCCTTTTTTGTGCAAATATAATATAGGAACTCCGCTTACCTGGACCTTTTAGCTTTTTAGAAATTTCTCTAACAGTGCCAAACGAATATTGTTGTGCCGAAAATATATGCAAGTGCATAGAATCGTAACAAGTAGTAACAAGTGCCGATTAGTTTGATTTCACCTAGCGAATTCCACACAATTTATTTTTCTTTGTTATAGAATTGTAATTATCCCAAGTTGATGATAAAAATCTCTTAACTAATATTTTCTCTCGAATAATACTGAACATATCTCCAATTAATAACTCCATATCTCTCTGTGAATTTAACTAATTGGAGACTCATTAATTTCTTTAAATTTTTCTTAAAAATCACACTAATCGTGGTAAAGTATCTCTACTTTTGCTCAACTAATGATGTTTAATCCTAGAGTTCTAATCACAAATCACCTTTCGGTATCATTGCGATTCAATAGATCGAATAATAATTAGTTAGAAAATTGCAAGCATTAAGAATAAGGAATAAACACTCAATCATGGAAATATTAAAAATAAAATAACTTAGAATATAAATTATATGTTCATACTAGACTACATCGAAACTCTAAAAAATAAAATTAGCTCATAATGAAATTGAAAAGAAAAAGAATAAAACTAGTGTTCTTCATTGGAGTAGGTTGATGAAAGATGTGGCTCTCGCGTCTGCTTTCCAAATCCGCCTCCTTGAAAGAAACTTAAAGAATAATCTCTGAACTATTAGATTCTAGAACTCAGACTCTCCCCCTAATTTTGTGCTAATGATATGCTTATATAGGGTAGAAAAGAAATCCTAATGTTTTCATGATTTCCGCCTAAAACATTGTCTAACTTTTAGGACTTATATTGGCAGCCTTGTATGCACTCCAGGAGTCATAATTTGGAAAGCCTTATAGAGACAAAGTTGTAGCCCTTTAAGATAAATTTCTAATCCATATAGAATCGCATCAATCGGATATGTGAGTAGAAAGTTATGTTCGAAAAACCCAAACATGTCCAGCAGTCTCCTAGTGTATTCAGAACATGGATTTCTTGTGGATTTTTTCTGTGATTTCTTTCTCACTTTTTTGACCAAAATTAGTTTCAAACCCTTTCTTAGTTGTTACCCAAGATGTCGTTTAAGTTGGTCTTTTAAGTAGTGCAAATCTAGTATAAGAACTCCGCTTACCTAGACTTTTTAGCATTTCAAAAATTTTCCCAACAATGCCGAACGAATATTACTCGACACCTATAAGATATTCATGTAACTTCCATAAAATTCTCATTAAACAAGTATTTTGATAGTTAAACATGAATACTAAATTACCTTTTTTCCTAAAACTCTAAATATTTTCGTAACTCTAAAATATTATCATTTTTCAAATTCATCGATTTTCACTTAATTTCCTTACTATTAAACTCTAAATTATTTCGATAAACTAAAGTGTATGGCTAACATAAGTACAGTGCCGGCTCTTCCATTAGGCCAATTAGGCAATTGCCTAAGGCCCCTAATGGAAGAAGGCCCCCTAAAAAAAATATATAAAGTAGAATTTTAAAAGAAATATATATATATATATATATATATATATATATATATATATATACTTAATAAAAAATTTTAATTAACTCAATGAGAATGACAATATAAACAAGATCAAATAGATATTATACTATTATTAGTTTTTAAAAGTATCACATATAATAATTATTTTACTTATTCTCCTTCTAAGAATACACTTCTCTTTTCTCATTATTAGTTTAATATATAATTAATGTGAAAATTATAAATAGTAAAATTTAATTTTTCAGTATTCATAAAAGGTTTTTGTATAATCTTTAGAAGAGGCAAGGGCCCACTTTTTTTCAAATGTGTAAGCTGTTTATAGAACTTTATTGACAATAATGATTATAATTGTGTCTAAGAGTCTAAAGTACTTGTAAAACTAGATTTGATAAAATTCTCTCTAAATCAAAAATTTCTTAATAAAAATTAAGTCAGTTATTAATTGAAAATGTGGTATAAAATCTTAATCAATAATTTTACTTTACAAAATGATAGGAATTATTTTTAACTAAAAATATAATATAAAAATAAAAATAAATTTATTTAATTTTTTCTAAAAAAAAAAAAGCCTCACTCAAAATTTTAGCCTTAGACCTCGGAATGTATTGAGCCGGCCCATGTAAGCCCATGTAAAATACATCTTCAGCTTACTATTCGCTTAACATAATTATAACAAACTATATTAAAGTTAACAGCAAATTTTCATTTAAAAATGATAGACTTAATTTGTTTTTAATAGGTTAAAAAAAATAAAATTTCATCCTTACTTTTTACTTCTGAAATTCATTTGTAAAAATATTAATACTGAAAAAAATATAATTTTAATCCTGATTTATTTTCTTTATGAGTTTTTATAATTAAAACAAGTCCTCACAAAGTATATAAACAATATCAGGCCTAATATTCAACCCGCCTACTGACGGGGTGTTTTAGGTACTACAAATTTATAACTACCCCAGGCACAACTCATGCAACGGAAAACCTAGAGAGATAGAGAGGCCTGACGGGGCAGTGAGCTGGGCGGCTGGGCACAAGGGGAGAGAGAGAGAAAGAGAGAGAGAGACGGTGACATAGAGAGAGAAAGTAAGCCGAGAGAGGGAGAAACGGAGAGGATGACAGTGGCTTACCGTGAGGAGGACGACGGACCTGAGGTGGCAACGGTCGGTGCCGTTGTATCTCCCTTGCCGTGGTTGGTGGCACCGAATTAGGTTGAGGACTAGGCGACGAGGTTGCTCTGTTTTGATGGAGCAAAAACAGGGGCTGGCTTCCACGTTGTTCGGGGCGGTTGGCGTCGTGTGTGTGGTACTGCAGGTATAGTAGTTCGCATTGCGGCTGTGGTGACTGAGCAGTCAGCAAAGATTGCCGTCCTGGTTGGTCGTGGTTGGGCTGGGTCCGTGATGATGTGGCATGGAGGTTCTACCGTGGAGGACGAACAGCGGCAGTGGAGCTAATCTTGCGATGCAGCGGTCTGCCTCCTTGGGAGGCTACTGTTTCTGCACGTCTGGGCTGGGTGAAAAAGGTGACCACCACGTGGAGAGACTTGGCAGTGGGGCTCTCCCACGGCAGCGCAGCCGCAGGCTAGTGGTGGTGCCGTGTTGGCTGAGTATGTAAAGAAATGCCCTTCGTTGCTGGGTGTTTTTCTGGAGGTTGAGGCTTGGGTTGAACGGGAAGAGCTACGTTACTCGACTTGCATAGGACGTGAAGCACCTCTCTGGTGGTTCATGGCAGTGGGACCAACCGAGATGGGGGCTTGGGCAGTGGCTGGTTCATGGGGCAGTGAGAACTTACGGGGAAAATAAAGGATCGGAGAGAGAGTTTGTGGGGTAGTGTGGCACGGCAAAGTCAGAGGTAGTTGTGGAGATAAAACAAAGAAAACTGAAATGAATTGGCGTGAAATGTGGATGAGATGGTGAGAATAAAAAAGAGGAGCAGAGAGAGTTTTGTGGGGTAGTATAGCATGGCAAAGTCAGAGGTAGTTGTGGAGATAAAAAAAAAAAGAAAAAAAAAAGAAAAAAAAGAAAGAAATGAAGTGGCGTGAAATGTGGATGAGATGGTGAGAATAAAATTGGTGGGAAGGAGACAAACACGGGGAGGAAAAAACTGTGAAACCGTCGGGGGAAAAGGAGGGGAAAATGAAAAGAAAATTTCACACATCAAAACCATGCAATTTTATAGGTGGTTTGGCTCCTCCACCGGTCTGGGTGTTACTTCCCCCCCTGTCAAAGAAAAATTTTGTTCTCAAAATTTGCTGCAATTAAAGCAAAGCTTAAAGAACTTTTCCCTCACCTCTTTTCCATGCATATTTTAATTGTCGATCATAATGTCAAGCCTAATACTCCAATATGATACTTCCCAATATTGTCGCCCAGTACGTTACATACCTCCTAATCCTCTTGGCATACGCATTCGCACACATAGTGTCATTATACACTCTGGGGGTCGAGTTCGAGTTTATAGATATCAACCTCAAGACTAAAGTTTTTTCCTTGTTTAAGAACTGTCCAGAAGCCTTTTCATAAATAAGCAGGAGCTCTTGTAACCTCAGCCATTCTTCTGATTTTGCTCTCCCAAACAGTATACAGTCATCTGCAAAGAGCAGATGATTTACATGTATTCCACCCCTTGACACAGTTACTCCTTTAGTGTGTCCCTTCATATCAGATTGGTTTAGTAGGGAGCTAAGTCCCTCTGCACATAAGATGAAGAGGTAAGGTGACAAAGGATCACCTTGCCTCAACCCTCTTGTTGGATAGATCTTAGTACCTCGTTTGCCATTAATGAGAGCAGCATAACTCACAGTAGAAACACACTTCATGACAAGCTCAATCCATTTCCTACAGAACCCCATCCTTTCCATCATTCCTTTCAAAAAACTCCATTCAATTATATCATAAACTTTTGACATATCAAGCTTTATGGCCATATTGCCCATTTTGCCTTTTTTCCTAGCTTTCATGGTATGCAACATCTCATAAGCCACCATAATGTTATCAGTTATTAGCCTTCCTGGAATGAAGACACTTTGGTTGGGTGAAACTATTTCATGCAGAAACTTTTTAAGCCTGTTAGCCATCACTTTTGACATCAACTTGTAACCAACATTACAAAGACTAATACGCCTATAATCACTAGCCATTTTGGGTTCCTTAACCTTGGGAATTAAGGCAATATATGTGTTATTCATAGAAGGTGTTAGAGAGTTATTACCATTGAGCCATGCCAATACAGTTTTGCTCACCTGATCACCAACTGTCTGCCAATGCTTCTGGAAAAAACAAGCCCCGAAGCCATCTAGTCCAGGTGACTTCAAAGGGGGCATGTGTTTGAGAGCTTCCTCAACTTCATCTCTAGAGAAAGGCTTAGACAAATTTTCATTCATATCTTCTGTAACACATTGAGTCACTGTCTTCAAACAAGTATCAATATCCTCATCACTTGGAGTTGTTGACTTAAAAAGCTTATGGAAATAATCATTAAACACCTTGTCTATCATTCCAGGATCAGAGTGAACCAGCCCTTGGTCATCATGGATCTGTCTTATGCTATTCTTCTTCCTTCTTTGGTTGGCACAACTGTGAAAAAATTTGGTATTACGATCACCCAATTGATACCAATCTAGCTTAGCTCTTTATCTCCACTTCAAATCCTCCATTTCAAGACAAACCCCTATCTCTTCTTGCAGTCTTTTTATTTCCACCATATTATGACTCCCTTCATTTTTCTGAAGATTGTTTAACAAATCTGTTTTTTCTTTCAAGATTTTCCCCTTATCCTTTTCTGCTCGCTTATTCCATTTGACCAGGGCTTTCTTGCTGTCTTCCAGCAGCTCCTGAAGTATCCTAGCAGGATCTCCCCCTGCAGGCCTCTTTTTCCAGTCATTTTTTAAGACTCCCTCACAACCTTCCTCAAGTGACCATTTAGCCTTATATCTAAAGATCTTCCTCTTCCTCCATATTATTGAAAGTTCCTGATTCATACACAGCAAAATAGGTCTGTGGTCTGAACATCTTGCTGTTAAAACCTCGACCCACCCTTCTTTATAAATCTCCTTCCATCTCAAGTTGGCAACTACCCTATCAAGCCTTTCCTTTGTAAAAGTCTCACTTCCATGCTTGTTACTCCAAGTGAACTTATCACCCCTCCACCCTAGATCAAATAGGCCTCCTCTTTCCAGTACATTTCTGAACAGGTTCATTAGTTTCTCCTGTCTTTGCTTCCCTCCCATCTTCTCATCATGTGTTAGTATTTCATTGAAATCCCCCAACACACACCAACCAACCCCATCACCAGGTCTTAGTGAAGGCAACAATTTCCAGGCTTCCTCCCTTAAGCTGGTTTCTGGTTGCCTATAGAAACCAGTCAACAACCATCCCTCTTTCCCTTCTTCAGTTGTAACCCAAGCGTTAATGTGTCTGTTTGAATAGTTCAATATGTCCACCTCCACTGTCTGGTCCCATAGAAGCATAAGACCCCCTTTCCTACCTTCTGGTTCTACTGCAAGACACCCCTCACTTCTCAACCTTCTTTTTATTCTATCACTTCTTCCACTCCTTAATTTTGTTTCCATAAAAAAGATCACATTTGGCCTCTTCTCCTCTACCAACTGGCAAAGGTCTTGAACTGTCCAAGGGTTGCCAAGCCCTCGGCAGTTCCAACTTAGTATTTTCATAATGATTGGTGGGGCTGTCCATCAGCCACCATCAAAACAATTTGTGTCTCATTCACTTCACAGCTACTGCCTCTCTCTTTTTTCCCCTCCCTTTCCCCTTCTTTTCCTTCACCCACTTGTCTAAACAACCTTTTTGATAAACAAGAAGCACTGTTTGATACCTCAGATTTGTTTTGTTCCCTTGCTCTTCTCTTCCACACTCCCACAGTTCTTCCTTTTGTCTTCATTAAGTAGTCACTTTTTTCAACTCTCTCCCCCAATTCATTCCTCTCCTCCCTTGATTCCTCACTCATTTTGGCATACCCTCTATCATCTTCATTAAGCTCTTGGTTGTTGCTCCTTACCTCCTCCCTTTCTATATTAGGTTCCTTCTCCCCCTGTGATTCATTTTGTTTCTACCTTCATTCCTTCTCCTTCATTTTGTTATTCTTTTCCTCCCCCTCTCCACCATCAGCATCTATTGTACTCATTCTTTGTTCCCATCTCACATTTCTACCCTCCTCTTTCTGTTTAAATTTAGGTCTCATCCCTGCCCTCATCCACACACCAATTTGAGGTTCTTCCTCCTCCTTCCCCATACATCCTCCCTCCCCATGGATAATGCAACCACACTTAAAACATAAATGTGGGAGTTTTTCGAACTTCAAAGGTACCCGTAAACTTTCCCTTGGATAGAGATGGTCCTTCCCCTGGCCAAAGGCTTTCCCAACTCTATTTTTGTTTAAATCCTCAAGTATGACCCCCACCCACTCCCATCTTCCAACGTCTCTACTTTCAAAACTCTCCCCATAGTTTCACCTATTTTTTCTCCTCTAGCCTTATTCATGCAAGCTATTGGTAAATCATGAAACTGAACCCAAAATCTCTCTTTACTAAAATCCATCTACTGTGGTGGAATGAAACCATCTAGGCACAATATCACAAACATCTGGTTATCAAATAACCATGGTCTCCCATCGAGTATCCTATGTTTATCAGCTTGGTTTGCAAAGGTGATTACAAACATGTTTGTTCCCACCTCTTGAAACTGAGCCTTCCTGCTTATCCTCCAGACTTTAGCCATCGTTGCTTCAATAACCCCCTAGCTTATGTTTCTTTCCATCCATACCTTTCCAACCAAAACTACAATCCCCCTTATTTTTCAACTCCTCCGATATTTCATCATCCAGGTCTACATACTGAGTCTCTTCCTCCGTCAGTTTCAAGCATTTTCATTTTTTTTCAAGTTCATTCATCTTCAAACCACTCTGCTACGTAAGAAGAAACAGACACCAAAACCTCCCACCACCTTTCTTCCACCACGTTCCTCCAACCTATTCGACAAAACAAACTTGAGAATCGTCTCCTTCACCTCACTGCCACCACTCGACTACGCAATCCAGACTTTTTCGACCCTTCCACCGCCTTGCTGCCCCCACTCAAAGCTATTACACTCTCACCGTACCACCTTCCACCACCTTGCTATCCCCACTCAGAACCGTTGTACGCACCCTGTACCCCTCTGCCACCTTCTAATTCTGTTGGAATATTCGTGGACCCCACTTCACCTCACACTCCTTCCCGAGAGAAAAAGATAGAGAGAAGAATCACTTCCTAATTGGTTGCTAACTTCTTTCCTAATTAAGGCAGTCCTACAAGCAATACCAACTTACACTATGAGTGTGTTTAAACTCCCTAAAAACTTGTGCAAGGAGTTAAATTCTTTAATGGCTAACTTCTGGTGGGGAAATCAGAAGACTAGTAGCTGTCTGCACTGGCGCAGTTGGAAAAAATTAGGGATGTCTAAAGAAAAAGGAGGGCTGGGTTTCAGAGATATAGAGTCTTTTAATATGGCTCTTTTGGCTAAACAAGGATGGAGATTTTTACAAGACTCGAGGAGTATGGCAGCAAGGGTTTACAAAGAAAAATATTTCAGAAATGTCCCTTTGACAGAATCTAAGTTGGACCATAAACCTTCTTACATATGGAGGAGTGTATGAGATGCCCTAAACTTATTGAAGGAAGGTTTAAGATGGAGAGTAGGGAATGGTAGAGACATTAAAATATGGGGACATAAGTGGCTTCCAACCTCTTCCTCTCATTGTGTACAATCTCCTTGCACACTCTTAGACAAAGAAGCCAAAGTCTCTGAGTTGTTTAATGGTGGGGAATGGAATGAACAGTTGATCAAGAGAATTTTCAAAGGAGGGGAAGCAGAACAGATAAGAACAGATAAGAAGCTTACCTATTAAAAATGGAGGTAGAAGATAAATTGATATGGGGATATACTAAGAAGGGTTCCTTCACTATCAATAGTACTTACCAATTGGAAATGAGTAGGAAGGAGGCAGCAAAAGGGGAATGCTCAGATGGAAGGGAAGGGAAGAACAGATGGAAGGGAATATGGGATCTGAACATCCCAAGAAAAGCTCAATTCTTTCTGTGGAAAGCTGTAAAAGAACTATTAGCAACAAAAAACAGCCTTTACAAAAAGGAAATTATAAAAGAACATCTGTGCCTAATTTGCAAGAAGGAAGCCAAAACAGTAATACATGCACTATGGTCTTGTCATGCAGCAGTAGATGTCTGGGCTGAATCATTGATGGTGGTACAAAAATGGCTGTCTAATGAGCCTGATCTGTCAACTTTGTTAGAAAGACTGGAGGAAAAGGTTAGTTCAAAAGAGTTAGAAGAGATAAGTATGGTAATGAGAAGCATTTGGCTGAGGTGGAATGAATTTATATTTCAAGATAAATTCAAGAGTCCAAGCCAAGTAAGGAATCAAGCCATAGAGGAACTGAGAGTTTATCACCAGGCTCAGTAGAATTTGAGGCAGAACATAGAAATATGAGCAGCAGAGAGGGAGCTAGTGGGATGGAGTAGACGAAGATAAGGTTTTGTCAAAGCAAATTGGGATGCAGCTTTTGATAAAGAAGGAAAAAAGATTGGCCTAGGGGTGGTGATCAGAGATGAGGAAGGTGAAATTATGGCTGCTGTTGGTGAACATAGAAGCCTTGCACTAGATCCTACAACAGCTGAAGGGTATGCATTAAGGAAAGCTATGGAATTCTGTAGAGATCTTAATTTTAACAGAGTTGTATTTGAAGGTGATGCTCAAGTTATAGTGAAGGCTGTTAATGATGAAAAAGAAGATCTTTCCAGCTATGGATGTGTTATTAAAGATGCAAAGAAACTGTTAAGGGGAAGAGATCAATGGTATGTTAAGTTTGTTCCAAGGAAAGCCAATGAAGCAGCACATTACTTAGCTAGAGAAGCACTATCTTTGATTACTGGATTTGTTTGGATAGAAGAGATTCCAACTTGTATCGAGAGTATCATGTTTAAGGAAAAATTTTGTAACACAGTTTCAGATTAATGAAAGAATTACTGAGGTTATTTTCAAAAAAAAAAAAAAAAAAAAACCTCAACAATAGACTTAAAAGCCTAACATTGATTCCAATCTGACTTCAGATAAAATAGTAAATAGAACTCCCCACATAATATAATAACTTCATACAATTAGCATATTAAAACTCTCCTAAGTCTGTGGCCTTTAATCTCACCCTCAATTCATGAAAATATTCAACTCGTGATCTGTAAGATTTTATAGTTCTCAATAATCCTCTAAAAATTGAAAGTCCATAGCCACGAGCTTTAAGTCCTAAGTGACCTCAAGTTAACTGATTTCCAGCCCTCCCGAAGTTCATTCTCAAACCATCATATTACCAAAATTCACGCTTCCGTTGTGCATTCATACAACTTTGTTAGCAACCCGACTTCTTGTCTCCCAAATTCATGCACACCCACTTATACTCTTAAATTCTTTCTTTCATTCTCAACTGCAATTAATAACCATAAGCCTGAATGAATGATCTCTTAGAACTTGTTGAAACTATAACCTCAAATCTGAATAATAGTCAATTGCCTAACATCTACAAGGTCGATATAGCTTAAGGTCCGCTAAGTTTGAAAATAATTATGGCTTAAGGTCTGCTAAATTTAAACCTTAAATCTGATCAAAATCATTTCTTATTGTCCATAGAATAAGCTTACCTGATCAAAAATTCCAAAATGCTCTTGTCAAAACACTAATTGACTTACAAAAAAAATAAAATATGTCATTAAGATGGACAAAAAATGACTTCACAAGGATAAGAAAATAAAATGAATTGATCAACAATGAAACACTAGTAAGTCCAACTCTAAGAAGTTTTTGAAAAATGTTGGTGTTCCTTTGTGTCCATTCCAAACGAGACTTCAAGAAAGACGTCTTAAAAAATTAATTGACCATAACTTAATAACAAATCAAGTCATGTGTTCTGGACCATTTTGCAAGAATTCCAGGGAAGGATCTACTTGAGACGTGTATGTAACAAAGTATGAGAGTAAGGAGTTTTGAATATTTGAGAAGAATTAACTTGGAATTAGGCAAAATGAAACCCAAGGGTAGCGGTGATTAAAAAATTCGCAACGAAAAGAGTTGACATCTATCTTCTCAACTCCTATATGTGTCGATACATATACAAGCGAACATCTTTATTATGGAGAAATTCCGAAGTACAACTTAATGCATGTTGAACCCAACTAGAAGAAAGTTAGTACACCCCGTTTAGAATTAAACGAGCCCTAAAGTTCTATCACTATCCCAACCAATAAACAAATGCATCTATAGATTCAACCCAACAACATATACTCAGGAACTCATCATCTAAATTCCAACACACATTTAAGCTTGTGGCAACCCACATCAATCTCAATGACCACTAAGGTCTAGTCATAATCAAAGCCAACTTGGACAAAGGCTAATCTACCTAATTTAATACTTTAGATAGCTTGACAATATCCAACAACCTATCAAAACAATTAAATCATTTCCAATGGTTTGCTGGATTTATGTCCTAAGACCCTACAAAAAAGATTCATTTCTTAGAGTCCACATAATCTAATATGTCATAACAATCATTTCTTAAAACTAGTCAAGTTTAAAACTTCATATTTTGTAGGAAACATTCCATAATGACTGTAAATTCTAAAACCATAAATGCCAACAAAATAATCTCTTGCAATCCGCAAATGTCTATACCTCAAATCTGAAAATTATTTCCTAAAGCCCGCAAATATCCAAAACCACAAATCTTATAGTTTGCAGAACCTCAAATTTGGCTCTGATACCAACTGTAACGCCCTAGTCCTGGAGGGGTTAGAGAGTTACTACCTTTCACTTAAAATCATATCTAAAATCATATCTCGCAATACTGATGTAAAATCCAATTTCTCAATTACACATATATCTCATTATTTTAAATTGACTACCTTAATATAATTAAAGTAAGACACCACCAAGTCTCAAAATAAACATCAAACTCTCAGAATATCAAATCGACAGAGCAAAACAAAACTACTAAATAAACTCTCCAATAATCAAAATACCTTTGTACTTAATCTGCTATGCTCACAAAGTCTTACCCATGCTTTCTATTCTTGATCCTCAGCAAAAACATCCAAAACATCTAAAAATATTGTGGAGATAAGATGTGAGTTATCAACAGCTCAATAAGAAAAACATATATACTAGTGTGTACAACATGATCTTTTTCATAAAGTTCAATATGTAGGAAAAGAAAATTCATTTTCATATAAAGATCTCAAAACATATTAACAACCTTTTAGAGTGACATTTCAATCTTTTTCATATTAAAAAAAAATTAAAACAAACCCTCACAAGTATATAATTTAAATCCTTATTTATTTTCTTTATAAGTTCTTATAATTAAAACAAGATCTCACAAAGTATAAAAACAATATCAGGCCTAATATTCAACCCACCACAGAAGGGGTGTTTTAGGAAATGAACATAAAATTCATGGGGGGAAGTCTGAAATTTATAAACAAATTTATGGAACAGTTTGTCTAGGTACAGACGAGTTGGTGAACGAATTGGCGGACGAAGTTGAGGTGGATTGCTGCTGTCAGAGCTATTTATTTAAAAAAAAAAAACAACGAAGAGGAGAGAAGAGAAGAAGAAGAGCATCATCGCCTTCAGATCCCCTTCGTCCTTCTCCCCTCCCCCAAATCCCTTCGTCTCCCCTTCAGCCTGTCTCCTCGGCGCTCGACCCACCTCTGCTACAAATTGGCCGGTACCCTCCGCCCGCGACCCATAATGCTGAAACATGAGTAGAGTGACCTACAATTTGTGGCGAAGCCACTGGGATTTGTTGGATAGGTGATTGCCCAGAAGAAGAGAGAAGAGAAGAGAAGAGAAGAAGAGCATCATCGCCTTCAGATCCCCTTCGTCCTTCTCCCCTCCCCCAAATCCCTTAGTGGAACTTTAATGGAGAATTAATTAAGTCCCTCAAATATGTTCTCTGCTTTTTCAGCATAAATAATGATGTATGTTTGTACAAAATGGGATTGGATAGAACTTTGGACACTTGCAGGCTTGAAGATTTATGGAATTACTTTCGAATGATGGTTTTGTCTTTTGTTGGTGTATTTGTTTACACTCAAGTCAGAGATGTACAATACATTTTTTATGTTTTAGTTTGGAAACTAAACTAGTGTATTTCATTCCATGGTTGTATGTTGAATTGTAAGTGTTAATTAATACTTGCGAAGTAAGGAGTATGTTATTTATATGCAATGGAATGAGGTGCTGCTTGGACAACCCAAACTATATTTTGTTAAAGTAAAATCAGGTACTTGAATGAGGTTTTGATTATATGAAATGATTGGAGGAATTTTCCATGTAATTTCAGGATGGTCTCTTTTTGCCATGCCATTTGCCATGATCAGTCTCTTTTTGCAGTTGAATCTCCTATTTATAAATACCAAGAGTATTGATGCACATGCATCTTCCAAGCTTGCTAAAAAGCTTAGCAAGTATATTAATTTTCTCACAAATATCACACTTCCCAGGTTGATACAAAGCTTAGCAAACCTGAACATGAAGGCCACAAAAGTCCCACCATGCACAAAGACAAAGTCACTTACAAGAAAGTTTACAACTAGTTGGTTGAGGATATATACAGGAAAGGCCACAAAAGTACAATATACAAAACTTCCTCCCGTAATGGGGTTTCACTATGACTGTATGAAATACAATGAAATTAATATAGAAATAATCCAATACACACGAAGTAGTGTGCATTTTGCTAGGATATCTACTTCTTGCCATTGAATAGCGAGTTGGTTGTTGTGGACCTCAAACTCCTTCTTCAGAAGTTGTTCCTCTCTTTTTTTAAGCTCCTTCTCCATCCTAACAATTCAGTTTCTATCTTGTTCCTCCTCTTCAGAAGTTGTTCCTCTTTTTTTTCGATGCCCTCATCACTATCTATCCATTTGAAATAATTGCTGTATAGTAATCCCTAATGACCACAAACAAACAACCGGTACTTAGTATCAAAATTATGTGCAAGCCAATGAAACAACAATTAAGTATACAACTCTCAAAATCTCTAAAAATAATTCCAAAGGCAACATCATGAATTTAAGATTTGGGCTCTTTTTGGTTGAGTGAAATATTTATGAAGTGCTGAAGTCTTGGCAGAACTAATTTTGCCACCTAATTTCAGTAGCCACCTTTTTAAATAAAAAACCATGGATCCAACTTTCTCATTTCACTTCACCAAGACCAAAATAACAAGTTGCAGGGAAGCCATCATCTTATCTCACGATTCTAATACTTACCTTGTCCATCCTTTCTGAGCCTTCAATTCAACTTAAAAGGTTTAGAAGCACCTCAAGCCTTCTAGTATTTTAGGCTCTAAAATGACTCGATATATTATTTAGCTTCTCAAAAAAGCCTAGGCATCAACTCCACCTTTTAACTCTTCCTTTCCAAAAGAATTGAATTTGTATGGGAAAATGGCATCCTTCTATTAATTGCATTCAGAAGACAAACATGTCTTACATTGGTGGAAAAATATTTAGCATTAAATATATCAAAATAAGGCATCTCCCTAAAAACAGGTGTAAATAGAGTAAAAAATAGCAGGAACTCAGTTTTAAGACGAAGATTATTTACAGTTCCATCAATTATTCCCTTCCCCATTGTAGGAGCTGAAGTTAGAAATTCCATCATATAGTATCAAAATTGGTTAGCTCTATTTGTATGCAACTCCATAAGTTTCAATCTATGATGTTAACAAGCTTGTAACTTGTACTTGGGTTCCTATCATGCTACTCTCTCTTGCCGTTTCACCTAAAAACCTATGTAAAAAAATTTAGTACATGCAGGAATCAGTGTTTTTATTTGTTTTTATAGCTAGTGGGCAGTTGAGGGTCACTCGTACCATGGTGTTCTTGTTTCTAATCCAGAAAACAATCTAGTGTTAGGTCTAAAGGGTTGTGTCCTAGTTTCTAATCCAAAAAGCCTCCTCCTCCTACCCAAATTAAAAAGTCATCCAACAAATACAAATTAAAAACCTAATATTTTCAACAAATACAAAAACATGCATATCCACAAGACAACTAGCGATTATCAAGTGATCCCCTTCAAAAATGCGAACAATTGGTTTCAATCAAAATACAACTTTCAGCACATAATAAATAAAAACAATCAAAATTGGTTTAAAAAATCACAAAGAGATATATATATATATATATATATATATATATATATATATATATACACTGATGGTGACTGAACTGGCTTGCAGAGTGAGGACGAAGAAAATCATAGCGATAACAAAAATCCCAGGAGGAGGCTGGTTTGTGGCTTGCAGAAGCTTAGGGGGCAACTTTGATGAAGGAGAAGAACTTCTGGGGGAATGGGGAAAGAGGAGAAGGGTCAAATGCACCCTTTCAATAAGGTCTTCTTCCCCCTCTTCAATTTCATCTCCCGCCAAAGCAATCAACACCGTTTCATTAACTCAGCCCCATTCCATAAATCCATGTCATCTTCAGTGCACATGGGTGCGCAAATTCGCCTTCAAGTAGAATTTTCCTTTATGGAACTACAAATTTATAAGGAAAAATCTAAAGCAAGTCAATTTCGCGCACTCCCCTTGTGCACCCCCTTACTTGGCATGCCACCTGTAATATAAAAACGAGGCATTTTAATTTCAAGTGGGAGATGAAATTAACAACGGGGTGAGGAAGAGAAAATTAGTAAAAAGATATAGAGAAAAGTTATAGTTTTCGGAAGTCTTACCGTCATCTTCACCTTCTTCATCTCTGGCGACAATACGGATTCCAAATGAAACACCATGATGGGAGCTAATTCTCTATGGGAGCACCATGATGGTATTCAAAGTGCCATTCTCCATTGCAAGCGATTCTTGCCTTTCTTCTTCGTTGCTCTCTTTCTTTGACTTTGGGATTCCATTTCACTTTCCTGTCTTTCTATTAGCAAGTTTTCCTTTCATGGACAACTTTTCAATTCTCTTTCTTTTGTGATCATTTCATGAGGGTGGGGACCTTTCAAAATTCCAAAGATCTCTGAAGTTCACTACTACTTCGACTTTGTCTTCTTTCGACATTTCTTTCGAATTTTGGACGAGCATTTTATGTGGATCATCACAATTTGAATTTGGTTTCTTCCATTGAAGATCCATTAGTGCCAATTTAATTAAAGCCAAATTCTGAAACTAGGCCTTTGACGGTTTCAAATTTTACTATTGCAAATTTGTAGTTTTTTGAGCTTACTGATTTTAATGGGTGTCTTCATTGCCATTGAAGAACAATAAGGTAAGCATTTTTGTTCATCATCCTTAATAAAAGTTCTCTAAATATTGTCTTTTTTTAAAGAACCTCATTTCCTGGAAGTAGTGCTTTATTTAATCAAATCTCCACCAATAACCCAACTCATCCATCTCATTCCCACGAGAATGTTCTTTTCAATCTAATCCTAGTTCCAATTATCATATTTTTCATTCACACCTTTTACTTTTGCTTCGTTTCCAAGCCAATCTTGATTTGGTTTGTGGGGGTTAATGGGTTGCGCAAGTTTGAAGCAAAAACGATGTTGGCATTGCTAGAGCCCCTATTCCCTTGCCGCCAGAAGCTACTCTATACACATCCACCACCCACCACAGAGCCAAGGCGATAGCTACCATGTTGTCGCTCTCACCTCCTCCACACTTGGTTCAATCAAGCTCGAGTCTTCCACCCAAATCAACGATTTCAACAACAAGATCATCGATGTTGACGATTATCTCACTAACGATGATGGCAATTTCATTGGCTATGTTGAAGGATTTGGGGGAGGGGAGGCAAAAATGGATCTAGGAAGGCGATTATTTTTTTTCTTCTCTTCTCTTACTATTTTTCTCTTCTTCTTTTTTAATAAAAAAATGCTCTAACAGTAGTAGGACAGGTCAACTTTTGTACACGGATTCATCTGCCAAATCGTCTGTATCTAGACGAACTCGATTTATAACTACCCCATACCCAACTCATGCGATGGAAAACCTAGAGAGATAGAGAGGCTCGATGGGGCAGTGAGCTGGGCGGAGGTTGACGGTGGTGAGCTCGGCGGCTGGGCACTGGGAGAGAGAGAGAGAGAGAAAGAGGGAGACGGTGAAACAGAGAGAGAGTAAATTGTAACAGCCGCTAGAAATTCAATGATGGAATTTCTATTGTCTTTAGGAACCATAGTAAATCCTATATGGTTGGAATCCAACTAAGAACCCATAAGCGTGTTAGAAACCAAAAATCCTATATGGTTTTATCCAAAACCTTATTGAATCAGTTTCTAGTATCGTGTTTAATCGTTTAATTAAATTATTTTCATATGCTATTAATCTTTTAAATCTGTGTTAGAACATCATTATCCAACTTAGTTAACCTTGGATATTTGATTGGGCCAATAGAAATCAGATTTGGGCTTGATAGCAACCAAAACCCTCTTAAAACCCATGAATTTAGGCCCTTTCGGTTTAAGCCCATTAAGGCCCACGAAATTAGCCACCTTAGCAATGATTTTGTCTAAGATATTTCACCCTCCACTTGTCTTATCAGATTTATTCAAGAGCACTTAGAATGTTCTTGAAGTGGATGACTAAGTGGACACCCCACTCTTTCAATTATAGACTCAACCTTGAAAAAAATAATATCTTGTATATTTTATTGGAAGAAAAGATCAATACTCAAGCTCCATTTCAGATCTATCATCTTCCAAAACTTGTATAAATAGCCCTCCAGCCCCTTCCAACGAAAATCATCCCTCCTTTACACTTTGCTTTGTTAGAATACAAAAAAATACTCTCGGGCAGTTTTTATGAACTCTTTTGCACGCCTTATTTGAAGCTCTTGTAAGTATTTTCTCACAAACTTTCCTTCATGAAAGTTGTTTATTTTTTAGTCTAGTTTACGTAGATATATTATTTGTTCCATTTGAATATCATTTGGTCAGTCAAAAGTTGTTTAAAACCCAAAAAGGTCATTCTGGGCGATAACCAGAGAGTATGTTATATTTTGGAGTTTTTGACAAAGTTAATGGATTGATCTTGGTCCGAAATTATTATGGAGTATTGTTAACATAGGTATATGATTATTGGTTGAGGATTTGTTGCATGATTAAAAGTTTTGGTGAAAGATTTTTTTAGATTTAGAAACTTCGAATCTGGAAGAGGAAAAACAGTTTCAGTTTTGAGAAAGTTTAAATCTTTTATGGTCTAATCTTATTGCAATGGCTTTGATATTTCTATTTGAGGATCCTAAGCTTCTTATGTACATGATATGATTTTGCTTTGAAGATATTTGATATTAGTTTCAAAGATATGAAATTTTTATGCAAGGAGATATTCGAATAGGCCAAGTGATGATGTTCTTGGCTAAATTAATGTTTTGGTTGATTTTTAACCATGTGATCTTGGGTTTAAAGCGTAGATCTGTTTTAGGACACCTTTTTAAACCATGTGATGTTTTGGTTTGAAGATCACATCTTTATAAGTCATGGATCAAGAGGTTGATCAAAACAAGTTAGAAACAAAAATCAAGGGAAATGACCTATATAAGTTTCGGTTTTTATAGAATTTTAATAGCTGTGTTTAGTTTTAAATTTTTCTGAATTCATATTTAAGTTCAGAATAAAATCTACATGAGATATATAAATTTTGGTGATTTTTGGAGTTAGGATACAAAATTCTTAAGTTAGGGATATAATAGTCTTTTTTCCACATGTAGAGGGTGAATTAATAATTTTACTCTTAAATTGATATTTTTTTATATTTCTAATTGTTAGTGATTAAGTTATAACTTTTAAAAATCACTACTTTCAGTCTCTCGTGATCGCACTTGAGTTTTGCCTAGAAACGCGAAGACAGAGGTAAGTTAGCTTTTAACTTACTAGCAGTTTACTATGTATGGGTGATAAGTAAATGAACTACAGTATATGTATGTATGTTATTATATATTCTATGCCAAGTCATTACATGTTTATATGTTACACATAATTTATTCTGCCATGAATTATTCATCTGTTATACAAGATATTCTATCACGTATTGCTATACATTGCAAGTAGTGTGAATACATACAATCTAAGGAGGTTCTGTCTAAGGAGATTGAAAATTTCTAAGTGTGTCCTCGTGACCCTCCATTCTTTCCTGGGAATCTAGAAGTTCTGTTTAGGAAAGATTGATCTTTCCTGGGAACTTACTTAGTGAGTACTATTCATTTCTACGATAAAAATTCATCAAGATAATATTAAAAAAAAAAGGAATATCATGTATGTCATGTAATGTATATTCACTGTTGCAAGCATGTTATGTTAAAGATGTCATGTTGTGTTACGTCAGGGCTTTTGACCTTTCATATTCAAGTCACATTCTGTCTCTAATACAGTTTATGTATTTCAAGAACAATCATGTTAAGTTATTCATGTCAATCACGATCCTAAGTACTAGGATAGGAAAATATCCTAGTAAAACTCCTTTGTTCACGCTGGAGTGTCTAAATAGGTGTGAAATTCCCTGGGTTGACGAAGTATAGTCAACAGGTTGCGAATGAGACCTAACTAGTTGGTCACCGGAGCGCACCAGGCACTAACGCCGATGGAGCCACATTTTATTTTAATAAGTCATGGGGTCACAACAACTGTGGAGCATGAAGTATGGGGTCACAGCAATTGTAGCACATACACTACGTGAGACACAACAATTGTGACATGTAGAATACATAGGGCCACAACAATTGTGGAGTATGTATTAACACACTCACAGCTGGTGTAGATACCTGTGTTGTGATGCGGTAATCGGCAGGGACACATGGCTCTAGGGGACCCATGTAGCACCCACATGTTACGTTAATCAAGTTAAATGAAAAAGAATTCAAACTCATGTTATGCTCAAGCTCATGTTCATGTTATATTTCAAGTTTATGTCAAGTTAAGTCAAGTAAGATCAAATCTATGACAATGTTATGTTTCAAATTCATGTCACGTTAAGTCAAGTCAGATCAAGACTATGACAAGTAAGTCAAGTTCAGTTCATTCATGTTCATGTTATGTTTCAAGTTTAAGTTATACCATATGCTATGATTACTTACGATTTTGATTATGTACTTATGCTTTTACTGTCATGCATGCATTATTAACCTGTGTGTATGTTTTATGTTAACTTGCTGAGATTTGTAATCAAATCTCACTATGGTAGTCCCAACTACCATTCCCCCCGAATGGTAGATTTTGTTACAGGATCTAAAGAAGAACTGGGAAACAGCCAACTGGACACGGTCGATTAAGCGACAGTGCGACTTCAAGGTTAATATAGTAGTTAACTTAAAATTACTATATGTACTATGAAGTTACATCTTCAGTACTCATTTGATCACAATCATTTTGGACTAGTATTGTGATCTCTGATGTTTAGTATGCCTTTATGTAAGAAGTATATTTTAAGCATTTTGGGATATTTGAATTTGGTGCATAGTATTGCTAAAGAAAAAAAATTATCTGCTGCGAATATTGCATAATGCTAGATGTATGTTAAGAACATTGCATCTTATATGTCATGAACGGAGATACGTAACCTTGTGTTGCATGTCTCGACGCTTCAGATGTCCGTCCAATCCCAAGCGGAATTTGGGGGCGTCACATAAACCGAGAGAGGGAGAAACATAGAGGATGACAGTGGCTTACTGTGAGGAGGACAACGGACCTGAGGTAGCAATGGTTGGCATTGTTGTATCTCCTCTGTCGTGGCTGGTTGTGGTTGGGCTGGGTCTATGATGATGCGGCATGGAGGTTCTACCATGGAGGACGAACCACGACAGTGGAGGTAATCTTGCGATGTAGCGGTCTACCTCTTTGGGAGGCTACTGTTTCCATGCGTCCTGGCTAGGTGAAAAAGTTTACCGCCACGTGGAGAGACTTGGAAGTGGGGCTCTCCCATGGTGGAGTAGCCGCAGGTAACTGGTGGTTCCATGTTGGCTGAGTACATAAAGAAATGCCCATGGTTGCTCGGCTTTTTTCCTGGACGTTGAGGCTTGGGTTGAGCTACGTTACTCAGCTTGCATAGGATGTGAAGCACCTTTCTAGTGGTTCATGGTAGTGGGACCAACTGAGATGGGGGCTTGGGCAATGGCTGGTTCATGGGGTGGTGAGAACTTACGGAGAAAATAGAGGAGCAGAGAGAAAGGTTGTGTGGTACTGTGGCACGGCAAAGTCAGGGGCAGTTGTGGAGATAAAAAAAAAAAAAGAAGAAAAAAAACTAAAATGAAGTGGTGTGAATGTGGATGAGATGGTGAGAATAAAACTAACGGGAAGGAGACAAACATGGGAAGGATAAAACTAAGAAACAATTGTGGTATAAGGAGGGGAAAAAGAAAAGAAAATTTCAAACATCAAAACCATGCAATTTTATAGGTGGTTTGGCTTCTCCATGGGTCTGGGTGTTACAAGTGGTGCATTAGGTGATCCATGTGGGACAAGTGGCGCACTAGCAGATGCATATGGGACAAGTGGTGCACTAGGCTAGGATATAAGGTACATAAATCTAAAAAAGGCTCTTGAAAAGAATTATCTTATCAAGTGGCGTGAGTCCATGAAAATTTGAAATCCTCTTCATCTTCCTCATCGTTGCTTTCCCAAAAAATCTAAAAATATCCTTGCATAGTAGCATGTGTCAAAGCCACTATTGTCTCTCCTTGGAAAGTCCAAAAGATCATCTGCATGATTGACATGTGGCACAGTATCTTGTCAAAATCTGAAACCCTAAAAGGCTCCTTGGGCATGCTCCTTCATGTGGTCTAGGTTCAATGAATATCTGGGGCATAATTGTCCTTTGATAAAACCTAAACCTAGCTTTGAGCCTTGTAGACGTGTGCATGCTTAACATGTAGCAAGTGGCATGTAGGGTGTGTGAGTTTGTTCCCCTTTGCCGTCCATCTCTTACTCTTCCCACACAAAGATTCTTCTAGAACCTCGATGGGTGTGTGTGTGTGTGTTTCTCATGCGTCTTTTCGTTTTCCCATGCATCTTTTCATTTTTCCATGTGTTGCCTCCTTCTAGAAAGTCCCAATTCCGGTTGCATGCATGACACTTGGCTAAGTGTTGGTTGGTCTTCCCTAGGTAGACGTTAAGCCCCTTGATCGAAACTTTAAGGCCTCTTGGGAACTTGTGTAGGTAACTCTTGACATCTCCCATGCACCTCTCCTTCTAGAAACTCTAAATGCATGACAAGTGACAAAAGATAGGGTGATTGTGTGTGGTGGGGGTGTTGGCCAAGGCATCTAGGGACTAAGAATGTTTTGGTTCTAGGCATCGCTTTCTATTACCCTTGATTGGTTTCTTCTAGAAACTCCCACACCTCTTCTTATGTGTGACAAATGTAAAAAGTAGGTGGCCTTTTCATGGTTGGTGTGCACAACTCCTTGGAACTCACTAAAATCTTGTGGGTGGCGTGTGGCTCTTAAGGTTTTGAAACCCTCCTCTCTCTCTCCCTCTTCTTCCACTTTCATGTCTAGGTTCAAAGTACCCAGGATGTAGGTTTGCATGTTGGCCATGTGGTAGGTGGGCAAGTGAGATGAGCGTGTTCCCTTAGTGTGTGCCGAATCCTACATCCTCTTCCATCTCATTAGCTTCTTCTAGAAACCTTCAAACATGTTCACCAAGTGGCATCAGTGTGCTAACCAAGGTGCTTCTTCCCTAGGTTCCTAATGATTGGAATTCTAAGGAAAGCTAAAAGCCTATTCTTCTTTCAAGTAGACACCTCCCATGCCAAAACCCTAATTAGGGTTTTTACCTAAGCCTAAGGCCCTTAGTGGCCCTTAGTGGGCTTGGGTGCCCCTTCTCTAAGATGGTAAGACCTGTGATGCTTTCTACATGCCAAAACTTGGACAGATCACTAAGTGGGTTAAACTAAATATAATGAAAGTAATAAACAAGGACTTGGCTAAGTCCGGGTTGTCACACATACAGAATATAATATGCATAACAGTCATATATGTAGTGACATGGCATAGCATGATATATAGGATAATATAAGTACATAAACAGTAGTTCCCTTACCCATGACATAGTAATATGACAGTAAATTAGAAGTAACTTACAGTGATTGTCGTGTTACGGAGAAAACATGAAATATTATAACTCCAAACTCACCAAATTTTGTCCTAAATCCAAATATCTAATTTGAAAAATTTAAAACACATAACAACTATCACAAACATACCATGGCTGAAACAATCAAAAGCAACAACTCTTGATTTTTGTTGCAATTCTATCAACTTCATTCCTCATGCTTAAAACTGAAATATTGCAATATGGATGATCTAACATCCTATGTTTAAAAATCATATAAGATCAACCAACAAAATCCAAGTCACTAAATCATAAAATGTTTTAAAACAAGGCTCCAAGCTTCAACTAAAAACATTACCTTTGATTCTCAAGGTTTTGTCTAGTTTTTAAAAAATTTTCAAAAACTCTAAAAGTTTCAAAATACACTTCCAATATATTCCTAACATACTCCTAAGAAATATCATGCTTTGAATCATCAAGCAAAAAGACAAATCCATCACCAAACTTTTGGCTTCATCACTTAAACTCAAAATAGATTGCCATAAGATTTGGCATTTAATCAAATCCTTTGATCCAAAATATACCATGAAAAAAATCACAAACCAACAACATCAGTTGGTTTGAAATAATTCTAGAATAGATACAAGCATTAAATTCAAGATTGCATAGCCATATTTGCATCAAAACATCCATATGCCCGGAAAATGTCAAACCTAACGAAGTCTTTCATGCATAAAAAATCATATCTTTAAAATCAACAAAAAAAATATTCAAAATAATATCCTAACATGTAAATCACAGACTTTGGATCATCATATAAAAATATAAAATCCATTGGAGCATGATTTTACCGCAAAAGATACAAGATTTCACAAAACATAAACTATTTTTCTCCTTCGAGTTACCAAGTTTTTAGATCTAAGAAAATATTTTATCAAAAGCTTATAAAATGCAATGGCTCCTCATCAAAATTTCATATAAACACGTTAACTACACTCTATAAAAAAATCAGACCAAGATCTTTCTAGTAACTTGGTCAAAAACACCAAGATGACAAGCACTGTCTAGTTTACCGCTTTGTATGATGATTCCAAGCTTAAAATAATTTTTTGACCAATCAAATGACCATGAAAATCAACAAAAAAAAGATATCCAGAGAAAATAGAGTCCAATAGAAACAACTATTGTCAAGAAAATGTCATGAGAAAATTGACTCATTCAAAAATGAGTAGCACAAAGGCTATCCCAAGTGCAGGAGCGTGTCGTGTAATAATTAGGAATAAATTCCTAGATCGTCTCCTCAAGAAAAGTGCTTAAAAATCAAACTCGTGTAAAATGGTGGAAATAGTTACAATGAGAGAATAAAAATAACAGTGATGATATGTACAATGAATGTGGGAGTGCAATGGAAATGAAAATTTACTAGTCATGGACTAGATTCATGTTTGTTGGTTTTGAGTGGATGATGAAAAATAAGAAATTAAAATACAAGACAGTAAATTAAAATTGCTGAAAATTAAATAACTGAAATGTAAATGAACAATAAAATTAAATGACATAAAAGTAAATTGCAAAAATTAAAGGTGCAAGAAAATTAAATGACATAAATTTAAATTGCAGGAAATTAAAAGTGCGAGGAAATTAAATGACAGTAATTTAAATTGCAAAAAATTAAAAGTGCGAGGAAATTAAATGACATTAATTTAAATTGCAGGAAATTAAAAGTGCGAGGAAATTAAATAACATAAATTCGAAATTAAATAAGAACAGGAGTTGTAAGGAATAAACTTGATGTTTGGAAATGGAGACTGTGTTCTCCAACCCATAAATCTGAACTTCCAATTAAAATAAACTCTCAAAAATAAAATAGACTCTCAACATTTATCAAAGAAGACTGAAAATTTACTCATTAAACAAACTCAAAACTGGAAATGAAGACTTACAAAAATAAAGTTTACTGAGCCATAAATTAAAACTGACTGATGAATGAATTACACGAAACTAAAAACTGAACAAGAAAATAAAAACTAACTACAAACTCACTCACTGTTTTTCTCCGAACTCTCTTGATGACTCTAAATTCTAACTCTTACTTAACACAAAAATCTATATTTTTTTCACAGTCCGTTTACAAGCTCTTATATAGGCTTCAAAAGCCTCTGCGTTGCTTGTTTCGTCCGTGATGCCAGCTCCTTATGGCTCCCACTCAGAAATTTTATTTGCGCTGTATCCGTGTGTCCAAATAGAAAGTCCCACATTACTAATACAAGCTGTTCGCGTGAGTGTCCTTGTTATTATTATTTTTCTTGTGTCCGTCGCTGGCCCTTCTGTTTCTTCTTTCGGCATTACTACACGTTAGCTTTTTTTTTTTTTTCTTGCCCAGCGTGCGTCCGCATCTCTTCTTCATTTATATTTTTTTTTCCTTTTCTTTTTGCTTTATTTCTACTGCAGTGCATATCTTGGTGTAATGGGAATGAGAGAACTCGAGAGGTGGGGAGAGAGTGCTAGACTTACGGAGGATGCAGTGTAGCTTGGAGGTTCACAGAAATGGCTCTTCAACGTGCGGAGAAAAGGTGGTGGCTGGCTGATTCGCATAGCCGTGCATGCTGGACAGTGGTGCACGGTGGTTGTTTCTTGGACGTGGAGGAGTGGTGCATGGACAGCGCGGTGGAGTTACGGGACTAGTTTGAGGCCCACGATACCCACATGATGCTCTATTTTTTGGTGGGAAAAACAGAGGAAGACCGCGGTGCTCGTGGTGGTGCTGAGGAGTCTTTTACGGTGGTGCTTGGCAGCATGGTTGGTCTTGGTGAGGCCGAAGTGGATGGGCACGGTGGAGCAGTTGGAGACATGGAACCGGGAAGTAAAAATAGAGGTAGTGGCTGAGCTGGTGGCTTCGGAGGAGGAAGTTGCTGCGCTGAAGGAGACTGAGCACGGCGGGACAGTTCAGTGCTGCTGCGGAGGAGCAGTGCAGCGTAGAGGAGCTGCGTGCATGTGGTGCATGGCCGAAATGGAGACGACGTGAGGTTGAAGATGACGAAAACGACGTGTCGTTTTTGTCCGTAGACAAAACAGCACGTTGTTTAGCAGAGGCCGGTATTTAATTACAAAGTAAAACGACAAGTCGTTGTCGTCCATTGACAAAAAGACCTGTCATTTAAAAGACGACAGTTTTGCACCCCTGTGGAAAACGACAGGTCGTTTTTCCGTGCAGGGAAGACGACATGTCATTTACAAGACCTGTAAATGAAAAATAAAAATAAAACAAATAAAATAAAAATAAAAATAAATAAAAATAAAACTTAAACAAGCAAAATAAATAATAAATAATAAAACTAGACAAAGAAAATAAATAAATAAAAATAAAATTAGACAAAAGATGATAAAAATAAAATAAAATATTAAAATTGTATTGTGCATGGGAAGAATATTATCAAATTAAATCACAAGTTATAAAATTAAGCATAACTATGCTTTTAGTCAATTTAAATCACAACTTGGATTTATGCCTCTTACTCAATTTTTCTATCTAAAACCAATGATAAAATGATAAAATAATTAAAAATATATTGGTTTTAAATGTATAAAATATGCAATAATCCAGCTCAATAAAAAATACTTAAAAAAAACTTCAAAAATGGCATGCAAAGAAAATATTTTAAGAGAATCTTTAGGTTTCTCTCCAAGAAATGTATTGAAAAATGATGAAATGAAAGGGAAATGGACTGGAAGCCTTCTTACACAATTGAGGGGATGATGAGAAGGCTATGCATGACACTTGAGTGATGGATGTGTCAGCCAAAACAAGTGGCAAAACTAGCCCATGGTTTTGTGCCCTTGGATTGCCGAATGAGTGGGTGTTGATGAGTTGGCCTTGGACTTCACATCAAGTACAACTTGGGATTGTTTTGGGTAGTGTTTAGTCTACCAAGGCAGGGGGAACTTCCTCCACAAGCCTTGCTATCAAGGAGGCCTAATTAACCGAATGGGCCTTAATTTGGGGTTTAAAGTGAGTTTGGTTAGGGTTTAGATTGCTATCAAGGCCAAATTCAATTTTTCCTGGCCCAATAAAATTTTCAAGGTTTAAAAGAAAATAATGATATCATAAAATTAATTTGAGTGATTAATTACATGTAGAAGTGATTTAATCCAGTGATTAAATACTAAGCTAGAAATCGAATCCATTTAGGGTTTGGAAGCAAATTTAGGATTCGGGGAAACCATTTAGGGTTTTGGTTTCAACCAAGCTTTTGGACTATCAACTGGATTCCTAGTGTTTAGGGTTTCTCTAGGGTTGGAACCCTCTTTGGTTTGACACAAATTGGATGGTTGGATGGAATAGTGTTTTGCTTAGGTGGCATGACCTTAATGCTTGATTTCCTTCACATTTTCATCTCATGGTTCCTCTTGATGCCAAGTGTCCAATACTATTCATCAAGTTTGGCTAAGATCTTGTCAAGTATCCAAATAAAACTTCCCTAACCTAATTTGGATATTCCACAATATGATTTTGAAAACACTGCTCTTAGGTGCATAGGTGAGAAATAATTTTACACTATAAAATACTAGTAATCATACTAACCTTAAAGTACAAATCGATTATGAAATTTTGGCTTTGAAGTGCCTTAAAATAACCAAAACACATTTTCGAATAAGCATTTTGTCCAAAAAGTGAAAATGAGTTTATTGCGCCATAAAATCATAAATATTCAAACAAAACTAATGGTGCAAACCATATAAATTCTAAAACTTCTAGGTACCTCAAATAAATAAAATCGCACTTCTAGCACCACAGTGATTGGCAACACTGACTATGCTGACAAACTAAGACCTATGTGATTGAGTAGATTTGTGAAAACTTTCGGGGTTTCACGAGATTCCTAAAGTCTAAAAAAATTCCTCCCTTGAATTTTTGGTGGGCTGTTACAAGTGTATGTTGTGATGCCCGTAGGTCTTATTTGAGATTTGTCGGAACTTGAACTGTCAGGATATGTAACCAATTTACCAAACTTTCACTCAATTTATAACCTAATATAAGATAAGATCATTATCAAAAGTATGCAAGTTCGTCGCCTTCAAATCTCGTAAAACCTCATCACCTGAACATCTCCCAATCTATATGGTAGATTCAAGCGAAGCTCCCTTCCTAATAGTTGTAAGCCCAAAAACTTTAGGTATGATTAAACTCATATAGTAAGCCTATAGAATTTAAAACTTCAAATCCTAGTAGGAATCTTTCCTTAGAGTCTTCAATTCCTAAATCCTAGTAGTAAGCCGATGTTGTCATGCTTTCCTAGTCCAACACTTTAGTTTGTTCAAGCCTAAGTATCTCAAATCCAAGCCGAAATAAAGTGTTATAGCCTGCTAGAAATTTAGCGGTGAATCTTTTATCCTGAAAATTTTTCACAAATCGAGTGACCATTTAGGTTTTAGTATGTCATCATAGTTGGTTTCCTACCCACTATGGTGACATGTGTCTATTATTTATTTCAGGAACTTAGGAGTATGAATTTGAAAAATTAATTGCACCATTAGTCTCAAAAGATTATTTAAGATTTTACGGTACAATGTTACATTTCATGTTTCTCGAGTGAATAAAACCCTGGATCACCTTTTGATTTAATCGAAGCACTTAGAAGTTAAATTTTATGAAACGAATTGCACCACTAGACTTGTATGATTATTTAGGATTTTATGAATGTTATTTTTTGTATTTTTTGGGGGAATAGTAACTCCCAGGATAGGCCATGTGGCACCCTGTTCAGAAATTGTCAAATTACTATGTGGAATGTCCAAAACGGCCTTAAGGAGTGTTTATTGGACGCTTAACAAGATCCTAGTCACACTTGGTGAATAGTATACGACATTTGGCACTAGGAGGAACTATGAGATGGAGATGTGAAAGAATGGAAAGTAAATCAAACCAAAATAGGGTTTCAACCCTACTAAAACCACAAACATTTGAAATCTAATTGAAATCCCAAAACCCTTAGAGGAAACCAAAGCCCTAAATGGTTTTCCAAATCCTATACCACTTGGTTTTGTTTAAGTGATTAATCACTTGATTAAATCACTTTCACATGCTATTAACCACTCAAATATATTCTATTATACCTTCATTCACCCCTTTTCATATTGGAAATTTCATTGGTCCATGGAAAATTAGATTTGAACCAAACCCTAACACAAACCCCAAATGTACCTCAATTGAAGCCCATTCGGTTTAGCCCACTTTAGGCCCATCAAAACCACCACCAAGCCCAAACTTCTTGAGCAAGCTTCTTCCTCTACCATAGGCCACCCTATGGTTGAGTTGATAGTCCCAATCAGTGACTTATGGAAATAAAAAAGTCACGTAATGAACTTGTGTGGTAGCTTGTAATCTGGACTTGTAATATGAACTTGTAATCTGGAATCAATAACTGCTAGATTTTTTATGTGCCACGTTGTGTGGCAGCTTGTGTAATGTGTAGGTTGTGGTAGATTTTGTAATGTGTGGGTTGTGTGCTATGGCTGATTTTTTATGCCGGATTTTGTAATGTGTCATTATGTGACATAAATTAGTGCCAAGAATTTGTAATGTGGCAGATTTTTTAATGTACAAATGTGGCATTATGTGTGGGCTATGGCATATTTTGTAATGTGTGGATTTGTTTTTGCTAGATCTATGTCCGGTTGAAGCACCTGGTTATGTTTATTTAGGTATGATCTCTTAATGAATGGGGATACATCTCGAAAATCGAAAAAATCTGACTGAATTGGTAAAATTAGAAGTGTCGTTTCAGTGATGAATTGGTCTGGTATTGATTATTCATTTCTCAAAACTGGTATATACCGGTTCGGTTCTAAAGTATATTTAAAACCGGACCGAACCGGACCAGCTATACTCCTATTGAGAAAGTTGTAATGATTAGATGAGATTAAATGATATGAATTGAGAGGAGTTGTGAAAACAAACGAGGCATTTTATTTCTTCTTGTTTTTATAAAAATTATATAAATGATACGTTTTGCTTGTCTTTTCTTTCTTCTTGTTTTTTTTTTTAATAAAAGAGCGTTGACTTCAGTTTTGCTTTTCTTTACATTTTATTTTTTATATAGAGGTCGCAACACTATTGATAATTTAATATGGGGTAAAATTAGAAAATTAAAAAATCTTTCTTTCTAGAAAAGAATCAAAGCATACGCCATTGCGTACACATGAAAGGAAATTTCGATATGCTAGACAATCATCTTACTATGACGAGACATCAGTACCTATCAAACCAAATTAGGATCAAACCCCTTTGTTGGTCGTTTTGTCCATCGTAATCAATAGAAAACGCTACCGAGTGAATAATTTTCTTTGTTATTTCATATCATACAACTGAAATTATAATAATTTTTTGTTTTTAAAAGTTATTATAATTTTTATTTTTTCAAGTTATTATAATTTTTTATTTTATATAGAACAATGTATTGTAAAGAGGCATAAATAACGAATTCCAACTTTTTCAAATACATATATTTAGTAACCAAATTTTCCTTAAAAATGTAAATCGTAATAATTGCTCTTGGATCTATTCTATGTATTAATGGAAGATCGAGATCCCCTATAATTTCATCGGATTGCAAGTAGTTTAAGAGATTGAGATTTCTAATCTTTTTTTTTTTTTTTTATTTTATTTTATCCAAAACTCCTTCGATCTATAAGTTAAAGACAAATAAACACAATATGTAGAATTTTTGGTATTAATGCAATAAGGTCCATATATTGTATTCTCATCTAATTTTAAAACAAATATTTTATTAAAAAATATTAAAAAATCTTAATTTAATTTAGGTTTAGAATAAGAGAGGCAATGCCGCCCGACTTTCTGAGTAGGTAGATCCATTCTCAAGAAGTGAGAGGTGGGTCTTTTTGTGCTCTATCTAGATTTCTTTTTTTGAAAGAAAACCTCAATATTTCATTGATAGAAGTTAAGAATTACAATTTCTGCCTCTAACCAGATCATTTACAATAAATTCTGGCATCTCTTCTATCCAAACTGTTTTCTCTATAACACTAGGTAAAGTGTGTGCTATTGTATTTTTCTCTCTATAAACAAAAAGTAATTGCCAATTAGGCAATCTATGCAAAAAGAACTTAATATCTTCAACTATAGATCCCACCACAGACAGCTCCTCAACTTCCCTTTGGACTGCTATAATCACAGATTTAGCATCACCTTCAAAGATTGCATTATGAATATTAAGATCACTACACAGTTCTAGAGCCATCCTTAAGATCACAATGCTGGTTCTTTTGATCACAGACAACAATTAGAGCTTCCCCTTCCTCATCCTTGATAATGATTCCCACTCCCATTCTTCTACCCTTCACATCCAATGAGGCATCCTAGTTTATTTTCACTGAGCGTGGGCTTGGTTTCTCCCATTTCAACGAACCCTTTCCACAAACTTGTCCTTGATTTTCATGTTTCTGTAGAGCTTGAGTAGACTAGTAGCCAATTAAAGATTCACTTGCCTTCTGCAATAGAACTTTGGGACAAACTACCTTCTTTTCGAACACAAACAAATTTCTTCTCATCCACTGTCTTCTGAACAACACTGTCACAAATTCTAGTTGTTCCTTACTCAGCTTATTCATCAACTTCTCCCACAGCAGCATGAAGTTAGCTTCCTCTCTATTCCACTTTTGAACCTCACAGCTTGTTTCTACCCAGATATCATTAGCTGTTCGGCACTCCTAAAGAACATGCATAATAGTTTCAAATTCTACAGAATAGATTGGGCAAGATTTTTATGTCACTATCTTTCTTCTGAACAAGTTCTCCTTAGTTGGCAGTAAATTGTTTCCAGCCTTCCATAGGAACATTTTTGCTGCACTAGGCACTGTAAGATCCCAAATATTACTCCACCATTCATCCATAAGTTCCTCCATTGAGCTTTCACCTTTGAGTCTTTTTAATCTTTCTAATTGTAGGAAGTATGCACTACCAACATAGAAATCCCCTTTCTTAGAAGGGCCCCAAAACAATTTTTCTTGTGCCAATCCTCTACTCAAGGGGATGCTCAATATTTGTTCAACTTCATTAAGAGAGAAAATTGTTCGAATTAAGGCTTCATTCCACTTCCCCTTCTGCTTATCAATCAGCTCCTCAACTTTTTCCTCAGCCTGTAAAACAGAAATTGGTGACTGTATAGAAAAGGATGAGGGGGTAGGTAACCACTTCTCACTCCAAATTTTTCCATCACCCACTCTCCACCTTATACCATCTTTCACCAATTCCCTAGCATGCCATATGCTTCTCCAAATCAATGAGGGCTGAGAGCTCAGTTTTGCATCCAAGAAGCTGGACTGTCGATAGTATTTCTCTTTAAAAACCACTGCTGCTAATGACAAAAGATTTTTAATCAACCTCCATCATTGCTTTACTAAGAGAGCCATGTTAAAAGATTCTAGATCCCTGAACCCTGAACCTTAAACTCCCTTTCTTTTCTGCTCTCCCATCTTTTCCCATTTCCTCCAGCAGATACAACTATCTCCCTACTGTTTGACCCACCAGAATTTTGATACTAGCATATTAATCTCAAGGCAAAGCTTTTCAGGAAGTTTAAACACTGACATAGTATAGGTTGGAATGGCTCGAAGGATTGCCTTAATCAGTATTTCTTTTCTAGCCTGGGAAAGAAAGGTATTTTTCCAACTTGAAATTCTCTGTCATATTCTCTCCTTTAAAATTCTGTAAGTATTGAATTTTGATCTTCCCACAAGGGTAGGAAGGCCCAGGTACTTTCCATAACTACCACAAGCTATAGAGTTTCCAGCTTCCACTATCACCTTTTTATCCCCTTCCCTAGTGTTGCTACTGAAAAACACTGATGTCTTCTCCTTATTGAGAAATTGCCCAGAGGCTTTCTCATACTTTTTCAACACCTTTTGAAGCCTATACCACTCTTCTATTGTATTATTCCAAAGAGAATGTAGTCATTTGCAAATAACAAGTGATTAATGCTACTGCCCCCTCGAGCTACTTGCACTCCCCTGGTTAGCTTCTGATTTTCATAAAAGTTTAGAAGAGTACTCAAGCCTTCAGCACATATAATGAAGAGGTAGGGTGACAAAGGGTCACCCTGTCTCAAGCCCCTTTTAGGCCATAATTTATAAGTAGGGAATCCATTTATGAGCACTGAGTAAGAGACAGACTTCACACATCTCATGATCAACTCCACCCATTTCTCATTAAAGCCCAATCTCTTCATAACAGCCTCCAAGAAGACCCATTCTACTCGATCATAAGCTTTAGACATATCTAACTTTATGGCCATGTTACCCCCTTCCTCCTAACTTTATAGAGTGTAACAATTCATATGCCACCATAATATTGTCATTAATCAGTCTTCCTGGCAGAAATGCACTTTGAGTAGGAGAAATTATAACTGAAAGCACCTTTTTAAGCCTATTGGAAATAGTTTTGGAAACTATTTTATACATTACATTACATAGGCTTATTGGTCTATACTCACTTTCTTTGGCTCTCTACACTTTGGGATTAAAGCTATATAGGTATAGTTAAGAAAGGGTTCCATGGGATTACCATCTAGAATTGATAATTCAGCTTAACACACCTCCTCAGAGACTACCTCCCAATGATTCTGATAAAAGCATGGGCCAAATCCATCTAGTCCAAGTGCTTTTAATGGAGTCATTTGCATTAATGCTTCTTCCACCTCTACTCTAGAGAACCTTATCGTTAGTGAATCATTCATTTTAGGAGAAACCTTTGCTTCCATCCCTACCAAGCATTCCTCTATAACCTCCTTACTAGGTTTTGAGGACTGAAACAGGTTTTCGAAATAGGCTCTAAAGGTTGCTTCAACATCTGTAAAGCCCTCCCTTCTTCTATTACCTTTATCATACATTGAGCTAATAAAGTTCTTTCTTCTTCTTTGATTGGCACAAGCATGGAAATATTTTGTATTCTTATCTCCATGCATATACCGATTGCATTTGGCCCTTTGTATCCATCTTAGATCTTATTTTTCTAGGAGGATATTCAGGTCCTCTTTTACCCTTTTTATCTCACTGATATTACAACCATTCTCTTCACTTTGTAACCTCTGTAACAGTTTGGTTTTAGCTTCTATCTCCTTATTTCCTCCCAGCCTATTCTTTTTGTTCCATCTTTGTAAAGTTGTCCCACTTTTTTGTAGTAAACCCATCACAGAACTGGTTTGAGTAACTGTTGTTTCTTTCTTCTTCCACACTTCCTTTGGTATCGTCTCACATTCTTTTTCTAGTGCCCAACATGCCTCGTATTTCAAGCCTTTTTTCCTTTCCCACCTTTTATCTTTCAGCTTCAGAATATGCACTAGTAGCGATTTATGATCTGATGTTCTTGCTGCCAATACCTCCACCCATGTTTCTTTGTAAAGATTGAGCCATTGCCCTATCCAATCTTTCCTTAGTAAAGGATTCATCCCCATTAGAGTACTCTAAGTGAACGTTTCTCCTTTCCAACTCAAGTCATACAAGTTACCTTCATGCATAACTGACCTGAATTGTTCCATTTGACTTTTTGGCCTTGCTCTTCCCTCCTCCCCCCCCCCCCCCCCAAAATTTCTCATAATTCATGAGGATTTCATTGAAATCACCCACTAAACACCATCCTCTAGCACCTACTGGTTTAAAAGATTTTAACAACTTCCAAGACTCCTTTCGTTTTGTAGTATCAAGATGCCCATAAAAGCAAGTTAACAACCAGCCCTTTTCCCCTTCATCATCTATCCAAACATTGATGTGTCTTTGAGAGTAATTAACTAATTCCACTCTCACATGTGAGTCCCAAAATAGAACCAATCCCCCTCCTTTCCTCACTGCTTCAACCACAAAACACCCATCCATATGTAGCCTTCTTTTTATTTTTTCAAAACTATTTTTCATAGACTTGATTTTATTATAAAAACTAAGTTGAGTTTATTATTCTCTGCCACATTGCAAAGATCTTGAATTGTTCGAGAATTCCCCAACTCTCGACAGTTCCAACTAAGGATTTTCATAATGCTTGGCGGGGCTAAGAATCAGCCCTTACCTTTACATCCAAGATTGCTCCACTAACCCATCTCCCTTTTTTTTTTTTTCATGTTTTCCTTCTCATTTGTTGCTTGTGTTTCACCCCCTCTTCTTCTGCACAGGTTTTATAGAAAGAGGCCCTATCTTCTTTCCTTTTGCTCTAGCCTTCCTCTTCCACTCTCCCCTCTTTTTTGGCTGTTCGTCCACCACCACATCCTTCCTGTCACTCTCCACCCCCTTCTTTTCAACAGTAACTTCAACATTCAGCTCTATCAATTGCTCCTTCTCTGGAAAGGATCTTTCCTTCTCACTCCCCTCCACATTAGTGCTGTTTACACCTTCATCCTTACTGTTTTCCTCCACCACCACATTCTCCTAATCACTCACCTCCCCCATCTTTTCAACAGAAACTTCTTTCCCTACCCAACTAGCCACCCTCTCAATATTATCCTCCATCCCATATTGGTTCATCTATTCTTCCTCCCTTCTCCATCTACTACCCTCCTCTTTCCTCCACGAGCCACCATTGTAGCCCTTTGATTTTTCCAGCAACTTTGCCCTCAACCAAGAGCCATATTGTTCTTCATTATCTTCACCACTGATCTTATCACTACTGCAGCCATCTAGTCCATGCATAATGTAACCACATGAGAAAAATATCTTGGGAAACTTCTCATAAGTAAAAGGAACCCAAAAACTACATCCTCTCATTTTGACAGTTCTCCCTCTAGCTAATAGTTGAGTCAGATTCAAATGAACCTGAACTCTCAGAAAATTTTCCCACCCACTCCTATCTTTTTGTACTTCAACATCCTCAAGCTTGCCCACCAAACCACCATTTTTTTCTTTTTAGAAGAGCTGATGGCCACATGTTCAATAGTGATCCCGTCCCAATTTATTAATCGCCCTCACTTATGGCAGAGGAAAACAGTGACAACAAAAAAGAAACACAAGGGATTTATAGATGAGACATAAACACCATCCTTGGAAACCCAATAAAGAAATAAAAACCAAACCAAACCAAGATTACAACCGAACCTGAGGTAGACCGACCTTATCCAACCTAATCATACCTTTCAAATTATAAGGCAAAGATACAAACTCGACAAACGTAATATTCAGGCCTTCCTCTCCCCTACGAGCGAGAAAATTCGCCGTCTTATTCCCTTCTCGAAATTGATGTTCAATTATGAAATACACATCCCTCAAAGAGTCCAAGAGTTCCTCCCAAAAATCCCATAAATACCAAGCCGTGCAATTGCGAGAAACTAGCCAAGAAACCACCAATCTAGAATCACTCTCAATAACAATATGATTAAAACCCAACTCTTTACACAAAGAGATTCCATTAATTAATGCCCTCAGTTCAGCCTCATTATTCGTACCCTGCCCAAAAAAAGAAGAGAAAGCCCCTTTAAAATTACCATGATGGTCTCGAATGATGCCACCTCCACCACACCTTCCCGGATTACCACGACAACTTCCATCTACATTCAATTTTACCCAACCAATATCCGGTTTATTCCAATTAACTAGTCTTGGTCTAGGCCTAACACAATCAATACAAGGAATTTGAAGTGCCTGAAGAATGCTCGCATCTCTATACGAAAGGGGCCAATGTTTCACCATGAGAGAAGAAATCTTTCTAATCCAAATTTTTGCTGCCATCCAAATCTCCAAAGCTGATTCATGTTTATTTTCCATCCAAGCCTTGCATCTACGCATCCAAAGACGCCAAGTGATGATAGACGGAATAATGCCAAGTAAAATTCCTCTATGACTGGATTTTTTGGCTAAACTGAACCATTGTAGTACTGTCACCCACCAAGACATCCCATCCACGTAATTTAATCCCAGACCCGTAGCAGCCATCTTCCAAACTTCATTTGCTATACTACCTGCACGTAAAATATGGTTTAAATCCTCAGAATGTCCTTGACTGCAACAATCACATCTAGAAACCAGAGGGATTCCTAGAGCTTGAACCCGAGAGTCTACAGATAGCCCCTTAAAGCGAGTCTTCCACATACAGACGGAAATTTTCTTTGGGAGAAGGTGATGCTATATCTAGTCCATGCCAATCTGCTCAATGCCATTCTTACGAGTGACTTCCCACGCTGAAGCTGAAGAAAACATTCCAGAACTTTCTGGTTTCCATATGGTGATATCTGCACCACTTTTCCTAGCCACAATACCGTGCACTACTTCCTCTGTTTTATCCGTCCCGATAAGTTCAATGAGGAAATCCTCATTCCAATCACCATCGACCCAGGCATCCTTGACTTTTAAATCAACTTGCACAACGTCCCTACTTGCAGTGAGCGGACCACTACTCAACCAGCGATCAAACCAGAATGAAGAGTTGCCTTCCCTCACTCTCACAATGATATTATCAGCTACCTCAGGAATAACCTTCATAATAGCCTTCTAGAAACGAGAAGCTGTCCGGCTAGTCTCAACCATTAAAATGTGACCATGTTTTATATATTTAGCTTGGAAGAATTGAGTCCAGAGATTATCAACTGTTAGCAATCTCCACGTAAATTTCATGTGGAGTGACCTCTACACTTCCTGAAAATTTCTCAGACCAATACCCCCTTCGTTATACGGTTTACAAATACGACCCCATGCACACCATTTCATCCTTGACTTACCATTACATTCTCCCTAGAAAAACGTTGAGAGCAAAGAGTTTAATTTATTAACCACCTTGATCGGCACATTTAAAACAAACAGCATGTGTGTAGCCATACATGACAGAACATGTCTGAGAAGAGTAAGACGACCACCTTGAGACAGCAAGCTTAACTTCCAGCCAGCAACCTTTCTACGTATCTTATCAACAAGAGGCTCTAGATCCCTTGAAGTTAGTCTGCCAGAAACAAGCGGAACTCCCAAATAAGTGACTGGAAACTTTCCTTCCACAAAACCACTAGAACGCATGAGATTACGTCGCCGAGTTTCAGAAATATATTTGGAGAAGAAAAAAGCCGACTTATCTTTGTTGATAGATTGCCCAGACCATCTCTCATATTCCTCTAGAGTTCGCATAAGACGCTGAACTTAGCGTTTGGCCCCATTCACAAACACTAATAGATCATCGGCATAAAGTAGATGAGATACAAGAGGTGCACCCACCGGATGTGAAAAACTACCAATTTGACCCGAATCAAAATTCCTGCGAAGTAATCTAGACAAAACCTCTTCCATAATAATAAATAAATATAGGGAAAGCGGGTCCCCCTGTCTTAAAGCCCGCGTCAGTTGGAAAAAACCTTTACAAATACCATTCATCATAATGGAGAACCACAGCGATTGAACACATTCCCGCACTATATTACAAAACTACACCGAGAACCCGAAGGAAATTAGCACATTATGCAAAAAATTCCAGTCCACACGGTCATAGGCTTTAGCCATATCAATCTTCACCATGATGTTACCACCTTTAATTTTTTTATTCATAGACTGAACTAGTTCCTGCGCCAAAGTAATATTTTCAAAAATACTACGGCCTGGAATAAAAGCTCCTTGTTCAAGCGAGATCAACTGCGCTAACAAAGGAGTCATACAATGCACAAGAACCTTAGAAAATATTTTATACGCAACCGAGCAAAGACTTATCGGACGGAACTTGTCAAAACTCTTGGGATCATCTACCTTCGGGATCAAAACCAAGTAAGAAGCCATGTAGAACCGAGGCAAAGTAGCACCGGAAAAGAATTTCTCAGCCGCATCTACTACATTACCTTTAATTAACTCCCAACATCTCAGATAGAAACTGGAGCCAAAACCATCAGGTCCCGGCGAACTCGCTTTCGGGATAGACTTCAACGCATCATAAATCTCAGCCTCCGAAGGAGTCCTACTAAGAGCCATATTATCTTCCTCAGAGATCGAACTCTGAATAAGAGAAGAAATGTCCACTTGTGCAACATCAGTGTGATTTGAAAGAAAATGCTGGAAAAAATTTAAAGCCCCATTATGACCCTATTCTGGCGACTCCAAAAGTGTACCATTCTCAAGTTGCATGGAAGAGATGATCTTGTTATGTCTCCTCTGGTTAATGACCGCATGAAAAAATTTTGTATTCTGATCCCCTTCTGCAAGCCACTTCTTTTTAGCCAATTGAGAAAGTCTGCTTTCTTCCCTTTGTTCCCAAATATCCAATTCAGGTTTAGTAACCAAAAAATCCATTTCAACGTCATGATCGTAGCCACCTTGAAGACGGCTCTCTAAAACCTCCAATCTCTCTTCTAACTCTTTAATATTGTGCCCAATGTGCCCAAAGACTTGTTTATTCCAAGCTCGGAGCACCATCTTAGTTTTCTTCAGTTTTTCCGCTAAACGGAAAAGACCCGTAGCCTGAGTTGGTTGCTTCCAAACGTCTTCCACACAAGTTTTAAAATTGTCATGAGTAATCCACATATTTTGGAACCGAAAAGGTTTAGGGCCATAGCTTACCACATGATTCTTGAAGGAAATAAGTATAGGACAGTGATCGGAAGTCTTCTTACAAAGATATTCGTAGAAGGCAGAAGGAAACCGATTAGTAAAATGGACATTGACGAGGGCTTTATCCAGTCTAGCCAGCTTCTCGGTTGCCCCACATGTCCATTGCACCACGATAACCTGCGTCCCACCACCTGAAGATCCAGTAAACCACAATGATCAAGGCAATTATTAAAATCATCCATAGCATTGAGGGGCCTTGGGTTACCACAAACCCTCTCACTATCGTCACGAATAATATTAAAATCCCCTACCACAATCCAAGGGGTTCCGTTGTCGACCACACTTGCTAAACTCTGCCAAAGGCCTCTACACTCCATACTACTACACTTCGCATAGATGAAAGAAATTAAAAGCTTGTCTTTGCCCATCCGAAACCATCCAGAAATGGCTTGATTCGTCTTAGACAGCACCTCCCAATCACAATTACCACTCCAAAAAATCCATATTTTTCCATCTTCTTCGGTATTGCTACAAAAATTTGGTAACCCCAACGAATATGCCAAAAGATGCATTTTATCAATCGTAGCAAAAGGCTCCAAGATCCCAACAATATTAACTCCAAACTTCTTAACTAAACTTTTTAATCTCCTTCTGGAACTACCTATTCAGCGTTAGTTCCACACTAACAAGTTATCAATCATAAATTGAATTTAGAGGGACGGGATAAAACCTGTTGTGACTGTCTCACTGAATGTCTCGTAGTTGCAGAAATGTGATTTGATTGATTACTCTCAAGCGCCGAACTGTAGTGTTTGTTCTGAGCTAGCGGTTCCAGAGCAACTTCCTCTTCATCATCAGAAATAGAAACTTGTCTGTCCTCCCCCACGACCACAATATTTCCTGGAACAACATTAGTTATGCATTGCCGTTCAAGAAGTTCTGAAATCAAACCATTTTGGCCCCCTTCGACAAAAGGTTCTTCTCCCACTGACAATAATTCCAACATCGAACTCCCTATTATGTTTATCTCAGCATTACAACCTTCCACCATTCCAGGTCTAGGAGCTGTCTCTTGCGTAAATGGCCCATTGTCTTCCAAGACCATACCAACAGCAGTTCCCTTCGACGGTAACATCTGTCCCTCAACCATAACCATGAAATTCTGTTCTGGCTGCCTCTACACCAACCTCTCAAAATCCAGTTCCTCCACACTCCCCTGCCCAACTAAAATCAGCGTAGAATCTGTTACGGAAGGACCTACCTTATCCTGCCCCGAATTGTTTAAAGACAAACCTTCTCTACCTATCTCTTCCTCCCCCTCCTTATCCCCTGTCATATCTATCTCACTAGTTTTCCCCTCCTCTGTTATTTTTCCTTTTTCACTAGTTTTCCCATCCACTTGTTTTTTCCCTTCTTCCTTAGATTTCCCTTCCGCATCCAATTTCTCTTACCATTCTTGCTGAATCTTTTTCTGAACATGTCCACCTCCCCCCCCCCAAGACTCTGATTCTCCCCCACTACACATAGAACTTTCGTATGTCCCTGATGGTAGCACTTGGTGCAATAAAAACCAACCTTTTCATAACGTGCCGTCTGCCATATGGTTCTGTTAGTTGAAACAACAATCGGGAAACCCTGAATAGGTTCCTCCTTTAAATCCACCTGCACACACATTCTTGCACCCGTGGCCCTCGTTTTATTAACTATTGCATTATCTGTACCCAAATACCGGCCAAATCTGGTGGCGAGGATTTGTAAGCAATTTGCTCTATACATGTGTAGCGGTAACCCAGGCAAGAAAATCCATTGGGGTGCCAACGAAGGTTCTACGTGCAGATCAAATTCTTTAGCCCATTTGAATAAACGAAAAACACACCCATCTATCACACGACCCTCGCGCGCCCATGCATGTACAAAATCACCCTCAGACTGCATCTGGATAAGTACGTGAAAATTATCCATAAAACTTATGATCAGCACCTCCATCAGACCCCAAGATTTAATCATGTTCATCCATATCTTATCGATGGATGGCCTATATCGTGAGAACTTTAAAACCAGAGCATATCGGAAATCATCTGCTGCTTTGGACATTTCAGAATCCATGAAAACTAATCCTGGTTCACCATTCACGTCCACTGGATAACGCATAGGAAGTTTGAAAGAGACCGTCTCCTTTCGTCGTACTGCTTGCGCAAAAGTCTTCGGACCCTTAACACCTTGATCAGATCCCCCCGGTAGCATTGAATCCACCGGTAGGGGTAAGGGCGCCGCCATGGGCGAACCCTAGCGAGGAAAACGAAAAAGATACTCAAAAGGAAATTTTGAGAATTACGGAGTTCAAAAAAATCGCATGAATGAAAACCTATGTTAGTATATTTTTACGCCACCAAACCACCTATTTGTTCTACTTTAGCTTTTGTCATACAAGAGAAAGGTAAATCATGAATATGCAACCAGAAGCTCTCAGTGTCAAATTTTATTCGATGTAGAGGCGTATATCCCTTGAACTTCTTAAGAACAAGCAAATGGTTATCAAGCAAATGGTTATCAAACAACCAGGGACTCCCATACCACACTCTCATTTTATCAACTAAATTCTCAAAAATTATAGCAAAGACATTCGGTCTTTCCTCAGTGAACTCCACAGCCTTATTGATTCTCCATACCTTTGCAACTATCAACCCAATCACCTCTTTACTGATTGGCCTCGAGGAACAAATTTTCCCCAGCAAACTCCTCTGTTCTTTGCTCACCAGCTCAGTTGAGAGATCCTCCTCGAGTTCAATATCAACTTGTTCTTCCTCCATCAACCTGAATCCCTTCCATTTCTCCTCCAGCACATCCATTCCATTTTCACAATAATTTTTTCACTCTCTGACCCTCCAAAAATGCACCTAAGATTCTTCTACCTCCGTAGCCACCGCCGTGCACCAGCAGTGTCCTTTTTCTTTTACGTCTGTTTCCCCTCGCCATGGTCCCTCCAAATCCAGAAATCCATTATAACTGCCTTCACGTGCCACTCACGCACCCTTCGCACTGCACCTCCTTTCTAGAGATAAAAGAGAGAAGAATTTTCAAGGCTAGAATCTTTGCAAGTTGGCATTTGAACTCAAAGCTAAAAGGGAATTGCAGTTGCAGGCAATTTGGATACTGGACTATCTATTACCACGTGGCGGTTGTAGTGTGGGCCAGACTTGTTCTGCACTTTTTTAGATGGGAATTGCTTCTCCCATAGAAGGTGGTCACCGATGGTAGCCACCAAATGCAGTTTCTTATTTTTATTTATTTTTACTTAATTGTTAAATAATTATTTTAAAATGATTTTATATTTTATATTTTTAAAATTTTTTTTAATGAATTTAGAAAAATATTTGAAAAAAAGAAGAAGAAAAAAGGCAAAAGTTTATTTGCCTATTCAGTGGTTGTTTCGGTGGGCTCCCTCTATAGGAGTACCACCGTCCTTGTTAGATCTCATTCCTCTACTGAAGTGATATATGAGATTTAAAAAGTTACTAACTTCTCAACCTCCATATCTATTAAGAATAATGCTATATATTGGCGTTTAATGTTTAAGCGCCACATAATAGTTTTAAAAAAGAGTGTGCTTCATTATTAAAAAATTAGTTTTATTTTATATGAACTCCTATTTACTCACTTTTTTCAAAAAGATTAGGCGGCGTTTGCACACTTCACGATTGTAAATATCTTCTCATCTATTAATTATTATTATAAAGCTATTATTTATTCTAAAAATAATAATATTTGCAGTTTTAAGATGTGCAAATTTTGCGTATTTATTTTGAAAAAAGTGGATAAATTTGAGATTCTCAAGAAAAAAATTATTTTTTTAATATTGGAGTCCACTTCTTTTTTTCGAAAGGGAGTGTGCAAAACTTGCATACTCTAAGACTTTATCTAGTATTACTTATAAAGAAAATCCACCATGCACCAATAGGAGTATTTTGTGATGCATACCTTAAGGCCTAATTTAGATACTTCCAAATGGTTAATTCTGTGGTTAATTGAATAAATACCCAATTTTGTGATGCGATGTATGTTTACATGAATTGTGCATGGTAACAAATGTTTGCTGATAGAATATCCCTATTGTGCAATCTTTAGCCAAAAAAAAGGGAAATACTTTAACCATAAAAAGATTATACAAAAGCAATCCCACAAATCGATATGATTTAATGTGATTTATCAGATTGTAAAGTTACTTTTATTATAAAGTAGATCTAACAGATCAGATGGAGTCACATCAGTTTGTGAGATTATTTTGTATATATATATATTTTTTTTTTGTGAATGTAGTGGTACTAAAAAAAAAATATGACTTTGTGTGGCAAAACCATCCCGCCACAAAATGTGATGTTTGGCAAACATGTTTTGACTTTTTATGGCTATGATTATTGGTGTCGACCTGATCCACATCACTAGAAAACTAAATATAACTTATATATATTCCACCCAAATGAAATATTTTTTTCCTGTTACACTACAAGTACTTAACTTTTAAATATAAGTCGGTACTTAATTAGACATGATCTAAATTATTATGAATATTTTGCTAACCACAAGTTATATTATAATCTCTTGGTGACACTACAATCTAAGGAATAGGATTCTCAATTTCACTAAAAGTAATGGATAACAACCATTTTGTTATAAAAATACAGGGGTACTTTGTACAATGTATTTCTAACAAGGATTTTTTTTTTTTTTTAAGAAGAGCCGAGGTCACATGTACAAGAGTGACTCATTCCCAATTTTTATTAAAAAGCCATTACTAATGGCGGAGGAATACCAAAAACAAATCTCCTGATAACATATAGCCCATAGGTATAAAAAATCCCAAAGAAAACCAACAAAATACCCCCCCAAAACCAATACATCATCCACGTCTAAGATAAGGCATGCCAAGCTTGTCCATACGAATAATTCCCCAGATAGGGCCTTGAATGGAAGTATCATCTCCAAACTGTAAATTAACCCCTTGCGTCCCTTGCTTAGCTAAAGAATAGCCACCATATTAGCTTCTCTGAAAATATGACAAAAGCGGACATTTAACTCCTTAACAATAGCTATAATTTCCTCCCAAAGAAACCAATATTTACACACTCCCAAATCCAACCATCCAACTATGACCATTGAATCCGACTCTACCAAAATATCTTTCAAACTCAATTGATTGCATAACCAAAGGTCATCAAATAGAGCACTATATACATTCAGCGATGGTGTTAGTAGCATGCCCATATAAATGAGTGAAACCCACCATTACTCTATCATGAGAATTCCGAATAAAACCACCCCCACCTGAATCTCCCGGGATACTGCAAGATCCACCATCTACATTCAACTTTACTCTCCCTCTCGCCGGTGGCCGCCATGCAATTAATTTTAAAGTCCTTGCATCAACCAAAATAATTGGGCATGCTAATTCCTCCAGGATTGTCCGCTCATGGCCGCATGGCCACCGAAGTTCTTTTATCTTGCTCGACAGATCTCTAATTAAGATTTTAACAGATCAAATAATAACATCAGGATTAAATTCCTTACCTTCCATTCTTGCCGCACATCAAGCTCTCCATACTATCCATGAAATAGCAATCGGAAGCACCCCCCGAAGCCATCCAACCTGCATGGACATGGAAGCACATTGCCACCAGGCACTCATCATCCCCTCCCAATTTCGAATCTGTGGAATTCTCATTCGGCATGCATCAGCAAAAAACTTCCAAATTTTGTGAGCTCCTCCACCCCCACATAAAAAAACTCCATTTGTGGTTGAATACAACACTCATACTTAGAGGCAATAGGAAAGCCTAATTGCATAATAATGTTATCCACCAGAACTGCCTTCCTCTTAGCTCGCCAAACAAAGAAAGACTACTTCTTTGGAAGCCAATTCTTTCATAACCATTTTTTCCAGGGACATATTTCAGCATGCTATCGAATTAGATTCCAGGTGGACTTGGTATTGAACTCACCACCGATTGTCAGCTTCCATACGCACCTGTCCACCCTCGAACGTAGCTTGAGTCCAGCATCACATATCTGTGTAACAATTTCTTCTGGAACTATCTCCCGTAACGCATGAAGATTCGACCCTGTGCACGTGAGAACGTTCGCCACCTGCAAGTCCAAATTACCAATAACAAAGATATAAGCAATTAAAGGTCTCTCCCCTAACCAGTTGTCCAGCTAGAAATTCACATGGCCTTCCCGAACAATCCACCATGAGTTATTTAAAACCTGTGGCATGAGCTCCATTATCCCTTTTTGGAAGCAAGACCCTTTTTTAAGTTGCATCACTGAGTAGAGATGGGAATTTCCAACGTAGTTGGTAGTGAAAAAATTTGACCACATCGATTTATCCTTAATTTACTTCCATGCAAATTTCATAAGTAAGGATGCTTGAACCTCATGTAGACCCCGAATACCCAACCCACCCTCTTCCATCGGCACACAAATTTTACTCCAAGAGATCCACTTTCTTTTTTTGTTTTCCAATGAGGAACCCCATAGAAAATCCTCTTTATCCCCGATGTCACTCCTTTTGGTAAATCCAAGACCGAGAGCATGTGTATAGGCATATTATTCAACACATGTTTAACTAGAACAATTTTACCTCCAAAGGAAAGAATCCTACTCTTCCTTCCTACCAACATTTTTTTGAATTTTTGTCAAGAGCGAATCAAACACTCAGACTGTCATTCTCCCCACAATTAGAGGAATGTCCAAATATGTACATGGCCAACTACCTTCCTCAAATCCCGAAATCACCTTCAATTCATTTTTATGGGTAGCCAAAATAAAGGATGAAAAAAACATTGATGACTTACTCGGATTAATCAATTGACCAGACATCACTTCATACCTATGCAATACTTCCATAAGATTCCGAATAGATGTCTTTTCCCCATTAGCAAAAATCAAAATGTCATCCGCATATAACAAATGAGAAATCAAAGTACCAGGATGGAAAGGCTTAATCCGACCCAAACTAAAATCTTTTTGAAGCATCCGAGAAATGATCTCCTCTGATAAAATAAATAGGAGAAAGCGGGTCACCTTGATGTAGCCCATGCGATGGCTTGAAAAATCCTTTGGAGCATCCCTTTAGCATCACCGTGTAAAAAGGGGAGGATACAACATTAAAAAACAATATTTCGCCACTTTTCAGAAAAACCCAATCGGCGAATGATCTCTAAAAGAAAGTTCCAATTAACTCTATCATAAGTTTTGGCCATATCAATCTTTAACAATACATTCCCCCCCCCCCCCTCGCCTTCCTATTAATGCCTTGAACCAATTCTTGAGCCAACGATATATTCTAGAAGATGCTTCTACCTGGTATAAATGCTACCTGCTCAGGGGAGATGATTTTGTCAAGAATCAGCGCCATTCGAAAGACCATAATCTTTGACATAATTTTGTAGACAACCGAGCAAAGGCTCGTCAACCTTCAAAATCAAGACCAAATTTGTAGCCCCAAAGAAAATAGAAATAGGCTGCCCTTCAAAAAAATCTTTAGCTATCTCTAACAAATCCTCTTTCACAATGTCCTAAGCCATCATGAAAAAACTTGCTGAAAAACTGTCCAGGCCTAGGCTACTTTCAGTTGAGATAGACCTTAAAGACTTCTTAATTTCATTCATAGTCGGTGCAGTATACAAGGCCTCGTTTTCATCCATGGACCCCACCGTCTGAATCAACTCCAGCTCCTCCAGATTTCTCTCAATCGGCGACACAAAAACTAATTGCTAGAAGAAACCGACTGCCTCTTCATGTACCGCCTCCCCTGAATCCAACTTGCGTCCATCATCAAGCTGCATTTTTTTCTATTTTCTTACTCTTTTTCTTGAGCCTTGTCAAAGCATGAAAGAAGCTTGTGTTAGCATCCCTTTCAGCAAGACATTTAATTCGTGACTTTTGGTAGGCCATCATTTCCTCTCTATGAACCCGCTGCAAATCCTCTTGTTTACAACTCAACAAATCATTCTCAGTTTGAGGTGAATAAGTATGGGACAACTAATTCCAACCTAGTCATGCGATCCTCTAATTTTTTTATCCTTACCTCCACTCAACCGAAGACCACCCTATTCCACATTTGTAATGACCGTCTAAGCCTTTTTAATTTCATACTTATTCGTACCATGACACAACCTTCTACTCTATCATTCCAGACTGCCTACACTGAAGGAAGAAAGCCCTCATGAGAACCCCACATGTAGAGAAACTTGAAAGGCCGAATAACAGCCACCCTTTCTCTAATGAGCGGCACCAACATCGGCGCATGATCCGAAGAAGTGCTGGGTAGGAACAAAACCGTAACATCTCCAAAGTAGTTTGAGAAATTCAAATTCACTAGAATTTGATCCAAATGAGCCCAAATTCTTCTACCCCCTATTCTTCCATTACACCATGACAAACGATTACCATCATAAGGCAGGTCCACCCACCTTTTCAGTATCATCTCAAATAATCTTGAAATGCCCCCCAATGAACCATGGAAGCCCACAAGGATTTTGGGTCTTTAGAAACTCCCAAAATTCCATTTTTTTATCCTGAAAACAACTAGCATAAACGAAGGTTGCAAGCACCCTACAATTCCCATGGACAAACCAACCACTAATAGCTTGATTCGACAATGAAATCAATTCGAACTAAAAATCAGCAGCCCAAAAAATCTAAATTTTTTCACCTACCTCTGCATTATTGAAACAATATGGGAACTTCATCCATTGTGCCCATCTACTGCACTTGTTAGAATTTAAAAATGGTTCTAGAATGGCCACCATAGAAGGGCAACTTTTATTCAAAATACGTCGAAGTCTACTCTTCGATAAAAGAATTTCCCTAATATTCCACGTATGTATATGCATCAAGAACTAAAGAAATTTTTTGGAACAAGTGTGACACTCCAATACCATAGTCGATTTTTCTTTTCAAATCCCTTTAACTTTTTTCAATAAAACATGCATGTCAGGATCGGAGTCAAAAGGTTTTGCTGCTAACTCATTCTGCATCTCCTCAAACTCACCCTCGAACCCAGCCTTGGATATAAAGTCCACACGATTCAAATCTTCCACATCAAAAAAATCCTTATCCCCCAACCCACCTAACTCAAATTCCAAAACTTCATCCACTAGATGCAAAGTACTTCTTGGTTCTAAGTTTTGCTGAATTTCCTGGTCCTCCCCCTCACAATCTACCTCTATAAGTTTAAACCAATTTTCCTATTGCTTATGCGGCCTCCCCTTCATTGTAACGTCCTCCTCCAATTCCTCTACAATCATAGGATCATCACTAGACTAAACCGCCACCGCCTCTAAATGTAACACCGTTGAAAAATCATCTCTAGACTTTTCCATACACGCCTCAAACATTTTCCCATCTAGCGAAACGAACCATACACCAATTGCCTCCCCGCTAGTCCCTTCTCTTCTCACTCGGATGGACTCTAGAATGGCCTCTCTTCTAGTTTTCGAAGATTCATCCACCACCTTCTCTGAAACAGGACTGGTCTTTTCACCATTACGACTACCCACTACCTTCCACATATTTATTATAGACTTCTTTTTTCCATCATCCTGCATCAACCCTTGCTTATTTTTTTTTACCATCCACAGGAAGTTCCCGCCTAGAGCACTAAGCCTCAACATGATCTTGTTTTCCACAAAAAATGCAAAACGAAGGGGTTGATTCGAAAAAGACCTCCTGATAATGGCTTGTTGCAAGGCCCGGGGGAGCCAACCAAAAGGATTTATGCAGAGGCTGAGAAACATCTACTTCAACATAAATTTGAGTAGATTGTGGCGTTACCCCTCTTCAGGTATCGACCAAGACCATTCCCCATACTCTGTAACATTGATTCCTAAAAATACTTAGGAGGCAAACCCGGTAAAGTGATCCTTACAGGAATCCACGGGGAATCCTCGTCTTTGACAAAGTCCAGAGTCCAGTGAGAAACCCGAAAAGGGATTCCATGATTCTCAGAATTCCTTCTTGCCATCACACTAATAAAATCTTCCTCCTTCGCCCTTCAGACTAGCACATTCCGTGGATTTCGCAATTGCCCAATGATTACACGCAAAACATAACGCGGTAGTTGTAACACAACTTTGGGGTGTCGATTTCACAGGGAGACAAATTAAAGAAAATACAACAAATAATAATAAAAAAAATTTTAAAAAATATTAAATGATCGATAAAAGAAAATTGGTTTTGAATGCAATTTAACAAATAAAATTATAAAGATAAAAATAAGGATCACTCAAATTATAAATAGTAAAGCATCACGAATTCCTTACACAAATCAGGTATTTATGTTTATTCTTGATTCAGTGAATTACTCAATTGGGGATTCATCTCCAGAGTCCCCAATCGGAAGATATAGAATTACAAATCATTTTAATTGAAAGATAACTCTTTGATAAATCATTCTCTACTTTTTAAAGTTATGTAAATTATCATCCTTATTGACAAAACCCAGGGACGACAATATACCCAGAGGCAATACTGCAATAAAGAATTAAATCAATAAAGACAATGAATTAATCCAAACATAATTAAGGATTTTAACCATTCTGTAGAAAAAGCATGATTGAATCTATGAAAGGAATCAATTCCAAAATTATTTAGAGATAAGAAAATACTATTGATAATTAGAGAATGATAAATAAGAGTTTGTATTAATAAAGAACAATCACATAAATAAAAAATAAACTAAAAACACCCTCAATTGTGCAAGTTTATTCCTAACTTTACTTGGACTTAATAGTCCACAAGCACAACAAAAATCTCTCGAATTAATTCCCTTAAATCCCCCTCCTTGCTTCATTCGTTTCAAGCCCTTTTATAGGCTTCAAAAGCCAACAAGAACATGCTGTGTAATCATCCATTTGCAGTGGATGTTTGAATTGTTTCTTTACAGACCGAATGAATGGTTTTCATCCACCACCGAGAAGCTTTTTCTTCTGCATCTTCTGGCCCATGTCCCCCACTCATTCACGCCGAAAGCTTTATTCTTTATTCCCTTTGTTCTCTTACTTCCAGCCGAAAGTCTCAGTCTTCATTTGTTTATTTCATCTGCTGTGCAGCGTGAAGTACTTCAATTAATGCCTCTTTCCGAAAACTTCCACTCACTCCCTTCTTTTCTTTATTTCTTCACTTCCTTTTCTTTTCATTCCACATGCATATTGCTCCGTAGTGCGTTTCTTTTTTTCATTTCTTTATTCTTCCACCCAACATGTTTCTTTCTTTTATTTTCTCAAAACCGAAAAGCATCCTACGCAAGAACCAGAATTTGCGTCTCCTGCTACCACTTCCACGCCGCTAGTTTTATTTTATATTTTTATTGAGCTCTAAAAACTGCATGCATTATTGCTCCAGCTGGTCTTGTGTGAATGGAGAGCATCTGTCTCCAGCTGGTTTGGATGTACATCGCGTGCATGGTGTAGTGTTAGGTGAAGGTGAAGCCGTGTATGCTCCGAATGCATGCATTTAGACTGGGGAGGTGTGATCTTATTCAAGTTCCAGAAGTCACTTCGGAGGAGCAGTAGGCACAGCTAGATAGCTCAGTGGTGCTGCAGAGGAGCTTCGGATGGTTGATGCAGTGTTGTGTAGGTGCAGCGACGGGTGAAGACCGTGACGGCATTGCCATGGAGGTCGATTGGGTCGTGCGTGCTGGGCTTCACTGGGCGGTGGAGGCTTGATCTCCGGCGTCCTCTGTTGCTGTTGGAGGAGGCTACACGACGGCTCTCGATGATGCTGGGCAGCGAGGGTGCAACTGGGTTGAACTGCTGGTCCGAACGTGCATGGCGTGAGGTTCGTCCAGGTGCAACGTGGTGGCTTCGGAGGAGACTGATCAACTCAGGCAACGGTTCTTGGCCGTGTATGGAGGTGGTCATGCTGGAACGGTGGTTCCGTGGAGGAGCCTGAATGCATGCATGGAGTCTAGGTGCACTGTAGAGGCTGGGCGGAGGTTGAAGATGACGAGAACGACTTGTCGTTTTCGTTTATTGACTAAACGACAAGTCGTTTAGAGCATAGAAGCTTTTAATTTGACAAAAAAAATGACACGTCGTTTAGCAGATGGCCGAATTCATTTATAACACGAAACGACATGTCGTTTAGCCTGCGTTGAAAAATAAAAATAAAATAAAATAAAATAAAAAGTTAAATAAAATAAACAGGCAGAATAAATAATAATAATTAAATAAAAAAAACTAGAAAAAGAAAATAAATAATTAAATAAAGATAAAACAAAACTAAAATATTAAAAGTGTGTTGTGCATGTGAAGAAACAATATCAAATTAAATCACAAGTATTAAAATCAAGCATAAATTATGCTATTAATCAATTTAAATTGCAACTTGGATTTATGCCTCTTAATCATTTTTTCATCTAAAATCAATAATAAAATAGTAAAATAATTAAAAATGTATTGATTTTAACTATATAAACTATGCAATAATGTAGCTCAATCACCCAACCACCAACATCAATCTTAAACTCCAATGATTTTTGATAAATGCACGAATATTATCGAGTGAAAGCCGTCGACGAAGAAATTTTAGAACCATTGAAAACCAAAAAGGCTTTGCAGATTGTTGAATCTTAGCCGTCGAAAACAAGAAAAACATTGTTCCATCCTGAAACCGAGGTTCCCATAGAGGTAAAATCACCTCAGGCAAAAGCTGAGGCTTCGCAGCTACCATGTCGACAAAGGCTGCACCAACAATAGATGCGCATTCAATGCGTAGTAATGATCCAGTTGTCCACCCCTGAACCGTGGGTTCTCTAGCCTCCAGCCCTGCCGTAGGAGGCAGGATGTCGGTGGCTAGCGCCATAGTGAAGCCTTAATCGCCTCCAACACGTAGAGAGAAAAAAAATCCTTAATTAGGTATTGTTCTTTAATATCTGTGAGTGTAAATAGAGAAAATAAAGAGAATCCATATCTATGTCTATGTCTATGTCTATTTATCAATCTAAATAGATAATTGTGTCTTTAATCTCTATTTAATCTAATCCATGCCTATGTTAGGCAATGTTATAAAGGATGCAAAGGAGTTGATGGCAAGGTTTAGCAGCTGTGAAGTTCAACATGTAGGAAGAATGTGTAAGCTATGCATAGGCTTGCAAGACTTGCTAATTGGAATATCATTGACATTAGTTTGTGGTGGGGGATCTTTCGTTGATGTAATTTCTCAAGTCCTTTGGATTGAGAGATAGTTGTAAGGTTGATATATTTTAATGAAGCTTGTATTCTATTAAAAAATAAAAAGTAGTACAAGCTGTCTCTTTTTCACAATCTCAATATCGTTTTATCCTTGGGAAAGACATATAATGAAAACACTTAAACAAACACAAGGCTCATGTCAGTGTCCTTCAACATCTCTTAAAGACTTTGTTTTAATCTTCTTTAGAGTGGCTAAAACAATCTTCATGTTAGTTCTTTGGTCGGGCAACTCTGCACAACAATCTAAAGCCAATCCCATAATTGAAGATATGCACTCCTCCAAGGCAACATGATATCTTTCGTTTCCCAACAAACTGGCATCAACAATATCAATCGTTGAAATGGGCAGTGCTTCATTTACCCAACACTTCAAGCTCATTTCTCCTGCAAACATGTCATCTGTAGGTCTTTTTCTTGTAAAAGTCTCAATGAGTAGAATGCCATAACTATACACGTCCCCTTTTGTAGAAACGACGCCTCCTAATCCATACTCTGTGCATAACATTACAACTTATTGTTAGAACTTACTTCAATATTTGATAGCAGTGGAAAAAAATCGAAGCAAAATTGATAAATTGTGTAGATGAATGTTCTATGATATGATGAGACTTAATTTTGTATGAGTAAAATAATCACTAAGAGAGTTTTAGTGGTAAATTAAAAAAATCACCTGGTGCCATATACCCCAAAGTTGCAAGAGTCATGGTCTGTGTCATAGAATTCTCGTCACCTAAGAGTTTGGCCATGCCAAAATCAGCAACATGTGCAACCATATCCACATCTAATAAGACGTTGCTTGGCTTCAAATCACAATGAACAATAACTGCTGAGAAACCATAATGAAGGTATTCCAACGCTGATGCAACATCAATCATTATATTCAATCTTTGTAAGAAATTCAAACAATGATCATGAGAGTATAACCACTTCTCTAAGTTCTCATTTGGCATGTATTCCAATACAAGGGCTTTGAAGTCGATGTTGCTACAAATGCTAATGATTTTGACCAAATTGCGATGACGAACATTTCGCAATACCTCACACTCTGCATCAAAACACTTAAATGCCCCTTCTACTTGCAAGTTTAGAACTTTTACTGCAATATTCATCCCATCTGCAAGTGTTCCCTTGTATACTGATCCAAAACTCCCTTCACCAAGTAAGTTGCTTGAGTTGAACCTTTCTGTCGCTAGTAGAAGTTCATGGTGAGAAATTCTTCTCCATGTAGTTAAATTGTACAAGTCTGCCTGTAGTGGTAATCCAGGATTCTCTGTTTTGCATATTTTATAGGCTAATGAAGGGATCACTACAAGCATCACTAACCCAATTGCTGGTAGCAGATACTTCATTAAGTGCGATACTTTGGCCTTTTTTTTTTTAGGAGAATCTTCTTCACATGGGGGAACTTGTAAACAGGGTGCACCACAAAGCGCATCATTTGAGATAAATGAAGCAGACCAAAAGCGTACAAATGGTCCTCCTGTTGGAATTTTCCCTCGTAGATTATTAAAAGAGACATTTAGATACTTAAGGTATAAAAGTGCTTCTAAGGATTTGGGAATCCTTCCAGATAAATTGTTGCAGGAAAGATCTAAGATCTCCAAGCTTAATAGTTCACCAAAAGACTCTGGAATTGAACCTTCTAGTTGATTGCCTGCTAATGAGAGATTAGTTAGATCTTTTAGACCACCAATTGTTATCGGAATATCCCCTGATAGATGATTTCTTGACAAATTCAATACCCTCAGCACTTTCATGTCCCCAATCTCAAATGAAAGAAGGCCAGTTAATGAATTGGATGACAAGTCGAGCTCCAGGAGATTTGTAAGGCTCCACAAGCTCAAAGGAATCATGGATGTTAATTGGTTGAAACCTAAGTAGAGATATCTTAGGAAAGTTAGATTGCTTATGCATGTTGGAATATGTCCAAAAAGCTTATTGCTATCAATAGACAAGTCATACAAACTCTTTAGATGACAAGATCAGATTGGATATGACCCTCTAGTTTATTAGCTTGTAGGGACAAAGCTTGTAGCATGTGCACTCTTCCTAATGTAGTTGGAATAGGTCCTTTCAATTTGTTGTTGGATAGTTCCAAAATAATCAAACTACTTAGATTCCCAAGCTCTGCTGGAATACTTCCCTTAATATGGCAAGAAGATAGGTAAAGTCTTTCAAGAGAGAGAGAAAGGTTACCAATGGAATTGGGAAGGGAGATGTGAAGGGGATTGAATGCAAAAGCTAGAAATCTAAGATCATTGCAATTTGACAAGTAAGAGAAAGGATTCAATTCTTGAATTCCCATGGTCAAATTATTAAATTCCAGGCCGAGCCACTGGAGGAGCCTTAACTTACCAAGTGCTTCTGGAATTATTCCTGACAATGAGTTACCATTCAAGTCTAGGAGAGTGAGCTGTGAAGCATTGGAGATGGAACTGGGAATTATTCCGCTCAATTTATTTCGATAAAGGCTAAGTTGTTTGAGCTTTGGAAGGTAGAGGCCCATATCTGATGGAAGATGACCTGAAAATTTACTGAGCCCCATATAAATAGTTTGAATCGTTGAGATATTGAAGATCTTGAATGGAATTGGACCAACAAAACCATTAATTCCGATGCTAATCAACTCTAGATTCTGGAGATTACCAATTTCATTTGGTATTGAACCTGTCAAAATATGAATATATATGTACTTCTATTAGAACAAAAAGAAGAAAAGAAAAGAAGTAGAGGTTTTAATAATTTAGCATACACATGTTAGCAGTAAGAAAACCATGACCTCAAATACCATGTAGGTGGGATATTTACTGATTGAATTACCACTTACTATTTTGACCCTGGCAGAAAATCGAAACCAGAACCCGGTTAACTGGGTTCCAGGCTGAGCCGGGTAAAAACCCGGCCCGGATAAATAGTCCTAACTATCAGGACATATATCTTCCTAATTTATATATGATATATTATCCAATTGATTTTTATTCATGACCAACTTAAAAAGAAAAAAAATAAAAAAACACAAAAAAATAAAAAAAGCATTAGAGTGATGAAAGGGTCGTAAAAAGGCTGGTTAGCTAGCATTTCCAAAACAAAAAGTAATGCTCCATAATCTCTAGCTATAACCATGACCATCAAAAAAGATGAAAACATGTAACGGAAGAAGTGAATCAAACAGCATCAATTGAAGCCTTAGACCAAGGCCAATGACCTCAAATTAGTGGAATGATAATTGGAATTTTTCCTGGAATTATATTTTTTTATCCGGAGTCAAATGAAAACTTACCCTAAAAATCCAGAAAACTGCTAGTTTAGTTTTTGAGGTAGTACCAGAAGTTAATAGTTCAGTTTTGAACATTGGAAACTTACAGTCACACCAAATTAAAGAATATTATAGACTATAGGAAATAACTCTTTCATTGTTAATTGATTTTTTTCCTTCCTCTACATTTTTTTGGAATATTAGACTCACTAAAATCTTCGAGTTTCCACAGGATTGACAGCGAATTTGTGCCTAATTAATCAGATACTATCATAGAACACATTTACTAAAACAATGGTCGTATTCATATATATCTATATATATATATAATTGACTGCAGAAACAAAACTAATCGTACCTTCCAAGTTGTTCTCTTCAAGATGCAACTCTGTAAGCATGGTTAAGTTCCCTATTTCCGGAGATATCCTTCCATTGAAATGATTTCTGGAAAGGGATAGAACTTGTAACTGCTTACACTTGTACAAAGTGGACGGAAGTTGACCATGAAGTTGATTGCTACTCAAAGAGACATATTGTAAGTTAGGAAGATGATCAAAGATGTACATTGGTAGTGTACCAACCAACATGTTATAGCTTAGATCAATGATTTGCAACGAAGACATGTTGACCAAGATGGATGGCATCGGACCCGTAAGTTTGTTTTCTGCGAGAAGAATTTTTTGCAAGCCAAATATGTTGAATATAGAGGAAGGTATGGATCCTGAAAGTTTGTTATATGAAAGATAAAACCGTTGCAGCGAAGTTATGTTGGATAGAGATGATGGAATAGTACCCTCAAAATTGTTACCATATAGACTCAAAAATTGAAGTTTTGTTAGAAACCCTAACCAATATGGGATTTTTCCACTGAATTCGTTGTATCCAAAGTTTAAGTATTCCAACCGATGAAGACGCGACAACTCATTTGGGATTGAGCCATGGAAGCTATTGTTTACAAAGCTTATCCTAACAAGGAACGAAAGGTTCCCAATGTGCGGAGGAATGGTACCAACAAGGCCCATGTAGGAAAGGTTTAAAGTTTTGACTCGTAGATGTTTAGAACCACATGTGACACCGACTCAATTGCAAACAGAAGTAGAGGTGGACCAATTGCTTATCAAAACATGATAAGGATCAGAAGAAATATGATCTTTCAAGGCCAAAAGAGCAGATTGATCAGTGGTAACGTTGAGAATTGCAGCACTAGCAAAGTTAAACATGCAAGACTGTAACAAAAATAACCTAATAAAGTGGAGGATGAGAAACCAAGCTCGGCTGGCCATGAGTTTGTAAGTGGATTGAGGTACTCGATTTGTGTTGCAGTTGTACTCAAACGAAGAACGAGTGAGGCCGATATTTAAAGAGGTTGTGGGGTCTGGAAATTCAGATCATGAGAGATTTGTGCGTTGAATTCTTGAATGACTTATGCAATAAAAGTAATTTTGTTATTATTATTATTATTGTTTAATTTATAACCGTCCTTGGCGATTGCATTGCCCACACGCACTCTCCCCTGTCACATCGTGAATAATACTCACTTTGTTTCTATCATAAAGTCGCAAAAGAATCGAGATATTTTCAAATTCTTCGATTGAATTTTAATATCTTAAATAAGAGATATATCAAGATAATTCCTATGGTACTATTGCCTTTTATCGAAGGGATGAGAATTTGTATCGATTTTTGTTTCTCTTCCGCTTCTAGAAAAATATCATAAACAACGGATCATAATTTGTACTATATATTTTTAAGAAATATAACATCATTTTGTGGAAGCATATCCACGTAGATAGCCGCGCGTTTTGTAGTTAGCATAGATTTGCTTGGAAATAAATTAAAAACAGTAATAAAGGAAAACAAGGCTGAGATCCTCTTCAATTTTCTATCTAAATTAGATAATTTACTACAGATTGAGAAAGACAAGGCAAACATTAAGCGGTGAGAAATTCATAATATATTCTTGAAAAATCCATAATACAGCTTGTAAGTGGATTGTCCTGGTCACGACTTTAATTGCACGATGATAAAGTCTTGATCACATGCCAGTAGGGATTCATGCCAGTAGGGATTGTGACAGATAGCAGTAATATACAAGGCATGCATTATTTTTGTCATATCCATTTTATCAAATTCATTGGATTAGACTACTTGCTCTAATGCATTTTTAGACCCTCTAGGCAATGCAGAGGACATGATACCCATTAATTAGTCATGGTTGATTTTTCATTGGAATATCTACATTTTCTAGCCCCTTAAATGGTGCACGGCAACCTTATGAATGTCGAGCTAGCTAGGTCTTAATTGTAGAGATTTGAGCTTCAAAAGTGTAATATCTTGTATTTTAATGTATATTTTTTAATTAAATAATTATTTTATTTAATTTAAGTATTGATTCTCTTGTTTTAATTTATCGTATTTATCGTTGGGTTAATTTTCGATTTTTTTAAACTGTGAAGTTTATTTTGATAAGCTGTATTGATATTAATTAGTGTTTGCATTTAAATTGCTCTTTGTTTTATTTTATTTTATTGTTGGATTTTAATTATTCTATTTATTAATTCTGAGTTATAGTATTTTTATTTGACTTTTATTTATTTTTATTGTGTCTTTTTCTTTTGTTGGACTTACTATTTTCGGAATGGGCTTGTTTTGGTTTAGTTTTATTTTCTTTCTTTTGGGCCCAGCCCAATCGGGTCCCAGCCCCAATCCATGGGCACCCAACCCAGCCCATTAACTCCCCTTATTCGGCGTCGTTTTGCTCCAAGCCTTAGGGCTCCTCTTCTCTTCTTTTCTTCTTTCTTTTCTTCTTCGTGCACCGACTGTTTCTCTTCACTCTGCTCTGTTTTCGTTCTCTCCCTCACCCGTGTGCCGACTGCTTTCTTCTTCCTCTCCTTTTCGGTTTCGGTTCTTCCTCCACAAGTCAGTGAGTTTGCAGGCCTATTTTCGGTTCTTCCTCTCATTATTTTCGATTACTTCCAGTTTTTCTTCTTCTTATTTTCGGTTCCTCCATTTCATCTATTTTTTTTTTCTCACCACCATACCTAGCCGCACGTAGCTGCCAACCGACACCTCCCGTAGCCTCCATTGCAAGTCAAGAACGAGCCCTCCCCATGAAACTCACACTGTTCTTCATCTTTGCTTAAGCCATCCACGGAAACCATCATCAACCCATGGCTCAACCACGAGACTACCACTGCGTCCCAACCACCCAACAACTTCCTCTGTTTTGCCTTACCAAAAACAGAGTAACCCACCAACAGTTCCATCTTAAACCGCAACTCCATATGTCAAGCGAGCCCACCGCCAGCTACTCAGCCACCATCACTGCACCTTCACCCCTCACTCGCCCAGCTCTGCCGCGACCTCTTTCCTTCACGGTGAGCCTCCGTCGAACCTCCTGCACTTTTGGTTTCCTTTTACTTTGGTTGTGTTTTATGCTTTCCTGGTAACGTATAGTAGAAACCTTGCACTCTTTTGAAAATATTAACGTAAAGTTTTAAACTTTATGGTCATGCTATTCTAATTACGAAAATGTCATCATGCCTTTGGTCTTTTGACTTTTCCGTAAAACACCTCCAAACCTTTTTTAAAGTGAAGTGTTTTTACATGTGCCCCCTTTTGTACGATGGATTCAGATGTATTGTTACTTGGGTTTAGTTTAATGGGTTTATGTTTTGATGGGCTTAGTTTAATCGGTTATGTTTAATGAATGGACTTGGTTTTTATTTCACATAAAAGAAAAATAATTATATTGTTAATTTGAACTATTTAGTTTTTAATTAAACTCCTTTTTTTTTAGTTGGACTTATTTTTTTATGGGATTTTAAGTAGCCTCAGTATTCTATTAATCTATAATACGCTGTGGGTATTTTAGTATTTTAAAACAACAGTATTCTTTGAATGCCGTATTTATCATAATATTTATACGATTACTCTCTTTGGTACGGATTCGTTTAAGTGGATATTGATGATTTTAGAAAGTCATGGTATTTTAGAATTAAGAAAATTTTAAGTTTTTGAAGAATTAAAATAGGTTATTTTAGAAGTTAGGCATAAATATCTAAATACGTGATTCATTGAAAATTTACGAGAGTTGCATGATTATCTTATAAGTGATGACTAATATTTGTTTGGCATTGTTGAGTAAATTTTCGGAAAACTAAAGAGTTCAAGTAAGCGGGGTTCCTATACTAGTTTTTGCATAAAATAAAATGATCTGAGGTCGATTTTGAAAAATATGCATATTTTGTTTTGAAAAGAAATTTTGGAAATGATTTCAATTATTTGTTCTGCATTACTCATGAAATTCTGTATAAAAAGAAAGTATTTTCTAACATGATTAGTGTAAACATGAGCTTATTTTGACATTTTGTTTCTGAACTGTGTAAAAGAGAGCGAATATGAAATTTTGTGCATAAATTATATTTCTGTGATCTGATTATGTTCTGTTCTGAAAATATTCTGTGCTCTGATATGATATGATGTGATTTCTGAAACCTCTGGCATGACATTCTGTTTCTGTTTTGTTCTGACCTTACCACGGTGTAAAACTGTGGCCTCTGTTTGGGTTGGTACCAACTTCTCTGTTTCTGGTGCACCCACTTTGGAAACAAAGTAGTTTTCTGCGTGGTCTTTCCTATGTGCACACTCGGGGCTCCGAGAATGATAAGGAGAAGATTCACATTCTGTTTCTGCTCGGTTGGCCGCTGGGGTTTGCACAACCCTACCACAGGGGTTAAACATGGAATTCTGTTCTGATATGATGTTTCAGTTATGTTGTGCCAAATGGATTTTGATTATAGATATTTATGAACTTTCGCTCTAATATTTTGATAACATGTTCTGATTCTCCATTCTGAAAATAAAAATATTTTGTTCTGCATTCTGAACTCGGTAAATGCTCATGTTTGCATACTAGTATATGTTCTCTACTTACTGAGTTATTGATAACTCACCCTTATCTCCATAATATTTTTCAGATGATTTGAATATTTCAGCTGAGGATTGAGAATATAGAGCATGGGTGAGATGAGTTAAGAATAAGGGATTAAGCATAGAAGGTTTATATGAGTATTGAGGATTCTTATTCAGTAAACTTGTGCTTTGATGATGTGACATGTTGAGAGGTTGATGTTTATATTAAAACTTTGTATTGTCTTAGTTTAATTATATCAGAGTAATTGATGTGTGAGTATTTTGTGTGATAGAGAAAAATTAGAGTATGTACTCTGTGGTTAGAAAATGACTTTTAAGTATCATGAGTTAACTCTCTGGATCTTTCGGGAACGGGACGTTACAAAAAGTCATGGTGTTTCATAGTGACAATGGATCGACTTCAAGGACTCGATCGGATTTTCTACCATTATCACTAGTGAGTGACAATCAGCTTCCAAGCAAGGCCGGCCTTATTCCAAACATCATCTCACAAATTAGTGAGCTTGCAATTCTTGGACCTGTCCCCTTCCACTGATCTTGATGGGAAAATTCCAAAGCCCTCAATTTTGAGTTTTATAACAGTAAATTATATTAAAAGGTTTTAAATAGTATCGGAATTAGTACGTATTGTGCAGATAATTACCAAGTTAAACATGGATTTTTTATTAAATATATTTTATTCAGATAATTATAAATTTTTAAAAAATAATATAATATTAAATTATAATTTCTTCCAATTAAACATGATAAAAAAAATTATTGAAAACCAAAAGCTAGCTAATTTAAGAGAAGTACTTGGGATCCCGATAATGGGTCCCAAGCATTTCTCTCGATTTTTGTTTCCTAATTTTTTTTAGTGATTAAGTATTTTATTGATGTTGTGAATTTCATTATTTTTTTTAAATTTTAAGAATATTTTAAAAATATAAAAAAAAAAAGAAAAAAAAATGACACCCTTCTTAGAATAAAATTCTCAAAATTTTTCATAATTTTATTAATTCTAAAATATCATTTAAATACAAAATATTTTATCATAATTTAAATGAAAAATAAAATATTTCTCAAAATATTTCAATATTTCTTTAAAATCTCTCTTATTAAATTATTGTAATATTTCTCTTATTTTGTAAATTATGAAAATAAGAGAAATATTTTGTATGTTAAGTCTTTCAAAAATAAAATATTTCTTATTATAATTTAATAAAAAAATTATATAGTTAAAAAATTATTTGAAAATAAGTTTTTAATATTAGTTTTATTTTAAAATTTGAAAAGTTGTAATGATTTTTGTGTTTTATTTTGAAGTTTGTAAAAGTTGTATTGAATTTTTATTTGAATAATGATTAGGTAATTGATTAGACGAAAAAGTTAAAAATTTGAAAAGGAAAAATATTTTATATTTGAATGATATTTCAAAAATAATGAAATTAGGAAAAACTTTGAGAATTTTTAAGAATTCTGGTGGTGTCCTAATATGGCCTTCATTTTTAAAATTTTTTTCCTTAATGGTTAATGAAGTATTTTTTAAATATTTTATGATTTTTTATTTTTAAAAATATTTAAAGATGTTTAAAAATTAGTTAAATTAAAACATGTCATAAAATTATAAAAAAGAATCTTGCTTTGGTCACGATGACTAATTAGATGATGATAAGGTTGTTGATCACATGTCAATGGAGGTTGTGCGAGTAATGTAACATCCTGGATTTTAGTGTATTTTAATGAAAGATTTATTTAATTTATTTTATGATTAATTATCTTGTTTTAAAATTTTGGGAGTTTTTAAATATTATTTTATAATATTTTTTTTAAGTTGTGAAAATAATTTTATTGGGTTCTCTTATTTTAATTATTGTGGTGAATTTAAATTGGTCTTTAATTTAAGTTGGGTTGTTTATGTGTTTTAAAATTATTATTGTTTTAATTAAAGCATTTCACTGCGTTCGATTTATTTTAATTAGTAATCTGTAATAATTCCTCTTTATTTTAAAGGATGTTTTTGTCAGAGTTTAATATTTCACTTTAGCTAATTTTGAGTTAAATTGATTTATTTATTTTAACTGTTTTAAAAATAGTTATTGTTTTATTTAAATGGGCTTGTTTTTGGATTTTAATATTTTTACTGTTTTAATTGAGCATTTCATTAATTTTGAATTATTTTATTTATTTAGTAGTTTTAAAATTGTTTTCGTGGATCACTTTCGAAAACCCAAGTTGAAAAAGGTTGGATCTCCTTTTTCTTTTTCTTCTTTTCTTTTTCTCTTTCTTTTTCTTTTCTTCTTTTTCTTCTTCTTTTTCTCCCGGTTTCCCCCAGCCCAGCCCGACCCGGATCTCTCTCTCTCTCTCCTCACCCACGCAAGTTTCGGTCTTCTCCTCCCTGCACCGTCGCCGGCCGGCGGTGGTCGACACCGCCGGTGTCGTTCGGCTCCCCTCCGACCGGCGACCTCACCCCTAGAATTTCAGACCACCTTGTGCCACCGTTAGCCGCCATGAGCCGCTCGAACCCGCGGTGGTCATTTCTCCATTCCGCCGCCGTCCGGCCACCTCCGGCCACCATTTCTTCACCACTTCTTCACCAGCCCAATACCAAGCTTTTCCACCCATTCCCGGCCCCGATCCGTCGCTGGAGCCGGTCATACGAGCATCACTTCCGATTTGACATTCCGGCCTTAAAACCGTCCTTTTCCGCCACTATTCACGGCCAATCACCACCACCATTAGATTTCCCACCTCCCATAGGTCCTACCCTACCATTTTCAAGTCTTCGTTTGAACCCGTGTGAAATTTCAATTTCACTGCATTTCGGTTAGTGTTTTTACACTGTGCGAATTTGCTGCTTTGGTGTTTTCCAGTGCCTCGAAACCTTCGTAAAATTGTTTTAAAGCGCTGTAAGTATTTCCTAAACAATTCTTTTGAGATTTAATTATATTTTTACAATTAACTGCTATATTTTATATATATGTATCCTGGTTGGTTCCAGACTGAGTCCGAGGAGTTCGGGGGTGGTTGGATTGATCGGAGTAATTGTTGTGTGTGAATATTGTGATCCGGTTGTGAATTGGAGATTGGATTATTTGTGGATTTATTAATTGTTGGAAATTAGATTATTTGTGGATTGATCAATTGTTAGATATTCTAGATTTGGTTGTATTGTGATTTTGGGAGTTGATCATTGATTATATTGTTTCATTTCATGTTGTACGCATGACATGTTTGTAAACTGAAAAACTGGGTTTTTCGTGTGTTGCATGCATGATCATGTGATTATTTTGAAAATTGGGTTTTCATGAGAATTGGATTTGTGGGTGCGTGTGTATCATGACCCCAAGCCGAAATGAGGCATTATCTTGGTGGAGCTCCTCTGGTCACTCGGGAGAGGAATATACTGAGTGACGTCCCCTGGGTTGTCGCCGGGCGACAACGGGATCGGACGTTGGACGTGCCGACTCCGTGACCCTTCTGCTGGCGGGGGCTAGAGGATGACCTGACCACGAACGCACTGGGTGCGGAACTGGGCATCTCTCGTAAAGTAGCCAGGACGTGCGGATGGTCCATAGGGGAGGCCATTGTGCATATGGTTTAATGGGATTAAATGGAAATTGCTGTTTTCTGGGAAAATAGCGTGAGTATGTTTTTGTGTATAATTTTCTGGGAAAATGATGGATAATGATTTTTGTGTGCCATTTTCTGAAAAAATGGTGGAAATTGTTTTACTAGAAATGATTTTTGAGCCAATGAGATTTTTGGCGTGCGTTACACTATTTCATTTGCATCATGGGCATGCATGGTTAGTTGTTTAGATATGGTTATATCTCTGGACTTAGTTAGGTTATAACTTACCTGCGGTACCATTTAATGGTACTGCAGACTTTGTTGATGATGCAGATGCCGAGCCTGAGGATCTGGCTCCGCCGGAAGAGTGATCTGGGATCACTCGAGTTGTAGCTTTTAATGTCAGACTTGTATTTTATTTTCTGGGACTTGGCTTTGTTTTTAAGGTATTTGTATTTTGGATTTCTGTATTAATTAAAATTCTGGTACTAGTAGACTTTATAACCTTCCGCTGTGTTTTTATCTGTGCACTGTTTATTTGTTGCACACACTTGACACTTGTCGTTGGGATGCGTGACCGGTTTTCATCATCCCGGGTGTCTCGATTTCCGTGCTGGTCCGTACATGGAAGTCGGGGGCGCCACAAGTAATATAAAACGCATTACCTTTGTCATATCCATTTTGCCAATCCATTTTGGAGAGTGAGATGACAATTTTTAGTTTTAGATAAAAGTTTAAAATATTATTTTTTAATATTATTATTATTTTGTGATTTAAAAAAGTTAAATTGAGATTTGAAAAAATTGAATTGTTTATTATATTTTGTATAAGGATTTGAAAAAATTATAATAAAGAGATGAGATGACATGAGATGAGAATTTTGTATTTTATTTTTTGTCTCAAACGTAACCTAAGACTACTTAGCAGGTTTGGGAAGTGAAATGAGAATTTTTTATTTTGGATGAAAGTTTCACATATTATTTTTTAATATTATTATTGTTTTGAGATTTGAAAAAGTTGAATTGTTTATTATATTTTATATAAAAATTTAAAAAAATTATAATTATGAGATGAGATGATATGATAATTTTATATTTTATCTTTACCTCCAAACCTACCCTCCTCTTGATTTTTAGACACCTGGTCAATGCAAAGGACATGCCCATTAATTAAAGTCTCTTTTAGATTGAAAAACTATTTCAATAAATAGTTCAATTTTCATTGCCCAGATTTACATAGAAAATACAATAAACAATTTAATTTTTTAAAATCTCAATTCAACTTTTTTAAATTTTAAAATAATAATAATAATATTTTATTTAACTTTTAATTTTAATATAAAATCATCTCATTTTATCTCATCTCATTATTTAAACAAAATCTAAAAATTGTGATTGATTTATTATTGAAATAACTACATTTTCTAACCCTTTAATTAGATAACGATAAGGTTGTTGATGGCATGCCAATAAAAATTGTGAGACAGCCTGCTGGAAGAATATACAAGGCATTAACTTTATCATATCAAATTCACGGGGACTACTTAGGTTATGCTTGGTAGATGAAATAAGATGAGAATTTTTAAAAATTTTGTGAATAGTGTTAAGATGAAAGTTTAAAATATTATTTTTTAATATTATTATTGTTTTGAAATTTGAAAAAGTTAAATTAAAATTTAAAAAAGTTGAATTATTTATTATATTTTATATGAAAATTTGAAAAAGATATAATGATGAAATGAGATTGAGATGAGATGAGATGATATTTCTCATCTTTGGCCCCAAACATATCCTTTACTCCCCTTGATTTTTAGACATCTGTCAATGAAAAAGACATGTCCATTAATTAAAAGTTGTGGTTGATTTTGAGTGGAATATATACATTTTCTAACCCCTTAAATGGTGCACGGCAACCTTAAAGTCCAGTTAACTCGGTCTTGTTATTTGAAAACTGCATGTTTCCACATGTATGATAGTGAAAACATTGGCTGTCGGCTTGAATTTATCCACTTCGTGTAGTATACGTACTCAAAAAAGTCTACAATTTGAGATAACTGTTATAATCATAAAAGAAATTATATAAAAATAATTATATAAATTAATTTAATTATATATATTTATTAAATTTATTTTATAATAAAAATAATTTTATAATTTGACGAATCACATGAAATTATTTCAATTTATAAAATTGTTTTTATATAATTCATTTGTATCTTAAATTATTTATTATAATTTAAAGATAGTGATTAAGTTACTATCCTATTACTACTCATTTACTACTTATAATATATTTAAAGTTTTTATTTTATTTTTTTATCATTTTCTTTTAAGTATTTTTTAATATCTTTAATCATTAAGAAAAAATTAAAAAATATATATAATTTTACTTATAGTCACTTCCTTAACTATTAAGTAAAATAAAAAATTACAAAAAAAATCAAATACAAAAAAGATAGTAAATAGGTAGTAACTCTATCATTATCCATAATTTAATTTTGGACAAAGTTAGGGATCTAGCTAGAGCTTCCCGCTCTTTTTTTTTTTTTAGATTTTTTTTTAGTGATTATGAAGTTATTGTTTAATAATATTGTAATTTTTTTTTAAATATTGAGACCCTAAAATGGTTAGTGATTATACACTCATAAGCTTGTGTAATGCCATATATAAAATAGTGTAAAAAACCATCACAAACAGATTTAAGAAAGTCTTGTCTACAATTATATCTCCTACATAAAATGCCTTTTTACCTGGGAGAAAGATTAATGATAATATCATGGTAGCTTATGAAATGTTACATTCAATGAAAACAAGTAAGAGGGAGAAGGAGGGGAGTATGGCCATAAAGTTGGATATGTCCAAGGCCTTTGATCGTGTGGAGTGGGAGTTCTTGGAGGCAGTGATGTTAAGACTGGGTTTTTGTTAGAAGTGGGTAAAGCTTATCATAAAATGTGTTTGTTCTATGACTTACTCAGTGTTGATAAATGGGAAGGTAGGCCACATTTTTAAGCCCTCAAGGGGGTTAAAATAGGGTGACCCTTTGTCACCCTATCCTTTTATTATCTGTGTTGAAGAGTTTAGTTCCCTTTTGAATTCTTATGAGAAGAAGAAAATTACAAGTGGTGTGTAAGTGACTCGAGGGAGAACAAGTATCAATCATGTTCTTTTTGTAGATGATTGCATATTGTTTGGAAGAGCTAAGTTGGAAGAGTGGAACACGATTCAAGAGCTATTGAAAAAGTATGAAAAAGCTTCAGGTCAGTTCCTTACAAGGAAAATACCTCAATTTTTTTCAATAGAAACACGAAGGATGTGGATAAGAGGAGGATCATGGAGGCTGGAGTTTCTATTGCATGTGAAAGTTATGAGAAATACTTAGGTCTCCCTACTCTTGTAGGAAGATCAAAGTATAAAACATTTAGAGCTTTAAAAGAAAGAGTTTGGCAGAAGATTACTAGTTGGAAGAACAACTTTCTATCACAAGCTGATAAAGAAGTTTTGATAAAGGCTGTTTTACACTCCATCCCTACATATACCATGAGTGTTTTTAAGCTTCCCAAGAAACTGTGTAAGGACATGAATGGTCTGTTTTCAAGATTCTAGTGGGGGGAAGTAGTAGAAGGAAGGGGTATTCAGTGGAGGAAATGGGAATACGTGGGAATGCAAAAAGGGAAGGGAGGTTTGTGGTTTAGGGACTTGGAGAGTTTTAATTTAGCTCTCTTAGCAAAGCAAGGGTGGAAGTCTATAATAAGTCTTGAATCATTAGCAACAATGGTTTTTAAAGAAAAGTATTTCAGGCATTCAAATCTAATGGAAGCAAAGCTTAGCTTAGACCCTTCATTAATATGGAGGAGTATATGGTCTGCAAGAGAATTGCTACAAGAGGGCTTAAGGTGGAGAGTGGGGGATGAAAGTAAGATTTATATTTGGGCTTCCAAATGGCTACCAACCCCATCATCGTTTGCAGTACAGTCACCAGTATCAATTATGAGGGAAGATTTTAAGGTGGAAGAGCTGATTTTAAAACAAAAAAGGGAATGGGATGAGGGTAGAATTCGAACAATTTTTTCAAGTGAAGAGGCTGAGCAGATTCTAAATACTCTGACTAAGAAACAAAAGAGGAGCTTACATAGAGGAATAAAAGGAAGATAAGTGATGGAGGAACATTTTGGATCTTGAAGTGCCAGGGGTGGTCAAGCTAAGGCTGGAAATGACCTGTAGCCTACTAAAAAGAACTTGTTCAGAAGGAAAATTATGGTAGATCAAAGATGTCCTATCTGTTATGTAGAAGATGAGTCAGACATGGATGCTCTTTAGGAGTGTACGGTAGCAAATGACATTTGGGCTGATGATCAGAGCTTGGTTAAAAAATGGAGCAGTAAGGAGTCAGATTTTCTGCATCTGTGGGAGAAGTTAATGGCAAAATTGAATATGATCTAGCTTGAGGAGATGGCAGTTTTATTCAGGAGAGTGTGGTTAAGAAGGAATGAATTTGTATTTAAAAAGAGACTCGCTTGCCCAAGAAGATTACTTAAAATAGCAAAGGAAGGTCTTGAAGAGTTCAAGCATTCAAAAAGGATACAAAGGAAGGATGACCGGTTACCAAATGCTGGAAGTAACAGACAGATGTGGCAGAAACTAGAGGCTGGCTTTGTTAAGATAAACTGGGATGTGTCATTAGATATAAAGGGAAAGAGACTGGGAGAAGGAATTATGATTAGAGATGAAGAGGGAGAGGCTTTGGCAGCCATTTGTGACCAGAGGTAGTATGTACAAAGTCTAGCAGTGGCAGGATGTCATGCACTTTGGAAGGCTTTGGAGCTGTGGAATGAACTAAACATTCAAAAGGCTATTTTTGAAGGAGATGCCAAGGCTATTGTTTTGGCAGTCAATAGTGATGAGGACGATTTGTCCTGTGTTGGTATTTTAGTTGAAGATATATGGTTAGTTTAAAAAAAAAAATCAAATTGGTCTTTACATTTTGCATATAGAGAAAAAAATATAATGGCTCATACTCTAGCTAAGGAATCTTTAAGGCTAGAAGAAGCAAAGGTGTGGATTGATGAAGTTCCAAACTTCATTGTAAATTGTATGGAAAAAGACAAACTTTTTAATGTGTAAAGTTTATTAATGAAATATAGAGGTTTTATTTATAAAAAAAAAAAAAAAACATTTTCTAGTTAATTCTAACGAAATCAAGTTTGACATAATCTAGTAGGATTTGATTGTATTTAATGCTATTGAAATTAGATTTGATATAATATATTAGGATTGGATTATATTCAATGATATATACTGGTTAATCATTTATCATTAGCAAAATTACTTAATGCGTCTGGTGAGGGCAAAAATCACTAGAAAGGTCTGAATGAGGCCTCAAATTGGGTTCTCCTAGCCCGACTTGGTAAACAGGGAGGGCCTAGAGCAAGAATGCCCATTGCTCAGAGTTTAGGATATAAACCCCAAAAGGAGTGAGATTTGTCCCCTTCACCCAATGTGGGTTTGGTCATAGAAAGTACACCACATGGTCTGCGAAGTGCCCCTGACTGGGGAAGCTTAGCGAGAGCCATGCTGCATCAAATGTCTTAGTACGCACAATCGGAAGACATGCACATAGCAAGGTAAGCACGTAAAAGACTTGGAGGGTTACCATATTGAATGTGGCAGCATGGCCACTTGGGAAATGGGGAGGGCTATCAGGCCATTGAAGGAGTACAGCTACAAGACCCCAAAGGGAGAATGTAAGTAAGAAAGTAAGAGAAACTAGAGCTATGTTCGATATCCTTTATCCAAAGCTAGTCGTAAATACCTTTCCCGAACTGACTTAGGCATTAGAGGCTCTGTCCTACAGGGGCTGATGCACTCAGGCATCTCATCTTATTAGGGCACATTTTCATAGTGATGGGAACTCCATCATAGGTGTGCGAAACATGTTATCAACAATTGCTCCATCTGTGGGATGATAGTGAATTCAACATGCATTTTGCATTCCTGGGACAACGCTTTCCCGAGCAACCCGTGAATAACGGACTTGTGGAAATGGAGGAAAGGTTGGAAGGAATGGCCCTGGAAGTGGAGCACCTATAGAAGGAAAACAACGTGTCAGAAAAAGATGAGATTTGAGGGAGGAGCCATACCAAGGCGGAGAGACCAAAATGACAAGAAATCGCAAAGCGAGGGCAAGCTAGCTCTTGACAATGTGGAGAATAGAAAGATGCATTGTGACCTCTGTGACCTTATCGACAAATTTGAAGAAATTATCAGGTAAATATGCTCATCATCATTAGTGGACGGCCTGCTCAATGCCACAAACTTGCCTATAGTGCAAAAGTCATGGTGGCCTCACTCCCACCTAAGTTCAAGGTACTACAAATCGAGCTATATGTAGGATCTAAAGAACCCGTGGAACATTTGGATACGTTCAAGGCAAAAATGACACTCCTTGATTCCCTAAGGGAAGTTGCGTGCAAGGCCTTCCCTCTGGCCCTTCGAAAGGTAGTGAGAACGTGGTTAGGAACCCTACTACTGAGCTCTATCAGTAGTTTTGAGGATCTCATTAGAAAATTCTTAACCCAGTTCATGGCAAGCCAGCGTAAGAGGCGATTTTCCATGTACCTCCTCAAGATGAAGCAACAAGAAGACGAAAACCTAAGACTTATCTGGCAAGACTCAACAGGGAGCGTATGACTGCGAGTGATCAGGATGAGAAAATCACGAATCTAAGCCCATTCATAACGGAATTGTCCATAAAAACTCCCGTGACATTGTAAGAATTTATGGACAGGGCAGATGACTTCATCAACCCAGAAGATACCTTGATTGGGCCAAGGAAGTGCGAGCCGGGGTAGGTTGAGGATAGATCAAAAGAAATCGAGAGGGATAAGGGGAAGAAGAAGAATAAAGGGAGAAGAAATACGTGTGTGTAAAAAGAAAGGATAGTTGCATGGCACCCAAGGGTCGAACCTACAAAGTAATGCATTTGAACCTACACGTGCAGATGGGGCACAGAGAGTACGAGTTAAAAGGAGGCAACTGAGCTGTTATGGTGGCCAAAACTTGCCCTTTCTGTGCTTACCACAAGGTTATAGAGCATAAGATGGAAGACTACCACAACCTTAAGCAAAAGATAGTAGCAATGAAGGAAGATGGGGAGCTAGAACTGGTAATCACCTGGCACTCTTCGCCCATAAGACAACCTATGATTAAATGGCAAGAGTTAGATTGAGGATCTAGGAGAAGTGGGAGCTCGAGATAAAAAAGTATGGCATGCGGGGATGAGGAAGGTGGCCCATGGCGAAGTCCAGGGAAGAGCAACATCCCCTAGGAGAGATTTAGACTATAGCAGGGGGATTTGCCGAAGGTGGTCAAACTTCCTCAGGGAGAAAGGCATATGCTTGGAGAGCGAGGTACATAGAGATGTTCGCTATGAAAGGGCAGCCTAAGCAAGCCAAGGAAAGAAGGACTGACACCATCTAATTTAGTGACAAGGATAGCTAAGGGGTACAATACCCTTATGATGATACTTTGGTAGTAACCATGTCGTTTTCGTAAAGATAGGTATCAATCTCGACCAAATTCGTCTATCTCTAACCCCACTAAAGGGATTCTCAAGAGAGGCTATCCAACTAGAGGGCGCCATCAGGTTGTCGGTAACGGTGGGAACAAAGCTACAGGCCTCTTTTGCTATAGTGGACATTCTAGTGGCTAGAACTTGCTCCTTATACAATGTGATCATCAGGCGCCTGACCTTGAACAATTTTGGACCAATTCCACTTGGTGACCAAAACAAGAATCAATGAGCCGTTGGAACTTATAATTTTGGACTAATTCCACCTGGAGACCACAACAAGAATCTGAACTAGATTATGGCCCAAAATCAAGCAGCAACTGGAGTGACTCCTGATTGAGAACAAGGATGTATTTGCTTAGAGCCACGAGCACATGCCCGACATCGACACGGAGTTCATTGAGCATCAGTCCAGTAGAGAAGGAGTTTTAGCATGGAGAAATACACGGCAATTGCAAAAGAAGTTGACCACCTGCTAGTCGCGGGGTTCATTAGAGAAGTCCAAGAGCTAGAGTGGCTTTCAAAGGTAGTTGTAGTAAAAATGTCCAATGGCAAGTGGAGGTTGTGCATTGACTTCACTGATCTAAACAAGGCATGTTTGAAGGATAGTTTCCCCTGCCTCGAATTGAACTAATAGTTTTTTTTTTGATAGCATGAGGAAATATATTTATTAATGAAAAGCTTACACATGTGTATCAATCCAAATAGAAGATTCAATACATTCGGGAATCAAATCCCACCAAGTTTCTAACCCCTCTAAATTCCATGCAAACCTAGCCAAAGAGTATGCTACACCATTTGTTGCACGACCCTTGTGATGAATAGACCATCTTGGCCATCTCTGCAACATTCTTCTGATTTCATGAATAATATTGCCCCAACAAGACAAGGAAGAACTCTCCTTATTCAACTCTTGCACCACAAGACGGGAATCACTTTCTATTTGCAAGTCTAGAATTTCCATAGGAATGCATAATTGTAGCCCTCTTAGAATAGCAAGCAACTCTATCTCAAAAGGATAACTTGGCCATTGTCATCTTGCAACACCATTCCAACACCTGATTCACAAAGATCACTAAAAATGGCCCCATCGACATTGAGTTTTAAGACCCCCTCTGGTGGAGCCACACACCTACAATGTGTTTGTAGGCCTGGTTTGTTTGTTGCCGCAGTAGAAATTTGCTCATCAAAAAGGGACAGTGCATGTTCAATAACCTGCTGTGGTGATAATAGGTTGTTTGCATACAGTTTCTAGTTCCTTCTATACCACATGCCCCCAAGCTATTAGAAAAATTTTTTCCAGCTCCCCTGAGATCCTTCTCTTCATGATAGCATCGACCACTTGCATAAAATTCAACCTGTTGCTTGAGTCTTATAGGAAATGGAACTTATGGAGCCAACTGTTTTTAATCATAGGGCAGTCAAATAAAGCATGATAAAAGTACTCCTCTCCCTCATGGAACCAGTGACAATTTGCCTCCTCAAGAACACACTTGGTTTGAGGTTCAGCAGAGTAGGAAGTCCATTCTTGCACACCCTCCATGCAAAAATCTTTACTCTATGAGGGACTTTAAGTTCCAAAATGCTCCTCTATACCTATCAGTGTTCCTCTACAGAAGAACTTTCAGCTACCTATCTTTCCTTATTCGAGGACAGGAAGAACTTATAAACACTTTTAACTGTGAAAACACCATTCTTTTCATGCTCCCATACCAAACAATCTAAGTTGGGCTCAGTTTTAAGTATTATGTTAAGAACATCATTGGCCTCTCTCTCAGGTAGCAATCTTCTCACATTTTCTACATTCCACCATCGGGTATTCTCATCAATTACACTATCCACTATTAAGTCTCTCATCTGTGAAGCTGAGACAGTTGCAGGGGCAGCCATTCATCTGTGGTTTGGTAGCCAATAATCAGTCCATATCTTATTACCCTTTCCATCCCCAACCCTCCACTTGCCCCCTTTTAACGGAGCATCCTTTGCCTCCCAAGTTCCTCTCCAAACATAAGAGGGGGATAACCTAATTGGGAATCTTGAAAGCTAGTGACAGGAAAGTATCTAGGCTTAAAGATTTTGTGCAACAATGTAGATGTATTCTGCATGATCCTCCATCCCTACTTAGCCAAAAAAGCAATATTGAAGTAATTTTTTGAAGCCCAATCCTCCCACTGCCTTTGCTTCACACTTTTGCCTCTAGCTGACCCATTTAATTTTAGACTCTTCTTGCTTTTGTTCCCACCAAAAATTGGCCATTAGACTCTCAAATTCAGTGCATAAAATTTTTGGTAGCTTGAAGCAACTCATGGTATAGGCTGGTATTGAAAGAGCCACAACCTTGAGTAAAACATCCTTCCTCCTTGAGATAACAACTTCTCTTTCCATCCTTGCAGCTTTGACCATACTCTGTGTTTAATAGATGAAAAAGTTTGATATCTATCTCTTCTAACCAAAGGTGGGAGCCCCAAATACTTGTCATATTGTTGGAAGGATTGAACCCCCCATAAATTAATAATTTCCTCCTACTGGTGTGGAGCTATATTTCTACTAAAGACCATTGAAGTTTTGTCTCTATTGACTTTTTGGCTAGAAGCTTTCTCATAGATCTCCAACTACTAAAGAATGTGCCTACTAGTCTATAGGTTAACTTTACAAAAAAGAACACTATCATCAGCAAATAAGAGATGATTCAATTTTAGTGCCCGTATGCAAACTCTAATCCCTTCAATCTGTTGTTGTGTATTTGTTTGGTTCAAAAGGGATATGAGCCCCTCAACATATAACAGGAAAAGATAAGGGGAGATAGGGTCCCCTTGTCTCAATTGTTGAGTTGGAACTAAAGGCCCCTTAGGATCACCATTTACCAAAATAGAAAAGGAAACTAATTTGACACACATCATTACCAAATTTATCCATTTTGCACTAAGACCCATCTACTGCATAACCTTCTCAAGGAAGTTCCACTCTATTCTATCATTAGCCTTGCTCATGTCTAGTTTGAGTGACATAAAATCATGCTTACCTGTTCTCTTCCATCTCAGGAAATGATCCAATTCGTAAGCCATCAACATGTTATCAGTAATCATCCCACCAAATACAAAGGAAATTTGTGTTGGTGAAATGATTGCAGGAAGGACCCCTTTCAGCCTGTTGGCTAATAGGCAGTCAAAAACCAATTTAGGATTTTGCTTTTTGGGATCAAAATGACATAAGTATGGTTTAGAGTAGAGGGAAACTGACTACTGTTAAGGGAGTGAAGGATTGCCTCAGCTACATCCTTGCCCACCACAAACCAGTATTCTTGGTAGAAAAGAGGGGACATACCATCAAGCCTAGGTGCCTTTGTTGGATGCATTTATTTTAGGGTCACTTCCACTTCTTCAAGCATAAAAGGTTTGTCCATCTGTTCCACTATATCAGTCGTGACTCTACCAAGCAAGTCCCTCCAAGAATTCCATATTGCTAACATTGTCTGCAGCTTTGAAAAGGTCACTAAAATAATTTAGAATGGCTAAGTCCCTTCCCCCTCCCTCTTACCAACAACCTGTAGAGTCTTTAACCCCTTTGATCCAATTCTTTTTCTTTCTCTGAGTAACTTTATTATGAAAATACTTCATATTCTTATCCCCCTCAACTAACCACATAGCCTTCGACCTTTGTCTCCACATAATTTCTCCCCTAGATAGCCATTTTTGAACCTCTTTCCTTGCTTCAAAAATAACCTTGACATTTTGGTTCAAAGGATCACTCTGGTGAATTATCTTAAGTTGCTCCTTAGCTCTATTCAGATTTTGTTGTACATGACCAAAACCAATCTTATTCCACACAGTCAGCTTATCCCCACAATGCTTAATTTTACTCATAACAGTTTCCATATTCTGCCCACCAGGTATCCCCCTCCAACCCTCTTGTATCACTTGTTTGAAATTTGTTGCATCAACCCACATTGCCTCAAATTTAAACAATCTCTTTTTTCTTACCTTTTGCACATCCTCTTCCAACTTCAGTATGATTTGCACATGGGTGGGGAAGGAGGGGATGGAAGACTGGTGGAAGTAGGTGGGGAAGATGGGGATGTGGAGGTAAAGGAGACTATGTTAACAGTCATTACTGATAAAGGAAAGGAAAAGATTACTAGAAGGGGAGGATGGAAGAAGAGAGATAGAGAGAAATGAGAGATTCCTTACATGGGTGGAGGGTAAAGTACTTGAAAAAGAAAAAAGGAAGAGGAGCCGAGGGAAGTATCAGCATCAAAAAAGTCAAAAAAAGGAAGTTTGTGCAGTGAAAGAACTGAGGTCATTCCTCAACAACTATTGGTGGAGGCTGGTTGCCAGCCCCACCAATCCCAATGAAAATTTTAAGTTGGAACTGCCGAGGACTTGGAAACCCTCGTACAGTTCAAGATCTCTATCAAATGGTAGAGCATGAGAAGCCCGATGTAGTGTTCTTGATGGAAACTAGATTAAGCACAAGGAAGTTTAATGGTTTGAAGAGGAGACTTAAGTGTGAGGGTTGCTTTGTGGTGGATCCAGTGGGTCAAAAAGGGGGTCTAGCTCTATTATGGAGTAGTAGAGTACAGCTAGAGGTGTTGAATTTTACACAAAGACACATTAATGCATGGATATCAGGTGAGGTGGATAACTCGAGGTGGTTGTTAACATGCTATTATGGCCACCCTGAAACACATAAGAGGGCTGAAGCTTGGGAATTATTTTCAGCTTTAAACCAAAGTGACTCCCAAGGGTGGTGTGTGTTGAGAGATTTCAATGAAATCCTAACCCAAGGAAGTTTGGGGGTAAGCCCAGGCAAGAGAAACTAATGAAGAATTTCAGAAGGGCATTGGAGAAAGGGAATTTGTCAGACTTGAAATGGAGGGGCAGCAAGTTCACATGGAGTAACGGGCATGAGGATGCTTCTTTTACTAAAGAAAGGCTTGACAGGGCTATAGCTAACCCAACTTGGGTTCAGCTATTTAAGGAGTATTGGGTGGAAGTTCTAACTGGAAGGAGCTTTGATCACAAGCCTATTTTGTTGACCATGAACAAAAGAGACAGATTTAGATGGAAGACAGGTAAAATATTTAGATATGAAGCAAGTTGGGTTAAAGAAAAGGGCTATAAAGAGGTGATTCAAAGGACATGGACAGTTAATGAAGGCAGGAGAGGGTTACAATCATCCATTATAAACCAGCTGGAAAATTGCAGAGGGGCACTCATGGGCTGGAGCACGCACTTATGTTGGGATAGAAACCAAAAAATCAAGGTGAAATCTGAGGCTTTAAGGAGATTACAAGAAGGAGAAAGTAGCCATAATTCAGCTGAGATAAGGAAACTTCAGAGAGAAATTGGATCATTACTCGAGAAGGAAGATTTAAAGTGGAAACAAAAAGCAAAAAGGAACTGGTATGCTTTGGGAGATAGAAACACAAAGTATTTTCATGCATGTGCAAACCAAAGAAGGCTAAGAAATAACATTGATCAGATTGAGGATGGGCAAGGAAGGATTCATAGGGGGCAGTATGAGATTGAGAGGGCTTTTAAATGTTACTTTGAGGATTTATTCTCCTCAACCCAGCCAAGTACTGAAGCATTGGAAGAGTGCCTAAAGCATATGGAACCTCGAGTGACCAGAGAAGCAAATGACAAATTGCTAAGGCCTTCTTGCAAGATGGAGATTGAGGAAGCTATAAAGAGCATGGCACCTTTAAAGTCACCAGGGCTCAATGGTTTTGGAGCTTGTTTCTACCAAACCACTGGGCAACAATTAGAGATGATGTGTGTTTAGCAGTGATAGATCACCTTAATGGTAATACTCCTTTCCATCTTGTTAATTCCACTTATATTGCTCTAATTCGCAAGAAGAAGAATCCAAGAGTAGTTATTGAGTACAGGCCAATTAGTCTTTGCAACATTTTTTACAAAATAGTTTCCAAAGTGCTAGTTCACAAGTTCAAAGGAGTACTGTCAGATATCATTTCAGGCAATCAAAGTGCCTTCATACCTGGTAGAATTATTATTGACAACATCATGTTGGCTTATGAGGTCTTGCATACCATGAAGGTGAGGAAGAAAGGGAATATGGCCATCAAGCTTGACATGTCAAAAGCTTATGATAGGATTGAGTGGGCTTTTGTGAGAGCTATTATGAAGAAGCTTGGGTCCTGTGATGAATGGATTGAACTAGTTTTGAGATGCATCACATCTGTGTCTTACTCAGTTTTAACCAATGGCAAGCTAGGAGCAAAATTTATTCCTTCGAGGGGGCTGAGACAAGGGGATCCCCTATCCCCTTATCTATTCATTTTGTGTGTGAAGGACTAAGCTCATTGCTTAACCATTCAGACTTGATTGGGAATACAAAAGGAGTTTCTATTGTAAGAGGTGGGCTAAGAGTTAATCATCTGCTTTTTGTAGATGATTGCATTTTATTTTGAAGAGCTAGTGTGGAAATGGAAGAATTTACAAGATTTTTTGTTGAGGTATGAGAAAGCTTCAGGTCAATTTCTGAACAAAGATAAGACAACAGTCTTCTTCAGCTGGAATACACCTGTGGTAGATAGGGATCAAATCCTAAGTGAAGGGGGGTCTTTGGCTCAAGGCAGTTATGAAAGATACCTAGGTTTGCCTACCATGGTTGGCAAATCTAAGTACAATTCTTTTAGAGGTCTCAAGGAGAGGGTGTGGCAGAAAATCAACAATTGGAAGAATTGCTTTCTGTCAGGGGCAGGTAAGGAAATTTTGATCAAGGCAGTGCTTTAGGCCATTCCATCTTACACAATGAGTGTGTTTAAGTTGCCCAAAAAACTGTGTAAGGAGATCAATGTGATGTTGTCAAAGTTCTGGTGGGGTAATCAGCAAAAAAGCAATGGGATTCAATGGAGGTGTTGGGAAAAGATGGGGGTAGCAAAGGGTAAGGGAGGAATGGGTTTTAGAGACCTGGCCAGTTTCAATATTGCCCTCCTTGCTAAACAAGCATGGAGATTGTTACAAAACCCTCACTCTTTGGTTGCCAAAATCTACAAAGAGAAGTATTTCAGGAACTCTTCCATTACAAAAGCAAGTTTGGGAAATGCTCCTTCTCTAATATGGAGGAGTGTTTGGAGCTCTTTGGGGCTGTTGAAGGAGGGACTAAGATGGAAAGTGGGGAATGGAACAAAACTTAGTATTTGGGGACAAAAATGGTTGCAAACCCCTTCAACCTTTTGTGTTCAATCCCCCATCTTGAGATTAGATGCTGATGCAAGAGTTATAGAATTGATTGATATTGATACAAAGGAATGGAATGAAGATTTAATCAGGGCAGTATTCAGTGAAGAAGAAGCTAAGCACATATGCAGTATCCCCATTAGTTTAAGGGGTGTGGAGGACAGATTGATATGGGGCCCCTAAAAAAAGGGAGTCTTTTTAGTCAAAAGTGCCTATTTTTTGGAAGAAGACAGAAAGAAGGCAGTGAAGGGAGAATCTTCAAGGGAATCTGTGATGGACAGAAGGTGGAAGTCAATATGGAACTTGAAAATACCTGGTAAGGTGAAAAATTTTATGTGGAAGGCAGGTAATAATCTTTTTGCTACCAGAGGAAACCTATTTTCTAAAAGAGTAATTGACAATCCTATTTGCCCCATTTGTTTAAGAAATAATGAAACAGTGATGCATGTTTTGTGGCAGTGCCTTGCCACTAGTGATGTGTGGGCTGAGTCTTTTAGAGCAGTGCAAAAGTGGGATGACAATGCTGTTGACCTGTTAGAACTTTGGGAGGACATGGTAGGGAAGCTTAGTATGAATGAATTAGAAGAAGTGGCAGTAATTATGAGGGGGGTGTGGATGAGAAGAAACAACTTTATTTTTGAAAACAAGTTTTCCAGCCCAAGTACAGTAATCAGAATTGCCAAAGAAGTGTTGGGAGAATTTCATTCAATGGAGGAGGGGATAGCAGACTCAGAAACGCCAAATAACAGAACCTCTTATGGAATCCAAAAGAATTGGCTACCACCAGGGGAAAATAGTTTCAAAGCTAATTAGGATGTAGCATGTGATACTAAACGAAGGCAAATGGGGATAGGAGTTATCATTAGAGATGAAAAGGGGGAAGTCACAGCAGCCTACTGCGGAGCAAGAAGTAATGTGGATCAACCAGTAATAGCAGAGGGATTGCACTTAGGAAAGTCATAGTGCTTTGTAGTGATTTGGGGCTTAATAGAGTGATTTTTGAATGGGACGCACAAACTATTGTTAAGGCAGTTTACAATCAAGATGAAGACCTGTCATTTTATGGGAATATCATTGAAGATTCAAAGTCTTTTTTAGGCACTTGGTCCAATTGGACAGTTCAGTACACACATAGGGATACAAATACAGTGGCACATAATTTATCAAAGGCAGCAATACAAACAAATGTAGAGCAAGTATGGATAGAAGAGGCACCTTCTTGTATTTCTTCCTGTCTTCAAAAAGACATGGAGGGACTTGTAGATAGTGTTCTATGAATGAATGAAAGAAAGAGGTACCATTTTCAAAAAAAAAAAAGAGTATGATTTGCACATGATCAGAATGAGAGATAACCCCATGAATCACCCTTGCCATAGGATACAGTGAGTGCCACTATAGATTTGCAAGAAATCTATCCAACCTCTCCCTAATAGACTGACCAACTTCTTTTCTATTGCACCATGTAAATGGGTTCCCACTGAATCTGAAATCATGAATATGGCACTCCTCAATCACATCTTGAAATGCCTTTAACATTCTCTTAGGTCTTTGCCTTCCCCGACTTTTCTCTTTATTACTAAAAATCTCATTAAAGTCTCCCATAAGTAGCCACCCGTTATACCTGGGTACCTTGAGAGCTTTAAACAAGGACCAAGACTCATGTCTTTTACTTGCACTTTGTTGCACTTTGTTGCCCATAGAACCCAATTAACTACCAAGTTTCCTCCTCTACATCTGTCTTGCAGACCTTGGCATGAATATGGGACTTTGAGTAGCATTGAATATTCATTTTAAACTGTTGTTTCTAGAGTAATGCTATTCCACCACTTTTACCATCACTACTTACTGCTAGACAGTTTTGAAAACCCAACTTCAATCTATCAAATGCTTGAGCATGTGGTCTTGTCTCTTGAAGAAACAAAACCTCGAGACCTTCCTTTCTAACAAAGTCAGAAAGAGCAAGAATTCCCTATGGGTTTCCAAGCCCATGAGAATTCCAACTTAGGAAGATCATAGCTCCTGGCAGAGCTGATCCACAGCCACTGCCAATACTTCCTGATAGCTTACCCTAAAAGTGGCCCTCCTTCTCAGATACCTAAGCAGGAAGCTTGCTTTTCTTGTCCTTGACTTACTGAGCCTTTCCTCCACCATATGCTTTCTAGCTGGTAGCTCCAAGTGTGGTACAAAGATGGGAGATTGTTTTCCATGACCTCTTTTCTGCTAGGTACTTCTAGTCTGCCCATCATGCTGCATTGAATTGAGTTGATGGGCTTGTTTCTCTTAATGTTCAACTTGTTGGACTATAGTAGTTGACTTGCCACTCTTGTCTTGGGCTTGTGAAGGACCAGTAAATTGTAAGTTTGTAAAGCCCACATGGGGATCCCCCTACACATTTATGCTTTCAGTTCCTATAGTAGCCTATGCGTAATTTGTGGAAGTTGTCATCGTAGCCTTCTATTTTTGAAAAGTGCCATCCTTGACTGAGGAGGTCATCTTCTCTTTTCCACTTTTAGGTCCATCATCCGCTGTGCCAGTTCTTGCTTTAATCACATTCCCACCATCATTATTCATTGATGACAGGTTGGCATTGTTGGTTAACCCCACGGTACTTTCTGCACCACGCTCAGCAGCCCTATTCAACTTCTTCTCTACCTATGATGCAGTAGAACTTCTTTTGTTAAACATCCAGTTCCTCATATGCTTCTGATCAGCACGTAACTAGGTTCCATATTGTTGATAAGTTTCTTTCAAAAATTTACAGCTTAGATCTTTGTGAATGATACGACCACATGTAAAGCAGAATCTTGGGAGGTTTTCATATTGCATAGGACTCCAGATCTTCATACCTTGCAGTGTGATAGTACATCCTCGTGCAAGAGATTTCTTAAGGTCAAACAAAACCTTAACTTGCAAGCATCTCCCCCATCCCACATCATCTTCATCTACCTCAACGTCCTTTACAACCCCTACCATACCTCGCAATTTCTCTACACACGACTTATCCATACCAAACATAGGCAAGTTATGAAATTGCACCCAAAAAAATGCATGATCAAACTTCATCACAGATAACGAAGTAAGGCCATCAAAAGAGATCAATACCAATAACGGAGATGCAAAAACAAAGACGAATAAATTGCTTCCCACCTCCTTAACCAACACTGGTTTGCTTAGATGGAAGATTTTTGCCAACATTGCCTCAGCAATATTTTTCCCCACCAAGAGATCACACCACATCTTTCCTATCAAGCTTCTATCGCTTTTGCTTTGAACATTAGGTGGAGATGCACCATCAACATTAATGATCGTATCTTCATCCTCACTCAAACGTAGGTTGCCCCCACTTGGACTGCAGCTCCTCCATGAGACAGACTTGACCACCACCTTTATTCACTCAAGCTAGAGCTAGAGAGGAAACTTAAAACTCATAAAAAAGAGAGGGCAACGGATCGAGCTAATAGTTGACTCCATGGTAGGGCATCAAATGTTGAGCTTTATGGATGCCTACTCTAGCTACAATCAGATTCAGATGAGCGAGGATGATTGGCATAAGACCTCTTTCAAGACATATTGATGACTGTATTGTTACCTGCTTCAATCTAAAGAACACCAGGCCACTTACCAAAGAACAGTATGTTTTAAGGACCAGATTGGAAGTATCATGGAAGTTAAGTGGACAATATGCTCATAAAAATCAAGAGGCCTGAGCACTATTGGAAAGACTTGTGGGTGACCTTTGTCATTCTGCAACACTACTATATGAAGTTTAATCCGGCGAAGTGAGCCTTTGGCATGGACTCGGGCTAGTTGTTGGGCTTCATGGTCTCAGAAAGAGAAATCAAGGTGAATCCTAAGAAAATTGAAGCAATTCTCAACATGATAATGCCCAAGAACCTCAATGAGGTACAAAGATTGGCTGGGAGAATCACTGCGCTTAATAGATTCATATCCAAGTCAATGGAAAAGTGCACCCCCCTTTAACAAAAGTGCTGCATAAGATCCATTCGTGGAACGACAAATGTAACGAAGTACTTGACACCTAAAAGAGTATCTGGCCCAGTCCCCCCTCCTGACTCAGAAATGTAAGAGGAATTCATATATTTGTACCTGTCTACTTCCTCAAATGCAAGAACAACAGTGTTAATGAAAAATGAGGACAATACCTAGAGGCCAAGGTAGTACATGAGCTAGGCCTTGAAAGGACTCGAAACACGTTACCCCTTTGTGGACATGCTGGCGTTCGCACTTGTGACAATGGCCCACCGGCTAAGGCCTTACTTTCAAGCTCACCCAATGAAGTTGATAAAAAATCCTTTAAGAAAGGCCTTGTGGAAGCCAAACATATCTAGGAGCCTCATGAGTTGTTCAATTGAGCTGAGTGAGTTAGGCATTGAGTATTTCCTACCGGGCGCATTAAAAGGGCAAGTATTAGCGGATTTTATCGTAGAATTTATTGATTTTCCCAAACCAATGTAAAAAATCTAGCTGAAAGTCATGGTGGATTGATGTCGTTAGCTCCTCTTGCTAATTAGGAGGAGGGCGGACATGTTCATTATGACCGGAGATGGAAAATAAATCTATTATGCGATAAAATTCGCATTCAAACCAACCAACAATGAGGTAGATTACGAGGTGCTACTGGTAGGACTCACCATAGCAGAAGTGTTGGGAACAAGCGAGATTGACGTACAGGCAGATTCATTGGTGCTAGTTAACCAGGTGATAGAGGAGTACACAGCCAAGGGACACAAGCTAAAGATTCTAGCTATAATACTTCACCATCAACTGAATTTCACGATGCAACAGTTGTTGAGCAAGCCGATTAGCACAAACTGCATTTGGGATAGATGAATAAGCCCTTCCTTGGGAAGTAATTACCAAAATATTGGAAACCCATTTGGCCGGAATATTGATCTTGGAGTTGAGCTCGGATATACCTAAATGGGCATTCAAGGTAGTGAAGTACTAGATTGACGGCAGGCTTTTTGAAGACAAACAAGTGGTGCAAAAGGTAAGCAATAAAGCAACCCACTTCACCCTTGTAGTTGAGGTATTATACAGGATAGGTTTTTCTACCTCCTTCTTTAGATGTGATGGCAGAAATACATGAAGGAGCATGCCGGATCCACTTAGGCGGAAGAGCTCTAGGCAGAAAGGTCGTAAGGGCAGGATATATTGACCACATGCCCTTAGGGGTGCGAGGAAATTCGTTAAAAAGTAAGTAAAATGCCAGCTACATTTTGATGCCTCATTACCCGCCAGAAGAACTAATGTTGATCATCTCTCCATAGCCCTTTGCACAATGGAGAGTTGATATCATAGGACCCATAGCTTTGAGAAAAGGGGGAGTAAATATCGCAGTGGATTACTTAACAAAACGAGCAAAGGCTTAAGCCCTGGCAACCATAAAGACCAACAACATCATTGGGTTCCTGCGAAAGGCCATCGTGTGCTAGTTTGATGTACCAGGGAACATAATTTCAAATAACGGGCTGTAGTTAGATTTCCACCGCTATCGAAACTAGTGTGCTGAGCTTGGGATCAAGGTCACGTATGCCTCCTCTGGCCATCCTCAGGAAAATTGGCAGGTTGAGGCCATAACTAAGACCATGGTTGGCATCTTAAGGAAAAGGTTAGAAAGCAATAGGGGACTATGGCATAGGAACTCCCGTGAGTCCTGTGGGCATATAGAACAATCACAAAAACCCTGACAGAAGAGGCCCCATTTACTATGGCATAAGGGAGAGAAGTAAAGATATGAGTATAGATTAGGATGCCAAGCTACAGGGTCCTATGTTAAGACGAAGAGTTGAATCATAGGGGGCTGGAAGAGAACCTTAACCTGCTAGAGGAGAGGATAGAAGAATCAGGAGTCAAGGAGGTCTGCTCACAAGAGGAAGGCCAAGCGCTACTTCAACATGATGGACCTTAACCATCATCAACACAACTAAGGGAAAAGCGAGACATCTCCCCCCAATTACTGGAGGGAGATGCAGTGGGCAAAGATGGAGTCCCCGCCCCGTCTATTCCAGAGAGACCAACCATCTCTTAGGAATTACCCCTAAAAGGAAACTTGGGACTAGAGTGAACCTCACCAGGATTGACCTCAATAAAAGGGGCCTAGAGATTAGGGCACGAATCCTCCACCTGCATGCCGAGATTGTTGTCGAAGCTGAGCAACGAGCATTATACACACCTATAGAACCTCCAGGGGAGGGAGAGTGAGTGGAAGAAACGTGTCCTAACTTGAGATTTCCCCTCTTAACTAGACTATTCAAACTTGGAGGGGAACCCTTTGGCTTGTCAAAGGTCACCCAAGCCACTAGAATGAAAGTCTCTCCAAATTGAGGGGGCAAAGAGTTTAGGAAGCATCAACGCCATTCTCTCCTCCTCCTCCTCATGAAGAACCTCCACAAGAGCGCTAGAATTCTTTGGAGGTGGAGGAGATGGGGGTGAGCACCAGAGGCTATCAAAGGACTCAACTCTAAGGGGTAGAAGGGTCGGCCTCCAGAGTGAACCTTCCATGGATAGGTTTCAACCCACCACAGGGTTCAAGGAAACCAAAATCTATCATTGCCCCCAACTTCTTCTTCCCTTGGCGGGGTATCTTCACCAAGTCACTAGGAAGGACCACTGCAAGTCCTTGAGCGCAAAGGAACCCTCTCCTTTGGAAGTGCCACGATTGAATGGGTTGGCACAGAACCCCCCTGTTGAAACACAAGAAGGCAGTGTTGATTACGCCCAAAACATAACGCGGTAGTTGCAGTACAGTTTTGGGATGTCGATTCCACAGGGAGACAGATTAAAGAAAATACAACAAATAATAAAAAGAACTAAAGGAAAATAATTAATGATCAATAAGAGGAAATTGATTTTAATATGATTCAGCAAGTAAATTAACAATGATAAAAATTAAGATCACTAAAATTATAAATAGTAAAGCATCAGGAATCCCTTGCACAAATTTGGATATTTCTAATTATTCTTGATTCAATAAATTACACAATTAGAGATTTATTCAAATTCCCCAATTGGAAGATATAGAATTAAAAACTATTTTAATCGAAAAATAATTCTTTAATAAATCATTCACTACTTTTAAAAACTCTGTGATTTATCATCCTCATTGACAAAACCCAGCGACGACAATATACCAAGTGGGCAATATTGCAGTAAAGAATTAAATCAATAAAGACAATAAATTAATCCAAACATAATCAAGAATTTTAACCATTCTATATAAAAAGCATGACTGAATCTATGAAGGGAATCAATTCCTAAATTATTTGGATATAAGAAAATAACATAAATAATTAGTGAATGATAAACAAGAATTTGCATTAATATAGAACAATCACATGAATCAAAAATAAATTAAAAACACCCTCAATTGTGCAAGTTCATCCCTAGCTTTACTTAAGGACTTAGCTGTCCATTTCAAGAATCAAAACAATTCTCAAAATAAACACTAAGTCTGAAACTCTCTCTCAAATTAATTCTCCAATTCTCTCTCAAAAATCTGATGATTTCTTCATTCATTTACAAGCCTTTTTATAGGCTTCAAAAACCAACAAGCAATAGTTGCCGTAGCCCACTTCCACTTCTTATTTCTTCACTTTCCGCGCCTCATGGATGTACAGTTGTTTTTTTTATTATTGTTTATTCTTTCTTTCCAGCCGAAACCGACCGAATGATCTGCGTATTTTTATTTTCTTTCTTCTTCTTTTCTTTGCGCCAAACTGAGTGGGTTGGTTGTTCATCATCTTGTCTTCCATGTGTCTGTTTCTTTTCTTTTCTTTCTTTCTTTTTTCTTTCGTTCTCTGCTTTCCAGCCGAGACCTACCTTCTTTCCTTTTCTTTTTCTTTCTTTCTTGCGCCGTTCGGTTTTCTTTTATTTTTCTTTCACAGTGCACCGACTGAATGATCTGCGTATTTTTATTTTCTTTCTTCTTTCCAGCTTCAACTAAACCGAATGGGTCTAATCCTTTCTTTTTTTTTTCTTTTGCACGGAACTCCAGCTAGCCCGACCATGTGAATGGAGAGCAGCTGCCTCCACCAAGCCGTGTTGCATTTTGTTGCCCAGTGATTCATTTCTCTGTGAGTTGGCCATAATGTGAGTTTCATCTCCTGTTGTCCCGCGTATGGCCTACTGTTCGAAACCCTTTTTCTTTTCTATTCCTATCGGCATGCATACGAACAACACCACTGCCTTTGTCAAGAGCAAATATTCTTCTCGCTAGCGTTCGGCTCCCACTTGCTTTCCAGGTCATTCCACTGTCTTTTATTTTTATCCTTCTTTGTTTCATGTTCTGTGTTTATCGGTTTTTAAGTGGAATGGTACTGCTGGGCTGTGCATGGGAGCTTTGGACGATGACTCACGGTGTACTTCATGATGGAGACGCCGTGCAGTGGAGGAGACTAGGCTTCGAGTGCGTCAGTTGCCAGGAAACGGGTGGAGGTGCTGCTGGTTCGAATTTATCCACGGCGAGAGGTTGAAGAAGACTCGCAACGACATGTCGTTTTTTGGCAAATGACAGGTCGTTTTCCTCAAACGGCAGATTCAAAACACGTGCAAAATGACATGTCGTTTGGGTTGCAGACCAAACGACATGTCGTTTAGTCTGCATAGAAAATTAAAAATAAAAATAAAAATAAAATAAAATGAAATAAAACAAAATAAAATAAAACAGATAGAATAAATAATAATCACATAAAAAATAAAACTAGAAAAAGAAAATAAATAATTAAATAAAAATTAAACAAAAACTAAACTAAAATATTAAAAGTGTGTTGTGCATGTGAGGAAATAAAATCAAATAAAATCACAAGTTATAAAAATAAGCATAAACTATGCTTTTAATCAATTTAAATCACGACTTGGATTTATTGCCTCTTGATCATTTTTCATCTAAAATCAATGATAAAATAATAAAATAATTAAAAATATATTGATTTTAACTATATAAACTATACAATAATGCAGCTCAATCACACCCCCAACTAACCTTTTGCTAGTCTTTGAGCAAAATAGTGAAAATTAATTGAGATAAATATTGCATAAAACTCGAAATTCAAACAAAAGCAATCAAACATAATAATGAATTCTCACAAATGCAACACATGACTATCAATCCCCGGGAGCTATATTCACCAAGACTGTCTCAACAATCTTTCACAAAGAATTGGAGAAAATATCTTTGAACACAGATGTGTGTATGTTGACTGTGTGTTCTTCATTACTAGCCAGGATTTGTCTCAGGATTTTTCAACTTTAAGATTAATCATTGCTGATTCTAACTACCTCAAAGCCCAAGGGACTAGCAGTTTTCACGCGAACTCTGTTTAAAGGTTGAGCACTCCACCCCCAAAATTTGGGTAACTGTTTCTAACCCTTTCCTTGGGAAAGCTTTATACGCTTCATCCTTTATTACACATTTTTTTTTTAGACAGATTTAAAACAGTGAGGAATCGAACCTAGGACTGTGCACCTAACCCACACATTCCCAAGTTCGCCCTTACCACTGAGGCAAATCCGTGATGGTTTTTTTTTTTTTTTTAATAAAAGGCTCGGTAGTCCTGCAATTTAGTTCTCCTGTGTTAAATAAGTGAATAGTAATAAAGAACACTGTGAGTATGTGCAAAAATGTCCTTTAAGATCTTCCCTTCATTATATATAAGTCATGCCAAGTCTATCTCAATAAATATAGCATCCCGGTGTTTCAAGTCACACATCAAACAAAATATGATGCATCAGGAATTATGTTCTATGCTTAGGGTTGAAAATAAATCTTCATAAAAAAAAATTCCGTTCATCTACACCACCAAGATGCTCAAATTTTACAAAATGAAATAATAGAGTGTGTGTCAATTATGTGTATATCAGTGCATATTGCATTAAGACAAAATATTGTTTATCACATGCACATACGCTAATTTTTTTTTTAAAACAAAAACATAAAAGAAATGACTCATTTAAAAACGGGTTTTCTTAGACTCAATATCCCTAAAGAAATACCATCAAACAAATGGGATAACATGCAAGATAACTACTTTGCCAAAGCGGACACTTGCGATCATTGTGCAATCGCGTGTCGGTATCACTTCATCATGCCAGGAAATCCTGGATGCTAACATGATTTTTTTTTTTTAACAAAAAAATTGAATTTGCACCACTACCCCCCAACTTAAATGAAACATTTTCCTCAATGTTTTTTTTTTAAATCAAAATTAACTGGGGAGTAGCTAATATTGGTAGAAGACACCTGAAAAGTGACATGGGATGTCGTCACCAAAAATTGTAACCTGAAATGACAAAATAAAACTAACTTGCAAACAAAAACAAAGAAAACAACAGCAAGCAAAAGGAAAAGAAAAACATACCTGAGGTGTGGTCAAGGTTGATAGATTGGATCCATAAGTGGAATGTCTTCCACTTCCAGAATTTTTCTATCAATCAACACTTTAAGGCGTTGACCATTTACTTTAAAGATCCGACCATCCTTAGGATCCTCTATCTCTACCGCCCCATTTGCAAAAACATTTTTTATTACAAAAGGGCCAGTCCATCTAGACCGAAGTTTTCCTGGATGCTTATGGAGTCTAGAATCATATAAGAGCACTTGATCATTAGGTTTAAATGTTTTTCGCAAAATATTTTTATCATGAAATGCTTTCATTTTAGCCTTATAGATTCTAGAGTTCTCATAAGCATCGTTTCTTAATTCTTCTAGCTCGGTCAACTGAAATTTTCTAAGCTTACCTGCTTCTCCCATGTTGAAATTGAAATGCTTGATGGCCCAATAAGCTCGATGCTCAAGCTCCACAGGTAAGTGACAAGGCTTTCCGAAAATAAGCCTATAAGGTGACATGCCTAAGGGAGTTTTAAAAGCTGTATGGTAGGCCCAAAGCGCATCAATTAGTCTCAAAGACCAATTTTTATGATCTAGATTGACCCTTTTTTCTAAAATTTGATTAATTTTCCTATTTGCAAGTTCTACCTGTCCACTAGTTTGGGGGTGATAGGCAGTAGAAATTTTATGAACAACCCCATACTTTTTCATCAAAGTCTCAAATGAACGGTTAAAATGTGTGCCTCAGTAACTAATGATAGCACGTGGTGTACCAAAATGAGATAACACATTCTCTTTGAGGAATTTAATTACCGTTCCATTATCATTGCTCCTGCAAGCTGCTGCCTCTACCCATTTTGACACATAATCTATTGCCACAATAATATATTGATATCCAAAAGAAGGAGGAAATGGTCCCATAAAATCAATGCCCCAACAACCAAAAATTTCAATCACTAAGATCGGGTTTAAGGGCATCATATTACGACGGGACAGAGCTCCAAGCATTTGACACCTTTCGCATGAGCGACAATAGATATTTGTGTCTTTAAATAAGGTGGGCCAATAAAATCCACACTGTAGAATTTTTGCAGCGGTTTTTTTCATTGAAAAATGGCCTCCACAATCTTGAGAATGACAAAATTCTAAGACGCTAGTAATCTCCTCATCAGGGATACAACACCTTATAATTTGGTCAGGGCAATATTTGAAGAGAAAAGGTTCATCCCAATAGAAATTTCATACCTCAATCATGAACTTCCTCTTGTCTTGCGCGTTCCAATCTGCCAGTATCTCTTCTACAACCAAATAATTCACAATATGAGCAAACCATGGTAAAGAAGTAATAGAGAATAAGTGCTCATCTGAAAAATTATCCCTAATTGGCATGTGATTGGTGGTGTCCTCAAAAGTGAGCCTTGAGAGATGGTCGGCCACTACGTTTTCAACTCCCTTCTTATCTTTGATGGTGATGTCAAATTCCTGCGAAAGTAAAATCCACCGTATTAACCGCTCTTTAGCATCCTTCTTTGTAAAAAGATACTTAAGAGCTGCATGATCTGTGAAAATAATAATAGGAGAGCCAATCAAGTAAGCACGAAACTTATCCAAAGCAAACACTACAGCTAGCAACTCTTTTTCAGTAGTTGAGTAGTTCATTTGAGCATTGTTTAGAGTTCTACTAGCATAGTAAATGACATAGGGCTTCCCTTCCTTTTACTGTCCAAGGACAGCACCAACAACATAATCACTGGCATCGCACATAATCTCAAAAGGTAAAGTCCAATCAGGTGGTTGCATTATGGGTGCTGAGGTAAGTTTACCAGTCAGTGTTTCAAATGCCTCTTGACAGGCTTGTGTCCACTTAAATGGAGTATCTTTAGCCAGGAGGTTACATAGTGGTCTAGATATGACAGAAAAATTCTGTATGAACCTCCTATAAAAACCTGCATGACCAAGAAGGGATCTAACATCTTTTACTGTCTTTGGTGTAGGCAACTTAGAAATTAATTCAATCTTAGATTGATCAACCTCTATCCCCTTAGAAGAAATGATGTGCCCTAAGACAATACTTGAAGGTACCATAAAGTGACATTTTTCCCAATTTAAAACTAGTTCCTTCTCCTCACAACGGGTCAGCACTTTCTTCAAATTCAATAAACATGTATCAAAAGAAGATCCAAAAACAGTCAAGTCATCCATGAAAACTTCCATGCTATTTTCAACCATGTCACTGAAAATACTCATCATGCAACGTTGAAAAGTAGCAGGTGCATTACACAATCCAAATGGCATTCTTCGAAATGCATAAGTACCAAAAGGACAAGTGAAAGTGGTTTTATCTTGGTCTTCTAAAGCAATTTCAATTTGGTAATAACCAGAATAACCATCCAAGAAACAATAGAAAGGATGACCAGCCACAAGGGGAGAGGAAAATGATCTTTCCGGGTGGCAGCATTCAATTTCTTGTAATCAATGCACATTCGCCACCTAGTCACCAGTTTTGTAGGGACTAATTCTCCTAGGTTATTTTTCACCACGGTAATTTCTGACTTTTTAGGAACAACCTGTGTAGGACTTACCCATTTATTATCAGCAATTGGATATATGATTTCTGCATCTAATAGTTTCAACACTTCATTTTTCACCACTTCTTTCATAGTGGGATTAAGCCTACGTTGGGGGTCTCTACGAGGGCTAGTTCCTTCCTCTAGATTGATTTTGTGAGAACAGACCAGGGGACTAACACCTTTTATATCAGCAATGCTCCAACCTAAAGCTGGCTTATGTTCTCTTAGGGTCTAAATTAATTTATCACCTTGCAACTCAGACAATTCAGATGAGATAATAACAGGAAAAGTATCACCTGGACCAAGAAAAACATGTTTTAATCATTTAGGCAGAGGCTTCAATTCCACTTTGGGTGCTTCCACACTTGAAGGGATTTGTTTTTCACCTTTCTCAGGTAATTCTCAAACTTTGGTTGCCATGCCAGAGTGCCATAATCCTAAATTTTATAAAAAATAGTACAAATGTCAACTAAGTTAGAAGGATCACTGATAGAATCAAATTCAAAATTAACAAGAAAATACTCAATGGGATCAAAATCATGAGTTGTAGAAATTCCCCTTTCCACGAGTGAGTCAATCATGTATGTCTCATGACTCTCGTCATTGTCTTCGGGTTGTCTCGTAATATGGAAGACATTTACCTCAAGGGTCATGTTTCCAAAAGATAGTTTCATCAACCCATTCCTGCAGTTTATAAGTGCATTAGCCGTAGCAAGGAAAGATCTACCCAAAATTAAAGGAATTTTAGAATTAGTGTCAACGACAGAGGTGGTGTCCAAAATTAAGAAATCAATAGGATAATAAAATTTGTCGATTTGAATTAGAACATCCTCTACAATCCCCCGGGGTATTTTGACTGAACGGTCAGCCAATTGCAATACCACAGAGGTTGGTTTGATTTTTCCCAACCCCAACCCCAACTGCAAATAAATAGAGTATGGCATTAGATTTACGCTAGCTCCTAAATCTAGCAAAGCTTGGCCAAACTCATGATCTCCAATAGTGCATGCAATGGTTGGACAGCCAGGATCCTTATACTTTGGAGGAATCCGCTGCTCAATTAGAGCACTGACCTACTCTGTCAGGAATGCTGTTTTCTTTACATGGTGCTTCCTCTTAACTGTACACAAGTTCTTAAGAACTTTTGCATACGTAGGAACTTGTTTAATGACGTGTAAAAGAGGAAGATTGATTTTTACCTGTCTTAGATTCTCTAAGATTTCGTTATTAGCATCCAGAGTCCATTTGTTTGATTTTAGAGCTTCAGGGAATAGTACCTTAACAGGACTCTTTGTCACTTCAGATTCCTTAGGTAGCTCAGCATTACTACTATCTTGATCCACACCCTCTGATTTGTCTGTTGGGATGTGTAATAACTTACCGCTTCACGTTACAATGGCATTCACATCCTTCAAATTCTCTTGTGCCATGTGTTGACCATGGGGGGCGGACTGGGTTTGAGAAGGGAATTTACCTCGCTCATTCACACTTAAGGAGCTCATCAATTTGGACACTTGGCTCTTTATCTCTTTATTTTCTTCCACAACCTACGTAATCAAGGATTCAAACTTTTGGTTAGTCTTACCCTGTGCTTCGATAAAGGCATGCAAAATATCTTCTAAAGGACTCCTAGAGGATGAAGGTGCATGATATGGTGCAGTATATAATCTAGGGGGTTGTGCAGGCTGCTGGTTTTCAGACTTCTAGCTAAAATTGGGATGATTGCGCCACCCCGGATTATAGGTATCTGAGTAAGGTGTAAAAGGCTTTTTGTACATACCTAAAGCATTACACTGTTCCCCATAGATCCCTTTCATCTCAACAAATGTGGGACATTCTTGGGCCAGGTGATCTACCCCGCCACACACAAAGCATGGTCCAAAAGACTCCGTATGATTAGCCATGTGTGTTGGTTTTAAGTCTTTAGTCTTTAATGCATCTAGCTCCCGAGTGAGCATCTCAACTTTAGCCTTTAGGCTATCTTCTTCTCTGAAATGGTAAATTCCACCACCATTTAGATTTCCAGTAGGTCGTGACCTATTTGTGCTTTCAGTAGCACTAGGTCCAGTCCAAGTGTGAGCCTTTTCAGAAAGCTCATTGAGGTATTCTATGGCCTCATCAGGATCTTTTTGTAAGAACGCACCATTACACATCATCTCCACAAATTGGCGCTCTCTAGGTGTAAGTCCCTCATAAAAGTAGCTCACTAAGCGCCAATTCTCATACCCATGGTGAGGACACATACTCAGCAACTCCTTAAATCTCTCCCAAGACTGATACAAAATCTCATTGTCCTTTTGCACAAAGGTGGAGATTTGTCTTTTTAAAGCGTTGGTCTTATGCAGAGGAAAGTGTTTATTAAAGAAGACCTGAGTCATCTCATTCCATGACTCAATAGATCGGGGTCTCAGTGAGTATAGCCAACTCTTAGCTTTATCCTTTAAAGAGAAAGGAAAGAATTTAAGTCTCACAATGTTATCAGTTACGTTTGGACTTTGAAAAGTTGCAACTACTTCCTCAAACTCCCTAATGTGCACATAAGGATTTTCATTTTCCATGCCATGAAAAGTAGGGAGTAACTGTATCATCCCTGGTTTAAAATTCAATTGGCGAGTATTAGCAGGAAACATGATGCATGATGGTGTAGCTGTGCATGTAGGGTGGAGGTAATCCTGAAGAGTCTTAGTGGGTTAATCCCCGTGTTCACTCATTTCTTCAAAACTAGATGAATTGTCAAATAAAGGATTTGAAAAATTTGATCCTGACTCTGGCACAGGTCTACAAGAAAATCTACCCAAAGAATATCTATATATGTGCATGCAAGGTAACCAAATAATAAAAATAATATAACAAGAAAGAAGGGAAAAATAAAAAAATAAAAAAAATAAAAATAATGATAATAAAATAATAGTAATAATGCAGCAAGTTAAAAAGAATGAACGAAGTTACCACCTTTACAAACTACTGAAAAATTATCTAGAAATTCTTCTACCGTCTCTCAGGCAACGGCACTAAAATTTGATTACGTCCAAAACATAACGCGGTAGTTGCAGCACAATTTTGGGGTGTCGATTCCACAGGAAGACAGATTAAAGAAAATACAACAAATAATAAAAAGAACTAAAGGAAAATAATTAATGATCAATAAGAGGAAATTGATTTTAATATGATTCAACAAGTAAATTAACAATGATAAAAATTAAGATCACTGAAATTATAAATAGTAAAGCATCAGAAATCCCTTGCACAAATTTGAATATTTCTAATTATTCTTGATTCAATAAATTACACAATTAGAGATTTATTCAAATTCCCCAATTGGAAGATATAGAATTAAAAACCATTTTAATCGAACAATAATTCTTTAATAAATCATTCACTACTTTTAAAAACTCTGTGATTTATCATCCTCATTGACAAAACCCAGTGACGACAATATACCCAGTGGGCAATATTGCAGTAAAGAATTAAATCAATAAAGACAATAAATTAATTCAAACATAATCAAGAATTTTAACCATTCTATAGAAAAAGCATGACTGAATCTATGAAGGGAATCAATTCCTAAATTATTTGAATATAAGAAAGTAACATAAATAATTAGTGAATGATAAACAAGAATTTGCATTAATAAAGAACAATCACATGAATCAAAAATAAATTAAAAACACCCTCAATTGTGCAAGTTCATCCCTAGTTTTACTTAAGGACTTAGCTATCCATTTCAAGAATCACAACAATTCTCAAAATAAACAATAAGTCTGAAACTCTCTCTCAAAAATCTGATGATTTCTTCGTTCATTTACAAGTCTTTTTATAGGCTTCAAAAACCAACAAGCAGTAGTTGCCGTAGCCCACTTCCACTTCTTATTTCTTCACTTTCGGCGCCTCATGCATGTACATTTGTTTTCTTTTCTTTTTTTTATTGTTTATTCTTTCTTTCCAGCCGGAACCGACTGAATGATCTGCGTATTTTTATTTTCTTTCTTCTTCTTTTCTTTGCGCCGAACTGAGTGGGTTGGTTGTTCATCATCTTGTCTTCCATGTGTCTGTTTCTTTTCTTTTCTTTCTTTCTTTCTTTTTTTTTCGTTCTTTGCTTTCCAGCCGAGTCCTACCTTCTTTCCTTTTCTTTTTCTTTCTTTCTTGCACCGTTCAGTTTTCTTTTGTTTTTCTTTCACAGTGCACCGACTAAATGATCTGCGTATTTTTATTTTCTTTCTTCTTTCCAGCTTCAACTAAACCGAATGGGTCTGATCCTTTCTTTTTTTTTTTCTTTTGCACGGAACTCCAGCTAGCCCGACCGTGTGAATCGAGAGCAGCTGCCTCCACCAAGCCGTGTTGCATTTTGTCGCCCAGTGATTCATTTCTCTGTGAGTTGGCCATAATGTGAGTTTCATCTCCTGTTGTCCTGCGTATGGCCTACTGTTCGAACCCCTTTTTCTTTTCTATTCCTATCAGCATGCATACGAACAACACCACTGCCTTTGTCAAGAGCAAATATTCTTCTTGCTGGCGTTCGGCTCCCACTTGCTTTCCAGTTCATTCCACTGGCTTTTATTTTTATCCTTCTTCATTTCATGTTCTGTGTTTATCGGTTTTTACGTGGAATGGTGCAGCCGGGCTGTGTATGGGAGCTTTGGACGATGACTCACGGTGTACTTCATGATGGAGACGTCGTGCAGTGGAGGAGACTGGGCTTCGAGTGCGTCGGTTGCTAGGAAATGGGTGGAGGTGCTGCTGGTTCAAATTTATGCACGGCGAGAGGTTGAAGAAGACTCGCAACGACGTGTCATTTTTTGGCAAATGACAGGTCGTTTTCCTCAAACGGCAGATTCGAAACACGTGCAAAACAACATGTCGTTTGGGTTGCAGACCAAACGACATGTCGTTTAGTCTGCGCAGAAAATTAAAAATAAAAATAAAAATAAAAATAAAATGAAATAAAACAGATAGAATAAATAATAATTACATAAAAAATAAAACTAGAAAAAGAAAATAAAAATTAAATAAAAATTAAACAAAAATTAAACTAAAATATTAAAAGTGTGTTGTGCATGTGAGGAAATAAAATCAAATAAAATCACAAGTTATAAAAATAAGCATAAACTATGATTTTAATCAATTTAAATCACGACTTGGATTTATTGCCTCTTGATCATTTTTCATCTAAAATCAATGATAAAATAATAAAACAATTAAAAATATATTGATTTTAACTATATAAATTATGCAATAATGTAGCTCAATCAAGTGTCATTGCTCAAAGAGTGGCAACTCTAAATCTCTTCCAAGCCATGGATGCAGGGGCAATCTCTTCCCTTTTCTATTCCTAATTCAAGAGAGAAGGGGGAGGCCTCTTCCTACTGGGGATATGAGCTACACCTAGAATTTTGGACCATGGCCATCGAACAAAGCAAGATCAATTTGGAGACATGAGGAAATGATCTATGCTCTCCCAAGTAAGGAGAGCATTGGTCATGACCCCATCTGAGTTTGCTCAAACCCAGGAACAGAAAAATTCTAGACGACCAACTACTTGTTGGGAAAGGGTCACGTCCAAAGAATTGCAGTAGGAATATGCCCCCATATGGCCTGAATAGGAAACTCGTCGTGCCCCGCTTCACCCACAGGAAACTCCCAACCAACATTGAAAAGAAAGACTTCTTGCTCCATTCTTTGATATGTGAAAGGCGAGACTCTAGCTACACTACCTTATTGCTTGTCAAAACACGAAAGCTATATAGGTTGCCCAGGTGCAGCCGAATGTTTTGATAATGAATGAACTCATGGACCATTTGGTCCAGGTACTTGTCGTTCGTCAATTCTAAGGCTAGACACCATGCCATGCATCATGACAATAGGATTTCCCCAAGGCTTGGTTTTGAGCAAACCTCTTTTGACTGATCAAATGATCATAAAAATGAACATTAAACATATTCACGAAAACTAGACTCAAAGAGAAACAACTTTCATGAAGAAAATTATGTGAGAAAATACTTACAACTATTTCAAAAAGGTCGAATAATCTGAGCTAGAAAATTAGCCCGAAAGTCTGGTTTTCTCTCCAAGGAAAGAGTTGGAAAGTGATGAAATGAAGAGTGAATGGACTTGGATGCCTTCTACACTTTTGGAGGGTGATGGGAGCTTGTGAATGACACTTGTAATGATGGTTGTGTCAGCCAAAAGAAAGGGCAAAACTAGCCCATGGTTTTCTGCCTTGGACAGTCGAGTGAGAGGGAGGCGTGATGTGGCGTTTTACCACCACATCATGTACTATTTGGGGCTGCTTTGAGCGGTGTTTGGTCAGCCATGACAGGGGGGAAACTTCCTCCACAAGCCTTTCCAAGGTGGCTCAATTTCATGGGCTTTAATAGGCCTTAACCAAATGGGCTCTCATTCAAGATTTCAATAGGGTTTGGTTGGAGTTTGGGTTACTATCAAGTCCAAATCTAATTTTTCTTGGTTCAATAAAATTTCTAAGATTTAAAAGAATAAATAATGATGTCATAACTTGAATTTGAGTGGTTAGTAGTGTTGTGAAATTTTGCAAGGGCACGAAATCGTACCAAGTAATATAGTGATAAAGAAAAATGTCGAACCCACAATGACTATTTACCTATTAACTATTGAAATTGTTCTAATTCTAAGTTATTTGAAAATTAAAAAAAGTAATGGATTTTGAATTTGAAAAACAGCAACAAATTAAATTAAAACAACTAATGAAGAATTGACCAAACACTTGAAAAGACAAAGATTTCACCCAAGAAGAAAACATTAAGGCATCCAACTCACCTAACCAATCCAATCCTAAATCCTAACCATACAATCAATCAATTATCATCTTATTTGATGACAAAATATTCTAACTTATCTAAGATCCTCTCTCGAGTAGAATTAGGATTACCCAACATACAATAACCCACGATATGTCTATGCGAATTTAAAGCATTTGAGCACATTAAGATTAATAATATTTCACATAAAAACTGCACAAATCACATTGGCACATTCCTTTCTTTCATTCAGTTCATTGCATATTTCATACGAAGCTAAATTACATGCATTATCTCTCGAATTAACATGCACAACAAATCATTCAACTATTGGCCAAATAATTGAAAGCATTAAACTGAATGATATATACTCAAAAAGAATGATAAAATTATGATAACATATAAATAAGATTCGAGATTGTCAAGGAGAGGCTACATTGTAGCTTTAGCAATAGAAATTCATTCATAATAGAATTAAACAAACCATAATAATTCTGGAATTCATAATAAAAATTATACAAAGAGAAGATGAAAGAGTTAAGAAGGAAACTGTATGTAGATCGAGAATCTCAATCATTGATGAACTCCAATTTTGTAGATTTTTCACCTCCTGCTTGATGCACCGTTTACACTTTGAAGCTGTTCATTTTAGGCCAAGGCTTTAACACAAAAGTTCTAGGGTTTTTTCTTGGATTTTTGTAGATACCAAAATTGCCCTTATTGGAGTTGTCTAGAAGAAGTTATGATCCAAATACTGAAGGATATTTCAAGAATTCTACAATTTTGCGACTTTTGACTTGATGCGCCGTTTCCTCCTTCTAGACGTTCGTTTTCGGCCAAGGCTTTAATACAAAAGTTCTAGGATTTCTCTTGGATTTCCTTTGACACCAAAGTTGCCCTTATTGGAGTTGTTTAGAAAATGTTATCCTCGAAATACCGAAGGGTACTTTAGGAATTTTGAGAAATGAACATTTCATATTCTCTTAATGAGTCCTTCAATTTATTTATTCCTAAACACAAATAAATAAAACTCTAATAAATAAGAAAATTAAACACAAACTAGCATAAAATTAAGAGTAAAAGTTTGACAAAATTTGTATATAAATTAAGCACAGCAAGTAGCATTTGAAAGTGATTTAATCAAGTAATTAAAAACCAAACTAAAAACAAGTCCATTTATGGTTTGCAGGCAAACTTTGGGGTTTGGAAAAATCATTTAGGGTTTTGATTTCAACTAAACTTTTGGGGTTTCGATTGGATTCCTAGTGTTTAGGGTTTCACTAGGGTTGAAACCCTTTTTGGTTTGACACAAATTAGATGGTTGAATGGAATAGTATTTTGCTTAGGTGGCATGATCACAAATCTTGATTTCCTTCACTTTTTCCATCTCATGGTTCCTCTTTGTGCTAAGTGTCCAACACTGTTCACCAAGTGTGGCTAAAATCTTGCCAAATTTCTAAATAAAACTTCTCTAACTTAATTTGGACATTCCACACTGTGATTTTGATAACAATGCTCTTAGGTGCTATTATCAAGGTTACTACTCTCTCTAAAAATGAAAAATTTTGAACTATCTCGAAAAAATCAAAATGCATTTTCAAACAAGCGTTTCGTCCGAAAATCGAAAGTGGCTTTACTGCATCATAAAATCCTAAATATTCAAACGAAACTAATGGCGTAGACCATATCTCATTCTAATACTTTTAGGTATCTCAAATAAATAAAATCAAGTTTCTGGCACCACAGTTAGTGGCAATACTAACTATGCCAAGAAACTAAAACCTACGTAATTGGGTCGATTAGTGAAACTTTTGGTTTTTCACGAGGTTTCTAATGCCTAAAGAAATTCATCCCTTGACGATTAGTAGAGGTGATTGATGCAGTGCGTACAAAGATCTGAAGTGCCATTTATGACTTACGTACAAAGATGGCTAGAATCGCCCCGACACAGTTGACGATCAGTACTAGGCTGACACAGATGGAGACAAGTCGAGCTGTAGTCGAGGAGGTGGTAAAAGAACTGGGGCAATAGTATATATCTTTTGCATTTTTTTAGTTTTTTGTATGGACACTCAATATTTTGTAAAATTAATTTAATTATGAGTGATATATGTATAAGTAGTATTATGAAGCTTTGTACATAGGACTGGCTGAATCTTTTTGAAACTCGAATTGATGATAATTATTTGTTTTATATAATATAATCAAGACTTTGGACGAGTTACTCTCCTCGATCCTCTCTCTCAATAAAGCTTCAGTTTTCATTTTGATAGATGATAGGCCTCAATATATATATATATATTTATATATATATTTATATATATAAATAAACATACATAAATATATTTTTATATATTTATAGATAGGAGGTGAATATTGTGTTTTTAAGTTTATCACCAGGAACACTAAGCCAAACTTTAGGACTCAAACACTTTTCATGGTAGAATATATAAAAGATAATAATATTTTATTTTATAAGAGTCGTATAAAGTTAAAAAATAGTTGTCTCTACATCAATATTTACCGTTAGATAAAATGATCAATCTAGTACCTTTTAGAAATAATGACAAGAATATTAGATGGATGCAACTCGTTTTAATTGGAAAGAAGCGGATGCTCATCAACTATATTTTAAAAGAAGATACTATTTTTATTTATATAATAATATGTGCTGACGTGTCAATTATTGATATGTTGAATATTATTAAATTTGAAATTCAAAATTTAAATTGAAAAAGAAAACTAATAAAATAGATCTAGTATGTAAAATTATAAGTACATGTAACACCACTCAATTTTAAATGTCCAAGTCTCTAGACACTAAAATTTGTACAAAAATAGTTTTGCCTGACTCAGCTTTGAATTATAGAATAATGTTATAACTATTCTATGAGGTTCATCCTCAAACAAAATCAAACTCAAATAAAGTCAATGATCTCTCTTCATTTTGACAAAAAGGATTAGGCTAAACTGATCAAAAATCTTGGTTAGCCCTATTAATTTTTTAGAAAGAGTTAGGGTCACTTGTTCAAGAGTGACCCCTCCTATAAATATAAATATAGGAGGAAAATACTAAAAAGAAAGTGGTCATCTCCAGTTTCTAAAAGCAATTGTAAATCAAGTAAAGAGAAGAAATGTTTCTTATCCAAGGCTCATGAAGGATATACAACCGAAACAGTGGAGCACTTCTTAGCGGTTTCATATGTGAAACATTTATCGGCTCTACAAATAGTAGCTTGAACCATGGAAGTGAAGTAAAAAAGTATACATTGTTCTCATCGGAGTTTAAGAAACAAGCCACAAAAAGAAAAATGGTAAAGGAAATTTTTGATGCAACACACAAAAAATTTGCTTAATTACATTAACATGGAAGAAACTATCCCAAAAGGTAACCACATTGTTGTTAGTTCTTACTATGGACTAACATTGTATTCTCTCATTGATGATAGGAACCAAGAAATGGAAGAGAGTTGACCCAAAAGGAGAGGGGCAAAGTTGTGTAGCCCCAATCCAAGATTCTATTTCAACTCCACTGATTGCAGGAACCAAGAAGCAGAGGAAAGTTAAGCCAAAAGGAAAAGGGCAAAGAAGCATAGCCCCAACCCAAGAACATGAGCACAGAGTCAAAATGACAAAGAATAAGTAATGTAGCCTTAGCCCAAGGTTCTAATTCAGATCCACTCATTATAAGAACAAAGAAGAGGAGGGTGGAGCCAAAAGGACAAGGGCATAGCAGTGTAGCCAAAGTTTCAAATACCGTACCGTACCGGCTGGTACGGCCGGTATTTTCCGTACCGGCCACCAGACCGGTACAGGTACACCCTGTGTTCCATACCGGCTGAAATACCGGTCGTACCGGCCGGTACCGGCCAATATTTCGGCCTTATTTTTTATTTATTTATTTATTTTTCATATTTTCAAACTACAAGTTCATTTTTTGACCCTTAATTCAGATTAGGCTATTTATAATTTATATATCTATATATTTATATATAATTTATTTATATATAGACTATTATTTTGAAATATAATTTATATATATAATTTATTCATATACTGAAATGTTATCCTGAAACGGTAGACGAAACGGTACCGGTACTGGAATATTTCGTTCCAGTGGCTCGACCGGTACGGCATCCGATACGGTATTCAAAACATTGAGTATAGCCCATGCCCAAGGTTCAATTTTAGCTTCACTAATTGTAGGAACCAAGAAGATGAGCATTGAGCCACAGGGAGAGGGGCAAAGCTGCGTAACCCTAGCCCAAGACTCCATTTTGGCTGATCCTATACTAGAGCCAAAAGGTAATTGCATCTATACTAATTACATTATGCAGATAGTAAAAGTAATGTTTGGTGTTTCTCTAAATCATTTACTCTCATTAATTGCAGGAAATAATAGGGGTAGGAGAGTATCCAAATCTAGAAGAATGTCAAACCAGCGTAATCTTGTTCTAAAATTCTGTTTTGTCTAGCCTTATACTAGAGCCAAAATGTATTTATATCATTGCTAATTACATGATGCAAATAGCGAAAGTGGTCTTTGGTGTTTCTCTGCATTGTTTACTCTCACTAATTGTAGGAAATTACATAGTGATAGTGGAAATCCACCAAATCTAGAAGAAGAATGGGAAAGCAATGTCGTGCTTTTCAAAGATTGTATTTCACCTTCACTAATAGCAGGAACCTTGGGGGCGAGATTTGAGCCAACAGGAGAAGGGCAAAGCAGTGTAGCTCCAGCCCAAGATTTTACTTTAGCTAATTCTATACCGAAAGGTAACTACATGGTTCCTAATTACACGATATATAGTAAAAATAGTATTTGGTGTTTCTTCAACTATTTACTCTCACTGATTGCAGAAAATGACAAGGGGGTTATTGAGACAATAACTATAGAAGAACGGAAAAGAGGTGTAGTCCAATTCGCAAATTTTACAGGCAATCCTATACATGATCAAGCAAGACTTGTAGAAGAGAAATACTGGATTGGATGCATCCCTTACATCCTTTTTGAACTAAAATGAAGAACCTGGTGTGCTCAATAATCTTCTCCACAATCTCCAATATCATGAGGGTGTATATTTCCATCATAACAATGGCCAAAACGACGGGGGTTTATAAAATCCAAGCCCAAGCTACTAGATGTCAGGTGGTTTTTTGGCTTTGTTTATGCCTATAACCTATTTTGTGTCTGCAACTGATCATGGGCTTTCCAACTGATCGTGGGTTTATAACCTATTTTGTTTATGCCCAAAATTTGTTTCTATATGTACTTTGTTTTAAGAGTTATTTGGTAATAACTACTATTTATGGTTAATGATATGTTTACAACTCTTTTATAAATATTTTAACACTTTTTTATAAACAACGTAACTATACCATTTCATGAAAAATAATCTCAATTTTACAGAACTATCCTCAATTTGAAATAGAGTTATAAGTCTATCATTTTCCTTTATTTATCCCCTTATTTGATATGGCTATGGAGTGGAAACTATTGATATCTCATTATTGGGTAAGGTTGTCGACCAGCCCAAATGGTTGCCCAAGATAGAGAAAGCCCAATGATGTTGAAGGGGCATTCAATTAGCTATGTGTAAGCTTGGTACGTCAACAACCCAATTGTTGGGGACTCGTTATAATTATAAAAGAAATGAAACACTAATACTTTTTCATTATTGTGTTACCTATTTCAATAATGTGTTTATTATATAAAAAATAGCTTGCAAATAAAGTTTTTCTTAGAATAAATCTATTTTCCATCCAATGAAGTTAAAATAATGAAAAACAACTATCCTCAATTAGAGATGTGCCATATAATAGGATGACTGAGATGATACAATCATTTAAGGCTATTGTATAATAGTTTTATTTTTCCTAATTATTTTGATATAGTGTAATTAGAAAAAGCAAAGTCCTAACTCTTCATCCCAGTATTTCTGAACAAGCTCTTACATAGCAAGATAGGGTTTTCTTATTGGTGAAAGTAACAACATTGAGAATAGTGACAATGGCAAAGCAGAGATCTAAAAGATAGAATAGAACAATACATAGACAAAGCTGAGAAATTTTGAATTATTTATTGACACGAACTCAAAGGAACTGTACCTCCCTAGTTTGAGCTGGGTATGAAAGTGATCACTTATACTCAAGATCTAGGTGGACGTCTCTATTCAGATGCCATTTATATGTAGTTGCGGCTTGCCGTTTGATTATTCATTCTTCTCAAATATGTTGCAAATTCATAATTCTTGTTGAATAAATAATTCATATTGCTTGTCTATAACTCTTATTTTATAATATAATTGCAAGTTACTTAAATCTCTAATATTCCCTATTCCTTGTATATTATGGAAATCCATCGTTGAAATAATAATCCACCAAGAAAGTTAAAGCTAAGCTTCGACATATCTCCACCTAATTGAATCTCTAGACTTTGTCACCACTCCAACTTGACTTAAACTTCATTCATTTCAACAGCACAATATATCTTTGAAAGATCTCCTTAAAAACAATAATACTATTATGCAGGCCGTTGAGCCCAATGTTTCAAGCATCATATAACTCTATACCTGCTTATAGATTTTGAAAATAACAACTGAGTTCAAGTAACACTTATCTCCATTTGCCAACATAATGGATTCTTGATGATGAAGGACATCAACAAATCAAGAAAGAGTAAAAAAAAGAAATTTTTTTTTAGTAAAGCAGTTAGAATATCTCTTTGTACATTTCCACCTCGCGCTAGGATGTATCTACTAGGCCCTCTACAAGGTGCTTGTTTGCCACAAGTTGGACTTGCTTCACTTTCTAGCACTCATAGCTATTTTCTTCACCAAATCAATGGAGTGTTCCTCATCTTTCTTTCCACTCAACTCCATTGATGGTCTATCCCTTTGCACGGGCGGGGCCCTCACAAGAGGTTAGTAAACCACATGTTCAAAGATAAAATTGGGACAAACATGGCAGTGTTGTGATGCCCCCAAATTTCGCTTGGAATCGGACGGACATCCGAAGCGTTGAGACATACAATACAAGGTTACCTGTCCCCATTCATGATAGTTAAAGACACAATGCACCTAGCATGCATCTAACAATATGCAATATTTACAATGGATACTTTTTTTTCTTTGAGTAATACAATGTACCAAACTAATAACATCCCAAATGATTTTGAAACATAATATATAAAACATGAAAGTGATACATATCCATGATTACATCATAAGTGCAAAAGATCTGTAATCTTAGAGATATGGGAGACAGAGCTCCATAAGTACAAGCATGAAACAACTACTAGGATAGTCCATTGAGAAACTCGCATAACTCTACTAAGGACACCAAAATACTGTCTATAAATTTGATCATGGAGGTACGAGCTCTGCGTCATCTCGACGCTGCCTATTCGACCTCTTCCAATCGTTTAGGCTCCACTCCATCTCTTGATCCTGGCACATCGCCTACCATTAGGGGGAATGGTAGTTGGGACTACCATGGTGAGATTTATGTACAAATCTCATCAAGTTAATAAGAAACTTAACATACAATTTACGGATGCATGACATTAAAGGCATAAATGCATAATCATAGTCATAAATAAGCATGACGTGACTTAACATTTAACATGGCGTGAATTGACATGACTTGAATTGAACATTGACTAAACTTGAAACTTGACGTGACATGAACTTAAATGTGAACTGACTTGAGCATGAACTGAACATGTACTTGAGCTTGAATAACATGAACTTAAACATAACGTAACATGAACTTGGAATCTTGTTCACTAAATAGACATGATTAATAAACATGAACATATGGGTGCTACACAGTTCCCCTTGATTTGTGCGTCCCTACCGATTACTACATCACAACACATGTATCTCCACTAACTGTGAGTGTGTTAACATAAGTGCCATTTCACAGGTATCTGCACTTGCTGTGAAACATATGTACATCAGGTCATTTGTTTATCTTCATAGGTACTTGACTTTATGTGATAGAATATATAGTGTAAGAGACAAATAATTCATGATAGAATATATAATGTAACAGATTGTGGCGCCTGCTTGGGATTAGATGGTGACTGAAACACAGAGACATGCAACACAAGGCTATATAACCCCTGTACATGACAGATAAGATGTAATGCACCTATGTATACTAGCCATATGCAATATATCACAGCAGAATAAGTCATTTAAATGTTGTACCAAAATAAAACTAATATCCCAACTTCTTCATTCATACCTTTAAATCACACTTCTTAGTAATGGAGTATCCAGTTTCTTATTTACACTTTAACATAACAAGTATTGTCTAAAAGGGCCTCAACAAAGAAATCATTAAAGTATCTTTCTAATCTCAACTATCTCCAAGTAGGTCATGACTAAATCCTTTCTTTTCTCTGGGTTGAGCTCATCCTTAGCCTTCATCATCATTCTAACTCGCTACTCCTGGTCCTGCTAAAGATTCTACCATTCTGTAGTGAAAACTACTACGGTGAGATTTTGAAAAATCTCAGTAAGTAAACACACAACATACAACAGATAACATAAGCATACAATGGTAAACCATGAGAGGAATGCATGGACATGTACTTAACGTAAAACTTAACTTATGCAACTTGGCCTCTTTCAAAAGACATGTAATAGAATCCGTAGACTTTTTCAGAAAACATCTTTGACATCATTTCATATCTTGTTAATCACGTGATCTGGAACATATCATATCATATCGTGGTGGTTGTTCCTGGTGGTTGGCATCGTGTGTGTGGTACGGGTACAGTAGTTCGCATTGCAGCTGTGGTGACGAGGTAGAGATTGTCAACCTAGTTGGTTGTGGTTGGGCTGGGTCCATGATGATGCGACATGGAGGTTCTATTGTGGAGGACGAACATTGACAATAGAGGTAACCTTGCGATGCAGCGGTCTGCCTCCTTGGGAGGCTACTATTTTTGCACGTCCTAGCTGGGTGAAAAAGTTGACCACCACGTGGAGAGACTTGGTAGTAGGGCTCTCCCACAGTAGAGTAGCCGCAGGCAACTGGTGGTGCTGTGTTGGCGGAGTACGTAAAGAAATGCCCATGGTTGCTGGGTGTTTTTCTTGGACGTTGAGGCTTGGGTTAAATGGGATGAGCTACGTTACTCAACTTGCATAGGGCGTGAAACACCTCTATCGTGGTTCATGGCAAAGGGATCAACTGAGAGGGGGGCTTGGGCAGTGGCTAGTTCATGGGGTGGTGAGAACTTACAGAGAAAATAGAGGAGCAGAGAGAAAGGTTGTGGGGTACTATGGCACGGCAAAGTCAGGGGCAGTTGTGGAGATAAAAAAAGAAAAAAAGAAAAGAAAGAAAATTGAAATGAAGTGGCATGAATGTGGATGAGATGGTGAGAATAAAATTGACGGGAAGGAGACAAACACGAGAAGGATAACTGTCAGGGCATAAGGAGGGGAAAAAGAAAAGAAAATTGTACACATCAAAACCATGCAGGTTTATAGGTGGTTTGGCTCCTCCATGGGTCTTGGTGTTACAAGTGGTGCATTAGGTGATGCATGTGAGACAAGTGGTGCACTAGTGGATGCATATGGGACAAGTGGTGCACTAGATTAGGATATAGGGTACACAAATCAAAAAAATATTCTTGAAAAGAATTATCTTACCAAGTGGCGTGAGTCCAGGAAAATTCAAAATCCTCTTCATCTTCCTCATCATTGCTTTTCCTAGAAAATGTAAGAATATTTTTGCATGGACGCCATGTGTCAAAACCCCTCTATTGTCTCTCCTTGAAAAATTCAAAAGATCATATGCATGATTGATATGTGGCGAAATCCGAAACCCTAAAAGGCTCCTTGGGCATGCTCCTTCATGTGGTCCAGGTTTAATGAATCTCTAGGTTTGAGCCTTGTAGACATGCATGCTTGCCATGTGGCAAGTGGTGCGTAGGGTGTTTGAGTTTCTTCCCATGCATTTGCCATCCATCTCTTGCTCTTCCCTCACATTTTGCATATAGAGAAAAAAATATAGTGGCTCATACTCTAGTAAGGAAGCTTTAAGGCTAGAAGAAGCAAATGTGTGGGTTGAGGAAGTTCCAGACTTCATTGTAAACTGTCTGGAAAACGAAAAACTTTGTAATGTGTAAAGTTTGTTAATGAAATAGAGGTTTTAATTAAAAAAAAAACCATTTTCTAGTTAATTCTAATGAAATCAAGTTTGACATAATCTAGTAGGATTTGATTGTATTCATTAATGCAAGAACATAGCAACATACGATTGTTGATCATTAATCGTCAACCATTTTCTATTTAACACTGTTGAAATCAGATTTGATATAATATATTAGGATTGGATTCTATTCATTAATATAAATATGTTAATCATTTATCAGTAAAAAAATTACTTAGTGCATCTAGTGAGGGCAAAAATTGCCAAAAAGGTCTGAATGAGGCCTCAAATTGGGTTCTCCTGGCCTGGCTTGGTAAATAGGGAGGGTTTGGCACAAGAATGCCCATTGCTCAGAGTTTAGTATCTAAACCCCAAAGGGACTGAGATTTGTCCCCTTCACCCAACATGGGTTTGGTCACGGAAAGGATACCGCATGGTCTACTGAGTGGACGTGCCCTTGACTGGGGAAGCTTACCGAGAGCCACGCTGCATTAAATGTCTTAGTACACACAATCGTAAGACAAACATGTAGCAAGGTAAGCACGTAAAAGACCTAAAGAGTTACCGTATTGAATGTGGCAGCATGGCCACTTGGGAAATGGGGAAGGCTATCAGGCCACTGAAGGAGTACGGCTACAAGACCCCAAAGGGAGAATGTAAGTAAAAAAGTAAGAGAAACGAGAGGTATTGTCGATAGCCCTTTTCGAAAGTTAGTCATAAATACCTTTCCCTAACTGACTTAGGCATCAGAGGCTTCGTCTTGCATGGGCTAACGCACTCAGGTATCTCATCTTATTAGGCCGCATTTTCACGGTGATGGGAACTCTGTCATAGGTGTGCAAAACATGTTATCAATAGTTACTCCGTCTGTGGGATGGTAGTGAATTCAATGTGCATTTTGCATGCCTGCGACAACGTGTTCGTGAGCAACGCGTGGCAGGATGTCACCAGTATGGACGAATCGACAAACAACACCATGAATAACGAACTTCTAGAAATGGAGGAAAGGTTTAAAGGAATGGCCCTGGAAGTGGAGCACCTCCAGAAGGAAAATGACGCATCAGAAAGAGGCAAGATCTGAGGGAGGAGCCATACCAAGTCGGAGAAAACACAATGACATGGAATCGCAAAGCGGGGGCAAGCTAGCTCTTGACGATGTGGAGAAATGAAAGATGCATGGCGACCTCTATGACCTCATGGACATGTATGAAGAAATTACCAGGTAAATAGGCTCATCATCATTAGTGGACTGCCTGCTGAGCGCCATAGAGTTGCCCTATAGTGTAGAAGTCATGGTGGCCTCGCTCCCACCGAAGTTCAAGGTACTACAAATTGAGCTATATGTAGGATCTAGAGACCCAGTGGAACATATGGAGACATTCAAGGCACATATGACACTCCATGATTCCCCAGGGGAAGTTGCATGCAAAGCCTTCCCTCCGACCCTTCGAGGGGTAGCGAGACCATAGTTAGGAACCCTGCAACCGAGCTCCATCAGTAGTTTTAAGGAGCTCAGCAAAAAAATTCTTAACCTAGTTCAAGGCAAGCCAGTGTTGGAGGCAATCTGCCGCATACCTCCTCAAGATGAAGTAACGAGATGACGAAAACCTAAAACTTATCTGGCGAGACTCAATAGGGAGCGTATGACTATGAGTGATCCAGATGAGAAAATCATGTTGGCAGCACTTCTAGGGGCATTTGGCCTTAGAGCCCATTCATAGTGGAAGTATCCAGAAAAACTCTCGTGACATTGCAAGAATTTATGGACAAGGCGGATGACTTCGTCAATGCGGAAGATACCTTGAGGGCATTGATCGAGCAAAGGAATTGCAAGCCGGGGCAGGCTGAGGACAACTCAAAAGAAATCAAGAGGGATATGGGAAAGAAGAAGGAACAAAGGGAGAAGAAATACGTGTACGTAAAATGAAAGGATAGTTGCATGGCCCAATACCCCAAGCGAAAGATAGTAGCAATGAAGGAAGATGGGGAGCTGTAATGGGTAACCCCCGGACACTCTTTGCCCAAAAGACAACCTGCGAGTATATGGCGAGAGTCTGATTGGGAAATCTAGGAGAAGTGGGAGCTCAAGATAAAAAAGGATAGCATGGGGGGATGAAGAAGGTGGCCCGTGGCGGAGTCTGGGGAGGAGCAACTCCCCCTAGGAGAGATTCAGACTATAGCAAGGGGATTTACCGGAGGTGGTCAAACTTCCTCAGGGAGAAAGGCATACGCTTGGAGGGCGAGGTACATAGAGGTGTTCGCTGAAGGGTAGCCTAAGAAGGCCGAGGAAAGAAGGACCGATACCATCCGATTCGGTGGCAAAGATAGTCGAGGGGTACAATACCCTCATGATGATGCTTTGGTAGTAACCATGTTGGTCACCAACTACATTACCTAGAGAATCATGATCATCAACGGGAGCTCTGATGACGTCCTCTTTTAGGACGCTTTCACAAATATGGGGATCAATCTCGATCGACTTCGTCCGTCCCTGACCCCACTAAAGGGATTCTCAAGAGAGGTTGTCCATCCAGAGGGCACCATCACATTGCCGGTAATGGTGGGAACAAAGCTATAAGCCTCTCCGCTATGGTGGACATTCTAGTGGCTAGAACTTGCTCCTTATACAATGTGATCATCAGGCGCTAGACCTTGAACAATTTTGGACCAATTCCACCTGGAGATCAAAATAAGAATCGACGAGCCTTTGGAACTTATAATTTTGGACTAATTCCACATGGAGACCACGACAAGAATCAGAACTAGATTGAGGCCCAAAATCAAGCAGCAATTGGAGTGACTCTTGATTGAGCACAAGGATGTATTTGCCTGGAGCCAAGAGGACACACTTGATATTGACACCGAGTTCATCGAGCATTGCCTCACCGTCAACCCAAAGGCCAGAAAGTCCAGTAGAGAAGGAGTTTTAGCACAAAGAAATACAGGGCGATAGTAGAAGAAGTTGACCTCCTACTAGCCGCAGGGTTCATCAGAGAAGTCCTGCACCCGAAATGGCTTTCAAAGGTAGTTGTAGTAAGAATGTCCAATGACAAGTGGAGGATGTGCATTGACTTCACCGATCTGAACAAGGCATGTCTGAAGGATAGTTTCCCCTGTCCCAGATCGAACTAATAGTTGACTCCATGGCAGGGCATTGAATGTTGAGCTTTATGGATGCCTATTCTGGCTACAATAAGATTTGGATGATCGAGGACGATCAGCATAAGACCTCTTTCGTGACATATCGATGACTGTATTGTTACTAGGTAATGCCCTTCAGTCTAAAGAACGCCAGGCCACTTACCAAAGGTCAGTGAACCGTATGTTTATGGAGCAGATTGGGAGTAAGATGGAAGTTTACGTGGATGATCTGCTCATAAAAATCAAGAGGCCTGAGCACTATATGACAAACCTACAGGAGACCTTTGTCATTCTACAACACGACAAAATGAAGGTTAATCCGGCAAAGTGAGCCTTTGGCATGGACTCGGGCCAATTGTTGGGCTTCATGGTCCCGAAAAGAGAAATCAAGGTGAATCCTACGAAAATGAGATGATTCTCGACATGATAACGCATAAGAACCTCAACAAGGTACAAAGATTGGCTAGCAGAATCGTTGCGCTTAATAGATTCATATCCAAGTCAATAGAAAAGTGCAACCCCTTTTACAAAAGTGCTCCATAAGATCCACTCATGGAACAACAAATGTAAGGAAGCACTTTGACACCTAAAAGAGTATCTGGCCCAGTCCCCCCTCCTGACTCAGGAACGTAAGGGGAATTTGTATATTTGTACCTATCTGCTTCCTCAAACACAGGACCAATAGTGCTAATGAAAAATAAGGACAATACCTAGAGGCCAGTGTAGTACACTAGTTAGGCCTTGAAAGGACTTGAGACACGCTACCCCGATGTGGACATGTTGGCGTTCTCACTTGTGACCATGGCCCACTGGCTAAGGCCTTACTTTCAAGCTCACCCTATGAAGGTGCTGATAAAAACTCCTTTAAGAAAGGCCTTGTGGAAGGTGCCTTGTGAGCTGGTCAATTGAGCTGAGTGAGTTCGGCATTGAGTATCTCCTGCGGGGCGCATTAAAAGGGCAAGTATTAGCGGATTTTATCATAGAATTTATCGATTTTCCCAAACCTATGTATAAAAGTTAGCTGAAAGTCATGGTGGATTAACGTCGACGACTCCTCTTGCTAATTAGGAGGATGGGCGGCATGTTCATTATGACTGGAGACGAAAAAGAAATCTATTATGCAATAAAATTTGCATTCAAGACAACCTACAATGAGGCAAAATACGAGGGGCTACTGGTAGGACTCGCTATAACGGAAGTGTTGGGAGCAAGGGAGATTGACGTATAGGTAGATTCATAGGTGCTATTTAACCAGGTGAAAAAGGAGTACACAACCATGAGACACAAGCTGAAGATGTATCTGCACCAAGTTTGGGAAAAGTGTGACCAGTTCAAATATTTCACCATCAACTGAATTTCATGAAGCGGCAGTTGGAGAGCGAACTGATTAGCATAAACCACATTTGGGATAGATGAATGAGCCTTTCCTTGGGACATAATTACCAAAATATTGGAAACCCCTTTGGTCGGACTATTGATCTCTGAGGTGAGCTCGGAGATACCCGAATGGGCATTTATGGTAGTGAAGTACCAGACTGACGGTGGGCTTCTTGAAGACAAACAAGTGGTGTGAAAGGTAAGGAATAAAGCAGCCTGCTTTACCCTTGTAGATGGGGTATTATACAGGAGAGGTTTTTCTACTTCCCTCTTCAAACATCTCTCACTTAGAGAGGCATAGTACGTGATGGAGGAAATACATGAGGGAGCATGCAGGATCCACTCAGGCAGAAGAGCTCTAGGCAGAAAGGTCCTAAAGGCATGATACTACTGACCACACACCCTCAGGGATACAAGGCAATTCGTTAAAAAGTGAGTAAAATGCCAGCTGCATTCTTATGCCTCATTACCCGCTGGAAGAACTTTCGTTGATCATCTCTCCTTAGCCCATTCCACAATGGATGTTGACATCATAGGACCCATAGCTTTGAGAAAGGGGGGAGTAAAGTTTGTTGTCATCGTAGCAAATTACTTAACGAAATGGGCAAAGGTTGAAGCCTAGGCAACCATAATGACCAACAACATCATTGGGTTCTGGCGAAATGCCATCATGTGCTAGTTCGGCATATCAGGTACATAATTTAGGATAATGGGAGGCAATTAGATTTACACCGCTATCGGAATTGGTGCGCTGAGCTTGGGATCAAGGTCACGTAAGCCTCCTTGGGCCATCCTCAGGAAAATGGGCAGGTCGAGGCCAACTCTAAGACCATGGTTGGCATCTTAAGGAAAAGGTTAGAAAGCAATAGAGGATTATGGACTGAGGAACTCCTGGGTTCCTGTGGGCATATAGAATAATCACAAAAACCCTGACAGAAGAGACCCCATTTACTATGGCTTAAGGGAGTGAAGTGGAGATACCAGTAGAGATCAGGATGCCAAGCTACAGGTTCCTATGTTAAGACGAAGAGTTGAATCGTAGGGGCTAGAAGAAAACCTTAACTTGCTGGAGGAGAGGAGAGAAGAACCGAGAGTTAAGGAGGTATGCTCACAAGAAAAAGGTCGAGCACTACCTCAACAGGATGTACCTCAACCATCATCAACACAACTAAGAGAAAAGCAACCATGATAAACACAACAAGGGAAAAACGAGACATCTCACCCCAATTATTGGAGGGAGAAGTGGTGGGCGAAGATGGAGTCCCCACCCAGTCTGTTCCCAAGAGACCAACCGTCTCTTAGGAATTTCCCCTAAAAGGAAACTCGGGAATAGAGTGAACCTCACCAGGATTGACCTCAATCGAATGGGCCCAGAGATTAGGGCACAAATCCTACACCTGCACACAGAGATTAGTGTCGAAGCTTAGCAACGAGCGTCATACGGACTTGTAGAACCTCTAGGGGAGGGAGAATGAATAGAAGAAGGGTGTCCTAACTTGAGATTGACTCTCTTGCCTAGGTTATTCAAACCTAGAGGGGAACCCTCTAGCTAGTCAAAGGTCACCCCGACCACTAGAATGAAAGTCTCACTAGATGGAGGGGCAAAGAGATTAGGTGGCAACAACGCCATGCTCTCCTCCTCCTTATGAACAACCCCCACAGGAGCACTAGAATTCTTCGTAGGCAGAGGAGATGGGGGTGAGCACAGGAGGCTGTTAAAGTACTCAACTAAAATTGAAAAGAAAAATAATAAAACTAGTGTTCTTCGTTGGAGTTGGTTGATGAAGCATGCGGCTCTCGCCTCTGCCCTCCAGATTCGCCTCCTCGAAAGAAACTCAAAAAATAAACTCTGGAATATTTTTACTCTAAACTCAAACTCTCTAAAACTCAAATTCGGAAACAAGATAAATGCGGCAGAATCTAGCCTGAAGATCTGAAAAATTGTTTCTAAAGATAAATGTTAACATAAAAGAAATTATCCCAAGAATAACATAATTATCTAAAATGGAAGATTGAGTGATATGCGACTTGAATTGCGGAGCTCGGGAGGATTTGGTAGTTAGCAGATTGATTACGAAACTCAGAAGGGTCCCACTGGGTAGATGCTGTGTGTGATGAATATAATTGGTCTCCTTGCCTACCAAGAAGAAAGATTCCTGACCAGGATGATAGAGCCTTCTCGCGAACTTAACGAGTGGTAAAGCTGCTCGCATTTTCTAGTTGTTGCCCACGATGTCTTTTAGGTTGGTTGCTTAAGTTGAACATTTAGATTGGTCATGGTCGGGTCTTCTCGCCTACCGAGAGGGAAGACTATTCGCCTACTAAGGGGTAAGTCTTCTTGCCTTTTCAAATCTCGTCACCTCTCATCGGTCTGGCTCCATAGTCTCTTCTTTTGCACCAAAATGCTCTTCTTTTGTACTAAATCTTCTCATTCCTTCAAATCCAATAAAATAAAGAAAAATATATAGAAATAAAATGAAATCAATAGAATTAAAGAAAAACTGACACTTTTCATAAATAAAAGATTGAAAAAAATCAGATAAAAATAACACTTATCAGTGGTTCAATTTCAAGGGCCTTAATAGGCCTTAACAAAATGGGCCCCCATTTCGATTGGAGTTTAGGTTGCTATCAAGTCCAAATCTAATTTTTCTTGATTCAATAAAATTTCTAAGGTTTAGAAAGATAAATAATGATGTCAAAACTTGAATTTAAGCGATTAGTAACATGTGGAAGTGACTTAATCAATTAATTAAACACCAAGCAAAAACCGAGTCCATTTATGGTTTGTAGGCAAAATTTGGGATTTGGAAAAACCGTTTAGGGTTTCGGTTTCAAACAAACTTTTGGGATTTCAATTGGATTCCTAGTGTTTAGGGTTTCACTAGAGTTGAAACCCGTTTTGGTTTGACACAAATTGGATGCTTGGATGGAATAATATTTTGCTTAGGTGGCATGATCACAAACTTTGATTTCTTTCACTTTTTCCATCTCATGGTTCCTCTTGGTGCCAAGTGTCCAATATTATTCACCAAGTGTGGCTAAGATCTTGCCAAGTTTCTAAATAAAACTTCCCTAACCTAATTTTGATATTCCATACTGTGAATTTGAAAACACTGCTCTTAGGTACTATTATCGAGGTTACTATTCACTCTGAAAACGTGAACTTTGAAGTTCCTCGAAAAAATCAAAATACAACTTCGAACAAGCGTTTCGTCCGAAAATTGAAAGTGGTTTTACTGTGCCATAAAATTCTAAATATTCAAACGAAACTAATGGCGCAGATCATATCTCATTCTATACTTCTAGGTATTTCAAATAAATAAAATCAAGTTTTTGACATCATAGTTAGTGGCAAAACTAACTATGCCAACAAACTAAAACCTAGGCAATTGAGTCGATTCGTGAAACTTTCAGATTTTCACAAGGTTTTTAAAATTTAAAACAATTCATCTCTTGACAATTAGTAATTGATATAGTGTGTACGAAGATCTGAAGTGCCATTTCTGACTTGCATATAGAGATGGCTAGCATCGCCACGAGTCAATTGATGATCAGTAATTATGAATGATATATGTATGAGTAGTATTATGAAGTTTTGTACTTGTAGCTGACTCTTTTTGAAACTCGAATTGATGATAATTATTTGTTTTATATAATATAATCAAGAGTTTGGACGAGTTACTCTCCTCGATCGTCTCACTCAATAAAGTTTCAATTTTCATTTTGATAGATGATAGGCCGCAATATATATATATATATATATATAAATTATTGTAGGTGAATATTGTGTTTTTAGTTTTTAAGTTTATCACCAGGAACATTAAGCCACACTTTAGGACTCAAACACTTTACATGGTAGAATATATAAAAGATAATAATATTTTATTTAAGAGTTGTATAAAGTTAAAAGAATACTTGTCTCTACATCAATATTTACCGATAGATAAAATGATCAATCTAGTACCTTTTAGAAATAATGACAAGAATATTAGATGGATGCAACTCATTTTGATTGAAAAAAAGTGGATGCTCATGAACAATATTTTAAAAGAAGATGCTATTTTTATTTATATAATAATATGTGCTGATGTATTAATTATTGATAAGTTGAATATTATGAAATTTTAAATTCAAAATTTAAATTGAAAAAGAAAACTGATAAAATAGATCTTGTACATAAAATTGTAAGTACATGTAACACCACTCAATTTTAAATGTCCAAGTCTCTAGACACTAAAATTTGTGCAAAAATAGCTTTGCCTGACTGAGCTTAGAATTATAGAATAATGTTATAACTAGTCTATGGGGTTCATCCTCAAACAAAATCAAACTCAAATACAGTCAATGATCTCTCTTCATTTTGACAAAAAAGATGAGGCTAAACGGATCAAAAATCTTGGTTAGCCCTATATATTATGTGACTTCTCTGGTGTTTAAATATTTCTATTACTAAGAAAGAAAGAAGAAAATAAAAGAGAAACAAATTAGACGAAATACAGCCTTTCGAGAATTCTTAAATTTTTCAAAGACTACACTACTATTACTAATTTAAAGAAATTTAAATTGACATTATTCTGTTAAAAATTATTCTTAGTGTATGGAATAATAATCATATATAGAAATGAGAGTCTAAGAAATTAACCAATTTATTCTCTTATAGTAGAATAATAACTTTATAATTATCATTTTTATACGTAAATTCCACTCAATTAATAACTGAAGTAATTGCATTAATAAATTTGTGAATATTCTGTTATGTCTCTACATTTATAATTCGATGCATTATGAGGTACGTACAGCATACCTGTCACTTTGCATTTGTCCTTAAAAAATTGGCAAGATGTTTAGTTTTCATTGTGTATAAATTTGTAAAATGTAAAAAAAATAGGTGAATACGGCCAAATGTATCTATTCATTTAAAACATAATCTAGGTGAGGCCAAACATGTCTACCAAGTTGAACAATAGTACTCCATAATTGGTAGAAAAACAAAGGTTTGATTTTCATGGTTGTTATTTCTAGTGGCCCCCACCTCACTAGCAAATTAAGTATGGCTAGCAATCTTACCTAAAATATTAATTTTTTTTTTTTTGTTCTACAATTTAATGTGCATGCCTTTTAATTGGAAGTTTGCATTAGCACAAATATGCTGAGTTTTGTGTGATTCTAATATTTGAGAAAAACATCATAAACTATTTACCAACTTTAAGTCTCGAGTCAAAATAAATAGATTCAGACAATCCAGAACCTTAAATTACCTCGCCACCTCGTCAACAAGTACATGGCTTTCAAGTACGTTTCTTCATGTACGAAGATTAATATAAATAGATGGAAATGTACATGAATGAAGGCCACTCCCATTTCTCTCTCACAAGCTTTCTCTCTCACAAGCTTTTTCTCTAGGGTCGCAATGATGCTCAATTATGAGATCAAGGCTCATGAAAATAACATAGAAGCAGAGACACAGATCCTTGTTCCATTGGCATCGGGATGTTAGAAGGGTTGTTACATCGAAAGGGAGCAACATAGTTCCCTCATGCGAAAGAATGGATCATGTGGTAATCTAGCTAGCTAGGTTTCCCCTGCTTTTCAATGTTTTGAAAAAAGTATTTATATAAAGTGTGGAGCTTTAAGCAGAGAAACTGTTTTCTATGGCTTGATCTAATTTTTGTTGGATTGTTCCCCTCTCTCTATTTCTTCAAGAAGAGTTTCATGGTTTTGAAAATCTTTTTGGTAGCCTTTATTCATCATCTTCCAAAATCTATATCAAATGCTGTGAAACAAACACCTTAAGGTAAAGGGTAATCTAGAAGTTGCAATGGAAGTGATAGTTCTTAGTTTACATGAAAACAGATAAATAACCTGATACATGATATTCCATGATTTCATTGATCAATATGTAATTCTTCAAAGTTCATAGTTTCTAAGATTATTATTATTTTAAAAAATTAAGTTATTATAATAAAGTAATCGCTCATGTTTATTGCTTGCATGCATTGTCCTAAAACACTGCACCTAAAATTATTTTTGTTAGCACACATATAAGAGATGATTGTGTAAAGTTGATTAGACATCTCTTTTTTTGCAGTACATTTTTATCAGGGATTTTTCACTTTACAAATTTCATGGATTTAAGTTTTGACAGCACTATGAAACACAACCATTAATCTTTAAGCTTGTTTGGGCGCTGAAGCTAGATTTGAGTCACATGTGTAATGCACCGATTTCAAAGTTGATGGAGTGATTAGAAAATACCAGAACATACATCCAGAGAGATACGATAATGCTTTTCTCCCTTTGCCTAACTTTTCATATGCTTGTTTGGAATGAAGTATTGTTTTTGAAGCTGAAAATATATTTTTTTTACATAATGCTATAGTAATTTTGTGATGGATATTGTTTTCTTACAAATAATTTGTAATAGCGTGTCAGAACCTACCCATGACCAGCACAAGAAATTCAAACAATTGTCTGAAGAAACAAATCAATGCAAACATCCACTACAAGATAACAATTAATACTTGATTTTAACACATTCTTCATCATTATTGACGTAAGATCTATACAAATACAAGAGATGATTGTTGATAGTCAATAACTATATATTATTTAGTACTAAAAAAAACTAAATTTACATCTATAATGTTTCGTTTGTATTTATTGATATAAGACCGTTAATTGCTTACCATTATCAGAAACAACTTGGTTTGGATAGTGAAAGTGTTTGAGAATGTTTGTGAATAGTAGTAAAAAGTAGGTGAAAAGTAATAATAGAATATTGAACAGTAGTAAAAAGTAGATGAAAAGTAATGAATAGTAGTAAAAGTAGGTGAAAAGTAATAATAAAGTAGAGAATAGTAGTAAGAGTGTTTGAGAGTACTTCAAAGTACTTTAGTACCTCTAAGTTTCTAATTGATCATAATGATATAGAATGGTAAACCTACACATTTTTGTCATCATTATAATTGGAACCGTGTTGTTGACTAAATTAATTAATTACAATACATGGTCATTGATCATCGCTAACTGTTAACTATTTTCTATTTTAATGCTAATGAAATCAAATTTCCATGATCAAATTCCCATATTGTATACATACACATTTTTTGTTGTCTTTTATAATTGTATCTTTATGAATAATTTAATTAATTACAAGACATGACCATTCATCGTCAACAGTTAATTAACCACATCACATACTTTTTGTCCTTAATTTGAGTCTGTTTAAAAGGTATTAGAATCTCTATAGCAGTGATATATAGAAGATAAATATTGTAGCTATATATGTGGCTACTCATTTAAACTAGTTTAAAAGCCACTGCATATTTAGCACATGATATGCCGCAAGATTGAAGACTATTTAGCATAGATCTTGCATGTTACGTAGATCCAAAATAAGAATCACCTGAAAGTTTGGTATTACTCCCCATTGTAAGAGAGAATACTAGAAAATAGGAGGATAAAAGAAAGAAAACGTAGCAAGAAACCAAAATTAGGGAAAAAAGGGTTAGGAAAATTAATAATAGTTTCTAGTAATAGGGTTATCAGGCATTCAATACAATTAATATTATTGATAGCTCGGTTCACATATTAATATCAATGGTGTAGAAGGTAACATTTTCATCATGGAATTTGGTGAACATAATAACTACGGTTAATTACCGTCTCATATTCTTGCATTAAAAATTATTGTTAAAATACTATAATTAAGACAAGTTACTTTGCATGGAACAAAATGACGTTCTAAATTTTTAATTATTTGGAAAAGAAAATTCGTATTTGGTATCATTTCCCAAATGTTTTGTCTGGCTACGAAAAGGTACGTGACTAGTTCTGAAGAGGCTTTTTGGGCTCTCCTATATGTATAAGCTCTCTCTTGTTCCACCACCATCACACAGTCTCCCTTTGCTATTGACCCTCTCTCTCTCTCTCTCTCTCTCTCTCTCTCTTTGTGTATGCAAGTCATGATGTCATTGATCTCGAGTGAGAACAACTCTGAAAACTCTAGTAATGATTTGGAAGACATCACAGGGTAGAAGATACAACCTTATGTTCCAAATCCAGTACAGGATCAAGGTTTTCGCCTGCAAAAAGACCCCAACCACAATCAGCTTGTCCAACTACTCAAAGAAATGATTGTTATAAGTTCCTTGTTCTCTTCACTTGATTATAGGCTAAGTTTGATGTTGGTGAGACAGAACTAGTACTGCAACATGATGATATATGGTTATATATTGTTTTCACAACCCATGCTAACTATATCTCATCTTTAATTTGAAATAGCAATTAACCTCAAAGTTAAAATAATCTTAGGTTGGGCAAACAAAACGCAGGACAATAGATGGTGTGCTCATATCTGTCCCAATATCCTATAATGTTGCAGATCATGACTTTCCCATCAATACTATAACATCGAATGTGGTTGCCAAACTAGTTACAAAAGTCTACCACTAGATTTTTACCTATAGCCATAGGGAATTTCACAAAGATGGACAAGAGAGCGCAATAATGGTAGATTTGACCTGGTAATTATGTTCACTTCTTATTTTGATAATACTAACTTTTATTGGCTTGTCTTAACTCTAAACAAGTAATTAATTTTTTTTTTTTTTTGATAACCAATGAAACTTTCATTCATAAGAAAAAGCATTACACAGCAAGCTGATCATACCAAAGGCATAATCCACAAAATTTGGGACATGTTCCCACCACATTTGAATATTATCTACATTCCATGCAAACCGAGCCAAACTATGCGCTACCCCATTCCCCTCCCTATAGACATGTTGAACATGTATCTCTGTGAACCTCATCATCAGCTCCTTTGTATCTTTTATCAAGTTCCCATTTAAGGAGAAAGATTCATGTGTAGCTTGTAATTCCTCCACCAAGACTAAGCAATCAGATTCTACCACCAGATTAGAGATCCCAAGTGGAAAGCAGAGCTACAACCCTCTCAAAACAGCTAGCACTTCGATAGTAATAGGTTCATCAACAAAATCTTCTTTTATAGTTGCAGCCATGACAATTTTACCCTCTTCATCCCGTAGAACCACTCCTATTCCAGCTTTCCCCACATCAAAAAAAACTACACCATCTATATTTAGCTTTAAGAAACCTGGTGGAGGTGATTGCCATCTACACATTATTCTCCTCTCCATTGTATTAGAATTTCTCAACTGGACAAAGGCTTTATGAAGAGAAAGGGCATGACTAATTGCTGCACTGGGTTCAATCACTTTCCTCTCCATCAACATCTTATTACGTCTGAACCATAAACTCCATGCAATCAGAAAATATGAAGTAAAATCTGCCTCCTTTCCTCTTTCCAAGACAACTCTAACCTGGTCCAAGAAAGTTACCTGCTGCTGAACCTGATTCAATAATGGAAAACACTGCTGCCATACCAATCAAACATGAGAGCAAAAAAGAAGAGCATGTGCCACGTCTTCCCCATTTAACTGACAAAAACAGCAAACATTCTCCACCTCTAGTTTTTTATGATTCAAATTTGTCAAGGTTGGTAGAATATTTTTGCAAGCTCGCCATGCAAAAATCTTGATTTTACTTGGAACTTTCATCTGCCAAATACCCTTCCAAATCTTCTTATCAGCCATTAGAGAGGAGCTTTCACCATTACCTTCAGAATTTAGAGTGTGTATCAGACTATAAGCACTCTTCACAGTAAAAATTCCATTTGATTCTTCATTCCAAATCCACTTGTTCATATACTCAGTATTGGATAGTCTGATTTGAAGGATTTTATCTGCCACATTTGGATTGAAGAAAGATCTAATTTGACATATCTTCCACAATCTAGTATCCTTATCAATTAGTAAATCTACCGTTGCTTCCTCATGTGCCTTGTTTATAGAAATCCCATCAATTGCTGGCTGCAAGCATCTATGACCTGGTACCCATGCATCTTTCCATATTTTGATATTTTCCCCCATGCCAACTTGTCACCGACAGCCTGCCCTTAACCATTCCTTAGCTTTAAATATCCCCCTCCAAACATAGGAAGGGTTATTCCCTAACTGTGCTTGAAAAAAAGAAACATTGGGAAAATATTTAGCTTTATATATTCTTTGGAGCAAAGAGCCATTATCATGTAAAAGCCGCCACCCTTGCTTTGCTAATAAAGCCAAATTGAAAAAATGTAAATTCTTGAAACCCATACCCCCTCTAAACTTCGACTGACAAAGTTTCTCCCAACTCGTCCAATGAATTTTTTGCTCATCCTCTTTTTGCCCCCACCAAAACCTAGCCATCAAACTCTCCAATTCTCTATACAAACTTAAAGGTAATTTGAAACAACTCATGGCATAGGTCGGGATTGATAATGCGATAGCTTTGATAAGAATTTCTCTTCCCCCTTGAGATTTACCTTTCCAGCTCTGCAGTTTAACCCAAACTTTCCTTTTAATATCCTCAAAAGCTCTAGTTTTAGATCTCCCCACTAGGTTAGGCAACCTTAGATACTTATCATATTCCTGAAAAGATCTCACACCCCATAAAGCCAGGATCTCTCCCTGTTTTAATTCAGACACATTCTTGGAAAAAATCATAGTAGTCTTTGTTTTATTAATCATCTGTCCTAAGGCCAACTCGTACTGTTCTAACAGTTTCTGAATATGAAATGTTGTTTGAGCATCAGCTTTACAGAAAATTAGGCTATCATCCGCAAACAGTAGGTGATTTAAGCTAGGCGCCCTTCGACTAACTTTTATACCGTTCACCAAACTTCTCCTCTAAGCATCTTTCAGCGATGCAATCAGTCCCTCGGTACAAAATAGAAATAGGTAAGGGGATAGAGGATCCCCTTGCCTAATACCTCTAGTAGGAATAATATGCCCCAGGGATTCACCATTCACCAGAATGGAAAAGGAGACTGTTTTAACACACTCCATGACTAGATTTACAAAAGTCTCTGCAAACCCCAACTTCAACATTATCTTTTCTAAAAACAGCCATTCCACCCTATTATATGCTTTACTCATGTCTAATTTGAGCGACATATAGCCTTTTCGACCCATTCTCTTTTATCTCAGGTAACTCACAAGCTCATAGGCAATTAATACATATCAGTCATTAGTCTACCCCCAACAAAAGCAAACTATGATTCAGAAATAACCTCGGGCAGCACCCATTTTAGCCTATTAACCATCACTTTTGACACTAGCTTATATATCACATTACAAAGACTTATAGGATGGAAATCAGAAACCAACTCACAAGTCTTTTTCTTGGGAATTAAGCTAATTAAAGTGTGGTTTAAATCTTTAGGGATCACTCCTAAATTAAGAGTTTGCAACACAGCCTGGGTTACGGAAGTGCCAACAATATGCCAATATTTCTAGAAGAAAAGTGGAGACATACCGTCAAGTTCTGGCGCTTTTGTTGGATGCATTTGTTGTAGAGCCAACCTGACCTCCTCTGCTTCATACGGTCTACTGAGCTGCTGGTTCATCTATGGAGTGACTTTCCTCTCCACACAATTTAAGACTTCTTGCTGACTATACTGCCCAGAAGTAGAAAAAAGTTGCAGGAAAAACCCGACAACTAGATCCTTCATCGTATTTCCTTCTAGCCATTCACCCTGATCATTTTTAAGGCCTTTAATCTAGTTCCTCTTCCTTTGAGCATTAGCTTGGGAGTGAAAAAAAAACAGGTGTTTTGATCCCCTTCATGTAGCCACTGCACTCTAGATCGTTGTCTCCACATCACTTCCTCTCGTTCAAGCCACAGTTGCAATTTCTCCCGAGCTTTAGACACACCCACTGGATTAGGTTGCCCAGCATCTTTAGCTTGCATATTCTCAAGGTTTTGCCTCGCCTCTGTAGTCATTTTCTGGACATTACCAAAAGACATCTTATTCCATAAAGCCAATTGATTACCACAAACTTTAATATGTCGCATAACCCCCTCCATAGTATTGCTTCCAAGCCCAGTCCTGGCAGTCCAAGCATTTTCAATAATATTAGCACATTTTCCCTCTCCTACCCACATTGCTTCAAACCTGAACTTTTCTTCCTTCTTCCCCCAACAAAATAGACCTCAGTATCAAACCAGATAGGTAAATGATCAGAGTGTGCAGCCACACCATGCCTCACCACCAAACGAGGAAACAGACCCAAGGCACTATTATTTCCCAAAAAATGATCAAGTCTCTCACTAATGACACCATCACCATCTCGCCCATTCGACCAAGTGTACTTGGGGCCAATAAACCCTAAGTCACATAAAGAACAGTCCATCAACACTTCCCTAAAAGCCACCATTTGATTCTCAGGCCGTAATCTACCGCCCCTTTTCTCACCCATCTACAGAATTTCGTTGAAATCACCCCCCAAAATGCATGTACATCATCATCTATATGTAGGTGACGTATCAAATCCCATGTGACAAATCTACTCTCGGTATGCGGACTCCCATAGAAACCCATAAACCTCCATGAACACTCATCATTCTCACTCACAAAAACATCAATCTGATGGATAGAAAAAGATTTTAATCGAACTGAGATATTTCCTTTCCACAACAACGCCAGCCCCCACTCTCCCCAATACAATCAACAGTAAAACAAGAGTTAAAACCCAATTTATACTTACATACCTCCATTTTTCGAGTCTTCAATTTAGTCTCCTGAAGAAACACCATCGTGGGATCTTCTCGCGCAATTAGAGCACGCAAAGCACGAATTCCCTGTGGGTTCCCAAGCCCACGAGAATTCCAACATAATATTTTCATGGCTGTCGGCAGGACTAGACCCCAGCCTCTACCGATACATCAATTCGAACCTCATGCAGGTGCTCCTCCGTCATCTCTGGAAAAACCCCCACTTTCTGCCTTTTGCCCACCATCAGGAGAGCCCCATTAGCAGGCGTTGAAGCTTTTCATTTCACGCAATGTCTGCTTGTAGGAGACGACTATTTTCTGCTACCAGAGGATTTCCTCTTCATAAGAAATCTTGCTTTACTAGTCGAAACCGATAACATCTGGGCCTTAATTAAATTATCTCCCTCAGCAGCTGGCAAAGTCAAGCCCACAACTAGTAAAGTCAAGCCCACAGCTAGTAGGCCCATTTGTGACAAATAAGAGCCGTCTTCTGTATGAATAATTACCTTCAGTGGGCCCCTAGTATCCTGCCCCATCTCCTTCCACAAACCTTCCGAGATACCAGTGCATAATTCCCCATCAACGACATTCACCCTTTGCTCCGTATCTGCTGATAAGGAAACACGTACTGGCTTAGGATTACCCATTACAACGCGTGGAGTATTATTTGCCAACCCTTCCGAGATACTCGTGCATAATTCCCCATCAGCTGCATTCACCATTTGCTCCATATCTGCCGATGAATCTGCACGTAATGGCTCAGGACTAGCCGTAACCACTCATGGAGTATTATTTGCCGCAACGTTCTCCAACACAACCCCAGCATTACGGTGATCCACAGACTCTGGGCTCTTCTCTATTGACGGCTATCTGCGGCCGTTAACCACCATTGGTTTACTCCCACGGCCACCTCCCCACAGCCACTGGCCATATGGAAAAGGGGTTTTCCTTTCATCAAATTTTCCTGCCTGCTCACATCCCGGTATGCATGACCTAACCTTCCACATATATAGCAAAAATCCAGCAAACGTTCGTAAGTGAAGCACATCCAGTAGGGTAATCTGGCACCTATACAGAGTTTCTTCCCAAGCAGCAGAGGCTTCGTAATATCGATGCACACATGAATCCGCATGTATTCACCCCAAGCAATTTCGCCATCTAACAAATCAATATCCGCCAAATGTCCCAGCAATCTCCCAATGACCTCCCCAACTTCAAGACTGCGCGCAGCCAAGGGAAGATCATGAACTCTGACCCAAAAAGAAGCTATCGTTAATTGTAGTTGCTGAACTTGTTGAAAACCATCAAAATCCTTTACTAGGACCAGTTGCTTGTTGAAAGTCCACGGGCCGTCACGCATGACCCTTTCCTTATCTCGCACATCCTCAAATTCTGCCAAGATGAACTTTGAGTCAAGTTCCTGCAACTTCAATCCTCTCGAAAGGCGCCACACTCTCCGAAGCATTTGCTTAAAAGCCATCTAGTTATAACTACGTAACGTTAGCAACTGCACAATCAAGCACTTTTCTCCTCTTACGACAGTGTTGTGTACCAAGTCGATATCGACAACGACCGTATCTTGCTCCGATTCCGTTAAAGATAACTTGCCATAAAGCCACTCTAGTTCCTCTGCCATGTGGGAACTAGTGAAGAAAAAACAAATCTAAACAAAAACCAGACCATGCACTAGAAGGCAGGATGAGACCAAAACTCTACTCGTAGGAGACGAGAGAGTAAATCACAACGAAGACAAACAAGTAATTAATGAAACCAATTCAAATGTGTAAATCTAAAATCTAATGGTACCTATTTACCGTGAAAATGATCATAACTAAAATGTCAATTTTGGTAAGTTATATATACACATATGTATATACATTATGGAATCTTCCGTACATGCAGTATTACCATCATGAAAAGGCACGAAGAATATTTCAGTCAACAATTAAGGTTGTCAGTTTTCTACTCTATGAGGTTTACCTAGATAAACTACAGAAGGCAAACAAGGGAGCACTAGAAAGAGATAATTATGTGAGTTGGGGTTACACAACTTTGCCCCTCTCCTTTTGGCTCAACTCTCTTCCACTTCTTGGTTCCTATCATCAGCGAGAGAATACAATGTAAAGGAAAACTAATAATAAGACACTGTTTTTATTTTTATTTTTTCTGGATAGGAAACAGTCGATAGTAAGTAACTAACAATAACGTGGTTACCTTTTGGGATAGTTTCTTCCATGTTAAAGTAATTAAGCAAATTTTTATATGCTGCATCAAAATATTCTTAAATGTTTTTCTTTTTGTGGCTTGTTCCTTAGACTCCGATGAGAACAATGTATACTTTTTCGCTTCACTTCCATGGTTCAAGCTACTATTTGTAAAGCCAATAAATTTTTCACAAGAAACCGCTAAGAAGTGCTTCACTGTTTCGGTTGTATATCCTTCATGAACCTTGGATGAGAAACATTTATTCTCTTTATTTGATTTACAATTGCTTTTAGAAACTAGAGACATCCACTTTCTTTTAGTATTTTCCTCCTATATTCATATTTATGCGCTTGAAAAGAGGTATGTACCATCAGTAGAAGTTACATTCACTATGGAATACTATACTATGTAATATATATATTTATATATATTCCAGGCACATAAATACAAATATAGGAGGAAAATACTAAAAAAAGTGGACATCTCCAGTTTCTAAAAACAATTGTAAATAAAGTAAAGAGAATAAATGTTTTCATCCAAGGTTCATGAAGGATATACAACCAAAACATTGGAGCACTTCTTAGTGGTTTCATATGAAAAATTCATTGACTCTACAAATAGTAGCTTGAACCATGGAAGTGAAGTAAAAAAGTATACATTGTTCTCATCGGAGTTTAAGAAACAAGCCACAAAAAGAAAAACGGTTAAGGAAATTTTTGATGCAACACATAAATTTGCTTAATTACTTTAACATGGAAGAAACCGTCCCCAAAGGTAACCATGTTGTTGTTAGTTACTTACTATGGACTATGTTTCCTATTCAGAAAAAATAAAAAGAAAAATTGTGCCTTAATATTAGTTTCCCTTTACATTGTATTCTCCAATTGATGATAGGAACCAAGAACTGGAAAAGAGTTGAGCCAAAAGGAGAAGGGCAAAGTTGTGTAGCCCCAACCCAAGATTCTATTTCACCTCACTGATTGCAGGAACCAAGAAGAGGAGGAAAGTTGAGCCAAAAGGAAAAGGACAAAGAAGTGTAGCCCCAACCCAAGATTTTATTTCGATTTCACTAATTGGAAGAATCAAGAAGATGAGCACTGAGTCAAAAGGATAAGGACAAAGTAATGTAGCCTTAGCCCTAGGTTCTAATTCAGATCCAATCATTACAAGAACAAAGAAAAGGAATGTGGAGCCAAAAGGACAAGGGCATAGCAGTGTAGCCCAAGCCCAAGGTTCTATTTCAGCTTCACTAATTGAGGGAACCAAGAAGATGAGCATTGAGCCACAAGGAGAGGGGCAAAGCAGTGTAACCCTAGCCCAAGACTCCATTTTGGTTGATCCTATACTAGAGCCGAAAGGTAACTGCATCGTTACTAATTACATTATGTAGATAGTAAAAGTAATATTTGGTGTTTCTATATATCATTTACTCTCATTAATTGCAGAAAATAATAAGGGTAGTAGAGTATTCAAATCTAGAAGAAAGTCAAACCAGTGTAATCTTGTTCCAAAATTCTGTTTTGGCTAACCTTATACGAGAGCCAATTACCTGATATAGAAAATTACCTAGTGATTGTAGAAAAGTGGTGTTTGGTGTTTCTCTGCGTTGTTTACTCTAATTGATTGTAGAAAATTACTCAGTGATAGTGGAGAATCTACCAAATCTACAAGAATGGGAAAGTAATGTAGAGCTTTTCAAAGATTGTATTTCACCTTCACTAATAGCAGGAACCTTAGGGGCGAGATTTGAGCCAACAGGAGAAGGGCAAAGCAAAGTAGCTCCAGCCCAAGATTTTATTTTAGCTAATTCTATACCGAAAGGTAACTGCATAGTTCCTAATTACACGATATATAGTAAAAATAGTATTTGGTGTTTCTTCAATTATTTACTCTCACTGATTGCGGGAAACAAGAAGGGGGTTATTGAGATGATAAGTATAGAAGAATGGAAAAGAGGTGTAGTCCAATTCGCAAATTTTACTGGCAATCCTATACATGATCAAGTAAGACTTGTAGAAGAGAAAGACTGGATTGGATGCATTCCTTACAACCTTTTTGAACTATAATGAAGAACCTGGTGTGCTCAATAATCTTCCCCACAATCTCCAATATCATGAGGTATATATTTCCATCATAACAGTGGCCAAAACGATGGGGGTTTATAAAATCCAAGCCCAGGCTACCAGATGTCAAGAGATTTATTGGCTTTGTTTATGCTTGTAACCTATTTTTTGTCTGCAACTTATCATGGGCTTTATTTCTTCATTTCTACCCAAAATTTGTTTCTATATGTACTTTGTTTTAAAAGTTATTTGGTAATAACTACTATGTATGGATAATGATATATTTACAACTCTTTTATAAATATTTTAAAACTTTTTTATAAACAACGTAACTATACCATTTCATTAAAAATAATCTCAATTTTACATAACTGTCCTCGATATGAAATAGAGTTGTAAGTTTATCATTTTCTATTATTTATCCTCTTATTTGATATGGCTATGGAGTGGAAACTATTGATATCTCATTATTCGGTAAGGTTGTCAACCAGCCCAGATAGTTGCCCAAGATAGAGAAAGCCCAAAGATGTTGAAGGGGCATTCAATTAGCTATGTGTAAGCTTGGTGTGTCAACACCCCAATTGTTGGGGACTCGTTATAATTGTAAAAGAAATTAAACGCTGATACTTTTTCATTATTGTGTTACCTATTTCAATAATGTGTTTATTATATAAAAAATAGGCTTGCAAATAAATTTTTTCTTAGAATAAATCTATTTTCCATCCAATTAAGTTAAATTAATGAAAAACAACTATCCTCTATTAGAGATGTGCCATATCATAGGATGACTGGGATGATACAACCATTTAAGGCTATTATATAGTAGTTTTCTTTTTCCTAATTATTTTGATACAGTGTAATTGGAAAAGCAAAGTCCTAACTCTTCGTCTCAGTATTTCTGAACAAGCTCTTACATAGCAAGATTACAAGGGTTTTCTTATTGGTGAAAGTAACAACATTGAGAACAGTGACAATGGCAAAGCAGAGATCCAAAAGATAGAATAGAACAATACATAGACAAAGTTGAGAAATTTTGAATTATTTATTGACACGAACTCAAAGGAACTGTACCTCCCTCGTTTGAGCTGGGTTTGAAAGTGATCACTTATACCCAAGGTCTAGGTGAACATATCTATTCAGATTCCATTCATATGTAGTTGCCGCTTGTCATCTGATTATCTCTTTCTTCTCAAATATGTTGCAAATTCATAGTTCTTGTTGAATAAATAATTCATATTGCTTGTCTATAACTCTTATTTTATAATATAATTGCAAGTTACTTAAATCTCTAATATTCCAGATTCCGGATATAGTATGGAAATCCAACGATGAAATTATAATCCACCAAGAAAGTTAAAGCTAAGCTTCAACATATCTCCACCTAATTGAATCTCTAGACTTTGTCACCACTCCAACTTGACTTGAACTTCATTCATTTCAACAGCACAGTATATCTTCGAAACATCTCCTTTAAAACCATGACAAGAGAATAGAATTATTATGCAGGCCATTGACCCAAATGATTCAAGCATCATATAACTCTATACCTGCTTATAGATTATGAAAATAACAAATGAGTTCAAGTAACACTTATCTCAATTTGTCAACATAATGGATTCTTGATGGCGAAAGACATCTACAAGTCAAGCAACAACAAGAAAAAGAAATTTTATATAAACGAAGCTCTTAGAATATCTCTTCGTACATATCCACCTTATGCTAGGACGTATCTACCAAGCCCTCTAGCACTCACAACTATTTTTCTTCACCAAAATAATGAAGTGTTCCTCATCTTTCTTTTCACTCAACTCCATTGATGGTTTGTCCCCTTGCACTGGTGGGGCCTTCACAAGAGGTTAGTAAACCGCATGATCAAAGATAAAATTGGGAGAAACATGGAAGTGTTGTGACGCCCCGAAATTCCACTTGGGATCGGACGAACATCTGAAGCGTTACGACATGCAACATAAGGTTACCTGCTCCCGTTCATGACAGTTAAAGATGCAATGCACCTAGCATACATCTAACAATATGTAATATTTACAGTGGATAATTTTTTTCTTTGAATAATACTATGTACCAAACTAATAACATCCCAAATGATTCTGAAATATATTACATAAAATATGAAAGTGATACATATCCATGATTACAGCACAAGTCCAAAACATCTGTAATCTCAGAGATACGGGAGACAAAGCTCCATAAGTACAAGCATAAAACAATTATTGGGATAGTCCGTGGAGTAACTCGGGTAACTCAACTAAGGACGCCAAAATACTATCTAAAATTTTGATCTGGGAGGCGACAAGCTTCACATCGTGTCAACACTCCCTAGTCGACCTCCTCCAATTGGCCAGGCTCCACTCAATCTTTTGATTCTGGCACATCGCCTACCATTTTAGAAGAAATTGTAGTTAGAACTACTACGATTAGATGAGATTTGAGTACAAATCTCAGCAAGTTAACAAGAAACTTAACATACAGTTTACGTATGCAAGCATAGCAATAAATGCATGAGTGCATAATCATAGTCAGAAATAAGCATGACGTAACTTAACATTTAACATAGGGTGAGTTGACATGACTTGAACTGAACATGGACTAAACTTGAAACTTCATGTGACATGAACTTAAACATGAATTGACTTGAAACTAAACTGACTTGAACCTGAACTGAACATGTACTTGAGTTTGAATAACATGAACTTGAATAACAAGTGCTTGAATGTAAAATACGTGAACTTGGAATCTTGTTCAATAAATAGACATGATTAATAAACATGAACATATGGGTGCTACACGGTTCCCCTTGATCCATGTGTCTCTACCTATTATTGCATCACATCATAGGTATTTGCACTAACTGTGAGTGCATTAACATACATGCAGTTCACAGGTATTTGCACATGTTGTGGAACATACTTACGTCAGGTCATTTTTTTTTATGTTCACAGGTACCTAACTTTACATGACAGAATATATATAGGTAATAGACAAATATTTCATGACAGAATATATAATGTAATAGATAAACATGTCGTGAATATAAGATGCGTGACAGTCATAACTTAGAAATATGAAAATACTATCATAGAGTAAAATTACCATTTTACCCTCTACATGGGAGAAAATGACAAAACTCACCAAAATTTACATTCTTCATGTAAATTTTGTCTTAAATCCAAATATCTAATTAGAAAAGTTTAAAAATCATCACAACTATCACAAACCTATTGCAACATGGATGATCACATTCTATGTTTTCAAACAAGGCTCCAAGCTTTAACTGAAAACATCACTAAATCATAAAAATGTTTTCAAACAAGGCTCCAATCTTTAACTAACAACTTCACTAAACCATAAAACATTTTCAAACAAGGCTCCAAGCTTTAACTAAAAACCTAACCTTTGATTCTCAAGGTTTTCTCTAGTTTTTAAAACATTTCCACAAACTCTAAAAGTTCCAAAAGACACTTCCAATATATTCCTAACATACCACTAAGAAATATCATGCTTTAAATCATCAAGCAAAAATCACAAAAGTCTAAAATCCATCACCAAAATTTTGGCTTCATCACTTAAACTCAAAACCAATTGCCTTAAGGTTAGATTTTTTATCAAATCCTTTGATCCGAAACATGCCATGACAAAAATCACAAACCAACAGCATCAAATGGTTTAAAATCAAATTCTAGAGTAGGTATAAGCATTAAAATCAAGATCACATAGCCAAATTTTCATCAAAACATCCATATACCAGAAAACCTCAAATCTATGACCTAACCAAGTCTCTTCATGCATAAAAAATCATATCTTTAAAACCAACATAAAAAATATTCAAACTAACATCCTAACATGTATATAAAAGACTTAGGATCATCATATAAAAATATAAAAGCCATCGGAGCATGATTTTACCTCAAAAGATCCAAGTTTTCACAAAACAAAAACTGTTTTACTCCTTCCAATTACTAAGTTTTAGATTTAAGAAAAACTTTCATCAAAAGAATATAACATGCAATGGCTCCCCATCAAAATTTCATATAAACATGTTAACTACACTCCATAAAAAAATCAAACCAAGATCTTTCCAGTAGCTTGGTAAAAAAATACCAAGATAACAAGCATTGTCTAGTTTAGCGCTCAGGATGACCATTAAAAGCTTAAAATAAATTTTGACCAATCAACTAACCATGAAAATCAACAATAAAGATATCCACAGAAAACATACTCAAATAGGAACAACTCATGTGAAGGAAACTTCGTGAGAAAATACATAAAAATAAAAATAAAAAACTTTAAAAATGGGGTGCAAGGAATACTGTTTCAAAGAACCTTTAGGTATCTATGCAATAAACGTGGGAAAAGGATGAATGGGTCTCAAATTTGGTGTTTAAAGAGAGTTTGGTTAGGATTTGGGTTGCTATCAAGTTCAAATCTAATTTTTCTTAGCCAATGAAAATTTTCAAGACTTAAAAGAATAACTAATTATGTCATAAAATAAATTTGAGTAGTTAATAGCATGTGGAAGTGATTTAATCCGGTGATTAAATAATAAGCTAGAAAATGGATCTATTTAGGGTTTCGGTTTCAACCAAGATTTTGGAGTTTCAATTGAATTTCAAGTGCTTAGGATTTCTCTAGGGTTGGAACCCTCTTTTGTTTGGCAAAAATTGGATAGTTGGATGGAATAGTATTTTGTTTAGGTGGCATGATGTCAATGCTTGATTTCCTTCACATTTCCTTCACAAATTGGATAGTTTGATGGAATAGTATTTTGTTTAAGTGTCCAATACTATTCATCAAGTTTGGCTAGGATATTGCCAAGTGTCCAAATAAAATTTCTATAACCTAATTTGAACATTTCACACTGAAATTTTGAAAACACTGCTCTTAGGTGCTATTATCGAGATTACTATTCACTCTAAAAAAGTAAAAAATAACTTTGCACTGTAAAATTATAATAATCATACTAACCTTAAAATGTAAATAGTTTATCAAATTTTAGCTTCGAAGTGCCTTTAAATAATCAAAACGCATTTTCGAACAAGTATTTTGTCCAAAAATTGAAAATGAGTTTATTGCGCCATAAAATTTTAAATATTCAAATCAAACTAATGGTGTAGGCTGTGTCCCATTTCGAAACTTCTAGGTACCATAAATAAATAAAATTGCACTTTTGGCACTATAGTGAGTGGCAACACTGATTATACTGACAGACTAAAACCTAACCAATTGAGTCGATTCGTGAAAAATTTTGGATTTTCATGAGATTCCTAAAGCCTAAAAAAATTCATCTATTGAATTTCTAGTGAGCTGTTACAGTAAAGGTGATTGATGCAGTGCGTATGAAGATCTGAAGTGTCATTTCTGACTTTGTATAGAGATGGCTAGCATCACCATGACTCAGTTGACGATCAGTACTAGGCTGACACAGATGGAGACAAGCCTAGCTACAGTCGAGGAAGTGGTAAAAGAATTGGGGTAGTAGTGTATATCTTTTGCATTTTTTTGGTTTTTTGTATGGACACTCAATATTTTGTAAAATTAATTTAATTATAAATCATCTTTTTATATTCTAAACTCATTATTGATCTTTATTCTAAACTACAATCTTTTAGTATAAATAAAATATTTATCAATAATTAATTAAGGTATTTTTTGACATTAAACTAAATAAAAGGTATAGTCATCTTCGAAAGCAATTGTAGAAGCATTCGAAGGAATTTCCACTCCCACCAAAGATTTTTTAATCGATCCTGCCAAATCTGCCGTTCGAACTATATATTTTTTGGTATTAATATAGATCAAATGAGTAATTCATGTTCAAACGTTTATATTATTTGGAACAACTTCTTCTGTATCAAAATCAGTCGATCGAGTAAAATATAAATCGTTCGAACCAAAACTCCTTTTTCGTTCGATCACAAAAATAAAGCATTCGAAGGTTTAGTCAACTTCCTGCTAAATTTATTAACTTATCCCGCCAATTTTATGTTCGAAAGTAACTAATATTTGTTCAAATAGTTATTTCTCTTATGACCGAATGGTTTATGACATGTTCAAATGATAATTTTATTGGAGACAAAATTATTCATTCCTATATACCACGTTCAAACATAATATTGATTGTTCGAAGGGTAAATGACGTATTTAGGGACGAATTTTAAATTTCGTCCCTAAAACTCATTTTTTGGGACGGTTTTTTTTCCTTCCCAAAACAAAATTATCTCAAAAAATAGAATTTGTTGTAGCGCCTCCCCATAATTGTCTCCAATATAATGGCGACCTAGGTCCTCATTAATATAGTGCTTCACCTGAGGTCATTTATGGTAGTCGAGAAACTATTATTATAAACAAATCCTACTAAGGCCACAGTTTCTCCCAATTACTATACATTTCTGGACACAAACTCAATCGCATCTTCATAATAAAACAAACTCCATTACGCGAAACACTAAGTAATCGACCTTCAATATCTTTCGTCTTACTACTAATGGGTATTCTATATCTACATAGGTATAAACAGAAATACTCCTAATGGGAATTGTTACTCTTACCTTCTGGGTAACAATTTAGCATGCAAACTAAACTCTCGGGCAATGCAGCAGTCGCTAAAAATAGTGACGTGCTTGAATCAAAGAGCGTACAAGCTATAAACCTTAATAGCTTGACGTTATCCCATAATAACAATAATTGAATAATACCATCAATTGCAATCTAGTTAATCTTAACTAAACTTAACAATACATAGGTCTTAGAAAAATATTTAAAATAATGCCTACTCCTTCTATTCTTGGAGCATCAGCATCTACCTCTCTAGGAGTGACTGCATACACTCAAGCTGGTATTGGAGGTAGTGGCTTTGGTTTGAAATCCCCGTTGGGAATAGTCTCATTCCTTCAAGTTCTTTTGGGACAGTTTTTAATCATATGGTCAGGTTGGCCACACCCGAAACAGTGTCCTAAAGTAAGTTTGCACTTGCCTTCATGGTTTTTACAGCACATCCCACATATTGGGTATGTGGTCAACACTGAGCTCCCAATCTCAATGTCTTTTCCCTTATTTTCTTAGGTAAACATCTTCTTCTTTTTTAGACTTTCTTCAGTAGCATACGGTGAAGTCCTCTTTCATTCTGAAATGATCTGGGTGGTCAAACCCTTCTACTCTACTTTTGAAATTGCGGCTACATTGACCAACTTCTGGCAATTCTCAATCCGAAAACAAACCACTTGTCTACGAATCCTCAATTACAAGCCTCATTGAGACTTCCAGGCATGCATCTTCTGAATATAAATTAGGTGAAGTGCGAACCTCCCCAACTCCATAAATTTGGCAACATACTGTTCCACAGTCATGCTGCCTTGTGCTAGTGACACAATCTCATGCGCCTTCTGTTGCTTCATCGATTCGAGAAAGAATCAATTATCGAACTCCTCCAAAAATCCTTCCCAAGTTAGGGTAGCTAGGGTTGCCAACTTCCTTGCTAGAAGTTGCCTTCATGTATCCCACCATATGCCTGCTTCTCCTTGAAGTAGATATCCAGCGTACATTGCTTTTTGTTTTATCTTCAGTGTAACTACAGATCTCATATGTCCTATCGAGATCAATCATCCATTTCTCTACCCCCAAGAGCCCTTCATTACCCAAAAAATTTGGGTAACGGTGAACCAGAAATGTTTTTTAGCAACAACCCCTATCTTTTAGTCTAGGTATATGCACTTGTTGTTGTTGCTGATGTCTGAGCACATCAGTTTTTAAATGTTCAGCTTTAGTTAATCCTTGCCCTTCATCCATTGAAGAATTATATTCTTCCAGTTTGTTATCTCCACCAGGGTTTTTGGGTACTCTACCATGCTTCATGTGTTATTTCCTAAAACACATGTTTACATCTATCAGCTTCACATACTAACTCTTAAACTTAGGAAAATTCAAGCCTAATAAAAGACTAAACTTTCAATCCTATACTTTGGTACAATTACTAGGGACATGTGGCTTTAACCCAGAAATGTATTGCTCTAATACCACCCTATGAGCCCCTCAAATCTCACTTGGGATTTGATGAATCTTGAAGTATCGAAACATGCAACACAAGGTTATATACTTCTATTCATGACAGTTAAAGCTACAATGCACCTAACATGCATTTAATAGTATGCAATAATTTAAACAGATAATTTTTTTCTTTGAGCAATACTATGTACCAGAAGTAATATATTCCAAAAACATGAACATAATTCATAACTTCACGTGACAACAAGTCCAAAAGGTCTATAACAATATAAGTTCTAAAGATAGCTCTCCATAAATAAAGTCTGGAAATAAAATCTGTTCTACTAAATTGTAGAGCTATTCACATTGCTTGGCTATGATCTCTTAAAATCGCATCAAGAAAGTTGATAACTGTAATTATAATTTCTTTGTCCTCTCTCTGTGGACACATTGTCTACCATTCTTCAGTTGGGACTACCAAGTGAGATTTGTTTAGAAATCTCAGCAAGTGAACTACTAAGCTATTAACAATATACATATACATGCATGACAGTAAAATGACATGAATGCATTGTGACATGAACATAAATAATGCGTGAAATGACTTGGCAACATGTGCTTGATTTGGAAAATAACATGACTGACATGACTTGACTGAACTGAACTTGACACGAACTGAAAGATGCCTGACATGAATTGAACATGAACTAAACTTGACATGAACTTGAAATGCCCTAAAAATTAGAATGATTTTGTCAGTTATTTCGTCAGAAATATGTGAACAACAAGAATGAATTGGCATTTCACGTATTCTATTAGAGATACTCAAACAATCAGAATGATAACACCATGAGTATTTTAATGGAGATACCTAAGAATCAAAATGATTACACCAGGAGTACCTAGTAATAGTTTTATTGAAAATACTCTAACAATCATAATGATTACGCCATGAGCGTTTTAGTAGAGGTACTCTAACAATCATTATGATTACGCTAAAAGTACCTTGTTTGAATTATGAATGGAGATACTCGGACAATCATAGTAATTATGCCACAACTATCACATGCGTGACTGACTAAGAAAATATTTCTTGATGGACATCTGTCACTCATGACATATATCCATGGCTTGTAACTATGTAACCGATTATGTGACATTCATGGTATGTAATAAATAAACATGATGACTTGGCATTCATGATAGGTAATAGATAGACATGTAACAGTAATAGCATTCATGTAACAAAAAAACATATAACAAATGGCATGGCATTCGTGGCATCTAACAGTCACATGGCATTCGTGATAGGTAAGAGACAAACTTGCAACAATTAAATGTGTAACAAATAATTGATGGCTTGGCATATCATAGCAATTATAGTAAGCATAGAGACATAAATATAAAAATGACAATCTTAGCACCACACTTACAGATTTTTGAGTAAACATAAGCATAGTGTGAAAAAGTGTTAATTGAAATGAGATAATTCCTAAGGTTAGAATGTCTCATTAAAGCTCATATAAACATAAAGACTTACTAACTTAAGACTAAATTGTAAAGTTACCCTTCTACATGTGGGAAATTACAATTTCACTCCAAAATAAGGATTTTGCATATTAACTTCAAATCTTACCAAAATTTACATTCCTTATGTAAATTATGTTCTAAAACTAAATATCAAATCAGAATAATTTAGAATAAATCAAAACTAGGAGAACTTCAATATGGCCGAACCATTCTAGGGCAAAAATTAACACTTTGTAGCATACTTGTCCTTCAAACACATTTTAACCGTTTTCACCAACTTCCAAAAGTCATATTCTAGGTTCTAAAATCATGCTAAGACATCAATAAACACATTTCATAAAAATCATAATCCCATCATATCAATAAAGAGGCCAAAACACCAAGGTTTAGGTCTAAAAGGACCAACCCTTGAATTTTCTTGGTCTAATATTTTTCTAATCAACTCCAAGGACTCCAGAAGTACATAAACACATTCTTAACATGTTTACAAATCAAACCTAAGTGATAAATTGTTTGAACAAACAACCAAATTCTCAAAACTCCTTACCAAACAATCGGCTTGCACACTAACTTAAAAACTATGTATCATATGCTTTTTGACTTGGAATAAAAACACTAGATCACTGATTTTTATGAAATAAAACTTTTAGAAATAATACCATATACCTCATATTAAAGTTCTAAACTTGATCTAAGCATTAAATCTTGAATCACATGGCAAAAGTTTCATTAAAACTTAACATATACCTGGAAGCCTCTAGATTGGGTCCTAAACAAACTTTTGCATTTAAAAAATCTTATTCCATCAAGATCTGTAGCATTCGGCCTAAAAATCTCCTTAAGCCTTGACCTTAGTAGCCTCAATCCTTGTTAATTAGGAGCTAGGCTATTTGAGAATAAAAAATAATTTTGTATATTTGAGTTGGCAAGAGGATCATATATTTTCAATTTAGTAGAATTTTTAGAAGATTCTAGTGCAATATTGATTTTGAGGAAAATGAGAATTTTTCGATCTTGATTGGTTTAGTAGTATTATTTTGGAGAATTTTTAGTACTTAATTAATTTTGAGAAAATGTGCCAAGAGGCCAATGTTAAAATAACAAGTGGCATATTGGAGATTTTGCCACCTTATTGGGCTAAGTAATTTGGGTTAAATTTTTTTTATGGATTTAGGAAGGCCCAAGAGATTGGTTTATTAAGAACCCAAGTTTTTTAGGTATAAACGCTTAGGAGATGCAATAAGACTTTAGGCCCTATTTGATGAACATAAGATTTTAGGGCCATAATGCACAAAGGATGTGATGGGCTAAGAATAAGATGTTAAAAAGCCGTAAGCCCAACTTGGGAGATATAAAACTTTAAGCCTTTATTGGATGAGACTAGAAAATAGGCCCAATGTAAATGACATGAAGTCATTGGGCCTAACTTAGTAAGAGTGAAGGCCTTAGGCCCAACTTGGAAGACATAAAATTTTTGGTCTCACTTATTGGGTACAAAACTATGAGCCTAATTTATTAGACCCAAGGTACTACTAGACCCAACTTACTTAGCATAAGGTCATTGGGCCTAACTTAGTTAGATTTAAGACTTTGGCTCAATTGAGGAAAGACCTAGAATTAGGATCCAACCTAGTAGGCCTTTGAGGCCATAGATAGGCCCCACAAATCTGGACATAAGGTCCGTATAATAACCCACTCCAAAGCCCACATCCAAGGCTTGCACTTTTGGCCCAACAAAAGCCCAACCCTTGAAGTCCAAAACCTTTTCTTTTATTTCATTCTTCCAATTGGAGCCCACATACATCATACCATTAGTTTTCCTCAAGTCCAAGAAGTGCCACATGCTCCTAAAGTTCCCCCTTGATCATAATTAAGCGTCTAACTTGAGTTGGCATTAATCAACTTACACATGATTAGTGACTTGTAAACCATGTTTTAAGCTTAATGTTTCTTCAAATTAGTTCTAACAATTTTTTTATCTGAAATTTATTGATTTTATTATTTATTTGAACCTTTCTTAGACTAATTTAAAGTTTAGGCTTGACCCAACTCATGTCAATAGAAGCAAAGTCATGTCAATGCCTAAGTCATCCCTAATCGGCACCTAGGTGCACCTTAACGTGCATTGCACCAAATCAGCCTCTAGCCCATGCCTTTTACACCATTTTCTCAAGGGAAATTTCATCATTTACTCCTCACCTTAACCCTCCTAGTTCAGTTCTAGCATTGGACGAATTGTCTCCAAAAAACCTAGCTAGAAAACCCAACCAATTCCATTACAAGCCTAGTTGAAACCAAACCGAGTGGCCTTGGATTTCAATTGAATTTTCTGCACCTATTTTGGTCACTACCCCACGCCACCTCCCTTGTATTTTGTCCCTTGGAAGTGCTTCAAAGCACTCAAGTGCTAACTTACCCAATTACCTCCCCAAGGCAGCCCAATCGATTGGCTCAAATAGAGGCACTCACTTGAAATCACTTGGTTGAACTATCACCAATTTCGCCTCTTTCTTTTTCTGCCCAAGCATGATCACTTGGCAGCCACTCATGCCTATCTTCCTCACCTGAAAAAGACTTCAAATGATGCTCATAATGCCCCCAAATCAGACCAAGAGGATGGGACAAAATAGGATAAAAAATCTGGACAGCTTTGAAGGAAACTCAAAACAATAGGCCATGGCTTGCTTGTCTTGTGAATTTGTGTTTCAAGAATATGAATCATGCAGCCCCTGAACCTATGCAAGTCTTCTAACTCTCTTCCATGATGAAATTATGACACTTTATACCACTATTGAACAGAACCAAGTGATGTCACCCTTGGCATTTTGCACTCAAGCAGTCCACCACCCACACACACCAATCACAACACTTCCCTTTATCCAAGACCAACGCCCCTTCACAGCTATCCCCTCCATTTGAGTCCTATAAATACCCCATTCACCCCTCACTTCCTCACACCACTTCTCAAAGCCTTTCTCTAGCATTCTTGAGAGTCATTCCCTCTTAGTGTGAGAATAGTGAGAAACCAAGTGAGTTAGAGTGTTCTTGGAGTGAATTGAGTTTTGAGAACTCAAGGGAGACGAATTTTTGTAAGTATTCTTGCCTTATCTCTTGTTGGGTATTTTCTTAATATGTTAGAATCATGGCATTAGAATGAAATTTTGATCGAGTTAAATGAGGTTTTACTTAAGGTGTTGCATACCGGTCCAAATTTGGAGTTTTGATTGAATAAATTATTTTGGGACGCAATTTTAGCCATGACATGTCTTGATATGATTTTATATCTTTTAATAATGTCATGTGAGATTTATTGAAGATTTAAATTTGAGGAAAATAGCAAGTCATGATAGGTTTATAAATCCATATCATGTGTTGATCATCTAAGTATTCGGTTTGCACTTGTATGAGAATGATCTTGGCATATCATGTCCTATTTCCTTAGGGATGCCCTTATAAACCTTTAGGAACCAATTATCATCATGTTAGTCATTAAAATTCATGATTTATTTAGTCTTTAAAACTTGCATTGACAAAGAGAAGCTAGAAATATGCATACACACGGTTTGAAGTTTTTGGATGATTTGGTGTTATTCAAGGCCTAAGTGTTGGGATAAACTCGTGTGGCATTTTTACAAGTTGTAAATATGTTCCAAGATTAGTGTTATGGATTTATGTTGGATGGAAATTGATCTCACACATGCATGCATAGAAACTATAGGCTTGAAATCACAAATAAACCCACATTGATGCATGCCACGGGTTGATGAGTTTTGGCATAGTAGTGATTTGATTTTTGAAATTATAAGGTTGTATATGGATTTAGAACATAAAAAATATACGGTTTGTGAAGTTTGGTGAATTTTGGAGCCAAAAAAATAAATAGTGAAAATGTAAGGCCGTAGTAGAATTTTGCTAAGTAGAGGGACAGTTTTGTAAATACTGAATTTTTGAACCCCTTGATTATGAAAATTTTCCTTAGAGGTTCAAAATTAACTTGGCATAACTTTGATTAAAGACACTTTGATTCTCTAAACTCGGGAAGATTGTAAATTAGTTTCTAACTTACTCTTAGATAATTTATTCATGATTCTTGTATAAGCGCTACATTCATTTTATAAATTTCATTTTGAGCATGAAACATCATATGATACATTGAGTATTTGATTACTTACTTACATGAAGTGAAATTTTCACCATTTTTTACAAATTACATATAAATGTCATTTTCACATGAAAGTTTGTTACATATGCACATGTCATGAAATACATTTTTAAGCATAGTATGAAAATGAATTTTGTCATGAACCCAAAGACTAGGATGGAGAATTATCCTAGTAGAACTCCTCTATCCACTCTGAAATTAGTAAAAATAGAGTGGTAACCTCTGGGTTGACAAAGAACTGTCAACAGGTTTCAAATGGATTACTTTTAAAGAATGTTGAGCGAAGTTGTATGACACTTAATGTTGGTGGGTGCATATATTATGATGCAATGTAATGATACCAATGCATTGAGAACGATGTCTGCAGATAAAAACATAGTGTCAACGTGAGTTGTACTACAGTCACTGACAGGTGCTCATGATGCATATGGGGAACCGTGTTGCTGCCATACATAGGTTAATGATGACTTTAACAACAATGAAATATTATGTTTTTTAAACCAATGAGGTATGAAATGTTCTCTTTCGAGATATCATATTTTTTAAATGAGAGAGTGAAAAATATTCTCTAAAAAAAAGTGTATTAAAGCTTTTATAAGAAATGTTGAGGAACCTGGATGGGAGACATATACTAATTTTTCTACATCACATGCATATCATGTTTATCATTAATCATCTATAAGTTATTTTTGTGCAAGTTGGTTGTTTAACTTACTAAAATTTTAAGTAAACTTCACCCTGGTGGACCCTTTATCATTATTCCGCACAGAATAATAGAAGTTGTGTCAAGACCAATAAAGAACGAACAGGATGGACCACTGGATACATATTGTTGAAAAGGAGTTGGACCTTGAGCAAAGATTAGATATAATTTTGATGCTCATAAGTATTGACTCCTCATACTTGAGTCAATGCTTATTATTGGGATGTTTAGCTCATTCTGGCATAAATTTTTATAAGTCACCCTATTTTTTGTTGCAATTATTGCATACTACTAGTTGTATACTAGGATGCATTGCATATTAACTATCATGAACAGGGGTATGTAATCTTGAGTTGTATATCCCAACGCTGCAAGTCTCTATTACATCCCAAGCAGGGAATTGGGGGCACCACAAGATTAAACCCAATATTTTCTAAAAATAAATTTCCAACACATAGATCAAAGTCTTAAGAAAATCATATGTGAATATCAAGACCATAGAATCATGTTTTCATAACAAGACATTTCAACTTTACCAAAATAGAAACTGTAAAAGTTTTCAACTTTCCAAAATCATGTAAAACTCTTTATAAATTTTTTTTGACATACAATAAATCCAAACTTACCTTCGATAGTAGGATCTACCCAAGATTTCACCCAAACCCTTATCAAAATATCCAAATTTCACACAACATTGAAACCATCACCTCGTATAACCTTTGCACTTCAAACTCAACTTTCACTAATCAATACTCCATGTAAAACTATTTGAAATATATCAATTTAACCTACACTCAAAAAATAAAAAAGTACATCAAGGAATTTTCCTGAGAATCAACATACAAAATGTTGGAAAATGCAATGTAAGAACTGCTAGGAAATATGTCTGAATCTCTCACCCGAATTCTCTTCAAACAAGTGAATGAAAAATGATGAAATGGTGAAGGAAGTACTTGCAGAGTCCTTTATAGGGAGAGAGGGCTGGCTTAGTGGCATATTTAAGCCATTTTGATGTGAGGTTGGCAGCCAAAAGGTGGTAAAAACCGTGGGCTATATAGCCCATGGTTTTGGGTTACTGTTGGTTGAGTGCAGGCTAGTGGTTTTGAGTGACTTTTTTTTATTTGCATCAAGTCACTAATTGGGACTATCAACTCATCCATAGGGGGGCTTGGGTGGAGAAAGAATCTTGCTCATGAAGCTTGGTCTTGGTTGTGGTTTCGATGGGCCTAAATTGGGCTCAACTGAATGGGCTTCAATTGAGGTACATTTTGAATTTCATTGGGGGTTTCTATTAGGGTCTGGTTCAAATCTAATTTTTCTTTACTCAATGCAATTACCAAAATGAAAAAAGGTTAATGAAGGGGTAATAGCATGTATTTGAGTGGTTAATAGCATGTGGAAGGAATTTAATCAAGTGATTAATCACTTAAGCAAAACCAGCAGTTTAGGGTTTGGAAAACCAGTTAGGGTTTTGGAAGGCCAAGGGTTTTGGGGTTTCAAGTGGATTTCAAAGGTTTGGGGTCTCACTAGGGTTGAAACTCTCTTTTGGTTGGCCTCAATGTGTTTGGTTGGATGAAGTAGTGTTTGGCTTAGGTGGCATAATCACATGGTTTGATTTACCTTCCATTCCTTCACATCTCCCACTCATGGTTCTTCCTAGTGCCAAGGGTCCTACACTATTTATCAAGTGTGATTAGGATCTTGCCAAGTGTCAAACAAATAGTCCTCAAAGCCATTTTATACATTCCATATAGCAATTTGACAATCGTCTGAACAAGGTGCCACGTGGCGCAATCTCGAGTGTTACTATTCACCCAAAAGATTGTCAAAAATAAAATTGAAAAAAAAAATCCTAAATAATCATATAAGTTTAGTGGTTCAATTCATTTAGCAAACTTTGACTCCCAAGTGCCTCAATTAAATCAAAAGGCGTTCCCAGGTACTATTCACTCGAAAAACATAACATTGCACCGTAAAATCTTAAATAATCATCTGGAACTAATAGTTAAGTTTGTTTCCCATAGTCATACTCCTAAGTGCATCAAATAAAGAAAAAGGCACCTATGTCATCATAGCAAGTCGAAGTTGGGCTCCAACTCCGACTCCAAATCCAAAGCGAAGCGAGTTCTAACTCCGATCAAAGTTGCCGAAGTTAGAGCGTCAGAGTGTCATAGGGAGAGAGACTGAGATTATCATAGACTTTGAACTTGTTTCTCCCAGCCCAGTGGTTGTAGCTCTCAGAGGGGGTACTAAGGATCAACTTTGTAGGCTTCGAATAAATATATAAAACAAGAAAAGAGAACAATAAAAAGGGAGATATGTCTCTGAAACTCCATGAGTGACTTGTGGAAATAAAACAACGAAGATGATCCTTCAAAAATCTAAGGGAAGTATATTTAGATATATACACTATCCAAGCAATCAATGAACAAGGCTTCAAGGAAGATCTAGCATGAGGCTTCAAGTGATCAATGGACAAGGCTTCAAGCCAAGCATTAACCTTCAGAGGCATAGAAATATTGCAGGAACCATGTATATGACGAATTAACTGTCGTTAATTTTTCAAAGAATCAACAAAAATGGTACCTCGAAGCTAATACTCATGGGGCCTAGAACCAAAATTAAAATTAAAAATTAAAAAAAAAAGAAGAGGAAAAAAGCAAAAGCGACAATGATTTGAGCCCAAAGCACATAAAAACTTTTATCGATAACGTTGGGACTAACCTATAGATATACAGATAGACAAACACGGGAAAACGAGCAATAGAAAATACAGATCTTTCTTTCTTTGTTCAGAGATGCAAAGAAAATGGTAAAGTTTAAGGAAGCGGGAGAGGGGAGATAGGGAACAAATTTGCTACGAAAGTTTTGTTTAGTGGAAGTTTGGAGTTCATAAGTCGAAGATGACGCCAGCTCCACCTCTAACTCTGAATTATGATTTTTCTGAATCCACCAGAATCGAAGTTGGAGCAGGCATCTGTCGGAGTCAGAGCCAACAATGGTTTTTCCCAACTCTAGATTTGTCCACATGAACCTCCCACTTGCTACCCACATATTTAGCAGGCATCAGCCGGAGTCTGGAGGATGTACTTGATGTTAAGCTCACTAAGCTATGTCAACCAAATTATGAATCTCCCTAAGGTGTCGAGGAGATGCAACACCCACTTTAGTGGACTCTTGGTTATTACTGTAAGGGAGGGCCCTTCCCAGAAGGACCCAGGCCCAGGCGCAGGAAGGGTAGGCTGCAATCCCATATAAGGAAAGGTCCGAACCTAGGGAGGATAAACTGGGGGCCCAAGCCCTTAGGCTGGGGGACCAGGGTCGAGTGTCTTTGGCTTGGAGGGCCTCTCAACGCAAGCTAGTGGGAGCCAAGTAGAACGTCCCAGAATCGACGACTTGTCGAGCCCAATCACAAAGCGCTCAACTACACGTGGATAGTGGCACGTGCCCGGCCATGTGTCCGACAGACCCAAAGTACGCCACAATCAATGTCCATGTCAAGGACCCGGCACGTCCCCCGTATAAAGAATGACGCGCCCACGACCTGACACCCAATGCTAGCAGGAGGGTGGTTGCAGGATAGACCTAGTACGGTGCACGATCTTCCTCGATTGCCTAGACCGCAGACTAACACAATGGCTGACAAGGAAACTAGTGGGGGCAGTTCTGGCACCTGACACACCACAATCCTCCTCGGTAACAGAATCCAAATCAGGTATAAATAGGAGCAATCCCTTCTACGGGAGGCTCTCTCTCTTACACGCATTGATAACTCCTATCCTTTGCATTTCTGAATTTTCTCCATAGAACTTTCACTGACTTTGGCATCGGAGTGACCCCGAAAGTCACCAATGTCTCTTCCCCTCTTAGTTGCAGGCAAAGAGGAGCTTGAGCCTCGCGAAACTGCTCGGGCTACCAAACACGACATCAACAATTACCTTGATCACATGAGCTTGAAAATAAGGCCTCAGTTTCCTCGTCGCAACCACCAGGGCAAAAGATAGTAGATCCATATTCGAGTACATTGTTTCTATTAACTTCATGTTCACTTACCACGATAGCACTCAACCCTAGATATAGTTGTAGAGGTCCCCCAACCAGGCTTGAGACAGCAGTGGGGAAATCGCCAAGTACTTTTTCAACTCTTTGTCCCATATCGTCATCTTTCTTAATATTTGGGAAAGGGGAGGCATTTTTCATTTCTCAATATTGCCATTTTTCAATATTTGACATGCTAACAGTCTTAACTCTATGAACACAGTAACACTAACACATTGTGCTTTCTTCAATGACTCATTTGAGCTTGAGTTTCGAGTTATTCAACCCTATTATTGTCACATACACTCGTGTCTCTCTCTTTCTATGCAACACCACCGGTCAAGAATTTAAGTTTGTCTCTCTAGGCTAGCAATTTGGAGCACAGATAATTTGTCCATGTTTGTGTGGAAAGTGCCCATCAAGAATCAAGCTTTGCTATTTGAAGTGGCTTCCAGAATAGTCTTTCTCTCTATCCGTCTATTTGGAACATAACCTATCAAAGCACAATTGGTTTTCTCCATTTCGCTTGCATAGTCAAAGCAGTCCCCACTAGTAACACTAGATTTCCAGCTTCGGTTATGCTAATCTAAACATGCACATTATTACTTACAAGAACAGAACTTATTGATTTCCTTTCATCTTCATCGTTAACATTCTAAATCCATGGAGAAGTTCATGATAATTAACTTGAGCCATTGATGAGCCACATACTCTCTATATATCAAACATGTCTGATCTATTTGTATTCTTGTCTTTTATTTTTCCAGAGTCAAATAGTACACTACTACCTTATGTTTTTATTTAGGACTACATTGGTTTCCCTATTTTAATAATCTTTTGAGAAAAACTCTATGGATTAGCCATTGTTACTAATCCCACACCCCACACTTGAGGTGTGGGGTTTTATTTTTTATTTTTTGATTTTGTTTCTTCTCTTTACTTTAACAAAACTTGAGGAGAGATAGGTTGGAAAGAGAGGCCGATGAGAGCTTGAGGACAGAGAGAGAGAGAGAGAGGTCGGACAGAGAGATTGAGGGAAAAGAGAGATTGAAGGTGATGGCTAGATGTGACATAAAGTTGAAAAAAACAAAAAGTGTGGGGTGTGTGGTAAAACAATGGCTGATGTATAGTAGAACTCATCTTTTAAACGATCTTTTAGATTGCCTCAACATTTTCGCTAACTCATTCCATGGTCCAGTAATATTTCATGATCTCTAAATTAACAAAAGAAATCTTCTTCAGAGATCTTCATGTACTGATGGACCTAACAAAGAGAGTTGTTCATTATTATTACTTGGTGAGAGACTCACATGAAATTTTTTTCACTTACTTTAGTGAAGAATTTATTTTTTATTCACGTGCCTTTTTTTTTAATTCACTTATTAATAGTAATACAAACTATAGAAAACAAATCTAACAACTTTTATATCATTAGGTACTTTTTAGGTTTATTCTTGAACTGATAAAACTTCTAGCAAGTTATAATGATCAAGTTGATGGAGTTCTCATTAAAAATGCTCCACAAAATGCCAAATATACATCACCCAAAAATCGAAAGGAAATTTTGCATATATTTGCAAATAAAGTACGAAATGTGATTCGCGAAGAAATTGGGAATGCCAAATCTTGTATTCTTGTTGACGAAGCTCGAGATGAGTCCAAAAGATAACAAATGGATCTCTTTTTTTAGGTTTGTTGATAAAGATGGTTTTATTAAAGAGCAATGTTTTCATATTGTGCATGTCAAATATGCTATGGCACTAACTTTAAAAAAGGAGATGTGTTGTTCTTTCTCATTACAACCTCCAAATTGAAAATATTCGAGATCAATGATATGAAGGAGGAAGTAATATGCAGGGTGAATGAAATGGATTACAAGCTTTATTTCATAAAGAATGTCTTTATGCATATTATGTGCATTGTTGGCTCATAAACTACAATTAGCTTTAGTTGCGGTCTCTAGAGAAGCCAAACATGTTCATCAGTTCATTGTACATCTGACATCCATTATCAATATTGTTATTGGCTTTTCTAAATGTAATGATGAATTATAATCTGCTTAAGCTGTTGAAATTTACCATCTCCTCATACTTTTACTTCAGATGCATGAGGCTCTCTTGTACATACCTACTTTCCTCCTTATTTTCCAGCAATTGTTTCTCACCGTTCTCTCTGTTATCTTCCTTGAGAACATTCCGAGGATGACTCCCTTTTGTTTCATACTCTCCATTCCTTTGCCTCAACATCTTCTATTCCATCTCCACAAACTTATGCTCCATCTATTCTGGCTACATAGGTCATATGGTATTTCCTACACTCTTAGGGGTGGTGAGTGTTTGCTCACCTTGACCTTGTCTTGCTTGTGATCGCATGGTGACTAGCATCCATGCGTGTCAAGAAAATTGATATCCTACAGACATTGCCAAAATGTTGAAACAACTTCCTGGTAGCCAAGCTCCAATGATCTTCACTTACAAAGGGTTAGAGGAGAGTTGATTGGTCTTAAAAGGGGGGAGCCTTTGGTGCTTAAATTAGCAAGAATAAAGGATTGAGAATGAGATTGAGTTTAGTAGTTTGTAAGAGCATTGGCAAAGCATCTTCATATTTTAGCTAGGCATGAGTAAAATTTTTTAAATTGGACTAGTCAAATCACTAAAACTCAACATATGAACTATAATAAATTAAGCTCCCTAGTAATTTTTGACTAGATACTATTAACTGACTAAAGTAATATTTTAATCATTTTTAGTAACCATTATATTATTTAGTTATTTTAAAGTCTATTATCCATTTCAATTTTGATAAATAGTTTGTTATTTTTTACCTTATTCTATTTCATTAATAATAATTACATTATGAAATTCAAATTCAATTATGAATTAATATATAATTCTATTTTCTACCTTATTTTAAGTAAAAATTAAATTATTAATTAATATATTAAGTATATTTATAAAATTTTATAAAAATAAAATTTTATAAAATATTATTAAAATATATAATATTATATTATTATTTTAACTTTAAAATAATTAATCTAATATAAACTCACCAAATATTAATACTATAACCAAAATTTAAAATTCTAACCAAAATTATTAGTCATGTCTGCCCATGCCTAACCTTATATCTAGGATTTGTCGGATATTTATAACATGGGATCCTTTGCGTGAGAGGTTTTATGTAGTATTTAATGCCTGCAAAGGCCTTTCCGCCTCATTCAATGTTTGGCGTGCTCAAGAAGGAAATCTTCACCTTCAGTATTGTCTCGGTGTCTCATCGTGATGTGCTCCCACTAAAATCCTATCAGCTTGGCCTTACCTCATTAATGTTGCATGCTCTCCTTTGTCGCATTGTTGTAAATGCTAGCATGCTCTGATTTGTCGCATTCTCATCATTTTATTATTATAATTTTTTTAAATTTTTATATAAAATATAATAAATAATTTTATTTTTTTAAATTTCAATTTAATTTTTTTAATTTTAAAATAATAATAATATAAAAAAATAATATTTTAAACTTTTATCTAAAATTAAAAATCTTCATCCCACCGTCATAATCTACTCAAATCTGGTTCTCAAAATTCTTGCTTGTATCTCGCCTGAGGTACCGCACCCAATAAGGGTTCCTCGCCTCTTCCCATTGTTCACCGGTATACAGCCTTTCAAACTCGGTCAATAGCACTCCGTGTCCGAACAGTTTTCATATTACAACATGCTCAATGACGTGTTTTTTCTTTCTTTGTTATAATTAGTTCTTCTTCTCTGTTTTCTATTTTGTTTGTTTGTTTTTCATTTCACTTTTTTACTTGCGATGGCTATTGATCATTTATCTTGATGAAAGCATGAGTTACTGGTTTCTTGTGCATTTTATTTGATTTGGTTCCTTGTTAGTGGCTAATGAGATTCCATACATCAAATTCCAAGAGCTGAACTATATAGTTAATACGTAAAGACTAAACCCCCCAAATGTAAATACATTGTTACCAACCTCCTTGGTTGTTAAAATTTATGTTCAGCATAGGATATATGCATTATCTTGTCTTCCGGCTCTAACATTTGCAGACTCGTTGGTTCTTAAAGTATTGCGCATAATATGATTTTGAGGACATTGATATTAATGCCAACACTAACACTTCCGCATCGAACAAGAAGTCGATTGGAGTTGTCATCATAGAATATCATTTTGTGTCTGTAACCAAACAAGGGATAGTCTTTGTTGAGGGTGGCGTAATCATTTAAAATGAGATGTGTGAGATTCGGATACCTTAAAATTTAGCAACTCTAGAGAGTAAAGTGGAAGATAAATAAACACATATGAGTCCTAGAATATTTCTAATTTTCCGAATAAATTTCTCAAATAGTATTAAATGCTTGATTAATATTGTAAGACTAACTTTATACGTCCACTCTTCCCACTCTAAATTGTAGAGTTCCTAGGCACTAAAGTTTGAGCAAAACCTCAAGGGAACCCAAATCTTGATTTGTCCAAATGAGCCAGTGCCAATATCTAATGTTTTATTCTATTCATATTTGTTACAGACGTGTTTCGATTTCCTACTAATGGCTTTCAGCAACTTGCACCAAGAAGATAACAGGGGCTCGGTGTGATGAGAGACACCTCTGATGCTTAAGTTAGGATACAGTATAGGATATTTCAATTTTCTAATCATTCAAAAATTACCTCTAGCATGTGTTTTGAACTCCGTTTATATAGATTGAGCGTTCAATTGGTAAGGCTTGCCTTATGGCTTAACCCTCTCCTTTCATGGTTGGACCACAGATTGTTAGGATTTCGAATCCGTTATCATGCCGGGAGGGATTGATATCTTGGTCAAGTATTGCAGGCGATTATTCCTTGTCATTACGTCATTAACTCATCATTCATGATAGCTAGACCTGAATTCCGTATCAATGCATTTTGGTGGTCATGCCCTTGGTTTTTGCTAGGAGGGCCTTTGAGTCTGGATTCATGGGCCTCTATGGTATGGGGTTCAACCCACTTTACAAAAGAGAATATTTGACCCTCCAGTTAGCCCTCAAATTCCTATCACAGGGGTTTTATGGTAATTCCCATTCTGTTCCGCATCATTTCAGTGACTCTTTGCTTGCTTTGTTTCATTCGTAGCCATTTTCTTGAAGACATGTGTTCCCATGTCTAGGGTAGCGTATGTTGTCTTACCTTCCACATTCTCATGCAGCGTGAATCACAAGATTTGCTTGTATTGCCCTCCTACCAGTAACACTTGTCATTTCCTTGTTGGTAGACATTCAACCATCACTCTATCCTTTTACATTCCTTTCTTCTTTGCATTTTGATGTCATACCATTTTAGTCCCCTTCAAACTCTAATGTCTTCATGTCGTCGTGCTTCCCTTCAAACCCTTAACCTTTATCCTTTAGTTCTTCCTCTCCGCCTTTGCCCCTTTCATCGCCAATGGCTCCTTGCAATGCTTATCATTGTAGCTCCTGTAGTGACCATTCCTCTCGTTCTCATGGTTCCCCCAACAGGTTTGAGGGCACTAGCTAGCACTATTCGAATGGCTTCAAGGGGCATAGTTAGTCCGTAACTACCTCTCAAGCCAACCTGGACTTAGTGAGGAACCATTACGGGGTTCCAGATTCAGTGGTTTTGGAAGACCCGTTGTGGAGTTGGTTACTCGAAAGGGTTTGCTGAGCGAGTTTCTCTATATACAAGCATGTTTCTGATAGGACTCTACCTACCCTTATGTCGCTTTGTTCACGATGTTTTGGAGTTTCTAGGCTTGGCTCTTTCACAGCTTCATCCTAATGCCTTAAGGATTTTGCTATTATTCCATGTCGTGTGGCGTCAGGGTCTAGACCTTACCGACAAGGAATATCCTGACCATACTATTAGGGAGTTCATTTTTACTCATGGCGTTTGATGTCTTGATGGAAATCAATTTAGCTTTTGTTCTTGGACTAATTATCACCACAAGAGAAATGGTTTTTTGAGACAAAAACTTTTGTCTCAAAAAATCATAATTTCGTCCTAAAAAAGAATTAGAGATGAAAAAATTTCGTCTCTAATTTGTCTCTAAAAGGCTGTCTCAAAATGTTTTTGGAGACGAAATTTGAATTTCGTCTCCAAAAATCACTTTTAGGGACGAAATTGTGCGGAACCAGTCGAAACCGTTCGAACGGATATTTTTTTTGAGACGAACTAATTTCGTCTCAATATCTTGTTCGAATAGAATATTTTTCCGTTCGAACCGACAGGTTCATTCGAACGGAACAAAATTTTGAATCGAACAAATGACCATATTTGATACTGTTCGAACGAAATGAGTGTTCGAATGAAATATTTTCCGTTCGAACCTACCCGTCCATTCGAACGAAATAAAATTTTGAATCGAACAAATAAAGTTCGTTCGAACCAATAAATTTTGTTCGAATTCAAATTACGTCCGTTCGAACTGTATTCCGTGATATTCGTTCGAATGGGTTATTTTTTGTTCGAATGGTTATTTGTTTATTCGAATGGATTTAGAATTGGTTCTTTACCGTTCGAACGGTATGAAACATACAGAACAAAACCAAATTAATTAAAAATACCATATTAGTATTACACAAAATATAATTCAAATGTCAATTGTTCAAATTTTTTGAAACTTTATAATGTATTAACCCTAAAGAAAAAAAAAAGTTTTACAATTATGGTGGTGGTGTAGAGTTTTGTGACATAACTGACTGCAACTGAAGCATAGCTTTTTGTACCTCCATCTCCAATCTCTTTTGCATGTTCTCTTCTAATCTTGTCTCAAGATCTGCTGCTTGATCTAATCTGATCAGTAACTCTTTTTCCTTAGACTTCAATCGCTCTATTTCAAGTGCTGCTTCCTCCAATTTTTTAGTTTTGTCGTCATTCGATCTAGTTTGAGAAGAGGATGATGATGTTGAAGATGGTTTAACGCAACGTCCTAAGCCCCTCAAATATCCAGAACATGATCCAAGAACTTGAGAAATGATCTGAACATCGTTGACAGATGATGCATCAGATGGATCCGCATTAACTTCCTTGAGAGATATCATCTTGTCCTACAAAAACAAAAACATATTAGTTAGTATAAGTAACAAAACTATAGTCACAATGGAATTAAAGAAACTTAAACTTACATAATTTGCCTCTGCTTCGGGACTGGTCCAAACACCATCACGATTTTTATGTGATTTTGCATACAATTGGGTCAGATCATAGTCAGCAGGACTTTCTTCTTTCTACAAAAAAATATATATATATTAGAATTTAAATCAGAAAAGTGTATTATATGTTAATATTTAATAGGGAGTAGAATAAATTACCATTTTGTTAGACAAACGATGAAAAGATCGAGAACCCGCATGATGGTGTATCTTCAAGTTTGATCTATTTGCTTTGTTTACAGTACTCCGTTGCTAAAAAAATAAAAAATATATATATATGTTTAATACATCTATCATAATATACTATTAAAAAAATAGAGCAGCGAAATTACCTGATAGGCAGGATCTTCAAACATATCACAAACATTCTCCCATTCATTTGGTGGTATTGCTTGGAATGGATTTTGGCGCGCCTCTATTGTAGTACTGAACTTCTTATAATGTGCATGACATCGACCTTTGTACCTCCGAAATGCATTCGACATCAACTCCTCAACCGTTAATCGATCCTCTCGTCGGCCAAAATCAAGCTCAAACTCATCCTTTTAATAATTGTAAACAATTAGTATAAATACTAAATATTCAAAAAGTAACATGAATAATACTTAGTTACTTGAGATGTAGGTTATTACCAAACAACATTTTTTGATATGATCTTTCACTTCTTGTGGAACTTTAGACCAAGAGGATGTAGCAATAGGTGCATACGTGCGAGTAAGCGTACCAACAAAAGAAGCAAGCCATGCTGCTGAATCTCCAGAGCCACCGGTGTGATAATCAGGAATATCAACTTTAATTTTACCAACTTTCCTTACTTTTTCTATGCAGACACCCCTCGTAGTGCCTCTACCTCGGCGCTGGCTTACAACAGCTATATACAGTAATTAAAGCAAGTATTTGAATTAAATACTTTTATTTTATAGATATATAATCTAAATTGAGCATAAACTGTAGTATTTAATTTGATAAAATACCTTGTTCTGAGTCTGATAGTGTTGGCTGACTATTCATGACAGGTGAATCACACGGGGAATCAGTAATGGATGGAGATGGCACACGTGTTGCTTTACGTTTAGGAGGCATATCTATTTGAAATTGTAACAAATTATTATTCAAACAAACATTATGGATATCCTTAAACAAATTATACTTACAAAAATTGATATTTGAAATTCATTCACTATCTGTTTTGCTAGACCAATCACCCTCATCCTCGCTAGACACTTCAGTTGATTCATCGTCTTCTGATATTTCACCCTCAATTACTTCGGGTTGAACATCTTCTCTATATAATGAGACCATATCATATTGGCTGAGATCAACAAATAGATTGATGCCTACTTCGTTTTCTTGATATGCTTCTTCATTTGTTGGAGTATCAACTTCTTCTGAAGGTTCTTCTGTTTCTGGAATAGTATCATACACATTTCTTGGTGCAAACTTCTCCACTACCCGCCATGGGTTTCCATATTCCGGATCATCTAAATAAAATACTTGATTCGCTTGGCAAGCGAGAACGAAAGGATCGTCCTCATACCATGTGCGAGATGTATTAACACTCACAAACTAATTATCGTTACGCACTCCCAACCTAGGATTTGAGACATCCCACCAATTACATTTAAACAACCAGACCATATGAGGATGGTAGTGAGGATGTGGAACTACCTGATGATGATTTGACAGATGATCAGGTGCGTCATCTAGTGCGAGACCCTTCGGCTCCTTCATATGATGGGAGCAAAGTGATCCGACAGGCTGATTGCATAGCATTTTTTAGAATGCTTAACTTGATTGTCGGCTATAACATCGACCCGAAAAAACACAAGACTGATTTTGGGATCGATCGAGCCAGATTTTTGTTGAGGATAGGGCGGGGGGACCCCATTGATCTGGCCTTATATTTCTTTTACCGCATCCGATCGGAGTCACGCTATGTTAGTGGAGGTAGTCTACCATTTGCACTACTGATATCTAACTTCCTACTTCGATCAGGGGTTACAGTTTCAGCGACTGAGCGGAGGTCGCCACAGATGGGGCCCCTCAACAAGATCACATTCAGCAAGAGCGAGGGGCACTTGCGGAAGGCTGCACCAAGACAGCCTAGTGCCCCGCCCACTGATCCAGCTTCTACTAGTACTACTGCCGCTGTTGAGAGACAGCCTCCTGGGGTTACTTTGGATCAGGTACGAGCTCTATTTGTTGAGTTCGTTGAGCCCATTATGGAGAAGCTTAGAGATCTGGATGGGCGCGTGAAAATGTTACAAGAGGATGTTGATCTGCTCAACACCAAATAGTCTTTTTAGTTATTATTTTACTTTTTTATATTGTATTGAACATTATATAGTTGAGATGTAATTAATGTATAATTTTTATTTCTCGTGTTTGCTAATTTATTTATTTTTTTCATTTTACTTGGCGTTCATGATAATATACAAAATAATATTATCTTTAAAGTTATATTTATATACTTTAACAGAAAATAAATCATTTTTATCGGAAAAAAAAAATTTAAAATATATGTACAAATTAATAATGATAAACAAATTAATGAAAAAAATTTTCTTTCGAAGTAATAAATTTAAGTTCATACGGTTATTAACTTTCCCCGGGAAAACAAATTTAATTTCCCACCAATATTATTACTGTTCGAACAGATCATATACTGTTCGAACATAATTAATTGGTGGTTCGAACACTTTATCCCCCGTTCGAACGGTTTTTCTTTTTGAGACGATTTTTTTCGTCACAAAATATTCCGTTCGAATGGATATTTTTCCGTTCGAACGAAATTTGTATCTGAGGCAGTTTTGGAGACGAAATGAAAAATTCGTCTCCAAAAATGACTTTTAGAGACGAAATTTAGTTCGTCCATAACTAATTTCGTCCCTAAAAATTGAATTTCTTGTAGTGTATAGGGCTGTGCATTTGGATCTCGCTTGTAACACCCTGTATTTTAGTGTATTTTTAATGAGGGATTAATTTAATTTATTTAGTGATTGATTATCTTGTTTTAAATTTTGGGAGTTTTTAAATATTATTTTATAATATTTTAAATTGTGAAAATTAATTTTTATGGTGTTTTCTTGATTTTTATTACTGTTTTGGCATTTAAAATGATTTTTAATTTAAATTGGTTGGTTTATGGGTTTTAAAATAGTTATTGTTTTATTTAAATATTTCACTGCGTTTGGATTATTTTATTTAACTTTCAGTTTAAAAATCCTCTTCGTTGGATTTTTCAGGACCCAAGATGAAAAGACTGGATCTCCCCTTTTCCCTCCTCTTTTTCTTTTCTCTTTCCTTTTCTTCTCTTTTTCCTTTCTTTCCCGCGCACCCTCTCTCCCAGCCCGACCCTCTCTCTCTCCTCTCCACCGTGCGTTTCGGCCATCCCCACGCAGCGCCGTCTCCAGCCGCCCGTGGTTGACACCGCCGGCACCACCGACTTCCCCGTGCGCCGGTGAGTCACCCCACCAAAACTCAGGCCGGCTAACGCCGCCGTTAGCCGCCATGAGCCGTGCGAAGCCGTGAGCTTCATTTCGCCGTTCTGACGCCGTCCGGCCACTATTGACCACCATCTCTTAGTCACCTCATCACCGGCTCTCAAGCAAACTTTTAGACCCAACTCCGGCCCCGACCCATCGCCGGAGCCGCCCCATCGAACACCACTTCCGTTTTGCACTATCCGGCCTTAAAACACCCATTTCCGTCGCCACCCACGGCCAAAAGCCACCACCACTAGTTTCACCACCTCCCATAGACCCTACCCTACCGTTCCCAAGTTTTCGTTTGACCCCGTGTAATTTTGGGTTCATTGTGTATTTCGGCCACAGTGTTTTTACACTGTGGAGTTGCTGTTGTTGGCACTTCCAGCTTCTCCTTGATCTTCCGAAAATATTTTTATAGCGCTGTAAGTATTCTCTAATCACTCTTTTGAGATTAAAATATATTTTTGTACTAATTGATTATACTATGTTCTGGTTGGTTCCGGACTAAGTCCGAAGAGTTCGGGGGTGGATGGATTGAGGACGGAGTATTTGTTGTGTTGGTTATTGTGATTGGGTTGTTGTTGGTTATATTGTGATGTGGTTTTGGTTATTGGGTATTATGGTTGTGGTTTGGTACACTGCATATTGCACGCATGTCATGTTTGTAAATTGAAAATTGAGTTTTCATGTGGTTATTTTGAAAACTGGGTTTTCATGTGTTGACTGGATTTGTGGGTACGTGTGTATCACAACCCCAAGCCGAGATGGGGCATTATCTCGGTGGAGCTCCTCTGGTCACTCGGGAGCGGAATATACTGAGTGACGTCCCCTGGGTTGTCGCCGGGCGACAACGGGATCGGACAAGTTACGTGCCGACTCCGAGGCCCTTCTGCTGGCGGGGGCTAGAGGATGACCTGGCCACGAACGCACTGGGTGTGGAACTGGGCATCGCTCGTAAAGTAGCCAGGACGTGCGGATGGTCCCTAGGGGAGACCATGGTGCATATAGATTAATGGATAAATGGAAAATGGTTGTTTTCTGGGAAAATAGCGTGAGTATGTTTTGTGTATCATTTTCTGTGAAAATGATGGAAATTGATTTTTGGGTCATTTTCTGGAAAAATAGTGGAAATGATTTATTGGAAATGTTTTTGGGCCAAATGTGATTTTTGGCGTGTGTTGCATTTCTTGCATACTGCATTATGGGCATGCATGATTAAATACTTAAATGTGTTTTTATCTCAGGATTTGGTTAGATTATAACTTACCTGCGGTACCATTTAATGGTACTGCAGATTATGTTGATGCAGATGCTGAACATGAGGATTTGGCTCCACCGGAGGAGTGATCTGGGATCACTCGTGCTGTGTTTTATTTTCATACTTGTATTATTATTTATGGGACTTTGGCTTTATTTTTATGAGATTTGTATTTTAGATATTTGTATTAAACTAAAATTCTGGTACTAGTTGACTTATTTATTATCCGCTGTGTATTTTATTTGTGCACTGTTTATTTGTAGCACACATGTGGCGCCACCGACTTACATGTACGGACCAACACGGAAATCGAGACACCCAGGATGATGACAATCGGTCACGCATCCCAACGACAAGTGTCAGTGTGTGCAACAAATAAACAGTGCACCAATAAAAACACAGCAGAAGGTAATAAAGTCTACTAGTACCAGAATTTTAATTAATACAGAAATCCAAAATACAAATACCTTAAAAACAAAGCCAAGTCCCAGAAAAATAAAATACAAGTCTGAAATAAAAGCTACAACACAAGTGATCCCAAATCACTCCTCCGGCGGAGCCAGATCCTCAGGCTCGGCATCTGCATCATCAACAAAGTCTGCAGTACCATGAAATGGTACCGCAGGTAAGTTATAACCTAACCAAGTCCAGAGATAAAAATATATCTAGGCAACTAACCATGCATGCCCATGATGCAAATGAAATAAATGCAACCCACGCCAAAAATCTCTTTGCCTCAAAAATCATTTCCAGTAAAATCAATTTCCATCATTTTCCCAGAAAATGGCACACAAAATCATTATTCATCATTTTCCCAGAAAATGATACACAAAAACAACTCACGCTATTTTCCCAGAAAACAGCCAATTTCCATTTATTCCAATTAAACCATATGCACCATGGCCTCCCCTATGGACCATCTGCACGTCCTGGCTACTTTACGAGAGATGCCCAGTTCCGCACCCTGTGCGTTCGTGGCCAGGTCATCCTCTAGCCCCCGCCAGCAGAAGGGCCACGGAGTCGGCACGTCCAACGTCCGATCCCGTTGTCGCCCGGCGACAACCCAGGGGACGTCACTCAGTATCTTACGCTCCCGAGTGACCAAAGGAGCTCCACCGAGATAATGCTCCATCTCGGCTTGGGGTCGTGATACACACGCACCCACAAATCCAATTCTCATGAAAACCCAGTTTTCAAAATAATCACATGATTATGCATGCAACACACGAAAAACCCAATTTTTCAGTTTACAAACATGTCATGCGTGCATATGCCATGAACCAAAAATAACCTCAATATCACAACCAAATCAGATCAAAACACAATTCCAACAATTAACCAGATCACAGCCAGAATATCCAATAACCAACTCCAATTCACAACATAATCAAATCCAACAATAAATCCAATCTCCCAAAAATCACACAACAATATACTCCGATCAATCCAACCACCTCCGAACTCCTCGGACTCAGTCCAGAACCAACCAGGATACATATATAAAAATATAGCAGTTAATTGCAAAAAATATAATTAAATCTCAAAGAGTTGTTTAGAAAATACTTACAGCGCTTTAAAACAATCTTACGAAGGTTCCGAGGCACTGAAAAACACCAAAGCAGCAAATTCGCACAGTGTAAAAACACTGGCCGAAATGCAGTGAAATGGGAATTTTTCACGGTTTCAAACGGAGACTCGAAATTGATAGGGTAGGGCCTATGGAAGGTGGTGAATCTAATGGTGGTGGTGGTTGGCCGAGAATAGCGGCGGAATTGGGCGGTTTTAGGCCGGAATGCCCGAATCGGGTTTGGTGCTCGTATGACCGGCTCCGACGACGGATCGGGGCCGGGTTTGGGTGGAAATGCTTGGTATTGGGCCGATGATGATGTGGTAGAAATTTGGTGGCCAATGGCGGCCGGACGGCGGCGGAATGGAGAAAAACCCACCGCGGGTTCAACCGGTCTGTGGCGGCTAACGGTGACTCGGGGCGGTCTGAGATTTTAGCGGTGAGGTCGCCGGTGCACGGGGAAGGGAACGGTGCCGGCGGTGTGGCACACGGCAGCCGGGAGGCGGCGCGGCGAAGGTAAGTCTATTTCGCATGGTGGAGAGAGGAGAGAGAAGAGAGAGAAGGGAGAGAGGGGTCGCACGCGGGGGAAAACCGGGGGAAAAGAAAAAAAAGAAAGGAGAAAAAGGAAAGAAAGGAAAAAGAAGAGGGGAAAAAGGAAGATCCAGTCTTTCTAGCTGGGTCCCGAAAAATCCAACGAAGATCAAATTAAAACCGGAAACTAATTAAAATATTCCAAACACAGTGAAACAATTTAAATGCAACAATAAAAATTAAAAACCCAAAAACAAATCAATTAAAATTAAAATTCATCTTAAAAGCTAAAACAGTAAATAAAATCTAAAAATCACATAAAATAATTTTCACCACATAAAATATTAAGAAATAATATTTTAAAACTCCCAAAATTTAAAACAAAATAAATAATCACAAAATAAATTAAATAAAACATCCATTAAAAATACCCTAAAATCCGGGATGTTACAATCTCCCCCCCTTAAATAAAATTTCGTCCTCGAAATTGGTAAGGTCAATCATTAAGACTAAGACAAAGATAAGGTTCAACTAAGAGTAGGCTTAAGAAGCATACCAGGAGGGTCAACCAAACAAATACGGATACTTCTCCCTCATATCGGCCTCACGCTCCCAAGAGAAATCTTGAGCTACAGGATCACCCCATGACACCTTCACCAAAGGTATCGTCTTGGATCTCAGCTTCTGCACTTTCCAATCCACAATCTGAGTCGGAACAACTTCATAAGTAAGATTAGGCTGAAGTTGAATGTGCTCCGGGTCAACAAAACGCGGCTCTTGTTGACCAAAACTCTTCTTCAACGACGAAACATGGAACACATCATGCACATCCCCGAAATAATCCGGCAATGCAACTCTATAAGCAACAAGCCCAACCTTCTCCACAATCTGAAAAGGACCAACATACCTCGGGCTGAGTTTACCTTTCTTACCGAAGCGCTTAACACCCTTCATCGGAGAGACTTTAAGATAAACCCAATCGCCTTCCTCAAAAGATAAGTCTCTTCTCCTCATGTCAGCATAACTTTTCTGACGACTTTGCGCTTCCGCCATCTTAGTTCTTATAACTCGAATCTGCCCTTGCATTTCTTCAATCAATTCAGGCCCAACAATTTTCCTCTCGCCAACTTCATCCCAACATAACGGCGATCTACATTTCCTTCCATACAAAGCTTCATAAGGAGCCATCTGGATAGAAGCGTGAAAACTGTTATTATAGGAGAATTCTATGAGCGGCAAATGATTTTCCCAACTTCCTTGAAATTCCATAATACAAGCCCTCAGCATATCTTCCAAAGTCTGAATTGTACGCTCAGATTGGCCATCAGTCTGGGGATGATAAGCTGTACTGAACTTCAAATTAGTGCCTAAAGCTGCCTGCAAACTCCTCCAAAAACGCGACGTAAACCGCGGGTCCCTGTCTAACACAACACTCTTGGGTACACCATGCAGTCTCACAATCTCTTTAACATACAACCGAGCTAACTTATCCAAAGAGTCAGCATTATTCACAGGCAAGAAGTGGGCACTTTTAGTCAAACGATCCACAATCACCCAAACTGAATTCTTTCCACTAGGAGATCTTGGAAGGCCTACTACAAAATCCATAGCGATGTCATCCCATTTCCACTCAGGAATAGGGAGAGGATGAAGATTACCAGTAGGTCTCTGATGCTCAGCCTTAACTTGACGACAAGTATCACATTTCTCAACAAACAAGGCGATATCCAACTTCATACCTTCCCACCAAAAATTCTTCTTCAAGTCCCAATACATCTTCGTACTTCCAAGATGAACTGAGTACGGAGCTGTATGAGCCTCTGCCAAGATTCGCTCTTTAAATTCAGAATCTCGAGGTTTCACTCTTCGATCCTGAAAACGAAGCACACCATCATTGTCCAAACTATAGTGCATGGGTCCTTTAGACTTCCTAACTCTTTTCCTGATATTTAACAACTTAGGATCCTTTCTCTGGTGAGTCTTCAATTCTTCAAAATCCACAACCCGCACATCCAAAACTGAAGAGATCAATTCTTCCTGCTGCGAACTCTCAATAAGCAATCTCCTCATTCCATAAAGAAGAGAGTCCATACCTGACGACTCTGCTTCATCCACTAACTGAGATTTCCTACTCAAGGCATCAGCAACTAAATTAGCTTTTCCTGGATGATACTTGATCTCACACTGGTAGTCGCTGATTAACTCCAACCAACGCCTCTGTCTCATATTAAGATTCTTCTGAGAAAACAGATGCTTCAAACTCTTATGATCCGTGAAGACTTCACAAACTTCACCATACAGATAATGACGCCAAATCTTGAGAGCAAACACCACGGCAGCCAACTCTAAATCATGGGTAGGATAATTCTTCTCATGCTCTTTCAACTGACGAGATGCATAGGCAACAACTCGTCCTTCCTGCATAAGGACACATCCCAACCCAAACTTAGATGCATCACTAAAAACCACAAAAGGCTTATGCGGCTCCGGAAGTGCCAACACAGGAGCTGTCGTCAATCTCTTCTTCAATTCTTGGAAGCTTCTCTCGCAACGATCTGACCACACAAACTCAACATTCTTTCTAGTCAACGTTGTGAGAGGTCCGGATAATCTGGAAAAACCTTCAACAAATCTCAGATAATATCTAGCAAGTCCCAAAAAACTCTGAATCTCGCGCACAGTAGAAGGACGTGGCCATGATAAAACAGCTTCTATCTTACTAGGATCAACAGCCACTCCATCTCGGGAGATCACATGGCCAAGAAATCTGACTTCCTCCAGCCAAAAGTCACACTTGCTAAGCTTGGCATATAACTGATGCTCTCTCAATTTACCAAGTACCAGGCGAAGATGATCTACATGCTCTTCCACGTCTCGAGAATAGACCATGATATCATCAATGAAGACCACCACAAAAGAATCCAGAAAAGGCTGAAAGACTCGGTTCATCAAATCCATAAAAGCTGCAGGAGCGTTGGTCAATCCAAAAGGCATCACCTTAAATTCATAATGACCATACCGAGATCTAAAAGCAGTCTTAGGAATATCTTTATCTCTTATTCTCAGCTGATAATATCCCGACCTCAAATCAATCTTGGAGAAAACAGTTGCTCCTTGTAGCTGATCAAACAAATCATCTATACGGGGAAGCGGGTACTTATTCTTGATGGTCACTTTATTAAGTTCCCGATAATCGATACACATTCTTAGAGTGCCATCCTTCTTCTTAACAAACAACACCGGTGCTCCCCAAGGTGATGTGCTAGGTTGAATAAAACCCTTGTCAACTAGCTCTTGCAACTGGATCTTTAATTCCTTCAATTCAGCCGGCGCCATACGATAAGGAGCTTTATGCACAGGAGCGGCTCCAGGTTCCAAATCAATTGTAAACTCCAATTCCCTAACTGGAGGCAACCCTGGCAAATTATCAACAAAAACATCTGGAAATTTTTCTACAACTGGAATATCCGCTATAGACTTCTTCTCGGACGGCGAAGACACCACTTAAACCAAAAATGCATCGGCTCCATAAGCTATATCTTTCTTTGCTTGAACTGCAGATATAACTATAGGCTTCGCCTTCAACTTACTCCCCACATATTCCAAATAATCACCTTCTGCAAGCTGGAATCCAATAACTCGACTTCTACAATTAATGCACGCCGAATACCGGTATAGCCAGTCCATTCCAAGAATAATATCAAATCCAAGCAACTTGAATACAATCAAATCCGCATCTAGTGTCCTCCCACTAAAATCCAAAGGACACCCCATCGCGACTTTAGAACACCACACCATCTCTCCATTGGGAAGACTTACTACCAATGGTTGCGATAAGGCTTCTGTGACCAAATTACACATCCGTGCAAAAGTGGTAGACACAAAAGATTTGGACGCTCCGGAATCAAACAAGGTGCAAGCATAAAAATCATACAAACGGACTCTCCCTGAACCAAACACACACACCAATGAAATCCAAAAGAAACATCAAACCACACAAACATCAAATCCAAATAATTAAACACTTACCAGTAATCACTCCAGCATCCTGGGTCTCTGGCGTGTCATAGTCGATGTCTCCAGGAGTCACCGCATACACTCGAGCCTGCGTGACTTGTCTCTGATTATTCCTTCCTCCACGACGACCTCCACGACTTGCTTGAGGTTGATTGGGACAATCTCGAGCAAAGTGCCCCGTCTGACCACATCTAAAGCAATGAGTGACCCCACTCTGACGACACTCACCCTCGTGAGCTCTATTACATCGACTACAAACTGGGGCTCGACCTCCAATGCGCACTCCAGACGATGCTTGTGGACGGGCTCCAATCCTTTGCCCAAATTTCTGAGGCGATCCAGAACTACTGCCTTCACCAACAAAACTTCTTCTTTTCTGACCTGGAGGGGATCCTACTGCCAAACTGTTTTCCCTCTCAACCATGGTAGCCAAATCAATTAACTCACTAAGAGAGGAAACCCTATGGCATATTACGAATCTGCGTATCTCAGGACGCAGACCCTCCCTGAAACGCTCCACCTGAAGATTCTCAGTAGCAATAAGATGGGGCGCAAAACGCCCAAGCTCCATGAAAGCACGGGAGTACTGCTCCACAGTCATACCACCCTGAACCAGGTTACTAAATTCTCGGGCCTTCTGCCTCCTCACAGCAGGTGGAAAGAATCTGTCATCAAACTCCTTCTTGAAACGATGCCATGACACGGTAGCTAGAGTTCCAAATTCCCTTTCCAAAAGATTCCACTTCATCCTCCACCAATTGGCTGCTTCACCCTGCAGCAAATAGCTAGCATACAGCACTTGTTGCTCTTTTGTACAGCCACAAATCTCAAAAGTCCTCTCTATTCCATTGATCCACCCTTCAGCTTGAAGTGGATCCTCAACTCCAAAGAACATCGGGGTCCGGTATTTAAGAAATCTCTCGTAGGAACACCCCACTTGAACCACAATATTTTGGTCAACTTGAGGCGGCCTGATATTTTGATGGAAGAGATCAGCCATCCTATTTAATGCCCTAGCAATGGCATTATCCACCTCATTGTTGGAAGATTCCCCCATAGGTTCCTTATCCTGCCTCCTTGGCCTCACCATATTCTATCAAAGCACAATTCTCAACCCCACTTTAGTCCCGAACAAAATTTAATTAAGGGTAATAGCAACATCCAAATAAAATAAAATAAAACAATATAAAGTATATAAAATAAAATAAAATCAATCAAAACCATCAACAATAAATTAAAACCATTAAAAATAACATATTTCAAACCAAAATAATTTTAAATCACAAATTTTAAAAATTTCTGGTACTGCACCTAAGGGACATGTGGCTTTACCCAGAGCCAAACTGCTCTGATACCACCTGTGGCGCCCCCGACTTCCATGTACGGATCAACACGGAAATCGAGACACCCGGGATGATGACAACCGGTCACGCATCCCAACGACAAGTGTCAGTGTGTGCAACAAATAAACAGTGCACCAATAAAAAGACAGCGGAAGGTAATAAAGTCTACTAGTACCAGAATTTTAATTAATACAGAAATCTAAAATACAAATACCTTAAAAACAAAGCCAAGTCCCAGAAAAATAAAATACAAGTCTGAAATAAAAGCTACAACACGAGTGATCCCAGATCACTCCTCCGGCGGAGCCAGATCCTCAGGCTCGGCATCTGCATCATCAACAAAGTCTGCAGTACCATGAAATGGTACCGCAGGTAAGTTATAACCTAACCAAGTCCAGAGATAAAAATATATCTAGGCAACTAACCATGCATGCCCATGATGCAAATGAAATAAATGCAACCCACGCCAAAAATCTCTTTGCCTCAAAAATCATTTCCAGTAAAATCAATTTCTACCATTTTCCCAGAAAATGGCACACAAAATCATTATTCATCATTTTCCTAGAAAATGATACACAAAAACAACTCACGCTATTTTCCCAGAAAACAGCCAATTTCCATTTATTCCAATTAAACCATATGCACCATGGCCTCCCCTATGGACTATCCGCACGTCCTGGCTACTTTACGAGAGATGCCCAGTTCCGCACCCTATGCGTTCGTGGCCAGGTCATCCTCTAGCCCCCGCCAGCAGAAGGGCCACGGAGTCGGCACATCCAACGTCCGATCCCGTTGTCGCCCGGCGACAACCCAGGGGACGTCACTCAGTATCTTACGCTCCCGAGTGACCAGAGGAGCTCCACCGAGATAATGCCCCATCTCGGCTTGGGGTCGTGATACACACGCACCCACAAATCCAATTCTCATGAAAACTCAGTTTTCAAAATAATCACATGATCATGCATGCAACACACGAAAAACCCAGTTTTTCAGTTTACAAACATGTCATGCGTGCATATGCCATGAACCAAAAATAACCTCAATATCACAACCAAATCAGATCAAAACACAATTCCAACAATTAACCAGATCACAGCCAGAATATCCAATAACCAACTCCAATTCACAACATAATCAAATCCAACAATAAATCCAATCTCCCAAAAATCACACAACAATATACTCCGATCAATCCAACCACCTCCGAACTCCTCGGACTCAGTCCGGAACCAACCAGGATACATATATAAAAATATAGCAGTTAATTGTAAAAAATATAATTAAATCTCAAAGAGTTGTTTAGGAAATGCTTACAATGCTTTAAAACAATCTTACGAAGGTTCCGAGGCACTAGAAAACACCAAAGCAGCAAATTCGGACAGTGTAAAAACACTGGCCGAAATGCAGTGAAATGGGAATTTTTCACGATTTCAAACGAAAACTCGAAACTGATAGGGTAGGGCCTATGGAAGGTGGTGAATCTAATGGTGGTGGTGGTTGGCCGAGAATAGCGGCGGAATTGGGCGGTTTTAGGCCGGAATGCCCGAATCGGGTTTGGTGCTCGTATGACCGGCTCCGGCGACGGATCGGGGCCGGGTTTGGGTGGAAATGCTTGGTATTGGGCCGGTGATGATGTGGTAGAAATTTGGTGGCCAATGGCGGCCAGACGGCGGTGGAATGGAGAAAAACCCACCGCGGGTTCAACCGGTCCGTGGCGGCTAACGGTGGCTCGGGGCGGTCTGAGATTTTAGGGGTGAGGTCGCCGGCGCACGGGGAAGGGAACGGTGCCGTCGGTGTGGCACACGGCGGCCGGGAGGCGGCGCGGCGAAGGTAAGTCTATTTCGCACGGTGGAGAGAGGAGAGAGAAGAGAGAGAAGGGAGAGAGGAGTCGCACGCGGGGGAAAACCGGGGGAAAAGAAAAAAAAAAGAAAGAAGAAAAAGGAAAAAGAAGAGGGGAAAAAGGAAGATCCAGTCTTTCCAGCTGGGTCCCGAAAAATCCAACGAAGATCAAATTAAAACCGGAAACTAATTAAAATATTCCAAACACAGTGAAATAATTTAAATGTAACAATAAAAATTAAAAACCCAAAAACAAATCAATTAAAATTAAAATTCATCTTAAAAGCTAAAACAGTAAATAAAATCTAAAAATCACATAAAATAATTTTCACCACATAAAATATTAAGAAATAATATTTTAAAACTCCCAAAATTTAAAACAAAATAAATAATCACAAAATAAATTAAATAAAACATCCATTAAAAATAAACTAAAATCGGGGATGTTACAACACACTTGGCACTTGTCGTTGGGATGCGTGACTGTGTTGTCATCATCCTGACGTCACGATTCCTGAGTCTTTTTGTATGTGGAAGTCGGGGCGTCACATCGCTACTCTCATGATAAGGAGTGGCACAAGAAATGTTTCTCCATTTTAGTTATGGGTTGGGACTTCCCCCTGAGTGAAGCTAGCCATCAAGAGTTTTAGGTTTGTGCTATGTAAGACAATGTTCTCGAGGACCGCGAGCTCGCCATAACACTTTTTGACCAGGAACTGGCTCCCCTACACCTAATTTATTCTTAGCTCGAACAAGATGATGATGCCACTTGGTCTGATGTTCTTCTTACCCAAGTGAACATTGACCAATTTTTGGTGTCACAGAATCGTGTCCATGTTATTGGTCGCCAATTTTTTAGTAGGCCATCCAGTCCTCATGGGCAAAAGAGAGCTCCTTCCATTTTGTTGGAGCAGAAAGAGAAGTAATCTAGCCAAGACAACAACTCAATTCGCGATGCAGATGAAGTTAGTAGCGGCTCAAGCTCCGACCATGAGGTTTCCCTTCAACCAGGTGGTGTTGATCAACAACTAGTTTCATCACTATTGGGAGGTAATGGATAACTTCAACCAACCTCTCCCACTCTTGACATCCTAGAGGGACTTATAAACCAAGCAAAGGAACACCTGGCATTAGTCTTGGTTGCTGAGTCCCCAGTGCTAGCCGACCGAGGACAGGTTCATCAGCCATCACCAACTTATGGTTGCCTGGCAGAGATCCTCGATCAAGAAGAGTCATACATCGATGTGAAATTACATTCCGCGTTCATGGAGTTTGCACCTAGGGGTTATGCAGTGCCTCTTCCTGAGGTACTGTTCAAAGAAATTGGAGGAATGTCTTTGGCATCGAGAGATCATGTTGGAGAGCACAAGGTTGGCGAGCAGAGGCTACCTCAACAATATCATAATGCCTTTTCGTCATTCATTCCCTCCACAGTTTCTGGCAGGGAAACTCCAGACCTCCCATTTGAGTGTGGACCTTAGCGAGGGTCGGGTATCTATACCTTCCCTGCCCTTTAGTACTTCTTCTCTTTGAGGGAGGGTTTTCTCCAACGACCAATCTAGAGGAGACTTCATCCCAGGTCCTTCCCTCTGGTGATACTGAACGACCTAGGGAGGGAAGACCTACAATCCTGTCCAATGCCACCTTGTCACCACAGTCACCTCAGGTTTCAACACCTCATCATTTTGGGAAAACGAGTGATTCAAGGCCTTCAATCATTGGTGGGAAAATCAATTTTTTGAGGTTACTTGTTCCCTCTGGGTCTCTTTCCTCAGGGACTACCCTACGAGCCAATAGCCATATCAAGAAATCGGTTAGTGATACCACATGGGGTAAGGAGATTTTTGTCCTCAATAAGCCTCTTACTCTTATTGCCGTATTATCTTCTTTCCCCTTTCTTCCAATTACATAATCTTGATTGGTGTTGTGCCTTAGGGAGTCGATCAATTTGCCAGTTGGATCATTGGTCGCTAGGCTTATCTAAGGAAGAGGTTTGATCCTTATGCGCCTTTTCTAATAAAGCCTATCGAATTGTTTTCGAGGTGAGGGTGAAGAGAGACGAGATGGAAGAGGCTCTTTCCCATTTGGAGTCTTACTCCCACACATTGGAAGATGACATTGTTGCCCTTAGAGATGACCTAGTCGACCTTCGACGTGACTCAAAAAAAGTCTCAATAGGAGGTGTCACAATTCTACTTCGAGGCTAGGTCTTGGAGGAGGCACTTGATACTGCACAAGATAGGTTCCAACGCCTAGACCAAGAGTTGGAGGAGACCAAGCAGCGATGCGTCAAATATGCTAACAAGGTGGCTCAAGTAGAGAACTCCCATCTGACGCTTAGCATAGATCTCGACTATGCCCGTTATGAGAAGGCCCACACAAAAGCTCCATTCAAGGAGGTAAATAAAGAGTTCAAGGAGTAGGACCAATGTTTTTTTACAGCTCAATACAGTCACCGAAATATGAGGCGAAAACTAGCTTCCTTCGAGCAGTAGGTTACCAAGCTAAAGGCTGAACTAAGAGCCTCTAGGGAAGAGGTTGATCGCCTCTCTCCGTAGCTTGTGGCAGCCAGGGGTGTTCATGATAGAGCGTGGGGATTGGGTTACAAGCTCGGCCTTCAAAAGCTGAAGGACCATCTACTAGAGAATCCTAGCACAAACCAAAGGTCTTTGAATTTACAATCCATCCATTCAGACTGTGCTACTTACCAAGTCTTTGTGATGTCTGACGCCTTTCCTTCTCTAGCTCACAATCCTTAATTTCTTTTTCTTTTTCTTTTTCTTTTTCTTTTTCCTTTTCTTTTTCTTTTTCTTTTTCTTTTTCTTTTTAATTGTATCGTTCTTCAGACAGCTTTGTTATTTTTTGAATGTGAACTAGATTTTGTCTATTTCAGTTGCATTCCATATATTGGTTATGATTGGATTTTGTTAATCATTTTTTGCTAGAAATGAATTGGCTTGCTTGCATGAATGTGACTATTTTGAATACTCAGCTCTGCGAGTTAGCTAGGAGAAATGTGTATCTATTGAGGGATGATGGATTTAGGGAAGTAGTGCCATCCCTTAATCATCAAAGTGAAAAACTTCAAAAAGTTGTTTCGGACATGAGTGTTAGGACAATCATTTTTTAGGATAGGGGGAGATGGGCTTGACCTCGCTAGTTGGCTTGAAGTGAAAAAGTTAAGAAAGTTGTTTCATCCTTAATCACCAGATGGGAGTGTTTAGACACTCGACTTTGAGGCTAGGCAGAAGATGGGCTCGACCACACTAGTTGGCAAAGAGTGAAAGACTTAAGAAAGTTGCTTCATCCTTTTTCGCCATATGCAGCTTTGAGTCTAGGTAGGTGATGAGCTTGACTGCACTAGTTGACAAGGAGTGAAATAGTTAAGAAACTTGTTTCATCCTTTATTGTGAGATGCAAGTGTTTGGACACTCAGTTTTGGGGCTAGGCAGGAGATGGGCTTGATCACACTAGTTGGCAAGGAGTGAAATACTTGAGAAAGTTGTTTCATCCTTTATTGTCAGATACGAATATTAGGATACTTGGCTTTGAGGCTAGGCGGGAGAAAGGCTCAACAACACTAGTTGGCGAGGAGTGAATCTCTTAAGAAATTTTTTTCTTCCTTTATCGCCAAATTCTAGTGTTAGGACACTCGTCTTTGAGGTTAGGCGGGATTCAGACTTGACCATGCTAGTTTACGTGGAGTGAAACACTTAAGAAAGTTGTTTCATCCTTTATCGCCAAATGCAAGGGTTTGGACACTCGACTTCGAGACTAGGCGGGAGATGGACTCGACCATACTAGTTGGCATAGCTAGCATTATGCATTAAGATTTTGGAGATGGACTGGCTATTTAAGCATTATGCTATGATAGACTGTCAAAAGAGAAAAGTTTTGTTTGAACCCCCAAATGAAGATAGGATAGTTACGTAGGAATGTCGATTAAGGCACCCCTCTGATGATTTCGGCTTAACAGGCCAAGAGGTGCATCAAGGAAGGTGCCTTAGCATTTCTATTGATGGTTGTTGAGAATTCATTTGGAAGTGAAGAAGTCCATGGGATAACCGTGGTTGAAGACTTTCATGAAGTTTTAGCTGACAGGTTACCCGGATAACCACTGGATGGAGAGACGGAGTTCAGAATAGAGTTGAAACTAGCAATGGATCCGACACACAAGGCTCCTATCACATAGCTCCCAAGGAATTGAAAGAGCTCAAGGTGCAATTGGAGGAACTGTTAGAGATGGAATTTATTTGTCCTAGTTCTTCACCATGGGGAGCACCTATGCTATTCGTAAAGAATAAGAATGGTTTCATGCAGATGTGCATAGACTAGAGGGAGTTAAACAAAGTGACAATCAAGAACAACTATATGTTGCCTCAGATTGACAATCTACTAGATCAACTACAAGGAGCATAAGCATTTTCAAAGATCGATATGCAATCTGAATATCACCAGTTGAAGGTCAAGGAGCCTGATGTGTCAAAAACTTCCTTTAGGACAAGGTACGGACATTACGAGTTTTTGGTGATGCCTTTGGATTAACCAATGCTCTAGCTATATTCATGAACATGATGAACAGAATATCCAGACCTTACCTGGATATTTTTGTTGTCATATTCATTGATGACATCCTAATTTACTCAAAGAGCAAGGAGGAGCATAAAAATCACCTACGGCGTTAACCATACTCAAATATCAAGAGTTGTATGCCATGCTCAATAAGTGTGAGTTCTGGCTTCATGAAATGAAGTTCTTAGGTCATGTGATTTCTAGTTAAGGAGTAGCAATAGACCAAATCAAGATTGAAGTATTAACAAACTGGTAGAGACCGACCATCGTGCACAAGATTTACAATTTCTTGAGACTGCTTGGTTATTATAGGAGGTTTGTAGATGGATTCTCCAATTTTTCTAGACCACTTACCGCCTTAACCAAGAAGACTGCAAAGTTTGTTTGGAGTCATAAGTGAGAGGCAAGTTTTCTCGAGTTGAAGAAAAGACTTACAACATTACCGGTACTTACATTGTCAGAGCCTCTTAAGAATTTTATGGTATATAGTGATTCATCCAAGGCAATACTCAGTGTTGATGCCGAAAGGAAGAGCAATCACTTATGCTTCACATCAACTAAAGAATCGTGAGCAAAATTATCCTACTCATGACATGGAGTTAGTTGCCATGATTTTTGCTCTTAAGATTTAGAGACAGAACTTGTACAGTTAAAAGTGTGAAATTTTTATGGATCACAAAATCCTCGAGTGCCTTTTTGAGCAAAAGAACCTTAATATGAGATAGAGGTGATGGTTGGAACTGATTAGTGACTACCAATACGACATAAAGTACCACCCCGAAAAAACCAAAGTGGTAACTAATGCTTTGAGTCGTAAGAGCAAATCGGGAGATTTGTCTGTTCCATCATCAAAAGTGAGATCTCTTATAAACAATATGAGGAAACTATTGATAGAAGATCATAGTCAAGAGGTCATTCTAGCCTTAGTCCAAGAGTTCATTCCATTGAATTGGGAAGAACTAAAGAGTTCTCAGAGAGAAGATAGTAAACTTATGGAGGTCATCAGAAAAGTTGAGAAGTTTGAAGGCCCAAAAAACTTATGGAACTCACCCTAGTAGTACGAAGATGTACCAGGATCTGAAGCATCATTTCTGGTGGGAATGAATGAAAAAGGATGTGGCAAACTCTATAAACAAGTGTTCTATTTGCAGACTTTTTAAAGTAGAACATCAGAATCCGGCATGTATGTTGCAGTCACAACCAACCCCAGAATGGAAGTGAGAAGACATCTCGATAGCTCTTGTAGTGGGTTTTCCTAGAACTGCAGCCGGGAATAACACTATTTGGGTGGTGGTTGATTGTTTAACGAAGAGTACCCACTTCATACCCATCAAGAATACTAATTCTTTGGAGAGATTCATGAGGACTTACGTGTCAAAGATCGTCAGACTGCATGGAGTACCAAGGACTATCATGCCAGACAGAGACCCTCGTTTCAAGTCTCACTTTGGCAAAGTTAGCAAAGTTTAATGGTACTAGTCTGAAATTCAGCAGTGCCTACTATCATCAAACAAACAGACTGACTGAGAGGATGATTTAGACTTTAGAAGACATGCTTAGGGCTTGTATTCTAGATCATGGAGGGAATTGGGAGAAGCAGTTACCTTTGGTAGAAATTGAATCCAACAACAGCTTCTAGGCCACCATTCAGATGGTACCCTATGAAGCCTTGTATGGCAAGAAATGTAGATCCCTGTGATATTGGGACGAAGTTGGAGAAAATATGGTGATTGGACCAGAAGTCCTACAGAAGATAAAAGATCAAGTCTTAACGGTTAGGAAGAGGATGAAGATGCACAGAGTCGACAAAAGAGCTACGCCGACAACAAAAGAAGGGGTATAGAATTTGAAGTCAGAGATTTGGTTTATTTGAAAGTATCTCCTATGGGAGGAGTAAATTGTTTCGGTGTTAAGGGGAAGTTAACCTCGAGATACATGTTAAGTTATGTTATTCTATATTTTCTTTTCAAGTACATAATTTATCTGTTACACGTTATGTCATGTTAGGATCAAGAGGACCCACAAGGGATCATCTGGACGAGATCGACTAGACCGCAAAGAACCGTGAGGAGCTCATTACGTCGATGCTCCAATTTTTTGTTAGGATTATGAATTTCCTGGCTAAGTTGTGCGAGCTATCCTTAGGCTGGCCTAGTCGTTATTATGGTAACTTTCATTATGTACATGAGGAGTCACGTCTCCAATACTAATGACGTTACATACATTTTGGACAAGTACTGTAACTTTTGGATATCAGTTATTATATGTCTATGAAGTTTGCTTATGTTAATTTTGGAATATGTTATATTTGGTGGATGGTATTGCACAAGAAAAAAAATTCTCCACTATAAATATTGCATATTGTTTATGCATGCTAGGTGCATTGCATCTTTACCTATCATGAATGGGGATAGGTAACCTTATGTTACATGTCTTAATGCTTTAGAGTCCATCAAACCCCAAACAGAGTTTGGGGGCGTCACACTTCCCACTTAGGGCCGAGTTTCCCTTCTCCTTGAGTGGTTGTTCTTGTTTCCTTCAAAACTAAATCTCCCAATTTGAGAGACCTGGAATTGACCCTTCTATTGAACTAATGCTCTGCCTTCCTCTTGTTGACCCCCATCCTGACTTCCGCCTCTTCTCTCATATCTTCTAACAGGTCAAGGTTTTCTTCCAAACCGTGGTTGTTTGATTTGTCATCAATATGTTGGACTCAAAAACTTGGTACTTCAATCTCTAGTGGCGCCACTACTTCCCTTCCAAATGTTAGGGTGTAAGGGGTTTCTCCCATTGGAGCTTTAGTGGTTGTTCTATATGCCCAAAACACTCATGTAAGTTCCTCTACCCAAGCTCCCCTTTTACTTGCTAGTTTCTTCTTTAGGATCCTTAGTAGTGTTTTGTTGGTCGCCTCAACTTGTCTGTTGGCTTAGGAATGTCCCGGGTATGACTATTTGACTTTGATTCCAAGTTCAGTGCACCAATCGCAGTAGTGGTCTAAATCACTCGTTATCTGAAATAATGCTTCTTGGTATACCGAATTAGCATACAATCGCTTTCCACAGGAATTTGGTGATGATACTGGTTGTGGTCATCGCTAGGGCCTCCACCTCCACCCCTTTCGTGAAGTAGTCCACGATGATGATAGTAAACTCTACTCCTCCTTTTCCCTGGGACATAGGTCAAATGATGTCGACCCCCCATTGTGTGAAATGCCATGGTGACGTACTTCACATTAATTCTTCAGGCAAGCAATGGGGCACTAGGGCATGTAGTTGACATTTCCTGACGAATGCTTTAGCATCTCTAAGGACGCGTGGCCAATAATAGCCTACTCTCATGACCTTTCCCGCCAAAGCTTTTCCGCCCAAGTAATTTCCACATACCCCTTCATGGATTTATGCCATTATATATTGAGCTTCTTCTAGAAAGATACATCTCAAAAGTGGTGTAGAGAAGTCTCACTTATACAACACCCCATTGATCAAGGTGAATCGAGCTACTCTATTCTTCACATTTTTCTTCTCCCATTTCTCGTCAAGAAGATCCTCGGCATATAGAAACTTGGTTATATTGAGCGCTCATTCTAGGGCTCCAATACTATTTCGGAGACTACGAGCCCCACAATGGGGGTTTCTACTATCTTGGTCATTACTTTCCATGGTAGAGCTAGCTCATGCATCCCCAACCCTACTTGTGCCAACTTGTTTGCTTTCCAGTTGTCCTTGTTGGCTATCTGTTTAATATTGAAATATCGAAAGCAATCACGTCTCTCCTATACCTGCTTCAGGTAGATTTTAAGCTTTTCCCCTTTCGCCATGTATTCTCATGTCACTTGGTTGACTACAACTTGGGAGTCTGCCTTCACATCGATTTTGCTTAACCCTAGTGCCTCTGCCATATCAAGTCCTACCAACAATGCTTCATATTCTACTTTGTTTTTGGTAGTTTTAAATGCAAGTTTTATTGCGTAGAAAACTTCCTCACTAGAATTAGTCATGATATATATGCTTACTCCCCCACCATTGCCAAGGATTCCACCTTGATGTCATTTAGACTTCCTCGAGGAAATTGGTGAACTCTACTATGGTATCTGCTAGTATTTACCATTTGATGGAAATAAGTGGGGATATTCGATGTTGAACTAGCTTAGCTCTATCGGCCAATTCATGAGGCGTCCGAATGCGTCGGGCTTTTGCAAAACTTTTTTAGTGGAGTCTCGGTCAACACTTTGATTGAGTGAGTCTGGAAGTATGGTCTCAATCAGCAGGCAGTCGTTATTAGAGCAAAGACCATCATGTTCTTTCATGGATAGAGAGTCTTGGCTCCTCTCAAAGCTCTACTCATATAATATACTAGCTTTAGGACATTTTCTTCCTCCTTTACTAGTGCTTGCTAATAATATAATCATGGAAACTGATAAATACAAGTACAAAGTTTCCCCTTACTTAGCTTGCCTAAGGAGAGGCAGGTTAGATAGGCACTCCTTTATTAAACTCTTGATCGCACTCGTCATTTTAGGACTGAGCTTTCTGCAATACTAGGATTGGAAAAAAAATAGTGAACTGGACCAAACCAGTGTGTTCAATCTGGTGCTGGTTCCAATTTTGTAAAATTAGTTCAAAACCGATCTAGTTACAGTTTTGGTTTTTATAACACCGAACCAGTTCATATATATATAATTTTTTTTAATATTATATATAAAATATATTTTATATGTTTTTTATATTGTATATATTATATCTTAAATTGCTAATTAATATAACATCAAATTTTAAAATCTTATTATTCATGTCTAATAATCTAATAACATAAAATTAATATATTTAATATAACATAAAACAAACTTTATAAATCTTAATATTATAACATTTGATATAACATATAAATTTTAATTTTAGAACATAAAATATTAAAATTAATATAACAGAGAATTTTAATACTAAACATGAACATTAATATTAAGTTATTAATATGAACCTACTTTTTAACAAGGTTAAATACATTTTATGGCATAATGAATAATAATATATATTCTTTTTTATAATAAATTTCTACACATTTGATAAAATGTATGAAATATGAATTCCTAGTTTCATAAATACACCGAAAAACTTTGTAAGGTTTTCATCATTAAAATTACACTGAAAAAACTAGTAAAACCAATTCGGTTCTAAAATATATCTGAAACCGGACCTAACTGGACCGGTTACACCCCTATGCAATACTTTGAAGAAAGGCAAACATCTATCGGTTGACTTCGACATGAATCTATTAAGTACTATTATTCGCCCAATCAGCTTTTGTACTTCATTTATATTTCAAGGTAGTTCCATGTCGACTATGGCCATAATCTTTTCTTAGTTGGCCTCAATTCCTCTTTTTGAGATCAGAAAATCGAGGAACTTGCATGAATCCAAGCCGAAGGCACACTTTTTGGGTTGAGCTTCAATTTATATTGTTGCAAGATGTCAAAGGCTTCTCGTAGATCTGCTACAAGTTGCTCAGGTTCCCTGCTCTTAAGAAGCAAGTCATCTATGTAGACTTCCATATTTTGGCCAATTTGTTCCTTGCACGTGAAGTTTACTAATCTCTTATATGTTGCATTGGCGTTCTTTAGTCCGAAGGCATTACCTGGTAGTAATATAATCATTGGTCTATTATGAAGGCAATCTTTCCTCGGTCACCTTGGCTCATCCAAATTTGATTATACCCAAAGTAGACGTCCAAGAAGCTCAACATTTGGTGGCCTACCATTGAGTCTACAATCAGATTGATACAAAGTAGAGGAAAACTATCCTTTGGGCACACTTTGTTCAAGTTGGTGAAATCGACACACATTCTCCTCTTGCCATTCATTTTTCTTAACCAAGACAGCATTGGAAAGTCATTTGGAGTAATGGGCTTCCCTTATGAACCCTGTAGCCAAAAGGCGTTTGACTCCCTCCGCTATCACCGTTTATTTTTCGACACTAATACTCCGCCGCTTTTTCCACACCTTCTTTGCTTTCAGGTTTACACAAAGGTGAAGTTCAATCACTTTTGTGGCTATCCCAAGCATGTCTTCGTGGCTCTAGGCGAAGATGTCTTTATGCTAGGTGAGCAGTTGCTTCAATTGTTGCCTTATTACCTCAGGCTTCATTCTGGTCCCAATCCTCACCACTGCTTCTAAATGATTTTTGTCCAATGCAACAAGTTCAAAGGGCTCATCGAGCTCATGTGCCTATGGTTTTGCTCATCCCAAGATTCGAATTCACACTCGATAAGCTCAAGGGATGGGGTGGCGACCATTCATCAGGCTTGGATGACTCTATTACTCACATGTCTTTCTCCCCATTCTTAAGCTCTTGCATGTATCATTCTAGTGCCAACACGTACTCAGCATGTACTTCTCTAACGGTTGGTCACCCAGTTATCGCATTATATGAAGAGCGGGTCTTAACCACCAAGAAGTTTGTCATAATGGTAGATGTGCACGAGCTTGTTCCAACAGGCACAAGTAACGTGCTGGAGCCCACCAGTTGTAATGTTTCCCCTGAGAATCCCTTCAATAGTGTTGGTGACAATAGCAACCGATTCCAGTTGATTCCCATCTTCACAAACACATCCCAGAACAGGATGTCGGCCAAACTCCCATTGTCTATTAGTATTCTTCAATTGGTGAATTGGCAACCAACATTGTTACCACTAGTGCATCGTCGTGTGGATACACCACCCCTTCGCAATCATCATTGGTAAAGGAAATGGTGGCAATTTTATGGCCTTTTGCTTGCTTCATCAACTCCCAATGTTGTGGACCTCTTCATACCTCTCTTTCCAAGCGTATGCCTTTTTGCCAGAAGACATCATACCGTCTCCAGCTAATCCCCCCTCGATTGTTTGGATTTCACAAAGGGGTGCATTGTTCCTATTTGGGCTTTGGCAAGGGGTTCTCACAAGGTTCCCTTGCATTGTCCTCCTTCTCTTTGGGCTTTCGCTTCTATGAGATCCTTGTCTCCATTCCTACCCCTTTTCTTTTGTCTGCCTTAGGGGCTCGGAATGTTGGGCAACTAACCGCTCCACCTCCCTGTTTTCCCGCATGGCTTCAATTCTTCAATTTTAGGAAGTAGCAATCTTCCTTCCAGTGCCCCTCCATGTTATGATATGTGCAATATCAACTAGTTCTTTGGCATGACTACCATCACTCCGAGTTCATTCCCGTTCCTGGCTTGCATGCTCATACTCAAATACGCTGCCCTATTGGTTTGATTTCTTCAAAGCACGCTTACATCCCTCTTTTTGTCGTATTGGCCTTTCCTCACCTTCTGTTCCTTTTCACAATTTTTTTCACTGGTCGCTCCCTTTGGCCGACTTTTTGCTCACTCCAATTCTGATTTTGGAAATTAAGGTCCAAAATGTGTCTTCAGTGTTGACAAAATCGTCCACTTGGTCCAAAAACGCTTGTGATGTTGTAGGGGTTATTCCTTGCCAATTATACCATGAAAGGATTTTTGGGTCAAACACCTCCCAAAAGTGTTGCCAACATGATTTTTTTGTCCTGTTCATCTGCTATCATGCACTCCTTGTTGAACCTGGCTAGGTATACTTTCAAGCTCTCATCCTCCCGTTGCCTGATGGTTAAGAGGTATGTAGCGGGTCTCCTCCTACTTCTGCTGGCCATGAATTGGGCCAAGAACTATCTACCCAGTTCCTCGAAACTGTCTATGGAGCCCATTTCAAAGCTCCAACCCACCCTCTCGCTGCTCCTTTAAGGGTTAAAGGGAAAGCTTGACATGCTCCCCAAGAAAACCGTGGAGTGTCATGTGAGCCTTAAATGTCTCCAAATGTTCGACTAGATCCTTATATCCATTGTACATTTTGACTTGCAGAATTTTGAACTTTGGCAGGAATGGCTCCACCATTATCTTCGCACTGTAAGGCAAATCCGTGCTATTAAATAGTTGATCGACAGATGAGGATACACCTATTCTCCTATCCATCTCCTTGTACTTTTCTATGAGGTTGCGTAAATCATGGTGCACCTTCCTCTTTTTCTTCGTCATCAAAGGTTGGTCTACCTGCACTCTACAACTTCGCTTCAGTTCGTTTGTTATGGCTTGGTACAGTGTCTCCTCTAAAACCAGTACTTCTTTGTATTAGGACCTTGAGGTTCTCCATCTCCAAAGCATCCTCCTCAGCCATTCTTCCATTTCTGCAAATTTTCCCTCCATGTTATAATTCGTTCGTTCACTTGTCGAAGCAGCTTCATGATAACAATTGCTTGAGAACGCACTATTGCAGGCATGCAAAAAGCATGTTGAATTTTCTTAAATCCCACAGGCAACGCCAATTGTTGTGGACATATTTCATATTCCTTCTAATGGCTTTCAACAACCTGCACCAAGAAGTAAGAGAGGTTGGTGTAGTGAGGGACACCTCAGATGCCTAAATTAGAATAGAGTGTATGGAGTATTTCAATTTTTAGATCATCCAGATGTTACCTCTGGTTTGTGCTTTGAACTTCATTGATATAGATTGAGCTTTCAATTGGTCAAGCTTACCTTATGGCTTGACCCTCTCCAATCATGTTTGGACTACAAATTGTGAGGAATTCAAATTCGTTACCGTGCCGAGAGAGTTTGATTTCTTGGGCAAGTATTACGGGTGATTATCATGCTAGAGATCGCTCTTATTATTCCTTAACATTACATTATTTAAATCATCATTAATGATGCCAAGACCCAAATTCCGTACCTATGCAATTTGGCAATTATGGCCTTGGTTTCTATTGGACAAGTCTTTGATTCTAGATTCATGGGCCTCTATTGTAACACTCTGGTCTCGGAGGTCTGGAAAGTTAGCTCCTGTAAGTTAAAATCATCTCTAATAACATAGTTATATTTACTCCAAAGACTCCAAAAATATAAATTTACTTATTCAACCAAATATATATATGTTCCTACACAAGGACACCAAAGAAAAATCTGAACATAACAAACTAAAATCTCCATACATACTCAAAAATATTCACTTCTCAAAATACTCAAATCCACATAAAATAATAAACCTACTGAATAAGACTCTCCAATAATCTCTTGTACTCTTTGACACTATTTCCTCTACGATTATCAAATCTTGCTAACACTTCCTACTCCTGATTTCTAGCTGAACCATCAAAATTTTTTGAAAAATATTGTGGAAATAAGGGGTGAGTTTTCAAAAACTCAATAAGCAGAGAACATATACTGGTATGTAAATATGAGCATTTACTGAACTCAGAATGCAAAACAAAATATTTTTAGTTTCATAATGTAGAATCAAAACATGTTATCGAAAGTATCAGAACGCAAGTTCAAAAATGTTCTTATTTAAAAGTCATTTGGCATAGCATAACTGAAATATCACATCAGAATAGAATTCCATATTTAACCCTCATGGTAGGGTTGTGCAAACCCCGGTGGCCAACCAAGCAGAAACAAAATATGAAATCTTCCCCTTATTATTCTTGAAGTCCCGAGTGTGCACACAGAAAAAACCACGTAGAAAAACCTTTGCTTCTAAAGTGAGTACATAGGAAACAGAAAAGTTGGTACCAACCCAAATAGAGGCCACTTTTTTACACTTGCAGTAAGGCCAGAGCAAAGTAGAAACAGAACTATTGTAACGCTTGTCCTCGTGGTGGGTATTTTTACAAAATATTTTAGAAAATACGACGGGAATTACCGTCCGATTTAAAACATCTTTTACAGTCCTTCCCAGGGTGCAAGACTCTACTTTATAAAATAAAAAGTGCTTCTATAATAAAAGAGTTTTGGAGTGGGAAATAAAATCTTTAAAATAAAAATACCTTTCTTACATTCAAAACCATCATGCCTAGACTTCCGTGCCCTTTTCCTTTTGGCCGTGTCCCTCCTGAGCGTACTGCTCATTCAGTTCCTGTGGGGGGAGGGGCACACATAAAAACTAAAATGAGTCGAATACTCAGTAAGCGTTACATCATACCGTTAAAATATAAAAACATAGGTTTTCAATCATGCATTCATCATTCCATCCATACTATACGTACATGCATACATGCTTTCATTTGAAAACATCACTGACGGGGTTTTGTCTTCTTTAAAACTGGTTTTCTTTTCTTATAACGTTTCTCCCGTCAGTGCCTCCATTTCATAAAGAATGCCGTACATTCTTACGTTACTTTTTCTTTTCGTAAACGTCAGTAGACGGGGGTTTTCATATTTAAAACGTGTTTTTCTTTTAGTAAAACCTTCCCCCGTTACTGCCTTCATTTCTTGAAGAGTGTCATGCATTCATACATTTTTTTTCTTATCACTTTCATAGGCCAGTGCACACTGTTACGCCCCGTGTGCTGGGGTTAGCGGCCTTTTGGGCCGATGGATTCGCCCGTGGCCACAGGTTGGAATCTTTTTCCGTCAGGGATGCAGCACTAGGTGCACTACCAGATACTACCGCCCGGCATTGCAATCTGCCCATTCATTCATTTTGCGTACCCCGTTCATTCATTTCATGTGGCCGTTACATATTTTCATACATTTATACGTGCTCATGCCTTTCTTTCATTCTTTCTTACGTTCATTCATTCATGGCAGCTCTAGAGAGCCGCAGCTTTCATTCATTTCATGTGCATGAGCATGCATTTCCTTTCTTTTCATTTCGTTCGTGCTTTCATGGAAAAACATCTTTTCATAGAAAAACGTCCGTTTGGGGCGAGAGCCCGAAAAATATCTTTTCGTGTATCGTCTTTTCCTTTAAAAATACATACAATAGGTACTAACTATAGTCATTCATTCACATGCATACAGTTAATACTTTTGGGTGCGTGAACAGGGGCTGCCAAAGGAGGCCATACATACTTATACTTTAAATACGTTACTTTTCATTTTCCTTTTCGTAAAACGTCTGCCCTTGAAAGGGAGACCATTTCTTTTCTTCGTTTTCGTAGGGAAAAACACTTCTTTTTCTTCTTTATATCTTTAGAAAACTCTAGAATAGTATCAACATAACACTTACTTGGACTCCATGCTACTTTCATACTATACAGTCCATTCATACCGTACAGTCCATTTATGCGCTTGTCAGATGGCAATCTACATGCTTACATAACCTTAACGTTATTTTCTATCTAGTGCATAAGCAACTGACTATAAATAGAGCTATGCTTTACTTAGAGAACACTCTCCTTCTATCCCGTGCTCTTTCACGTTTCTTACCATAATACAACCCTTAGAGACCTATTACGGTCTCTACTTCCTTCAACCTTGACGCTCTACTTCGAGTGCTTACTCACTAGGATGAACTCATATTCATCTCAGGATTAAGACACTAGGACCTTTATCCTGTTCTTCTTGTTAACCACATTCCGACGCATAACTTAGACTCACTAAGCCACGCATCCCATTCTTAGACAGTACCTTCATCATTACCCTCATGCATCTTAGCTCACTCTACTTCTCATGATCATCCGTACACATCACACGGCTCTAAGCCACTCCGAGGCTTAATTACCGCGTCATCATACATAGGACAGATTACCCATTATATACGGTAAATCCGTCCGGCACATGTGTCTAACCAGACAGCACACGTACTTTACCCTTTTATCATCTAAGACCCACATACCTTTCATTGGCCATCGAGTCATATGGACAAGCGCCATACTCCGATACCATCCTTCTCTTACCCGGCTAGCACGACTTTCGGTGTTACCCAAACCTCATGAAAGTTCATCCCAACTGTTGACACGATGGGACTCTGTTCATAACCACACTTTACGTCACGCCATATAGCTCGAGACTGTTCCCAAGCTACACCGTGACCTTGTCACATCACCTCACCTACATCTTAGGTCATCACAGCGCAACTCCATGATGGACCACGTCACTTCATGACGTTGCCCAATCATGCTTCCACTGCACTGCTCTGATACTTCTTAGCCACTTCGCACTTATTCCCGGCCATAAGCCAATCACATGGCGACACCCGTTGCCTTGGACTACAGCCATACTTCGCAGTCATTTCGGGACACTGTTCCATAGTTCCCGACACCATACACCAAGTTCTTCCCCTAACAATTACGCAACCATCCTTATCCTTGCGACACGCCATACGGTGTATTGCTGCACCTCAGGGAGTACACTTCATATATACTCCCTTCACAACACTACGCCACATCACCGCTATGGCCTACAAGCCATACGGTGCATTGTCTCACAATATGGAGTACACTCCTCGTGTACTCCATTCACAACACTACGCCACGTCACCAATACGGCACATATGCCGTATGGTGCATCGTCACACAACATGGAGTACACTCCACGTGTACTCCATTCACAACACTACGCCACATCATCACTATGGCTTACACGCCATATGGTGCGTCGCTCCACCATATGGAGTACATCCCACATATACCCCATTTACGACACTCTGCTACGTCACCAATACGGCACACACGCCATATGGTGCATTGCTCCACTACATGGAGTACACCCTACGTGTACTCCACTCACGGCACTACACCACGTCACTACTACCGCACATGCACTACAACCACACTTCACAGCACAGTCCACAACACTACACAGCACACTTCCCAATACACCTAACACTTCACATCACAGCCTATCACATCACCATCATACTACACAGCCATCCTATAATACTAGCAGCACAGTCCACAACCTAATTAACTAACTAACATCTAGCATAAATAGCGAGGGATAGAGAATTATACCATCGACGGGATAACACATGCGTCGCTCGTTGACCATCACAACGAATACGCCGGAAGAGTGTACGGGGTGGCTACACTGCGTACAGTGACTGTTTAACTGTTTGGATAGCTAGGTGTGGTCTTGGAAGGGCCTAAGGTGGCCTTGATGATGATGGCAATGAACGTATCACGGCGGATCTTGCCGTGTACTGTGGCGGTCAATCACGCGCAGTGACTGTCCATCACGTGCAGTGATTACCCACCACATAAAGTGGTGGTTTAGGCTTGGGCTAGGCTAGAGGAGGTTGCTAGTGGAGCCGTGGAGGCTTGGTGGTGGTCGGCACGGTAGTCTACAGTGGCTGGCCGTGCACTGCGGGGGAGGAGAAGCCATGGGAGAGTGCGAGAGAGTGTGGGGCCGTGGGTGGTAGATCGGGGGCTGTGGGTGGTACCATTGGGTTCGTGGTGGTCTAAGGATGCCGGCTACGGTGGTCGCTCGCCGTGGGTGGTGACGGACGGCGGCGGATCGGGCCAAACCCGTGCGTCACTACGGGAGATACCGGGAGGTGGAGGAAAGGCCTATTGGCCGTGGGTTTACTGGAGGAGGATGGAGGAGACCTCAGGAGTCTCGTGGTGGTGGCTGGCGGCCGAGATGGCCGTGCACAGCGGCGCTAGGAGGCCGCATAGTGAACTCGTGCGTGATGCACTTGTGCTCGGGCATAGGAGGCTACCGGCGGGGAGAGGGAGGCCGAGATCACTGGAGGAGGCCGGTCGGTGGCTGGGGAAGCTACCCTAGAGGTGGTGGCGCTGGAGGACGGCGCACAGTGGCGCACGAGCCATCAAGCCCGTTCGGGCTTGCACTGCCGAGGGAGGAGGAGGACCAAGCGTGCGGGGGTGATACCGGTGCAGGAGGACTCGCCGGAGGGAAAGGAGGCCGGTGGTGTGGGCGGTGAGGCACGCCAGCGCACGGCGGCGCTGGGCTGGGGCTGGGGCTGGGGCCGTTCGGGCGAGAGAGAGAGGAGGCTATGTACGGGGGGGGCTGAAGGGAGGAGAGAGAAAGGGGAGGGAAAAAAAGAGGGGCTGGGGTTTTATCCTAAAACCCGACATCTGGGGGTCTATAAAAATGGTCTACGATGACCCTTAAATACTGATTTGAAAATGCGTAAAAGCTAACTTATTTAAAAGCACTGACAGGAATTAAGATAGAATATTATTTAAAATAATATTCCCTCATCATTTATAAAATGATGAAGTTTTACTTAAAATATTTAAAAGAGTAAAACTATTAAATAAAGATTTCATCATTATTTAAATCACCTAATATTTTAAATAACTGGAATCATTTATATAAAATGATTCCCTACAATTATAATATTTTTGGAGCTCTTCAAAGATATTATAATTGAGTTATTTAAAATATTCTTTATTTAGATAGTGATAGGAATCTTCCATGTAAAAATACACATTACTTTAAAACACAAATATAGCTTTATAAATTACGTAGTATCTTTAAAAACACGCCATCGGGGTCTGGCATGCGTAACGGGGCTCTTAGACACTAGAGAGGGAAGTGGGCAGGCTGATGAATCTGACGTAATTGCTTACGTCAGAAGAAAGGAAGGAGCAGGGTATTACAACTATATACAGAATCAGAATGTCATGTCAAAAGTTTTCATATGTCACAGCTTATCAAAACAGAGTACTAAACATAATCATATCATCTTTATAATCAAAACAGATTTAGAGCATCTTCACATAATCATGCACAAATTTTCATATTCATTCTTTTTGTATAGTTCAAAAACAAAATATTAAAAATAGCTCATGTCTACACTAGTCATAAGTAATGCAGAACACATAACTGAGGTTGTTTTCATATTTCTTTTCAAAACATCACATACATATTTTCACAAATCAACCTTAGTCTATTTCTTTTCTTTTATGAAAATTTTAGCATAGAAACCCCACTTACCTGAACTTTTTATCTTCTCTAAATATTTTCACAACAATGTCGAATGAATATCCATCGTCGCCTATAAAATAGACATGTAACTTGCTTAAATCTCTAATTAAACGCCTATTCTTATATTTAAGCCTGAAATACTAAAATAATATATTTTTCTTAAAATCTAAAATTTCCGTAACCCTAAAATATTATCACTTCCTAAATTAATACCGGTCCAAAAAAAACATTCAGCTATGGCTTACATACTAAGGGACATATATGTAATAATGCTAAGAATTTTTTTCAATATATTCTGCAAGGGAGCTACCCACGGTCTTAGACTCTTAAGTTCATTTATGTAAAATCAATGTTAGGTGGTAGAAATCAAAGGCTGGGAACGAATTCCCTCAGATGAAGTACCTACTGTTCACTTGAAAAAGATTATAAATTGTACCAAGATAGAGGGATAAACCGAGGGTTGGCTTAGGCTGTGCAACCGTGGTGAGGGGCAGAGTACGACAAAATGGTGGGGGCTGTAGTTTGACGATCTCCTACGATCTAAAGTTTTTGTTGATGGTTGTCTTCCAATCCTGCAATGATGCTCAACTTGACGACAGCAACGGTTCGCATGAGCTCTTCATGGTGGAGCTACTCGGGCTTGTGAGTGAGATCACGGTGACAAGTCTTAGCAGTGGAGGCTCACCAAGGTGGTTCTGGAGTGGGGCAGCAGTTGAGGTGAGTTATGGAAGAGTTGTGCTCTGTTTTAAGTGTGGAAAATAAGGGTCTTTCTCGAGGTTGAGTTTGGTGGTTTCCGACATGTAGGGTGCTATGAAGGAGCAAGGGTGATGGTGGTTTGTTGGGTGGCTATCCTAGTGGTTTGCAAGTTTGTCGTGGTTGTGGGCTGTGGGGGCTGGTTACATGAGATTTAGGCTGGCAACTTGGAGAGGAAACAACAGCAACGTGGTGGTTGCAAAAGGAAACGTGGCTACTGGACTTCACGTGGGGGATGGTTTCTGCTTTTGCTTCCAAGCAAAGGTGGTGTGGTGACTTGCTGGTGTAGACTAGAGGAGCTTGGCAATGGCGGGAAGCTTGGCAACACAAGAGGTTCAACAACAACCCTAAGATTTGATGGGGAAAATTTTGTTTGCATGAGGGGCTGTGTGTGAACATGTAATGTGTATTAATATTATAGTGTTATTGCGAGCCCTAGTGGGAGGGAGACGTCCATGGCGTGGAGTCTAGACTTGGTTCTCACGGGCTTGGATTTTGAGCGTACGTGGTTTGGGCCTTTTCGTGAGTCATGGGCCTCAACTCAATTTTTAAAAATAATCCAATTTGTCCCATAAAGTTTTCAGCCAAATTTCCACTTGATCCATTAAAATATTTTAACCTAATTATCAAATCCAATAAAATCCATACTCTTCCAAAATAAATTTTGAGCCCATAGCCTATTTCAAAATTACTCGTTAAATCTCAAGTGGGCTTTCCCATACATATTAACCTAAAAAAAAAATTATAGAACTCATGCTTGGCTTGAGCTTAGTGTTGGGCCTCTGGGTGTTACATCTCCATTCGGGGCCCACTTTACAAGAGAGAATATTTGACCCTCCAATATTGTTCAAAAATATTTGAAATTACATAAATTTTTATCTACAATTAACTGGCAGTGATATGTGGCTAATATGTACAAAACAAAGACAAATTCATGATTGCCTCATCTTTCAGTTTATTGTTCAATTTGAGGGTTGAATTTGAGTTAGCATTATAATCTACTTTGATTGAGTCCTTAGAGCATTGGCAATGGCCTAGCCAAATGCCATTGCCAATCCATAATTTGGCTAGATGTGATAAAATAGCTCTACATTGAACTAGCTAAAAGCGAAAGGTTAAGATTTGAGCTACAGTGAATCTGAACTCCTCTCCAAAGATAGTGAATTGCTGTTCACTAGTGAAACTTATATTTTATTATTTCTTCTACTTTCCCTCCTTTTCTCTTTCATCATCTCATTTCCCTCGTATTTCATTTCTTCATCCCGAAACCAACAAACAAACCCTTGGAGCCCATATCTCCTTTCCTTCATCTTCTGAGACTGCAAGCAAATATCAAAAGCTGTGTCTTCTTCAATCTGTGGCTGGAATCTCTCCGTCGGTCCTTCGTCTTCTGAGACCGCAAGCAACTGAGATCAGTTGCGTCTTCTTCAACCGCAAGAAAAATCTCTCCGTCGGTCCTTCGTCTTCTGAGACTGCAAGCTACTTCAATAGCTGCGTCTTCTTCAACCGCAAGCTGGAATTTCTTCGTCGTGAGTCCACGTAGCCATCGTCTTCCAGCCCAAAAGGTAATTTCTCTTCCTCGCTCCTCTCTCCCTCTTCTCTGATTAGATTTCCTCTCCTGCTTCTCTTTCTATTTTCTTCCATTTCCTCTTCATCATAAGCTTGATTTTGCGTGTGTTTAGGTTTGCAAGGAGCAGTCTATCACAAGGTTTTCTTGCCGGTGAATCATTGTCCAAAAGGTTGCACATTTCCTCCACAAACTGAACTTGAAAATCAAGATTTGGGTATTTCCGTGTAACTAATTTTAGATTTTGGTATTTTGGTTTTTGATTTGGCTATTTCTCTATGGTCATGCGAATTTGGACTCAGGAATTATGAACCATTTTTAATCTGTCCATTTGCTTAGATTTTCTTAGTTTTTTGCGTAGTGTGATTTTTTGAGAAAGGGTTGTTTCGCTTGATTTGCTGAGAAAGGGTTGTTTGGCTTGATTTGCTGAGAAAGGGTACTGAGGTTGTTGCTTTGGAAGTTGTTTGACTTGATTTGCTTGGAAGGTAGTAATTAGAGGTTGGGTAACTAGTTGAGAAACCGTAGTAAAAAACCTCTAAATGCATTTGATATATTTGAAGCATTGTCAATCTAATTGCCAATGTATGAGTTTCTAATAAAAAAAACATTAAAAGCAGTATTAGAATTTCAATGATGAAATCATAAGTTAATGGAAAGTTATTGAAACATCCTTTGTGGACATTTAAGAGAAAAATTTAAGAATTACCATACAAACTTCTGTGGGTATTTGGTGTGAAGCATATGAGTTGATTGGGCAAGCCTAAAATGGTAGTTGAGTATATTTGGTTGCTTTTTTTGTTGGTTTGTATGAATTGAATGTGCACTTTTTGTTTGTATGGATTGAATTTGCATCTATATGGACTGAATGTGCATTTTTTTTAGCAAATATTATTAAAATATATGAAGTGTATTTGTAAAGTACATTAAAAAAAAATTTCAAATATTATTAAAATATTTAATATAATAATATTATTTTTATTTTAAGATGGCTAGTCCAATGTGGCCAAAAGTTAAGATGACTAGTCAAAAGTTAAAGGTATAGCTAAAAGTTAAGATTTTAGTCAAATTTTAGACTTGACAATGGCTAAGCCATTGCCAATGCTCTTAGAAATGTTGTCTGAAGCATCTTGCGGTTCAATAGCACAAAAGTCCATCGAATTAAGTTCCTGTTCAACATTTAAGAACCCATTACAATGATACATACATATCTTGACTCTTATTTATTTACTTATTTTTTAGGCTTCACCCCGTAAAAACCATTCTAGAAATTCTCCACCGCCTGGTCCAAATCTAGTCCCAAAAGGGAGGTTTGAAAGTAGTTTGAGAAATATCCCGATTCCGAGCATTTATCCCGACAGTTTTTTTTTTTTTTTTAGCAATTAGGTAAATATTTTTTATTGATATTGTGATTTTTTTTTAAAACAAATGTTTAAGAATGTAAAAAAAAAATGTATGAAAAAAAAAACGAGAGAGAGAGAGGGAGAGAGGCAAAACTACCTCATCGGGAGAATCCTTCGGTGGTATTCGCGGTGGCTGTGCTGCCACTCAAATAGTTTTCAAACCAACAAAAATGAGCCATGATTAGAACCTATTAGGTACGCCATTGCCCCAAGCGTAAAGTTCCATTCCTTTTGACTTTTTTTTTTTAATATAAGGTGAATTAAGTACAATTTCTCATATTTATTACGGTCATATCTTTTTATTATTCTCTAATAAGAGACTAATATGATATTAAAAAATTGAAAAATTATTTATCATTTATTTTTTGTTATCCAATCATTTAATGTCAAATAAAAGGATAATGATTAAGATTGTGAAAATTAATGATTCCGTAATCAAAGATTCCCCTCTTGGAACATAAAAGAAAGAGAATGATGAGAATCAAGATGAGCCAACTCGTTATGTTTGAGGGCAAAGATGAAAAATCTTATCTCATCTCTATCTCATCTCATCATTACATCTTTTCAAATTCTCATACAAAATATAATAAACAATTCAATTTTTTCAAATTCTAATTTAACTTTTTCAAATCCCAAACAATAATAATATTAAAAAATAATATTTTAAACTTTTATCTTAACACTATTCACAAAATTTTTAGAAATTCTCATCTTATTTCATCTACCAAGCATAACTTAAAGATTCTTTATAAGTTTCAGATGAACCAATTACAAGATCAAGAGCTAAGAAGATCAAATAATGTAAGAATTGATATAATCCACTTAGGATGAAACTAGCAAGGGCCCAATACTCAAGATGGGCTTGAAAGAAGGAGAACCAGTTTTGATCCACTTGATTCAAGCTGTGAAAGACATGACTTAGAGTTATTGTTTGGACCTATTGTTATTGAAGGCTTTCAATTTGTTAAAAGATATATTTTATTAGTTTAGAACCAGTGGGCTTCAGGATGTTTGACCCACATGTCTTATTTCTTATGAACTAGGATTTTGGGAAGGTCTTGTATTGTGGCCAAGAGCTTATTTGGAAAGTTACTTTTTGGGAACTAGGGTTTCAAGAAGTTACTATAGCTAAATTACTATAGAACGGTACTATTCATGCAGGGATATTTTTAGAAGAAAAGGCTTTATTTTGGCTAGAGTTTTAATTAGATTTTGATTTAAATACTCCTTATAACCTCATTTTAAGAGTTAGACTATTAAATTTTCATTGTAAGTTGAGTTTACTCCTCTTGTTCTTGATTGAACTTTTGAACTCATCAAAGGTAAATCACAACCTTTGTGACGTTTCATCTTGTAATCTGGGTTCTTGAGACATGTTCTTCAACGAGTCTAGATTTTAATATAATCTAAGTTCTTGAAACGAATTCTAAACGGGTCTAGATTCTTCATCCATTGACTTAATTTTGGTTTTCTCGGGTAATTTTTCAAATTGATTATAGGTTCAAGAGATTTCATTCCTGGGAGTTCATATCATTTGATATTCAAAGCAAGGTTTCCAATCAAGTCTGATTTTATCTTTTATTTCTTGCATATTTAATTCTAGGGTTTCATTGTTCTAGGGGTTGTCGTATATTACTTATTCTAGGGTTTTTGAGTTATTATTAGGGTTTTGTCAATTACTTATTCTTTTGATTGTGATCAAATCAATTGGTGAAAAGAAAAAAAAATCATCCAAAAAAAAGAGTACAGAAAACCCAAAATTTTTTCTTGAGCCTTACCATCAAATGGGCTACATACATCATTATAATTGATATATTGTCTTATAGTTACTCTTTCATTCGTATAATTTCATTGATTCTCGTGTCGTCTTTATTCCTTCTGTGTTTCTTTTGTTCTTATTTCTTAGACCTAATTATTAGTTAGGATAAAATAAGGTTGTATTTCTTGATTGAGTTCAATTAGTTCTTAAAGAATTTGAGTGGAAAAGCTCTTGAGGTAAAAGGGAAGAGAGTGTGTGACTATTATCAGGAAAAAAAAAATCAATTAAAAGTGAAACACGAGTGGAGTGTCATTATTCGAGTGTAAACACAGAAGGAAGTGTATGAGGTTTTCCACTAACATTCTTTTTATACAGCACATTACGATATCTCATAGAAGTTTCTCGTCACTAAAGAGGATGGCAGATAACTCATCTTTTGTGTTGCAAGCCATACAACAACAGTTTGAGGGGTTAAATTTTGTGTTAGGTGAAGTGAGGAATAGGATAAATCATCAAGAAGCAGCGATTAGAAATCTGCAAGGTAGAAGATATAGAAGACGATGTGAGCCTAGGGTTGAAAATGAGTATGAGAATGAAGGAGATGGTATGGATGAGGAAGACTTAACATCTGAAGTTGGGTTGGGTAGACATAGAAGAGTTAGGTGTGAAAGATAACTTGAGGGAAACCTAAGGGGTCGAGATGGTGTAGATAGAGACCTTGGGAGCATCAAAATGAAAATACCATCTTTCCAATGTAAAACTGACCCTGAAGTTTATCTAAAGTGGGAGAAAAAAAATAGAGTTGGTATTTGATTGTCATAATTACTGTGAGGAGAAGAAAGTGAAGTTGGCGGTAATTGAGTTTACTGATTATGCTATTATTTGGTGGGATCAATTAGTGACCAATAGGAGAAGGAATTATGAGAGGCCTGTAGAGACGTGGGGAGAGTTGAAAGCTAACATGAAACAGAGATTTGTACCTAGCCACTACTATAGAAACCTTTACAGAAAGCTCCAAAATCTTACACAGGGGTCTAGGAGTGTGAAAGATTATCATAAGGAGATGGAGGTGGCGATGATTTGGGCTAATGTAAAGGAGGACCGAGAGGCCACCATGGCTAGATTTTTGAGTGATTTGAATAGGGACATACGCATTGTAGTTGAATTGCTGTACTATGTGGAGATAGAGGATATGGTGCACATGGCTATGAAGGTGGAGAGGCAGTTAAAGAGAAAATGGACAGCAAGGTACACTTCGGTAACTAGCACTACTAGGAAATTAAAGTGGGATAGGAATAATCCAGCTGAAGCAAAGAGAAAGACTAAACCACCTAAGGGAAAAGATGAAAGAACTAGCAACAAATTCAAGGTAGAATCTCAACCTTCACAGAATAGAGATATTAAATGCTTTAAGTGTTTGAGTTCAAGGCACATCACTTCTCAATGTCCAAACAGGCGGCTGATGATTATGCGTGACAATGGGGAGGTGAGGACTGAGAGTGAGGAAGATAGTGATGAGCTACCTGAGTTGGTTGATGCTAGTGATAATGATGAAGTGGTCTACCCCATGACAGGTCAGTCTCTTGTTGCCAGGCGTGCTCGCAATACACACATTAAAGTGGATGATGCAGAGCAACAGAGAGAGAATATTTTCAATACAAGATGCCACGTCAACAATAAGGTATGTAGTATGACCATTGATGAGGGGAGTTGGACTAATGTGGCTAGCACTACTTTGGTTGAAAAATTGAATTTATCAACCTTAAAATACTCTAGACCAAACAAATTGCAATAGTTGGATGTTTGTGGATAGATTAAGGTGGATAGACAAATGTTAGTTACTTTTTCAATAGAAAAGTATCAGGATGAGGTGCTTTATGATGTTGTGCCTATGCATGCTAGTCATATTTTGTTGGGCAGGCCGTGGCAGTATGATAAGAGGGTGACACATGATGGGCTCAAGAACATGTACAGCTTTATAAAGGAAGGCAAAACAATCAAACTTACTCCTTTAACTCCAAGCCAGGTCTATGAGGACCAACTCAAACTGAAAAATGAGGTTACTCAAAAAAGAAAGAGTGATGAGAGTGATCAAAAAAGAAAGAGTGAAAATGAGAATTATCAAAAAAGAAAGGGTGAAAAAGAGATTGAGCGAAAAAGAAAGAGTGAGAGTGAAAATGAGCAAAAATAAAGAATGAAAAAGAAAGTAGAGAGGTGGCTGAGAGTAAAGAAAAAATAGTAGAGTCACGAGAGAAAAAAGAAAGAGAGTCTACAGAGAGAAAAAGAAAGACAAAAGTGAGTTTCTATGCAAGAGAGAGTGAGGTTAAGAGGGCTTTCTTCGCATATCACCCTATGTTTTTTTTTTATCTATAAAAAGTCTTATCTTTATCTTAATGAAACTAACCAGTCTCTTCCTAGTTTGGCTGTTTCTTTGTTGCAGGAATTTGATGATGTATTCCCAGAGAAGATGCCTAAGGAGTTGCCACCCATTAGAGGTATTGAGCACCAAATTGATTTTGTGCTTGGAGCTGCTAGTCCAAACCGACCAGCTATAGGAGTAATCCAGAGGAGACAAAAGAGCTTCAAAAGCAAATTCAGGATTTGATGAGCAAGGAGTACGTGAGGGAGAGCATGAGCCCATGTGCAGTATCAATGCTACTAGTGCCAAAGAAGGATGGGACGTGAAGAATGTGCGTTGATTGCAGGGCGGTCAATAATATCACGGTAAAGTATCATCATCACATTCCTAAATTAGATGATATGCTTGATGAATTGCATGACTTATGTATTTTCAGTCAAATTGATCTTAAAAGTGGGTACCATCAAATTAGAATGAAAGAGGGTGATGAATGGAAAACTGTTTTTAAGACTAAGTATGGGTTTTATGAATAGTTGATTATGTCATTTGGACTTATAAATGCACCTAGTATTTTCATGAGATTAATGAACCATGTCCTACGTGCGTTCATAGGCAAGTTTGTGATTGTCTACTTTGATGATATCCTCATGTATAGCAAGGACTTAAATGAACATATTGAATATTTGAGATATGTGTTTAATTTATTAAGATGTGAAAAGTTGTATGTTAATTTCAAGAAATGTACCTTTTGCATGGAAAAAATTATTTTTCTTGGTTATGTTGTTAGTACAAAAAGTATTGAGGTGGATGAAGAGAAAGTCAAGGCCATCAAGGAGTGGTCAATGCCAAAAAGCATCATTAAGGTAAGAAGCTTTCACGGCTTAGATAGTTTTTATCGGTGTTTTGTTAAAGACTTTAGCATCATTATTACACCACTCACTGAAGTAATTAAGAAGAATGTTGGGTTTCATTAGGAGGTTGATCAAGAGAATGTTTTTGCCACTATTAAGAAAAGGTTGTGCTCTGCACCTGTGTTAGCATTACCTGATTTTAACAAAACTTTTGAAATTGAATGTGATGCCTCAAGAATAGGGATTGGAGCCGTTTTGAAGCAGGATAGGTGACCTATTGCCTTCTTCAATGAGAAGCTAAGTGGGGAATCTCTGAAATACCCTACTTATGATAAAGAGTTTTATGTTCTTACTCGTGCCTTAAAGACTTGGCAATACTACCTGTGGCCTAGGAAATTTGTGATCCACACCGATCATGAATCATTGAAGCATCTTAAGGGTCAATGTAAGTTGAATAAAAGACATGCTAAGTGGATGGAATACATTGAGACCTTTCTATATATCATCCGATACAAGCAAAGTAAGGAGAATATTGTTGCTGATACTTTATCCCAGAGGTATATTCTTCTTACTTCTATGAGTGATAAAATACTTGGGTTTGAATATGTAAAAGACATGTATGCCTATGACGCTGATTTTTCTAATGTATATATGGCATTTGGTAAGTTTTACAAGTATGATAGTTATTTATTTAAAGAAAGCAAACTTTATGTGCCAAGTTGTTTTATGTGTGAGTTATTGGTGCATGAAGCACATGGTGGGGGATTAATGTGACACTTTAGTGTCAAGAAAACTTTAGACATTTTGCATGAATATTTCTTTTGGCCTAAGATAAAGAGAGATATTAACCTCATTTGTGGCAGGTGTATTATATGTAGAAATGGCAGATCTAAGGTTATGCCACATGAGTTGTATACACCCTTACCCATTCCTAGTGAGCCATGGTTAAACATATTTATGGATTTTGTTTTGGGGCTGCCTAGGACAAAACGGGGTAGAGATTCTATTTTTGTAGTTGTGGATAAATTTAGTAAGATGGCACATTTCATTCCATGCCATAAAACAGATGATGCCACAAACATAACTGACTTGTTTTTCATCGAGATAGTGCGACTCCATGGTGTGCCCAGAAGTATTATTTATGATAGGGATGTTAAATTCCTAAGCTACTTTTGGAAGGTGTTGTGGGCAAAATTAGGTACTAAGCTCTTATTTTTCACTACTTGTCATCCGCAAACTGATGGTCAGACTGAAGTAGTTAATAAGACTTTACTCAGCTTTTACGCACTATTGTTCACAAGAATTTAAAGACTTGGGAGGATTGTTTGTCATTTATAGAGTTTGCATATAATAGGACCATGCATACTACTACTTCATATTCTCCTTTTGAAATTGTTTATGATTTTAATCCACTTACTCCTTTAGATTTGATACATTTACTTGTTGATGGCAAGAGTAACTTAGATGGACAAAAGAAGGCGGAGTTGATGAAGTCATTTCATGATAGGGTACGACTTCAAATTGCCCAATAGAATGAAAGAATTGATTCTCAAGCCAATAAAGGGCGAAAGTGTGTCATCTTTAAACCAAGAGATTGGGTTTGGGTTCACATGTCCAAAGAAAGATTCTCAGCTCATAAGAGGACTAAAATGCATCCTCGAGGAGATAGACTTTTCCAAATTCTTGAGAAAATTAACAACAATGCATATAAAGTGGATCTTCCAGTTGAATATAATGTTTTTGCTACCTTCAATGTTTCTAATCTTTCTCCTTTTGATGTAGGTGAAGTTTCATGATCGAATCCTTTTGAGGAGAGGGAGAATGATGGGAACCATGGCGGGCCTACTCTTAAAGATCCTTCGCAAGTTCCAAATAGGTTAATTACAATGTTAAGAGCCAAGAAAATCAAGGAAGCAATACAATGATTGGTACAATCCACTTGGGATGAAGCTAGTAAGAGCCTAACACTCAAGATGGGCTTGAAAAAAGGAGAACCAGTTTTGATCCACTTGATTCAAGCTGTGAAAGACATGATTTAGAGTTATTGTTTGGACCTATTGTTATTGAAGGCTTTCAATTTATTAAAGAATTTATTTTATTAATTTAGAATAAATAGGCTTAAGGATGTTTAGCCCACATATGTCTTATTTCTTATAAATTAAGATTTTGAGAATGCATTGTATTGTAGCCAAGAGCTTATTTGGAAAATTATTTTTTAGGAACTAGGATTTCAAAAAGTTACTATAGTAGAATTACTGTAGCCGAATTACTATAGCACGATACTATTTATGCAGGAATATTTTTGAGAGAAATGGTTTTATTTTAGTTAAGATTTTAATTAAGTTTCAATTTAAATACTACTTGTAGCCTCATTTTAAGAGTTAAACAATATTGAATTTTCATTGTGAGTTGAGTTTACTCCTCTTATTTTTTATTGAACTTTTAAACTTATCAAAAGTAAATCACAACCTTTGTAGTATTCATCCTCGTAATCTGAATTCTTGAGACAAATTCTTTAACGGGTCTAGATTTTAATATAATATAAATTCTTGAAACGAGTTCTCAATTGGTCTAGATTCTCCATCCATTGATTTGATTTTAACTTTCTTATATAAATTTTCAAATTGATTATGGGTTCAAAGGATTTCATTCCTGCAGATTCATATCAGAGAAGCACTTCGAACGGCAGGTCAGACAAGGCCAAGCAGCAACACAATAGTCAATAGACTTGATCCTACAAATTCGTCACCAGTTCACTCACTACCATTAACTATTATTCTTGTGTTACATGTAACAACAAACAAGGCAGACTCATTACGTTGAATTTCAACTACAAAATACAACGAAAATACAAATAAAAATTAGGAAAAAAAAACACGCGCAGTGGTAGAACATGCATTTAGTTCAACCACTTTACCCTGTCACATCTAAATAACCCAAAAGGAAAAGAACTAGTGCTAATTTATAGCTATTGAAAGTTGCTACTAAGATCTTGTACTGGAAAAATCTTCGGTAGAAGCAGTTCAACTTTGTTGCTCTACAGTAGTACTAGCAGGCAAGAATGTTGAGAGGACAACATTTTATGAGTAGAACACAACAGTAACGCAGTTATTACCTGAAGATGGAAGCTTACTGTACAAGGCTAGAACTATACACCAGACAGATTCCCAGATGTCAGGATTTTAACCTGAGGAACGGCCAGATCAGAGATGATGCTCCACTCACAAATCAAACCCGTGAATATAGTCCATTTTCTTCATTTTTTTTAGCCATGCTACCACCAGTCCTAGCTCCTGTTAAAAAATCAGTTTGACATGAATCAGGCAGGGAGGCAGGCAGAGGAGTGTAACATTAACATCAAAATGGGATCAGCTTTGCCTTACGGGCCGTGTCTATGAATCATCCAATTCAACAAGTTGAGCCCGTCTCTCAGCAGCCTTCTTCCTGACAAATATTCCCCATCTCATGGCTGCCTTGACCTTCAGCCACCCTACAACAGCTTTTCCAGATGAACGAGTTTGATCGTCATCAAAGTTGTAGTTTAGAGATGGGGTGTCCATATATTGCGAGGAATAAGGGTATCCATCTTCATTCACGTTAATGGAGGTATGAGCATGGCTTCCCATGTTAAACATACGTAGGAGATGCTGCATATCATCATTTTCAAGCATTTCGTGACTTCTCGTGCGTATCTCGTCCTCTGGGAAGTAGTCTTCCTTATAAGTAAGATTGGATGCACCAACTGTCTGGTATCCTGATGTGGATGACTGTAGTGGACCAAGGGGCAGCACGTTGTCACTTTTTGGAAGTTGGGCTTGGTGAGAAGCGCTGATCAAAGGATTTTGTAGAGAGAAAGAAGTGCCATCAAACTGGATAGGAGCATTGAGATTTGCATTCTGAGACTGTAGCGAGAATCTGGCTGCCATATTATCATTATATCCTAAATAGACAGAGACAAAACACAATCAAAAACCAAACAGGAGCAATTGCAGGAAGAAGCTCAGTCATCTTGGCCTAAGGGCTTTAAAATAGACAACAAAACATCCACAATGAAAAGCCATTATGAAATGGATGCTTGGGAAAATCGATATGGTTTAGAGACATCAAAGCAGTGCACAGATCATGTCAATCTCAAGTGTGCCCAAAAAAAGAGGAAAAGGAAAAAACCTCAATAAGTGACTCACTATGACCCTCCAAATAGATTCATGTTCACAATCATTTGGTTCTCTAATTGGATTTTACCAGGTCTGTGTATCAAAATAACAGCAAAGTAGCTTTCTTATGTAAATTACTACGATTTATATTCATATTTATATACCTCCAGCTGTTAGACCAACTGAATCTGCAGAAGACTGCTCTGAAGGAACTGCAACAGGCAGGCTTTGTAGGGCGAACTGCTGGTTAAAAGAGTCTGAATAATCTTGTGAATTTATTGGGACGTCACTTTGAGAAGCATCTGAGCTATTATTTTGCTTAGAGTTAAGAAGTGACTTCCCATCATATTCTATAACATGTATCCAATTGTCATATGCCTTCTTCACCAAGGTGTCCACATAGACCTGCACAAACCAAAACCAATCTCAGTTTATTATCTTTTTCCCCAATATCCTGGAAGATGATGCTTCCCCATATTATAAAAGTTTGACTTTTAATCTTTCTTTCAGAATAGACACTAGTGGAGTAAGATTGGGTTAGAATTAAAATAATCTACAGTTGAAGCATCTGAGGCTTCATTAAGCGGGGATATTCCAAACCTGGGTATCCTATAGAATTACAAGCTCTTAGGAAGAAACTAGAAAGAGCATCAAAAGATTTCATTCTAATAAAAGCTGGTAGAGGGGAAGATAGGATAATAAAGTATTTACATTCTATTCAAACTTGCTTATGGACTAGCACACTTGTGTGGAATCCTTCATTGAAAAAAGATACCAACATGGACAAATAAGGAGCAGTAAAGATAATGTAATAGGTTTGTGATGCAAAAAAGTAGCATTTATCAAGCAGAAGATGGAATGCAAATTAACGTGATGTTGACATGGGACCGAAGATAAACTATACCTTCTGACTTTCAGAAAGAGAGTCAACTGAGTAATATTGTCCATCGGCAATTAAGCCACAAAACTCATAGATGTTGTTAAAACTGACACCAATATTCCTCTCATTTTCAGGATAGTACACATACAGTTTCCCACTTAGAACACAAGTTTTTGCATGCTCTACAAGAACATCCCACATCTTATTTGACATGCCACTTCCAAGAATCTGTAACATAAAGAATGGAAAATAATTAGAAACCGCAACATGTGGTTTCGAATTTAACATGCAAATCCATCATTCTTACATTTCGTAATCTCTGTGAGTCTCTAACCACCAGTTTTAGAAAGTCTTCAACTGTATAAATTCCAGCTTTGTTCAGCCTCTTGTGAAATGACCCATCTTTGCCAATTTTCTCCAATCTCCAAACATCATCATGCATTGCAGGTGGATAATGTTTCTTGTATACTGTAATGAAAAAAAAAAAAAAAATTTACCATCTTTCCAAGAGACACGTGCATGATGCATGGAATAAAACTATTGGTGCTAATTTAAACTCACGTTCTCCACGGTGATCCTTAACAGTGAATGCTTCTGTTTTTGCTTCGCGTATGCGAGTGCCCTCACAATAGCCAGAGGCAACCTTCAATCCTAGCCTGAACTTCCTGCTCCTTATCCAGCTTGAGTTGTCAGTGAATGTTAATTCACCTAGTGTTCCTACACCTTCCTTCAGTGTGACTTGCAAATCCCCAGTCAGAAGTGGCCTCTTTCCTTCACGCTCTTTCACCACATGACTCTCAAATTCTTCTTGAGTCCAGTTATCATCATCCTCATTATTGAAATCACCTTCAAGCACAATAACATCTAGCTTCACTGAAGATTCTGGGCCCGATGTGACAACAAGGCCTGTGTTTGCGTCCATCAAGACAATATGAATAGCAGCACCTTGCTCCCCCTCTACTTTTCCACCAGTAAATAGAGGAAGGGACAGCCTGGACCTGAATTGCAGCTGTATGTTTCTTCCATCAGGCCCTTCTATACGTTTAGGAGAAGACCTGCATTTTCTCAATCATTAGGGGAAAATCTTGACATGAATGCATCACTAACTATTCAAATAATTCACTATTGGAAACAATGGATTACATATGGCAAAAACCCAAGAATAACAAAGAAATGGGACAAGAGTCAAGAGTGGACATTTAGCTAATAAATATTCAAATACAGAGACAGTGGGATTTGGCTGTGTATGGTGGCATAATCAATAGAGTTTCAGTTTAATGCACCACAGAATCACAGAATGACATCATTAACCCTCTGTACCAAATTATAGCCGGACTAAAACCAGTTGGTGGCAAGAGAGAAGCTTGCCAAGAACCTAGGATGGAATCAATCCAATATTAGAGAGCCCACCATAAATGCTATGGTTTTAGACTCCAACAATAAAGGGGTAAACCCTACAACATCCACTAAACATGGAGGGTAGAAGGCCTATTGAGTTTAATGAACAACATCCCATCTTTGCATTAGGCCAACCAACGGGGCATCTGCTTCGCTTATTTTGGTTTTATATTTTTCTGATCTGTTAAATATTTTGAGGAGATCTTCTGCTTATAAAACCAAAAATAAATTAAACAGTCTCCAACCTTGATAAACGATTGCAAGAGACAAACAAGATTATTTATTTACTTTTTTATCAGCAAGAGACAAACAAGAAAAACGGCTCCCCCATAACCTAAGAAATTAATGGATTAAAAGAAAATCACACCATTCCCAACCCTGTAGAATTGAGAAGTAGGGCCAGAGCAGTTTGTGCCCAGAACACACTAGCACAAAATAAACCCCACTATTGTATCTCTTGTACAATCCAGTTGCATATTCAACTTCAAAGTGTTAATAATCACACATAAAGAAAATTTTCATTCGAGAATTTAAAAGCACATTTATTACTATTGTAGCAAGAATAGATAAACAACGAATAAGAATGATAATAATACCTCCCAGTAAGTTTGGTAGGGGCCAATTTTGCTAAAGCACGCTCCACTTCTTCACTAACCTGTTAAATGGAATACATAACAAACATCAAAAGCATTACGCCACATCTATAAATCAATAAAGTCAATGTTGTCATTGAGTATGTCCAACAAAGTGGGACAGACACTTCTTCGAATAAGTTCAAACCATAATGGACGCATCAACATGTTCGATAAAGCATGGACACATGAACAACACATTGGACTAGGTCTAATAGTATACAATAAATCCAACTACCAAATGCTTGAGACATGAGAACATTCATAAGACAGTTTTCCACCAATCTATTTGTGTTTGAACCCCAAGTTTGGAAACATATGTGTCCATAAAAACATTGTATTCTCATTTATTTGTGTAGATGTACAGAAAAGACATTGTTTTAAAGCCTACAAGAAGAGAGAGAGAGAGAGAGAGAGAGAGAGAGAGAGAGATTAATTCAATTATTTTAGCACTCACAATGGTTTAGCCATTTTACAAAATGGCTAATAATACGTCAAGATCAAGTCTCCATTCGATTATGTAAAATAAATTTAAAAATCATATGAAAAGTTTGGGTTGCGTTATTCACCTTTATAAAGTGTTTTTATTATTTATTTTCTTTTCCCACTCTTCCTTTATATTTCTCACATTCGCGTGTTCCTCCTTAAAAAAGCATGATAAAAGCTAAAACATTATGATAATATTAAAACTTTATAAACATAAAAAATCCTAAAAAGTTCACAAAAGCAGAAAATATTTGAAAAATTAGTTTTTCCATTTCCTTATTTTCTTTTTAATTTTTTTGTTCAGGCCATTTTTCTTATTTCAGGTATGAGGGAGACATTGCAATCACATTAATAGATGGGGAGACATTGCAAATATTGAAAGACATGAGGATATGTCAAATTTATTGGGAGTTAGAGGAGGTATATATACTTTTTAAATTGTATAAAAATTAATCTTTAAATGATATAGAGAAATAAAAGATACAGGGAAATGATCAACTTACAATTCTTTTACATCTATTTTACAACTCTATGAAATGGAAGGTAGTTTTGTAAAATGGAAATGCATTTTTAATGAAGTGGCATTTAAACTGATGTAGAGTACATTTCAAAAATGATTATAGCTAAAACAGATAAAATAGTTTTTTGTTAGTTATTTTAGATAGAAATTTAGATAGGCCATTGTTAATGCTCTGAAGGTAAAATGAAGGCCAGTTGATAACTAAACGAGCGGCTGATAAATTAAATTAATAATTTCATCGTGAAACAAAGCCTTTCTAAGTCAGAAGAAAGATAATTTATCTTACAACTCTCCGAAGAATAGGCTCCAATGATGAACAAAGTTTCTGCAGACTATCCACCTTTAGAGCTTCAACAATTACACTGCAAGAAAAATAAAATTTTAATAAACAATATCTGAAGGCCATCAACATTGCAGGGGAAATATAAATAATACCAGATTAAAAATTCAAAATTAAAAATATAATTGATACTTTAATTACGTAGACAAGACTAATCACATAAGACAAAAGTACAGGGTTTGCAGTAAGAAAAAAAAAAAGTGGAAGGAAAAGATTACCAACTCTAATTGAGAATGCACCAAAAACCTCAGAATAATAGATCATGTAGCTTGAAAAGATTTCTAATGTTAAACCAGGTTGAAGAAGACAGGAAGAAACATGATTAATAAGTTTTTTTCGTTGTTAATGTAACAAGAAAATTTCCTTTCTATTGAATAGGGGTTGTCTTGTATATTCTTGAGTACTCGGGTTGCACACTCTGTGCTTTTAAATGAGATTAAGTTACTTCTATAAGACAAAGTTGTAAGGAGAACATTCATATATCCACAGATATCACTTATTCGTAGCCGTGTCTACACATCCGTGTGTAAAGATCCATGTGCACTGACACCCTAGTGTTAGACAGTTGGCGCATCCAGCACCACAACTCTGTGCTATCCGATTCCAGTGGACTAGTTATAACTAGAAAATGAGTTTGAAACATACGAGGATTTTCTCAGTTCACAATACCATCTAAGTTTTGTTGACCTAGTAAGAAACAAACACTGAGCAAACTTAAGTTTTGCTAGAACTCCTCAGAGAATCCAAAGGAACTTGATAAAGTTTTCTCCGTTCAGTTTCTACGAACAACTTCCAACATCTTGTTCAATTAGAACCAGAGAATAAACACTCGAAAGCTAAAATAAATAAATAAATAAAAACTAATAACTCCAAACTAACTCAGTGTTTCAGCTGAAAGGGAACCAACTTAGCAAAGTGTGATGCAAAATTGAATATTTTCAAGTTTTGAGAAAGAGACTAGTAAATACCTAGCCAGAGCAGGTCGCTTCCTATCAGGCTGACCTTCTTCAGCTGAAGTACCATCCAAACCTCGCTTCTCCCTCGCCATGCTGTTTGATTTTTCCATATACCTAGTTTGCATTTTCAAAAACTAAACCGTCTTGCTTGGCCACCGATAAAGTTTAAGAAAGACAATACGAGCTTTCCAATCACATGAACCAAACTTCAATTTTTTGACTCAAAACTTCTCCTTTCGCATTGAAAAAAAACAAACTACGGTTTGATTTCCAAGAACACAATTTCTTCTCTTTACCCTATTTTCTCAGCAATCAAAACAGAAGCGTTACACAAAAGAGGAAGTCCAAGGAAAGAATAAACGCCAAGCACTCCAATTACATGAAAATAAACTTTGTTTGACTTCAATTTTCCATCTCCAAGAACAAAAGAAAATCCAGAAATAACAAGATTTTCATTTGTCTTCTCAGCAACCAAACGGAGGATTAATCCAAACAAAGGACAACACAACTGTGACGTGGATTCGAATCGCTGAGAAAGGAAAAGGAAAAGGAAAAGAAAAAGAAAAAGAAAAGTTGAAAAGCGAGCGGGAAAGTGAATGCTCAGAGAGAGAGAAGGAGAGATTCTTGAATTGCTTGGAGTCTCTGGGAAGTTTCGTCGAACGGTCTGCGAATTTTCGCTGATATAAACACTTTGAGCAACTGCTACGAAGCCTCTCCCTCTCTTCTTTGTCCGATTGCGTGCTCACAGTGACGGCTCCAACAGTAGTAGCCAAATCTCTGACTCCGAGTGGATGGTGTACGAACTTAAAACATCCTGACCGTCCGATCGGGAGGTTGGGGAATCTTTCCATTATTTTACTTGACCCGGCACGTGATTGTGATGGATTAGAGGTGGATATGTTCGTATGTGGGCGACCACTAGGACTGACGGTGCGCTGCTGTGAGCAGCCGTTCCAACTTCCAACTGATCGAAGTCCCCACAAGCAGCATAAAGTTAGGATTGAGAGTATCAAAGTTGAGAGAAATAAATTAATTAATTAAATTCTAAAGTATTTATTATTTATTTAATATTTTTAAAATATTTATATAATAATAAAAAATATTATAAAATCTATTTTATATGTTATTATTTCTCTCACTTACAACCTTCCGATTCAAGTAAAGAACAAATTTTAGACGCGTAACCTCTTGAAAAAATTGTATTCTTGAAAAGAAACCATCTTTTTTACAATGAATCTCACTTTTTTTTTGTAAGATGCTTGCCTCAATTTGCACTTTTGCGAATTATACCATACAAGTCTCTCACATATGGTATTTTTTATTTTAAATTTTCAATAGATAAATATCCTCAGCACAATAAATTACAAAATCAAAAATATATTAATCATTAAGATGAGATGTTTTATTAAAAGTTGAATAAAATATTATTATAATATAATTTTTATTTTAAGATTTAAAAAAGTTGAATTTTATATTATATTTTGTATAAAAATTTTAAAAAGTTATAATAATTATATAAAATGAGATGCGATAAGATAGTTTAATTTTATGTAACCAAACCAGTCTTACTCGTTTTCTTAAAAATAAAAACTTAACTTATAGAAAATATATTACTACATGAGTAATGTCACTTTTCATATTAGATTTTCTTATGTTTGGTCGTACTTTATAATTTGACACAATTTAATGAATTTCTTATCATTACTAAAAGCATAAGATTTCATCAAATATGATTATAAAATTTAATATAAATATAATATTTTTTATTATATTTACAAGTTCTAGAAAGTAAAATAATACTTGGTCCTTTCAAATTTATCATTCAAATATTTTTTTAATGATTAAAAAAATGATTATTAGTGAAATTATATTTTTTTAATAATTAAATATGTTTATAAATATATAAAAAAAAATTATTAAAAAAAAACGCTAGCACTACGCTCAACAATAAGTTGGAATGCATCCTAGCACTGCTCTCTAAAAAAAAATAAAAGGTACGATGATGTATGTGAAATCATTTGACCGAAGCACAAAATGATTCCGCACGCCGTGACGGCAAGAAACGGATAGCAAATGGTGTATGGGAAGGATAGAAATATTTGAATTCACAATGATTAATGCATGTGGTCGTGGGTGCATTAATGCATCTTGGCGTAAACCAAAGGTACAAGCAATTTAGCTGCTACAAATTAAATCCCTCTGTGCGGTGGTCCAGTTACATCGTGGAATTAAGCCAAACATGCCTGACACGTTAAGACAGACGGTGGCATTCCGGTCCGCTCCTGCCTCTATGGCATAAGCCAGAGGCAACATTTGACACACCTCCGGCTCACTGCACTTTCCTCTTCTTGTCTTTATTCTGACAATCTTAATTTCTCACGTGGGTGTAATCCAGACAATGACGTACTGATCTGCCAGAAAATGGTTGCGTAAAAACAACGATAATGTCATGATCCTCACAGTGGAAAGGTATCTTTTATAACAGCGACAAAATTCAGGAATTTTTTTTTATAGTATAGTATAAAGATAGAGAAATATTATACCATTTTTTCAATATCCACATATCATATTTTTTTAAATTTTTTAATTTTTTAATATATTTTTTTAATTTTTTTTTGAATTTATTCTTCTTAAACTAATTCAATTCTTTTATTCATTATTCATATATTAAATATTTGATAAAAAATTAAAATTAAAAAAAATATTATGTGTAGAGATTATGTAAATAATAAAAGATTGTGTAGATTTTTTCCATTTATAATAATCGAAGAAGGATATTAAAAGATATTTAAGAAAAGAAATAGAACAAAGAATCATTGAAGTGAACTCAATACATAAATATTAAAGCATTAGTATTGGTCTATCTAAAGTTTGGCTAAAATTTATTTAAGAAATTCACTTTTATAAATTTAACTAGCTATTTTTTAACAGCATTTACCTCGTTTGTTTTTACAATTCCTCTCAACTAATCTCATCTCATCTCATTTAATTATTATAGTTTTTTTAAATTTTCACACAAAATAAAATAAACAATTAAACTTTTTCAAATTCTAAACAAATATAATATTAAAAAAATATTTTATAACAATATTTTATTCAATTTTTAACTTTAATATCAATTCATCTTATCTCATCTGCAAAAAAAAAAGATAAATAATAAACTTTCCAAATCTATAATTATTCTATTAAAATATTGATTATCTAGTCCATTTCCACTACAATCCTCCAAACACTAAAACAGAGCCAACCTGAAAAGTGGAAGACAGTGAAGAAAAAGAAAAACTACAAAACCATAGCTAACATATGTACCTATAAATTATGCAATAATGAATCATGTAGCGGAACATCCAGAACAACTACAAAAACATCTTTGATAGCCCAAATTTATACCAATTTTTTTTTTTTGTGGATACATGGGAGAGAGGATTCGATCTTTGATTCTCTTAGAGAGAAATCAAGGTATTGTCAATTGATCCAAATGATCTTGGCCAAATTTATACCATTCGACTTGTTCTAGTTCAAGCAACCACAACTGATCCCCTCATTAGCCTCCATACAAATTACTCGGAGGTTCCATCTCAAATACCACACGTCCTTCTGATTCTACTACTTCTACTTGTCAAGTGATGCTTTCAATTTTTTTCAGAGTAATATATATAATATGACCCATTTACTACACACTTTTGGGTCTTGGTCTAATTTCACGATTAAGAAAAATTAGAAAATGTTCATTAATTTATTGAAATGTTAAAAAGAAATCATGCGATCGGAGGAATTTGTTGTGGCAATGAACATTAAGATTATGTTTGGAAGGTGAGATGAGAATTTTGTGTTTTGTTTTAAAGTTTAAAATATTATTTTTTAGTTTTAAGATTTGAAAAAGTTAAATTGGAATTTGAAAAAGTTGTATTGGAATTTGAAAAAGTTGAATTGTTTATTATATTTTATATAGGAATTTGAAAAGGTTGTAATGATGAGATGAGATGAGATGAAAATTTTGTAGAAGATGGAACATCCAAACATATCCTAAGTAGCAAAAGCTTACTGGAAAAAAGAACAGGGGTCCTTGGAAAAAGAACCGAAAAAGTTTTGGGAGGTTGCAACAACAATGGTCGATGTTTTGTTTCTCCAAGTGTGCTTCATGAAGATAGAAGCAGCAATATTATTTTTTGGCCAAAATATTATTTGGCCAGCAGTTTGGGCTGTTTATATTTGGCCAGTGAAAAGGGAATATCTAAAATTAAAGTAGAATTATTGAGTTTAATGTAGATGAAACTTAACCAAGTTAGTTGAAATTTGGCCAAAATTTGACTATACCTAGCTTACTATTAATGCTCTTATATGTTATGCATAGCTTATATATAAAATTAGGTATCGGTTTTTTTCTTTCTTTTTTTTTTTTTATAAAAAAAGCCATCATTCTCGTTAATGTAAATTGTTAAAAAGTGTAAGTGCATGAATATATATAAAGAAAATTATTTGTACAATATTAGGATGTGAAAGTCTTACACACTCTTTCTAAAAAATAGTAAATGAATATAAAATTAGAGGGAAAAAATCTACTTTTTAATAATGGCCCCTTTTCTAAAAAAGTATACGTGGATACAAGAGCATCTCAAATGATCTCTAAATATTAATAGTGAAATAGTTTGTAAATAGTAACGAAATAATAGTGAATAGTTTGTAAATAGTAGTTAATAATTTATGAATAATAGTAAAGTAGTATGAGAATATTTGAGACCAATTATATTCCTGAACAAACTCTAAATTTGCACATTTTAAAATTGTATGTAGCATTATTCATGTGTATAACAATTTTTTCCCTCTAAAACGTTGTTGGAAAAATATCCACTCCAACACATTGAAAACGTTCAAAGTAGAGCTTTCAAGACAAGACTTCATGCATAAAACAAGGTCATTAGCTCTTTCTATCATGCAACAGCATTCCCCTACCCAGCCTACACTCCGCACAGCTTTGTTGAAGTTATTAGCAACCAATCCCATTGAACTTAAATAAAGTCAACCGATAAACAAGGTGATCCAAACAGGGCAAGCATGTCTTCTAGTTCTTGTTATTTTTCTTTCCCTTTTTCCCTTCTCTTTTCTTTTGTGGCTTTGGCCGTGATTTTGGTTTAGCAAATCTCTTGATTGCTTTTATCTTGCTTGTTGTCACAGTGACTTTGTCATATGTTGTAATCATTTCAACAATAATGAAACCTAAAGACAAATATTTGACGTGGAATCTTAGGCTATGTTTGGTAAACGGACTACTCTGAGGTACTCTCACTACTATTCTCTACTTTATTATTACTTTTCACTTACTTTTACTACTATTCATTACTTTTTACCTACTTTTTACTACTATTCAATATTTTATTATTACTTTTTTACAACACTTCTCAACACTTCTCAACACTTCTCGTTGTCCAAGCACAGCCTTATACAAATTTATCTTTGTTTTAGTTTTATGTGAAATCATCACTTATCTTACAAACTTAAATTGACGAGAATAAGTAGTTTTTATTATTTATTTTATATTTTAACATTTGATTAGTTAGTGCACGAGACTATATTACATTATACATACGTAATAATACATTACATATCTAAAAGTGTTTATAGTTAGAGGGGGAAGAGTGTAGATAGCTAGATTGATATCTCTTATGAAAAGCTCAAGCATCCAATGGAGAATTCTCGTTTGGATTCAGAATTGAGATGGTTTTAGATGAGTTAAATAAAATATTATTTTTAATATTATTATTGTTTTAGAATTAAAAAAATTGAATTGTTTAGTATATTTTGTGTAGAAATTTGGAAAAGTTATAATAATGAGATGAGTTGAGGTGAATTTTGAATCCAAACAAGGTTTTTAGTCCCATTTAGATAGTAAAAGTATTTTATCCCATCTCATTTTATTATTACAATTTTTTCAATTTTTCACAAAAAATATAATAAATAATTCAATTTTTTCAAATCTCAAAGCAATAATAATATTAAAAAATAATATTTTAACAATATTTTATTCAACTTTCAACTTTGATCTAAAACCATCTCATATCATCTCACTATCTAAACTACATCTAAACCAGTCATCAAAATATTTATAATATTGACCCACCGTTTAAGCTCTCTTTGTAGGGTGTTTAATTTCCCCCCTTGAAGTAATTAGGCCGTTTTTGTAGCTAATCTCAGAACAATGTCTTCTGTCAAGACCGAAAAACCTATTAGTAAATTTGTTTATCAAACACTAAATACATCCAGATCATGTTGGAGCTTGCTATATCAATTAGTATAACAATATTAGATCCAAAATAAGTGGTGTGCTTATACATCGGCTAGCAAGAACAAAGCCAAAAGATAATTTAGGGGATTCCGGATATAGTCTAAAATAAGATCAACACAATAAATTATTTAAGAATTAATACATTTTTTAATGTTCAAATTATTGCACAAAAACATGCATATCTTGGTTGTATTACTTGCATCGAAAAATTATCATATAACCCAAAACGCATAATTTTTATTTTATTTTTTTATCAATTTACGTTAAGTTCATACGTTAAAAAATCAATTACATGAGCAATTGAACTAGACGATTTTGCACAAAGAAAAAAGGTAATTTCAAACACCATTTTGCATGTATAAAAAGAAAACTGAATAGAAAAATGGACAATATTTTATAAAATTTACAATTGACAAATACACAAATCTTGGAGTTCGTTTGGATATTAAGAATATCTCAAAATATCTGTAAATAATAGTGAAATAATTTTTAAATAGTAATGAAATAGTTTGTATTAATATATTTTATTGGGTTATGAGAAAAGAGAAAAAAATGAATAAAAATATTATAAATCGAAAATAGTGTTTGAATATAACTTTTTAATATTTTGTTTGTACGAAAGTTTGAAAAAGTTATATAGGGTTTTATGTTTTATTTGGAAATTTGAAATTGAAAAATGTTTTACTTTTTAGTGATGTTTAGAAAAGAAATATCTTAAAATATTTGTCAACGTATACATAAAATTGAAGCAAATACATCCAATAACAAAATAAGTTTTATATATATAAATATATATATATATATATATATATATATATATATATATATATATATATATCCAAAACTAAGATTATAAGTTCTCTTTCTTTATCATTTATTTTCTAATTTATGGAAATCTAAAATATAACTTGTTTATTCTAATCCCAAGAAGAAAAATGATACTCATGTTTCTGACTTTAGGCCAATTAGTTTGTGTCATGTCATGTACAAATTAATTTCTAAAATGATCACAAACCGACTCAAAGGTGTCCTTCCCTCCATTATTTCTGCAACACAGTTTGCATTTGTACTAGGGAGACAAATCACAGATAATGTTCTAGTGGCATACGAGCTTGTGCATTTCCTCAAACAGAAAAGAAATGGGAAGAAAGGTTTTATGTCCTTGAAGTTGGACATATCAAAAACCTATGATAGGGTAGAATGAGACTTCTTATAAGAGATCATGTTAAGGATGGGTTTGAGTAGCAGTCTAGTTGGTCTCATTATGAAATGTGTAAAGTCAGTCTCTTTCTCAGTGATGATCAATGGGATGCCTTCTGTTCCTATTATACCTTTTCAAGGACTTAGGCAAGGGGATCCACTAACCCCTTACCTATTCTTATTTTGTACAGAAGGATTGATAAGACTGCTGAGACAAGCTAATGACATACAAATAGTGCCTAGGATCAAGGTATGTAAATGAGCTCCTCGTATTAATCATTTATTGTTTGTAGATGATTCAATCATTTTCTGCAAAGCAGATGTGGCTACAAGTACACATATTCAGTAGCTATTACATAGATATGAGTTGGCATATGATCAAAGAATCAATAAAGAAAAAACCACACTGTTATTCAATAAAAATGTAACATAACCTGACAATAGGAATTTATTAACTATGTGGGGAGGTAGCTCAACACAACAATATGAAAAATACTTGGGATTGCCTCCTGTTATGGGGAAATCAAAGACAGTAACTTTTGCTAAAATTAGAGGGAGAGTATGGAAGAAATTGCAGGGATGGAAAGAGAAGTTTCTATCTATAGGTGGAAGGGAAATTTTAATTAAAACAATTGCTCTCTCAATCCCCTCCTATACAATGAGTTGTTTTAAATTGCCAACAAGTTTTTGTAAAGACTTGGAGAGATTATTGGCTCAGTTTTGGTGGGGCCAAAGGGCTGAGGAGAGGAAAATTCACTAGTACAAATGGAGTAAACTTTGTGAACCAAAAACTAGAGGTGGGATGGGGTCTCGAAACTTGAAATTGTTTCACTCTGCTCTACTTGCAAAACAGGCTTGAAGGGTATTAAAGAATGAAAAGTCCCTTTTCCACCAAGTATATAAAGCTAAGTATTTTCCTCATAGCTCATTCTTTGAATCAAAACTGGGATTTAATCCATCTTATAAATGGAAAGGGATGTGGTGGCTAGAAAGATCCTGTTGAAACTATGTCAAATGAGAATTGGAAACAGGTCTACTTCTAGAATTTGGGAGGATATTTGGGTCCCAAGACATCAAGCTTTGAAGTCTAAGATTCTTGGTGAGGGGATTGATATGTTAGCAAAGGTTGCAAACCTTATTGATAGCCATTCGAGGTGGTGGGATGTTCAACAAGTTAGAGCCTCTTCAATCCAAATATTGTTCCTGATGTTATCAAGATTGTGTTAAGCCCTGGGAGGTATGAGGATGTATGGTTCTGGAGGCATGAAAGAAGTGGAAATTTTAATGTGAAAAGTGCATTAGATTCTTGACCGCTGTGACAAACCAGGACTCACCAGAAAATTCTTTAGCTTATGATGATCAAAAGTTATGGAAAACATTGTGGAAAATGAATATCCCCTAAAAAATCAAGATTTTTGCATGGAGGGCTTGTAAAGATGAGCTACCTGCAAAACATAATCTGCTTAAAAGAAAGATTGTGGATTCCACTCAGTGTGACTTCTGTGGACACTTTAGTGAAGATCTCCCTCATGCAATTATTAACTGCCCTAATATTCATGCTACTTGGACCTTGAATGTGCCCATCATAGGAACACTCAATCCTGCTGCCTTTGTTAAAGATGTATCTAGACAAATTTTGGAAACATGTGGTTTATCATAGCTGGAAAGATTCTTTCTTATTGTTTGGGCTTTTTGGTATAGGCAAAACAAGATGATTCATGAGCAGTTATGTGACACCCTGCTCATTTCTTCCTTCTGACGTAAGCAATTATGTCTGATGTGACTGTCTGCTTCTCTCTAGTGTCTACAAGCCCCGTTAGGCGTGACAGACTCCAATTACGTGTTTTTAAAGATACTATGAGATTTCTAAAACTAGTTTTGTATTTTAAAGTTATGAGTATTTTAAATGGGATATTCTCATCGCTATTTGACTAAGTAATATTTTAAATAACTCAATTATAATATCTTTGAAGAGCTCCAAAAATATTATAATTGTGGGAAATCATTTTATTAAATGATTTTAATTATTTAAAATATTACGTGATTTAAATTATGTTGGAATCTTTAATTAATTTAGTGGTTTTATTCTTTTAAATATATTAAGTAAGACTTCATCATTTTATTAATGATGAAATAATTTTATTTTAAATAATATTCTATCTTAATTCCTTTCAGTGCTTTTAATTAAGTTAACGTTTACGCATTTTCAAATCAATATTTAAGGTCCACTGTTAGATCGTTTTGTAGTTCCCAAGACGATGGGCTTTAGGATAAAACCTCAGCCCCTCTCTCTTTCTCCCTCACTTTTCCCCAGCCCTCTCTCTCTCCTCCCTCTCACTCGGCTTGCACTGCACGCAGCCCTTCTCCCTCTCACTGATCCACTCCACCTCACAGCCTGGCGCCACCGTGTGCCGGCAAGCCTCACCGCCGCCGCCACCTCACTCCGGTGAGCTCCCCCGTACTGACCTCTCTCTCTCACGCTTCCTCTTTCTCTCTCTCGACAATGTACAGCCCGAATGGGCTTGGTGCTCACTGCATCGCCGTACGCAGCCCAACAGCGCCACCAGCTCCACGGTAGCTTCCCCTTCCACCAGCCATCCTCCTCCAGCAAGCTTAGCCTCCACCTCACGGCCACTTTCCTCCCATGCACGCACGTAGCTTCCTCCATGCACAGGTTCATTGCGCACACCCCTAGCGCCGTCGTGCGCTGCCACCCAGGCCACCGGACACCACCACGAGCACCACCTGTCTTCCCCCTTCCTCCTCCCTTGGACCCACGGCCGGAAGCCCCCTCCTCCACCTCACGGTTTCCCCCTCTCTCACGCACGGGTCTCCTCCCCTCCACTACCGTACGCCACCACCCATGGCATGTGACTGCTATCTCCAGCTTCCTTCGGCCACCACCGATTCAACCCGACCACCCATAGCTCCGATCTGCCACCCATGCATGCACACTCTCTCTCACTCTCTCACGGGCCTTCACTCACCCATGACCAATATCCACCATCGTGGACCGCCATACCACCATCACCGAGTCTCCAAGGCTCCACCAGCAACCTCTCTTGGCCTAGCCCTAAGCCCAAACCACCACTTTATGCGGTGTACAGCCATTGCACGTGGCTGACCGCCATTGTACGTGGCTAGATCCGCCATGTTACACCCTTGCCGCCATCATAAGGCCACCATGAGCCTTTCTAAGGCCACACCTAGCTATCCAAATGCCTAAACAGTCATCGTACGCGATTTAGTCGCCCCGTACGACCCTTTCGACGTCATCGACTGTGACGATTAGCGAGTAACGCACATGCTATCCCGTCAATGGTATAACTCTCTATTCCTCATTATTTATGTTAGATGCTAGTTGGTTGGTTAGGTTGTGGACTGTACTGTTAGTATTGTGGAGTTAGCTGTGTAGTGTGGTGGACTATGCTGTGAAGTGTGGTTGTGGTTTATGTGTTATAATAGTGATGTGACATGTGGTCTGAGGTGACGAGTGTTGCCGGAAGTCAGCTTATGGCCGAGAGTATGTGAGAAATGGCTGGAAGGTATCAGAGTAGTGCAGCAGAAGCATGACTGGGCAACGTCATGGAGTGACATGGTCAATCAAAAAGTCGTGCTGTGATGAGTTAGGATATATGTGAGGTGACGTGACAAGGTCACGATGTAGCTTAGAAATAGTCTCGAACTATATGGCGTGACGTAAGGTGTAATTATGAATGAAGTCTTGTTGTGTTATGTGTTGGGATGAACTGTCAAGAGGTACGGGTAGTATGAAGAGTCGTGCCAACCGGGTAAGAGAAGATTGATATCGAAGTATGGCGCTTATCCGTACGAGCCTGTGATCAATGTACTATATGTTGGTCTTAGGTGATAAAAGGGTAAGGTACGTGTATGTTCTAGTTAGATACATGTGCCGAACGGATTTACTATATGTAATGGGTAATCTGTCCTAAGTATTGTTACATAGTGCTTAAGTCTCGGAGTGGCTTAGAGTCATGTAGCATGTATGGATGGTCATGAGGATTAGAGTGAGTTAAGATACATGAAGGTAATGACGAGTATACCGTCTAAGAAGGAGATGCGTGACTTAGTCGGTCTGAGTCATGCGTCGGAACGTGGTTAATAAGAAAAACAAGACGAAGGTCTTAGTGTCTTAATTCTAAGGTGAGTCATGGGTTCACCCTAGTGAGTAAGCACTTGAAGTAGAACATTAAGGTTGAAAGATGTAGTGACTGTAAATGGTTCCCCAAAGATTTTATCATAGTAAAGGACACGTAAGAGCACGGGATGAAAGAAGAGTGTTATAAGTAAAGCATAGTTCTATTTCTAGTTCAATTGTTCATGTACTAGATAGAGAATGACGTAAAGTTATATGTATGCATGTAGGTTGTCATCTGACACGCGCATGAATGGACTGCATGGTATGAAAATAGCATGGAGTCTAGGTAAGTGTTATGTTCATACTCTTCTAGAGTTTTCTAAAATATAAGAAAATACTTTCTCTTTTGAAAATGAAGAAAAGAAATGTTATTCCTTCGAAAAGGAAAATTTTTTACGAAAAAGCACAAAAAATATAACGTTTTAAAGTATAAGTATGTACGACCCTCTTTGGCAGCCCCTGTTCACCCAACCAAAGTATTAATTGTACGCATGTGAATGGATGACTATACGCAGTATCTATTGTATGTATTTTTCACGAAAATACATGTCATGAAAAGATGATTTTCAGGCTCTCGCCCCAAACGACGTTTTCTCACTAAAAGATGTTTTTTCATGAAATGATGTTTTTTCATGAAAGGACTACTAAACGAAAAGAAAAGAAAAGAAAAGAATGAAAGCTCATACTCATGTACATGAAATGAATGAAAGATCCAGCTCTTTAGAGCTGACATGAATGAATGAATGAAAGGAAAGAAATGCATGAATATATGAAGATACGTAACGACCATATGAATGAAAGGGGTACCCAATGCATAAATGAGTAGATTGCAATGCTGGGTAGTAGTATATGGTAGTGCACCCAGTGCTGCACCCTGACGGAATGGGGTTCCAACCCGTGGCCATGGGCGAATCTATTGGCCATAAGGCCGCTAACCCTAGCACGCGGGGTATAACTGTGTGCACTGGCCTATGAAAGTGAAAATAAAAGAATGTATGAATGCATCGCATTCTTTAAGAAATGAAGGCACTGACGGGAGAAACGTTTTATAAAAGAAAAATCCTTTTTAAAGAAGAAAAGCCCCGTCCAGTGATGTTTCCCAAGGAACGCATGTATGCATGTACGTATAGTATGTATGGAATGATAAATGCATGACTGAAAATCTATGTTGCCATATTTTAACTATATGAATTAATGCTTACTGAGTATTCAACTTATTTTAGTTTTTATGTGTACCCCTCCCCCCACAGGAAGCTAAATGAGCAGTACGCGTCACGACGGACACGGCCCAAGGGGAAGAGTACGGAAGTCTAGGCATGAGATTTAAACATACGAGAAGCCTTTTATTTTAAGATCAATGTTTTCCGCTGTAAACCTCTTTTATTACAAAAGTACATTTTATTTTATAACATAGAGTCATGCACCCTGGGAACGTAAGTAAATAGTTTTAAATCGAACGGTAATTCTCATCGTCTTTTTTAAAATATTTGATAAAAAGTCCCACTATAAGGACGAACATTACAAGTTAAGCCAGACACCTGAAGCTGTAATCAATCATGCATTGAGCCTACAGGCCTCATTTTCATCCATTACTAAAACAACAGGTTTGAAACCAAATCCTTGTTGGAATGCTCCTTCCTCATGTTTTTATAAACTAATTGTGGATGGGGCAATGTTCTTTGATCACCAAAAGGCAGGTGTTGGGGCTGTGGTAAGGGATGAGCATGGTCAGGTTATCATGGTAGTTTGTAAATCAGAAGCTGAGGTATTGGAAGCTGAATAAGTGGAGTTATTAGCAATGTTTAGAGGCTTGCTATTTAGTTTACAATTGGGAATTTCAAAGATCATTTTAGAAAGTGATAGCATGATCCTAGTTAAGGCTTTACAAACTGCTGGAGAATCATTATCAGTATTAGGAAAGTGAAGAGGATTCTAAACCAGTTTCAAGATTTCAGGGTGCAATATGTCCCACGAATGGGGAATCAAGTGGCTGACTTCTTAGCAAGATATGCTTGGAGACTACAAGATGTGGAAATGCAGATGCACTCTGTTCCTTCTTTTATTGCTCAATATGTTTAGCTGGACACTTCTAATGTATAATTTAAGGTTTATATGAATGAAGTCTTTTATCAAATATATATATATATATATAACTGTTTAAAGACGAAAGTTTTGCAAATTCCTTGGAGGCCCGCCCCCTGCCGCTCTTGGATGCGTCCCTTACGACAGGTAAATTACAAAAGTTAAGATCTAACCTAGAAAAGAGAGATATTTCATTGATTACTGTTTAGATCTGCAACTATCCTAAAAATAGTTATAATCTGTATTCATGACAGTCCAGTGGCAGAGGGTTGGTGAGTTTGAAAAATAAAATAAAAAATTGATACATGTGATAGAAATAGATAGATTTAATATTTATATTTTGTTTTATCGTTCTTTCTCACACGTAGGTTAGATTCTTTTTTAATAAATGGTTCAATACATCGTGTAGGTTAGATTCTTATTTAATAAATATGCTCAACATATTAAATATTTAAATAAATGAGATAGAGAGTATAATTAAGTTTGAAGTCAAAATATAATCTGATATTATGTGAAATCGTTATTTATTTTTAAAAATTAAAGTAATAAAAAAATAAATAAATTTAATCATTTATATTTTATCTTAATAATACAATTGCCTCATTTGAATTCTTCATCCATTTATAGGCCCGGGATTAAAAGCTCACATTAATGCAGTGAAAAAGGTAATCTTGAAAACCATGATGTTAATATCCAAATACTGAGGGTTCTAAATATGCTCAATGGGCGTGGAAAGAGCCACAAGCAACTAATGAAAGAACTCGACTGCATAGCTGGCGAGGAAACGATAACAGTCGACCAAACATTGCGATCACGAGGGATCCGTGTGGTCTAAGGCGATTAAAGGATTAACGTATGCATTAAACGAACCGTACGGGCAAAAGCATAAAGTCTAGGAAGACAACACACTCAATAGGGAAAACCTAACTAACCATATCCCTCTAAAGTTAGGATCGATATTAGGACAGTACAAAAATTTAAAAATTCGACTCTAATACCGACTCTGCATTGTTAGAGCCAGAGTTTTTTCTTTTTAATTTTCTAGTTAGAGCTAGAGTCAAAGTTGGAGTTGGATTTGCTGTCTAACCGACTCACTCTATCTCTAACTTTGACTTTAACCTCTAACTCCAACTTTAGCGGCCTTCGACTCTGATATTAGTAACATGTATTATTTATATATTAATCATATAGACTCATAAAGTCTAGAACTTATATAGTTAAATTCAATACTATACTAATACGTGATAATTATTAAAGAATAATATTAATAGACTAAAAATCAATTATATGTACACACTACACATCATAGCATTACTATCATTACATATGCTAGGGTAGATGAAACTTAACTACCAAATAGTGAGTCATGATGTATAATGTATATATTGTAAGACTATCAATCTATTATTTAAATTCTAGTATAGTAGTATGTAACTAAAAAATGATGTTGTGTAATTGTATATATAGAACAATGGTTAATAGTTATAAACTACACATAACTCAATACTAGTAAATTAATAGTTGTTAATATCAATGATTCAATACAAACAATTAAATTTAGTGTTCAAAAGAATTACAAAAATGCATTTTTTTTAAATAAAGAAATTAGGGTTTAAACAAAGATTAAATTTAGGGTCTAATCAAGACATACAAGAAATTTAGGGTAATAGAGTTTAGAAAAAGAAAAAGAAAAAAAAAACTAGCCCAAAACTGCTTCCTAGCCCATTTCAACCAAAACGACAACGCTTGGATGACATAAAACAGTGTCATTTCGTGGAGCCATTTAGGTTATGCTTGGTAGATGAGATAAGATGAGAATTTCTAAAAATTTTGTGAATGGTATTAAGATGAAAGTTTAAAATATTATTTTTTAATATTATTATTGTTTTAGGATTTGAAAAAGTTAAATTAAAATTTGAAAAAGTTGAATTGTTTATTATATTTTGTATGGAGATTTGAAAAAGATGTAATGATGAGATGAGATAGAGATGAGATTTCTCATCTTTGCCCCCAAACATAACCTAATGCCTCATCCCATTTACGAAAAAAAAGTTGTTTTCCTCCACTCAAACGACGTCGTTCAATACCCTATTTCTAACCCTAACTGAGGCTGTAAATGAATCAGTCTGTTTGATATATAGCCCATTTGATACTCATCCGGTTAAACTTAAATCAAACTTAGCTTGTGAAAAAAAAAAAAAACTCATTCGTGAAAGCAAATACCTACTCGATTAGTAAATGACATATACCCGACAAAACTCAACTCGATTCGGCTACGGCTATGGCTCGTTAAGGCCCACTTATTTATGCCCGAGTTAACTCGTTAGCTCGACTCGATTAATGCTCATTCACCTATTGATAAATATATACATACACCTATATATATATACATATATATGTATATGTAGTAGCTAATAATATAAGCATAACACTTTTATAATTAAATGTATAATATGTAACCTAATTACTTATGTCTATATATTGAATATACTTCATAGCTATATTTTATAATTTATACAATAATTAGTCGATAAGATTTAATAATTTCATATACTAGTATGTGGGAACCATATATGAAATAGATATATGTTATCATATTATGCATATGTATTAATAATTTCTGTAGGCCTATAATATATTGTCGTTATGGATAAATATCGACTAGTTAGATATTAATTATTTATAAATTTTTAAAATATAATAATTCAATAGAAGTTCTACTTGTTAGTTATACAAATTCAATATTAGATTTATTTTTTATTTTTTATCTATATAATTTATTAATTATTAAATCTTATTTAAAAAATAAATAATAAATAATTCGAGTCGAGCTCGAGTTGAAAATATAGCTTACTCAGTCGAGCTTGAACAAAGAATAAATAAAAATCTTGAGCTCAAGCTTGTGCTCGAGCTCAAGTATTTTGATTTAAGCCGAACTCGACAAGGCAAAGATCGGCTCGACTCGGCTCGATTACAGCCCTAACCCTAACCCCATAGTCCCCAAAACCCTCACAATCTCACTCCTTCATTTCATTTCTCTCTCTCTGTTCAATCTTCACTCTCGACGTGCTGTTGTCCAAAATCCTCACTCCTTCACTCAAGACCAGCTGCCATTGCCCCTCACCATCGAATGGTCCTCATCTAGTTATTCCTCGCCATCATCAGTCTCCTCTCAAACTTGAGGTAACATCTCAAACATTGTTTTAGCCTTGTGAATGAAATGATATATTCTTTAGACTTTAGGCACATTGATCGATAGGTCCTCATATATTTCGGCTCATATGTTTTTGAATGAAATGATATATTCTTTAGGCACATCGATCGATCAGTCCTCATATATTTTGGCTCATTTTAGTGTGATTCGTAATATTTTTCTAGTGTTTTTCTTTTATGTGTCATTCGTTATATTTTTATTTTGCCTTTTGTGGATTCATGTCGGCTGCAATTTGCTTACTAATATATGCACGGATGGTGTGGAATTTTTTGTCACAAATTAAATTTATATTTTAGTCATATGATTCAGATATTGCCTTTCCTTTTGAGCATGCTTTCGGCTTATACTATTTCTACGTACATTAATTTGGTCCATTTTTTTTTAAAGTGTATATTAGCTAGTTTGGGTTGCCCATGCTCCACATGATTATACAATACCTAATCCTTCGAGTAGCTCACGCAACTCGACCAAGGAAGTAATTATACTATTGATGAATCAGAGCATCGAGGCTATAAGCTCTGCGTCGTGGCGTTGAAGCCTAGTCGACCTCCTCCTTTCGACCATCAGTCGCATCTTCCAATCCTGACACATGATCTATCATTTCAGGCAGAATGGTAGTTGAAACAACCAAATGAAATTTGATTACAAATCTCAACAAGTTAACAAATAACTTAAACTAATAGTATAAAGATGCATGATCGACAGTAAAAGACATGAATGCTAATGTGAACATGAATAGCGTGACATAAGTCAGCAAATAGCATAACATGTATTGACATGACTTGAACTAATATGAACTTGTATTGACATGACATGAACTCACTACAAGAGGTTGGGTTTTTTAAGACAAATAATTTTGTCTCAAAAAATCCAATTTTTGTCCTAAATTGTTTTTGGAGATGAAAAAATTTTATCTCTTATAGCTTGTCTCAAAAGGTTTTTGGAGACGAAAAGTCTCAAAAAATAATTTTTAGGGATGAAATTTGGTGGAACTAGTTGAAACTGTTCGAACGGTTTTTTTTTTTTTTTAATAAACCATTCTCATCTCAAAAAATCGTTCGAATATCAGTTTGAACCAACACGTACCGTTTGAACTATAAGAAATTTTGATTCAAACTAATGACCATGTTTGATCCTGTTCGAATAGACGGAGTGTTCGAATATATTTTATACGTTCGAACTAATAAAATCTTCAAACGACTTGTGTTCAAACATAAATTCTGTCCACTTGAACAAGCTTTTTATTTTTAGAAATTTTGTCCGTTCAAACATGATTTTGCATATTAATGTTGTTCGAAAAAAATATTTTATTGTTCGAATGGCTGTACGAACTGTATTTCTCGGTTGTCGTTCAAATGGGTTAGTTTTTGTTCTAATGAGTTTTTTTAATGGATTTATAAATGGTAATTTACTGTTCGAACTGGTTATTTACCGTTCGAATGATATTAATCATATAAAACATAATTTAATTAAAAATACCATACTAATATTACACAAATTGTAATTCAAACATCACAATTGTTCAAATGTTTTGGAACATCGACCAATGAAGCCAATTGAGAATCTGAAAAAGAACCCAGCAACCCCCCGAGTGAAACCCTCGCCCTTCTCCCTAAAACTTCACAAAAACCAGACCTAACGCGAGGGGAGGGAGTTTCGGCTCCTCCCCCCTCTCCTGTGTCTAGTTTACTTTCGTTTTGATCTTTGTTATTTGGTTTTTGTTTTTGTCAAGCCAAATAAGGGAGGATCGCCATTCGAGTCGATCCGGCCGTCGACCATCTACGCGCCTCACCGGTAGGATGCCCAGCCGTTGATCTCCAAGTCTACCAAATCTGGTGTCCATCGGAGTGGCGCGTAGCCCGCATGCGTGGGACGAAGTTTCGGATCCAGACGACGCGTGGCCATCACGCACCACCTAGGAGGCTGTTGCCGACGTCACGCTCGGCTTCGGAGGAACCTCTAACTCCGGGACTTCAAAGTCTGCTCAACGGTTTTCCTCCCAGTGTGAACAGTATCCGCACGCATTATAGCCGAATCTAGTGCACTGTTCACCCGTGTTTTGATTTTGGCTTTTCCGTTTCTGTGTTCTTTTTTTCTAGTATTTGATTTTGTTTAGTTTCTTTGGGTTGCTGTTGTTTTGTTGACCCGAGTGAGGTGCGGGCTGTTGGATTGGACGTAATCCGGGGTAAGAGCTGTTCGAGAGTGGTGAGTGATGTTATGTCTGGTCATCGCACGGCCGGGCTGTTGTGCTCCGTGCTTTTGCTAGGTACTCGCTCAGTCTGGGCTCGAGATGCTGATGCTTGCGATAGGCATGTCATCCGGAGTCTCACCAGTGCTTGTGGTCTATTTGTTGTTGCTGTTTTTAGTTGTAATTTTTTAGTTTAATTTAGTTTTTATTGTAGTAGGAATAGGCTATTGGATTTAATATCCATAGCTGTGTCCCTAACTCATCCTTCTTGGGATGATTGAGCGGACCTGCAAGTTCTGGTTTACAGAAAGCTTTCTTTATTTTGAGAAAGTTTTAGAAGTTAAGACAATGTCCGGCACAAAGCAATTTGTGTGTGGGGAAGTTTCAGAGCTGCTGCGTTAGATTGGCTTAAGGTGTTTGGATTTTCCATGTACTGATCAGTCAACATTTGTAACTTCGGATCATTAATGAAATGTGACTATTCCTATAAAAAAAAATGTTTTGGAACATCATAACATAAAGATAATTAAAAAATAAATAAATTTGAAGATTGTGGCGGTGGCATAGAGTTTTGGGACATCATTGAAGGCTACTGTTGAAACACTTTTTGTACCTCCGTCTTTAGCCTCTTCTGCATGTTCTCTTTTAATCTTGACTCAAAATCCGTTGCTTGATCTAATCGAGTAAGCAACTCTTTTTCCTTGGATTTCAATCATTCTATTTCAAGTGTTGCTTCCTCCAATTGCTTAGTCTTTTTGTTATTCGATCTGGCTCAAGAAGATGATGATGATGTTGAGGATAACTTCACGCAACGTCCTAAACTCCTCAAATATCCAGAACGTGATCTAAGAATTTGAAAAAGGATCTGAACATCATTGACAGATGATTCATTTTATGAATCCACAACAATTTCCTTAAGAGATTTCATCTTGTCCTACAAAAAAAATATTAAAGTTAGCATAAGTAACAAAAATATTATTAGACAATACAATTAAAGAAATTTAAACTTACATAATTTGTCTCTACTTCGGGATTCGTTCAAACACCATCACGATTTTATGTGCTATAACATACAATTGGGTTAGATCATAATCAGCATGACTTTCTTATTCATGCTAAAGGAAAATCTATATTAGAACTTAAATTAGAAAAATGTATTATATGTTAATATTTAACGGGAACTATTATAACCTACCATTTTTTTAGACAAACAATGAAAAGATCGAGAACTCGCATGATGCTGTATCATTAAATTTGATCTATTTGCTTTGTTCACAGTACTTCATTACTAAAAAAGAAATATTATGTTTATATGTTAATACATCTATCATATACATTAAAAAAAGATAGCAGCGAAATTACCTGATAAGCAGGATATTCAAATATATTCCTTCTGTTGTAGTACTGAACTTCTGATAATGTGCATAGCATTGATCTTTGTACCTCCAAAATGCATTCGACATTAGTTCCTTAACTGTTAGTCGATCCTCTCGTCGGCCAAAATTAAGTTCAAACTCATCATTTCAAAAATCATAAACAATTAGTATAAATACACAATAATTTTAAATTAACATGTTATACTTAGCTTCTTGAGATATTGCTTATTATCAGGTAATGATTTTTTATATAGTCTTTCACATCTTGGAGAACTTTAGCACAGGAGGATGTAGCCATTGGTACATACGTGCGAGTAAATGTATTAACATAAGAAACAAGCCAAGCTGTCGAATCCCCGGAGCCACCGGTGTGATTATCAGGAATATCTACTTTAATTTTACCCACTTTCTTTACTTTCTCTATGCAGACATACCTCGTAGTGCCTCGATCTCGGCGCTGGCTTACAACAACTATATGTACAATAATTAAAGCATATATTTTAATTAAATTATTTTTATTTTATAGATATATATTACTTAAATTGAGTATTAAATGTGGTATTTAATTTGATAAAATACCTTGTTCGAGGTCTGGTGATGTTGGCCCACTATTGATGGTAGGTGAACCACACGAGAAGTCGGTAATGGATGGGGATGACGCACGTGTTGCTTTGAGTTTGACAGGCATATCCGTTTGAAATTGTAATAAATTATTATTCGAATAAATGTTACGGATATTTATAAGAATGATATTTACACAAATATCTGTTTGAAATCCATTTACTATTAGCGCTACTAGACCAGTTGCCCTCGTCCTCACTAATCACTTCAGTTGATTAATGTTCTTTCGACATTTCACCCTCAATTAATTCGGGTTGAACATCTTCTCTACGCAATGGGACCATGTCATATTGGCTTAGATCAACAAATAGATTGATGCCTGATTCGTTTTCTTGATATGCTTCTTCATTTTGGACAATTCAAGAGTTGTACCTAAATATTCTTTAAGAGAATGTTTGGCCACAACTCTCGAACGGGTTTAAAGTCTAATTGCATATAAAAATAACTCTGAAATACAGCTCCTAACTAGTAAACCAAGCCATTAGTATTATAGTAACACATATACTTTGACAATAATTTATGCTATAGTATGTTATGAAATCAAATCCATTCCAAATCACAAATACATTACAAAATCACATTCCAAGTATTACTTATTTTTTAATTATACATTATAGTTATGAATACTTAATTATCTTTTTAAGTATGTTTTTATTTGAAGTATTAATAATTCTTATGTTTATTATTTTTAAGTATTAATTATAATTTAATTATACTTATTTTTTAATTATATATTATAGTTTTTAATTAATTATATTTTAAGCATAAATATTAATTTAAGTATTAATAATTCTTATGTTTATTATTTTTAAGTATTATTTCTAATTTAATTTTACTTATTTTTTAATTATACATTATAGTTTTTAATTAATTAGCTTTTAAGCATTAATATTAATTTAAGTATTAATAATTCATATGTTTATTATTTTTAAGTATTAATTATAATGTAATTATACTTATTTTTTAATTATACATTATAATTTTTTAATTAATTAGGTTTTAAGTATTATTTTTAATTTAAGTATTACAACTCAGGAGTACAACCGTTCGAACACTTAAAAGTCCGTTTGAACAGGATAATTCGTTCGAACGGTTACAACCCAGATTTCAAACACAAAATAGAGACAAAATACAATCTCAAAAAACATGACAAGCATACAATATATATACTTTGAATAGAAACTATATATACAAAATATGACAAATATACAACATATATATTTAGTCTGTGGGCTTGGAGTTCATAAATAAACCGGGCCTTAGTTCTCATGAGTTTGGGTCCATTTAGTCCATAATTATTAGTTGGGTTTTAATCAAATTATTAAGTGTAATAAAATCCCCTAATACACCATAAAAATTTCTGGGTCCGTGACCTATTCAACAAGTATGCAATTAGGTTTTTCAATATAGCACATCAAATATAATTTAGACCCAATAAATTTATCTTTATATTGACCTTAAAAGTATTAAACTGGGTCGTTACGTATCCTTATTTCATTAATACTATTTACTAATTGATAATATGGAAGTCTGGTAAATCATCTTTAAAACTTGTTTTCTTTGCTCTTTCATTTCCTCAATCTCTCTTCATTTCACATAACTAGCTCATGATTTGCTGCCATGCCAGAGTGAACACATATCTAGAGGTGAACCTTTTAGAATCACGATCAAATTGAAATCGGAAACTGTGTAACCAGTAAACCACAAAAACCATTCCCACCATACGAAGCTGATGTTAAGTAGTAATGGGCGTTACATGTTCGAGGTTTTTCTTCAAACCATCACCAGAAGCAGAGGGTTGCGTGGGGAGAGGAGATTCTGAAATGATGATCACATTTAGAGCGAGGTGATTACACCTGATCTCGCCTCTGGATGATTGCTGCCTAAAGGAGGTCGAGATTCACGTGAAATTATTAAGTGGAATGCTAGTGGACAGAAGAATGGTAGTACTGAAGTCAAACCCTAAGGTGGTCGTTATAATAGATTGTAGAAAAAAAAAAGATAAGAGTAATCTAGGTACAAGCTCCAAATGTACAAGTCTTCTTTAAAAATTTGATCCTATCAAGAAAAAGTGAATTTTTCACACTTTTTTAATAATAGAGTCATCTTTTTTATAAAGGACTTGCTTGATGTTTGTGCATTTAGAGATTGTATATATCATTTCTCAAAACATAAGTCTAGAAATATCAAATAATTGGTATCCTAAAATTGATAGAACATGCTATATGTAACATGATTGATGATGTATTTTTCAGACTCTATTGCAAAGTTCAATATGTTGTGCTCAGATTTCTTTTTCTTTTTTTTCTTTTTTTTTTTAAAAAAAAAATATATATTGATTAGGACATTGTAGCATATGAATGAACCTTATCCAAACAACTAGTACTTTATTTTTATTCCAATAATTGGTGTCTAGCTAGCACGCAAGCTGAAAGATGGTCTGGCACATGGGACATGGAACGACAGTATGTCTATCATTCTTTCATCTAATGATTCATGAGGCATGCATGGCCCCATGTATACTATCTTTATATAATATATCATGTGATCCATAGAAAATGTCAATATTCAAGACAAGCATAGTTGCATTCAACATAAAAAGATCATATATATATATAAATATATATTAATCACCTAAGTTTTTCATCGGACAATCAAAACTATCAAAACCAATATTTCACCAAATATATTCATCAGGACCGCCCTTTATTCTCAAACACCTAAAGATTATATTGAAACCAAAAGTAAGTTCAAATAATAAATTTATAATATATAGAGATGAATTGCGATAATAGTTTTGATAAAATAATGATCTTTTAATGAAAAGACTAAATATATTAAAAATAAGAAATTTTGTACGTTTGAAATGAAGTTGAGAAATGACTTTTACTATAAATCAAAAGAGAATTGCTACATTCACAAAGGAATTACATAAAAATAATCCTATAAATTGATATGACTTCATTGATTTGTTAGATCTACTTCATAATAAAAGTAACTTTACAATCTAACGAATTACATCAAGTCATGTTCATTTATAAGATTACTTTTATGTAATCACTTTGTAGCTAGATTATTTCCTAAATCAAAATCTACTCGAGTGTAAATGGAATGCTATTGGATCCAAACATGGGCTAAGGTAAGATTGAACAGTAAACAATAAAATTGGCATTCGACTGAAACTAGTGGAGAACCGGTCAATCATCAATCAATAAGAAAAAAACAACATTGGTCAGTTCAGTCACGGTTTGAACCCTGTACAAACTGATGAACAGAGACCAATAACATATATTTATATCTTTTTATTTTATTCTTATATAAAATGATGCATATTTCATCATTTCATTATTATGAAATAAGAAAAAAAACTTAGTAAACCAAACGTTGTTATTTTGGTTAGGATTGAAGCCCTAATATCCTTCCTTCTCCATTCTTCCGTTATTTGACTTCTATCTCTTCTCTTTGTGGCGCCTCATTTCTTGGTAAAAAGCCTGGCGGGAATCCATGCTACTAGGGACACCAACTAGTCATTGACACCCCCATTTTTTTTTTTGTCTGGTCGTAATCATTGATCGAGTATGTAGTAAATGAAATAAGTTGCAGCAGCATAAGGGAGAGATTAATACTAATTGTACCAGAGGTTTGAACCATTAAATAATTCATCAATTAATAATAGTAATATCTATATGTCATTGTCACTTCTTCCCAAATAATATTATGCACCATCATCAGTTCATCACTTATGTCCAAATAGTATGAGACCACTATAGTGAAACTTCTAAGAAATTTCAGTAGGTTAAAACCCATGATAGTACTATTAATGAGAGATAATGGCGATGAATATGCATGCACAATTTCATGTAAGTGAATCAATGAACACATATATTTATGTATGGCGTGAAATTACCCTCCGGGTAGAAATACATGTATTCATGGCTCATCTCAAGGAATCACACTTTAAATAAAACTCAACTATATAAGCATGAAGAGGAATCACCCTCTCAGAAAAACATGCTTAAGCATTCCATTACCAAGGCAAGGAACCATGCTCTTTTCCAATCTCATAAAGTTCACAATATCATCATATAAAGTGTAGTGGGAAGTCGCTTCACCCGTTCAACTTAAGGACTCACTCTACCCTGTCAATGCATGAGCTCATTCACCAAATCCAAACCAACCGACTTGGGGAATCACTCAACTGGGTCAACACTACCGAAAACAACACACATGATCAATCCAAGGAATCTCTCTACCTGGTCCATAGACTCCAAGACACCACACATGATCAACCTGAGGAATCTCTCTACACATGTTATCAAGTGAGACCAATTCCAAGACATTTCATCCCGATCATTGTAGAGAATCACTCTACCCGTATGAAACTCGTGGCAACATGTTGTGCGAATGGCATGAGGACTCCTCAATCCATCCATGAAGATCAACACACAGTAAGACTCAATACTCGAAAACCACAACATCAACAATTCGAAATCATTCAAACTTATCATCTCAAAATCACAACATAAAAATAACCAATAAACATAATGAAGAACGTACATTATTTTCATATAGAAAAAGAGGGGAGTAATAGAATATGCAAAACCTAATTTTTATGACATACTCACAATATTTACCCCACATTCCTAGTATGGTCATAGGAGCTAATCTACCTAAACAATATTTCTATAGCTACGGTAGTGATGGCTCACTCCTTCTATCACACCCTTTGAAACCACTTGCTTTCTCGAAAACTTCAACCAGATGCAAGGGTAAACACTACTTAACAATTGCCTTTTATCCATTGCCTTTTAAATTGGGGGACTGTCAGTCCTCTCTCTGACGTCCATCGGACTCCAGATATGCTTGAATAGGAGACTTTCAATCTCGTTCACTCATTTTTCCTCTAGCCTTACAGAATGGTAGAGCCTGATAGGAACAAGGCATGCACGTCCGCTACTATTTGCCTTCAGTCAAATCCCTCAGTCCATCCCCTAATGAGGGTCTCCCACGTGATACTAGACCATACCTCTGAGATAAGATGATATGTCTTACAGATTCGTAATATTTTTTTCACAGGCTCACTTTAGATGTGACATATCTTATGGAGTATGCACCTCTACGTACAACACTTGCCACCTCTGAGCACCTCCATGTTGTCTTGGACTCGCTTTGTATAGTTGGCACAATATTTGCCCCCTAGCACAGGATGAAAAGTCCTTTATCACTCGGTCTTAAGCCGTGTCAACCAAGCTTTCTACAATGTGCTACTCACTTTACTTTTGGTTTGGTCACACATTTCTTGCCTAGTTGCCTCTTCTTTGTCAATCGTTTTTCCTAAGGAGGGGATCTCTTTTCTTGTTTTGGCATAGTCCTTTCATCCTCCCCTCCTTAATAGGAAATTTTATCCACAAAGTTTCTTGGGGACTATCCCTCGAGATAGAACTTTAAGGGATGTACCTAAGGTAGGGCATCCTTTGTCGTTGTATGTCAATGCCAGTTAGGGTGATGACCCATTCTTTCTTTGGTCCACCCATTGACCTTAATAATCTATAATTGGGACAAAAGTCTCCACCTCTTGTCTCCTTCATTGGCTACTCCGGTTGCAAAGGTTACTGCTGCTCTCTCGCATCCTAGTTCCTCACTCGATTTAGCGTTATAAGACATTGGTGAGACGTTGCCTTTGTCCTTCTCTTTTCCATCACAATCGTTCGCTTCTCTCCATCCCATTCCTAGATCATTCGCTTCTCTCCATGATGTCTACTTTGAGCCATCACCATTCTTTCTCATTTGAGTTTAACTTGCTCTCCCACTTCTTGTATTATCTTTGACCTAATTATCCTAGCCTTTCAACTTCATCCTAACATAAAGGCGATCTACACTTCCTTTCATACAAGGTCTAATATGGAGTCATTTGATAACTGTTGTTCTAGGCAAACTCAATAAGTGGGACGTGGCTTTCCCATGAGCCCTTAAGATCCAACACGCATGCTCTGAGCATATCCTCTAGCGTCTAGATGGTCCTCTATGACTATCCGTCAGTCTGTGGATGATACACACTATTGAATCTCAACTTAGTACCCATCACCACTTGCAGACGCTTTAAAAAATGGGACATGAACCTTGGGTCCCAATATGACCTTATGGTCTTTGGCACTTCATGAAGCCTAACTCGTGCAATCAAGTTAGCTTGCCCAAAGCATCCATGGTCGTAATTAGTATAAAATGTACACTTTGGTCAGTCTATATATGATTACCCAAAATGCATTTTTACCACTAGGGGTTCGAGGTAATCTGACTACAAAGTCTATAACTATGTACACCCATTTTCATTCTAGAATGGGTAAGGGTTGCAATTCTCCTATTGATCCCTGATGCTCAACCTTTACTCTCCTACAAGTGGCACACTTTTTGATGAAGTGGGCAATCTTTGAATTCATTCCTTACCACCAAAATGTTTTCTTAAGATCTTGATACATCATCGTACTTTCCAAATTTATCAAATATGGCGATGAATGGGCTTTTACGAGTATTCTTTCCTTAATCTCAGAACTCGTCATAACCACCATTTATCCTTTGTATAATGACCCAAAATAAATTCAATGGATGAATTTCTTTAGACTTTAGAAAGCATCTTGAAATCTCAAAAAGATTTCACAAATTGAGCGATAGATTCGGTTTTTGTAACACTCGACCCAGCACCAAGCCCGCATTCTAAAACTTTTTAGATTTATATGTATGAAAAGCCCACTTGAGATTAATGATTAATTCTTGGGATAGGCTATGGGTTTAAAATTTTATTTTTGTAGGATGTGGATTCTTATTGGACCTGATAATTAGGTTAAAATGATTTGATATTTCATGGATCAGGTGGATTTGTTTATTTAGTTATGGGTTGAAAAAATAAGCCAAAGAGATTTTCAAACTGCTCTAATCGTCCAACACAATCCATTTGTTAATTCCATACACAACATGTGGGCCCAAATACTTAGAAATGAACCCTACCCGATCCACCCCAAGGTCCACACCCGTTTGCTCTAAACCGGGAGACCAATGTGCAGTTATTTTTAAAACTCCCCACCATGCACGTCTCCCTCCCACTATATTCATGGCAAGAATCCCTATATATATAGAACACGTACACATTAGACCTCATACTGATCTTCTTCCTCAAGCTAGGGTTGTCGCTCCTTCTCCATAGGTTTCAGTAAGCAAACCTCCAACCATGTGGCAGCACGTCGTTGCCAACCAATAGCAAAACAGTGAGACGCCTCACTTCCATAACAAAACCATCGCGAGCCACTACCTCACATCCATCACCATCACCAAAACCTGATCAACTACCTGCCTAAACTACGCCATTGCCGCCCAGTAGCTTAGCCCCGAAGCCACGACGAAAAAGTTGTGAGCCCACTTTCTACTATGGGTGGGCAACGAGACCCCGCATCTAGCTGCCTTGCCCCCGTCCACACCCCCCCCCCCGGTATGGGCGGGGTGGATCCCCCATCTGCCAGATGTGGGGGGCAGTTGCCCTCGTCTGCATTTAGCACCCCCAGCGAGTGTGGGGGCGGGATGACCTCAACCCTGCCCCGCAAATCCTCAGCCTACCCCTGCATCTATATAATATATATAGTTATTATATATTATTAAAAAGATACCCCAGTCATAAAAAAGGTGTTGTTTTGCTAAGGACAAAACGACGTTGTTTTGATGCTTGGGGGTTTATTTTATAATTTAGGGTTCCAATCCTATAACACCCCGCCTAAAAAGGCCCTTAAGGCTTGACCTTAGTAGCCTTAATCCTAGTTAATTAAGAGTTGAGCTATTTGAGAATAAGAACGTTTTGGATATTTGATTTGGCAAAAACGAGGTATACTTTGGGTTTAGAAGAATTATTAGGAGATTCTAGTGCAATATTGATTTTTGAGGAAAATGAAATTCTTAGAGATTGATTGGAGAATTTTTAGTGATTTATTAATTTTGAGGATAAGAAGCCAAGAGGCCCATAAGAGAATGACACATGGCACATTGATAGTTGCCACAACAATGGACTACGCAATTTGGGTAAAATTTTTGATGGACTTAGAAAGGCCTAAGAGATTGGTTTACTAAGAGCCCAAGCTTTTTGGGTATAAAGGTTTAGAGAAACACTAAGACATTAGGCCCAACTTGATGGACATAGGACTTTAGATCTCTAATGCACTAAGGATGCGATCGGTGAAGGTTAAGATGTTAAAAAGACCATAGACTCAACTTGAGAGATATAAAGTTTTAAACCTTTCTTGGAGGACTCTAAAAAATAGGCTCAATGAAAAAGACATAAAACTATTGGGCCGAACTTAGTAAGAGTGGAGGTATTAGGCTCTTAATTATGAGTTAATTACTTACATTAAGGTTGATAGTGAGATTAGTACTAATCATGGTACTTAGTGTTAATGAGCTAAGGATTAGAGCATTCAAGACTAGTTATGGCCCAACTTTAAGGTAGGCATAAGGCTTTTGGGCCAAACTTGGTATAGAATGGACCCATGGCCTAATTAGGCCAAGTCAAATCTTTTCAAGCCCAATTTAGTGGATCTTGAGGTTCTTTTTTAACCCTACAAATCTGTAAAATGAGGCCCTCTCATTTAAACTCTAAGAGCCCTTAAACCATGAGCCCATACATTTGGCCATTTTAAACCCACATGACCCAAAGCCATGTTTGGGCTCGTTTCACCATTCAAGACCAAAAGCCCAATACACCATACCATTGGTTTCCTTAAGCCCAAATCATACTCAAAGTATTGAAATTAAGTTTTAAAAATTGGCTAAGGCCATTAACCATCATGCTTGAGGTTAATGTACTTTAAGCCATGCTTTGGAGCTTAATTGTACTTAATCTTTTCTTAAACTTTCTATTTCAATTTTCTTGAATTAATCCTCTCTTAAACCTTGATTAAGACCCTATTAATGATCTAGCTAAACCAATCTACATGTCATTATGAAAAATTTCATAACAAACCCAAATCATGCTTCAATCGATTTTGTGCATTGCCCTTTGTAATGCTTGGACTATTTTGCCCTTGGGTCCAACATTTTTGTGGTTTGTTTTCAAGGATAATATGGTTCTTAAACATCTCATGAGACCCTCCCAAAGCCAGTTTGAGCCTTGGACGAAATTACTTGCACAAACCAATTCCTTGAACCAAACTGGGTGCACCTTGGTTTAGTTTGTGCTCTAACCGATTGAGTCAAGTTTGAACCAGCCTCCTACATGGTTTGCACCACCACCCCACTTCACCTCCTTCTTCACCCAATCAAAAAGAAGTCCCATGACCATCATGAAGGATTTTGACTCATTTTTGCTGCCCAAAAACATCCAAAACCGAATTAATTTTCTGCCACTACAAAACCACCTCCATCCACCTGTTTTCAAGGGTTGTTTGATGGTTTTTCTGCCACCCAAATGATGTCCCACGACCAGATCTGCCTTCTAGGATCAATGTAGCAACTGTGGAGAGGTAATCATGGTGGTTTTAGGCCACTATTCCCCTTGCACAAGCTGACCTAAGCTCATGCAAGCAAATCTGGAAATTTTCTAGATTTGAGCACCTCCCACTTCACCCAATCACCAAGCACCCAAGCCAACACCCCTCACCCCTTGGCCTCCTATAAATACTTCCCTCCCATTCTCAGTTCACCCACACCACAGCTCAAAGCATCCTCTTGAGCCTTGAGAGCATTTCCTCCTCTTAGAGATCAAAGAGTTCAAACCGAGTGAGTTTTAGTGAGTTCTTGTGTAAGGCAGCCTAGAGTGCTTGGAAGGCCATAAAATTTGTAAGTTTTCTTCCTTTTGATCTTAACTAGCATTTCAAGCTTTATTTCCAAGTATTGGTACAAAATTTGGTTGAGTTTTGAGAAGGTTATGATGCTTAATGCAAAACCGGGTCAATTAAAGGAAGGTTTGAATGATTAAATAGAAATTTAGCAATGGCATGTACTAATCATGATTTTATATGATCTATCATTATCCTAACATGATTATGGAAGGTTAAATTTGTGGTTAGAAGCATGCCATGATAGGTTTTAAATCTATCTTATTTTGATTTTCAAGCATGGATCGGTTTTAAGCATATTGGTGATTAAGGATTTCTTAGCTTTGATTAAGTGTTGGGATGAACTTTTTTACTCAAGAATTAGGCTTAATAATGTCTCTAAAGATGTTAGTGATCATTAGTGAGTAAAATCACACATGCATGCATTCATAGGGATCAATACTTGAAAATATACATAGGCATCAACTGGATGCATGCCACGGGTTGGAACTAATTGGACAAGTTTCACTTTAAATTTTGTAAATCCAAGGACATAGATAGTTTTAGAATACCAAAAATATGAAGTCCATGAAATTTGGTTAAATTTGAAATTCGTTTGCAATTAGTGAAAATCTAAGGCTTAAATAACAATTTTTGAAAGTCTAAGGTATTCTTGTAAATACCTAATTTTTGAAACCTTTGATTTTGAACCTATCCATAAGAATATTAACCCTAACCTAGCCTACACATGATTTACGCAGCTACGGTGCTAATTTCAAATTTTCCCAGAAGTTTGTAAGTTGGCCTCTAACTTACACCTTGATAGATTATTTATAAATTATTGATAAATGCTCATTTTATACTTCAATTATCATTTTTAGCATAAATTATCATTTTATATGATACATTGAGTGCATACCTACATGACATGTGACATTTTTATCATTTTTTCATATTACATTTATAAATCTCATTTTTGCATGAAATTTACTACAAACGCATATGTCATGAGAAACATTTTTCAAAGCATAGCATGAAAATCATTTTGTCACGACCCCAAAAGCCAGGATGGGGAATTATCCTGGTGGAACTCCTATGTCCACTCTAGAGTGTTTAATAATGGAGTGGTAACCCCTGAGTTGACGAAAAACAGTCAACAGGTTTCGTATGGATTCTTTTTAAAGAACATCGGAGCGAAGTCAACATGTTATGACACCTAACGCTGGTAGGTGTACACATTATGAATTTTATGATGTTATGTTATATTTACCAATGTATTGAGAATGAGTCTATAGATAACGTAGTTTCAACGTGAGTTGTACTAGGGTCACCGGCAGATACTCACAGTGCATATGGGGAACTGTGACATTACCACACATTATGTTATTAATTAAGATAATAATGTAAATCTATGATGATGAAAGTTTATGATGAGATTTTTTACAAAGAAGTCATGTTTTCTAAAAACTGATGACGAAATGACTTATTAAGTAAAAATCCGTATCTCCATATTTTTAAAAGATATTGAGGAATCTGGATGGGAGACATGCATACTGATTTTCTGCATCTCATGCATTGCATATTTATCATTTTTCATGATTGATTTATCTTTGTGCCAATTAATTGTTTAACTTATTGAGATTTCGAGTAAATCTCACCCTTTTATATGACAACTATCATTCCACTCGGAATGATAGAAGTTGTGTCAGGAATCAACTAGAACAGGATTGATGGAGCACTGGATCCGCATGTTTGAGGAGGAGCCAGATTTTGTGAGAAAGCTAGATTTAATGCTAATGTTTATAGCCTGAGTCCTTCATGCTCTAGATCGCATGAAGAGAATAATATGACTTCATATATAAGTCTATGCTACATTGGTATTTTTAAGTTGGGATGTTTTTGGTTATTCTGGCACATCTTACATTTTAACATTTTATTTCCGCTGCAATTATTGCAAACTGCTAGTTGCATACTAGAATGCATTGCATATTAACTTTTATGAACGGGGGTATGTAACCTTGTGTTGCATGTTCCGACGCTCTAAGTCTCCGTTCCATCCCAAGTGGGGATTGGGGGCGTCACAAATCCGAAACCTTAAATTAATTTAGGGGTTTTAATAGTATTGAGTAATTATATACATATAATTTTTTATATTTTATATTTTAAATTAAGAACGGTTATGTAAAATCTGAAATTTAAAGAGTTTTTTTTATATATTTTTTCGAAGTGACATTGTCATATTGATATCTTGATTGGTTGTGAAATAAACAGTATATATATATATCATTATTTGATAACTAATTTTCTTTTAAAGTTACCTCTAAATATACACAATGTTTCTACATATACTATATCTTCCAATATCTCAATTAACACCTAATTTGAAATATAGGTTGCAAGTTAAGTCATTAATTAATATATATATATATATATATATATATATATATATATATATATATATATTATCTGAAATGATCTTAAATATTGATCAGCAAATTTTATTTTATTTTTTTAAAAAAGAGTCATAATTTAGAGACAAAATTACAAATTCAAGAGTTTAATAACTACTACCTCATAAAAGGGGTGTAATAATTTGAAGGATAAATAGCGTACGTAATCTCCCATTTTATTACGTTTTTAAACCTGCACCATGGTTTTTTTTTAATGAAATTTGTTTAAATATAATTGAAAAAAACATTGTTCTTTTATTTTTATTTTTTAAAAATAAGGATACACTTGCCTATTTTGAACAATTTACATAAAAAATTAAATGAAAACATAAGATAGAAAATGAAAATTAGCCACTTCCAACGGAGTGGTTGAAACGGTCAGAAATCATCGTGGTTATTCCTATGGAAAATGTTTTTTTAAAAATTATATGCGTAATAGATAATAAAATAAAATAAAGACATTAATTAGTTATATTGGTATATATATTATATTGGGGTAACACAAAATTACGAAGAAGCCACTTCGTCTAATTTGATTGCAATGAGTCAAAGGTGTGGAAATTAAGGTTCATTTCACTTGATATTGCTGCTACTGTAAGATTTTCCAACAACTTGAAAAATGCATAAATATTTAATAAATATTATGTTATTATTATTTTTTATATCTGATCATTCGATTAAAAACGATTTCAACTAATTCTTTAGACAGTGGCTCATGAACAATGTTGCAAAATTTGTGCCTGATTTCATGATCATCAAGAATACAGGCCATTTGCTGGAATAATACTGGAAGGAAGAAACCATTTTGGTACTGTAATTAGTAACAAAACCAGAACATGAGTAGATAGCATGCAGGAAAAAAAAACAAAAACAAAAACAAAAAAAAAAAAACCAAACAAACAAACCTTTTATTCTTTACTTAGATTAAAAAAAACATTTAGCAATTTATCATCTCCTTCCCAACACCCTACTACTACTACTACGACTACTCCACCTGCAACAAAATCAACGAACTTTTTCATCAATTGCGCAGCTTCTTCACTCTCAGCATTGAACAAGTGAAAGCAATGGTCCTCTCCTTTACGATGAAATGCATCTTTATATTAGATGAGCATTTTTGTACCTACATGAATTTGTTATAACAAAACAGATCAGTTTATGACTCTATGTTGATCCTTTTCTAAAAATAAAGAATTAATTAATGAACTTGAGTGATTGTTGCATGGTTTTAATTGTTTGAACTTGGTGTGATGTTACTTCATTTCAGATTTTTGTCAATTTTGAGAAATAGGAAATTTGTGAGATTGTAGTGCTAGTTCTCCTACCCCTAGCCCTACTCATACCCCAACACGTATCCCTACGGACCCTTGCCTTGAGGCTACCGGGCTTGCCCCCACAAAGAAAGAAACATATTTCTATAGTATTGACCCATTTTACTAAAGTAGAGGGTGGTGACACCAAGAACCTTCAAGTTAAGTGTAACTATTGTGGTAAAGTATATAGATGTCACTATAGGAGACATGGTGCATCCCAATTCAAGGTACATTTAGAAGAACAATACAAAAAAAGTATAATATTAAAATCTTTACAAGAGAAGAGTTAATTTAGTCTAAAGATTGAACTTAAAAAAATGGCGGATGAGAATAGTGGGTTGCAACATTGAAGGGGTATATTAAGTATGATCCTGAGCAATGTAGGAGACACCTAGCTCATATGGTCATCATGGACGAACAACATTTTTAGTTTGTGGAGGGGAAAAGGTTCCAAACAGATTCTAAGTACTAGGAACCTAGATTTAATCTTCATTCTCCCCACACAATGGCAAGGATATAAAAAAAATAGTATATATATCAAAGAAAGAGTTGTTGACGGGCTAATTGGCAGGTCAAATGGTTTGCCTCACCATCGATACTTGGATATTGATCCAAAATTTTAATTAGATGTCTTTAACTGCATATTTTATTAATTGTGATTAGACATTACATAAAAAAATTTAAGTTTTATCAAATTTTCAATCACAAGGGTGAGACGATTGGGAGCGCCTTCGAGGCCGCAATAAAGAAATGGGGGTTGGCACGAGTGGTGACTGTTATAGTTGATAATGTCTCATCGAACAATGTCGCATTGAGACATCTTATGACCTATCTTAGATAGGCAAATAAGACAATCATGAATGGTGAGTGTTTGCATGCCAGATGTGCTGCACATATTCTGAATCTAATTGTGACTGACTTCCTAAGGACCCAATGATTACTCTCATCTTGATCTCAATCTCATCTTGGTTAGTACTTTTAATGTTTGTAATTTTACATTTCTAATATATGTTTTTATTTTCAATTTTTGTTTTATGTTTATGAATCTAATTTGTTTTCCTTTTAAATTATTAATGTTTCAGGTTTTGTTGTCTCAATTATCACAGTCTCATAGCAGTCAACACAACTCACTTTTCTACCACCATGGCCACCCCAAATTCCATCGAAGAATGAAATGTTATTCTTTTGTTAATTTATTTTATTATAATGTTACTACAATAGTACAATCTGTAATATTTTTGGATGAATTTATAATTTTGTATTTCTATTATTGTAAATTAATTTTTATTATTTTTGTTATTTAATTTTTATTTTTAATTTTTTTTCTTCAATTCTGGGCCCAAAAACAGTTTATGTAACATTTTGGGCAAATAATCCATATTGGGCCCAAGGCCCATTCATGTGGACAAGGGCGTAGATGGCTGGGGTGTCTGCCTCTGCACCCTGGTACCTAGACGGGGTACCTTGCCCCAGCACACCGGGGGCGGGTGCCAAGATGGAAAACCCCACCCCCAACACATGCGGGGGTGAGGGGCGGGTAGCACCCCTACTTTCTACTTAAAATTGACACCACAACCTGACTTGCTAAAAAATGAACAGCACAAAGGGTATCTCAAGTACAAGAGAGTATTGCGTAATAATTATGAATAAATTTCTAAATTTTCTCCTCAAGAAAATACTTAAAAGTCAAACTCGTAAAAAATGGTGAAAATATTTACAATGAGAAAATAAAAATTAAAGTGATGATATGTACAACAGATGCAGAAGTGCAATGGAAATGAAAATTTAGTAGTCATGGATTAGATTCATATTTGTTGGTTTTGAGTGAGCGATGAAAAGTAAGAAATTAAAATGCAAGACAGTAAATTAAAATTGCTAGAAATTAAATAACTGAAATTTAAAGGAGCAAGAAAATTAAATGACATAAAAGTAAATTGCAGAAATTAAAGGTGCAGGAAAATTAAATGACAGTAATTTAAATTGTAAGAAATTAAAAGTGCTAGATGGCATTAATTTAAATTGCAGGAAATTAATAGTGCGAGGAAATTAAATGACATAAATTTGAAATTAAATGAGAACAGGAATTGTAAGGAATAAACTTGATGTTTAGAGATGGAGACTGCGTTCTCCAATCCAAAAATTTGAACTTCCAATTAAAACGAACTCTCAACTGAAATAAAATAAACTCTCAACTTAAATAAATAAACTCAAAACATTCCTTAACTGAAAATTCTCTCACTAAACAAACTTAAGACTTCTGAAAATGAATTTTACTCAAAAGCGGTTAAGACTAAACTGATAAAAAAAAACACTCGCTTGAAGAAAACTGAAAACTGACTTAAAAGCTAACTCCTGAAACTGATAAATGAAAAAGTACACAAAACTAAAACTGAACAAAATAAAACTGACAAAAGACTAACTGTTTTATTCTCTACTTCCTTTCCTTTTCTCCTAGTCCGTCGATAGCTCTTTATATAGGCTTCAACAAGCCATTGCGAATAAGCAAGAATACGTGAAACACGCATCGTGTATTCGTCCCTGTAAGGGCACCCATAGTGGGCACCCCTTCACTTTCTCTTGGAGGTTATGAAGTGGTTTTTAAACCACTTCATGAGGTTTGATGACTGGCCATTAAGGGCCAGCTGGGGGTTACGTTTAGAGGGGCTATTTACATAGTCCCTCCCCCTCTTTGGATCACACACTTGGATAAATAAGCTCTCACTCAAATGGTTCTCTCTAGTCATGACATCTAGGTTGTGGAACGTGTAAGTGTTGCTCTGGTATTACCACGTAGCACACTCCACCATTGATGTGAAGATCATGGACGAACAACAACACTAGAGAATCTGTGGAACAATCGCACTAGATCCGAGATATTTCCGACGAGGTAATATCGTTTCCGCTGGGTACTTTGATCTAGTATTTCTAACGGTCCCCTTTTTTTTTGCATGTGCTTTCTTTTCTTCTTCTTCCAGCTGAAAACATGGGATTTTCCCTTTCCGCATTTTGCGAGTGCGTGAGTCTTTTGGCTTGTTCTTCAGCTTTCATCCAAAACGAAAGCAACCAATTTATTTTGCTTTTCTTTCTTTTCTTCTGTTTGGTCTCGCGTGTGGCGTTACTTCCGTCTCTTGCGTGCGAGTTCTTTTGGCCATGTCCAGCGTCGGCATGTGGTTCCTCAGGAAGGGCAAAGGTCCTTGAAAGAGGGCTGAACATGGGTGGCTAAGTTGTAGTGCGCAAGAGTTGCTGCCGCTGTACGGAGAGACTACGGTTCACGGAATGAAGTGCTCTATTTTTGGGGTGGAAAAACAGAGGCTGGCCTTGCATGAAAAGAAGGTGGTGATGCTGGTGGTTGTTGGTTTTGGGCAGCGATATGGAGGTGCTTCTAGCGGGACAGTGCATGCTCCGAATGTGGGGCTAGCTTTGACTGGTGCATGCATGGTTGTATGTGTGCATGGGTGCTGCTGGACGTGCGCAGGAGGAGGCCATTCATGGAAGTGGGTCAAGGTGGTTGGGCACGGCGGTTGAACGTGGTCTGCATGAGGTTAAAGATGATGAGAACGACATGTCATTTTTGTCTATAGACAAAATGACAAGTAGTTTAGCAGAAGGCAGCTTTTAATTCCAAAGACAAACGATAGGTCGTTTAGAAGAACCTGTAAAACAGAAAAATTAAAATTAAAAATAATAAGATAAAAATAAAAATAAAACTTAAACAAGCAAAATAAATAATAAATAATTAAAGAAACAAAAATAAAACTAGACAAGAAAATAAAATAAATAAATAATTAAAAATAAAAATAAAATTAGACAAAAGATGGCCCAATTAAATCACAAGTTATAAATTAAGCATCAATTATACTTTTAATCAATTTAAATCACAACTTAGATTTATGTCTCTTAATCATTTTTCCATCTAAAACCAATAATTAAATAATTAAAAATATATTGGTTTTAGATGTATAAAATATGCAATAATGTAGCTCAATCACAGCCCAACCCTCTATTGTTGTCACTAAATTAGTGCACCCACACCGTAGCGCCCCCTGCTCAGCCACCATGTGATAGCCCACTGCACAACTCCACGCATGGCAACCACCTGCATAAAGAATTAACATTGGCACCTTTGATTTTGCTTCTCAAAAATAGAGCAACTTTGGACTCCACCGTAAAGCCACGTTCCCCCCTTGTTAGCCATCTTTCCTCACTAGAAACGGCCACACCACACGGTCATAGCTCGGTCATACTACTCCTTGGACCACCATACGTAAGCCACTCTCGCTTTCCCTCACCACATTATCTCTCTCTCTCTAACCTTATTTTTCTATTTTCCTCTCGGTGCTTTTTCATCACGCTTGCCACTATTGATCTAGATCCGGCCACCCAGGTCCATCTGTAATACCCCGCTCCTTTTTCCTTTTGACGTAAGCAATTACGTCTAATGCGATAGCCCGCTCCTTCTTCCTAGTGACTGTGAGCCTAGTTATGAGTGCCAGACTCCAATGGCGTGTTTTAAAAGATACTATGTGATTTATAAAACTAGTTTTGTATTTTAAAGTTATGTGTATTTTAAATGGAAGATTCTTATTATTATTTAACTAAGTAATATTTTAAATAACTCAATTATAATATCTTTGAAGAGCTCCAAAAATATTATAATTGTGGGGAATCATTTTATATAAATGATTCTAGTTATTTAAAATATTACGTGATTTAAATAATGATAAAATTTTTAATTAATTTAATGGTTTTATTCCCTTAAATATTTTAAATAAGACTTCATCATTTTATTAATGATTAAAGAATATTATTTTAAATAATATTCTATTTTAATTCCTCTTAGTGCTTTTAATTAAGTTAGCATTTACGCATTTTCAAATCAGTATTTAAGGGTCACCGTTAGATCGTTTTGTAGATCCCAAGGCGATGGGATTTAGGATAAATCCTAGCCCCTCTCTCTTTCTCCCTCACTTTTCCCCTAGCTCTCTCTCCTCCCTTTCTCCCTCTTGGCTTGCCCAGTCCACGACCCCCATGCCCGAGTCCTCCATTGCCCAACCCGGCGCCGCCGTGCGCCGGTGAGCCTCACCGCACATTCCACCAGCACCGCCTCCCTCCGGCGAGTCTTCTCCCACCGGTCTCACTCTCCCACGCTCTCTCCTCCTCTCTCTCGGTAGTGCACAGCCCGAATGGGCTTGGTGTCCATTGCACCGCCGTGCACCGCCCTCCGGTGCCACCACTTCCCCAGCAGCCCCTCTTCCCACCAGCCATCACCCCCCAGCAAGCTCAGTCTCTATCTCCTCGCCGTTTGCCTCCACGAAGTTCACCTCTCTACTACACGGGTTCCCCTTCTCCACCACCGTATGCTGCCAACCACGGCATGTCGCCGCCACCCACGGCGTGTCACCACCACCAGGACCTCCCTTGGCCACCGACCACCTCCCACAGCCATCCCCATGTCCAGCCGAGCCACCATGCAGGCTCACCTTCCCTTACTCTCTCACGGACGCCCACTCCCTCTTAGACTAGATCCACTGCCGTACGCCGCCATCCATGGCGTGTGACCACTGTCTCTGGCATTCTCAGGCCACCATCAAGCTACCCCGACCACCCACGGGCCCGATCTGCCACCCATGCTCCCACACTCTCTCTCACTCTCCCAAGGCACCTCTCCCTTTCACACACGGCCAGCCCCTCCTTCCACCACCATGGACCACAGCACGACCACCACCGAGCCTCCACGGCTCCACCAGGAACCTCCCTTAGCCTAGCCCTAAGCCTAAACCACCACCTTATGTGGTGGGCAGCCCCTGCACATGATGGACAGCCACTGCACGTGGCTGACCGCCATTGTACACAGCCAGATCCGTCGTGATACTCTCCCTTGCCACCATCACAAGGCCATCTTAGGCCCTTCCAAGACCACACATAGCTATCCAAATGCCTAAACAATCACCGTACGCGGTGTAGCCACCACATACAACCCTTCAAGCGTCTTCGACTGTAATGGTTAGCAAGTTACGCACGAGTTATCCCGTTGATGGTATAACTCTCTATCCCTCACTATTTATGTTAGATGTTAATTGGTTGGTTAGGTTTGTGGACTGTGCTGTTAGTATCGTAGAGTGCTGTGCAATAAGGTGTTGTGATGTGTCGTAACGTGAAGTGTTGGGCGTAGTTGGGAAGTGTGTTGTGTAGTAATGGGAACTGTTCTGGGAAGTGTGGTTGTGGTTAATGTGCTGTAGGAGTGACGTGGCTGTAGTCTAAGGCGATGGGTGTTACCGTGTAATTGGCTTATAATCGGAAGTTAGTGCAAAGTGGTTAGAAAGTATCAGAGTAGTGCAACGGAAGCATGACTGGGCAATGTCATAAAGTGACGTGGTCAATCATGGAGTTGTGCTGTGATGACCTAGGATGTATGTGAGGTGATGTGACGAGGTCACGGTATAACTTGGGAACAGTTTTGAGCTATATGGGCGTCACGTAAAGTGTCAAGTGTTGGGATGAACTGTCTGAAGGGACGGGTAGCATGAAGAGTCGTGCTAGGCTGGTAAGAGAAGGTTGGTAATGGAGTATGGCACTTGTCCATATGAGCCTGTGACCAATGCATTATATGTTGGTCTTAGGTGATAAAAGGGTAAGATACGTGTGCTACTTGGTTAGATACATATGCCAGACGGATTCACCATATATAATGGGTAATATGTCCTATGTATGGTTACACAGTGCTTAAGCCCTGGAGTGGCTTAAATCTGTGTGACGTGTATGGATGGTCATGAGGTTTAGAGTGAGTTAAGATACATGAAGGTAATGATGAGTGTACTGTCTAAGAATGAGATACGTGACTTAGTTGGTCTGAGTCATGCGTCGGAACGTGGTTAATAAGAAGAACAAGGCGAAGGTCGTAATGTCTTAATCCTAAGGTGAATCATGGGTTCACCCTAGTGAGTAAGCACTCGAAGTAGAACGTCAAGGTTGAAGGAAGTAAAGATCGTAATGGGTCCCTAAAAGTTTTATCATAGTAAGGGACATGAAAGAGCACGGGATAGAATGAGAGTGTTCTAAGTCAAGTATAGCTCTATTTCTAGTCAGTTGCTTTGCACTAGATAGAGAATGACGTTAAGGTTATATGTATGCATGTAGGTTGCCATTTGACACGCGCATGAATGGACTGCATGGTATGAAAGTAGCATGGAGTCCAGGTAAGTATTACATTCATACCTTTCTAGAGTTTTCTAAAAGATACGAAGAAGAAAACGAAAAGCTTTCCCCTTTGAAAACCAAGAAAAGAAATGCTTTCCCTCTTGAAGGGCAGACGTTTTACGAAAGTTTTACGAAAAAGAAGCAAAGCACGAATAAGGTTTTTAAAGTATAAGTATGTATGGCCCTCTTTGCCAGCCCCTGTTCACGCACCCCAAAAGTATTAATTGTACGCATGTAAATGGATGACTATACGTAGTATCTATTGTATGTATTTTCAAAGAAAAGACATGGCATGAAAAGATGTTTTTTGGGCTCTCACCCCAAACAACGTTTTCTCACAAATGAATGTTTTCTCACGAAAAGATGTTTTCTCATGAAATGATATTTTTCTCATAAAAGTATGAAATGAAAAGAAAAGAATGAAAGCTCATGCCCATGCACATGCAAATGAAAGCTCCAGCTCTTTAGAGCTGACATGAATGAATGAATGAAAGAAAGGCATGTGGCATAATGAATGTATGAAGCTATGTAATGGCCATATGAATGAAAGGGGTACCCAAATGAATGAAGGGGTACCCAAATGAATGAATGGACAGATTGCAATGCCGGGTAGTAGTATCTGGTAGTGCATCCAGTACTGCATCCCTGACGGAATGGGATTCCAACCCGTGGCCACGGGCGAATCCATTGGCCATAGGGTCACTAACCCAAGCACGCAGGGTGTAACAGTGTGCACTGGCCTATGAAAGTGAAAAGAAAAGAATGTATGAATGCATGGCATTCTTTAAGAAATGAAGGCAGTGACGGGGGAAACGTTTTACGAAAAGAAAAGCATGTTTAAAGAAGAAAGCCCCCGTCCACTGATGTTTGCAAAGGAAAGCATGTATGCATGTACGTATAATATGTATGGAATGATAAGTGCATGACTGAAAACCTATGTTGCTATATTTTAACCATATGAAGTAATATTTACTGAGTATTCGACTCATTTTAGTTTTTATGTGTGCCCCTCCCCACAGGAACTGAATGAGCAGTACGCTCAGGAGGGACACGGTCAAAGGCAAAGAGCACGGAATCTAGGCACGAGGACTTTAACTGCAAAGGAGATTCTTTTATTTATGTTTTTCGCTGTAAACCTCTTTTATTCTAAAAGTATATTTTATTTTCATAACGTTAAGTCTTGCACCCTGGGAAAGACAGTAAAATGTTTTAAATCAAACGGTAATTTCTGTCATCCTTTCTAAAATATTTCGTAAAAAGACCCACCACAAGGACTGGCATTACACCATCGTTGGAAGCTGCACTCGGTGAGTTGAAAACTCCATCGCATGATTTCATTACACTGGTGACATTGGTGACACTGATTTTCAGTTGGAACTATTGTGAGGGAATTCAGAAAAGTTAAAAGGTCTAGGTAAGCGGGTTTCTTATGCTAGACTTTGTATAAAAGAAATGAACTAGGGTCGATTTTGGAAAGTATGAATGTTTTGTGATGAAAGTAAATTTGAAACAACTTCAGTTATTTGTTCTGCATTACTCACAAAACTTTGTATAAAAGAAAGTATTTTATGTGATGATTGATGTAGACTTGAGCTTATTTTTTGTATTTTGTTAATGAATTGTGCAAAACGGAGTGAATAGGAAACTTTGTGCGTAATTATATGATTATGATCTGATTTGGTTGAGTTCTGAATATGTGTTGTATTCTGATATGATATGATGCGACTTCTGAAAGCCTCTAGCATGACATTCTGTTTCTGTTCTGCTATGACCTTACCACGGGTGTAAAACTATGTTCTCTATTCGGGTTAGTATCAACTTTTCTGTTTTCGATGCACCCACTTTGGAAGCAAAGTGGTTTTCTACATAGTCTTTTCTGTGTGCACACTCAGGGCTCCGAGAATAATAAGGGGAAGATTTCAAATTTTGTTTCTACTCTATTGGTCGTTGGGGTTCGCACAACCCTACCATAAGGGTTAAATATGGAATTCTATTATGATATGATGTTTCAGTTATGCTATGCCAAATGAATTTTTAATAAGAATATTTTTGAACTTTCGCTCTGATATTTTTGATAACATGTTTTGATTCTGCATTCTGAAAATAAAAATATTTTGTTTTACATTCTAAATTCTGTAAATACTCATCTTTACATACTAGTATATGTTCTTTGTTTACTGAGTTGTTGATAACTCACCTCTTATCTCCACAATATTTTTCAGAAAATTTTGATGTATCAGCTAGAAGTCAAGAGTAAGAAGTGTTAGCAATGTTTGATGGTCCTAGAAGAATAAGTGCCAAAGGGTACAAGTAGTTATTGAAGAGTTTTATTTAGTAAATTTATTATTTTATGTTCTTTTGGTATTTTGAGTCATGAATATTTCCGAATTGTTGTGAATATTTTAATTTATTTCATTAAGATGCTTCTTTAGTGTCTCCAGTCTTGGTGGAGAACATATATGTTTGGTTTTGAATAAATGAATTTAGGTTACAAGAGCTAACTCTCCAAACCTCCGAGATCGGGGCGTTACAGTTTTAGTCTGTCGACATAGTCGAATCCGAACCCATATGGTGACAGAGTATCGTTTCTATTTATTTAAGGCACTTAGGAATATAAGTTTTTGAAAAAAATTGCACCATTAATCTCGGATGAATATTCAGGCTTTTACAACACAATAATACGATTCCCGTTTCCTAGATGAATAATAACTAGGAGTGTCTTTTTATTTAATTAAGGCACTTAGGAGTTGGATTTCACGAAATGAATTGCACTATTAGACTCATAGAGATATTTAACATTTTATGGTGCAATAAAAACTTTCGTAATTTTTTAGGTAAATAGTAACACCCGAGATAGCGTTAGTGGCAATCAATTCCAATGATTGTCAAATCACCATGTAAAATGTCCAAATCTACTTAGAATCACTAGGATTAATTTTTGGTTGGACACATGAAACAATCCTAGCCATTCATCAGAATAGTAATAGGACACTTGTCACATGGAGGATGAAGTGTGATGAAATAATGGGTAAATCAAGTCATGTGATCATGTCACCTAAGCCAAATACTATTACTTTCAACCGTACACTATTTGATCAACTTAAAGAGAGTTTCAACTCTAGTGAAACCCTAAATAATTGGAATCCAACCGAAATCCTAAATCTCATGTGTTGGCCAAAACCCTAAACTTGGTTTCCAAACCCTAAACCACTCGGTTTTGATTAAAGTGCATTTTGGATAATGAGTTGAGATGAGATAAGTTGATATGAAAGTTGAATAAAATATTGTTAGAATATTATTTTTTAATATTATTATTATTTTGAGATTTAAAATTTTTGAAGTGTTTATTATATTTTATGTGAGAATTTGAGAAAGTTGTAATGATAAGATGAGATGAGATGAGATGAGATGAAACACTTCTTGTATCCAAACCAGGCTTTAAGTGTTTTACCAGTTGGTTAAATCACTTCATCATGCTATTAAACACTCAATTATACATTCATACATCCTTAATCACTCTCTTACATCCTGGTAATTACTTTGGGTCAAGAAATGTTGATTTGGACTTGATCTAACCGAAACCCTAAATGAAACTCTATCTATACCCCAAATTAAAGCCCACTCGATTAGGCCCATCTTTGGCTCATCGAAAACCACTACCAAACCAAGCTTCTTGAGGAAGTTTCTTCCTCTTCCCAAGGCCAAGTCTATGGCTGACATACCACTTATTTGCTAGCCTCCAATAGTCACTAGATGTGAATCAAAAAAGTTACACAAACTCTAGCCATCCACTCAGCCCGACAGCAACTGGAAACAGCAACTATGCAACCCTTTTGTCTCCCTCCTTTTGGCTGCCACTCTCACTTCCAAGGGTCACTCAGCCCCTCCCTTACATCACACTCCTCTCCCATTTTTGTCCCACACTTAGCATTTTTCTCTCCACTTTTCTAGAGAGAAACTGAGAGAGAGCTTAAGGCAATTTCCTGGCATTTTTTCCTTGCATTTCCAGCCCTCTATAAGTCGATTCCTATGACTTAGTCTTCATTTTTTTTGTTCCATTTTGAGTCTATTTTACGTGGTTATATGTTTTGAAACTTTTCATTTAGTTTTGATTGGTGAAAGTTTGGTTGGATGATGCAAAGGTCATGATGGTGATTGTTTTGATGTTTGTGTAAAACTTTGAACGTTCTATAAAGTTTTTGGTGAGATTTTGGGTAGATCTTGCTATGATGAAGTTTTAAATTTTAATATGAAATTTAGGTTTGGATTCATAGCATGTTAATATTTTTATAAAATACTTTTCATGTTTTTTAAGTGTTAAAATTGGATGACTCAAAACAATTTCTATTTTGGTGAAGTTGTGATTTTTAGTTATAGCAACTTGATCTAATGGATTTGATCTTCATATATGTTTTTCTTGAGGCTTTGATATATGTTGTGTAAGAGTTTATTTTTGAAGAATATCGGTTTAGATCTCTAAATGAATGTTGTTATACCTGCAAGAGTTTGTTTAAAACTCAATTTAAAGGCTCCCAGGTATAAGTTATTGTTTAGATGAAATGTTTTCCAAGTCATGCTAGATTTAATGCTTATATTAAATTAGAAGTCGAATGTGAGGCATATGAATTTATTATTTGAAGATTTATATCATGAAAATCAAGGATCTAGTATTTTTTTTTTTAAGTCCAAAGCATGCTCTACTCGATTTTGGTGTTTTAGTGTAAGCCGATTGTGTATGTTGTATTTTTATAATTTTGGTTGTTTAATCAAGCATGTTATCGCTAACATTTGAATGATGAACATGTTAGGAGTGTAATTATCGACTTTTGGAGTCCTTTGAGTTGATTTGGAAGTATTATACCAAGAATATCAAGGGTTGGTTCTATTTGAACTCAACTTGGTGTTTTGGCATTTTTGTTGATGTAGTGAGTTTAAGATTTTTGTTAAATGTGTTTTTGATGTCTTAGCATGATTTTAGAACTAAGGATAGGATTTTTGAGTGTTTCAAAATTCGGTTTAAGCATATTAGTTTGATGGTTGGTCAAATTGTAATAAAAATTACGTTTTTGTCCTATATATCAATCGACTAAGGAGTAGTTCTCATATTTCTGTTTTGTTTTAAATTTTTATGATTTGATATTTGGTTTTAGGACAAAGATTATATGAGAATAAAAATATTGGAAAGTTTTAGAGTTAGTAACAAAATCCTTATTTTATGGACAAAATTGTGATTTCCCACAAGTAAAGAGTAACCTTGCAATTTTTGCTATAAGTCAGTAATTTTTATGTTTTCATGTATTTAGTGAGATATTATAACCTTATAAATATCTCATTTCAGTTCACGACTTTTACGCTCTTTTTTTGTAACACTAATCACTATAAGTTGGTCTATAACTTACTTTTGGTATATTTATGTATGTACAGAGGGTGATAAGATAGTTACAATATGCCATGTCATCTGTCACATGTTCATTTTGTTACATTCCATGTCATGTCCCATGCATTGAGTATATTTTCAAGCATTTGAAGTCTTTCATTTTTTATCACGATCTCAAGTGCTAGCTAGGATGAGTAGTTATCCTAGTAGAACTCCTTTGTCTATGCTTGCGTGCTTAAATTAGTTATGAAAATCCTCTAGTTCATAAAGTATCGTTAATAGGTTTCAAATGAGACCTAAGTAACTGGTTACGAGAGTGAAGTCAGGCACCCAATGCCAGTGGTACCAAATACATGTATATGAGTTTTAAATCCGTTCAGTTATTATGATGTACTCGCAATTGGCACAGATGCTTGTGATGTGATGTGGTACTAATAGGAGCACAAAGTTCAAGTGGACCCATGTAACATCTAGAGTTCCACATTTAATCAACCATGTATATGTTGAACAAGGTCTCATGTTCATTTCATGTTCATATCGAGCTATGTATTGTTAGTTCATTCAAGTCATATCATATCCATGTGTAATCACGTTATTTTTCAAGTAAAGCACATGTCATGCTATTTTTCAAGTCATGTCATGCATGTTCATGTCCATGTCATAATGCATCCATGTCATTTTACTAGTCATGCATGTGTATGTATATTGTTGGTAGTTTAATAACTTACTTGCTGAGATTTGTAAACAAATCTCACTTGGTTGTCTCAACTACTATTCCCCTTGAAATGGTAGATGATGTATCAGAATCTTGAAAACCCATGCACAACAGACTGGACGAGGTTGAATAGTCCACAATGCGATGGCAATGACAAGGAGTTGATAGCTTTGGTGATCCATCTTTTGGATGTGATTTTAGATATCTGAGCCAAGCTGCGTGAGTAGCTCTGCAATTTAGGGCAATAGTTTCATTTCTAGTTTGTATTATGGAGCTCTGTCTCCAATACTTATTTTGTTACAGACCTTTTGGACAAGTGTTGTAATCTTTTGGATATCTGTTTGTTATATAAATTTCAGAAATGTTTATGTTTTGGGATATAGTACTTCTAGTATATTGTGTATTGCTCTTACTAGGATCTACTGTGCTCCTTTCCTATGGCCGAGGAACTTAACTTCCTCTAACAATAACTCACATTGTTAAGTTTGGTGAACAACCGATGTTCCTTAAGTTTCCCCAATGGTTTACATGATATTCGACATCCTTCGAGTACACTAGGATATCATCTATGAACACTACCACAAACATATCTAAGAATGGTCTAAACACCATATTCATGATGTCCATGAATGCACATAGTTGCTTATGTTAAAATTTGAAATGACCATATCTTGTCCAAAAAGCTGTTTTTTGTATGTTGCCCTCATTGATCCTTAATTGGTGATAACTGGACCTAAGATCAATCATAGAGAATATGGAGGCTCCTTGCAATTGATCGAACAAACCATCTATCTTAGGCAAGGGATATCTATTCTTTATGGTTACCTTGTTCAGTTTCTAGTAGTCTATGCATATCCTAAGAGTCTTGTATTTCTTTTTAATGAATAGTACTTGTGTTCTCCAAGGCAATATACTCAGCTTGATAAATCCCTTCGCCAATAGTTCTTGTAGTTGACCTTTTAGTTCTTTCAACTCTGATGGGGCCATCATATAAGGTGCCTTATGTATCGGAACTGTTTCAGGTTTCAGCTCAATTGAAAATTCAACTTCTCTAGGAGGGGTAATCCTGGTAATTTTTTGAATACTTATGGAAATTTGTCTACCACTGGTATTCCTTATAATTCCTCTGACTTAAGCACTAAATGCACTAAATAAGTCTTGGCGCTACTTACCAAAACCTTCTTGGCTTCCAATGATGTAATCATTCTTGGTATTGATCATAATTGACTACCCTGGAATACTCTGTCTTCATTCCCAAACACTTAAAATGCTATTGTCTGTTGTCGGTAGTTAATACTCATATAATGTCGAAACAACCATTCCATTTCTAGGATAATATCAAATCCTGATAAGTAGAACACTATCAAATCCGTCTTTATAATGACTCTGCCTATTTCTAATGGACAATTCACAACTATCTTAGTACACGACACTACTTCTTTGGTTGGTAGGGGTGTAACCAGTTCAGTTTGGAAAAAATTTGAAGCTGAACAGGTATACACCAATTTTGAAAATTAAAGAAGCAATATGGACCAATTCATTATCAAAACTGAAACTTTCAGTTTTTTCGATTTTGGTGTGGTTCGGTTCTATTTTTTCGATTTACCCTTTACATGTGTGGCAATACATATGTTTAGTAATATAATTTTTTCAACACTAATTTTAATTGTAATAATTTAATATTTATTATTAACAATTATTAATTCATTAGTGCCTTATTATACTAGTATAATATCTAACTTATTAGTGAAATTAATTAATTAGTTATTAGTGAGATTAACTTATTGGTTATAAGATTAATAGACATGAATAACAAGATTTAAATTTCATATTATATTAATTAGTAATTTAGAATATAATATAAAATATATATAAAAGTATTTTATATATAATATAAAATTTTAAAATATATATGTCAGTCTGGTTCAGTACCAATTTGAAAATCGATTTGAATTGAACTGATTTAGGACTAGTTTCGATTCTTAAGAACTGATATCAAATCAACCAATTACAAACCAGACCCAACCCATCGTTTCGGTCCAGTTCGGTCGGTTCAACCAGTTTTTCATTTTTTTTTAACACCCCTACCGATTGGTAGTGCTACGAAGACTTTTTGTTGCATTGACTCCGCCCAAAGGCCAGTTATCCTAGCAAACATAGTAGACACGAATGACTGGGGCACACCCAAATCAAATAAATTACTCACATAGTTTTCAAACATCCTAACTTGCCTTGAAACGACCAAACAAAATCAACCATTTACAACTATATTCCTAAAATTACTATCTAGCTAAGGTTAGGGTTTTGTGTCTATGATGATGTCTGCCTCTTAAGTTTCTAGGGCATCCTCATCGACTTTACCTGGTATTATGGTATACACTCTAGCTTATACCGCTTGTCTTTGGTTTCCCTCTCCTCCTCCTATAGGGTCGGTCCTTCGTACTAGAATTGCCTGATGAGGGCAATCTTCAACATAATATCCTACCCGTCCACATCTATAGCATAAAAGTGAGGCCTAAACACTCTCCCTTGTGAGACCTATGATAATAACCACACACTTGTGTCCTGCCTCCCATATGTACCCCGAGAGTAGTTTGTGGTCGTACCCCTATCCTTGTCACAATCTTCTGGGGGGAATCCGAATTGCTTCATTCCTTTGTAAACGTCCTCCACTTTTGGCCCTTCATAACAACCACTAGACTTTGATGCTCGCATTCTGCGATAGAGGCCACATTCACGAAGCTTTGGAAATCCTCTATCTGATTACAAGCCACTTACATCCATATATGTGGCTGTAGCCCATCTTGAAACTACTAAGTATCCATCTCTTCCATAGAGATAAGGTGAGAGGTAAACATTTCCAACTCCATGAATTTAGCAACGTATTGTTAGACCATCATGCTGCCCTGGACCAAGTTAGCGAAATCTTTTGATTTCTATTGTCTCATAATGGCAAAAAAGTATCGATCTTCGAATTCTTTCATAAACCTTTCCCAAGAAATCACCTATATGGATTGAATTCCATGACAAGCACCTGCCTTTTGCCACCCCACCATATTGCCGCTTCCCCTTAGATTAGATAGCTCATGAATATCACTTTTTGACTCTCCTACAACCACACACTTCACAAGTCCACTTAGTTTCCATGATCCACCTTTCAGCCTTGATTCTTCCTTCGTTGCCAAAGAATCCTGAGGATGGTTATCTCTAGAATGATTAACTTGTAGTATCTACATTTTTCGTTGGAAGAATTCATGTTGCTGCTATGGCACATCTGTGATACGATTAATCGCCCATGCTACTTCACTGTCTCCTTCACCACAAGGTTGATCTCTCACACCCCGTTGTTTCTCTTGGGTCTAGGCACATAATCATGGATCAAGTACAAGGTAAGCAAAATAAGTAAGATATTAGTCAAAGAAAAATAGTAATTATACCAGAGGTTTATATCATTAAAAAATTCATCTATTAATAATAGTAATATCTATATGTCATTGTCACTTCTTCTCAAATAATATTTATACACAGTCATCATTTCATTATTTATGATCAAATACATTGAACCAAACATGGTGCATCGCTTAACTAAAATATACATGTTAATAAATACAAACAATTATCATCGAAGATAGGCCTCTGTATCTAAAATCTGGGCAGGATTGGTCCTTATTTCTCAAGAAACTCTGCTTAGTCTACATCTGCACCAAGGTCTACACTCTGGTAAACCATATATTTATATATGTTAAAATATATTAGTTTTTAACCCTTGCATACATATAAATAAATAATAAAATAATAATGATAATAATAATAATAATTAGGATTAACTCGATGACAAATACTAATATTTCAAATATAATTACATACATTACATATATTAATCCATAGCAAGAAAAACATGGGTTTAAAGATGCCAAAGTCTTAAGGACATGATAAATAGATTTAGTAATAAATAATATATGATTAAATAACTTTGTATCACTTACTACAATCCTTTTGATCTTTAACTGGATTGAAAGTTTCACAATTGTGAAGATGCCAGTCCCAAAAAGTGGAAACTTTTTTAGGAAATTGATCATTCTAATTATGAATTAATTATAATATGTCGAAAGATATATATATAGATGAAGGTGTAAAAAAAAAAATCAAATAAGATTTTTTACACATTGCATTATTTAGAAATCATTATTATTATTTTGACAAAAAAACATAGAAGAAGAATAAAGAAATATATAACAAATATCATGAAAAGTGTTAGTACCTAGAAAATAAACCAAACATTTCTTCACAGAATATTCGAAATGACTGAGTTTTGGTCTATTGTATAAATCTTATTTTATTTTATAAAACTATTGTAAAATGTGCGTACATATAATATATAGTATTTCTCTTTGAGAAATCATTTTGATTATAGTACTCATATAGATATATATTGTCGATTTCAAATGGAAAAAAGAAAATGGAATGAAACTAATTTAGTTGCTTGTTGGATATAATAAGAACATCAAAAACTTAGTTTAATTCTTTTATGATTGTGTTCATAATTGACATTCACAACAAAAATATAATAATATTGATCTTGGAAATACAATAGTCTAAACATACACAAACATGAAAAAATTGATAACAATATACATATATAATGTGTTTTAAACATGTTGAAGACGAATACAGAGACAAAGTTGAAACATAAAATAGAGGAGATCGAGACGTACTGACCATACGAGAGGAAATGAAGGATCATGCAAGCACGAGAATGAAGTGGATGAACACAAAATCAATGTGAGAAATGGCCAGCTCTAATTTTCTCTACTAGTCACCTGTATATGCAGAGCAAGGACTATTGTTGGCAATAATATTGGTACGTATAGACTATGCACAGTGAGAATTACCTAACACAAGCGGTGATGGATATTTAGGAGTATCAACAAAATTTTAGACTTGACAGTATCAATATTTGTACATAAGCTTACACACACACACACACATATATATATGTATGCGTTTCTCAATATTAAAATAATAAATTTAACCATTTAGGTATCTATTATTATACCAACTGCTAATGGTTGTTCTTTCACTCTCATAAAAAGCTCGCTTTCATTTTCATGATCTACCTTTTTTATATCAACAATCCTCACAACAAGAGTTTTCTAAATGAGGAGCTAAGATAAGAAAAAGTTAAGTAGATAAACAAATATATAAATATAGAGTGAGAGAGAGAGAGAGAGAAGAAATTTAAATTTATATAACCTGTTTTTCAGTTTTGTGTCGACAAGAAAATTTACGTGTTTTGAATGTGTATTCTTCCTCCTTCCTAATTCCTTCTAAAGTTTTTTTGATGGAATATATGTAACATTTTATTTCTTCATCCTTACAACAATCAAGCAACTCTTGAGAAGAAAGTTCGAGAATATCTTTATCTGAATTTTTAGTTTTAAGACATGTTGCAACAGCCTCAACAACAACTATTGCCCAACACTTATCAAAGCAAAAAATTATAAACTTAATTTATTGACAATAATAGAGTTATAATGATGCATCTTATTGTTTACAAAAGTCTAAGAAATTATTAGTATCTAATATCTTTACTTGCTAATTAAGTAAAATAATATAGTTACATTTAGATAAGTGAAACAATCTTATTCCAAATGAGTGTTGGATACAAGAATCAATAGTTTAATCATTAACACTGTTAGTAAGCAGACAAACAATCCTATACGAACAACAAGTCAATGCCAAGAAGGTGAATCGATTCCAATACTAAAAGAACACCAATAGGCCTAAGATAACAATACAAGGCATGACAATGCTATTCAAGTTACACCAATACATTAAAACAATACGTCTCAAATAACACATTTGCTAAGAGGTTTTTTTTTTTTCCCCATTAGCCTCAAACAAGTAATTATGATAAATATAGAAAGGAGCATAGAACAGTCCTTACATGCACATAAACAAATAATAATAATATATTAGATGTAACTCAATGATCAATACTAATATTTCAAATATAATTTTATACATTACATGATATTAATCTATAGCAAGAAAAGCATTGGTTTAAAGATGTCAAGGTTTTGGGGACATGACAAATAGCTATAGTGATAAACGATATATCATTAAAGAACTGTGTATTACTCACATCAATCTTTTTGATCTTTTACTGGATTCAAGGTTCCACCATTCAGAATACACCGGTCCCAAAAAGTGAAAAATATTTTAGGCAATTGATCATCCTAATTACAAGTTAATTATAATACTTCAATAGATATATATATAGAGAGAGGAAGGTGTAAAAAAATACAAACTAATATATTTTCAAATAATATTTTTTACACATTTTGTGACACCCTGATTTTTACGTGCTTTTTTATTGAATGGACTTTTTAATTAAATATTTAATTTTGAGCCTTTTAATTTAATTTAAAGTGATTTTGCGAGATTATTTTACGGTTTTTAAATCAAAAATTATTTTAATGTGCTTTCATAATTTTAATTAGTGTTTTACAATTTAATTACTTTTTATTTTAAAGAATCTTATTATTGGAGTTCAATATTTTACTTTAACTAGTTTTGAGTTTAAATTGATTTATTTAATTTACTGTTTTAAAAATAGTAATTTTGAGGATCAGTTGTAATCTAAAAGTTGTGAGGATTGGATCTCATTTCTTTTTCCTATCTTTTCTTTTTCCTTCCTTTTTCTTTTTCCCTTTATTTTCTTTCTTCTTTCTTCCCTCTTTCTCCCGCGCGACGCCCGACTCGCTCACACTCCTCTCCCCCATGCCATTTCGGATTTTCTCCTCCAGCCACCCCTGCCGGCTGTCCGTGGCCCTCACAGCCAGCACCATCGTCTTCCTCGGCCGCCGGCGACCAACCCTCTCCAATCTCAGCCCCTACCTCGCCGGCGTTAGCCTCCGCGAGCAATCCGAAGCCACGGTCTTCCTCCTCACATTTCGCCACCGTCTGGCCACTATTGGCCGCCATATTTTCACCACTTCTTCACCGGCCTCTTGCCATCCTAACCCACCCAATTTTGGTTCCGATCCGTCGCCGGAGCCAACTCCACGAGCTCAAACTTAGTTTCGGCCTTTTGGCGCTCCACCGCCGTTTCGGCCACCACCCACGACCAACCGTCTCTTCCACTAGCTTCACCACCTCCCATAGGCCCTACCCTACCATTTTCTAACTTTCGTTTGATCCCGTTTGAATTTGGGTATACTGTGTATTTTGGCCACAGTGTTTTTACACTGTTACGTTGCCTTCCAGCCACCTTTTGCACCTCCGTGATCCTCCTAAAATTACCTTATAGCGCTGTAAGTATTTCTCCAAAAGACTTTTAAGACTTAAGTATATTTTTGCACTAACCTATTTTATAAACTGTGTTTTGGTTGGTTTCCGGACTGAGTCCGAGGAGTTCGGGGGTGGATGGATTTGAGGACGGAGTATTTGTGTGTTAATTATATTGTGATCTGGTTGGTAATTGGTCAATTTCATGGCATTGTGCACGTATGCGTAGATGTGTGTTTTGGAAACTGTGTTTAATGTGAAAAAGACTTTTCGGATGCATGTGTATCACCCCCAAGCCGAGATGGGGTATTATCTCGGTGGAGCTCCTCTGGGCACTCAGGAGCGGAATATACTGAGTGTCGTCCCCTGGAGCTTTTGCCCGGGACTTGGACGAGATGGTAGCGCTCTCGATCCGACTCTATGACCCCTTGTGTTGGCGGGGTCAGAGGATGCTTGGTTATGTGCGCGGAGGGCGTGGAACTGGGCATAACTTATTATGCATCACTCACACGGTCGTTACCCGTGGAGTGACGAAGGGAGCCAGAGTATGTGGATGGTTCTTATGGGAGGCCATGGTGCATACGGTTAAAATTAGAATTAATGGATTTATTCCTGGATTTTAGTTTTGTGCCAAATGGTGATTTTTGGCGTGCGTGGAAAAATGGTGATTTTCGAGAAATAGTGTTCTTCTCAGATTTTGCGCTTTGGTCATCATGTACATTGTAACACCCCGCTCCCCAATAAAGACATTTTAGAATTTTTCGGAGAGCCAGTGTGCTACTACTGAACTTGACTAAAACTTTTTCCTTTTAATAACGAGCCAGATGCAAAAGATTTTATAAATAAAATATAATTTAATTAATACTTAAAATCCAACATAGAGTCTGCGGAAGCACTTATTTAAAAAAATATACGGAAGTCTCATGTGCTTATCAAAATAATTTACTTAAATTTTAAACCATAAAAGCTAATCATATCATAATCTATCTAGGCCTCTGTCTCGCCTCCCGGGGGTCAAGTCCTGTCCTGCAGTCTCATCTTCATAAATTTCATCACCTGGGGTGGTTTAAAAACATGAAAACAAACTAAAATGAGTCGAATACTCAATAAGCACACATCATACAGTAAACATAATAAACATAAGGTTTCTTGAAAAATGTGCTTACTTATAAATACATACGTAAATAACATGAACATGAATATGAGCTTATCTTTCACTTGTCATAGGCCGTTACCCACTGTTGACCCCCGTGAGTTAGGGTTAGCGAATCTAAATAGATTCCGATTCCGCCCGTGGCCGCGGGTTGTGGAATCCATACATAAGGAAGACATACTGGGTGCACTACCAACATGTACGACCTGGCAATGCAATATGCCCATAACATAGGTACCGTCTTCATATCATAGCATAGGCCGTTACGTATCTTATCATTCTTATTTCATCATAATCATACTTGCATACTTGTCATATCATAGATTTCAAAAGAAATTACATTCATACTTGTCATATCTTATCATATCATAGATTTCAAAAGAAATCACATTCATACTTGTCATATCTTGTCATATCATATCATAGATTTCAAATGAAATCGCATTCTTTCATAACATGTCGTGATGTATGACTTCTCACATAAAATCATGATTTTTCATAAATACTTTAATGCATAGATCTTCACATAAAATCATGCATGGCTTTTCATAAACTATTTTAATGCATAACTGTGGCGCCCCTGACTTCCATGTACGGACCAGCACGGAAATCGAGACATCCGGGATGATGACAACCGGTCACGCATCCTAACGACAAGTGTCAAGTGTGTGCAACAAATAAACAGTGCACAGTTAAAAACACAGCGGAAGGTAATAAAGTCTACTAGTACCAGAATTTTAATTAATACAGAAATCCAAAATACAAATACCTTAAAAACAAAGCCAAGTCCTAGAAAATAAAATACAAGTCTGAAATAAAAGCTACAACTCAAGTGATCCCAGATCACTCCTCCGGCGGAGCCAGATCCTCAGACTTGGCATCTGCATCATCAACAAAGTCTGCAGTACCATGAAATGGTACCGCAGGTAAGTTATAACCTAACCAAGTCCAGAGATATAACCATATCTAAACAACTAACCATGCATGCCCATGATGCAAATGAAATAGTGCAACGCACGCCAAAAATCTCATTGGCTTAAAAATCATTTCCAGTAAAACAATTTCCACCATTTTTCCAGAAAATGGCACACAAAAATCATTATCCATCATTTTTCTAGAAAATGATACACAAAAATAACTCACGCTATTTTCCCAGAAAACAGCTCTTTTTCCATTTATCCAATTAACCATATGCACCATGGTCTCCCCTATGGACCATCCGCACGTCCTGGCTACTTTACGAGAGATGCCCAGTTCCGCACCCGGTGCGTTCGTGGCCAGGTCATCCTCTAGCCCCCACCAGCAGAAGGGCCACGGAGTCGACACGTCCAATGTCCGATCCCATTGTCGCCCGGCGACAACCCAGGGGACGTCACTCAATATATTCCGCTCCCGAGTGACCAGAGGAGCTCCACCGAGATAATGCCCCATCTCGGCTTGGGGTCGTGATACACACGCACCCACAAATCTAATTCTCATGAAAACCCAGTTTTCAAAATAATCACATGAACATGAATGCAATACACGAAAACCCAGTTTTCAATTTACAAACATGCCATGTGTGCAAAAATGCAATGAACCAGATCAATCCTCATAATCAATGATCAACTCCCAAAATCACAATACAACCAAAATAATCCAATCTCCAACAATTAACCAGATCACAATAATCACACACAACAAATACTCCGATCAATCCATCCACCCCCGAACTCCTCGGACTCAGTCCGGAACCAACCAGGAGACATATATATAAAATATAGCAGTTAATTGCAAAAATATAATTAAATCTCAAAGAATTGTTTAGGAAATACTTACAGCGCTTTAAAAATATTTACGGAGGATCCGAGGCACTGGAAAACACCAAAGCAGCAAATGTCACAGTGTAAAAACACTGTGGCCGAAACACAGTGAAATTGGAATTTTCACACGGGTTCAAACGAAGACTTGAAAATGGTAGGGTAGGACCTATGGGAGGTGGAGAATCTAATGGTGGTGGTGGTTGGCCGAGAATAGTGGCGGAAATAGGCGGTTTTAGGCCGGAATGTTCGAATCGGGTTTTGGTTTCGTACGACCGGCTCCGGCGACGGATCGGGCCGGGTTTGGGTGGAAAAGTTTGGTATTAGGCCGGTGAAGATGTGGTAGAAATTTGGTGGCCAATGGCGGCCGAACGGCGGCGGAATGGGGAAAAATCCACCGCGGGTTCGATCGGTTCACGGTGGCTAACGGTGGCTCGGGGCGGTCTGAGATTTTATGGGGGAGGTCGCCAGTGGCTGAGGGACCGAACGGTGCCGGCGGTGTCGACCACCGTCGGCCGACGGCGGCGTTGCGATGGAGGGGCCGAAGCAACGCATGGGTGAGGAGAGAGAGAGGAGGGGCTGTTCGCGCGGGAGAAGAAGAAAGAAGAAAGAAAAAGAAGAAAAAAGAAAAAGAGAAAAAGAAAAAGGGAAGGAAGAAAAAGGAGATCCAACCTTTTTCAACTTGGGTTTTCGAAAGTGATCCACGAAAACAATTTTAAAATCACTAAATAAATAAAATAATCCAAACTCAATGAAATGCTCGATTAAAACAGTAAAAATATTAAAATCCAAAAACAAGCCCATTTAAATAAAACAATAATTATTTTTAAAACAGTTAAAATAAATAAATCAATTTAACTCAAAATTAGCTAAAGTGAAATATTAAACTCTGACAAAAACATCCTTTAAAATAAAGAGGAATTAAATTTCAGATTACTAATTAAAATAAATCAAACACAGTGAAATGCTTTAATAAAACAATAATAATTTTAAAACACATAAACAACCCAAATTAAATTAAATATCAATTTAAATTCACAACAATAATTAACAATAAGAAAGCCCAATAAAATAATTTTCACAATTTAAAATATTCTAAAACTCCAAAAATAATAATTAATAAAAATAGGAAAGTCCAATAAAATAATAAAATAAAACCTCTAAAATATTAAAACAAGAGAATTACACAATAAATAATTAAAATAAACCTTCATTAAAAATACACTAAAATCCGGGATGTTACAATAACTCTCACATAAAATTGTAACTTTTCATAAATCTTTTGATGTATAACTTCTTTCATAAAATCATAAATTTTCATAAATAATTTGATGCATAATTATTTACACAAAATCATAGATTTTCCTATTTTTATCATGTCTTGGGTACGTAAAAAGGGGCTTCCAATAAAGGTTATTCATGCATAATATTTTTATAAAAGGCATGTCGTTTACCGCACATACGTGTAAGGGTATGATCATGCTACTTACCTTGCAGCGCTACTTCCTGAATCTCACTTCGTAACTCGTCACCGAAGGGTACGTGACGGGGGTTGGCTGGACGAGACGACGGTGGTTCTGGGTGGCCAGGAGTGAGGCAACGCGGCTGGTTTACTGGGCTGGGTGGTGCGACGCCGAGAGAGGGAGAGATAGTACCAAGAGAGAGTTCTGTTGCCGAAGGAAACCGAGAGAGAGAGAGAGAGGAGGCTGGCGGTGGTTGTGGTTTCTTATGTTTTCTTCTAGAGGTCTCGGCTAGGGGTGGGTTTTATAGGCAAGGAGAAGGGTATTGTGACCATAAGGAGATGGGATAGGATTTGGAGTTGAGAGTTTGGTTTCCTAATAGGATTTGAAGTTGAGAGCTTGGTTTCCTAATAGGATTTGGAGTTGAGGGTTTGGTTTCCTAATAGGATTTGGAGTTGAGAGTTTGGTTTCCTAATAGGATTTGGAGTTATTAATTAAAGGATAAGGATGAGGCTTATGGGTAGAGATAGGGAGAAATAATATTTAAATTAAAAAAAAACTAAAATTCTTGTACTTAAAACAAAAAATCCGTTCATGATAAAATACCAATAATAATAATAATAATAATAATAATATAAATATAAATAATAATAATAATAATAATAATAATAATAATAATAATAATAATAATAATAATAATAATAATAATAATAATAATAATAATAATAATAATAATAATAATAATAATAATAATAATAATAATAATAATAGTAATGGAGGCTTAATTCTAAGTTAAAAAATAATAATATGTTTGATAAATTCTTTTATAAGCTTAAACTCATTTATTGAGCCTAATAAAATTATCCATAATTTATTCTTAAAAAATATAGAATCGGGTCGTTATATACATGCATAGCGTTAGTTGTTTTAATATATTTATATCTTGGAGCATTTTTTGTTTAACTTACCTGCGGTACCATTTATTGGTACTATAGATTTTGATGCAGGTTTTAAGGAGGCTAAGCCCGAGGATGTGGCTCCACCTGAGAAGTAGGGACATTGGCTATTTTTGTATTTGAAGTTAATGGTTCGCTTATACTTATTCCATTTTATTTGATGTTGATTTGTAAACAAAAATCGTATTATGTTGTCATGTGGATTTTCAGTACTATTGTATTGTATTAACTCTGGTATTTAGTTATTTGACTTAACCATTCCGCTGCGTATTGTTTATTGTACACGTATTGCATTACACACACTCGGCACGTCTCGATAGGGTGCGTGACCGTGTTGTCATCATCCCGGCACCTCGATTTCCGTGTGTGTCCGTACATGGAAGTGAGGGGGGCTCCACACATTACATTATTTAGAAATCGTTATTATTATTTTTCTTTGTTGACAAAAAACATAGAAGAAGAAGATGAAAGAAATATACGACAAATATCACAGAAAGTGTAAGTACGCAGAAAATAAACCAAACATTTCTCTACAGAATATCGCAGTGACTGAGCTTTGGTCTATTATTTAAATCTCATTTTCTTTTATAAAACTATAGTAAAATGTGTGTACATATAATATATACTATTTATTTTTTAGAAATCAACTTGATTATGGTACTCATATAGATATATATTTTCAATTTCAAATGGAGAAAAAAAAAGTGAAATGAAACTAACTTAATTGCTTGTTGGATATAATAAGAACATCAAAAACTTAGTTCAATTATTTTATAATTGAGTTCATGATTGACATTAACAACAAAACTATAGCAATACTAATCTTAGAAATACAAAGGTCTAAACATATACAAACATGACAAACTTGATAACAATATATAAATATAATGCGTTTTAAATATGATGAAGATCAATACAGAGACAAAGTCGAAATATAAAAAAGAGGAGATCGAGATGTACTGACCACAAGAGAGGAGAGGAATGATCAAGCAAGCACGAGAATGAAATAGATGAACACAAAATCAATATGAGAAATGGCTAGCTCCAATTTTCTCTACAGGTTGCACGTATATACGTTCATAAAATCAGGGCTGCATGCTAGCATCTTTTCTAAACGTAGGATGGACCACCACCATACGGACTATTGACACATACAGACAGATGGTGGAGCAGATAGGTAGAGTAAGGATGATTGTTGGCAATAATATTGGTACTTATAAACTGCACAGTGTGAATTACCTTACACATGCGGTGATGGAGCATTATGAGTATCAGCACAATTTTAGACATGATAGTATCAACATTTCTAGTTGAGCTTTCACACATATATATATGCATAAGTTCCTCAATATGAAAATGATAGATTTAACCATTTAGGTATCTATTACTACACCACCTGCTATTCGTTATTCTTTCACTTTCATAACAAGCTCGCTTTCATTCTCATGATCTATCTTTTTTATATTAACAATTTTCACAGCAAGAGTTTTCTAGATGAAGAGTTAAGATAAGAATAAGTTAAGTAGATACATAAATATATATATAGAGTGAGAGAGAGAGAGAGAGAGAGAGAGAGAGAGAGAGAGAGAGAGGAGAAATTTAAATTTATATAACTTGTTTTTAGTCTTGCGTCGACAATGAAATTTACATGCTTTGAATGGGTATTATTCCTCCTTCCTAATCCCAAAACTTCTAATCCATCCTAAAAAAATTTTGATAAAATATATGTAACATTTTTTTTTCTTCCTTACAACAATCAAGCAACTCCTGAGAAGAAAATTCGAGAATATCTTTATCTGAATTTTTAGTTTTAAAACCTGCTGCAACAGCCTCCACAACAACTATTGTCTAACTCATATCTAAGTAGAAAATTATATACTTAATTTCTTAACAATAAACGAGTTATAATGCTGCATCTTATTGTTTACAAAAGTATAAGAAATTATTAGTATATAATATCTTTACGTGCTAATTATATAAAATAATATAGTTACATTTAGATAAGTGAAACAATCTTATTTCCAATGAGTGCTAGATACAAGAATCAATGGTTAATTCTTAACACTATTAGTAAACGAACAAACAATCTTGCATAAATAACAAGCAAACACCAAGAAGGTGAATTGATTACAATACTTAAAGAACACCAATAAGCCTAATATAATAATATAAGGCATGGCAATGCAACTCAAGTTACATGAAAACATTCAAACAATAGGCCGCAAATAACACATTTGCTTAGATGTTTTTATTTTTTTCCCATAAACCTCAAACAAGCAATTATCATAAATATAGATAGGAGCATAGAACAACCCTCCCATGCACATAAACAAATAATAATAATAATTAGGAGTAACTCAATCACCAATACTAATATTTCAAATATCATTTCATACATTACATGATATTAATCTATAACTAAAAAAATATCAGTTTAAAGATGTCAAGATCTTACGGACATGATAAATAGATATAATGATAAATGATATATGATTAAAAAACTTTGTATCACTTACTGTAATACTTTTGATCGTTAACTGGATTCAAGGTTCCACCATTGCGAATACGCCAGTCCCAAAAAAGTGAAAAAAAAATAGGCAATTGATCATTCTAATTATAAGTTAATTATAATACGTAAAAAGATATATATATATATATATATAGATGAAAGTGTAAAAAAAAATACAAACTAATATATTTTCAAAAAATATTTTTTTCACATTGCATTATTTAGAAATCGTTATTATTATTTTTCTTTCTGGACAAAAAACATAAAAGAAGAAGAAAGAAATGCCCGACAAATATCATGCAAAGTGTAAGTATGCGGAAAATAAAAAACACGATACAACAATCTAAACATACACAAACATAAAAAACATGATAACAATATATATATATATATAATGTGTTTTATACATGATGAAAACAAATACAAAGACAAAGTTGAAACATAAAAGAGAGGAGATCGAGACGTACTAACCATAAGAGAGGAGATAAAGGATCATGCAAGCACGAGAATGAAGTAGATGAACACAAAATCAATATAAGAAATTACTAGCTCTAATTTTCTCTACTGGTCGCATGTATATATATGTTCATAGAATCAAGGTTGCATGCTGGCCTCTTTTCTGTACATAGGATGGGCCACTACCATACGGACTATTGACACGTACAGACAAATGATGGAGATTATATGCAGAGCAAAGACAACTATTGGCAATAATATTGGTAAGTATAGACTGTGCACAATGAGAATTACCTAATACATGCGGTGATGGAGGTTTAGGAGTATCAGCACAGTTTTAGACTTAACAGTATTAAAATAGTAGATTTAACCATTTAGGTATCTATTATTATACCAACTGCTATTGGTCGTTCTTTCACTCTCATAATAAACTCGCTTTCGTTCTGATTATCTATCTTTTTTATATCAACAATCTTTACAGTAAGAGCTTTCTAGATGAGGAGTCAAGATAAGAATAAATTAAGTAGATACACAAATATATATATATAGTGAGAGAGAAGAGAAATTTAAAATTATATAACATGTTTTTTAGTCTTGTGTCGACAATGAAATTTACGTGTTTTGAATATGTAATCTTCCTCCTTATTAATCTCATAACTTCTATGTCATTCTAAAACTTTTTTGTTGGAATATGTGTAACATTGTTTTTATTCTTCCTTACAACAATCAAGCAACTCTTGGGAAGAAAGTTTGAAAATATCTTTATCTGCATTTTTAGCTTTAAAACATGCTGCAATAGCCTCAACGACAACTATTGTCCAACAAATATCTAAGCAGAAAATTATATAGTTAATATGTTGACAATAATGGAGTTATAATTATGCATGTTATTGTTTACAAAAGTTTAAGAAATTATTAGTATCTAATATCTTTACGTGCTAATTAAATTAAATAATATAGTTACATTTAGATAAGTGAAACAATCTTATTCTCAATGAATGTTAGATACAAGAACCAATGTTTTAATCATTAATATTATTAGTAAGGGGACAAACAACCATGTACGAACAACAAGCTAATACTAAGAAAGTGAACTGATTACAATACTTAAAAAACACCAATAGATCTAAAGATAACAATACAAGGTATGGCATGGCAATGCTACTCAAGTTACACCAATACATTCAAACAATAGGCCACAATTAATACATTTGCTGAGAGGTTTTTATTTTTTTCCCCATCAGCCATAAGCAAGCAACTATGGTAAATATAAATAGGAGCATAGAACATCCCTTGCATGCACATAAACAAATAATAATAATAATAATAATTAGGAATAACTCAATGACCAATTCTTATATTTAAAATATAATTTCATAAATTACATGATATTTGTAGCAAGAAAAACGTGGGTTTAAAGATACCAAGGTCCTAAGAATATGATAAATAGATATAGTGATAAATGATACATGAATAAAGAATTTTTAATCACTTACTGCAATCATTTTGATCTTTAATTGGATTGAAGGTTCAACAATTGCGAATACGCCAATACCAAAATGTGAAAAATAAATTTAGGCAATTGATCTTCATCTTAATTACGAGTTAATTATAATACATCAGAAGATATATATATATATATAGATGAAGGTGTAAAAAAAATACAAACTAATATTTTTTCAAATAATATTTTTTACACATTGCATTTTTTAGAAATCGTTATTATTATTTCAAATGCAAAGAAGAAAGTGAAATGAAACTAACTTAGTTGCTTGTTGAATATAATAAGAACATCATAAACTTGGTTCAATTCATTTACGATTGAGTTCATGATTGGCATTAACAACAAAACTATAGCGATACTGATCTTGGAAATACAACGATCTAAACATTTACAAACATGAAAAACTTGATAACAATATATATAATACATTTTAAACGTGATGAAGATGAACATAGAGACGAAGTTGAAATATAAAAGAGACAAGATCGAGACGTACTGACCATAAGAAAGGAGAGGAAGAATCAAGCAAGCACAAGAATGAAGTGGATGAATACAAAATCAAAATGAGAAATGGCGAGCTCTAGTTTTCTCTACTGGTCGCGTGTATATACGTTCATAGAATCAAGGCAGCATGCTGGCCTCACTTCCGTATGTAGGATGGACCACCACCATACGGACTACTGACACATACAGACAGATGGTGGAGCAAATATGCAGAGCAAGGACAATTGTCAGTATTGGTACAAATAGACTTTGCGCAGTGAGAATTACCTTACACACACGGTGATGGAGTATTAAGAGTATCAGCATAATTTTAGACTTGACAGTATCAACATTTTTAGTTCAGCTTATACACAAACACACATAGATATATTTGCATGCGCTCCTCAACATTAAAATAATAGATTTAACCATTAAGGTGTCTATTATAACACACCTGCTATTGTTTGATCTTTTATTCTCATAAGACGTTTGTTTTCATTCTCATAATCTACCTTTTTGTTATCAACAATCTTCACAGCAAGAGCATTCTAGATGAAGAGCCAAGATACAAATAAGTTAAGTAGATATACAAATATATATATATATATAGAGAGAGAGAGAGAGAGGAGAAATTCAAATTTATATAACATGTTTCTCAGTCTTGTATCGACAAGGACATTTATGTGCTTTAATCATGTTCTTAATTTGAATGGATATTCTTCCTCATTCTTAATCTCATAACTTCAAATCCATTCTGAAGCTTTTTTGATGGAATATGTGTAACATTTTATTTCTTCTTCTTTACAACAATCAAGCAACTCACAAGAAGAAAGTTCAAGAATATCTTTATCTGGATTTTTAGTTTTAAGACATGCTGCAACAGCCTTAACAACAACTATAGCCTAACACAAATCTAAGCAAAAAATTATACACTTAATTTCATGACAATAATGGAGTTATAATAATGCATCTTATTATTTACAAAAGACTATGAAAATATTAGTATCTAATATCATTACATGCTAATTAAGTTAAATAATATAGTTATATTTATATAAGTGAAACAATCTTATTCCCAATAAGTGCTAGATACAAGAATCAATGGTTTACGCATTAACAATATTAGCAAGCGGACAAACAACCCTGTACAAACAATAGGCCAACACTAAGAATGTAAATTAATTACAATACTTAAAGAACACCACTAAGCCTAAGGCAACAATACAAAGTAAGGCACTGATACTTGAGTTACACTAATACATTCAAACAATAGTCCGCAAATAACACATTTGTTGAGAGGTTTTTATTTTTTTCCCCATCAGTCACAAACAAGCAACTATGATAAATATAAATAGAAGCATAGAACAACACTTGCATGCACATAAACAAATAATAATAAATATAATAATAATAATAATAATAATAATAACAATAGCAATAATAATAATAATAATAATTAAGAGTAACTCAATGACCAATACTAATATTTCAAATATAATTACGTAAATTACATGATATTAATCTGTAGCAAAAAAAACATGGGTTTAATAATACCAAGGTCTTAAGGACATGATAAATAGTTATAGTGATAAATGATATATGATTAAAGAAATTTGTATCACTTACTGCAATCCTTTTAATATTTAACTGGATTCAAGACTCCACCCTTGCGAAAACTCTAATCTCAAAAAGTGAAAAAATTCTTAGGCAATTGATGATTCTAATTACAAGTTAATTATAGTACTTTAGAAGATATATATTTACATATATATATATATATGTATATATAGATGAAGGTCTAAAAAAAATACAAACAAATATACTTTCAAATCATATTATTTACAAATTGCATTATTTAGAAATCGTTATTATTATTTTTCTATTTTGACAAAAACATAGAAGAAGAAGAAAGAAATATATAACAAATATCATAAAAAATGTTAGTACGTAGAAAATAAACCAAACAATTCTCTAAAGAATATCATAGTGACTGAATTTTGATCTATTGTATAAATCTAATTTTCTTTTATAAAACTATTGTAAAATGTCATACATATAATATATAGTATTTCTCTTTGAGAAATCATTTTTTATTATAGTACTCATATGGATATATATTGTCGATTTCAAATGGAAAAAAGAAAATGGAATGAAACTAACTTAGTTCTTTGTTTGATATAATAAGAACATCAGAAACTTAGTTTGATCCTTTTATAATTGAGTTCATAATTGATATTAACAACAAAACTATAACAATACTAATCTTAGAATTACAACAGTTTAAACATACACAACCATGAAAAACTTGATAACAATATATATAATGTGTTTTAAACATGATGAAGACGAAGTTAAAATATAAAAGAGAGGAGATCGAGACATACTGTCCATAAGAGCAGAAGTGAAGAATCATGCAGGCACGAGAATAAAGTGGATAAACACAAAATCAATATGAGAAATGGCCAGCTCTAATTTTCTCTACTAGTTGTGTGTATATGCAGAGCAAGGACTATTGTTGGCAATAATATTGGTATGTATAGACTATGCATAGCGAGAATTACCTAACACACACGGTGATGGAGATTTAGGAGTATCAACACAATTTTAGACTTGACAGTATCAACATTTCTACATAGCTTACACACACACATATATATGCATGCGTTTCTCAATATTAAAATAATAAATGTAACCATTTAGGTATTTATTATTATACCAACTGCTAATGGTTGTTTTTTCAATCTCATAACAAGTTCTCTTTCATTTTCATTATTTACCTTTTTGATATTAACAGTCTTCACAACAAGAGCTTTCAAGATGAGGAGCCAAGATAAGAAAAAGTTAAGTAAATAAACAAATATATATATATAGTGAGAGAGAGATTGAGGAGAAATTTAAATTTATATAACCTTTTTTTCAGCCTTATGTCGACAAGGAAATTTTCGTGCTTTGAATGTGTATTCTTCCTCCTTTCTAATTCATTCTAAATCTCTTTTGATAGAATATGTGTAACATTTTATTTCTTTTTTCTTACAACAATCAAGCAACTCTTGAAAAGAAAGTTCGTGAATATCTTTATTTGGATTTTTAGTTCTAAGAGATGTTGCAATAGCCTCAACAACAAAAAATTTTTAACACATATCTAAACAGAAAATTATATAGTTAATTTATTGACAATAATGAGGTTATAATGATGCATCTTATTGTTTACAAAACTTAAGAAATTATTAGTATATCAAATATTCACATGCTAATTAAGTTAAATAATATAGTTACATTTAGATAAGTGAAATAATATTATTCTCAATGAGTGTTGGATACAAAGAATCAATAGTTCAATCATTATCAATATTAGTAAGCGGACAAACAATCTTATACGAACAACAAGCAAACAACAAGAAGGTAAATTGATTCCACCTGCTATTCGTTGTTCTTTTACTCTCATAACAAGCTCGATTTCATTCTCATGATCTACCTTTTTATATTAACAATTTTTACAGTAAGAGCTTTCTAGATGAAGAGTTAAGATAAGAATAAGTTAAGTAGACACACAAATATATATATATATAGAGTGTGAAAGAGAGAGAGAGAGAGAGAGAGAGAGAGAGAGGAGAAATTTAAATTTATATAAATTGTTTTTCGGTCTTACATCAACAACGAAACTTGCGTGCTTTAAATGAGTATTCTTCTTTCTTCCTAATCCCAAAACTTTTAATCCATCCTAAAACTTTTTTGATGGAATATGTATAACATTTTTATTTGTTCTTCTTTACAACAATCAAGCAACTCCTGAGAAGAAAGTTCAAGAATATCTTTATCTGGATTTTTAACTTTAAGACATGTTGCAACAGCCTCCACAACAACTATTGCCTAACTCATATCTAAGTAGAAAATTATATACTTAATTTTCTGACAATAATCGAGTTATAATGTTGCATCTTATTGTTTACAAAAGTCTAAGAAATTATTAGTATCTAATATCTTTACGTGCTAATTAAGTTAAAGAATATAGTTATATTTAGATAAGTGAAACAATCTTATTTCTAATGAATGCTAGATACAAGAATCAATGGTTAATCCTTAACACTATTAGCAAGCGAACAAACAAACCTGCACAAATAACAAATAAGCACCAAGAAGGTGAATTGATTATAATACTTAAAGAACACCAATAAGACTAATATAACAATACAAGACATGGCAATGCAACTCAAGTTACACCAAAACATTCAAACAATAGGCCACAAATAACTCATTTGCTTAGAGGTTTTTAATTTTTTCTCATAAGCTCAAACAAGTAACTATCATAAATATAGACAGAAGCATAAAACAACCCTCCCATATGCATAAACAAATAATAATAATAATAATTAGGAGTAACGCAATGACCAATACTAATGTTTCAAATATCATTTCATAAATTACGTGATATTAATCTTTAGCTAAAAAAATGGGTTTAATGATGCGACATGATAAATAGTTACAGTGATAAATTATATATGATTAAATAACTTTGTATCACTTACTGCAATACTTTTGATCTTTAACTAGATTCAAGGTTCCACCATTGCAAATACGCCAGTCCCTAAAAGTGAAAAAAATTTTAAGCAATTGATCATCCTAATTACGAGTAAATTATAATACGTAAGAAGATATATATATTAATATATATATGTATATATAGATGAAGGTGTAAGAAAAATACAAACAAATATATTTTCAAATCATATTATTTACAAATTGTATTATTTAGAATTGTTATTATTATTTTTGTTTTTTGACAAAAACATAGAAAAAGAATAAAGAAATATACAACATATATCATGCAAAGTGTAAGTATGCGAAAACAAATCAAACATTTCTCTATAGAATATCGCAGTGACTGAGTTTTGGTATATTGTTTAAGTCCCAATTTCTTTTATAAAACTAAATTAAATGTGAGTACATATAATATATAGTATTTCTCTTTTAAAAATCATTTTGATTATGGTACTCATTTGGATATATATTGTTGATTATAAATGAAAAAAAGAAAGTAGAATAAAACTAATTTAGTTGCTTGTTAAATATAAAAAGAACTTCAGAAACTTAGTTTGATTCTTTTATAGTTGAGTTCATAATTGACATTATCAACAAAATCATAGCAATATTTACTGATCTAGGAAATACAACGGTCTAAACATACACATACATAACAAATTTGGTAATAATATATATAATACATTTTAAACATGATGAAAATGAATACAGTGACGAAATTGAAACATAAAAGAGATAAGATCTAGACGTACTAACCATAAGAGAGGAGAAGAATGATCAAGCAAGCACGAGAATGAAGTGGATAAACACAAAATCAATATAAAAAATGGCTAGCTTTAATTTTCTCTATTAGTTACGTGGATATACGTTCATAAAATCAGGGTTGCATGTTGGCCTCATTTCCGTACGTAGGATGGTCCACCACCATACAAACTATTGACACATACAGACAGATGGTGGAGCAGTTATGTAGAGCAAAAATGATTGTTGGCAATAATATTGATGCATATAGACTGTGCGCAGTGAGAATTACCTTACGTACGCGATGATGGAGCATTTGGAGTATCAACACAATTTTAAACTTGACAGTATCAATATTTATAGTTGAGCTTACACACATATATATGTATGCATTCCACAATATTAAAATAATAGAATTAATCATTTTGGTATCTATTATTAACCACCTGCTATTGGTTGTTCTTTCACTCTCATAAAAAACTCACTTTCTTTCTCATGATTTATCTTTTTTATATCAACAATTTTCACAACAAGAGTTTTTTAGAAGAATAGCAAAGATAAAAATAAATTAAGTAGATATACAAATATATAAATATATATAGAGTGTCTCAAAGAGATGAGAGAAATTTAAATTTATATAACATGTTTTTCAGTCTTGTGTAGACAACAACAATTACGTGCTTTGAATGGGTATTCTTCCTCCTTCCTAATCTCATAACTTCTAATTCATTCTAAAGCTTTTTTGATAGAATATGTGTAACATTTTATTTGTTCATCTTTACAAAAATCAAGCAGCTCTTGGGAAGAAAATTTGAGAATACTTTTATCTAGATTTCTAGTTTTAAAACATGTTGCAACAGTCTCAACAACAACTATTGTCCAACACATATTTAAGCAGAAAATTATATTGTTAATTTCTTGAAAATAATGGAGTTATAATGCTGCATCTTATTGTTTACAAAAATCTAAAAAGTTATTAGTATCTAATATATTTACGTTCTAATTAAGTTAAATAATATAGTTACATTTAGATAAGTGAAAAAAATCTTATTCTCAATGAGTGCTAGATACAAGAATCAATATTTTAATCACTAACACTATTAGTAAGCGAACAAACAATCATGTACAAACAACAAGCCAACACCAAAAAGGTGAAGTGATTAAAATAATCTATACAACTATATTATTGTAACCATCTACAATATTGTTATCAATTCACTTTCTTGGTATTAACTTGATGTTTGTACAAGGTTGTTTATACCCTTACTAATAGTATTAATGATTAAACCATTGATTTTTGTATCCAGTACTTATTGGGAATAAAATTGTTTTACTTATCTAAATATAACTATATTATTTAACTTAATTAGCACAAAAAGATATTAGATACTAATAATTTTTTAGACTTTTGTAAACAATAAATTGCATCATTATAACTCTATTATTGTCAAGATATTAACTATATAATTTTTTTGCTTAGATATGTGTTGGGCAATAGTTATTGTAGAGGCTGTTGCAGCGTGTCTTAAAACTAAAAATCCAAATAAATATATTTTCGAACTTTCTTTCCAAGAGTTGCTTGATTATTGTAAAGAAGAAGAAATAAAATGTTATACATGTTCCAACAAAACTCAATCATTACGATATTCTGTAGAGAAATATTTGATTTATTTTTCCCTTACTTACACTTTACACAATATTTGTCGTATATTTCTTTCTTCTTCTTCTATGTTTTTTGTTAAAATAATAATAATAATAATAACGATTTCTAAATAATGCAATGTGTAAAAACTATTATTTGAAAATATATTGGGTTGTATTTTTTTTATACAAAAGATATATATATATATATATATATATATATATATATATATATAACTCATAATTAGGATCATTAATTGCCTAAAAAAAATTTCACTTTTTGGGACTAGCGTATTCACAATAACGGAACCTTGAATCCAGTTAAGGATAAAAAAGATTGTTGTAAGTGATATAAAATTCTTTAATCATATATCATTTATCACTATATCTATTTATCATGTCTTTAAGATCTTGGCATCTTTAAATTCATGTTTTTCTGGCTACATATTAATATCATTAATGTATGAAATTATATTTGAAATATTAGTAGTCATTGAGTTACTCCTAATTATAATAATAATAATATTATTATTATTATTATTATTATTATTACTATTATGTGCATGTGAGGATTGTTCTATGCTTTTGTTTATATTTATCATAGTTGCTTGTTTGAGGCTTATGGGAAAAAAATAATAAGCTCTAACCAAATGTGTTATTTGCAATCTATTGTTTAAATGTTTTGGTGTAACTTGAGTTGTATTGTCGTGCCCTGTATTGTTACATTAGGCCTATTGGTGTTTTTTAAGTATTATAATCAATTCACCTTATTTGTATTTACTTGTTGTTTGTACATAGTTGTTTGTCCGCTTAATAATAGTATTAATGATTAAACCATTGATTCTTGTATCTAACATTTATTGGAAATAAGATTGTTTCACCTATCTAAATGTAACTATATTGTTTAACTTAATTAGCACGTAAAGATACAAGATACTAATAATTTCTTAGAATTTTATAAACAATAAGATGCAGCCTTATAATCCGATTATTGTCAAGAAATCAAGTATATAATTTTCTACTCAGATATATGTTGGACAGTAGTTGTTGTTGAGACTGTGCAGCAGGTCTTAAACTAAAAATCCAGACAAAGATATTCTCGAACTTTCTTCCAAAGAGTTGTTTGATTGTTGCATGAAAAAAGAAATAAAATGTTACACATATTCCATTAAAAAAATTTTAGGATGGAGTAGCAGTTATGGGATTAGGAAGGAGGATACTCATGCAAAGCACGTAAATGTCCTTGTCGACAAAAGACTGAAAAATAGGTTATATAAATTTAAATTTCTCCTCTCTCTCTCTCTCTCGCTATATATATATATATATATATATATATATATATTTGTGCATCTACTTAGTTTATTCTTATCTTGACTCTTCATCTAGAAAGTTCTTACTGTGAAGATTGTTAATATCAAAAAGGTGGATCATGAGAATGAAAACGAGCTTGTTATGACAGTAAAAGAATAACGAATAGCAGGTGGTGTAATAATAGGTACCTAAATGATTAAATCTATTACTTTAATACTGAGGAACGCTTACATATATATGTGTGAAAGCTCAACTAGAAATGTTGATACTTTCACGTCTAAAATTATGCTAATACTCCTAATGCTCCATCACCATGTGCTTAAGGTAATTCGCATAACGCATAGTGTATACGTATCAATATTATTGCCAACAATCATCCTTGTTCTGCATATCTACTCCACCATCTGTCTGTATATGTCAGTAGTTGATGAGAATGTAAAATGTCATATTTTTCTTCCTTAGTGTCTAGTCTTTTATATTTACTTGATGCCTAAATGTACTCATTATTATTTTATTTTGATTTAGGATGCAAATGGAGGCGTTAAATGCAGAACGAAGTTAATTGGGCGATTCGGGATAATTTCGATATTGCTTCGTAATCTGGGCATAAATCTCTCATCCGAGCTCCGATTGAGATGATTCAAAATTATATAGAACACCAAGAAAAATATATACAACTTTCATGTTTTGAGTTTTCAGAGATACTAGCTGCATCAAGGTTGAAATTGGGTTTGAAGTTGACACACTTGCACTACTGACGTTCCAGAACGTTCGGCCTTATCACGCAGTTCAAATATGAGGTTTATTATCATAAGTTTTCAAGATCTGGTGCATGAAAATTTCAGCTGAAAACACCACTTTCCTAGTTATATTAGGACTTTTCTTTATTTTTAATTAGTTAGATTTGGATTATTATAATTTTAGGATAATACTTAGAAGATTTTTAAGAGATTTGGTAGGTTTAAAAAAAATTAAGTTGAATGGGCAAAGAGCAGAGAAAAATCAAACTACACTACGTGCCTCTCATTTCCCTCTTCTCCAACTTTTCTTTGAAGTTCTCATCATGGCCATGTGTGGCTAAATTTTCATAATTGGTTGAAGGAAACAGAAGTCTTGGAATCAATAAAACTATGAGATCTAATTTGTTTAGTGTTCAATTTATGCTTTGAGTATCAGATGTTCTTTTATGCCTATTTTCATGATTGTCTTGTTTAATTACTAGGAGGCCTGTTAGTTTATTATTTATTGCAATCTACTGCTAGATTAGATATCAAATCTATAATTGTTTGATCCCTCTAATTTGTGAAGCAATTAAGATTTAATGATTTGCTGCGTCAGAAATTATTAAATCTTAAGAAGAACGCTCGACTAAATTAAATGCAACCGCTTGTGCTTGTGTTGTTTAGTTTCATCGATCTCTCTAATTTTTAAGGTTTTTACTAGATTAAACATTTAGCGCTTGTCTTTGGTTGTTTAGTAGTTAAGGTTAATTAGATCACTTGTTTTCTAATTAACTGTGACTAAGGAGAGATAGGAAAATAATTCCAACGGGGAATATTCAAAGTATGAATTAATATATACTTGCATCGATGATCAGTTGTAAAATTCTAATGGTGGACGTTGACTTAGACTAATGTTTGTTCTTTTGATTGATTTCGATAATTTAATTTGAATTGTTCCTTAGTTGTTTTTCATGAAATTGTTTTCGTTATACTCAAACCCCTCATTCTTATTCACATAGCATAAAACTAGACTAGACACTATCCGTGGGAACGATCATTACTCGCACTACTATATGTATTTTTTAGGAGTATAGGTTTTATTTTTGTTTGCCTACGACAGCACACCGGTAGTCCTTATGGTGGTGGTCCATCCTATGTAAGGAAAAGAGGCCAGTATGCAGTCCTAATTTTATGAACGTATATACGTGCTACCTGTAGAGAATATTGGAGCTAGCCATTTCTCATATTGATTTTCTGTTCCATCCACTTCATTCTTGTACTAGATTGATCATTCATCTCCTCTCTTATTGCCAGTACATCTCGATCTCCTCTCTTTTATGTTTTGACTTCATCTTTGTATTCATTTTCGTAACGCATTATATATATATATATACACACACATATATTGTTATCAAGTTTGTCATGTTTAGACCTTTGTATTCCAAGATTAGTATTGCTATAGTTTTGTTGTTAATGTGAATCATGAACTCAATCATAAAATAATTGAACTAAGTTTCTGATGTTCTTATTATATCAAACAGACAACTAAGTTAGTTTCATTCCACTTTCTTTTCTCTATTTGAAATTGACAATATATATCCATATGAGTACCATAATAAAAATGATTTCTTAAACAAAAATACTATATATTATATATATGCACATTTTACTATAGTTTTGTATAAAAAATGGGATTTAAACAATAGACCAAAACTCAGCCAATGTGAAATTCTGTAGAGAAATGTTTGGTTTATTTTCTGCATACTAACACTTTTCATTATATTTGTCATATATTTCTTTCTTCTTCTTCTATGTTTTTTGTCAAAAAAGAAAAATAATAATAATGATTTCTAAATAATGCAATATGTAAAAAATATTATCTGAAAATATATTAGCTTGTATTTTGTTTACACCTTCATATATATAAATATATATATATATATATATATATTCTGATACGCACCAGACTTAGTCTACACGCACCAATATTATGGCCTACAATCATCCTTGCTCTGTATATCTGCTTCACCATCTGTCTGTATGTGTTAGTAGTCCATATCGTGGTAGTCCATCCTATGTATAGAAAAAAGGCTAGCGTGCAACCCTAATTCTATGAACTTATATACATGCGACTAGTAGAGAAAATTATAGCTAGCCATTTCTCGCATTGATTTTGTGTTCATCCACTTCATTCTTGTGTTTGCTTGATCATTCCTCTCCTCTCTTATGGTTAGTACGTCTCAATTTCCTCTCTTTTATGTTTCAACTTCATCTCTGTATTCATCTTCATCATATTTAAAACGCATTTTATATATATTGTTATCGAGTTTATCATGTTTGTATATGTTTAGACCATTGTATTTCCAAGATCAATATTGCTATAGTTTTGTTGTTAAGGTCAATCATGAAATCAATCATAAAAGAATTAAACTAAATTTCTGATGTTCTTATTATATCCGACAAGCAACTAAGTTAGTTTCATTCCATTTTCTTTTTTTCATTTGAAATCGACAATATATATCCATATGAGTACCATAATCAAAATGATTTCTCAAAGAGAAATACTACTATGTACACACATTTTACTATAGTTTTATAAAAGAAAATGAGATTTAAACAACAGACCAAAACTCAATTAATGTGATATTCTATAGAGAAATGTTTGGTTTATTTTCTATGTACTAACACTTTTCATGATATTTGTCGTATATTTTTTTCTTCTTCTTTTATGTTTTTTGTCAAAAAGGAAAAATAATAATAATGATTTCTAAATAATGTAATGTATAAAAAATATTATTTGCAAATATATTAGTTTTTATTTTTTTTACACCTTCATCTATATATATATATATATATATATATCTTCTGACGTATTATAATTAATTTGTAATTAGGATGATCAATTTCCTAAAAAAGTTTCCACTTTTTGGGACTAGGGTATTCGCAATTGTGGAACCTTCAATCCAATTAAAGATCAAAAGGATTGCAGTAAGTAATACAAAATTCTTTAATCATATATCGTTTTTCACTATATTTATTTATCATATCCTTAAAGACATTGGCATCTTCAAACCCATATTTTTCTTGTTACGGATTAATATCATGTAATGTATGAAATTATATTTGAATTATTAGTATTGGTCATTGAGTTACTCATAATAATAATAATAATAATTATTATTATTATTTATTTATTTTTGGGCATGCAAGGGTTAAAAACTAATATACTTTAACATATATGTGTGTGTTAGCTAGCCCAAACGACAACACCATAAATTCGAAATGACCATATCTCGTCCAAAAAGCTGTTTTTGGTTCGTCACCCTCATTGATCTTTAATTGCTGATAACCTGACCTAAGATCAATCTTAGAGAATATGGAGTCTCCTTGCAACTGATCAAACAAGCCATCTATTCTAGGTAAGGGATATCTATTCTTTATGGTTATCTTGTTCAGTTTCTAGTAGTCTATGCACATCTTAAAAGTCCTTTATTTCTTTTTAATGAATAGTACCTGTGCTCTCCAAGGCAATATACTCGGCTTGATAAATCCCTTCGCCAGTAGTTCTTGCAGTTGACCTTTTAGTTCTTCAACTCTGATAGGGCTATCATATAAGATGTCTTATATATCGGAACTATTTCAGGTTTCAACTCGATTGAAAATTCAACTTCTGTAGGAGGGAGTAGTCCTGGCAATTTCTCGAATACTTTTGGGAAATTGTCTACCACTGGTATTCCTTGTACTTCCTTTGGCTTAAGCACTAAGTGCACTAAATAAGCCTTGGCACTACTTGCCAAAACCTTCTTGACTTGCAATGATGTAATCATTCTTGGTATTGATCATAATTGACTGTATTGGAATACTCTGTCTGTTGTCGGTAAGGGTGTAACTGGTCTAGTTTGGAAAAAAATTGGAGCTGAACTGGTATGCACCGGTTTTGAAAATTAAAAAATCTATATGGACCAATTCATCATCGAAACTGGAACTTTCAGTTTTTTTGATTTTGGTGCGGTTCGGTTTTGTTTTCCAGTTTACCCTTTACATGCGTAGCACTACATATATTTAGTACTATAATTTTTTCAACACTAAATTTAATTGTAATAATTTAATATTTATTATTAACAATTACTAATTCATTAGTGTCTTATTATATTAGTATAATATAATAAATATCTAACTTATTAGTGAGATTAACTAATTAGTTATTAGTGAGATTAATTTTTTAGTAATAAAATTAATAGACGTGAATAATAAAATTAAAATTTCATATTATATTAATTAGTAATTTAGAATATCATATATAATATAATATAATATATATAAAAAAAATTTATATAGAATATAAAATATTAAAATATATATATACTAGTCCAGTTCCGTACCGATTTGAAAACTGGTTTGAATCGAACTAATTTAGGACTAGTTTCGATTCTTAAGAACTGATACCAAACCAAACCAGTTACGAACCATACCCAACCCATCGGTTCGGTCCAATTTGGTTGGTTCGACCTGTTTTTCAATTTTTTTTTACACCCCTACCGATTGGTAGTGCTATGAAAACTTTTTGTTGCATTGACTCCACCCAAAGGCTAGTTATCCTGGCAAACATAGTAGACACGAATGACTGGGGCACACCCAAATCAAATAAATTACTCACATAGTATTCAAACATCTTAACTTGCCCTGAAACGACATAACAAAATTGACCCTTTACAACTATGTTCCTCAAATTACTATCTAGCTAAGTTTAGGGTTTTGTGTCTGTGATGACCACATCGCAAGTAGGACTACCACAATGAGACTTCTAAGAAATTCTAGTAGGCTAAAATTCATAACAGTACTATTAATGAGAGACAATGATGATGAATATGCATGCACAATTTCATGTAAGTGAATCAATGAACACACATAAATACATGGTGAGGAATCACACTTCGGTCAGAAACACATGTATTAATGCCTCGTGGTGAGGAATCACTGTTTGAATAAAATTCAAAGATATAAGAACAGCGAGGAATCGCCCTCTTAGCAAAACTTATGTATGCATTCCATTGCCAAGATGAGGAACCACCCTCTTGTCTAGTCTCATAAAGTTTACAATATCTCATAATATAAATCGCAGCAGAAAGTCGTTCCACCCTTTTGACTTGGAGACTTCTACTTGACTAATGTGTGAGCTCATTTACTAAATCCAAACCAATCGACTCGGAAAAACATTCAACCTGGTCAACACACTCGAAGACAACAAACATGTTCAAAGCAGAGAATCTCTCTACCCAGTCAACCGACTCGAAGACACCATGCATGATCAACCTGAGGAATCTCTCTACGCGTGTTATCAAGTGAGGCTAGTACGGCGACGCTCCACCCTGATCGTCATAGGGAATCTCTCTACCCATATGAAACTCGTGGCAATGTGCCGTAGGAACAGTGTGGGGACTCCTCAACCCATCCATGATGAACAACACACGATAAGACTTAATAATCAGAAACCACAACATCATCAATTTGCATAATTCAAACTCATAATCTCAAAATCACTGCATAAAAATAATCAATATATATAATGAAGAAGATATATTATTTGCATGTAAAAAATGGAGGGTTGCAAAATATGCAAAACCTAATTTTATGATATACTCACAACATTAACCCACATTCTCAGTATGGTCATAGGAGTTAACTTACCTGAATAGTATTTCTATTGCTACAGTAGTGCTGGGGTTGCTCTTTCCATCGCATCCTTTGATGTCACTTGTTTTCTCAAAGATTCGGATTGGATGCAAGGGTAAACACTTAACAATCATAAAAGTGAGATTTTGGCTTTTATCAATTGTCTTTTAAACGAGGATACCGCTAGTTGTCTCTCTGGCATCCGCCTAACTCTAGATATGCTCGAATAGGAGACATTCAATCTCGTCCATCCATTTGCCCTCTAACCCTGTAGAGACTAGCGAGAACAAGGTGTGCCCATCCTCTGTAGTTTGCCTTTGTTCAAATCATGTGGCCCAATGAGGGTCTCCCATGTGGCACTAGACCATACCTATGAGGTCAAACGATATGTTTTGCAGGATCATAATCTTTTTTACCTAGCCTTACTCAAGACGTGACATATTGGAGTATGGGCCTGTGCGTACGACACCTGTCACCTCAGAGTACCTCCATATTATCTTGGAGAGCTCTCACATCCATATCATTCTTGTCCTTCGCCGTTGCTTGCCCTTGTACTGTAAGCCACTCTTTTTTAGAACTATCAGCCTCTTTAACTCTTCGATCTCGCCCTTTTACGGTTTGACACAGTGTTTGTCTGTCTTGCATAGGGTGCAAAGTCTTTTATCACCTAGTGTTGGATCATGTTAGCTAGACTTTCTATAACATCCTGCTCGCCTTAGTTTTGGTTTAGCAGTACGTTGCCTACCCAATTGCCTCTTCTTCGCCAACCCTATTGTCCTTGGAGGGGATCCCTTCCCTTATTTAACTGTAGTCCTCACACACTCTCTATCTCTCACTCTCGACTTTCTCTTTGTAGACTATCATTCCACCAATTGCCCAGAACTATAGACCGACTATCTAACAAGCAGCTGCTCCTCGCTTCCCGCCATCCTCATCGCTGATGACCCAAACCATTGAACCAAATGCAGCTCAACCGACTCTAGACCGATTGGTTCTCTACCTTCTCTTTGATCTACACATCGGTTTGGGTTACTCAAAATGGGTGGTCGGTCAGTTTCGGTCTCGGACCGAAACCGTGCACTGATCAATTAGTTTGTGAGTCCTAGGCTAAGGGATTACACATGCACTCTTGCCAAAAATCATTTCTCGAATGTATTTTTTTTTTTGAATATAAATGAAATATATGTGGAAATGGATACTAAGTACAAACCAAGACCAGCATCAATACATACTTGTTGAAATTGAAAGAAACGTATTGCACTTACATATCCTTTAGAAATCAAAGGAAGTGTGTCTTCTGATCTACTAGATCAATATATAATATAAGGCATTTGTTAGCGTGATCTTCTTTTGTTTTGATTTTAACAAAAAGATTGCAAACTAATATTCAAATTTTGCCAAATTTTGTTTTGAATCTTCTTTTGTCAAATTTTAATTTTAATTTATTTTTAAAAAATTAAATTATATCATATGAATGATGTGTGGTGTAAAAATATTTAAATAGAATTATTCTTAATATTTTGATTTTTTGTGCACTTGATTTGCCAAATAGACCCGAGAAATACTTCCGTAAATGTGCCACCTTACAAGCGATCAACCAATAAAAACAAGCTCCAAAACATAAGCTTGTGATCTGGAAACGTAGTAACTGCAGATTAAATAGGATAGGTGGCCTGTTCTATTAATCACTCATTTATTAGAAATGTTTTATAGGAAACTAATGTACATTAATTATGAGTGGGTGATTTCTGTCGGGCATTCATGAACACCTTATTTCCGAAACAGTAACAAAAAGGTAAGTACTGGTCCGCGTTGTTTTCTTTGGGCTTCTTCCCGAGCGTGTAGCATAAGTCAGTTTTACCTAATGTATTATATATTAATAATGATATATACTGAGTCTAGCGTACTTTTTTTTATAAAAGAATGGATCTTACCATAAAAAAAAAAAAAATTATATATTTAAGACTTACAAAAATGATCATTTTTGTATTAAAAATTTGCACAAAATTTATATATTTAGGACTTATTTCTAACGTTACTCTTTTATATATATAGAGAGAGAGACTATAAAAGATTTTGATGTATAAATACTTTATATTTAATTAGGCTAGGATAAATTTGGCGTGGAATTAATTATTTTCCAATAATTAAGAACGACGGCACATGAATTAGAGTTTAATTAGGAGTCAGGCGCACATGAATTAGAGTTTTATTATTATTTTTTATCAATTTTTTACTGTTATTTATTATTATTTAATATTTTATATATATTTTTTTATTAATATTTACAGAATATCTGAAAATATCTCACTATTCAAACGTAACTTAAGACTTTAATTTGTATTTTGTAGTGAGTGTCATCATTAAATTAATAGCAGATATGTAAATATATATACTTAGCAAAACAGAAAAAAAGGCTGAGATATATATAAATGTAGAAAAATGCTAAATATATTTAAAAAAAAAAAGAAATAAAATAATAAGGTTTTATGAATAAGAAAACTGACAAAATGAATTTTATAAATAAAATTCTAAATACAATTACCTGCTGGCCGGAATGGATGTATGCAAATTAATTCCAAGCTTTGAAGTGGCCGCCATGCACATGAACGTACATAATTATAAATTGTCTAAAATTTTTCAATTTAGTTTCTTAATTTTTTGCATTAAATGAACAGACATATATGCATGCATGCACAGATCATGCCCCTACAATGTGTACATATGTACTGTTCTTTAATTACTTCGGAACCCCTAGCTAGCTGGTGCACATGAACGAACAGTACTAGGATGTCACATTACATGATACATGATCATGCGATGTCTAACAAGAATTTGTCGGCCTTTCAAAGAGAGGACAAATTAAAAGCAACGTGCAGAAAATGCAAGAAATTATTTAAAGCACACCAGCAGCTTAAATCTCGTACGCGCGCCGACATTCCGTCATCTTGTGATTAACAATGAGAACGATTCATAGTTTCTTCTCAAAAACAATTTTAAGGATGTTAATCATGTATTCATTCAGAATTTTATCAAAAACACGAGTCTTGATTTGAATCTCACGTGTAAAATATAATTGTTTCTCCTTTAAATATGATTAGCAAGAAACATGTTCTGTACTACGTACCAAAAGCAAAAGTGAACACAAGACTCTCTTTTTTTTTTTTTTTTTGAAGGAAATAGTTTCATTTCATTAATAAACCGAAGTTACAACTGTTGACTACTCAGTATATGGAAAATCAATAACTTTAAGTCAATCTACGCAGCAGCTCGGGGGCTTCCCCACACACAAATTGCTTTGTAGCGGACCTTGTCTGAACTTCTTAAACTTTCTCAAACCAGAGAAAGCGTTCTGTAAACCAGAACTTACAGGCCATCTCAATCTTTCCAAGAGGAATTGAGAATGGGACACAATGGATAATAAATCTAAAAGCTTATTTCTACTAAATAAATAACTAAAATAAACTAACAAAATTACATCTGAACACAACAACACCAAATAGACCACAACACCAAACAGACCACAAGCACTGGTGGAGCTCCGGACGACACACCCACCGCTGACATCGGCATCTCGAGCCCAGACTGAGCGAGCACCCACCGCTGACATCGCTCATCATTCTCGAGCAACACTTGCCCCGGATCACGTCCGATCCAGGAGCACAACACCTCGCTCGGATCGACAAACAACAGCAAAAACCATAAGAAACTAAAACAGAAACCAAATATTGAATCGGAAAACACAAAAACGAAAAGAGCCAAACAACAGAGAAACGGATGAACAGTGCAAAAGATCCAGCTGAGAAGCGAGCGGGAACTGTTCACTAGGAGGAAATGCCGTCGATCAAACTATGAAGGCCCGGAGTCAGAGGGTCCACCGAAACCGATCGTGGCTTCGGCAAAGTCCTCCCCAGAGAAGCGTGAAGGCGACTCGCCAGCTAGGATCAAAGCTTCGTCCCGCGCGTGCGGGCAACGCACCACTCCGATGGACGCCAGATTTGAAAGGCTTGAAGATCGGCGACTCGGCGTCGTGCCGGTGAGGTGCGTGTAGATGGACAACGTCTGGAAAGGCTCGAACGGCGATCCTCCCTTATTTGGCTTGACAAAACGAAACAAACACCAAAAACACAATACGAAAATAAAATAGACAGAGGGGAGGGGGAAAGGAGCCGAAGCTCCCTCCCCCTCACGTTAGAGCTTGAGGTTGGAGAGTTTCTGAGAGAGGGGAGAAGGTTTACTCGGGAGAGTTTCTGAGAAAAGCCGGGTCTTTCTAATAGATTACTCGATCTGTCGAACACAAGACTCTTTCTCATCGATAAGATCAAAGAATGAAAATGAATTTGGCCCACAAGAGTTTCTAAGGAATCTATTACCTATGAAATGAAAACATGGACATGATTCATGATGTGGTAGTGAATTGTGAGGGTCGGTCATCCAAATATACGTAAATACATGATTCTATCATGATATATATAGATATTCAAATATAATAGATTTGGGTATTACTATATGAAAAATTCTATTGATTATCAGTCCTAGTACACCACACATCTGTTAAGGAAAGTAAAAAAAAAAGATAAAAATAAAAATTTACATTAATATGTGTGTAGTATAAGATTGTTTAATAGAAGAACTCATACTATATATAGTCTTTGAATGTATAAGTTTTGTTTACTCGTTTTGAAAAAAATAAAATCTATTATTTATGTACTTTTTTAAAAATGAATGGATGGAATTTACATAACCTATAAGATTATATAAATCATTTCTCGAAAGATTTTATGAAATTGGATTTGGAGTACAATCTGTTTATTTAAGATAAATTCTACATAGAAATTTTACACTACACACATTTAGTATTTAAATATATTTGTCATTTTTATATAATCAACATGTAATTTGTCATTTTATCTTAATGTTTAAAATATGTGTGTTTAAATAGAATGATAAAAATGATAAATTATATATTAATTAGATAAAAATATATAGTGTAAAACTCTTTTATAGCATTTTTATTTATTTTATAAATACACACATATTTCGTGCGTTCAGTCCTTTAGCACCCATCTCCTCTTTTTGAACGGTTAATAAGGTCTATTTAAAATATAATAAATTATTTAATTATTTAAATCTCATAATAATATTATTATTAAAAAATAATATTTTATTTAATTTTTAATTTTTATTTAAAATTATCTGATCTTATCACGCTGTCAGAAATTAAACCGCACCTTAACGTTCGAGCTTTGGCAGCTAGAGAAACGTTTTTTTAATGACATGATAAGGATCCTCGTTATGTATGTTTCGGGTTTCGTGTCGGATGTAGCCACAGTACTATTACCTTTTGTTCGCATACGTATCAAACATATGGACCTATGGTGTTGAAGAAGTGCGGAAAGTCGTCGTTTCATATGGTTTGGCAAGTAGCAAGTACTGGACAGCAATTTAAAGAGCAGAAATGCTTGGGACATACACGTGGCTGTCCACTGATCTCATCATCGTTAACTGATAATTCCTAGCAAGCAACGAAACAACAAGGAAATTAAATTACTTCATTTCTTTAGATGTGGCCGAGATGCAATCTGTTTATATGTGCAGTGTTTATCACCTGACTGATGGATCGACAACATCATAATTAATAAATAAATCATAAACTTACCTTGTATACATAATACTTATCCACTTTTGTCTTGTTCCGTCGACAACATTGCGCGTCTCTCTCGTACTCTCTTTGCATGCTCGATCAGATAGTTATTCACGACTTGTGTCATGTACCCTACGTGGACATGCATGAAAAATGCGTTTTAGACGATAAGATGAGATGAAATGAGATGGTTTTATATGAATTTAATAAAATATGATTAAAGTATTATTTTTTTAATAATATTATTATTTTAAGATTTAAAAAAATTAAATTATTTATTATATTTTATATTAGAATTTGAAAAAATTATAATGATGAGATGAGATGACTTGACTTGAGATCACTTTTCAATCCAAACAGACACTATGCATCTGCAACTATTTTATAATTAATTTACATTTTATTTTAAATTAATCAATATAATTATGACACTTTATTAAAAATATAATTTTAATTTTATTTACTTATCATTCATTTTAAATAAATAGTAAACTAATTATAGATTAAGGTACATTTTGAATAGTGAGATAAAATAATTTTAGATGAAAATTAAAAGTTAAATAAAAAATATTATTAGAATATTATTTTTTAATATTATTATTATTTTAAGATTTTAAAAAATAAAATTATTTATTATATTTTATATAAAAATTTAAAACATTTATAATAGTAATAAGATAAGATCTAAACATTTTTCTTATCCAAACGAACTATTCCTAAATGGCTGTTGCTACGTCATAAACGATTTTTTTTTTTATCTTTTTTTTTACTATTTTTTTAAATTATTTCAATATTTTTTAAAATTAAAAAAATTATATATTCATATAAAAATATTTATTTAATAATTGAGTAAAAAAAAATAATTTCGGTAGATATCTTCTGTCGGCATAGTGTTTTCCTTAATAAATTTATCATTTTCCGACCATAATTTCAAGCATGTCTGTCTTTATCTATGTGCGTACGTATAACAGCGAATTGCATCAAACGTACTCCTAGTATAAGCTAAGAAGGGCTGAAGGGGGCGCCGCTACGATTAGCACTTTTTGTCGTCTTTTTGCGATGAGCATTTTTTTCAACGAAAAGATCGATAGGGATAAATGGTACGTACGTATGTGATAATGAAAAAATTTCCTCAATACTTATCGTTACATTTGACTGTTCAGTGTTTTTTTTTTCTTTTTACTTAACGGTAAAAGAAATGATTTTAAATATATTGATATATTTTTTTATTTTTTTAAAATATTAAAAAAATATAAACAGAAAAATAAAATAAAAATTACAAAAATAACTAGCGATATAAACACGATGCTACTCTACCGCCTATAGTAGTCCGTTCTAAGTTTTTGTTAGGCTAAATTCATCATTTTATTTATTTCTTTTGTTTAATTTATTTTTTGCTATTATTTTAAAATATTTTTAAAAAAATATAAAAAAAAATATCAATACACTAACAGTTACTTTCTTAACTATTAAATAAAAAAAAATTTAAAATTAAAATACATAAAATTTTAAAATGAGGGACAAGTTAAATGGGCAAAGTATGATTATTTTTATTTCTATCATCGGCCCCTTGTTTTCTCAATTACAGCCAAATTAAATGAGTGCATGCATGGGAGTCTATTCATAAAGAAAAATAAAAATTTATAACAAATTATTTAGAATGAAAATAACGATTTATGATAAAAATAGACTTATATTAACAGAAAATAATTATTTTTATTAAAAATAACTGATAACAAATAAACCATATTTTTAGTGCATATAGATTAAGTTGAATTAGCATTAAATAAATATTTATATTTTAACTTTATTACAATTATAAGTATTTCATAATAAGTAATTTATACCATCTCGCGGGAACTAGGGATGAATTCCTTTTTATAAATTTGGAGAGACTGAATATTTTTAGTTCTACAATAAATAATAGAATTGGAATTAGAATTTTCTTATTTGTTTTCATAATTCTTATCAACTCATCTCATCTAATCATTATAATTTTTTCAAAATAAAATAAACAATTTAAATTTTTTAAATTTTGAAACAAAAATAATATTAAAAAAATATTTCAATAATATTTTATTTAACTTTTAATTTTTTCAACTCATCTCATCTGTGAAAATAAACGAGACAGAATATTTTTTACAAGTAATAAAACACTGAATAAGAAATAAAAAAATAAATTTGATAAGTACCCCTTGAGCCGCCACCGACACGAACCGGCCGGCTGCATCAGGAACCGGTCGGAACTGGTGGAGAACCAACTGGCGTGCAATGGAATATTACAGAAACCGACGTTTAGCGATTCGGTCCTGATTTGAAACTGGGCTAGACATCGACTGATATAATAGGTTTTTTTTTTTTAATATACCTTAAGCAAAACAACGTCGTTCCACTTAAGTTTAAATGGAACGACATTGTTCTATACCTATAAGTATACGATAGATAATAGAAAAAACGACGTCATTTTATTGAGGACGTAAGAAAAAAAAAAGTCTGAAATGACATGGAACGACGTCGTTTTGGTATGGGGTCTTCTTCTTCCTGACCTTCTTCCATTTCCCGACTCCTCTACAACTCTCTCTCTCTCCTCTGCAACTCTCTAACTCTCTCTTTCTCAGTAGAATCTCGCCGCTAAGGGAATCGATGCAGATCGAGAACCGCCAGAGAACCGTCTCGATTGGTTTCCTCCTCCCCATCGATTGGTCTTATTCGGTTGTACCACCAATTTTTCAGATATCGGTCAGCGTCAATTTTACCTGAAAATCATACTGAAAATGTCGGTTTTCATCCATAATCATTATACCCCTACGTTGAAATTTGATACTCGAAAACTCCTATTGAGGAAGCAAATCCATGTTGTAAATGTATAAAAGTCCTTTTGATTGACTTAGGACTCATTTTGTTATGTAGTTTAAATAAGATTAGATAAAATCTTTTGTTAAAAATTAAATAAAATATTATTATAATATAATTTTTATTTTAAAATTTGAAAAATTTGATTATTTATCATATTTTACAAGAAAATTTAAAAATTTTTTGATGATTATATAAGATGAGATGAAATAGTTTGATTTTGAATAATCAAACTAGCCCTCATGTCAGATTGATTTCGAAATAATAAAAATATCACATTTTAAATAATAAGTTTGAAAAAAAAAATGTTGAGAATAAGATGTAAGTTTGGATAATGAGTTAAGATAAAATGAGTTGAAATGAAAGTTAAAAGTTGAATAAAATATTATTAAAATATTAATTTTTTAATATTATTATTATTTTAAAATTTTAAAAAAATTGAATAATTTATTATATTTTATATAAAAATTTAAAAAAATTATAATATTAAGATAATATAGATAAAATGAGTTGAGAATTCAAACTAATCTTAAAAAAATGACTTCACATAATAGACTACTAGCTTATAGGTTAGTTAATTGATTACTGTAGCTTAGCTTTGATCGGTCTGAACCTTACCTCAAAAAAGGGAAGAAATCGTCTGAACAGAAAGAAAAAGAAAGAAACAAAATTGTCTGAAGGAGATCTAGGAATCGTCAAAGGCACAAAAGCGCGTGCATCTTTACCGAACCAGAAAGAAGTAAGCGTTACGTAGTGACTGCATGACCCTCGCCCGACGCGGGGCCCATGCAAATGATAAAAGAACTGTTATCGATTGCGCGCTTTCACAAAAGACCTAAACATATTCCCGATATTTCTCCTACTCTCGCGTCGCACACGAACCTCGACACTCGCCTTCGATCCATGCTTCTTGATCTACTATTGACCCCAACTTACTAAAAATTGACCCTGCGTCAGCAAAGTATTCCATTCGTTGTGTACGGATGCATATGATGATTCCAAAGTTGTAACTTTGTTCATGGAAAATGCTAGTTACTCTCTGTATTTGCTCCGAAGTTTATCGTTAATGTATTTTTCATTTTTTTTTCCAAATGTTTAAAGAAGTTACCATTAATAAAATTGTGTATATTTTTTAATGTTTAAAAAGATGTTAACAAAAAAAAAAAGTGAACGACCTTTAAGCCCAACAATAAGAACTGGACGGCGTATAGCATGATTGTATAAAAATATACAATAATTAATTATAAAAATAATCAATTAATAAAAATATAGAGATAGCGCCATTTTTATAATTTTTCGCGCAATCAAAATTTTATAAAATAATTTATAAAAATAATATTATTTTACAGATATATCTTTAGTTTAAAAGATGATTGTATAAAAAAGTATGTGTATCATTATTTAGAAGTAATAATTCGTATTCACAAGTCGTATTTGTGTCATATCAAGTTTTGGACATTTGATTATGTAGGTTAATCTGAATACAATTTGTTAAGTTAAATGGATAAGATATTCAAATCTTAACATGACCTATTTAAATAATAGGAAATAGGACACAACTCTTCTTGACTCATTTAGTACTTAATTAGAAACGAATTAACATGACGTGACCAATTTGAACCCGTTTTATGTAAATGATTTGAACTTATCCACATAATCTATTTGACTCAATTAACATAATTTTACATAAAAGTTAAAATTAATATTTATTAGTTGCCACAATATCTAAAAATAATAATAAGTCCTCGTTTGGTTACACAAATGAAATGAGAAATCTGTTAATAATAATAAAATAATTTGTAAATAGTAGTGAAATTAGTTAATATTTATTGAATAAAAATATTATAAATTTAAAATATTATTAAAATATAATTTTATAATATAATTTTTATTTTTGGATTTAAAAATTTTAATTTATTTTTTATATTTTATTTGAAAGTTTGGGATAACTGTAATGATTAGATAATAATTAGATAAAAAAATTAAAAATTTAAAAATTTGAAATTGAAAAGTATTTCTGTTTTATTGGTGTTTAGATGCTGAGATGAGATGAGATCATCTGTGAAACTAAACGGAGCCAAAGACTATCTATTAACAAAAAATATCAATATTATTAAGATTTTAACATATAATAACACCAATATTACAAGCTTAACAATAATAAATATTAACATAGGTCCAAAATTAGAATCTTAACAATAAAAATATAAGCATATTGTAAAAATATAAGCACATTTCAAACATTCTACAACTAGTTTTGTAACTTTGATTGTTTTATAAAATTGAAATTATTTTTTAATAAATGATACAATTTTATTAATTAATTCAAAATGAATTATAAAACAATTATAATTGTGTGTGTTTAAAAAAAAAAAGAAAAAAGAAGAAGAAGAAGAAACGACGGGGCCCGCTAGAGAAAAACCTTTTTTTTTTTTTTTTAATAAGGAAACACACGTCTCGACGTGATATTAAAGAATCGATACATACATAATAGAATGAAGAGCAGCGCATTTACTCTGTCTCACGTCAGAAATACCGTTCTCTCTCTCTCCCTCTCTCTCTCACTCACTCACGCACATGATTACAGATCAGGCTGGGATTGCCATTACGAGTTTTTGCACTTTTTAGCTAAATTGTTCTATGGGGCTTTGATTTTCTAGGGCTTATGTAGCATTTTTACTGTACTTTGTCCCTAATTTTCGATGTCGTCTGCTTCGTCGTCCTCAAAGGTGTGCTACAATTTGGACTGCAAGGAGTTGAAATCGGAGCGGCCGAGAAAGGGCTGGAGGCTCCGAACCGGCGAGTACGCCGAGCTCTGTGATCGATGCGCGTAAGCGAACTCTTTTTTCTCTGTTTACTGTTTGTTGACTGTTACAGTTGCCTTTGCTCCTTTTTCACCTCTTTTTGGATTTTAAGGTTTAGCTGGCCGTAATTTTGAGGTTTTGGAGTATGGTGGATTATTTTGAGCTTCGAGTCTGTTGCGTGGTGATGGCGTTCTTGTATAGTGGTTTTGGGGATCCTTTTTTTCTTTCTGTTGCAGTTGGGTGGATGTGGTTGTGGTTTTGTGCACTACTTTGGAGCTGAGATTCGGCTTGTTGGAAGGAAAATTCGGGAAATTAGGTTTGGGTTTTATGTGTTTGCTGGTGTGAAGTTTGATTGAGAAATCTGGATAATCTACTTTTGTATTTACGATAGTGCACTCGCAAGGTTACGTGAAGAACGGGAAAAGTTATATTTTTGGGCAAAATACGCCTTACGTAGAATGGCTTGTCTTAACGGGAAAATAGTTCCTGTCGTTATTTTCTGGAACTTTTAAAGGGATTTCTACTTCTGTGAACTTTTTGATGCGATATCTATATGGTAACTAGTCGATGTGCATAATTTAGTCCGGGAAGATCATCCGTATGTGAGTGTAATTGTATAATTCCCTTGAGATTTTCTCTCTGGAAATGTAGTCGGTGAACAGAATTAAAAACTGAAGCTTTTACTGCGTATTTCCCTTTTTATTGTATTGCAATCAATAGTTGCCTGCGTGCTTTGCTCCTGCATAATTCCAAGTGGTTTTTAATTAATGCAAGTGCTTCTATAAATTTCTCTTTCTCAAGGGTTTTTCTTAATTCTGAAGCTCTCTCCAAAAGTAGAATATTGTTTATGTTTCGTGCACTGTTTTTTTTTTTTTTTTTTATAAGCAGTTTGGTGCACTGTTTGAAATATTTTCATATTAATTCAGTACTTGATGAGCAGAAACTAGCGGATGGTAAATCAGTGCACCTTTTATCGGTCCAATTCTCAGATGACCTGTTCCAATTCCCAGATGACCATTCATCGCCTTAACCATTGTCCTTCTGCTTTTGAATTTGGCATGTGATTATCGCCCTGTTTTTGTTCTCTTGGAGGATTCTGCATTCTGAGTTGTATCTGGAAGGTCAATATAAAATTTTTGAAGTTCAGGACATTCCCCGTCTCAATCCTCAAAATGTTTTTAACTGAGTCCATTTATCTTGGAGTGTATATTGTGAATGGATGAAACCGATCCAATCTCTAATCATGCTTCTTCTGGGACACTTTTTGTTTTGAAATCGAAGACTTTGCATATCATATTATATTTTTCCTCCAGTATTTAGGGATAAGAATAATTTGGTCCATGAAAGCATAGTGTGATTAATTATTTAAGAATTGCCTCCTGTCTTCTTCTTCTTCTTCTTCCTCTTTATCTTGGGGGGAGGGGAAGAGGGAGCAAAGCTGATAATGTCTGTAGTGCGAAAATTGATGTAGGAAGTGGCTAGTATTTGTAGAATAATTTATCTCATAGAGAGAGAGAGAGAGAGAGAGAGAGAGAGAGAGAGAGAGAGAGAGAGAGAGAGAGAGAGAGAGAGATTACATCATGTCTCTCCTGCCCACTTATTTTCCTTTTCTATCATGGAGCATTTGACTATTTTTTATTAATTCTTCATACCATGATATTACATCGTAAATTCTTGCATTTATAGTAGGTTATGTTTCTTGCACAGCACAAGTTCTGGAATTTATTGAGATTTTATAGTTAGGTACTACATTGGATGCATCTATTTACAAGCAAAACTCTTGGTTCTGATAGAATAAGATATGCAAATCATTTTGTAATTTTATGTTTGCCATTAACTTTGTGTGCCTATTTTTGATAAATCTTCAATTACTTATAAATTATTGACCGTGAAGATGAATAATTGTTTTATTAATGAAGGTAGCCATTTTGGATGGTTGTTGGTAGTTTTCTGAATGGAGAATCATGAAGAATTTGATTTGAAAGAAGCCCTTAGCCTAACTAATATTTTGTTATGTCCTTATCTAGTAATATAAAAACGATCTCTTAATCTAATGTTTTGTGATATCTTTATCCTAACTCTAGTTCTACGTGACACTAGTTCTATTTATGAGGAAGGAAGATTCTGTGAGACTTTCCACGTGACTGCCAATGGTTGGAGGTGTTGTGAGACTTGTGGGAAGGTGAGCTGGCAGTTTTCTCTGGTTATTAATATTCTTTAGTGGAGTGGTATGGTAGGTGTCAAATTTGTATTTTGAGTTCTTAAAATCCCATTTTTAGATTTCTTGTATAAGTTCTAATAAGTAATCTTATTTTGCAGCAAGTTCATTGTGGATGTATTGTTTCAAGTCATGTATTTACATTGTTGGATCCTGGAGGGATTGAATGCATGAAATGTGCAAGAAAAAATGTCCTTTGGGTACGGATTTATTTGGCTTTTCTAATCTATATATTATGTGCTCTTATGATTGTTTTCTTTTTTCGTTCACTGTTTATGGTGCCTTTTTTTTACACTCACAAATTATTTCCCTTGGTAATTTTGACAATGCATCGTCACTAGCCTTTGATTGAGAGTATTTCACTAATTTTTGTTATTCAGACCATTGACTGATGTTGTACGACTGTCAAGTTCAGGAAAAAAATTACCCTAGTCAGACTAGTGGATGGCCTATAGAAGTAAGCATGGGACTTCCTCAATGTGATGCTCGTATGCATGATTGATCTTCGTGCACTAAATTTTAGCTTTGAGCAATGAATTTAAAACTGTTACATTCATTCAATAAACCGTCCTTCCTTTTATTGCTTGCAGAATAGGAGAAGAAATGTCTAGGAGATAGTGGCAGTAATTTAAGGTTCTTGTGCAAAGTTTGTGTCAAGGTTGGCAAACAGAAAAAAATATGAACAACTTGTGTACAAAATTTAATTTGTTAAGAGAATTGAAATTAGTTTTCCTTATTCTGTCTGATAAGAATCAGCAAATGAAGCCCTACTACTACATCTGTATTCAATATGGCAACCTTACAATCGGTAACAAGCAACAATACTTACATTTGAAGTGATATTCAATATGTGCCAGATGCATTTGGTGTACTGTCAATTTTGTTATAACTATGCACTCCATAATATATTTCAGACATCAAATCCAGCATGGCCAACATCTTTGTGTTTTAACTCCCTTTTACCTGAGAGACTTAAAGACCTATCTGTCAAAAGTTGGAGTCATTTGGCTGGATCAGGTCCTGTACCATGGCGGCAAGCACCGAGTTTGTTCAATTCTTCTATACCTGCACAGGAGTTACAGTCAAGGGTGCCCTATGAAGTTGACATATCAACTGGCACCAATAAACTTAATGGCAGTGAAAGATTACCTAGCTCTTCCCTAGAAAAAAAGAAAACTGATGATTTTCCTGAAAGATTGATGAATGGAAGCCTGAAGCTTGGTGCTCGGGAAATACTTGAAAATGGGAATGCAGGTACTCAATTTATTGGTATGTTTAAAAAAAAGTGGAAGAAATAAGCAAAAAGAACCAGGAATTTTCTGATGATTTGCGAAGTTCCTGCTTGCATACTGGTAAGAATTGTCCAGTAGAAATAATGTGAACATTTTTTTTTCAGGAATCAAGTGTGAGGAAAACCATAGTTCATGTTTGTCTCAACAGCCCCCCTCTTTAAAGGAGGATCCATCTACCCCAAAATTCAGTTTGACCGTACCTCATGCATCTTCAAATGAAACAAATGGTCAAATTGGGGTTAGTGGAACACATTTGCGAACAACTTCTACGCCTCTGCCAAAGCAATTTCATGGTAATTTACATGGTGGAGTTGAGTTGTCTAGTGAAGCTCAGGTTCGAAATGGAAGGCCTAGAGTAGATGCACGAGGAAGGAATCACTTACTTTCTCGGTACTGGCCCAGGTTTACTGATCAAGAGCTACAGCAAATATCTGGAGAGTATCCTTTTGACTAAATAATATGAACTTTTTATTTTAAAGTTCTGAAAATGAAACGAAAATCTTAAACTTTTGGACTACAGATTCAAATAATAAATCTATTGTGATTTCTGAATATGGGCTTGGCTTTGTTTTTCTATGGTTTAAGAAAGTGATAAAGATACAACCCTTTTTACAACTCTATTTTCAATTGAGGGCATTTTTGTAAAATAATAAAGTCTTTGTGCTGTGTCATCACTCTATGGTTTAAGATGCAATACCTGCCTATACTTTGTACTACCATTTGAGTATCATGTAAGCCTTAACCATGTAAGCTCGAATTCTGTAATTACTCCTTTATTTGAAAAAATGTTAAGTGCCAGTGATGCTGGGCGTATTGGGCGTTTAGTTCTTCCAAAAAAATGTGCAGAGGTGAGTCTGTTGGTTCCCCCGTTGAAGCCATGACTTTTTTCAGCATGTCTTTTCTTAAAGCACTTTATATTGGACAGAAAATACTCCTTTTCTCTGTTTTCTATTGTTGCTGTTGATGTGTTTGTCATGGTCAATCTATAGAAACTAAATAAATTGTTTATTCTTTGTGTGAAATAAAATGTTATAAGGAATAGGCATCTATTGGCGATCTTGTTTCAATTTCTAAGGCCTGGTTTGTTTTCACAAATCATCTCATCTCATCTGATCATTACAACTTTCCCAAACTCTCAAATAAAATACAAAAAACAATTCAACCTTTTCAAACCCCAAAACAAAAATAATATTTTATTCAACTTTCAACTTTTATCTCATCTCATTTGTGTAACCAAACAAGTAACAGTTGGACGCAAAGGCTTCCAGTCTGACAGTGCCCTTGCTTGACCATACTCTTTGCCGTTATGATGGTACTCCATTTTAGGATAATATGCTAGGGTAGTATTTTTCTTTTTTCTTTATTCTTGTTTGCTTAGCGAAGTATACAGAACATTGTATTGGTAGGGACATGAACAGTTATTTAACTGTAATAAGGGCAGTAGAGAACTTAGTTATATGATACTTGACGTGCTGTTATATATTATAGCATAGAAGTTCTATTTCATATTGTTGAATTAGCAGGGCTTTTTATGGTGGCTGTCATTCCTAGTACCATGTTACTTAGTGTAACTTGTTGTTTGAAAAGATTTACATTATGTTTGGTATAAGGGCAGTTTTGACCTTAACCAAATTTCTTCTTTAGCATGAGTTGTATGTGGCTAGGTGCACAACATGGATTGCTTGTTGGCACTTATTAAAAAAGTGATTGCTTGTTGGCACTTATAAAAAAAAGCTGATTGCTTGTTGGCAATTCACATTTACAGAATAAACTATTCTAAGTGGGCGTATTTGTTATATTTGTCAACTTTTTTATGCAGATGATCCTTTTATAACCATATTTACTCACCTTGAGACAGGCCTACTTTCCACAAATTTCTCAGCCTGAGGGATTACCTCTTAAAGTCCAGGATGCAAAGGGCAAGGAGTGGATATTTCAGTTCCGTTTCTGGCCCAACAACAATAGCAGAATGTATGTTTTGGAGGGGGTTACTCCTTGCATACAGGCCATGCAATTGCAAGCAGGTGATATAGGTAATTAACCAAACATCAATGGATAATTTCTAGCTTTTGGATGATTGATTGATAAATTTATATGGGCTGAATAGCACCTTATCATGCTTTAGCTCAGGATTAAATGTTACCTGTGGCCAATTTTCTTCCTTCTTGTTATTTTGGACTTGACTTTTTGCTGGCTTTGATTTACTGCAGTCTACATTTCAAGCATAGTTTTGCAATTTGGTCTAGCACTTATGTGCTAAAGGCTGCTTTTTAATTCATGTTTTTTTTTTTGGGAAGGAGATGTTGGCCTTCTATGTACTCGATTCATGCTTTTATGTTTGAGTTCATCTCCCTGGTTGGCATGGTGTAAACTCACCAATATGCAGTGTATGATTTCTTTATTTTCTTGCTTTTGGACTGATAAATAATTTTGTTTTCTCAGTAACATTTAGTCGGTTAGAGCCGGAAGGAAAATTGGTTATGGGATTCAGAAAGGCTTCAACTGCTCAATCATCTGATCAGGTTTTGCCTTATACAATAGCCTAGTACCACCATGTTCTTAGTTACATCTTTGTGTAAGAATGTAAAGACAATCAGGCATATGACATGGTAGTAAAATGTTCTTCAGCTGTTCAGTTAGAAGTGAGTACTTTATGCTTTAGAACTGCATTATTGCTCTTGATCTTCTGTTGGAGGGTTATCTAATTGCATACTTGTTAACCCATTGACCAAATTCAGAAATTCAATTATGTTATCTGTTTTCTTTGTCACATAAGTTTGGTATGGTAATATTTTGTAGTCTGTAAATATCTTTTTTGCATTAGATTAACGGGTTTAGTTTACAATTCTCATCATCAATTGTATATGTATTTTTGTCAACAGGACAATGAAACAGGTAAGACGGTGAATGGAGCTTCCACGCATGGAGATGTAAGTGTTACAAAAACCAAGGCTGGTGAAGTTGCTTTAATATTCATCTTGGAAGATGTAGTTCGGAATCACCTTTCTTTTCTTCAATCAAACAGGCTGAATTGGCGGATCCTAGTTCATGGTATAAAGTTGATAAGTCGGGATACATAGCTAAAGAAGTAATAGGAGGTAAATCGTCAATCTCTAGGAAGAGGAAGAACAGTACCTTGCGTCCAAAGAGCAAGCGCCTAAGGATTGAAAATGAGGACCTGATAGAGCTGAAGTTAACATGGGAAGAAGCTCAAGGATTACTCCGCCCTTCTCCTAACCATGCCCCCAGTATAGTGGTGATTGAAGGCTTTGAGTTTGAGGAGTACGAGGTACCTTAGTCAATGTTTGTTGGTATGGAGAGATAAATAGGAGTGCCTATGATTGCTTGTACATTTTCTTTAGCCAAATAATATTTCTTTATGGCCGTCAATGATCGCATGTGCTTCTGACTGCAATTTTGAAGTTTTTATTTATTTATTTATTTTAAACTATGTTGTTCATAACCATATCCTTTTCTTTTTTCCAACTTGAATAGCATGATTTGTGACATGCTCTGCTGGGCCTGATAATTGGGTGGTTGTCCTAGTCGGGACTTTGTTCAGGACAACCAGTGCCAATAAAAAAAAATGCAAAGAAGTTTGGTGGTTGGCCACTTGTTAGAAGATCTGACAAGTAAAGAACATGATTGATTTGGACGTATTTATTGATTTTATTCTGTTCCGTGATTCACAAGGATTCTCACCTTGAGTGTCTGGCTAGTAATGTAGTTGCTTTGTTATATAATTACTATTCCCTATTAGTGATGTAAAATTGCTAAAGTAACTAATTTTGATGCAGACATGACTCTTTGTTAGGGGGAAAAAGAAGGAATAGAGAAGAAAAGAAAGAACAAAGAAAACAACAGACGAAGAATTTTTATTTTTACCTATCCAAAAAAAAACAAAAAAACAAAATGAAGAATCTTGAAACAGTTTGGTGTTAGTCATACCCCCTCATACAGACTTCTCCTCAAACAATTTGGTGTTGCCACCAATGATCCCCATCATTTCTCATTTGTATGAAGAACAGATATCTTGATCTGGTATTCATTTTTAAATTTTACCATGAACAACAGAGTGGGCCAAAACACCCGGTAACACTCCCAATATTGAAGAGGGAAAGATAGAGCTTGATTCTAAATTTCTAGTGGCTTCTGTAGCATGTTCATTGTCTTTTTTAAGTGCTACTTTTCCTTGGCATTTCCCTCTATTTTGATTAATAATGGAAAGTTTCCCAATTTATGTGCCTCTATGTTTTGAGTTCTGACATCTATTATTACAGGACGCACCAATACTTGGGAAGCCGTCTATTTTTGCTACCAGTAATGTGGGGTAAATCACTTACATCTTTTGTTCCTAAGTCTCATGTTAATCCTTCTATACTACGGTTATTTTATCCAGTTCAAGCGTACCTTGTATGTTCTTTTTTGTCCCCCTAATTTTTGTGCCTGCCTTGTTTCAACTTGTTTTTCCTGGGTGAAAATGTCTGTTAGATTTCTGCTATAGGAAACATACATATATATTATTTTTAGGCATCGTGTCTCATTTCATTTTTTTTTGCGCAGTCAAACTGGTTTCTAACTGCTGTTCTAGAAAACAGTTAAACAGAATATTAGTTCAAAGTGATTGCTGTTTTTCCTTTTAGCTCTTCAGTTGTAAGCTCTCTCTGTATCATTATAGACATGGACTAATTATGTTCATTCTTTGAGCCTGGAAAATTCCAATGCTGTGTTTCATCTGTGTCAGTGAAAAGATTCAGTGGGTTCAATGTGAAGACTGTTTCAAGTGGCGCAAATTGCCTGCCAATGCTCTGCTTCCCTCAAGGTGGACCTGTTCTGATAACTCATGGGACCCAGAAAGGTACGGTTAATATTTCTGGTAACTCTGATAACTCATCTGTTTCTTAACTTTGCCACTTGTGTTTCCATCCCATCTACTTCACTTGGCATCTTATACCATCTTGTAGCCTGGAGGCTCTGATCAAATGAAGGATTTATTTGGGTTATGTGTGCTATTGGATTGCTAGTTCATGAGGCACATTCCAGATAAAATCATATTGTGTGGGTTTTTTTTTTGGTTCTATATTGGAGGACTTCAGATTCAGTGTGCTGTCAGAACTGCTTGAAAATATTCCAAATACATAAATTTGGCAAAGGATGTCAATTCCAGCCATTCTGCTAAATCTCTCTCGTTAAATCATTAGGGAAGTGTTGCTATACCTAAATATTACGATGTTGCACAAAGTGTCGCATCATTTTATCTATGCAAGGAGACTACTATTCCTTGTCTTATATGTTGGCCAATCTTCTCGTGTGTAAGAAACCAGTACATGCACAACAAAGCTAAAAAAGTGAAACTTTTAGAAAATTTTGAAAATATATGAGTTGACACTGGCATTCCCTTGATATGTCCGTGGTTCTCTCTGCTATCAGATCTTTGTGTTCGGCAGCCCAAGAATTGACGGCAGAACAGCTTGAAGATCTGCTACCACACTGTAATTTAGGTATGAATTACTTGAAACAAATATTGGATCTTTTTGTCCAATATAGACAGCTGACCAAACCATGCAAGACACCAACTAGGTTTATTGTCGTGCACAGTACCAGAGTTCAAGATTTGGGTTCTAGAGTTCAATTCTTTTTCCCTTCTCACTATCTGTGTGTGTAGTCGTGTTCCTTTAGTGGATTGGCTTTAATTCCCAATCATCAAATGTGCATTATTATATGGCAGCTGCTACCAAGAAAATGAAAGCTGCTAAACAGGACCTAGATAATGTTGAAGCTTTGGAGGGGCTTGACACTCTTGCAAACCTAGCAATATTGGGAGAGGGTGAATCACTTCCAGCATCCTCCCAAGCCACGACAAAACACCCCCGACATAGACCTGGCTGCTCATGCATTGTGTGCATTCAGCCACCTAGTGGAAAGGGTCCAAAACACAAGCAGACTTGCACCTGTAATGTCTGCCTAACAGTGAAGCGCCGTTTCCGCACCCTAATGTTGCGGCGTGAGAAGAAACAATCGGAGAAAGAAGCAGAAACAACACGGAAAAAGCAGCAACAGCAGCTACCATCGCCTGAGAAACTGCAGGATGACGATTCATTGGCATGTAGTAATACTGGAAATAATAGTCCAAAGCACATCAGAGAGGTCAATGATGTTTCTGATGATGAGCCTAACAGAATGAAGTCCTCTTCTCCTTTTAAAGGTCAAATTGACCTGAATATCCAGCCGGAGCGGGAGGAAGAGCTTTCTCCAGGTTCTGATTCTGGCAGCATGATGAAGTCACTGCAAGATGCAACTGACAGGTATCAGCAGAAATTGTCAAGCTCTGGTGGTAGTGGAAACTCATCTGGCAATCAGTCACAGCCTAGTGGAGATGGACCAGGGGGAGAAAAACTCAACAATCTCGTCCCCCTTGGCAACCATCATCCCGACGCCGAAGAAGACCGTCCTGCAACTTTGTCTTTAAAATCATCTGGATCCACTCCAGCAACTGGTTAGATTTTCGCATTTATGGATGTTGATCAGCGGCTGTGGAACTCTTGTTGGTTGATGGGGAAGTTTCTGTTGTAAATTCATCCATATCAACTTCTTGCATCTTCCCATCTTCGGGTCTGTACATAAGAAGAGGGGTGGGGAGCGGAGCGCCCATATGGTTGAGAAACCAATAATGTGCTACGATCTCCTCCTCTCTACACTAATATAACTATGACACCAAAAATGATCAGGTAGGGAGATAATTCTAATGCAACTTAAGCGGGTAGTTTATTGTGGGTTGAAGCTAATATAGTTTCTTTTTTAGAAGCTCACTTCTCTACCCTCATCTACATACTTTGAGGATGTAATTATATTGTGTTTTTTCGGCTCAGTATAAAAAAAAAAATGCTTTTTGGTAATTTAATTCATGTGTTGGTATTTTATTATCAAGTGGAAATTTTCAACTGCATAGAAAAAGTTGAAGTTGGTGTCATTTTGGGAGTCATTGGCAATGGAGGAGTCCCCACTCTATCATCTGTTGGCATGGTTCTCAGGTAGTGATTGAAAGTACCTCTTCAGGTAACAGGCTAGTAATAGTCCAAAACCAGACCCCTTTTTTTTTTGTTTCTTTTTTCCCTTGCAAATAGAACAGCCATCCATTTTTTAGTAGCATATTTCTTCTGATGTTTGTTTCTGGATGGCATTTTGTAACTTTTTAGTCGTCCATACGTAGGTAGGGTTAAAAATGAAAAGACTACTTAAGGAGTTGCTTGAGAATGATTTGACCAAGCTGACTCCGGCTTGAATCATCTATGAAATGAACTAATTATGTACAAAAATTGTAATAGATTGTTAAAAGAGAAATACTTTAGCCACAAAGATATTACATAAAAGTAAACTCACAAGCTGATGTAGCTTAATGCAATATATTGTAAAATTATTTTTATTGTAAAATAGATCTAATAAATTATATGAAGTCACATCAATTTGTAGATTTATTTTTGTATACTCTATTTGTGTATGTAGCACTTCTGATTGTTAAACGGTACAATTACTTAAAAACGAGGATATATTTAAAAAATGGTGTCAGTTTTATAAGTTATTTTATAAAATTGCTCCCTATTTAAAATATGTTTATATATATTAGCCTACCTAATTAGCTTAATTGTTATTATTTTAAGATGATAATTATTATTATTTTTTTATTTTTATGTCGAGAACCTCTCAAAAGCAAGGCCCTTCGGATCCAGTGCACTGCACGATCCAAGGTTTCTATACATGGAACTAGTTAAATAGTTGGCTTTTCACCAGGAAATGGGGTCTCAAAGGATTATTTGCACCTATGAGGTGTTGAACCTTAGACCTTGAAGGGAGTAATACCCCAAGACTAAGGCCTTCACCACTTGGAGTTGAAAATTAACTTATTATTAAATGAAAATTAATGAAAATGTAAAAGACTTCAGTAATATTAATTTTTTTATTCTCTTAAAAAAATAAAATAATAACACAGCTCGTGAAAAATCTTGTGCTAAAAAATGAATCGATTGTGAACATAGAATGTAGTTTAGTGATAGGCTAAAAACCCACTTCATATTCAAATAGAAACTAAATAGAATTTTAGCATTCATGGGCATGAATGTGATAACCACATGGAGTCTTCTTAGTATGAGTACACATTCCACTATCAACCGTCGTTCATAAAAAGGCTTTGAAATAAATTAATGAATTAAATCTAGTTGTTCATAAAGGCTAAATTTTATAAAAATAAATCTACAAATTGATGTGACTTGATATGATGCATCAAATTGTAAAGTTATTTTTATTGTAAAGTAGATCTAACAGATTATATAAAATCATATTAGTTTGTGGATTTACTTTTGTGGAATTTCTTTGTGGCTGTAGCATATTAACACAATTAATTCCAGTCCATAGACTTGATACTTGTAATATTCATAAGTAACAAGTTAGGCTGCGTTTGGTTCTCAAACTCAGCTGAGTTCAGCTGAATTCAGTCTAATTTTAAACTGACTCTAACATCCAAACACTCAACTTTCAAATTATTAAATTCATCCCAACTCAAAACCCTTTTACACGTGGAACCCACAACTTTTTTCAACTTAAAACATCTTTATACGTGGAACTCACAATATTTTTCAATTTTCCATAAAAAATACTAAATTTATCTTAACATTCAAACACACTTTTAACTCAGTTTAGATTAACTCCACATAACTCATTCTATTACTCAACTCATTACTATTTATAAAGAATTCAACTCAGTTGAGCTTAACTCAACATCCAAGCGCAACATTAGTTTTGCAACTCAGTTTGATGTTTAATTAAAAGAGGAAAGGCATATCCACCGGCTTTGACAATAATTGACTTACAAAGAAAATGAATGGGGTCATTAGTAGACCAAAGAAAAATCATTTTTTTAGCAATTATATGTAGTATTTTTCTGAAGGATCAAAAGTTCATGTCAATAGGTGTTGAAGTTTGTTCTAAATTAATTCTTCTGATAAATAAATTTAAAAAGATGATTCCTAACTCTAAGCAATCACATTATAATAATGCAATCACGGTTAAATTTTTTTTTTTACAAAAAAATGTCATGTCAAGGGAAAAAAAAAGAAGTAGAAGAACTTTCTTTCGGAAAAAAAGAGCAGCCAGCCACCGGCGGGCGCGCGGTGGCTGCTTCTGGCCGTTGCCACCCCCTCCCCCTTGGTTTCGGGTGTATTGAGGGTGTAGCAGATGAAGCTGCTAGCTGTTACGGCCCTACTATTTTCCCTGATTTTTTATTCTTTCTTACTAGACAATTCACAGATTTTAAAAAGGCTCAGCTTCTTTCTTCACCAAATCTAACGCTTTTTTTCGTCTTAGCTTTGTGATGGTACTATCCAGAAGATGAAAGGAAAACCTGTGATGTTTTTGCAATTAGAGCGGGGATTTTTGAGGTTGGAAGCAGCGCCAAACACAACCAAATGCCGGTTTTGCCGGAAAATAAACAAGAAACCAGGAGAATGTATAGAAGAAAAAACAGAGAGAGAGAGAGAAGAGAGGTTGATAGGATAGCCGACGACCATGTCAACAAGATTACTGGTGTCCAATGAAATAAAAAATGCCACTTTTTGATAAATGAACGAACAACCTTTGATAAAATTGGCTGGTTCTAATCTCAAATAAACTCAAGCCTCTAATACATCCAACACCGCCAAAAATAAGGAAACTTCGCCTTACGTACGTACGTTCGTTTCTTGCGACAGTTTTTGCTTTTTCCCACCTTCCAAAACCCCCAAAAACTTCAGTTATACGAGAAAAAAGGACCATATTATATTACTTCTTCAATTCTTTTAGATCGAAAGAACCCCATTTGCAGAAGTGAGAACAGTGGTTTGTAAACTTGAGCCAAGATGAACGACTTGTTCTCGAGCTCGTTCAAAAAATATACAGACCTGAAGCAGCAGGCTTACCTGGACGACATGGAATCCGGCAAAGAGAGTATCAACCTCGACAGGTTCTTTGAAGATGTCGAGAATGTCAAGGAAGACATGAGCCAAGTTGAGAGGCAGTACAGAAAGTTACAAGACGCAAATGAAGAGTGCAAGATCGTCCACAATGCTAAAACCATGAAAGAATTACGAGCCCGGATGGACTCAGACGTTGAGCAGGTCCTCAAGCGCGTCAAAGTTATCAAGGGGAAACTCGAAGGCTTAGAACGTTCCAACGTAGCTCACAGAAAACTTCCAGGATGCGGTCCAGGTTCTTCTGCAGATCGAACCAGGACCTCTGTTGTTAACGGGTTGGGGAAGAAGCTCAAGAACATGATGGATGATTTTCAGGGACTGAGAAACAGAATGACACTTGAATATAAGGAAACTGTGGAACGCAGGTATTTCACCATCACAGGAGAGAAAGCAACCGAAGAAACTATTGAGAATATGATATCAAGTGGGGAAAGCGAAAGTTTTCTACAAAAGGCAATTCAGGAACAGGGGAGAGGTCAGATATTGGATACCATATCAGAGATTCAAGAAAGACATGATGCTGTAAAGGAGATAGAGAAGAATTTGATGGAGCTCCATCAGGTATTCTTGGACATGGCTGCTCTGGTGGAGTCTCAGGGTCACCAGCTCAACGACATAGAGAGTCACGTGGCGCATGCTAATTCGTTTGTGAGACGAGGCACCGATAATCTTCAGGAGGCCAGGGAGTATCAGAAAAGCTCCCGGAAGTGGACATGCATCGCCATTGCCCTTGTTGCTATTGTCATAGTCGTCCTCCTATTTCCAATTTTAACAAAGTATTTTTTGCATCAATAGTGATTATAGGAAGAAAAAGAAAGAAACATTTTTCTTTTGTCAATCGATCTGAGAAAGCATGTTCTCTGGTTTCTATTCTAGAAGTTGAAAAAAAGGTTGGAAAAGGTTTGATTCCTATCTGTATAGAGTTTTGTCAATGTCTTAGAGTTGAATTGTGACACGAGAGGAGAATTGGAATTATGAGATTTGGTGAACTTCTACAACATTCAGGTATGTCACAAAGGAATTTCTTACCCAGATCGAGCTAGTACTGCGTAGTCTACATGAAACTCGTCTGCAGCCCCTCTTTCCTAAGAGCTTTGCATTTGTTTACATCGAGGTGCCATGGCAAAGGGAAATGAGGATGCGTCATATTTAACACTAGGAAGACATTAATGTAATGGCAATTTGATACGTTTCTTGAAATGCAATTTACATTCATGTGCTAGTTTTCCATCTCCTTTTTTCTCATTTTTTTAGTCGCAGATTGAAATGATACCGAAGTGAATTTTAACATGGAATATATTATTCTATATCCAAATGCGCAGACTATGGAAACTCTCAGGTTCTTGTTACTGAGACCTTTTAACCCTTTTTATGGGTTGAATCCATAGAAGTGGGACTCAAGGAAATGATCTTCGAATTACATGGAAGACCTTCAAAGTTGGTTCATCAGCGTCCCGGCTTATTATTGCAGGACAAAACTGCAGTAATATTCAAACAGAGCGCTAAATATTAAGTACGTATATATAGCAATCTGGCATTGGCTCAAAACCTCTTTAGAATAATGTGTTGAAGTTCAAGGAAGAAAATTCTCAAACACTTTGAAGGCTACCGGACTAAACGTGACATGGAGATAATAATTCAGATGAGCTGTCAAATGCAATTCTTTTTTTTGTTATTCTGTTATTTGATGCTTTGTATTATAAATAGCAGCTGTACATAACAAATCATATATGACAAATTATACAAAAAGTTATTCTCCACGTTCTCTGCTCTCGCTCTTCCTTTCTCTGCTTTCTGTTGTCCTTCTATCCTCTGCTCACGCTCAATGCAGTTACTCCATCTTCTACCTTCAGATTGTATCATTTTTAATATGGTACCAGAGCTATGACAGAAAACGCTGAATCATCCAAGCACTCCAAAAATGAGAACAATCCTCATCATCCCGCTAGACCCTATTACATTCAAACTGGAGAGGGAGCTTTATCTCCCTTAGTTTCTAATTTGCTTACCACATAAAATTACGTAACTTGGGCAAGTACAATCCGTCATGCTCTCAATATAAAAAACAAGCTTGGATTCATTGATGGTAAAATCACCAAGCCAACACTCACTTCCGATCCTCTTTTCGCACCATGGGAGTGCTGCAATGACATGCTCATAGCATGGATTCAACATTCGGTTAGCTCAGAACATAGATTGAGCATTGCGCACTCAGACACTGCCGAGAGCGTTTGGAGTGACCTTCGAGAGAGATTCTCCATCCAAAATGCTCCTCGGATCTTCCAAATTACCAAGTCTATTTCATCATCAACACAAGACACTGATTCTGTCAGCCAATATTATAACAAACTCAAAGTATTTTGGGATGAATTGGAGATCTACGAACCCATGCCCACCTGCAACTGTGGAGCCGTCAAAACCATGTTGGGCTACACCCATCGTCACAAGGTGATGCAATTTCTTGTGGGACTTGATGATTCTTATGACTCTGTCAGTGCATAAATCTTGCTACATGACCCACTTCCCATTCTCAACTGAGTTCTCTCTCTCGTTCAACAAGAGGAACGACGTCGCCATCTACATTCCGTGCCCTCACCTCTGACCATGGTCGCTAAGGGACCAGATCCTCGCAACTTGACCACCAATTGTAGAGAGCGACTGTTTTGCTCCCACTGCAACGTACCAGGCTATAGAATATTCACACTGCTATGGTTTTGTTTTGAACTCACAATAAATTTCTATTCATACTCTGTATCTATATACAACCCGAGAGGCCTCATTTTAGGCAAATGTAACTGAAAAGGAAATTTACAATCACAATTAATAGCAATATTTACATAAATAAAAACTGATCCTAGAATCATGGAGGGCACAAAATCTGGTGATATTTATGGTGGTAGCTGGGCTTGAGTTGGCACTTGTTTGATTTCGTCAGTTTCCTTAATACGCCCCCGCAAGAATGGGCTGCCATCGAATAGACCGATCTTGTCTCTTAAGAAATCTGTCCTTTGTCTTGAAAGTGGCTTGGTGAGTAAATTTGCAAGCTGGTCACTGGTATGAACATGCCGAATAGTAAGTATCTTTTTGTCAACCAAATCTCGCACAAAGTGAATGTCTATCTGGATGTGCTTCATCCTTGAATGCTGGACAGGATTAAAGCTTAGCTGTGTTGCGCCCAAGTTATCACACAAGAGGATAGGTGGTTGTGGTAATGTAAACTTCATTTCTTGGAATACAGATAGTAGCCACATGAACTCTGCTGCAGCCGTTGCTAAAGCCCTATATTCAGCTTCTGTTGATGACCGTGCAATTGCACGTTGCTTTTTAGAGCTCCATGAAATGGGTGTATGACCAAGGAAGAGGATATAAGCTGAAGTTGATTTTCTATCATCCACACTACCAGCCCAATCAGCATCTGAAAAACATGTGAGGGATGGGCTAGATGTTTTTCTGATATTAATGCCATGAAAGATGGTGTTCTTCAAGTAACGTAGCAGTCTTTTAGTGGCTGTCCAGTGGGTCTGTGTGGGGCTATGCATAAACTGTGAGAGTTTATTTACAGCAAAACTTATATCAGGTCGAGTTAAGGACAAGTATTGCAATGCTCCAATCACTCTACAATACTCAGTTGAATCAACTGATGGGGAACCATCTGTCAGCTTTAGAGAAACCGAGGTAGAGAGAGGAGTTGTGACATCCTTAGCTCCATCCATACTTGTCTTAGCAAGTATATCTCTGATGTACTTATGCTGAGTTAGAAACAACCCTTCTTTGGTAGGAATAACCTCAAATCCAAGGAAAAAATGTAAGGACCCCAAATCTTTGATGGAGAATTTCTTACCAAGTTGATCAATAATGCTTGCAACAAAGGTTGAATTGTTTCCAGTGAGAATCAAATCATCGACATAAACTAAGCAATAGACAAGTATGGAACCATCATGAAACACAAATAGAGAGGAGTCGGATTTAGCATTTATGAAACCAAATTCTAACAGTGCCTGTTTGAGAGCAGAATACCAAGCACGAGGTGCTTGTTTTAGCCCATATATTGCCTTTGTGAGGCAGCAAACATGATTCGGTTTTTCTGAGCTCTTGAAACCAGGTGGTTGCTTCATATACACCTTTTCAGTGAGATGGCCATGAAGAAAAGCATTATTGACGTCCAATTGCCTTAAAGACCAGCCTTGCATAACAGCAAGAGTTAAGACAGTGCGTATGGTGACTGGTTTTACAACAGGACTGAATGTCTCTTTGTAGTTCAGTCCGGGTCTCTGATTGAACCCTTTGGCCACAAGTCTAGCCTTGAAACTATCAACAGATCCATCAGCATGCCTCTTAATCCGAAACACCCACTTACAGTCAACAATATTACAACCATCCAGAGGTGGTACTAATTGCCACGTATTATGATGCATTAACGCAGTCAATTCAGAAGACATGGCATCACGCCATCTTGAATCGGTGAGTGTTCAGCAACACTTGTGGGTTCCAAGGTGGGTGGAAGAGGGTGCTTAGTGACTACAAAAGATTTTTTTTGGCTTATAGATATCATTCATGGAGCGGGTAGTCATTCGGTGGGTGCGGACGTTGTTATTCTCAGAGACAACAGGTTGATGCATTTCTAAGGGAGAAATTTGGCTTGAAATTAATGGAGAAGAAGATAGAGTACTTACCTGGAGAGGAGGCGGTTCAGGAGGTGACCCATTCGCAGACGTCGGCAAGACTTCAGTACCCACTTCTAGATATCTAGTACTTTCGATTGGAGCCAAGAGGACCTGTGGCAATGAGATCGGTACGGAGGAATCTTCGGCGACCGAAGGAGGTGAGAGGGGCATGGGATTGTTAGGGTTTGATTTCTGAAAAGGGAAAGTCCCTTCGTGAAAAATGACATGCCGAGATTGAAAAAGCTTTCGGGTATTTTGCTCAAGACACAGATACGCATTTTGGGAGAGTGAGTAACCAACGAATGTGCATGGTTGGGCCTTGGGCTCAAGCTTGTGTTTATTATAAGGCCTGGTTAATGGATAACAGAGACAACCAAATTGCTTGAGCTTTAGGTAATTTGGAATTTGTTTGAACAATTTTTGAAACGGAGATTGATTGTTCAAAGTCGAGGTGGGCATTCTATTTATGAGATAGGCAGAGGTTTGAAACGCGTATGGCCAATATGAGAGAGGCATGTGAGCATCCGTGAGTAAGGTGAGACCAGTCTCAACAAGATGATGATGTCGTCTTTCAGACATACCATTTTGTTGTGGAGTATGGGGAGCGGTTGTGTAGTGACTAATCCCATGAACGGAAAGATAAGATTTTAGACCAATATATTCCCCACCATTATCGAAATAGAGACTCTTTATTTTTGTGTTAAACTTATTTTCCACAAGATTTCGAAATTGCGGAAAAATTGTTTGAACATTGGATTTATGAGTCATAGAATAGAGCCAAATATATTTGGTATAGTGGTCAACAAAAATCACATAATATTTGGAGCCATCAATACCAATTTCATGAGAAGGGCCCCAAACATCCGTGTAAATCAATTCCATGGGAGCGGTGCTAGTGAGACCATGAGTATTAAATGGTTGACGATGAGTTTTATTTTGAGAACATGAAGTACAAAGAGATAAATGGCCATTCTTATTGGTGGGTAAAGAAAAAGCATGAATTAAATGATGGACCACATTAGATGATGGATGACCAAGTCTTTTGTGCCATCCATCGGTAGTAGTACGTTCATGAACATAGGCAACGGCATTTGTGGAGTTTGGTGATAGATGCTCTGGAAATGGGTACACTCCATCTTTACATTTGCCTTTGAGTAGTATTGCCCCCATGATCCGATCCTTCACCAAAAAATAAGTAGGATGAAATTCAAGGTAAACATTATTATACTTAGTAAAGCGGTGAACGGAAATAAGATTTTTTTGAATTGTGGGAACACAAAGGGCATCACGTAAATGAAAGACACGATTAGACGATGCAAGAGATAATGAACCAATATGAGACACCGGCAAACCTGATCCATCACCAATTACCACCTCATCAGTACCATCATATTCAGAATTAATCGACAGATTAGAAAGATCAGTGGTCATATTATGTGATGCTGCCGAGTCAACTAGCCACTTTTGATTTTTTCCTTGGGAGGATGCTGCACAGTTTGCAGTGAAGTCAGCAGAAGACATTTTGGGGCAATTTTTGGCCGTATGGCCCATTTGATCACACCATTGGCACTTGGGCTTATATCTCCTATGGCCCGAATTGGAGGGTCCATTCTTGTGATGCCCATTGCTGCTGCGAGTCTTGTTGGAGGAAGACTTAGGGCTCGATTTTTGTTGTCCAGAGACACCTCCTTGCTGATAAGAGTAATTTGCAGTGGGAATGAATGTTGCTGCCGATTGATTCTCCAGCCGGCGAAGGTAACTCTCATGACCTACAAGAAGATCATGTATTTCCTCAAATTTCAGAGAGGTCTCATGAGCACGAATGGGTGCCGCAATTTCTCTAAATTCCAGACCCAATCCATTGAGAATGTAGAGGGTTAAATCATCATCCGAAACCGGATGATCAATGATTGCAAGTTCTTCGGCAATCACTTTGATTGCTTGAAGAAACTTAGTGACAGTGCGATTTCCACGATTGCTCAAGGTCAAATCTTCCTTAAGCTGCATCGCATGCGTGCGTGATTTTCCCGCATATAAACGGGTAAGTGCTGTCCAAGCCTCATGGGAGGTTTTGTATGCAGCAAGTAAGGGGGTAACAGTAGTGGAGGTTGAGGCAAGAATGGCGTGAAGGATGAGTTTGTCTTGGCGAACCCAGTGACAGTTCGCGGCTTTGGAGGCAGCGAAGTTCGTTGCATCAATGGGTGGACATTTTTTGACGCCAGTGACAAAGTCAATAAGATCATAACCAGTGAGCAATGCTTCATATTGAGCCCTCCACTGGGGGAAGGTAGAAGGGGTGAGTTTCTCGTTGATGGTGGTTGCGGCATTGATGGTGATGATTGGTGAATCAGTGGCAGCCATGTCGCAGGAACCAAGAAAAAAAATACTCGTTAGAGGTTTGGCTCTCCTGATACCATATAGAATATTCACACTGCTATGGTTTTGTTTTGAACTCACAATAAATTTCTATTCATACTCTGTATCTATATACAACCCGAGAGGCCTCATTTTAGGCAAATGTAACTGAAAAGGAAATTTACAGTCACAATTAATAGCAATATTCACATAAATAAAAACTGATCCTAGAATCATGGAGGGCACAAAATCTGGTGATATTTATGGTGGTAGTTGGGCTTGAGTTGGCACTTGTTTGATTTCGTCAGTTTCCTTAATACAGGCAACTCATTGGAGTGTTGTTTCAAAGTAAATCCCAATCTCCCAGTGTGCTCACACTGTCGCATACCTGGACACACCAAGGATAAATACTACAGACTAAATGGCTTCCCTCTTGGCCACAAGAACAACTCCAAATTTAAATGGCTTCCCTCTTGTGCAGGAGGAAATTATTAATAGTTCGCTTATTACTCGAGAGCAGTATGACCAAATCCTTACCTTACTCCATCCTCCTCATGGTGAAGCCAACATGCCTGCTGCAAATAACGTCCATACCAGTACACCTCCAGTCTTTGGTATTTCCCTTTTTGACATAGCACGACTTAACATTGAACAGCCAAACACCTTGGATTATAGATACGGGCGCTACAGATCATATGATTTGTAGCCCCAAATTCTTCACCCATAATATCACTTCCATTTCTTGCATGATCAAACTTCCCAATGGCTCTACCACCACTGCTACACACATTGGTGATGTGCACTTATCACCTCACTTAATTCTTTGTTGTGTGTTGTGTGCCTAATTTTTCATTTATTCTCATTTTTGCCAAATCCTTGACACATCACTCTAATTGTTGTTTGCTGTTTTTCTCAAATTCTTGTTATATCTAGGACCTTTCATTATACATGACAATTAGAGTGGGGACAGTGCATGATGGCTTATACCACTTACAACTGTCTAGACCCAAACCAACTACCCTGCAATGCCATTTTCATACCTTGTTTCCTTCAATTTACGTTAATCACACTATGGCCTCCAAGTTTGATAAATTTACATTGTGGCATTATAGACTTGGACATAGTTCTATGGTTCAATATATATTGCATGATATTAATTCTAGTTTCAATCATTCGGATCAATCAAGATTACCTTGTGATATATGCCCTCTGGCAAAACAACACAAACTGCCATTTCCAGATGCAGAATCCAAAACCACAAAAGCCTTTGATGTTGTTCTAGTCGACATTTGGGGCCCTAACCAAACACAATCATACAATGGTGCTAAATACTTTCTCACCATTGTCAACCAATTTACAAGGTGCACTTGGCTTTACCTATTTAAAACAAAATATGAAGCTAGGAGCACCACCAATGATGCATTCCAACTTTGCAATCTGCTCCTTAATCTCATGGTATCATCTTCACTATCATGACTATTTTCATTCATTTTTCTCGACAGTCAAACATCCATTCATTAAGTAAATTTCATTTCTTTTCAATTAGCCTTTCATTTCCTTATAATTCATTCATTTAACATACATAATTGCACGATATACGTATTTGGTAACCAACAGTTATACATTTCACATAACACATATCACATTAATAATAAGAGTTATTCTATTTTCAAATCGGTATGTAAAGCATACAATTTACATAACTTAAATGATCATATTTGATTTGTAATATTCATTTTTAAAAATTTCTTTTTCAAATCAAATTATGCTATATAAGTACTTTATTAGATGTGCTCTACACACCAAATAGAAAATAGATTTTTCTAATAATAAAGGTTCGTGTAAGAGAAGCATCCAAGAACAATCTATAAACACATACTTGTAAAGATGTAAGTACATATCTAACCTTAATACATGTGTCACAAATCATCAAATGGAACATATAATCAATCATACGGTTGGATAAGAATTTCTCATGTATAATAAACTATGAATATAAAACATGCAATTACGCCTAAAGGGCTTCCTGTGACTTGTAACATCCTACTACTCAACCATAGTTACCCTCATGACTTAAAAAGCTATTTCCTTATGGCTTGCACACTTCATTTATTCATCACATAAAATCACACAATGACTTCCAAAAATACCACCAATCACCCTCACTTTGACCCTTGACCTCGATTTCTTATGATTATGTATTTATCATCGACTCCAATCAAGACCTGAGAGGTTCCTATCATCATTACTTAACCTAAAATCATCCACCAAAAGTAATAGACTTTCATAACATAATCTGACATCATTTCCAAATATATTATCCGAAATACCATTAGTGGGTGCAACCATTGATTGAACACCTCCATCAAATCACACTTAACTGGTTTAACCAACAGCTATCCCATGCAAGGTTCACAAACCTCAAACCCATAACCTACACTCATAAACATATAAAATCATAACTAAACCGAGTTGCACCAACATGGGACATGAATACACATTTTTATGCATTTAAACACTTCCATCCCAAACCCACTTGCACTAGAGTCATGCACATGATCCGATGTTTTTTTTTTTGAATTACTTGAGCACACATGTACCTACTCCAAACAACCTTACCTGAACCAACACTTCATGAACTAAGATGACTAACACCCGCATCCTCATACCTATTTGTTTTGACTTTCTTCTTAACACCAAGACTATATAAGAGTTCGAAGGTTTGGCCATAAATTTGTACTATGAAGGAAAAGAGTCATACTGAAATGAACATACCTAAAGAGTGGTTCAAGGTTGCTCGAAGAGAATTGAAGGCTATGTGGGTTTCAAGGTTGATAATAGTAGTTGAATTTTAACATGTGGGCTATAGTTGCTACCTAGTGGCATAGGGTGACTTCGGCCTGATCCTAGGTGGATGTTGGGGTTGACTATATGTTACACAAGTAAATAAAAATTAGAAGGAGATCTGAACCAAAGTGGTGTAGTGTTTATTCATCAAAATAGAGCAATAATGACTTATAGGTCTTCACAGTTGCCTACCACTTGTCTGTGGCTTATGGGGTTGAGTGGTGGCATTGGAGTGTTTTCTAATGACTGATGCATGATAGAAGGGTTATGGGATGGAGGCTCAATATAGAGCAAAAAACCATGTATGATTTCATTCACGCGATGTGGAATAATAGAAATCGTGTGTGTGCTATTGGTGCGGTAGCAAGGAGAGGCCTTATTGGGTGGTGATAGGTGGTACACTGAAGATTGGATGGTGGAACTAGAGAGGAGTTATGGGCTGCAACAAAAATACTAGGATTTTTTATGTGATCGAAAATAGATTCACTCATGAAGTGGCATGCTGAAAGTCAATGATTCAAAGTATGATAATTCTTATGGGCTGCGACAGAAATGCTAGGATTTTTTTTTTTTTATTTTAGATCTTGTGATTTTGTGATGTTTGCTTGATGATTCAAAGTATGATAATTTTTATAAGTGTGTTATGAATACATTGAAAGTTTATTTTTGTACTTTAGGAGTTATTAGAGATGTTTTAAAAAGAGACAAAACTTTGAGAATCAATGGTTGTGTTTTAGTGAAAAAGGTTGAAACTTTTTATTAAAGCGTTTTATGATTTAGTAAAGTGGATTTTTGTTGGTTGTTTTAGTATGCTATTTGGTCATAGGATATGATTTTTTATGTTGTAATATTTGGTTTAAGCATGAGGAATGAGGTTTGATAGGATGGTAACAAAAATAAAGAAAAAGGGCTTATGTGTGCTTTGGCCTTGGTGTATTTTTCATATTTGTGATATGTTTTAAATTTTTCTCATTAGATTTTTAGATTTAGGACAAAATTTACATGAGCAATGTAAAGTTTGGTGAGTTTTGGAGTTAGGATGTAAAATCCTTAAATTAGGGGTAAAATGTTTATTTTTTCACATGTAGAGAGTAATACTCTAAGATAGTATTTTTCATATTTCTAAGTTGTTAGTGATGAACTTTCTAACGTTTAGAAATCCATACTTATATTTTCTCGTGTTTGGCATTTTACTCTGTAACCCGACAGTCACTGTAAGTTAGCTTTTAACTTACAACCAGATTACTGTGTATGTATGTTGGTAAGTGAACTATTGTTTATGTATTTATGTTATCATATATACCATGTCACTACATGTTTATCTGTTACACATAATACTTTGTCATGAAATATTTATCTGTTACACATTATATTATGTCACGTAATGTTTATTTGTTACCTGTTTACCATGTCATGAAATGTTTATCTGTTTCATGTTATGTTAAGTCACTAACATCGATGGTACCCCCATATTTTCAATTTTAGGTTATACATACTCGTGCTAGTGCAGATACCTGTTATGAGATATATACATTACGTTTTCCATAGTAGATGTAGATACCTGTGAATTGGTATGTATGTTTACACACTTACAGCTAGTGCAGATATCTGTGTTGTGATTTGGTAATTAATAGAGACACATGGCTCAAGGGGACCCGTGTAACACCCACATTTCAGTTTTATTAATCATGTTTAATTATTGACTAAGATTTCAAATTCATGTATTTCATGTTTATATTCATGTTATTTAACGTTTAGCTCAGTTCATGTTTAGTCTCAGTTCATTTCATGTTCAATTCAAGTTCAATTCATATTCAGTTCACGTTCAGCTTTATGTCATGTCTAGTTTTGTTAACTTGCTGAGATTTGTATTCAAATCTTGTCATGGTAGTCCTAACTACTATTTTTCCCGGAATGGTAGGTACTGTGACAGGGATCGATGGAATCAAACTGGACTAGACTAATATTGGCATGACCATAATCGAGTAGTACTAATTTTACTATAGGCGATTGTTTTCGACCAATAGGCTGCTAAGCAAATATTACTATACTGCTAGGGAAGGATATCGCGAGAATCTTGGAGAAGATCGTAGAACTTTGGGAAGTATAGAACGAGGACTAAGATATTATAATTTGTACTAAGTACTTCTCTTTTGAGGTTGGAGAGGGCCCATGTTGTTGGGACTCTACTTTTGTTTAGACATGATTTAAACTAGTCTATGAATGATTTATGTGAATTCAATATATGTGAATAGTTATGAATAAGTAGTTAAATTTGGAATTAGCATTCTAGTACTTTATGTATTGCTCAAAGAAAAAAAAATTACCTATTGCAAATATTGCATATTGCATGCATGTTAAGTGCATTGCATCCTTAATTGTTATGAACAGGGACATGTAACCTTGTGTTGTATATCCTTACAATTCAGAGTCCATTTGATCCCAAACGAAATTTGGGAGCGTCACCAAAAAAGCTTAATGCTTTGTTTTTGTGGTATGTTTCTCCTAGAATAATTATGGTCTTGATAATTATTAGTAGCACAGTCTTTAGAATATAGAAAATCCACAACCCAAGTTTCGATTGTTATCTTGTGACTTGTGAGATTCAGAGGCTGTCCTACTAAAGTTTGGTGTCGTGTTCCAATATCTGCCAAAGTTTGTAGCTCCAATTATTGATTGAATCGACTGATTTTATCATTTTATAACTATTAGCTAATAATGCAGTGATATACTTCATTGTGCATCATGTTGACCATTGGAGCATGTTTGTCAAATATCAGAATCAATAAATAGCAAAAAAAAATTTGTTTTCATATATGAAGAATAACTTGAGGGTCAGTAAACAAACGCTGGTAAATATAGTGCTAACGTTTAGCTCCAAATTGCTAGCGTTTATAGAACGCTAATAAGCCAGCTTTTATTTTGTAGTGACTAGTCTGCTATGAATAGAACTAGTCAGATTTTTTTAGATGGGCCATGCAATATGGTTAGATCTTTCTCATGGGCCTTGGGTTGGGTTGGATCATGGGCCATAGTCCTTTCCTTGGTTCCTTATTTAATAGATGGGCTTGGTAACTATGCAATGCTAACCCAACTCTAATTTAACTTCCAAACTCGCTATTTTAAAACCTAAAATCCTCTAGTTAATCTCATAAATAAATCAAGGCTTAATAAATCGACCATGTGGGTTTGGGAAAGAAGAAATGCACTTGATGGGTGGTTTGAAATGCATTCAGACGAGATAGTTGTTTAGGATTTTTAGTTGCATCGCCAATATCAAGTACTCAACCATTGTTACCCAAACACTCAAGTCATCAACAACTTACAAATAATGTGCTAACAAAGACTTCAAACCAACAAAGATCATCACTAGCAACCATTAACTTCAAGAAAGCATATTCTGCAACTCACTAACATTTTCATGCCCTAAGCCCAATACCCATCTCCGAGAGAAAAAATCTGCCCCAAACTTTACCTCTCTCAGTGCAAAGAACTTTTTTTTGATAAGTTAAAATATTTTATTACAACACAATGTAATAGGTGAAACCCAAGTACAAAGGAAGTATACAAAAGAAACACCTAGTTACATTCTAATAGTTAGAAAAGTCAAGACAGGAACTCGTTTATAGCCCCTCCCTTGAGTACAATAGTAGAAAACCAGCTAAGCATAGTGCTTATAAAAAACTTCCAAAATTCATCTATATTGCGTTCTCTATCATTAAAGCACCTCTCGTTTCTTTCCAACCAAATACACCACATAATACACAAAGGCATCATTTTTCAAGCGACTGCCACTTGGAGACAAGTATGCATTTGAAAGTTGGACCAGCTTGCTAGAAAGTTGACCACTGTTTTTGGCATAACCCAGCTCAGCCCAACCCTTCCAAACGCTCCATCCCATAGCTTTAGCCATTTCACAATGAAGGAGTAGATGGTTCACTGATTCTGCTTCTTTCTTGCACATAAGCACCAATCCAAGACAATCATTTCGTGCTTCCTCAAGTTATCTATAGTCTGAATGTTCCCTAATGCTGCTGTCCATACAAAAAAAGCCACCTTAGTCGGAACATGAGCCTTCCAAATCCTCTTCCAAGGAAAGGCCAATATGGGGCTGATTTAATATCACCTTATAATATGACCGAGCTGTAAACTTTTTAGAGGCTGTTTGTTTCCAACATAGTTGGTCCTTGCCCTGTCTTCTTATCTCCACTGAATACAACAATCTGAAAAAATCAGTAACCTCCTCTACTTCCCAATCTTGGGCAGATATGGAGAAACTAACGTCCCAAAGTACCACTTCATTGGAAAAACCCATCAACTCTGAAACTGAAGCTTGCTTGTTAGTCGCCAATTTGAAAGCAACCGGAAAGGCTCTAGACAATTCAGTATCCCCACACCAAACATCAGACCAGAATCTGATTTTTGAACCATCACCAACCAAAAAATTAACTTGTTTGAAGAAACAATCCCAACCTTTCCTAATAAACTTCCATAGACTCACTCCATACGAACCCCTACACTCCTTAGTGCACCAGCCTCTCCAATCACTACCATACTTTCGATCGATCACCCCTCTCCACAATGCTTCCTCTTCCCCAACAATGCCTTGTTAAAACTACATAAGCTATGAATACCCAAGCCTCCATCAACCATCGGGCAGCAAACTTTTTTCCAACTCACTAAGGGAGTTTTAGTCTCCTCTCCCATGCCTCCCCATAAAAATTCTCTATACAATTTTTCAATCCTGTTGGCCACGCCAACCGGTAAAGGGAATAAAGAAAGGAAGGGTAGGGATATTAGAGAGAGTACTCTTTATAAGAGTAATCCTACCCCCTTTAGATAAATAAGCCATTTTCCATGCTGCCAACTTCCTTTCTATCTTCTCTACCACCCCATCCCAAATGTGTTTGGCCTTAAAAGATACCCCTAACGGTAGTCCCAAATATTTTATGGGTAGAAGAGCAACTTTGCACCCTACAAGTGCTGCCAAATGATGAATGTTATGTACATCTCCCACCGGTATCAACTTCGATTTACTTAAGTTCACTTTTGATCCAGAGATGGCTTGAAAACACAGCAGGACAGCCCTCAAAACTTGAATTTGTTCCCCCACAGCCTCACAAAAAATAAGGGTATCGTCAGCGAAAAGCAAATGAGATATTATGGTAAAGCCATTAGAGCTAGATCCCACTGAAAAACTCGAGATAAATCCTGCTCCTACCATTGCCTCCACCATACGACTCAATGCCTCCATCACAATATCGAATAGGAAGGGAGATAAAGGATCCCCCTGCCTCAAACCTCTTGAACTCGGAAAATATCCACAAGGCTGACCGTTAACAAGCATAGAAAAGCGGATAGTTGAAATACAATGGCTTATCCAGCCACACCACTTGTCTCCAAAACTGCATCTTCTAAGCATGTACAAAAGAAAATTCCAGTTTACATGATCATAAGCTTTTTCTATGTCCAACTTACAGAGGACCCCAGGTAATCCTTCCTGCATGTGACTATCTACACATTCGTTTGCAATCAGCACTGAGTCTATATGATTTATCATCCTCTAACAAAGGCATTTTGAGATTTAGAAATGATCTTCTCCATTACTTTGCTCATTCTATTTGCTAACACCTTTGAAATGATCTTATAAACGCTGCTCACTAAACTGATTGGGCAAAACTCCTTCAACTCCGAAGCATCCACCCGCTTTGGAATCAAGGCAATAAAAGTAGCATTCAAAGACTTTTCTTTAAACTTTTGAAACTCAAAGAATTCATGGAACACCTTCATCACATCTTCCCTCACAAACTCCCAACAATTTTGGAAGAATGCCATACAAAACCCATCCGGCCCGGGAGCTTTGTCTCTCCTCATTCCACAAACCACCCGATGCACCTCCAGCTCTTCGAAGGGCCTCTCAAGCCATCTTGCTGAAAATTCATCCACTGCTGCAAAGTTCAAACCATCAATCTTAGGTCTCTAATCTTCCGTCTCACTTAGGATAGAGCTAAAAAATTGTACAGCGTGCTCTTGAATCTCAGCAGGGGAGGATACCAGATTATTTTCAGTTCTTAACATCTCAATAGCATTGTTACGACGATGAGAATTCACCATTTTATGAAAGAAGCTAGTGCACTTATCTCCCTCTTTAAGCCAAAGAACTCTCTACTTTTGCCTCCATGATATCTCTTCCCTCAAAAGAACTCTCTCAAGTTCAATTTTTACTTCATTCTTCTTAGACAAACTCCCTTCACTATCCCCATTAGCTTCCACGGATTGAAGCTCATTCCAAAGGGCTTTTTTCTGCTGCTCAACAAACCCATACACCTCTTTATTCCATATCTTCAAATCAGTTTTTAGAGCTTTGAGTTTACTAGCCAAAACAAAACTAGGAGCCCCCTCAAACTGATACGACAACCACCAACTTTTTACCTTATAAGCAAAGCTCTCCACTTCCAGCCACATATTCTCAAACTTAAAGTACCGTTTGCCCTCATGAATACCCCCACACTCAAGAATAATGGGAAAGTGGTCCGATCCTACCCTTGGAAATCGTTTTTGGCACAATTTCGGATTGTGAGCTTCCCATGACGATGATACTAAAAATCTGTCCAATCTTGAACCGCCTCTAGAATTGGACCACGTATACTCACCCCCACCAACGACAGATCCAATGGTTCCAAATCAAAGATCAGCTATGAGAAAGCCTCCATAGCTATAGTCATCGAAGATAGACCCTCCCGCTCACTTGGAAAGCGAACAATATTGAAATCCCCACATAAACACCAAGGTAAATCCCACAAAGACAACAACACTGATCCTTCATCTCACAGCAAGTTCCTATCCCGATCCCTATTAGGACCATATACACTTGCTAATGCCCATGACCACCCATCTTTCATATTCCTTAATACACATGCCACCAAGTAGTCCCTAATGCACTCTTCTACTATTTTGACTACTCTACTATCCCACATGACTAGCACTCCACCTGAAGCACCTGAAGAGGGTAAATAAGTCCAGCCAACAAAAGAACCTCTCCACAAGCTCCTGATTACCCTCCTGTCAATAATTTCTAGTTTTGTTTCTTGGAGGCTTATGACATCAATCTTCCAACTATGAACCATGGATCTAATACGGAGGTGTTTATTGACATTGTTGAGCCCTCTTACATTCAAAGACAAAATTTTAGGCTTCATTAACAGGATTAGCTTCCCTCTTTGATATGTCCCTCCCTAAAGTACCTTCCTTATTGTCGTAATTAATGGAACAATGCAAACGTCTCAACTCCTGCTCCTTTCTCCCAGTTGACTTCTCAGCCGTGGATCGACCAGCTTCAATGGCCACTAGAAGTGCCATCAATTATTCTTCATAACCATCATAAAAGAGACCCACACAACTTTGAATCTCCTCCACTTTTTTAAAAACCCAGTCTGAAGTTTCCTTGGACACAATCTGGAGAGGAGTCACTTGTAACGGTGATGCACTACCCTCCTCCTCCTCATAAATAGCTACTTCAAACTATGGGTCTGAAGGCCTATCCTGTTCTTCCATATCTGGCAGTTCAAACTCAACCTGCCTACTTCCCTCTAAATTCAAAAAATGCTTTAATAGGCTATTATCCCCTTCCACCATCCTCGTGTGAATGACCCCAGAGGACAAGGCCTCATTATGTCCCTCGACAGCCTCTACAATTTCCCCTGCCTCCTTTTCTAGAATATGATGAACCATCTCTAACCCACCTGAGCCTTCATCTGAGACTATCGGCACTTTTTGTACCAGAGGGGAGCACACCTATGCTATTATCGGCTCTGTTGCAACGTCTCGGTGACTACCGGCACTTTCTGTGTCGTCCTTGCCTTTGCTCTCGAGAAGCACCCCTTCACTCATCACAGCTACCTCCGTCGACCTAGTCTGTGCAGGAACCAAGTCAATGGAAGCACATCTAACGGCAGAATCACTTAAGATCACCTCTCCAAGCTCCACAGACCCTGCTACTGCTTCTGTCAAAGTTTTGAGAGCCTTCGACGCTGCCGTCTGAGTCTTCGCCACTGACGGTGGCACTGACCCACACGTCGCTGGGCTGGCCCTGAGCTGCATCTTCTTCCTCCACACGAAGCCCTTCTGTTGGGTGGACTCGGGCATGAATTTTCATTGGGGCTGGGCCTCCCCTACAGACGCACGAAACTGGCCCATACCTAGCATCTCCTTCCCCTTCTTCAAAATAAAGGGCTCCGGCCCACTACCCATGCCCAAACTCGACCCCATGGCTTCTTTACCCAAAACGCACCGTATCAAACCTTTTACTTTAACAGCCATCTCTTCCAACACGAACTACATATCCTGCAAATCCCTCAGAACTCTTATTTCATTTTGCCCAAACAACCCTCTGCCATCACCCTCTCGCCTCTGAGCACCTACCGAAATAGGAACTTCACCTGCTCTTTGCAGGTCTACCGAGGCAGAAAGTCTTGATCTCGGGGTGTTTGTACTACCTCCTTGTACGACCGAGCCAACGAGAGAGTTACTGTAGTCCCCTGTCCACCTTTGTTCCCTTCCATCGATGGCAAAGATACCGTCATTGCTTGTGATGAATTCCTTCTCCCCTGAAAATCTACACTGACCATGCCCTTCAGCACCTCCACCATCTTCCTCCACCCCATTCCAACCTTGTCTTTGGATATGAGAATATAGCTCCTACGTCCTCCCCCACCATACACCGCCAAAGCCATGTATGAACCACGTGAATTTGAACATCGCTGGGTTGTGAGGCCTCTGTCACCTTCTCGTTGAGCAGAATAAAAGCCTTTGCTCCCAGACTTCAGACAAGTCTCAAGCAAGTTAACCACCCAACGAGTAGTCTCTACACCCAACCATAAATAGCTCACACCTTTCCATCCTTTCTCAGTAATGCACACCTTACCCCCATCTCTTGTCACCTCAAAAACCTTTGACTAAATAACTAAACAACTAGAAGAACTCATCTCCAAACTATGAAACCAGACGAATCCGCCGTCAACAGGCCACAAGCACCATTGACAATGGGAAAGGAAGAAAAAAGTCTAAAATGTACAAAGAGAAAAAAAATGGCAAGTTTCTTACTAATTATAACTTACATCCTAGTACAAAGAACTTAATAAGACCAAAGTAGAAATGCATTATTGTGGAGTTACCTCTTGTTGCTAAATTGCATTACAGCTTCAGACTTTGTGCCTTTAGGGAGTTTTGCTTCTTCCTTCTTTTAGGGATTTGTTTAGATCTTAGTTTTTTTTTTCCTTCTTTCTTTTGTATGTATCTTGTTCTTGTGTTTTGTACTAGCTATGCCCTTTTATCTTTTCATCAAAATCTTATTGTTTATGGCAAAAAAAGAAGGCCTAATCATCCTCCCAAATTGGTACAAAATTCTAAAACGTTTTTTTTTTTTTTTACTTAAGAAAAACCTAAACACTATTGATTCAAAAAATAATACCGCCTAAAAGTAAATAGTAAAAAAAATAGATAAAACTCGAGAAGCTCCTACTAATTGTAAACAAGTTTTCTTTTCCTTCTTCTACATTATCACAGCAACCAAATAGACTTCGAAACAGAGGTAGGAGTTGCGGTTGCTGGACGGTGATGGGCAGAGGAAGGCCGACGAGTCTCGGGTGCTGGGTGACTAGAGGGACGGTGATAAGTCGAGGGTGCTTCGTGCGATGGCACTAGTGGAGGGAGGGCGATGCGGGTGCTGGGCGACAAGTGGTTCCTATGAACTCCTCCCTTTTGTTCAAAATTGTATGTGAGGAAAACAGGCTGGGTGGTGATGGGCAGAGGTAGGTCAACGAGTCGCCGATGCTGGGTGACGACAGGGATGGTGACGCTCGAGGGTGCTAGGCGACAAAAGTGAGGGAGGGGGACGCGAGAGCGAGATGGGTTCAATACGGAAATGGGGTCACTGCATTCAAATTCTAGTTTTAGCAGGAAGAAAGAAAAAATAAAAATAAAAAGGAAAGAAGAAAGACATCCACTTAAGGTGTGGGTGCTTGTTGATGAACAGTAGCTGATTAGAAAAACTCTTTTTATTTAGGGAATTTAGGAAAATGTTGTGTACTGAGAACTTCTCTCTCAAGACATTTTATGTTTATTCAATGATTAAAAAATATTTTTTTAATAATGTAAAATTATTTTTGTATTTTTGAATTATACACGTATTATTTTCATTCTTTAAAGAATTTCTTACATTTCAACCTACAGGGACCAAAGTTCTTTCTTGCTGATGGGCCTGCTCACACACCACAAAGGCCTAGTGGCCCAACAGAACAAGTCCATAACAGTCGGCCTCAACTAGCTAACTTGGGCTTATAAACGTAGGCCCTAAACCATTTAGCAAAACCAACGAATAGGATAATCACACAGTCGTTCCCGAATAGCACGAGAACTCAAATGTTTCCTCGGATAACCACCTTAGACCATATAATGGGAAATTCAAATTGTAACAAACTCGAACCCAATTTGAATGAAGAGATTGGGTTGTTATGTGAGCCTGAGCAAGGACTCCCCTACTCTACATATACTGGAGAAAATTCACAATTGAGGTAAGTTGATTAGAGTCTTGGATAGTTGGAATCACAAAGATATTATACAAGCAATCTGATTTAGGCATCGGAGGCGTTTAATACCTTTCAAGCCTTCTCTAGCTCTTCTAGTGCAGGTTCACTAAGGGTGTTCATAGGGGTGTGAAACACGTCCACTACAGTTGGTGCCGTATATGAGATTTTTGCATCTAAACATGCCTTTCGCATGCCCATAACAACATGCTCTCGAGCAACCCTAGACCAGGAAGCCACTTTTACGAACATGGAGGGAACACTAGCCAAAATGGAAGAAAGGTTAAGAAGAATGACCGCAGAAATGGAGGCTTTCTAGTGCGAGAATGAACCTTGAAGAATAGGAATGTCACCTCGGGGGAAGACGCTATGCCAAGCCATGTTGAGAGGGCATAGGCAAAACTGCAGAGTACAGGCAAGCTCCTCGGCAATGATGACGAGAAGAGAAAAATACACCATGATTTACGCAGCCTCATGGACAACTATGAGGAAATGACTCAGAAGATAGGCGCATCCTCATCTGTCAACCAGCTACTCACTAGCACTAACCTACCATATAGCACAGAGATCAAGGCGATACCACTCCCGCCAAAGTTAAAGGTTCCACAGCTTGAGATCTATGAAGGATTTAAGGATCCCGCCGAACATCTAGAAACGTTCAGAGCTCAAAAGACACTCAATGATTTTTCGAGGAGATCGCATACTGGGCATTCCCTTTAATACTAAAAGGAGGCACCTGGGGATGGTTTGGTGCATAGTAGTCGGGCTCTATAGATAACTTTGAGGAGCTGGGTTGTCAATTCCTGAACTAGTTTATGGTGAGTAGAAGGAAAAGAAGGCCTGCTGTGTATCTCCTCACCATAAAGCAAAGGAAGGACAAAAGCTTGAAGGCATACCTCACTTGTTTCAAGATGAAAAGATCATGAGCAACCTATTGGCAAGAATCTAACCCATATACTCATTCATAGCAGAGCTGGCGAGGAAGACCCCTACCACTCTGCACAAATTCATGAATAGGGCAGACGACTTTGTCAATGTTAAGGACACTCTACGTTTCTTGACCGCACCAAGAAAGTCAGAAGCAGAGCAATTCGAGGACCGAACAAAAAGAGGCCCCCAGGGAAGAGACCAAGAGAGGGATTTGTGGGCAAAAACGAACTTGTGCGAAAGAAGGAGAGAAAGGGGCGTTCCAACGCGAACATTAAATCCTAGGGTACAATACTCCAACATGAATGTCCAAGACATGATTGAGGAGCCAATTCAAGGCAACAATGGCCTTGCTCAAAGAACATGTGCGAAAGAAGGTGAGAAAGAGGAGTTCTAATGCGAACGTTGAATCCTAGGATACAATACTCCAACATGAATGTCCAAGACAAGATCGAGGAGCCAATTCAAGGCAACAATGACCTTGCTCAAAGAACTCAGCGATTTTGCACCTATCATAATGTAAGGGGCTATCGAATAGAAGACTGCCATACCTTGAAGTGAAAAATTAAGGAAATGCAAAACAGCGATGAGCTTAAGTGTCTATTCGCCCAGAATTCCTTACCCCCAAGGTGACCAGGCGAAAGAAGGCAGGAATGAGAGCAAAGGTGGTGAAAGAGTGGAAACCCTAGAAGGAGAAGAACCCCAAGAGAAAACCATGATTGAGCTCCTGGCCAAAATCAGGAACCTCTCGTGGAAATACGTACCATCGCTTGAAAGTTTGCTGGGGGTGGCCCAACCTCCTTTGGACGAAAAGCCTATGCTCGCAAGGCTAGATTAGAAGAAGTTTTCAGCATCAGAAGATCAGCGAAACAATCAGAGTTACGGCCAACGACCATTATATCCTTCAACAATGACGATTGCAAGGGTGTGATTTACCTGCAAGACGATGCGTTGGTAGTAACTATGTTGGTAGCCAATTACACCACACGAAGGATACTGCTCAATAATGGCAGTTAGGCTGACATCCTCTTTTGGAATGCTTTCATTAAGATGGGGATTGACTAGAGTAGACTAAGTTTGATGCCCACCCCTTTGAAAAGGTTTTAAGGAGAAATGGTTTAGACCGTTGGATCCATCGCCCTACCGATATCAACAGGGTCCGGCCCATATACGACCACCATAATGACAGATTTCTTGGTAGTCAAGATTTGTTAGTCTTACATGCCATTATTGGACGACCGACCCTGAATGCTCTTAAAGCCATTAACTCTACATACCACCAGAAGATGAAATTCTCCCACAAAAGCAGGTGTTGGGGAGGTGAATGGCAAGCAGGTTCTCATCAAAGAGTGTTATGTATAAGAGCTCAAAGAATGAGAACAAGACGTCAAAATGGTCTAGCTTCCTTCATTGGGCGACCAAAACCCATCCTTTCCTCTCGAGATCATTGTACATGAGGTAGAGACCCAGGATGAAGGAGCCCTAAAACAAGGCGAAGTTGATGAACCTCTCGAACTAATTACTCTCTATCCAACTCACCTAGAGGCCACAGTGAGGATGAGTACCAAATGGGAGGAAGGTAGTGGCACAAATAGCTACTCGCCGAGCATAACAATGTCTTTGCCTATAGCCATGAGGACATGCCAGCGATTGATGCTGAGGTTACAGGACATCAATTGAGTGCCAACCCTGAGATAACGACGGCCAAGCAGAGAAAAAGAAGCTCTAGTACTAAGAAATATGCGGTTATAACTGATGAAATCAATTTTCTCTTAGTGGCAAGATTTATTAGAGAAACCCACTACCTAGAATGGCTCTCAAATGTGGTTCTAGTAAAAACATCCAATGGAAAATTGTGAATGTGCTCAACTTTATGGACTTTAATAAGGCTTGCCCCAAAGATGGCTTTTCATTACCAGGAATCAATCTCATAGAGGACTCCATAGCAGGACACTGGATGCTAAGTTTCATGGACGCCTACTTCGAATACAACTAAATCCGGATGAGCCCAAATGACCAAGACAAAATGGTGTTTATAACCGACTGAGGATTATATTGCTACAGAGGAATGCCTTTCAGCTTTAAGAACGTCGAAGGAACATACCAGAGGCTAGTGAACCAAATGTTTAAAGAATTGATTGGGTAGAATATGGAAGTGTACATTGATGACTTGCTTGTCAAGAGAAAAAAGCCATAACAACATGTAGAAGATTTGAGGGAAGCCTTCGGCATGCTATGACGGTACAAAATGAAGCTCAATTCAACAAAGTGTACATTCGGGGTATAGTCAGGCAAGTTTCTAGGTTTCATGGTGTCCAAAAGAGAGATTGAGTCTAATCCCAAAAAAGTGCAGGCGATCATTAGAATAGAGCCATCGAGGAACCTGAATGAAGTGCAAAAGGCTAGTTGGGAAAGTGGCGGCACTCAACAGATTCGTATCAAGGTTGACGGACAAGTGCCTACCGTTCTTCTAAATCCTATGGAAGGTACATGATTGGGATGCCGAATGTGAAAAGGCATTCATACAACTCAAGGAACATTTATCACACCCTCAACTCTTGAGTCAAGCCAAGCAGGGAGAGACCTTGCTCCTATATTTCTCATTCATGCTGAAAGCCGCGATTGTAGCCCTGATACGCAAGGAGGGAAAGGTATAGAAGCGAGTTTACTACATAAGCTGAGCCTTAAGGGAGCCGAGACCCTATACCCTAAAATGGAAATGTCAATGGTCGCACCAATGGTAGCAGCCTGTCACCTGCGACCATACTTCCAAGCACATCCCATACTAAAACTTAGTGTATTTTCCTTGCAAGTATTTATACTCTTTATTTCTATTAGTCTTTTATTTTAGTTGGATTTATCTCCACCGTTGGATCTAGGTTAAAAATGTAGGACCTATTTTTTTCTTTATGTTTTTCCAAGTTTAAACAATTTATATTGATTTTATTTTTTTAACCCTTTGAGCTCGAGAGCCCATTGAATGTGACCGAGCATCTTTAACCAAACTCTAACGTAAACCTTTGAGGGGAGGGGTCGAGCTCCTCCTCAGCCGCTAGATATTAGTTTTTTTTGGTTTGTTTCTCTAATTTCATTTTTTTCTTCTTTTTTTCACTAGATCGGAAATGTTTGGTTCGTCACATTCTGGCCTTCAAACTGTCACATGCGCCCCAATGGAGGAGTCGCCAAACGACCGCCCAAGTTGTGCAGCTTTTTGACGAGCCCATGCATTTTCCAACCTCCGACCACCACACGCATGGCACAATTAGACTCCCCACTTCCGGATCCTTTCAAATCTCAGTTCTTCTGCCCCATCTCCATCAGCCCGTGCCTAAATTGTGAATGCAAATCACAACATTCAAAAGAATCCACCAATTAGATTTTATAAACACTATTATAGCGGTCCCCTCGAATAAGGGTCTATCTCTAAATTATTGGTCTCATTACACGTTTATTATTATTTTCTATTCTATACACTCCAATTTCTATAAATGGGTTTTTACCGAGGTTCTCCACCCCTTACTTCTTGTATTTTCTCTTTTAATTTCAATGCAAATTTGTTGGAAAAAAAAAATTGATTTCATTTTCGTCATTTTCCCATTTTCAGTTTCTATGTTTATTATTTTAAGTTTAAGGAATTTTGACTTCCAACGAGTGACTTCCATGAAGACGGTTTGTCTTCCAGAAAGCAAATCGAATCATAGTTATTCGTTTTCATTTTATGGTCCAATAATGGTTAGTAGTTCATTTTTATAAATTAATAAAACAAAATGGTAAGTTGGGGCAATGAGGGTAGCTTTCCTATTTGGGCATGACTATAGTCTATTATAGGATTGTACCCATTGAGACTTGGATAGTACGGCCCTTGACACCAAGAAGCCTCGAGCTCTTTCTCAAGCCGTATTTGGGTAATAGCTTAAACCCTAGCCTTAGTAAGGAATTAAATGGATCGTTATGTGGCTAGTACCACTAATTTAAGGAAAATGCTAATTTGTCTCCTTATTTTGTCTTCTCATTTTGACCGTTTATATATTTATTTATTTATTTTTATTTAATAATTAAGAAATTGATTTTTAGTTTATTGATATATATTTTTTATTTTTTAAAAATATTTAAATATGTTAAAAAAATAAAAAAAATAAAAACCCACATTTATACTAGCGGTCAAAACTGAGCGGCAATCTAGCACAACTCATAATTTAAAGCGAACCCATATTCAATTTCTAACCCAGAAATTTCTTTGGAGTAACCCAATGACCATTAAGCACTAGTGCTAGTAGTTCGGTTTTGCCCACTAGGCCAAATGTGTTTTCCTGATAAGATGATAAAAGCAAGACTCCTACGCGTTTTACGGCTTCCCCACAAATGAACCTATTTTTTAAATATTTTTAAAAAATAAAATAAATTTAGAATATTATTAAAAAATACTTTCTTAATTAAAAAAAAAATCATAAAAAAATCTATATAAACAAAACACATTAAAAAATAAGACTACATTCCAGCGGGAGCTCCCAGCACCCAGCGGGGCTGTAGCATGACCGATAAATAAATTAAAAAAAAAAAAAAGGGGTGGTATAAGGTATTCTGTGAATCGGTGAGAAAATTGTTTGACTTTTAGCTATCTCACAAATGTTTTTATATTAAGAAACAAATATTTTAAACAATTAAGTTAAATTGATTTTTGATCATATGGTCCAAATTAGTCTTATCCCCATTCTTAAAACTTGATTAAGTTAATTTGGGCACGTTCAGTTGATGGAGACATCTCGTGTATGGCCTCGTTTGAATCTTGATTGAAATGAAATAAAATGAGAAATTTGTGAATAATTATGAAATTGTTTTAATTAAGATATTTTATAAGGTTTTTTAAAAAAAGTTGAATAAAAAAATTATAAAGTTAAAATATTGTTAAAATATAATTTTTCATATAATTTTTATTTTGAGATTTGAAAAAAGTGAATTATTTTATATGTTTTGTTTGGAAGTTTGAGAGCGTTATAATGGTTAGGTAAAAATTAGATAAAAAAAATTAAAATTTTGAAATTAACAAATGTTTTTATTTGAGGTGTTTGAATGTTGAGATAAGAATGAATGAGAAAAAAACATCTTGCAATCCACGTACTCTAAAATTAATAAAGTGTTCCTTATCGATCAAAATATACCTTAAATATTTAATAGGGGTGGGCAGCGGGGCATGGGCGGGCAGGCTACCCTGCACCGCCCATGCCCCCGCCCCGCATGGAGCACCTCATGCGGGGGCGGGGGGCGGATTGACCCCAGCGGGGCCCCGACCCCCACTCCGCACTCCCTCACTTTTTAGTATAAAAAATTATAATTTTTACTATTTATATAAATATATTATATATAGATATATACAATTTGTAAAAAACTTGAATTCAACTTCAAGTTAATGGATTGCCTTGGCTTCCTAAGCCAACCATTATATAAGAGGTTAAGACATATGGTTAGAGAGGGGTAGTGTTTGACTGGTAACAATGTGTGCTACGTTGTGTGCTAGTGTACAAAGAAAGAAAGGGAGAGAGGGAGAGATAGAGAGAGGCCAATGCACAACCACAGAGGCAGATGGTCAGAGTGAGAGGGATAGTGTATTGTAGGTACACAATGTATGCAGCAATGTGTGCGATGGACCAATGGTGTGTGCCAGTGTGCAAAGAAGGGTGATGATATAGTGTGACTTTGTGAGACTCAAAGACTGTGAGAGCGAGACTTGAGAGAGACTTGAGAAAGACTTGAGCGTGAGAGAGGCGCAATCATTTGTATGAGACTTGGGTTGATTTCGAATTAAGCGAGTTGACACCAGTTATTGAAATGTTAATTAATTGTGTCTTAACCCAAACCTACTTATTTTTGTAACACTCTGAATATGGATTGATGATGGGAAATGGAATGTAGCTAAGGAAATAGGTTGCCTACTTCGAGGGTAGGCTCCTCCAGAATATTAGAGAGAAAAGAGAGAAGATGAACATGAGAGAGAGATTAAAGGAATCTTGTAATTTCATGCATAACCAACCATTTTCGGTGCTACAACAATATAGTGTTCCATTACTAACGGAAAGGAAATACAAGTAAAGTAACTAACTATGACTGAACAGTAAATGAAAGACAATACCCTTAATGGGCTCAAGGCCCATGTAATACTCATAACCCATTAATATAACTAACAGATCAGAAGCCCATAGACTACTTAGTAGATTACAAAATAAGAGAACCTTATTCTCTCTTGGCCCAAGGCCCACACGATCAACCTTCAAACCCACTGGCTTCACTTCTAACTCCACTCTTTCTCAACTGCGTCTCTGACTTGCCCCTTTCATCTCAGACGATGTGTGACAAAGCCTCCCACTTTAGATCACCTTGCACACAAGGTGAGGAAAGGAAATCTTGATGGCCTCATAAACTTCCCAAGTTGCATCATCCTCGCCCATCCCATGCCATTGAACCAGAATCTCGGTCTGAGGGCTATTTCGCACTTTGCGAATTCTTCGATCCAACAACTTCATGGGCTCAGGCTTGAGGGCTCCGCCGGAGTCCACTAGTTGTATGGTGGGGATCGCCGCGATCTGCTTCCCAAGCTTCCTCTTTAGTTGAGAAACGTGGAAAATAGGGTGGATGGCGGTAGCTTCAGGCAGCTGTAACCTGTACGCTACTTCTCCAACACGATGGGTGATCTAAAATGTCCTAGAGAACCGCGGCGCGAGCTTCAGGTTGCGACGGCGAGCTACCGATGCCTGTCGGTACAGCTAGAGACATAAGTAGACCCACTCCCCCACAGTAAAGATTGTTCCTTCCATTTCAAATCGGCATATTTCTTCATGCGATCTTGTGACTTCTGTAGATTGTGCTTACAATTGTAACATTTGATCCCTAGCCCTTAGGTTTTCCTCCACAGTTTCTGTCTTAGCTTGCCCAGGGGTGTAGTCCAATAACCTAGGGGGAAGATAGCCTTAGAGGGCTTCGAATGGAGTCACTCGGGTTGATGCTTGTTGACTAGTGTTGTACCAATACTCTGCTAGGGGAATCCAATGGGCCCAATCTTTGGGTCGATCTCCCACAAAACACCTCAGGTAGTTCTCCAGAGTCTTATTGATAGCCTCTGACTGCCCATCCGTTTGAGGATGATAGGCAGTAGTAAAATCTAGCTCCACCCCTTGAATCTTAAACAATTCTTGTCAAAACAGACTGGTGAAGGTGCTGCCCCTATTCGATACAATTGACTGGGGCATCCCATGCAACTTCAGTATGTTCTGAGTAAATGATTGGGCCACAGTTTTAGCTGTAAAATGATGAGCTAGAGGAGTAAAATGTGCGTACTCAGTGAGTCTATCTACCACCACCCACACACAATTTTGCCTAGCGAGGAAGTTAAGCCTTCGATGAAATCCATTGTGATATGTGATCATGGCTGAGAAGGAATGGGCAGTGGCTGCAACAGGCCACTAGGTTTGGACTGATCTGCCTTTACACTTTGACACGTGTCACAATCCCTAATCAGATGTTTAACATCTGATTTCATACCCTGCCAATAAAAGTCCCTCTTGACCCTGTGGGTAACACCCTCCCCTTCAAGGCCTTACTGTAAAACGCTATTGGTTTGTTTTTCTGCATAAGAATAGCCCCAATAGCACTTCCCAATGCATCACACTCTATTGTAAAAGGCAGAAAAAAATCTGGAAGGATTAACACCGAGGGTTGAGTTACTGCCCTCTTCAAGTTTTGGAATGCCTCCCAAGCTTCGTCACCCCACACAAGCTGGTCTTTTTTTAATAAGTGGGTAAGAGGTGCTGCAATGCTACCGTAGCATTTAATAAATCGCCTATAATACCTGGTGAGACCAAGGAACCCTCTTAGAGCCTTTAGTGAAGTAGGAAATGGCCAATCTTCCACTGCTTGCAACTTTTCTGGGTCTGCCTTCACCCCCTCAGCTGAGATCACATGTCCCAAGTAAGCCACCTCCGATGTGGCAAATCTACACTTCGACATTTTTGCCAACAGTCCATGATGTCTCAGCACCTCTAGATAGGTATCAAATCGTGTTAACGGGTCGTGTCGAAGTATGTATATTACAGTTAATGGGTCAACACGAACACGACCCGTTAAGGGTTTCGTGTCAAAAAATAAAACACGAATACGACACGGTAAGATAACGGGTTGACACGACACGACCCGTTATGACACATTAATTGAATCATAAATAAATTGACACAACATGACACGACACGACACGACCCGTTTCATTTCAACCCGTTTATGTTAATGAGTTAAACAAACACGATACGACACGACACGACCCGTTTGACTTGATTGATTTTAATATTTTATATAACTATTTAAATATAAATAATATCTATAAAAAATTAAAAATTAACTATAAGTCTAAAATTACAATCCAAACAAATATGATCCACACACATTGTAATAACATATTAAAATTACATCCAAATATAATAAACAAAACACACATAGTAAATATATTAATGTTACAATCCCAAATATAATAAAACATAAATCTAAGCAAATTTAGAGCTTGAAGAAGGAGGTGGAGTGTCCTCCAAGTCCTTGCCCTTATTCTTCTCCAACTCTATTACATTTTCGATTAACTCGTCCAATTTAACTTCTTTTTGTGTTTCTATTAAAAAAGAGATATCAGTAAAGTTATCAAATAATATTATTGTATTGAAAAATTACAGTCATTTATTCAATAAAATAAAAATAATATTACCTTGCTCTTCGCCATATAACTAATCTCTAATGCAGACTAATGCTTCAACAATATCTACTTTTAGTGCACTCCTAAACTGATCAATGATACGCCCACCAACACTAAAAGTAGATTAAGATGCAACTGTAGAAATTGGAACACTCAAAATGTCACGAGCCATACAAGCAAGATCAAGATAACGAAATTCATTTCCTTTCCAAAAAGAAAGAATGTCAATCTTTGCATTTCTATCTGCCCTAAGTTCATCCAAATAAAGATCCAATTGACTTTTTCTCATAAGGGCAGAAAGATCATCAGGTCTAAATGAATCAAATTCCTGTACACAAAAAATAAATTAAAATATTTCAAACCAATATATGATATGAAACAATAATATAATATAAATCATTAAATTAAAAATATTATTTGATATTACCTGTAATAAATCATTATTATATAAAAACCAACTTTCCACTCTACTAACAGTGCTATCAGAAGTTGTGGTAGAACATGTCATTGTGGAAGCACTAGAAGAAGTATATTCCATGAAAAGAGACGACATTTTGCTCCGAACATTCATATACTCTATGGAACATTCTCCATAAAGTTTTGTATAAGAGAATTCAACAAAATGAAGCTTGTATCGAGGATCTAATATAATTGCTATAGCCAATAATGCATTGAACTCGGACCAATATTTCTCAAATTTGGCAAGCATTTTACAACACATTATTTTCATGTAGTCATCTTCACCCTAAGAGTGTTGCTTTAATTTAAAATAAATCGAAAATATTGATGGAAAGTACAGATTGGCTGTAGGGTATTTGATCCCAGAAAAATTACAAGTGGCTTCATATAAAACTCTCAATAAACCGTTAATCTTCTGTACTTTTTTCCACTCAGATATTGATGGACAATGCTTATAATTGGAATTAGTCAACTCCAAATGACTAAAGGCACGACGATAGAAAAGAGCACTCTCAAACATAAGAAAAGTAGAATTCCATCCAGTGGGAACATCCTGTCTCAACCCTTTATTGCTATCCAAAGACATTTGATTTGTTGAATCTAAAAATTTTACTTTTCTTATTTGTGATCCTTTGACATACTTGATACTTTCATGAACTTTTTGGATAGCAAAATCAATCTCTTTTAACCCACCTTGTACTATCAAATTCAGAATATGAGCACAACAACAAAGATGAAAGAACTCACCATCACAAACAAGAGCTTTTTTAATGTTCAATTGAGTTCTTAACAACTCTACTGAAACATCATTAGAAGAAGCATTGCCTAAAGTCAATGCAAAAACCTTGTGCTGAATTCCCCACTCACATAGCAAATTATAAATTTTTTCAGACAAAGATATGCCATTATATGGTGGTGGCATAAAAGAAAAGTTCAAAACCCTTTTTTGCATAACTCATTTCTTATCCACAAAATGTGCTGTAATGCACATATAACCATCAGTGGTTATAGAAGTCCACAAATCAGATGTTAGACTAATTCTACCAGGAGAATCATTTAACATGTACTTAATCTTTTTTTTTTTTCTCAATTATACATCTTAACTAAATCAGTCTTGGCAGTATTCCTAGAAATAATTGGAACATCTGGACGCAAATATTGTAATAAATATCTCACTCCTGAATATTCAACAAACCGAGGCAATTCATGCTTCACAATAGTAGCTACCAAAATTTCTCTATATTCTTCAACATCAAATTTAGGAGAGCTTACCGAAATATTTCCACTAGTTTGTGATAACATCATTTGACCAATATCTCGTGAACTTCTCCTAGGACATGTGTCAATGTAACGCTTCATATTTCCGGTTCCATATTTGCTCGCTTCCATGTAAGTAGTTCCACACATTTTGCACTTGGTTCGTGGCTTGCCATCATTGATCTCAGAATCAGGAATCATTTCAAAAAAAGACCACACATTTGACCGTTTCCTTCGTTTTGCTTTAAATTCCTCATTTTGAATACTTTCTGAGTCAAACAGGTCCAAATCAATCAAATCTTCATTTTCACCTGCTACCGAACTCACCTGACAACAAACAACAATTCTTTATTACAATCAGACAATATATGGATTGCTATCTAATGTTTGAGTTATATGTAAAATGAAAAAACATATATAAATTATATATGTTAATGTAGGGTATATAGCTAGCAATGATAGAAGTTATAAATTAATTTAAGTTAATGTAGGGTCAATAATACACAATATTCATGAGCAACAAGATATATAAATATTATTATAAATATAAAAATGATTGCAAGATGAGTACAGCAAAAAAAGCCGAATTTGGCTCAAGAAGCTGGAATTGTCATCGAATATCATATATACCAATTAGCTACACGAAATAGTTATAGTTTCATGCAACATCACATGTCAATCAAAATGCTAATCACTGTGCAAAAGAAATAGTTGATTACTCAATAATCAAAATCCAAGCCCGAAGCCATCACAACTGAAAAGCCGAGATCCAATTGCCAACAAAATAACCAGGAATGCTCTTGAGCCAGCTTCAGTGGAGTGTGAAAGATGGAGTCGATGTACTTGAGGCAATTTGACAGGAGACAATTCTATATACAATTAAAGAAGCAAACTGAGCTCAAGAAGAAAATCATCTTTCATACTTTGTAGATTGAAAGAGGTTTGCTAATAATCATTTGCTGATTCTGTTAATAATCTCTTCATTGGGCATCAAGACAATAAAAGGTGTAAGATTTCTACAAGTTTATCTACAAATGGTTCAAACTCAAAGCACCAAGAATGATATCATTTTGGTACATAAAGCTGGCACGCAGATAGTCCCAATATTGGAAGTCCCCTGGGACTTCGATCTCCACATGAAGCACTAAATTAAAATCCATTCAAAAAAAGCAGCCAGCCACTTGAAATACCAATAATAATAATTTCGCCCAACTTCCATGAAATGAAGAAAAGGAGGTACATGTATAGATTATATAACGTGCAAGAACAGGTTAATTAATTAAACAAATAATTGGTTAGTATATGTATGTTGGAGTTGGCTGGGAACCTATTCGGCTATTCCCTTATGACAACGTCTTTGCTCATGATCACAGAAATTTATAGATGCTTGTGATTAAACTAGTTACACAAATGTAATTTACAGCAAGGATTAACTGTGTTATTTTGCAAGATAGGAGCTTTGTGGACAAATCAACATAAAAGATTAAACAGAAAAGTATATTGTTGATGAACTAATCAACATACTCTGTTTTGATCACGCTCAAACCAAACAAAATTATGAAGATCTATACAAGAAGCTTAAAACAATCTCAGACCGAAAGAGAAGTAAAACATTTCTGGGTTGGATTGACTTATAGTGGGTGACGCGGCGTGGGCGACCGGCGTTGGCGACGAGGCGCTGGCGGTGGGTAATGTGAATCCGTGGCTCTAATTTTCTGGATGACTCGACGTCGCCGTGAAGATTGGTCACTGGGGGGGGGGGGCGGCGTTACCGTGAAGAGAACTGGACCCGGGGAGGGGGGCGGCGTGGGTTGAGGTTCACAAATTGCGACTCAGAACTCTAAGGAGTGGGAAGAACTTGGAGGAGGAAGAAGTTAGAACTCAGAGGAGGAAGCCGAAGAACTTGAAGGAGGAGGAAGAAGATAGAACTCAGAGGAGGAAGCCAAAGAACTCGGAGGAGGAGTCTGGACTCTGGAGACTAAAGATTCAATGAATTTTGAGGGGGGGGCGGCGGCAGCAAATAAGTTAAGTTAGGGTTTTTTTTTAAAAATTTTAGCCTTTAGGTCTAAGGGGTATAAAGGTAAATTTAATTTTTATAACGGGTCATAACGGGGTATAACAGGTTGACCCGTTAATGACCTGTTAAGCAATCGTGTCTTAACGGGTCAACCCATTTTGACCCGAACCCGTTAAGGCTAAACCCTAACCTGCTTTTATCGTGTCGTGTTCATGTTAGGTTAACAGGTCGTGTCACATATTGCCACCCCTACCTCTAGAGTCAGCCGTAGATGTTCTAGGTGCTCCTGCAATGAACCGTTGTACACCAAAATATCATAAAAAAGAAACAACAAAAACTTTCTCAAGTATGGTTTAAAAATGTCATTCGTTAAACTCTGAAAAGTAGATGGTGCATTTGTTAGCCCAAAAGGCATAACAAGGAACTCATAGTGCCCCTCATGAGTTCTAAAAGTGTTTTTGTAGATGTCTTCAGCTTTGACCCGTATTTGGTGGTTCCCCGAACGTAGGTCAAATTTAGAGAAAAACTTAAACCCGCTGAGTTCATCCAGCAGTTCTTCCACTACTAGAATAGGGAATTTATCTTTCACAGTCATACTGTTTAAAGCCCGATAATCCATACACATTCTCCATGAACCATCTGCTTTTCTCACAAGTAACACTGGGGAGGAATAGGGACTAGTACTGGGCCTTATCACCCCTGTACTTAACAATTCTTTGACGATCTTCTCTATCTCGTCTTTCTGGAAGTAAGGGTATCGGTAAGGTCTTACTGATACAGGTTTAGTGTTTGGATAAAGTGTAATAGCATGGTCTCGGGGTTGGGTTGGGGGTAACCCCTTAGGTTCTCCAAAAACTTCCTTATACTGGTCAAGTAGCTACTGTACAGCTTCAGGCATACTTTCAATTAACTCCTCTTCCTTGGCTTCGATCAATTGTAACCACACACCCCTTCTTCCTAGCTTATGGTTCTGATTTATATTCTCCTCTTCAATGAAATTAGAAGGGACTAACCCTTGCAAACAAACAGCCTGCTCATTATACTGGAATTACATGGAAAACTCCTTGAAATTCCACAATATGGTCCCTAATTCCCGCAACCATTGTACTCCCAACACCATATCACAACCCGCCAACACTAACACATAATAGTCTGTAGTGAAAGTATGGCCCTGCATTTTAATTCTCACAGCAGTACACTTTCCCTCACATCCTACTAAAGCACCATTGGCCACCCTAGCTTTTATTTTCTCTCCGTGATTCACTTTAAGCCCCCTTTTTTAACTACCGAGGGATCAAGAAAATTGTGTGTGCTGCTCGTGTCAATCAGCACCACAATTTCTTGATTTCCCAACCTCCCTTTGATTCTCATAGTCTTAGGACTTAGAGACCTAATCAATGCATTAAGGGAAATTTCTGGTTGGGCTGTATTAGTGGTTGGATCAAGTACTTCAGTATCATTTTCACTTTCTTCTACTGGAACTGGTTCGGTCACATCCACAGTTTCCTCTGCTACTTCTTCAATTAAAAATATCTTAGGTTGTAGACACTTATGTCCTGGGTTCCACTTGAAATCACAATAGTAACAGAGGTCTTTTTCATGCCTCTTTTTCATTTGTTGTGGTATGATTTTTTGTACCAAAACAATGGCCTTAGGACCAAACCTAACATTGTTGTTGGTTGCTGTAGGTGGTAATTTCAGAATTCCAGTGTCACGGTTGTGATGGATTTTTTTGTTGATGCCTACCTTCTCCTCTTGAATCCTTGCAAGGCTGTAAGCTGTTATCAGGCTGTTTGGGTGAAACATCCTCACCGTTAACCTTATCTCATCCCTTAACCCACTAAGAAAACAACTTAGTTTATACCCCTCCGACAGCCCTCTAAGCCTATTAGACAATGACTCAAAGTTTGATTTATATTCTTCTACAGACCCTGTTTGCTTCAGCCTAGTTAAGGCCTCCATGGGGTCATCATATGAAGATGGCCCAAACCTCACTAATAAGACCTTAGTGAAGTCCTCCCACTCCTTTAGAACCCCTGACTCTTCAAGATCTTGGAACCACACTAGAGCTTGGCCCACCATATGGAAGAAGGCTAGCCTCAGTTTTTGTTGTATAAAGTGTTATAGTATGAAAAGAAATGGTTGGCTTTGTATATCCATCCACTTGGGTCATCCCCATTAAAAGTTGAAAGTCAAGCCTTACCGGACGTGGAGGGGGTTCACCCCCTTATTCTACATAGACCAGCTGCTAATCCTGGCTTCCTAAAGATGAGCTACCATGAGCCCAGCCACTACTAATATTCTTCCACTGCAGCTCCATAGTCAAGGCAGCCAACTGTTGCACTACAGAATCCAATTTTTTATTGAAAGCCAACACCTCAGTCGCCAAAGTTTTGAATTGTGACTCGGTGGATTGTTGGAGAGATTTAAGCCCTTCTTGTACTTGATTAAGACGAGTGCCCTCTGCCATTTTTCTTTTACTGCTTGTAATCACAGGTCACTTGGGAACTTGTTCTCTAGATACCACTTGTAACACTCTGAATATGGATTGATGATGGGAAATGGAATGTAGCTAAGGAAATAGGTTGCCTGCTTTGAGGGTAGGCTCCTCCAGAATATTAGAGAAAAAAGAGAGAAGATGAACAAGAGTGAGAGATAAAAGGAATCTTGTAATTTCATGCATAACCAACCCTCCTTTTCAGTGCTACAGCAATATAGGGTGCCACTACTAATGAAAATGAAATACAACTAAAGTAACTGACTGTGACTGAAAGACAATACCTTAATGGGCTCAAGGCCCATGTAATACTCATAACCCATTAATAGAACTAACAGATCACGAGCCCATAGACTACTTAGCAGATTACAGAATAAGAGAACCTTATTCTCTCCTGGCCCAAGGCCCACACGACCAACCTTCAAACCCACTGGCTTCACTTCTAACTCCACTCCTTCTCAACTGCGTCTCTGACTTGCCCCTTTCATCTCAGACGATGTGTGAAACTTTCTAATTTTATTCATATTAGGTTCACAGATCGTGTCACATACTACCTCTCAAACCTTAGTAAGTTAGGTATGGAAGTGTGGAATAAGTCTCCTAGTCAGGGCTCAATCACTCAATGCATTAACCTAAGGGCATGATCCAACCATAAAATCACGATATTTACAATTTCCATATTTGATACCAATTCACCAGGGATAGTGCCATACATCATACAATGCTCAATAATGGTCAAATATTGTTTTCAACCAAAACCTGTTGGATTTTGTATCTAAACAATTCATGCTAGAGTTTCTCAAGATTTTTCATGAATAAGCTAATAAGGTCTCCTTCGTAGCTCGGCAGGTGATTAAGTTTAAACTTCCACTTTTAATAAAAATAGATAATGGATAATATGTTATAGGCTCAATCAATATAAAATATAATGGGTTGACTTAAGAGCGTGAGCGATGGCAGCACATTTATTAGAAACTGAAGAGCGTGAACGAGGATTTAGCGGCGGGGGTTGTTGGAACCAAGTCTTGTCACTAGCTGATTCCAAAAGTATAATGAAATATTTGTTCAATTTAGCATCCTTCTCTAGGTAGCAATTTGTTTTTCTCTTCTCAGGTCAAAAGTTTCCTTATCTTAGTCAGAGTTTCTGGTTTTTTTTTTTTTAATAATAAAACTTCTTGATTTTAGCTGAGCATTTTCCCTTCACTTCCTTTCCAAGGTGCTTGATAGTAGATAAATGCAGAGAGAATGATTTAGAAATAAGAGACTTGAAGGAAAAGATAGTGAAGCTCGGTAGCTATGATAGGCAGTTGGAAATGCAAAAACCAGAACCTATACAACTGGTGAAGTCACAGGTAAGTACAATTGGCCTTTAATGTGAGAACTGGGGCGATAAGTTTAGAACTTCGAGTGATTCCGGTTACCATTGTAATTGTAGCTCACTTAAGACGTTTATTTGACAATTAAAATTTGGGTTCTCTTAAGGTGAAAATAGAACTTTAGTATAATATAAATTAGTAACAGATATTAATTCTGGTTCAATTGATGAGAAGAATGAGATATTAAATCTCTATCACGCGTTGGTTACATTATGTTGATTCAATATGGTTTCAAATGCTTGAAAGTTATTCGACATAGTTTCATAGCCATGTTAATTTAGGACCTAGCTTTTATGCTTCATTTGTTTCATTTTTCTTTCTCTGTGGAAATTTTATATTGAATTTTTTCCTCATGTTACAGGATTTTTTACACCTAGTATAAGGACGTTAATATCGGACTTCTATTTCAGTTTTTTTTTTTTTTGCTACTTTTTTTTAATGATAATGGACCAAATTCCATTAATAAAAAAGGACATACAAAGTTGACTTAAACACAAGCCAGTTACAAACGTTAATAGCTTCCCAATACACTTCCGTGACTAACATGGTCTAGTCTAAGAAATAGCACAACTATGTCCATGACAGAATTAAGAGTAACTGGGTGACAAAATCACATACCCCAACTAAGCAGAATAGGATGCACCAACCCCACTATAAGCACCGCCTAAGTGGAGGGGTGGACCACTCCATTTGGACTAAGGTCCAAAGGCACCTTTTTTTGTTTTTTTCAAAAAGTAAATACAGGACACGAAATAAAATACAATGAGAAAACACTGCAAAAACAGAAAAACAATTCTCCAAGAGGCTGTTGTGGCGCGTGCAGTACAGGCGCCACTCTTGGAAGAAAATCGACGGTCGATCTTGGAAGTGCCGGACTCACAGGCCCCAGAAATGCCTCTCGTGTCCTAAGTTTATCCAACTGATGTTTCTTGATGTCATAGGATGGCCAAGGAGGTTGCAGACTTGTTAAAGCAATCAAATATAAGGTGGATTTGTTATCATATTATTGAGTGTTCTCAATTTTAGGTTTTTTATTTTCCTTAGATGGCATCTAATGCTTGAATATCATTAATATTTCCTTTTACCTATCATTGCTTTTTAGGTGCTATTTGAATAGTAAGCTAAAATGATATTAGTTGAGATGAAAATTAAAAATTTAATAAAATTTTGTTAGCATATTATTATTGTTTTGGGATTTGAAAAGTTGAATTGTTTATTATATTTTGTGTGGCAATTTGAAAAATTTGTAATGATGAGACACTACAACAGAATTGGGATTTTGTGATAGACAAAACCATCACAAAAAAATGCAAACCGTCACAAAAAAGATTTTGTGACGGTTTGAGACCATTCCCACGACTGTCATCTAAAAGGCGTCACATAATGTTTTCTATGATATTTCACTGTGTAATTGTCACATTTTTTTTTTGTGACGGTTGGAAGTCTCCCGTGAGATGTAACATTCGAACATGATAATTTTTTGTGACAGTTAAAAACCGTCATAGAAAGTAACGTTCGCATGTATAAACCGAAGTTTGAACATTAACCCGAGTGATTAACATTCGCATGTAACAAAATTGACTTTCAATGTTTTTGCTTCGCACAAATGATATTTACATTCAAACGTTAAATCGGATATGCTTGAATGTAGCATTCAGATGTTAAAGGAGAAGAGTTCGAATATAAAATTTGTAACGTTCGGATGTTAGTTTGTCATTCGCACGTATCTATTATAATCATTCGAACGTTTAGATTGTTTGTGCGTTAGCACGTGCAAACGTAGTGACTAACGTTCGAATGTTTTTGTTTGAATTCACTGGGATTTTATTCGAATGTTGATTTGAACATTAAGCCATGTTCAAACGTTTATTGTTTACATGCGAATAATATGATCAAAAATAGTAATTTGATAATATTAAAAAGCGTACAAACTGTTTCATATTATACCATAAATGTAACAACTAATAATGTCTTATAGAGTTATAAAAATAGACAATATAAGTTTCAAATGATGATAATGATAATGATATATTGATCATTTCTTCTTCTTTCCTCGTCCAATGTGATCCTGCTGAATTAACATAACACGTTCCATCTGGACTATCATCTCTCTTTGTATTTGCTCTTGAACTTCAATGTGTATTCTCTCATCAACTCTTGCTGTCTTGACTTCATTTGCTCAATTTCTTGCCGTATTGCATCTAGATCTTCAGTAAGATTGTTAATTTTCGAAGTCGATATCTTGGAGGATGAACCAACATACTTGAAAGAGCATCCCAAACCTTTTACCAAACTAGATTTGATCCCAAGCACTTGCGTGAATATGTCTATGTCACTAGAAGAGGATTGGATCTTAATCATTTTGTCCTACAATTACAAAAACAAAACACAATAAGTAACATATTAAAAGAAATAAGGAGTCAAACAAAATATAAAACTCACATGTTGGATAATTTATTCACAGAAAAGAACGTTACTTACATAATTATCTTTAGCGACAGGATCAACCCACTCACTGTGCTCATCAGTGTGAGTAGCATCATAGACATGAATGATGGAGAAATTTTTAGGATCTTCATGTTTCTAATAAAGTCACATTAGTAATTTTAAGAAATAATATTAGTACTTAAATAAAATAATATGATAAAAATGAGTGAGAATTAATAAGTTATCAATTACTATTTTATCAGCAAGACGTTGGAATGACCTTAAGTCAATGCGATGGTGGATTGTCAAAGCCTTTCTATTATGTACATTGATAGAACTTAAGTGATGTAGGAGAAATTAATAATGTTAAATATAATATATGAAACCAATTATAATGTCAAATAACTTAAATGGAATAAATCTATAATACTGAATAATCTGGATTTGCGAAAAGATCACAATACTTTCTCCAATTGTCTAACTTCATTTTTTGAAAAGGGGACTGAACAGCCTCTTCCAACTTCTCGAATTTCTTGAAGTGGTCATGGCATCATCCCTTGTGACGCCGAAATAATATAGCCATTAATTCGTTCACAATTCGCACATTCTCGCTACAGCAAAAATTGAGATCGAATTTATCCTAAGACGTGAATTGCATCAAAATATGAAATCAACACAGCCCAAAAAAAAAATTTACTAAGTAGGCCAAATTGATGATGTTCTTGACTAAATTTATGTTTTGATTGATTTTTAAGCATGTGATCTTGAGTCTGGAGCTTGAATCTATTTTAGGACACCTTTTTAAATCATGGGATGCTTTTATTTGAAGATCACACGTTTAGAAGTTATGGATCAAGAGGTTGATCAAAACAAGTTAGAAACAAAAATCTGTTTTGAACTTAGAAGAAAAATCATAATTTCGGCCCTATAGAATTTTAATAGTTGTGTTTAGTTTTAAATTTTTCTGAATAGATATTTGAGTTTAGGACAAAATTTATATGAGGTATGTAAATTTTGGTATTTTTGGAGTAAGGATGCAAAATCCTTAAGTTAGGGGTAGAATGATAATTTTTTCACATATAGAGGGTAAAATGACTAAGTTAATAGTTTTTCATATTTCTAATTATTAGTAACTAGGTTCTAACTTTTAAAAATCACTACTTTCAGTTTCTCGTGATCGCATTAGAGTTTTTATCTAGAAACGTGAAGACAGAGGTAAGTTAGCTCTTAACTTACTATCAGTTTATTGTGTATGTGTGATGGGTAAGAGAACTATAATTATATTCGTATGTTGTTATATATGCCATGTTATCACATGTTTATCTATTACATGAATTATTCTGTCATGAAATACTTTTTTGTTATATAATATATTCTGTCACATGTTACTATCTATTGCAAGTATGTCACATTACGTAACATTACGTATGTCATCTGTTACATGTATGTCATGTCACGTAATAGTCACTATCACATGTTATGCCATGTTACGAAATGTTGCATGTTACATGTTATGTCATGTTACGAAATATTTGTACCTCAAATAAGTAACATCTTTTAAGTTACGTTCAAGTTACTTATGTCTAGGATACTCACGATGTAATCACTATGATTGTCTGAGTATTCCATTTGTAATTCACGCAAGTTACTTCTGGCGAAATCATTTTGATTGTCAGAATCTTGTTCAAGTTTAGTTATGTAAATACTCCTGGCGTAATCATTCTGATTGTCAGAGTATTACTACGTACTCCTAATGTAATTATTTTGATTGTTAGGGTACGTGATTTAAAATACTCATGATGGAATCATTCTGCTAGTCTGCGTATCTTTGACGGAATATGTTGGGTGGAATCATTCTGGTTGTTCACTATTCATGACGAAACGACTGGTGGAATCATTTTGATTGTCAGAATTTAATACAATATTCATGTTAAGTAAAGAATTCAGTTTAAGTTCAGTTATGCAGATACTCCTGGCGTAATCATTCTGATTGTTAGGGCATCTTATTTAAAATACTCATGATGGAATTATTCTAATTGTCTGAGTATCTATGTTAAGTAAAGAATTCAAGTTCATGTTCATGTTATGTATGTTCACGTTCATGCTATGTTTCAAGTCCATATTATATTTCAAGTTCACGTCCATGTTATGTTTCAAGTTCAAGTTCATGCTATGTTGCTAGTCCATGTTATGTTTTAAGTTCACGTACATGTCATGTCACGTCAAGCTAAGTCTCAGTTTCAGTTCAAGTTATGTCGACTCATGCCATGTTATGTCAAGTCACGTTATGCTTATTATTTCATGCCATGTTATGTCAAGTTATTCTATGCTTACTTACGACTTTGATTATGCATTCATACTTTTACTGTCATGCATGCATCATTAACCTGTGTGGAAGTTTTTTGTTAACCTGTTGAGATTTGTAATCAAATTTCACGGTGGTAGTCTCAACTACCATGTCCCCCTGAATGGTAGACGATATGTCAAGATCAGAGCAGGGAGCAGACACTGATAGACTGGAGGAGGTTGACTAAGTGCCACGGACACGACGTGGAGCATACATCTTCCATAGTTAGTTTTTTTGGATAGTATTCTGGCCTCATTATGGAGTTACGCGAGTTACTCGACGAACTGGCCCAATAATGTATTTTGGTAATGTAACTATGGAATTTGGTCTCCTATGTTTTGAGATTATAGTCTTCTAAGACCCGTACTGTAATCGTGGATGTTTATTTTGTTAAGTAGGAATGGAGTACGCTTTATTACTTGGGATACCACAATTTTGGTGCATAATATTGCTAAAAAAAAAATTATCCACTACGAATATTGCGTAATGCTATATATATGTTAGGAACATTGCATCTTATATGTCATGAACAGGTTCAGGTAACCTTGTGTTGCATGTCTCGACGCTTTAGATGTAGGTCCGATTCATAGTGTGTATGCTTTGTGTGCTATTGGTGCGGTAGCAAGGAGAGGCCTTACTGGGTGGTGATAGGCAGTACATTGAAGATTGGATGGTGGTACTAGAGAGGAGTTATGGGCTGCAACAGAAATACTAGGATTTTTTATGTGATCGAAAATAGATTCACTCATGAAGTGGCATGCTGAAGGTCGATGATTCAAAGTATGATAATTCTTATCGGCTGTGACAGAAATGCTAGGATTTTTTATGTTAGATCTTCTGATTTTGTAATGTTTGCTTGATGATTCAAAATATGATAATTCTTATAACTGTGTTATGAATACATTGGAAGTTTATTTTTGTACTTTTGGAGTTATTAGAGATGTTTTAAAAAGAGACAAAACTTTGAGAATCAATAGTTGTGTTTTAGTGAAAAAGGTTGAAACTTTTTATTAAAGCGTTGATTTAGTAAAGTGGAGTTTGTTGGTTGTTTTAGTATGCTATTTGGTCATAGGATATGATTTTCTATGTTGTAATATTTTGGTTTAAGTATGAGAAATGAGGTTTGATAGGATGACAACAAAAATAAAGAAAAGAGGGCCTATGTGTGCTTTGGCCTTGGTGTGTTTTTCATGTTTGTGATATGTTTTAAAATTTTCTCATTAGATTTTTAGATTTAGGTTAAAATTTACATGAGGAATGTAAAGTTTGGTGAGTTTTGGAGTTAGGATGTAAAATCCTTAAATTAGGAGTAAAATGATTATTTTTCCACATGTAGAGAGTAATACTCTAAGATAGTATTTTTCATGTTTCTAAGTTGTTAGTGATGAACTTTCTAACAATATCCCCACTTATATTTTCTTGTGTTTTGCATTTTACTCCATAACCCGACAGTTACTGTAAGTTAGCTTTTAACTTACAACCAGATTATTGTGTATGTATGTTGGCAAGTGAACTATTGTTTATATACTTATGTTATCATATATGCCATGCCACTACATGCTTATCTGTTACACATAATACTTTGTCATGAAATATTTATCTGTTACATGATATATTCTGTCATGCAATATTTATTTGTTACATATTATATTATATCATGTAATGTTTATTTGTTACCTGTTTTGATATGTCACGAAATGTTTATCTGTTTCATGTTATGTTAAGTCAGGCACTAATACCGATGGTACCCCCATACTTTCAATTTCAGGTTATACGTACTCGTGCTAGTGCAGATACCTGTTACGAGATATATACATTACGTTTTCTATAGTAGGTGCAGATACCTGTGAATTGGTATGTATGTTTACACACTTATAGCTAGTGCAGATATCTGTGTTGTGATTTGGTAATCAATAGAGATACATGGCTCAAGGGGACCCGTGTAGCACCCACATTTCAGTTTTATTAATCATGTTTAATTATTGAACAAGATTTCAAATTCATGTATTTCACGTTCACGTTCATATTATTTAACGTTTAGTTCAATTCATGTTCAGTCTCAGATCAGTTCACGTTCAATTCAAGTTCAATTCATGTTCAGTTCACGTTCAACTTTATGTCATGTTTAGTTTTGTTAACTTACTAAGATTTGTATTCAAATCTCGTCGTGGTAGTCCTAACTACCATTTTTCCCAGAATGGTAGGTACTGTGACAGGGATCGATGGAATCAAACTGGACTAGGCTAATGTTGGCATGACCAGAACCGAGTAGTACTAATTTTACTATAGGCGATTGTTTTTAACCGATAGGCTGCTAAGCGAATATTACTATACTGCTAGGGAAGGATATCGCGGGAATCTTGGAGGAGATCGTAGAACTTTGGGAAGTACATAACGAGGACTAAGATATTATAATCTGTACTAAGTACTTCTCTTTTGAGGTTGGAGAGGGCCCATATTGTTGGGACTCTACTTTTGTTTATGCATGATTTAAACTAGTCTTTGAATGTTTATGTGAATTCAGTATATGTGAATAGTTATGAATAAGTGGTTAAATTTGGGATTAGCATTCTAGTACTTTATGTATTGCTGAAAGAAAAAAATTACCCATTGCGAATATTGCATATTGCATATTGCATGCATGTTAGGTGCATTGCATTCGTAATTGTCATGAACAGGGATAAGTAACCTTATATTGTATATCCCTACGCTTCAGAGTCCATTCAATTCCAAACGAAATTTGGGAGCGTCACAAAAAAAGCTTAATGCTTTGTTTTTGTGGTATGTTTCTCCTAGAATAATTATGGTCTTGACAATTATTAGTAGCAGAGTCTTTAGAATACAGAAAATCCACAACCCAAGTTTCGATTGTTATCTTGTGACTTGTGAGATTCAGAGGTTGTCCTACTAAAGTTTGGTGTTGTGTTCCAATATCTGCCAAAGTTTGCAGCTCCAATTATTGATTTAATTGACTGATTTCATCATTTTATAACTATTAGCTAATAATGCAGTGATATACTTCATTGTGCATTATTTTCAACTCTAGGTAGCATCATGTTGACCATTAGAGCATGTTTGTCAAATATCAGAATCAATAAATAGCAAAAAAACTTTATTTTCATATAGGAAGAATAACTTGAGGGTCAGTAAACAAACGCTGGTAATTATAGTGCTAACGTTTAGCTCCAAATTGCTAGCGTTTATAGAATGCTAATACGCCAGCTTTTATTTTGTAGTGACGAGTCTGCTATGAATAGAACCAGTCAGATTTTTTTAGATGGGCCATGCAATTTGGTTAGATCTTTCTCATGGGCCTTGGGTTGGGTTGGATCATGGGCCATAGTCCTTTCCTTGGTTCCTTATTTAATAGATGGGCTTGGGTAACTACGCAATGCTAACCCAACTCTAATTTAACTTCCAAACTCGCTATTTTAAAACCTAAAATCCTCTAGTTAATCTCATAAATAAATCAAGGCTTAATAAAACCCTACCCGAACTAGATTTCATAAAATAAAACCCTAAGTAAATAATCACTAATTGCTAAATAAATAATTAGCATAAATAATAGCAACAACTTCTCTCTAGTATATCAGGTATCACATGGAGGGGGCTTATGATGTTAGGTTTTAAACTTGTAATCCTTAGTTCATAACATCATAAGCATGCTTTAATTAAACTTCAATCTGTAAATAATTTGCTTAAGCCTTAAGGCATGATTCACACATGGAGAGGGCTATGTTTTGGATTGTTAGGGACCCTCTTTTCGAATGTAATTTTGTAAGAGATGAAAGAATCTTGAGAGATGAGAATTAAATTATATTGAGTGTAGGGCTGTTTGAGGCAACTCAAACCTCTATAGCTCAAGAACTTTTCTTGAATCAACCAAAGAACGAGTTTGCTCCACTTCTTACAAATTGCACCGCATCGCTATCTTCAAATGTAGCATTTGACTTTAGTTCCCAACGGTGCCATTTAAAGCTTCTTTGGTAAGGCTGAGCACAGACTGAATTGGAGTTGATATCCAGGAAATCTGACTCCGATTCTGACTTTATCAGAGTTTAAATCCAAACTCCGACTCTGACTTACATATGCTCCGATTTGACTTCGACTTCGATTTATATGATCAGAGTCGGATTTTGACTTCTTTTTTTTTTTTTTTTTTTTTGCTTTATATTTAGCCAATTCTTAAATAAGACTTTACATATGGTAGATAATGTTTTGTGGGATTTTTCAAGTTACAAGTTTACTTAAATTATTGCAAAAAATAAAAAATAAAAAAGGTTGTAGATATGAAGAAACAAAAAATATAACTGAAAAGATCTCAAATGCTATGCAAACACTAAAAAAAAAAAAAAAAAAAAAAAAATACAACAACAACATATATATAGTAGGCCCTTTATGCTATTTGTGATATACTATCATTCATAATTTCATATTAAAGAATCAGACTCCCAAATCACATATTAGAGTCTCATACTCCCAAACCAACTAAAAACAATAAAATGATTTTTCAACCATTTAGCAAAGGCTCAAGGTAACACCCAATGACTCAAATAAACTAACAAGTGAGAGCAACCATGAGCAATCATGGTCCAATGGCAATGTTGATCATTCAATCATTCATTGCTGAATAAATTACAAATAGTAAACATAACCGGTCACTCAAAATTAACAATTTCTAATTTACCAGTAATGAGTTATATGTTGTTATAACTAACTTACTAGTTTTTTTCTTTATAAACTCTATTTTTTCCCTAATACCTAAATTTAATTTTTGTTTAAATTCTAATTTTTTATAAATAAAAAAAACACATTTTTGTGGTTCTTTTAAACAATACATCATAAAAATGTTTTAAAAAATTACCGAAGTCCCTGAAGTTATAGTCCAATGGAGTAGATTTGAGGCTCAATTGACATCCATTACAAGAAAGATGTAGTTTATAATTTAAAACTATTAAAATTGTTCTATATGTACAATTACATATCATCATTTTTCTAGTTACATACTACTATATTATAATCTAGATAATAAATTAATAGTCTTACATTATATACATTATACATGGTACATGACTCATTGTTAGCTAGTCAAGTTTTATCTACTCTAATATATGTAATATGATGATAGTGATACTATGAGGTGTAGTGTGAACATATAATTGATTATTAGTCTATTAATATTATTCTTTAATAATTATCACATTGATTATTAGTCTATTATTATTTTTGAATTTAACTATTTAAATTATAGACTTTTTATACGAGTATATATGTGATAGCCCGGATTTAGCCAAATCCTCGCTTGTTACTTTTCATTATTTTTGCCTTAGTCCAATTAGAATTTAGCCATTTGGATTGTGAAGATGGGAACCTAATAAGTGAATGGGGCCTATCTTTTTGCTAAGGTGATAGGTAGCCAAGCCCACAAGAAAGCCTAAAGGACTAGTGATTTTTGGCCATTAAGGGTTTAGGATTTTGAAAACCTAATTAGGGTTTGGGTACAAGGAGTAGGTGCCAATTGGGAAAGATATCCTTGAGTTTCCCTAAGCCCTGATCATTTAGGGGTTTCAATTTTGACCAGAAAACCTACCACTTGGCAAGCATGCAACCAAGCTTCTAGAAGAAGCTAAAAGAGGGAGGAAAAAGGCCATTTTTGACCATAAGGCAGGACATGCAAGATGAGACTTTTGAGTTTTCAAGAAGGAAATAAGCCATAAGAGTTTTGATTTTGGGAAGCCACACACCACATGGCTTTTGTGCCATATCCCTCCACTAGATTCATTGTATACGGACTTGAAAGAGGATAAAGGGAATAAATGAGTGGATTTCGGATACTCAAGGGACACACACGCCAACTACCCCATGTTTGCCACATGGCATTAATGCATAAGAATCTCTAGAAGAAGCAATCATGAGGAAGTGAAAGAGACACATAGGGAATCTCAAAATTGGGATTAAGGTTCTGAAAATTTAAGTGAATTAGGACACTTGACAAGCATGCAAAGTAGGACACTAGCCTCTAGAAGATCTCTAGGGTTTCGACCATGTGATGTACATGCCACACACAAAATAGCTTCTAGAAGAATCTTTGATGAAAGAGACAAGGAGGATTTTGGGAATGGTAAGAGCTAGATGCCCACCCCATGCTATTTGGCAACCATGCATTGCTCAACTTTAGGTTCGTTGCATCGACACAAAAAAGGGTTGGAAGAAGGCTTTAGAATTTCGAGTAGGGTAAGAAATTGCCACATGTCCTTCATGCAAGAAGTGTCTCTTGAAATTTCCAAGAGGAGCAATGATGAGGGAAGACGAATAGGTGATTTTCGGCCAAAGTAAGAACAAAACGACACATGGCGCCCATGCACAAATAGACCCTTCGGTTTCCACATAAAAAATGATGATAGGAGAGAGAATGAGTGGGATTTGAAGGAAGTTTATAAGGAGGGCATTAATGGACCCATGCCCTTACCCCCACCAAAGGCACACCAAAAGTCATTTGCTTCATTTTCAGATTTTTTCCTCTCCTCTCCTTTCTATCTCGGCTACCTCAGAAGACAACTAGACACTATTTTCCTTCTAACCAAACACTATTTTTCTTACAACCATAGAAGGAGGAGTCAAGAGCATTATTTGGTGGATCCTAGCAAGATAAGAACACTTGAACCCTAGCCTCATTCTCTTCTTACACACACGCACATACCAAAGGAGGGTGAGGAAGGTTTTGGTTTGTGAAGACCAAGAGAAGTATGTTGTTTTGTAAAGAAAAACACTATAGAATTCATGGAGTAGCTTTGAATGGGTTCTTTTTAAAAGGATTCGGAGTGAAGTAGAATCTAACGCTAGTGGGTGCAACATATTGGAAATGCGGTGAAGGCGAATTGCGAACTGCTGTATCATATGGGGGAAAATGCAAATGTGAGGATGCCCTAAAAGGGAAAGAGGCCTCAAAGAACCCTGAGTGCTCGGTGGAACCAACGCTAGTAGAGCAGCTTGAGCCAGCCGAGAACTTTATATGTGAAGTGCTAAAGCTCTTTGAGGACCTATAAAAGATTATGGATAAGGACAAGAACAATAGGACATCTCCGGACTCTGTTAAGGAACAATTTGATTTTGGATAATGGAATTTTGAAAGTCAAGGGTTGTGTTTAAACCCTTTCATTTTGTATTGGGAGATTATTAAACAAAGTACTTTTGTGATTAATAGTTTCTTTATTTGATACCTTACTTTAATTGTTCAAAACTTTACTTAAAATTGAACTTTTTTCATTGCGATTATTACATATTATTATAAACATGTTAGGTGCATTGCATGTTAACTGTCATGAACAAGATGTGTATAACTTTGAGTTGCATGTCCCAACGCTTCAGTCTCTGTCCAATCACAAGTGAGGTCTGATGGCGTCACAATATATAATCAATATATAAATAATACATATTTTTATTAAAATCAAAGTCGGAGTCGAATTTTCAAATTTTTACACAACTCTATTCTCTGCACACTTCTTACCTCTAGTCGCGCTTTCAACAAACACCTCACTCTCTTCACTTCTTACTTCGACAGCATGGACTCCACTTGTTTGAGTTCCACCCTAGAACCTTCACTCGATGAGAACCTCAGTTACAGATCGATTTCCCTGGTGTTTCAATCGGCGATCCACAAATGGCTTTACGTTCAGGTTGAATCTTACCGTTGCTGTCCACTGGAGGCAAATTTTCTTTCTTGATCTGATATCGGGTTCGCAGCTAAGAATCCACAGATTCTCTCTCATTTGCAGAGCTACCCGATGCATAATAAGACATTAACTTTAAGGGCATATATCCATCGAGGCATTCAAAAGGAGTCAACTTGAAAGATGGGAGTGATAGCTGGGATTGTACATGAGTTCGAACATAGATGCACAATACTATATATCAGTCATTACACGAATTGCATAGACGCTATTTTCGTTTGGGCTTCGTATAGATATCATGGAGGCCTTGACAGGAATTATTAAACCCTTCAACAGGATTTCTTCGGTGGCTTAGACAACATATTCACGTCCAGATTCGTAGCTAATAGAATCTCACTCCACAAATTTGCCAAAAATTAGTGGGTTAAGAAGCATATCTTTTTGCATTAGAAATTAATCTTCCAATAACTAATAATGTAAAATGCAAGTAGCTAACTTTCAGTGTCGAAGATCTATTATGCTATAGCTTTATTCCCCTCACAAGACAAAAAAACATGTAAAAACCAGTGACAGACGATACATGCACTAGTAACTTTGTCCAAGATCGTAGTTAAGCTCACTATGTCTAAAACCATACCACCCACTTCAGTGACAAGAACATCCATCCACAGAATCATGGAACAAGCAGTATCTTTCCAATATGTTCGCTGCTCTCCATCAACCGGTGAGCCTCTGCTGCTTCAGATAGTGGAAAAGACTTGTAAACCACTGGCTTCACCTTGCCAGCACTAATAGCAGGCCAAACAATTTTCTCCACCTCACTAACAATCACTGCTTTGTTTTCCGGACTTCTGTGTCGTAGGCCAGCCGCTACATACACAATCACCATAAATATCAGCCCATACAATCACAATAATTATATGCAGAAAAATAAAGATATCGACAACCATGAGCATCTGCATGATCAAACGTAAACAGATATACAAGGTATACTTACAAGGGTAAAGAAAGATGGTGAGAGGATTTTTACAACAATCCAAGAAAAGGCCCAAGTCACATATGGGCCTATACACTCGGAAAGGAAGATTCATGGTTACAACTGAATTTTTTTGGATCTCATGCAAGACGGGATCCTATTCACCACCCTCCTATAGTCAATCTGAAGTATTATAATTTCCCTCTTAATTATTTAACATCCACGTCAAGTCATTTTATTCTAGGCGACACGGCTCAAGTCCTACACTTCCTACAAATTAGCTCTAACATCATTTGTAATGACCCAAAGATATATCAAGCCACATTTGGGCCGTACTCCACAAGTATCAGTTATAATTGGAGCTCTTTGGAATCATTATAAAAGGCAGTAACTTTTTTCTCTCATGTAATGTAGGATCTCCCGTTCACCAACCTCCTATGGTCAATCTGTGGCACGAACACTTTGCATATTGTGAATCTATTAAAAAAAAAAAACAAAGTTTACCCAAAAGAACCATTAATTATCAGAAAAAAGGGCTAAAAAACACAGGAAAAGACAGCAGGGCCTAAAATAGAAAGGTTCTTACAATACAGAAACTTCAAGGAACAATATTTCCTCCACAAGTTTTGGATACAGTTTGTCATCTCCCCTCTCCACTAGATATACTTATTAGGAACAGCTAAACAGTCACTGCTGCAATTTCATGAACTCGGAATGTCATTTAGAAGTGGTTTTCCAAAACAACCCCCCCCCCCCCCCTCTCTCCCAAAAGAAAATAATTCATTGCAAACCATAGTTTCCCCCCCTGATAGCATAGTTTTTCTCACTACCCAGCAACATTCACCGTCCACTGACAGTTATTATCTATTTTCTTCCATGATAGACATCCTTCAAGAGATTCTTATACAGCATTATTGCTCATTTAGTTTAGGGGTGCTTCCACGGCCCGCATAAAGGGCTCAAAATAGACCTTGAAGCGGAGAGTGTAAAAGGCGTACTAAAAGGGAGCCTTTGAAGTGACTCCTGGAAGTGGTAATCCATTGTAGTTGCTAGGGGGTTCGGGGGGTCCAGCCTCTGTTGAATCTCTATCACTTTCCATAGAGGAGGGAGAACCCAGTAACTTTATTGTAAAGCTGGGTTTACTTTTTTTTTTAACAGCTGGGTACATATGTTATCCATCCAAGCACAACAAGCTACATGTCAGATGTCATGTTTTATTTCGCAATATTCATATATTATAAAATCCTTATATGAATCCAGTAGTTGCATCTTATAAGACTGCAACCAAAAAGAAAAGATAAAGAAACCCTGAAATCATCCAACTCCAATGCTATAAAATAAATTATAACCAGGAGCAAACTGTCATACATTGCACTGTGAGGCGCCTTGCAAGCATAACACGGAGATCGACTTCCACAACCGTGCCACCCATAAAGCCAATGATAAAGAGCCTCCCATCAAAATTTAAGCTCTCAAGGTTTTGCTTTAAGTAGGATGCTCCAATATGATCCAGAATAACATCAACACCTGACATTGGACATCAAAGAGTTGTCCTTTTACTCCTTTCCAAATAATCATTGCAAAAAGTATCCATCTATATAATCATAGAAGAAAAATAAGGTTTTAATACTAAAGAAAATACCTTTTCCACCAGTTTCTTCCTTTACCCGTTGAACAAAATCCTGTGTCTTGTAGTTGATGCATACATCAGCCCCGAGATTCTTGCAAACAGCTAATTTTTTGTCAGACCCTGACAATCAAGACCTTAAACATATGAATACAATTATACATGGAACTAAACTTATGCACAGGAAGAAACTGATACTGGACCTGCTGTGACAAGCACTTTTGCTCCTTGATATTTAGCTATCTGAATTGCAAATGTTCCGATACCGCTGGAGCCCCCATGAATCTGTGGTTTTAGAATTCATGAGTTGTATGTTGAAGACACCATCTTGATAAAGATGCACAAAAAGGGATAGAAATTATCATTCTGGTCATGTATCATGCAAAGTGGCTAATAGTATCAACTAAAAAAGTTTCAACCTTTTCTTACCAACAGATATTGCAGTTATTTGCATTGAAAAAGAAAAGTCGAGAGAAATTTGACATCCAGACCCAAATTTCTTTAGGCTTTATGAGTTTGGACCACAGGCCCAATTCTGTTACAGCTAGAAGGAAGATTATTTTACTGGGCCATTAGCCCCCATATGTATTATTTGAGGATCTAGTATCAAGGAGATAAGATTGGATATGAAATTATGGACCTTGATTCAAAATGGAGTAGGTTCGGCCCATTAGGCCCATATATGGATGGATAAGGCCAAGTATTTTCTAGCCAAAGCCCACTTGATTTTTGGCTGTTTAATTCGTGATAATTCAAAACCAGCCCTTTTTGTAGAAGTTAGAACCAGATTAGATGCCAAGAAACCCTCTGGATGAAGGCTATCCACACTTAGGTTGTTAGAGAAGCAGTCTTGCACCAATCCCATGTGATGTTCTTCAAGAAAACCAATCCCTATCCCTAGATAACTGCTGCAATTTCAGGAGATTGAAAAAAGAACCAGCCTCAACCTATCAAGTCCAACCCTTTTCCAGCAACTTCAAGTAGGTGATTATTGAAGTGTTTGTTATGTTTACTGTATGATGTACTACTTATTGAGTATTCGACTCATTTTGATTGTTTGCTTTTGTGTTTTTAAATGTCTAGGTAAAGAAGATAGTGTTGACAACTTGACGGCCAGGCATAGATCATGTCAAGGAATTTTCAGACTTAGTTAATAAGTGTTTTCTTTTTATTTTTCACGAAAAGATCAATTTTAAATTTTCTTGCTATGACACTATTTTTTTATGTTAAATCTTTGGGAACTTATTTTTGATAAATTAGGTATTTTTATTATGTTGGGCCTCTTTACTAGGCCCAATTACAAAAGTACGTAACACTCCTAATCTACAGGAAGGGGATGCTACAAGAAATGTATACGTAAAAGAAAGAAAAAGAAAGAGCTGCAATAGATAGTCCAAATGATTCAAAACGCTAAGATTTATGCATTAGAACATAAATTACACCTGCCAATCATAAACCAAGTGTTAATGTAAATATATTTGTTGGCATATACTTGTGACAAAGCCTAGTTCATTTGAGTTCTAGTTTCTTATTTAAAGTTACAGGACAGTTTGCTTGAAGAAAAAGTGAATAAAATGGCCAAACAGTGAAGTCGCTTGACTTGTACTCAACCTTTGCTCCAATGAAACTCACGCAGTGAGTCTGCTCGACTTCAGCTTGTTATTGGCTTGAGTCGGACGAAGAGCTCAATCGATGCCCGTTCAATATTGGCTCGAGCGAAGTCCACATAGAGAGATCATTTGACACTCATGTGGCACTGTTTTGAGCAAAGTTTACACAGAAAGTTCGCTCGAGCAAATTAACTTGAATTTGAACTCTCTAAGTACCTTATACAAACCCTAAGTATATAAAGTTTAATATGGAAGATTTTGAGGGTTATGTGAGATACCACAATTGCTTATTTTCATTGTATTCTTAAGGAGATCCATTGAACCATCAAGACACTCTTTCTCCTCATAAATAGACATCCATTATTTTATGTTCATGTCGGGCTGTTGTTGAGTTCATTGGCGTGGATGAGTTCTTTTTCTAGAGATATAATTGAAGAGGCCGGAGGTCCAGAGCTGCTGAGTCACAAAGATCGAGCGGGTCACTCGTGGAGCACCTATAGAAGGAGTTGGAGATCCAAACCTGCTAAGTTGCAGAGATCAAGGTTGTCACTTGCAAGCCAGATTTAGATACTTCAGAGGTTTTGTAAGTTTTTATAAATTGGTTGTACCAAAGTAACTATCTATAGAAGAGAGAGTTTGGGCCCTTACCCTTAATTTAGTTAAGACGCAGCTTGAATGCCTTTACACTATAGACATGAAAAGTTTAATCTGTTGGAATGCCTTATTTAAATTTTAGGAGGTGTTTTTTTTTTTTGTAAGTGATTTTAGGAGGTGACTTATACCCAGAGAGTTTTAAATTTTGAACATGTTCTTTAAATGAGTTTCAACTTCATTAACAAAATTTGTGTGTGATTATTTTGTTGATTGGTTGATTTTATTTGTTGTTAATTTAAATTATTGAATGGAAAGTTTAAAAAGTCAGAGAGCACCTATTCAACCCCCTATAGGTGCACTAAGGATCTGATCCACTGAAATCTCAACAAGGAAGTTAATATATGCACACACAGATATATATATATATATATATAGACACACACACACACAACCACACAGACGGAACACACATGTATAAGTTGGCTGAGAAATTACCAGAAATGTTTCCCCCGCAGAAAGTCGACTCATCATAAAGACGGTTGACCAAACAGTGCATGCCACCTCAGGCAAGCTAGCCGCATCCTGCAATGAAACACCATGTGGGAGAGGAAGAACTTGTCCAGCCGGAACAGCCACCTTTTCAGCATACCCTCCTCCACTAAGAAGAGCACAAACCTGTACATCATCAATAATCAAAGTTATGCACAAGGTGCAATTCCATTGGCATCTAGGAAAGCTCCTTTCTGCTGTGTTTGCCACTACTGTCTGATAGAGTTTTTAATTCTGTGTACTAGTAAAAAAAACCATAATAACAGAAGTTCAAATCTCCGATACTCTTGAAAGGAGCAACGGATAACTACAAATTAGAACTAAAACATCTACTATACACTTCAAATGAACAAAGAAGCTCTAAAAAGTAATTTACAATTACATTACTGAATTTTACTGAATCTTGTTAACATATCTAAGTTCCCCATTTGTTTTCCCTTCTTAAGTTCAAGCTACAAAGGCGCCTTAAGCCAGAACGCTTGTCATAATTTTCTTCACCGCAATTAGCAATTTAAAGGACATGATGAACACGGAAAAATCAAATGAAAGAAAATAAGGTATATACAATTATTCACCAAAAAAAAAAAACCAGTTAATTGTTTTAGTCGCAGATTTTTCAGATAAGATCCACAAAAGTAATTTCTGTAAAACAAGACCAAAATGAGAAGGGAAACCCCAACTAAACGACCATCCAGGTGACACTAATTCAACTATTTAGATGCCACAAGATCACCCAAGAATCGAGTTTTTCCTTCTCATTTCCCAGTAATACTTCACCTCATCGCCGATTTTCCAGCGGGAAACCTTTTTTCCAACGGCCACGATGGTCCCGGAACATTCGAGACCGGGGAACTCACTCGCACCCTTGGGGGGTGGGTACGAGCCTTTCCTCTGAATCGTGTCCGCCCGGTTCAGCGCCGTGGCCTCGACCTTGATCAGGACCTCGTCGTCTTTAAGCTCGGGCTCCCGCACCTCTTGCAGTTGCAGCACTTCTGGGCCACCGGCACTGGTTATCACAACGGCCTTCATTCTTGGCGTCGACAGTAGCAGAGACCTCTCTGATAGCGTGCGGAGAAAGGGAGAGGGTGCAATTATTAATTTTGAAGGTTTTTTTTTTTTTTTTGATAACAATTAATTTTGAAGGATGTTGGATGATAAGATCATTGATAACATTAGACGCTGCCCGGCTACTGTCTGAACAGGCGTGGATTTGTGAAATTCATTTGAAGAATATCTAATTTTTGCTATATTTGATTAATTAAATACAATTTATTTAAAAGATGAATTACAATAACTTCATCTTTAGAGTCATATATAAAGAGAATTGTAGCATCTTTATTCTAATTTTTTTATTTATTTCATGTGCTTTCATTTTCCTTCTTTTTAATGTAACTTCATCCCTATAATTACCATTCATTTTTCTATTATTAATTATATTTTTATAAAATAATATTAATCATCTTTCTTTTTATATTTTTTAAAATATAATCATGCAAAAATTATAATAATATGAGAAAATATGAATACAATTTTTATTAATTATTTATAAAGTATAAAATAATGCAATAATCTTATCTTATAATAAAGTATAATATAACTAATGTTCATCTATATAATTTAATTAAAGAAATATTAATAATAAAAAATATTAATAATTTATTATTATAGAAAGTATGATGGTTAATTTAATGTAAATTTTGAATTTTGAATGATTAGTTAAAAATAAAAAGATTTTATATTAACCAAATTTTAAAGATTGAAATGAATAATTCGATGTCAAGCACGTCATCTCTATGATTTCTTGGTTTTGTGTGAAGTCCTGTCCTCCTCTCTGTGATTTCTTCCCACTGATTTCTTGGTTTTTTATTTGAATGTCTCTGTAATTTGCCCCAAATTGATAATAATCTAGGGTTTTGTCTGTGATTTGCCCCATCGCCCGATTTCTCTGTGATTTCTTCCTACTAATTTCTTGGTTTTTGTAATTTGCCCTAAATTGATAATAATCTAGGATTTTTGTCTGTGATTTGAATTTGGTGATGGTATAGCATTAGTAGAGAGGTGGGATGCAGATACGCTGGAGGGTTGAATATTTATTATTATTTGTTGATGTGTAGAGTAGATATCATTAGTGACAGAAATCTCACAAAGTTTGCTTCACTGTGGAGATCAAGTTCAATCAATGTCATTATTTCCATATGAGAATCTTGAGTTATATGCTCTTTCAACTTCTATGAACTTCATTACCTATTAATAATCTATTGTGATTACAAAACTAAATAGATATGAGTTGAGAAAATCTAAGCATCTTTGTTTCAAGAGAGTTGGCATTTCTAATTTTATTTAATAACATAAAGGGGAAGTGGTGATTGGACTGGATAGGATCATAGGAGTTTTATTCTGTAATAGATTATTTTGACTAAAATAAATAGATTTTGGGAGTGTTAACTTTAGGAAGAGATTTAAGTAAAGCTCACAAATTAATCTGTTTATGTGTGATACATTAAATTTGCTTTACAGGAAAAATAATATACAATATGATATATCACATCAGTTTGTGAATTTGTTTTTCTTAGATGTCTTCATAAACCAAACATTTTTCTGTGGAGTTTGATGAACTTTAGTTATTTTGTCCATCAAAGTGGGGAAATTTCAACTCTATCCTCGATACCTTAAAGAGAAATTTCATACTGGCATGGCGTGAAGATATTATTGGTTTAGGATGGTTTGCGGTTTCTCTGGAAACATTCAGGACAAATACTTTATTAACAGATGATCTTGTAGTTGTCTGTAGAGTCATCTTCGCCTCTTCTTCATCTTCCTTTTGTTTTTTTTTTTGAATTTTGGAATTTTTAATCAGAATGAGAATTGTTGTCATCAAGAAAAACCAGAGAATGTTCGAGGGGCAGATGTCTTGGAGATTGACATGGTTTGCAGGCATGCAGTGCAATTTTCAAACCAAATGCTTAATGTGGAATGTTTTGGAAATGCTCCAAATTTTGATTTTCCTTTCTATTTTGCTTTACTTAATGATTTCTTGTTTGAAGAAGTCGAATTCAGTTTTCCGTTCAATTTTCCTCTTCACATATCCACTTCCTTTCTCAATATGTTTTTTCTACTAACTTTTCACCATTCAAAGTCTACTACTTTAGAGTCTCATACTTACACTTATGCTTCCAAGGTTGCCAATTGATGTTTATAGCAAGATTAAGGAACTAGAGACGGGGATCCTTTCCAATGATTCAGAGAGCCAGATGGCAATTTTCTGATCTCATTATTTCTAGGCACCTGCTCATCTCCTTTTGATTGCAACATAACAGGCGGAGCTGACTTCATAGAGTTGTCTAGTTTAGCAAATTATGTTAATACCTTTCCATGCCATGTAAAAAAAAAAGAAAAAAGAAAAGAGAGATTGCTAGGATTCCTAGGTGGGAATGATACAAGATGGTCCCTTGTAGGAGGTTTGGCTGATGGGAATGCAAAAATTGTAGCTAGTTTTTACTTGTTTTTATCACAATTCTAATACACATTGCAAAATATAGTAGCATTCTGTTTTAGTTTGTCAAAAAGGGTCTAGTCTTTTATGCTCTTCCAAAATTTATATGTTTCTGTACAATTTTTATTTTTATTCGGAAGCAAGTTTTCTGTGCAATAGTTATTCCGAGTTGAGAGTCTTATCCCTGAAGTCCTAAAATTCCACCCTCAGTTCTACAAGACCTAAGAAGCCTGAAACAGTCCATGAATTGTTAGTTAAGAAAAGAAGATCGTTTTCTTGCTTAAAGAAAAATTCCAATAGCAGTTGATCAGTGTCGATCAATTCCAATTTTTATTTCCTTCATTTATTTGAGTGTTCCCTGAACCAAGCGTTTGTTGCTTAGAAAGAAAAGCAAAAATATATACATAATTGGAGCGAATATTACAGAATTAATAGGCGTTCAAACTTTACAAACAAAATATTACAGAAGTTGCTATTGCTTCCAGTCTCGAGGGCAATCAACCAATTTATTTCTTCCATCTAAAACCTCAGAGAAGAGATGATCCACATCCTTCTGCAATTCCTCCAATAGTTTCTCTGATATTTCCAACTTTCCTTGAAATTCTTCAGCTGCTTCGCTGTGTTTCCTAATGACCAAGGCAGCAAGAAGGCAAGCCACTACATCGTTCAGTTCCTTTATCTCCTTTAAGATTGCCCTTTCTCCATAATAATCTCATATAGACTTGAATCCAATTCAACAAGTGAAGAAAAAACCAACCCACCAACCGATTTTCTCATCTCTAAGTATGGCTTACCATCACTGCATAAACCAGATAGCACAATCCCACATACCCAGAATCATATGCTCTTCATGGCTATTAAAGATTCATGAATAACCCATTCCTTGCTAGAGTAAAACTTTTCTTTACTGTCTTCCTTAGTTTCACCTTTCCCGAAATCCTTGTCAAGACTTCTTGGTTGAATTGGTTTCAGATGCTTTATTGCCGAAGATGGTGAATTCTCCACAAGGCTCAAGGCATGAGCTAGAGGAAGCCGAGCTTGGCCAAGATATGCAAGAGAGAAACCAATGGAATTGGTTTCGGGCCTTTGTTTGCTTAGATAAATTGGGAATGCCTTTTATTCGTTCTTGATGTATTTTTTATGGTATTTCTTCGCCATAAGTGATTGAGGAAGGAGTCACTATTGGACATGTGACTTCCTTCTCTTTAAAAATAAAAAATAAATCCACAACAACAATTTCCTAATTACCAATGGGGTAATCAATATCCACAACTAGCTCTTCAAAAGCTTTGTTGATGGTGGGTAGAAGGCATAATAGGATTTTGCATTCAGGCAGGTTGTTAGAAGAAACAAAATGGACGTACGAAAAAATTTGTTAAAAAATTCAAAAGGATGCTGCATTAATACCTTTGTGTTAGATTCAAAAGCACGTCAAACAATTCAAGCATAGAATTTACATCAATTTTAACATTTTAGCAAGAAATTAGGAGTGACTGCGCAGGGAATTCAAGCATAATACATATCATAATCCATATCAATTCAAGCATAGAATCCTCTATTTTTTTTTGGGCTTATTTGGTAAGATTTCCTTATTCCAAACCTTTTTAACTATGAGTTTTTCAACGTACAACCGCGATGGGGAACTACGGGGGAATCGACTCAGCTGATATATTAAAAAAAACTAAAAACGACGAAAGCCGAGGATGTCTATAAAGAAGTGAAGATGATAATGGCATCCGACCTCATCACTTCTTCCTCTTGTTACAGTAAAACAATAAGACAACTAACAGTTTTATATGTCCTCGCTCGCAGCATTAACAAATGAAATTCTTTTTTGTAAAGTGCTCATCACTTAAACAAAAATGGACCATTTTTTTTAAGTGTGCTAAAAAGAAAGGTCCTTTACAGGTGAAAAAGAAAGGTCCTTTACAGGTGAAAAAGAAAGGTCCTTTACACCTCTTCACGGCATCCGAGCAAAGAAATGTGCTCTCGTAGGTCCCCATGAACATTGGGGCTTTCTTTCGTCTGTTCTCTCTGTGAAGACCCATTGATCTGTGAGAGAGGAAGCTGTTCCAAACCCAGGAGCCCAATTTCATTGATTGATTGAAATCAGTGATTGAGTTCTCAAAAACCCATTTCCTAATCTCCAATGCGGTCTCGTGCAAGACCAACAAGAAACAGAGTCTTGAGTGAAAAAACGCAGAGAAATAGATCTAAAATTGGTCAACATCGTTGTGGGTGTGGGAGGCATGAACATCAGAGGCATCTAAATTTCCCGAGCAAAAGAAAAGTCCCCATGAACATTGGGACTTCATGGGAATGAGAAGATTTCGGTTTCGAAAGGATAGTGGGGGAAGACTTCAGATCTATGCTTGGGGAAGATGAAGGGAAAAGGGGATTTGGCTTCACTGTCTTGGGGATCTCTGTACTTGGGGAAGACGAAACGGTGCCGTTTTACTTATGCCACATGGGCCATGATTTCCCTGCAGTTTCCCTAGGCGGTTACATCTAGTATTTTTCTTTAACTATATTTTCCTTTCTCTAACTTTTGGGTAGTCTTTGTGGTCTTTTAATTGTAGGAGGTTGTGTAGATTTTTTCTTCTTTGATAAATTTTTTTTTTTCTACTAAGCCATTGTTCATCAACAAATACCTCACACCTTACATGGATGTCCTTTTTTTTTCTGCTAAAACTAGAATTTGAACATATCGACCCCATTTCTGTATTGAACACATCTTGCTCCCGCGTCCCCCTCCCTCCCTCTCGTCGCCTAGCACCCTCGAGCGTCACCATCCATGTCGTCGCCCAGCACCAGCGACTCGTCGGCCTACCTCTACCCATCGCCACCTAGCCTGTTTTCCCCACAGACAATTTCGAACAAGAGGGAGGAGTTCATAGGAACCACTTGTCGCCCAGCACACACGTCGCCCTCCCTCCACCAACTATGCAAAGCACCCTCAACTAGTCGCTGTCCCTCTCATCGCCTAGCACCCAAGATTCATCAACCTCCCTCTGCCCATCACCGCCCAACAACAGTGACTCCTACCTCTATTTCGAAGTTTGCTTGGTTGATGTGATAATGTAGGAGAAGGAAAAGAAAACTTGTTTACAATCATTAGGATCTTCCCGGGCTTTATCTATTTTTTTGGTTATTTATTTTCAGGCGGTACTATTTTTTGAATCTATTGTGTTTAGGTTTTTCTTAAGTTAGAAAAAATATTTATATATATATAATTTTGTACCAATTTAGGAGGATGATTAGGCCTTTTTTTTTTGCCATAAACAATAAGATTTTGTTGAAAAGATAAAAGGGCATAACTAGTACGCAACACAAGAACAAGATACATACAAAAGAAAGAAGAAAAAAAAACTAAGATCTAAAAATATCCCTAAAGGGAGGAAGAAGCAAAACTCCCTAAAGGCACAAAGTCTGAAGGTGTAATGCAATTTAGTAACAAGAGGTAACTCCACAATAATGCATTTTTACTTTGGTCTTATTAAGTTCTTTGTATTGAAAGAGGTAAAGTTTGGGGCAGATTTTTCTTTCGAAGATAGGTATTGGCCTTGGGGCATGAAAATGTTAATGAGGTGCAGAAAATGCTTTCTTGAAGTTAATGGTTGCTGGTGATGATCTTTGTTGGTTTGAAGTCTCGATTAGTACATTATTTGTAAGTTGTTGATGACTTGAGTGTTTGGGTAACAATTGGTTGAGTACTTGATATTAGCGGTGCAATTGGAAATCCTAAACAACTATCTCGTCAGAGTGCATTTCAAACCACTCATCAAGTGCATTTCTTCTTTCCCAAACCCACACAGTGGACAGAAATTAACAAATAAAAGACTGTAGAGCTGCTTTGTGGCTAGCTTTTATTCTATCTCCATTCACTGATAAGTACATCAATTCTTGGATAAAAATAATATATGATACAAATGCATAAGTTGGAGGTTGAATTCCAACTGTACAAGCTCTTCCCCTATCAACAACCAACAGGTCAAAGCTTTCCAAACTCAACTAACTCCCACTCCATTTTTTCTTCCACCATAAAGATAATAAATAAAACAAAAGGAGAAAGTGGAACTTATAAATTCAGTGACCACCATCACTTTCTTTTTTTTCGTTCTCTCTTTTTCTCTTCTGAGCACTAACATCACATACAGAAAAGCATATAAAGAAACCTTGTTTGCGCTAATATCTTGACAACTAACAAATGAATCGTTATCAAATATATGATCAACACACATTAAAAGCAACTTTATATTTCAACCATCAAAGCTGGAGTCCAATTCCAACAAAATCTCTAACAGTATACCCAACATTTTCAAACTTCCCCCTCTCATTGCTCTCTCTGAATTTCAAGTAGTCTAAGGAGACAAATGGCTTGTAAAGCCTCATATTTCCTTCTCCAATCACTTCATTTGGTGTTGTGATCACCTTTTCATCCTCAAAGCACCAAAAGAAAGCTAGAGACAAGTGGTTTGCTGGTTGGTATGTGATGGATTAATGTTTGTCTCATTTGAGTAAGTTGCAAAGTGTAAGATATTGTACAGATGCTATATAAGATTTGAGGATATAGCTGAGGAAGTCGATTACCTCTTAGCGGCATGATTTATCAGAGAAACCTACCACCCAGAATGGCTCTCAAACGTGGTTCTAGTAAAAAATCCAATGAAAATAGTGAATGTGCATCAACTTTACGGACCTTAATAAGGCTTGCCCCAAAGATGGATTTCCGTTACCATGAATCGATCTCATAGTGGACTCCATAGCGGGGCATTGGATGCTAAGTTTTGGATACAACTAGATCCAGATGAGCCCAAACAACCAAGAAAAAATGGTGTTTATAATCGACCAAGGATTATATTGCTACAAAGTAATGCCTTTCGGCTTTAAGAATTCTGGAGCAACATACTAGAGGCTAGTGAACCAAATGTTTAAAGAACTGGTTGGGCAGAATTTGGAAGTGTACGTTGATGACTTGCTTGTCAAGAGCAAAAAGCAAGAACAACACGTAGAAGATTTGAGGAAAGCCTTTCGGCATGCTACGATGATACAAAATGAAACTAAATCCAACAAAGTGTACATTCAGGATACAGTCAGGCAAGTTTCTAGGTTTCATGGTGTCCAAAAGAGGGATTCAGTCTAATCCCAAAAAAGTCCAAGCGATCATCAGAATGGAGCCACCGAGGAACTTGAATGAAGTGCAAAAGGCTAGTCGGGAGAGTGGTAGCACTCAACAGATTCATACCAAAGTCGACAGACAAGTGCCTATCATTCTTCCGAATCCTATGGAAGGTACATGATTGGGATGCCAAATGTGAAAAGATATTCGTATAACTCAAGGAATATTTATCACACCCCTGGCTCTTGAGTCAAGCCAAGCAGGGAGAGACCCTGCTCCTATATTTCTCAATCATGTTGGAAGCTGCATTTGTAGCCTTAATACACGAGGAGGGAATGGTATAGAAGCCCGTTTACTACATAAGCCAATCCTTAAGGGGAGTCGAGACCCTATTCCCTAAAATGGAAATGTCGGTGGTTGCACCAGTGGTAGCAGCCTGTCATCTGCAACCGTACTTCCAAGCACATCCCATTCTAAAACTCAATGTATTTCCCTTGCAATTATTTCTACTCTTGATTTGTAGTAGTCTTTTATTTCAATTGGATTTATCTCCACTGCTAGATCTATGTTAAAAATGTAGGGCCTAGATTAATTCTCCAAAAGCTCTAATTTTCCCTCATTTCCTCTCTTCTCTCTCTCCCCTCCCTCTAGGCACTGTCACCCCATGTAGCTCTCTCCCTTCTCGCTCGGCTCATCTCCTAACGGCACAACACCACCAACCATGCCACCGTCGACCACACCGTCTCCTTTGTTGTGCATTGCCAGCAGCTAACCCCTCATCCACTGTGGCCTCACCTTATCCCACAGATCCCTCTCTCTCTCTCTTCTGTCCTCTTTTGTTGGCACCATGCCACTAGCTGAGCCATCGGGCATGGTGCTCTTGTCCTCCTTTGTCGTCACCATGCCACCAGTTGCGCCATCAGGCACCACCATGAGTAGCCCTAGGCGCACACCATCGAGCCTTGCCGCACCACCCCTTTCCTCTCTCTCAGCCTATCGTTGTGCGTCCCAACACCTCCCTCTAATTCTCTCATTATCGGCCTCCATCCACAACCACCAAACACTAGCCACCGCCTACAACACTACCGAATGCTCAGCCCCACCGTCCCCTTTATCCATAGACCACAGAAGCTGTGAGCCCCATGGAGATGCCCCAAGTTGGAGCCCTTCCCTTCTATAACTCAAACCCATTAATGGAAACTGCTACCACCGTGAGCCTCCTCCCTGACCGTGCCACTGTCGAGCAGCTTTGTCGCACCATTTCTCCCACCGACTAGCCTTCTTGTGGTGTTTATCACCTTGTGTCCTTCCCCTCTAAACAAACCAGGTCCTCTGCTCCTCAGCCTAGCACCACCGTCCTTCACCACCATGAAAGCCCACGACGTGAGCCACCATCACTGCCCTTGCACCGAAAATAGAACACCAAACCTCCATGCTCCACCACCCGAGTCAGTAGCAACACCCACAGTCACAACAATCTCTTCCAAGCCACAACTTAGCCCCTCCTTGCATGTCTGTAGCCATCACCATGAGACCACTAGACATCAAGAGGTAAGCAGAAATTCAGCCCCTTAATTTTGGGTATATATTTCTATCTCTTTATCACAAGAAACATTATGTTTGTGAAATTGAAATGGAATATTGTGAAATATGTTGTATTGTGAATTGTCGATTGTGAATGGAATGATTTGTGATGTGGCTGTGTAGTTAAAGTGATGGGATTATTGTGTAGTTTGTGTTGTGGCTGTGTGTAGTGTGAAGTGACGGGGTGTTGTGCAGTGTAATGTAGTTGCTGATATGACTGTAACATCCCAAATCTTAGTGTATTTTTAATGAAAGATATATTTAATTTATTTTGTGTAATTCTCTTGTTTTAATATTTTAGAGGTTTTATTTTATTATTTTATTGGACTTTCCTATTTTTATTAATTATTATTTTTGGAGTTTTGGAATATTATTTTAGAATATTTTAAATTGTGAAAAATTATTTTTACTGGGCTTTCTTATTGTTAATTATTGTGGTGAATTTAAATTGATCTTTAATTTAAATTGGGTGGTTTATGTGTTTTAAAATTATTATTGTTTATTAAAGCATTTCACTGCGTTTGATTAATTTTAATTAGTGATCTGTAATTTAATTCCTCTTTATTTTAAAGGATGTTTTTGTCAGAATTTAATATTTTATGTTAGTTAATTTTGAGTTAAATTGATTTATTTATTTTAACTGTTTTAAAAATAGTTATTGTTTTATTTGAATATTTCACTGTGCTTGGATTATTTTATTTAGCTTTCGGTTTTAATTTCATCTCCGTTGGATTTTTTCGGGACCCAAGTTGAAAAGACTGGATCTCCTTTTTCTTCTTTCTCTTTTTCTTTTCTTCTTTTTCCCCTCCGGATCCCCCAGCCCAGCCCGAACCTCTCTCTCCCTCCTCTCCCTGTGCGAATCGGCTCCCCCTCCCAGCGCCGCCGTGCACCACCATTTTCCGGCACCGCCCAACCCATCATGTCCCCTTCTCGCCGGCGACCCCACAGCTCCGATTTCAGCCCGTCCCTCGCCGGAAATCGCCCACACGTGCGCCGCCAAGCCGCGGCTTCTCTTCCTCGTTTCGCAGCCGTCCGGCCACCTCCGGCCACCATTTCTCTACCACTTCACCACCGGCCCTCAAGCAATCATTTGGACCCAACCCGGCTCCGATCCGTCACCGGAGCCACCCCATCGAACCCCATCTCCGATTCGAGTTTCTAGGCCTTAAAACTGCCTGTTTCCGTCGCTATTCTCGGCCAACCACCACCACCATTAGATTCCACACCTCCTATAGGCCCTACCCTACCGTTCCCAAGTTTTCGTTTGACCCCGGGTGAAATTTGAGTTTCACTACGTTTCGGCCACAGTGTTTTTACACTGTGACAGTTGCTATTTTGGTGCTTCCAGTTCCTCCGTGATCCTCTATAATTATTTTAAAGCGCTGTAAGTATTTCTCCAAAAGACTTTTAAGATTTAAATATATTTTTTACAATAACCTATTTTATAAACTGTTGGTTATTGGTATTTGGTCTGTTTCATGGCATTGTGCACGCATGCGTGGGTGTGTAATTTGAAAAGGCTTTTCGGGTGTGTGTGTATCACCCCCAAGCCGAGATGGGTTATTATCTCGGTGGAGCTCCTCTAGACACTCGGGAGCGGAATATACTGAGTGTCGTCCCCTGGAGCTGTTGCTCGGGACTTGGACGGGATGGTAGCGCTCTCGATCCGACTCCGTGATCTCTCGTGATGGCGGAGATCAGAGGATGCTTGGCTATGTACGCGGTGGGCGCGGAACTGGGCATCACTCGTGTTGTATCACTCGCATGGTCGCTACCTGTAGGGTGACGAAGGGAGCCAGGGTATGTGGATGGTCCCTAGGAGAGGCCATGGTGCATACGGGTTAAAATCGGAATAAAAGTAACTATTCCTGGTTATTAATTGTGCCAAATGGTGATTTTTTGCGTGCGTGGAAAATTTGTGATTTTCGAGAAATGGTGTTTTTTCTCGGGTTTTGCACTTGGGTCATCGTGTGCATGCATAATGGTCGTTGTATTTATATATTTGTTATCTTGGAGTATTTTTGGGTTTTACTTACCTGTGGTACCATTTATTGGTACTGCAATTTTGATGCAGGTTTTGAGGAGGTTGAGCCAGAGGATGCGGCTCCGCCTGAGGAGTAGGGGCATTTGGCTATGTTTTATTTGGTATTTGTATTTTATTTGATGTCGTTTTATGAACAACAAAATTGTATTATGTTGACTTGTGGATTTCAGTACTCTTTTTGTATTGTATTAAATTCTGGTACTTAGTTATCTGACTTAACCTTTCCGCTGCGTATCAATTGTTGTACACGTGTTGCATTTCACACACTCGGCACGTGTCGTTGGGGTGCGTGACCGTGTTGTCATCATCCCGGGTGTCTCGATTTCCATGCTTGTCCGTACATGGAAGTTGAGGGCGCCACAGGTGGTATCAGAGCGGTTTGGCTCTGGGTAAAGCCACATGTCCTTTAGGTGAAGTACCAGAAAATTTTAAAAGTTGTGATTTAAAATTATTTTGGTTTGAAATAAGTTATTTTTAATGGTTTTAATTTATTGTTGATAGTTTGATTGATTTTATTTATTTTATTTTATTTTAATTATCTTATGTTATTTTATTTTATTTTTATTTGGATGTTACTATTACTCTTAATTAAATTTTGTCCGGGACTAAAGTGAGGTTGAGAATTGTGTTTTGACAGAATAATGGTGAGGCCAAGGAGGCAGGATAAGGAACCCATGGGGGAATCTTCCAATAATGAGGTGGATAATGCCATTGCCAGGGCATTGAATAGGATGGCTGATCTCTTCCATCAAAATATTAGGCCGCTACCAGTTGACCAAAATCTGGTTGTGCAAGTGGGGTGCTCCTATGAGAGGTTTCTTAAATATCGGACCCCTATGTTTTTTGGAGTTGAAGATCCACTTCAAGCTGAAGGGTGGATCAATGGAATTGAGAGAACATTTGAGATTTGTGGATGCACCAAAGATCAACAAGTATTGTACGCCAGTTATCTACTGCAAGGAGAGGCAGCAAATTGGTGGAGAATGAAGCGAAACCTCTTGGAGAGGGAATTTGGAACTCTAGCTGCTGTGTCCTGGCAGCGCTTTAAAAAGGAGTTTGATGATAGATTTTTTCCACCCGCTGTGAGAAGGTAGAAGGCTCGAGAATTTAATAATCTGGTTCAGGGTAATATGACGGTGGATCAGTACTCCCGTGCTTTCATGGAGCTTGGGCGTTTTGCGCCCCATCTTATTGCCACTGAGGATCTTCAGGTGGAGCGTTTTCGAGAGGGTCTGCGTCCTGAGATACGCAGATTTGTGATTTTTCATCGGGTTTCCTCTCTTAATGAGTTAATTGATTTGGCTACCATGGTTGAGCGGGAGAATAGTTTGGCTGTAGGCTCCCCTCCGAGTCAGAAAAGGAGGAGTTTTGCTGGTGAGGGTAGCAGTTCCGGGTCTCCCCAGAAATTTGTTCAGAGGAGCGGGACTCGACCACAAGCAGCCTTTGGGATGCGTATTGGGGGCCAAGCCCCAGTTTGCAGCAGATGCAATAGAGCTCATGAGGGTGACTGCCGTCAGAGTGGGACCACCCAGTGTTATAGATGTGGCCAGCCAGGTCATTTTTATCGAGAGTGCCCTAATCAACCTCAAGCAAGTCAGGGAGGCCGACGTGGCAGAAGATCTAATCAGAGACAGCTGGTTCAAGCTCGGGTTTATGCCATGACTCCCGGAGACGTGGATTATGAGGCGCCATCTACTCATGATGCTGGAGTGATTACAGGTACGAGTTTAATTTAATTTTTGGAATTAGTATGTTTTATTATTGAGACTCGAAGGGAGCGGCATGGTCTAAGTGAACTCTATGGAGTAGGAACTCAAGTTGCAGCTAAGGTGGGAATAGTTTTAGTTCGCCTAGGATACTTGAGGTCTTAAGTTCCGTAGAATTAAGTGTTGAGTCTTTAGAGTAAGAGGTCATAAGTTCAACGAACTTTGAGGATAGATTTTTGAGAAGTTATCTAAGGTTTGTGGCCCTATAGTTTCTAGGAAATAAATTTATAGGATCTAAGGTGGTAGGTTCAACAAGCCCTTGAGGGACTAATTAAATTAGAAGTTTTAGATTTTGTCGACTCAGTTAAACGCTTTGGTATCATTTCGGGTTTTAGAATTCTGCAAGGTTTGTAAGGTGAGTGTTTTAGCTTTAAGGTCATCGAATTTGAGGATTTCAAGAAGTGATTCTTTTTGGTTTAAGGTTTTATAATTACAGATTGAAGGATTGATTTGAAATAAGATTTAAGTTTTTAATTCCTCAAGCTTGGTGTGCTAGCTTGGTTTATTTTGGAGACTGATTAGTCTGTGATCATTATGATGAGGTTAATCAGAGTTGAGTTATTGATATGGAAATTTTTTCTTCAGGAGATTTCAGGTTCTAGTCTCATTTTTTGCCTTGGAAGAAGTGGTTTTGGTAGGTGTTGTAAGGAGTCGTTACGACAGTATTAAGTTCAAGAGTTTTGGTGAGTTGATCGAAGTGTACAGTCGAAGCGGGTTACTCAATGGAATGATGACCGGCAATAATTGTTTTGATTATCTAAAGGAATTAATTGTGACTTGAGGTCACATAGGAATCTAAATTTTGAGGCTATACTTTCCTTTGGATATGGAGCGTCAAGTTAGGTGAGTTAAGGATATTGTTATTTGACTTAAAGAAAGATTGATGGGTTGCTATGTATGGTGTATGATAAAATCTTGGAAGTCGAAACTTAGGCATCAACGGTGAATAGCATAATCAAGTATGAGAGTTAATAAAACATTAGGATCCTTGGATGTTGTACAATAGTTTTTGGTGGATTGAAGGGTTGAGCAGTATGACTTTCCTTGAGGTTTATTAGTCTTGTGCTAGTGAATGAGCTAGTTGTGCTAGAACTAGTTTTTGGGAGTAGAAGTAGGTGGGCGAGTTACCAAGAAGGTTTCGGCGATGTTTTGGTGAAGTCAAGGGTAGTTCTTGATGAGTTAGTCACCGCTAGATTAGGTGATATTTAGAATTTAGTTGTTAAACTTTCGGGTTTAGTTTGTCGGGTAGAAATTTATAGGTGCTCTTGCTGAGGTTGATTAATTTTGATTTTGTTTAGGGCAGCGGGAGTTAATTGTGGAATATGTGTGATAATTCATGAGTTTGGAAGATGGTATTTTTCACTAATTGTGGTAAGAGTTTCTTGGTTAGTAGGTTTGGAGCTACCTTGTACTCAATGGTGTTATTTTATGAGGACATAAGTTTTCGGTATGTGATGATTATCAGAGTGCGCAGCAGGAGCATGATGCTTTGGTTGTAATTAGGAGTTCAAATTTTGTGCTTATTTTGAAGAATTAGTGATGATTTGGAATTTTGAGAAGATACCTGTAATTGGAGATTGATTATTGTGTATGCAATTTTGTTATTGATGGTTAATTTTTGGAAGTGGACACTAGGTTACCAAAGTGTAGTATACAGCGAAGGTTTGGAAATTTTACCGTAGGAGTTAATAGAGGTTAGTTCAGAGTATCAAGTGGAGCTAGTAATCATTGGGATTTCGTGGGTGTTGTATTAAGGTTTTGTGGATATAGAGATCTTGGATTACATGGCCGTTCTAGGAGTAATAATCATAATGTGCCACTGGGAGACTGGTGCGAGTAGGTTGGATATTGCCATGTTTATTAAGAAATGTGTCAAGTGCTGGCAAGTTAAGGTTAAGATCTAAGTCGATACCTTTGGAGAAGGTAGCTTGGAGTGATCTATTGGCTCAAGATTTCTCTTAGGAGCGAGAGGCCGATATGGGAGAGCAGTATCCGTATTTGTTTGGTTGACCCTCCTAGTATGCTTCTTAAGTCTACTCCTAGTTGAACCTTATCTTTGTCTTAGTTTTTAATGATTGACCTTACCAATTTCGAGGACGAAATTTATTTTAAGGGGGGGAGATTGTAACATCCCAGATCTTAGTGTATTTTTAATGAAGGATATATTTAATTTATTTTGTGTAATTCTCTTGTTTTAATATTTTAGAGGTTTTATTTTATTATTTTATTGGACTTTCCTATTTTTATTAATTATTATTTTTGGAGTTTTGGAATATTATTTTAGAATATTTTAAATTGTGAAAAATTATTTTTACTGGGCTTTCTTATTGTTAATTATTGTGGTGAATTTAAATTGATCTTTAATTTAAATTGGGTTGTTTATGTGTTTTAAAATTATTATTGTTTATTAAAGCATTTCACTGCGTTTGATTAATTTTAATTAGTGATCTGCAATTTAATTCCTCTTTATTTTAAAGGATGTTTTTGTCAGAGTTTAATATTTTATGTTAGTTAATTTTGAATTAAGTTGATTTATTTATTTTAACTGTTTTAAAAATAGTTATTATTTTATTTGAATATTTCACTGTGTTTGGATTATTTTATTTAGCTTTCGGTTTTAATTTCATCTCTGTTGGATTTTTTCGGGACCCAAGTTGAAAAAACTGGATCTCCTTTTTCTTCTTTCTCTTTTTCTTTTTCTCTTTTTCTTTTCTTCTTTTTCTTCTTCTTCCCCTCCGGATCCCCCATCCCAGCCCGAACCTCTCTCTCCCTCCTCTCCCCGTGCGAATTGGCTCCCCCTCCCAGCGCCGCCGTGCGCCACCATTTTCCGGCACCACCCAACCCATCGTGTTCCCTTCTCGCTGGCGACCCCACAGCTCCGATTTCAGCCTGTCCCTCGCCGGAAATCGCTCTCACGCGCGCCGCCAAGCCGCGGCTTCTCTTCCTTGTTTCGCCGCCGTCCGGCCACCTCCGGCCACCATTTCTCTACCACTTCACCACCGGCCCTCAAGCAATCATTTGGACCCAACCCCGGCTCCGATCCGTCACCGGAGCCGCTCCATCGAACCCCATCTCCGATTCGAGTTTCTAGGCCTTAAAACCGCCTGTTTCCGCCGCTATTCATGGCCAACCACCACCACCATTAGATTCCCCACCTCCTATAGGCCCTACCCTACCGTTCCCAAGTTTTCATTTGACCCCGGGTGAAATTTGAGTTTCACTACGTTTCGGCCACAGTGTTTTTACACTGTGACAGTTGCTGTTTTGGTGCTTCCAGTTCCTCCGTGATCCTCCATAATTATTTTAAAGCGCTGTAAATATTTCTCCAAAAGACTTTTAAGATTTAAATATATTTTTTACAATAACCTGTTTTATAAACTGTTGGTTATTGGTATTTGGTCTGTTTCATGGCATTGTGCACGCATGCGTGGGTGTGTAATTTGAAAAGGCTTTTCGGGTGTGTGTGTATCACCCCCAAGCCGAGATGGGTTATTATCTCGGTGGAGCTCCTCTGGACACTCGGGAGTGGAATATACTGAGTGTCGTCCCCTGGAGCTGTTGCTCGGGACTTGGACGAGATGGTAGTGCTCTCGATCCGACTCCGTGATCTCTCGTGCTGGCGGAGATCAGAGGATGCTTGGCTATATACGCGGTGGGCGCGGAACTGGGCATCACTCGTGTTGTATCACTCGCATGGTCGCTACCTGTGGGGTGACGAATGGAGCCAGGGTATGTGGATGGTCCCTAGGGGAGACCATGGTGCATACGGGTTAAAATCGGAATAAAATTAACTATTCCTGGTTATTAATTGTGCCAAATGGTGATTTTTGACGTGCGTGAAAAATTTGTGATTTTCGAGAAATTGTGTTTTTTCTCGGGTTTTGCACTTGGGTCATCGTGTGCATGCATAATGGTTGTTGTATTTATATATTTGTTATATTGGAGTATTTTTAGGTTTTACTTACCTGTGGTACCATTTATTGGTACTGCAGATTTTGATGCAGGTTTTGAGGAGGTTGAGCCCGAGGATGCGGCTCCGCCTAAGGAGTAGGGGCATTTGGCTATGTTTTATTTGGTATTTGTATTTTATTTGATGTCGTTTTATGAACAAAAAAATTGTATTATGTTGACTTGTGGATTTCAGTACTCTTTTTGTATTGTATTAAATTCTGGTACTTAATTATCTGACTTAACCTTTCCGCTGCGTATCAATTGTTGTACACGTGTTGCATTTCACACACTCGGCACGTGTTGTTGGGGTGCGTGACCGTATTGTCATCATCCCGGGTGTCTCGATTTCCGTACTTGTCCGTACATGGAAGTTGGGGGCGCCACAATGACAGTGTGTTATGAAATGTTGGGTGGGTCCTAGGCTACAATTACAACATTCACAATCAAGGAGGTTCACTTTAAAGGAGACCCACTTTAAAGAATAGGAACACAAACTAGAATGCTAGGAGCTGTGAACGTGACCTCAAGTGGGCCTCAGGCTACAACCTTGAGAATTTAGAAAAGGGTGATAAAAGAATGTATGGAGGATGGACTTGTATAGTAGAGTATGTCTAAGTGAATGAAGTTTAAGTATATGGTAGTATTATGTAAATTCTAAGCTTAAGTTACGTATGCACTTGAAAAGGAAATTATGTTAAGGTTATGTATGCATGTAGGTTGTCATCTGACATGCATATAAATGGACTGAATGAAATATGTAAGTATGCTAAGTAATAATGTTTTAAGGTATACGTATGTAATAGCTTTATTTGACAGCCTTATTGATGCACCTCAAAGAATAGTTATATGCATGTGAATGGATGTTATATATAGTACTTATTGTATTTATGTTCCATGAAATAAATTGTTGAAGTTTATGCTTGACGTTAAGAAATGACGTTTAAATGATGCGAAGAAAGTATGTTTATATGACACCATGAAATGATGTTTAAATGAGGCTATAAAATGAAGTTTAAATGATGCTATGAAAGGATGTTTAAAGGATGCTATGAAATAATGTTTACTGATGATGTTTATGCTTATGCTTCAAAATGATGTTTATGAAATGAAATGGATTGATGACTAAAAAGAATGAAAAGAAAAGGACTGAAAGAAATGAATGAATGAAATGAATGAATGTTTTAATGTATGAAGCTACATAATGGCCATGACTGAATAAATGAATGATGGTACCAATGGATTGGGTAGATTGCAATATCAGGTAAGTAGTACTGGTAGTGCACCCAATGTTGCCCCCTGACTAAAAGAGATTTCCAACCTGTGGCCATAAGCTAAGTCCGAGTTTAAAAGACCGCTAAACCTAACACACGGTCAAAGGAAAAATGATAAGAGTAATTGAATGCATGAATGATTTAGTTTCTTTATGAATGAATGTACAAAGTGTGGGAAATGTTTTATGAGAAATGAGAAACTTTTTAAAGAAAAACCCCATCTTGTAATGTTTTCAAAGGAAATGAATGTTTTATGTAAAGTATGTAGAGAAATGATAAATGCATGAATGAAAACTTATGTTAGTATATTTTTACAGTATGAAGTAATGCTTACTGAGCATTCGACTCATTTTATTTTTATGTATGTCCATTCCCCTCTTAAGAACAAAATGAGGAAGAAGCGTCAGAACAACCATAGCTTAAGGGAAGAGTGATAGAAGCCTAGACATTTTTTATCTAATGTATGAAAGCAACTTTTTGTAAAAGGACTTTGTAATTAATTTAATGATTTCCACTGTAAACTCTCTTTTTAATACTCTTCAAGCCTTCTCTGATTCTTCTAGTTCAGGTTCACTAAGGGTGTTAACAGGGGTGCGAAATACCTCCACAACACAAATGAATAATAAATCATTTTTATTTTTATATTTAAAAAAAAGGGTAACATGGAGATCATTTTCATTCATTCAACCCTCACAATCTACAATTTTGACCTATTTTTAATTTTTATTTTAAAAAAAAACAAAAACAAAAATAGCTCAGTGAAATCTAGTTGTGATTCTCCCATCCGCCAAATTTTTGTATGAGCTTAGGAAAGCTTTCTACAACCACCAGTTTTTCATCTTCCCTCCATCATCTTGTTAATTAGATGCTTTTGACATCTCCATTTAAAACCAAAATCCCATAGGATATGACACATCTTCGATTCAAACGAGATTTTTAAGTTTAGGGCATATTTCCTTTTTTTTTTTTTTTTTTTTTTTATGTTTTTCCAAGTTTAAACAATTCTAGATTGATTTTATTTTTTTAACCCTTTGAGCCCGAGAGCCCACTGAAAGTGACTAGGCATCTTTAACAAAACTCTATTGTAAACCTTTGCAGGAGGGGTCGAGCTCCTCCTCAACCACTGGATATTAGTTTTTTTGGTTTGTTTCTCTAATTTCATTTTTTTTTCATTAGATCAAAAAGGTATGGTTCGTCACATTCTGGCCTTCAAACTGTCACATGCGCCCCGGTGGAGGAGTCACCAAACAACCGCCCAAGTTGTGCGGCTTTTTGAAGAGCCCATGCATTTTCCAACCTCTGACCACCACACGCATGGCACAATTAGATTCCCCACTTCTGGATCCTTTGAATCTTGGTCCCTCTTCCCCATCTCCACCAGCGCGTGCCTCAATCGTGAATACAAATCACAACAGCATTCAAAAGAATCCACCAATTAGATTTTATAAACGCTATTGTAGTGGTCCCCTCAAACAAGGGTCCATCTTTAAATTATTGGTCTCATTACATGTTTATTACAACTAATATTTACAATTTTTTCAAACTAATCATTACAATTTTCACAATTTCAAAATAAAAAATAATTCAAATTTTTCAAATTTTAAAATAAAAATAATATTAAAATGTTACATTATAACAGTATTTTAATTTTAAATATTTCTTATTCAAGTTTTTCTCTTTCATATCCCAAAATCCAATAAATATTTAACTTAAACTATCTAACTACTATTTACAAACCATTTTACTACGATTAACAAAATTTTCATCTTATCTCATTTTCCAAACATTCCTAAGTGTGGTTACATGTAAGGCTGAAGAATTTTCTGTCTGGACTGGAAAAGCTGACCAGATCGGACAAAAAATTCTTGTGGTCAGTTTCGGTCCATCATTTGTGTGACCGAAGGGCTTCGGTCTGGTCCCGGGGTTTGTGATTTTTGGACTAGACCGAATCGGACTGAAACTGACCGAATTAATATATATTTTTTAAAATATTATATATAACATTATTTTATACAGTAGTTGTATAAGTTAATTATAATTATCATCTAATCTATTATCATTGACAATATAAAATATAAAATATAAAATAATATATGCTATCAATTAATAATGTATCATAAATCATATGATAATATATGTAGATACATAATGCATTCATACTGATCTATTATTTACACTTATTTAAAGTAATTTGGTTTTTTTTTAATTCCTAAGTAGCATGCAAGTATGAATAATCTATGTACAATGAAATTATGTGATATTCATTACCTATATATAAAATGTTAGAATTTTAATTTTTAATATAGGACATTATTAATAATTATGCATACTAAAGTCTAAGTTAGTAAGTAGTAACTATCAACTTCATAGTTACTCTTAATGTGGGCCTGACTTCCTCTTAACGAGTTGACTCAGCAAGTGGAATATTTAATTAAATTAGATAGAATGTAGCGTCAAGGTTTGAATTTAAGACCTCTGCTCCGATACAATGTGAAATCACCACTTGTCTAAAAAATTTAAGCTGGTGAAAAGATGTAGATTTTATTATTTATTTTATATTTTAACAGAAACACATATCCTTATATGTAAATATACTTCTACCATCGACTACAACGTGAGTAGTAGTCATGATCAGTGTAAATCTTATCAAGGATAACATCGTTACTATCACTCCTGGTATAACGCATATATATATATATATATATATATATTTATTGGAAACATGAAAGTCATGAGTTTTAACTCTAACTCTGTAAGTAGACCTGTACAAATGCATGGCATATGTATACAAATAATATGATCTCACTAAACAAAGAACTAAGATGCAACCATATTTATGAGCTTACAAGTGCATGTTATGAGCTTACAAGTTACAACTTCACATTATTTACTTTGTTTATACTCAAATTAGCAAACAAATGCAGCATTATAGTCATATAAATAACTATAGACATAACCAGTCAAGAACTATCACATAATCAATTTTTTCAAATATCATCCAATTTCAATTTTCACATGATTTAATTTGAGAGAGACACCATATTTACCAAAGACAATAGGGTGGGGTGGACAGGCAGTGTGTAGAGAGAGTAAGGCTAAGAGAGAGAGGACAATGCATGGATGCATGTGGTTAGAGAGGGGTAGCGTGTGACTAGTAACAGTGTGTACTACGTTGTGTGCCAGTGTACAAAGAAGGAAAGGGAGAGAGAGATAGAGAGAGGCCAATGCACAGCCACGAATGCAGATGGTCAGAGTGAGAGGGATAGTGTATTGCCAGCACACGGTGTGTGCGGCAATGTGTGCATTGGACCAATGGTGTGTGCCGGTATGCAAAGAGGGGAGGTGATGTCAATGCATAGTGTGAATTTGTGAGACTCAAAGACAGTGAGAGTTAGACTTGAGAAATACTTAAGCATGAGAGAGGCACAATCATTTGTAGGAAGTTCGGAACTTAGGTTTTTTAAGTTTTTTGGGTTGAAAGGTAAATTTGTATTTTTGAAATAAAACTTAAACAAGCTATGCGGGTTGATTTCGAATTAAGCGAGTTGACACCAGTTATTGAAACATTAATTAATTGTGTCTTAACTCAAACCTACTTATTTCTAGTTGTATTCATATTTGAGTTCACGGGTCACGTCACATACTTCCACTCAAACCTCAGTAACTTAAGTATGGAAGTATGGAATAAGTCTCCTAGTCAAGACTCAATCACTTAATGCATTACCCTAAGGCCATGATCCAACCATAAAATCACGATATTTACAATTTCTATATTTGATACCAATTCACTAGGGATAGTGCCATACATCGTACAATGCTCAATAATGGTCAAATATTGTTTTCAACCAAAACCTGTTTGATTTTGTATCTATACAATTCATACTAGAGTTTCTCAAGATTTTTCACGCATAAGCTAATAAGGTCTCCTTCGTAGCTTGGCAGGTGGTTAAGTTTAAACTTCCACTTTTAATAAAAATAGATAATGTATAATATGTTATAGGCTAAATCAATATAAAATATAATGGGATAACTTAAAGCAATATTCACAATCTCAGTGACTACACCTCAATTGTAGCTTAATCGTGATACCTACTCTCCATGTTTGGTCTTTCAAAACAACCCTTTTGTTTTAGGTCCAATTCGTAGTCTCTCCTTGAATGAGAGTCTTCCATGTGGCGCAGAAACATATCTCTGGGTTTGGATGGTATGGTCTATCGCACCGCAACCTTTTCCCTACAGACCCATTCCAGATGTGACTTTTCTGATAGAGCATGGGTTTCTGCATACGGCAGTGCTATCCTATAACGCTCGTCCTTGTGGTGAGATTTTAAGAAATAGTTTTAGAAAATGAAACGGAAATTATTGAACTTTTTAAAACTTTTCTTTTCCTCCCAAGATATAAAAGATTCTACAATTAAAATTAAAACCTACATGTAAATTAAAAAGGAGTTTGCAACGGAATTCATAAAATTAAATCATAAAGTCATTTTATAAAATGTGAGTTCATACATTACATAAAGCATGCCTAGGTTTCTGTTACTTTTTCCAAGGGTCTTGATGCTTCATTCTCATTCAAGAAGAATACATAAAAAAAAAAAAAAAAAAGTGTCCAATACTAATAAACATTACTTCATACTGTAATAATATAATAACGTAGGTTTTCATTTATCATTCCTCTACATACTTTGAATAATCAATTTTCTTTGAGGTAGAATTTTTCTGTAAAAAGGTTTTCATTCCTCATAAAACATCTTCCACACCTTGTACATTCTTTCATAAAAAGATAAATCATTCCATAACATTCAATTAATTGTTATCATTTTTCTTTGGCCAGTACACACTGTTATGCCTTGTCTGTTGGGGTTAGTGATATTTTGGACCCGACTCCACTCATGGATCTCGAGTTAAGAATCCATTTAAGTCATGGGGTAGTAATAGATGCACTACTAGTACTATTTAGTCGGCATTGCAATTTGCTCAGTCCATTGGTACCATTATTCATTCAATCATAACCATTACGTAGTTTCATACATTAAAATATTCATTTCAATTCCTTTCCTTTCATTCATTCATTTCAGTCATTTTCTTTTTATTCCTTTCATTCATTAGTCAATTCATTTCATAACATAAGCATAAACATCATCATTTAAACATCATTTTGTAGCCTCATTTAAACATAATTTCATAACATCATTTAAACATCTTCTCATAGCATCATTTAAACATCATTTTATAGTCTCGATCATAAATATCATCATTTCATTCTCTGAAACTTAAAAACAATAGTACTACATAAAACATCCATTTCACATACATACACTTATTCTTGAGGTGCATAAAAAGGGATTGCCAAGGAAGGCCATTACATACATATACCTTAAAACATTATAAATATTTTAGCATACTTTCATAAACCATCATTTTATTTCTATGAAAACATTTTGTTTTCCTCCATTGCATAAAAATAACATTTGTTTTTATAAAAGACAAATATTAATTCTGGTTCAATTGATGAGAAGAATAAGATATTAAATTTCTATCCCGCATTGGTTACATATATTGATTCAATTTCGTTTCGAATGCTTGGAATTTATTCAACGTAGTTTCGTAGCCATGTTAATTTAGGACTTGGCTTTCATGTTTCATTTGTTTCATTTTTCTTTCTATAAGGAAATTTTATATTGATCTTTTTGCTCATGTTACATGATTTCTCACACTAAATATAGAGAAGTTATTATGGGACTTCTATTTCAGTTTTTTTATCCTACTGAGTTGATCCAATTGATGTTTCTTGATGTCATAGGATGGCTAAGGAGGGTGCAGACTTGTTCAAGCAATAATATATAAGGTGGATTTGTAATCATACTATTAAGTGTTCTCTATTTAGATTTTTTCATTCTCCTTAGATGGCATTTAATGCTTGAATATCATTAATATTTCTTTTTTACCTTTCATTGCTTTTAGGTGCCATTTGGAAAGTGAGTTGAAATGAGATTAGTTGAGATGAAAGTTTAAAGTTGAATAAAATATTGTTAGAATATTATTATTATTTTGGGATTTGAAAAAGTTGAATTGTTTATTATATTTTGTGTGAAAATTTGAAAAAATTGTAATGATGAGATGAGACGAGACGAGATTAAACACTTTCACTATCTAAATGAGGCCTTAATGTAGAGAGGGCACTGAGACACTACCTTCGAGGATTTGTACACTTGAAAACATGCTTGCTACTTCATCTAGCACCTTGGTTTTGATGGTATCACATTTATCAGAAGCTGAAGAGCATGAATGAGGTTTTAGCAGCGGGGGTCGTTGGAAGTAAGTCCTGTCGCTAGCTGATTCCAAAAATATAATGAATTATTTGTTCTGTTTAGCATCCTCCTCTAGGTAGCAAATTTTTTTTCTCAAATCAAAAGTTTCCTTTTCTTTGTTAGAGTATATGTTTTTTTTAACAATAAAACAAGCAACATTAGCTGAGCTTTTTATTTCCCTTCCTTTCCAAGGTGCTTGGTAGTAGATAAATGTAGAGAGAATGATTTAGAAATACGAGACTTGAAGGAAAAGATATTGAAGCCCAGTAGCTATGACAGGCAACTGGAGATGAAAAAACCAGAACCTACACAACTGGTGAAGTGACATGTAAGTACATTCGGCTTTTGATGTGAGAAGTGGGGCGAAAAGTTCAGAACTTCGAGTGGTTCTAGTTACTATGGTAATTGTAGCTTACTTAAGACGTTTATTTGACAATTAAAATCTGGGTTCACATAAGGTGAATATAGAACGTTAGTATTCTATAAATTAGTAACAGATATTAATTTTGGTCCAATTGATGAGAAGAATGAGAAATTTCTATCCTGCATTGGTTACATTATGTCGATTCAATATCGTTTCAAATGCTTGAAATTTATTCAACATAGTTTCGTAGCCATGTTAATTTAGGACCTGGCTTTCTGCATGTTTCATTTGTTTTATTTTTCTTTCTCTGTGGAAATTTTATATTGAATTTTTGCTTATGTTACATGATTTTTCACACTGAGTATAGAGACGTTATTATGGGACTTCTATTTCAATTTTTTTTCCCACCTGAGTTTATCGAATTGATGTTTCTTGATGTCATAGGATGGCAAGGATAGCCAAGCAAACTTGTTCAAGCAATCAAATATGAGGTGGATTTGTTATCATTTTATTAAGTGTTCTCTTTTTTAGGTTGTTTATTCTCCTTAGATTGCATCTAATGCTGTTTGAATTGTGAGTTAAAATGAGATTAATTGAGTTGAAAGTTAAATAAAATAATGTTAGAATATTATTATTGTTTTAGAATTTGAGAAAATTGAATTATTTATTATATTTTGTGTAAAAATTTGAAAAATTTGTAATAATGAGATGAGATAAAACACTTTCATTATCCAAATGGTGCCTTAATGTAGAGAGCGCACTGAGACACTACCTTCGTGGATTTTTACCCTTGAAAATATGCTTGCTACTTCATCTAGCACTTTGGTTTCGATCTCAGCACATTTACCAGAAGCATCTCTTTTTCAAAAGAGTTTTGATGCACATTTTCTTACAGATAACACTTTTGTTAAGAACATACTTCTTATAATTAGAGCCATTATAATATAACATATGGTATCATCAAAATTCCTCGTTTGCATTATGAGTACCTGTCGATGTCCGTAGTACTACTCATGTTTAGACTATGTTCTTTGCAGACTCATTTCTCAATGCATTGACATAAAACATATCATCATAACATATGCACTCAAGAACATTAGGTGCCATATATGACTTCGCTCTGATATTCTTTAAAAAGAATCCATTCAAAACCTGTTGATGATTCTTTGTCAACTTAGGGGTTACCACTCCATTTTTACTCACTCTAGAGTGGACAAAGGAGTTCCACTAGGATATTCCCTCATCCTAGCATTGGGTCTTGATAAAATATTTTCATAGCATGTGTTCATTTCGTAGCATGTAGCAAATTTTATGCAAAAATGACATTTTTATGCAATAGTTTCATTGCATCCTTGTGCAAGAGTAACATGTCATGTATGCAGGTAGCCAATGCTCAGTGATGTATAATTTGATGAATTCATGATCAAAATGACTATTCATAACATGAATGTAGTGTTTATACAAGAATCATAAATAAATTATCCAAGAGCAAGTTAGAAACTAACTTACAAACTTTCTGAGTATTATGGATCGTTGCTCTCTGAAATATATATGTACTACAGTTAGAATTCTAGGTTCAAAATCTTAGAAATTGCAAATCTACCCCCTCCCCCAAATCTCACCAAATTGCACAAACTTCATATTTTCTATATTCCAAATCCGTATATGATCTTAGAATTTCGAGAATTAAACATCTACCATGCCAAATTCACCCAACCCGTAGAATGCATTATGCCTTGATTTACACCCTATGTTATTTAAACCTATAGTCTCCATCAAGGCATATGTGACCAAAATGTATCATGTCATAAATAATGAATCAGATCCTAAGGATACGTTAACAACTTAGATTTAGGTCACATGAGATCCCATCAACATTTATGCATTGATCATCATCAAAACATCACAAAGCCTTCAAACTGAGTACATGCATGATGAGTTTAGCTTCTTTTTGGCATATGAACTCTTAAGGCCTAAATAAATCATGTAATCTAACTCTTATCTTGGTGAAAATATATTTCCAGATGTTTATTACTCATGCTTTGTAAAACTTAACTAAGAAATCACAAGATAACTTCACACAAGTGGAAGCTAAAATGTGATAGATGATCAACCCAAGATATGGATTCATAAACCTATCATGACATGTTGTTTTCTTCAAATAGGAACCTGAGATCCATCAAACAAGACATTAGCAAAACATATAAGATCATATCAAGACATTTCATGGCTAAAATTTCATCCCAAGACAATTTATACAAGCAAGACTCCAAATTTGAACCGAAATGCACTTCTTCAAGTTCAACCTTATATAATTCAATCAAATCTTCATTCTCATGCCATAAATCAAAGCCTAACATGTTAATCTATCACTCAGCAAAAAGATAAGGTTGGGTTACTCACCAAATCGAAGCCTTTGAGAAACTCAAAGATCAACTCCCTCCAAGGTACTCACTCAACCTCATGGTTTCACTTTATTCTCACACTAAGAGTCTTTTGCTCTCAACAACACTAACGAGATGCCTGAGGAAGGTATGGGAGAAGTAAGGGATGTAGAGAGATATTTATAGGCTTCAATGGAAGAGTCAAGAGGTGAGGGAGTTCATAGTTTGCTAAAGTGAAGTAAGTGTGGGTGGTGGAGTGCATGCTTGATGTTTTCAACTGAATAGTTGAACAACCCACTCGAGTATCTCTTGAAAAATAACTAGATGAATGTCATTGGTGTAGAGGTTGAATGATTTCAAGAGTTGGAACAAGAATCACATGGTTATTTCAAGAGAAACTGAAAGCATGGCTAGCGGTTTTGGCTTTCCAAAGTTCTCCAGTAGAAAATGAAAACGAGGTTTGAATGGACATGGAGTAGCCGAAATGAACTCAGGTTTCATCACCAAAGTACCAATCGGTTTGGATCATTATGTGGGCAAAATTCAAAGGTGTCATGAGGGTGATTCTATGAAATGTTTTCAGAGCTAGAGGGGGTGCTAGTGACATGTAAAATGGGCTAAGTTTACTACAGAAGAAAAAATCTTAAAAAGCATTGGTGTTTCAGCTTGCATGCTTCATTTCCTAGGTGTAATAGTTTCCTATTTGGAGTGATCGTGGAATTTGTTCTTGGCTCCACATTAGGCCTGGTTTTTTGGGTTTAGGTGACATGATATGGGTTGAATAAGATGCAAAGAATCACTTGAGAAGTTGTTGAAAGGCCATGGTTTCAATGGAGTGCATCGGTTTGCACTAGGTGTGCCGATTAGTGGGTTTTGATGGCATTGACATGCCTTTTCTTCAAGTGACATGGGTTGGATTTGTTTTACTATTTTAGGGTTGTCAGGTAATGTAAAACAAGAGGTAAAGAAGAAAATAGAAAATCAAAAATCATGAAGAAGAGAACTAGAAGAAAACTAAGCAAGTCATGATGATTAGGTTGTGTTTGGGTAGTAAGATATTTTCAGGTATTCTGTAAATAGTAGTAAAAAAATAATGATAGAATATTGAATAGTAGTGAATAGTAGGAAAAAGTATATGAAAATAATAATAAAATAATAAATAGTAATGAATACCCAAACTAGGCCTTGTTTGGGTATTCATGAATAGTAACTTAGGCCTAAGTTACTATTCATGAAAATGATGAGGGGTTTTGGAAATAGAATTCTAAACTCAAGTTTAGAGATTGACCATGGTTGGAAAACAACCCTAGGGTCGTGTGGGATGGTTTTAAGAAAGAGAAAACGAATGGTTTGATGTCTTTCATAGCCTTTGCAATAATGAAATGAAATCCTAAACTTTGTTTCCAAATGTTGCAATCTTATTGTGCCACTTAGTATCAAAGATTTAAACCTTTATGTGGGCCCTGAAATGGGTCTTTCCTTGGGCCTCATGTTTAAATCTTATTGGGCTTTTCGTTGGGCCTCAATAGTTCACTAAGTTGAACCTTAGCCTTGGGTCTTACTAAGTTGGGCCTAAAATCTTGGGCCACCTTCCATCTTATTAAGCTTGGACTCTTATTATAACTAACCTTTGAGCCTTCTTCAAAATCCATCAAATTATCTTGGTTTACTATGGACCAACTTCCAAGCCTATTAAAGTAGCAAGTTTCCTTTATGCAACTTTTCATCCTCCTCTTGGCCTCTTGGCACTTATTTCCTCAAAACCTCATATTACTCTAGAAGTCTAAGGAAAATACTCACTAATAGATCATGATCCAAAAGTTATCTTTCCTTAAGGATAATTACTTCCACTTTAACTATGGTCATGGGTTACTATAGTCAAATTCAAATTTGTCTTTAGGTGTGGTGTTACAAAAAATGCCCGAAGTGCCACTTGTATGCCCCTGTACCGCATTGCCTGTCGAAAGAATTGACGTTAATCATGTCGCCTTGGCCATTCGTGCAATGGGGGTTGACTTGGTCGGACCCTTACCCCCGAATAAGGGAGGAGCGAGGCTTATAGTCGTTGTTGTGGATTCACTAAATCGGTAAAAGTAGAAGCCTTGGCAACAATTACGACAAACAACATCACTCATGGAAGGCTCTCATTTGCATGCTCGAGATCCCCTACAACATAATCTTGGACAATGGGTGATAGTTGAACTTGAACCATGACTGATGTAAGGAGTTGCGGGTCAAGTTCAAGTACTACTACCCGAGTCACCCGCAAGCCGACAGGCAAGTTGAAGCGACCAACAACACGCTACTCGGGATACTGAAGAAGAAGCTCAACGACAAGAAGGAAACTTAAGCAAAGGAGCTCTTCAAGGTCCTGTGGGTTTATCAAACCATGGTCAGAAAACCAACTAAGGAAACTCCTTTCGCCCTCACCTACGAAAGTGAAGCAGTAATGCCCGTGAAAGTAGGGATGTTGACCTACAGGGTCTGGCACTTCAATTAAACCCCCAAATATGAAAAACTAAAAGAGCAACTAGATCTACTGTTGGAAAATAGAAAAGGTTGAGACAAGGAAAACGATCAACAAAAGGAAGGTCGAGCATACTTTAACAGGAGGGTCCAACTGAGGTCCTTCAAATTAGGCGATCTGATGTTAAGACAAATGGGAATGACCACACAAGAAGATGGGAATCTGGGACCATGATGGGAAGGCTCGTTTGTCATCATGGCCAACAACCGACATAGCTCTTCAAGACTCTCAAGGAAATGAGCTGCTACACCCTATAACGCGGAGCATTTACAGAAATATTTTGTTTAAATGTACTAAAAAAATGTATGTACAAATATGGAAAGATCATTAGTAAATTGTCTTTTCTTCATAATACATGTTTGGTCTTGCAGGGTATCCCTTAAAGCCAAGTCACTCACATGTTCAATAGGCAGATATGTCATACGCCTGCCCGACCTCACACACTTACTTAGCAGGTGGGATAGGTCATAAGCCTGCAACCTCACACACACGTTCAACAAGCAGGACAGGTCATACGCCTGCCCACCCTCACCCACACATTCAATAAGTGGGATAGGTCTTACGCCCGCCCGACTGACCTCACGCACTCTTTCAATAGGCAAGATAGGTCATACGCCTACCCCACCTCACCCACGCGTTCAAAAGTTGGGATAGGTCATACGCCTGCCCAACCTCATGCACACGTTCAACAGGCTGGAAAGGTTATATGCTTGTTCGACCTCACTCACACATTCAACAAGCAAGATAGGTCATATGCCTGCCCGACCTGACTCACGCATTCAATTGATGGGACAAGTCCTTCAAACACTAAACCTATCTCACTCACTCAAAGATGGAGACAAATAACTCACGCACAAGATAATAGCAAATAGCGAAAAGGCAAATAAGTTGGGTACGAATGTTGTTACCCGTATATTGGAGTAGATTGTCTTTATTCACATGAAAGAATGATGAAAATAAAATAAATTACCCGTATATTGGGCATCTATTTCCTGCCTATCTTGTTGGCAAAGCAAAGAGTCACACCGTCCGGCTAAAGGGACATCAGGTTGGTGATCCTCAAGTCAGTTTGGGGGTTCTCCAGCAGGTGGTCCCTCAGCCTATCCATGCCCTCCTTGTAGCCACAACCCCAAGCTCGGTCAAAGATCCTCTTCACCTCTGACATCTGCTTGGAAAGACAAGCAACGACCCCTAGGCATCAGCTAGTGAGGACCGAAGGGCGCCAATCTTTGAGTCCCTAGCAGACAACTCACTTTGCAAGGTAGGCAACTCGGATGCCAGGGTTCCCACCTGCATCTCGACCCTAATTGCGGCCAACTCAGCCTCCAGGTCCTCACCTCCCTAACCCGGCATCAAGTTAGGATGAGTTACACTTCCACAACTCTATGAGGTCCATGTAAGTCTTCTACAACCAATTGTAGGACCACACGTCTGTGTTGTTTGCTTGGCAAGCCTATCCTTCTCACCTTGGAAGGTGGTGACGCAATGCTTAGAGTTCACCTGGGCGAAAGCCTCCTCGGCTTCATCCCTCTCCTTATCTGCCTTCCAACTCCCCACTCTCATCAACGATCAGGGCAGCCAACTGATCAACTCCCTAGCAAGATAAAAGAACACAGACAGAGTAAAGAACGAGACAAGAGAGAAAAAAGCAAGAAACTATAAAAACAAAACAAGGGAAAAGCCTTATTGAGGAGAAAAAGGCCTTTAATTTGTCAGCCTTTCGACTAACAGCCTCAGCCCGAGCTGGCCCTTGGGGCTTTTCTTCCCCCAACTCTCGAGGACAACCCCCTAGGCCCCAACTACCAAATGGGTAAGGACAGGATGTGGGAAGGAGAGTTTTCGCCCTCCATGAGTGGCACTCTAATGCCGCCCACAGCGCCTTCTCTTGGCACATGCCCGAATTTCCCCCTGGCATCAAGGCCTTTTGCTAGCCCTAGCATGGTGTGGCCAGCCGTGTCCTCCTGCATGGGCTTTCCTTTGACCTCGGGCTTGAGCTCTTCCTACACGACCATTTCTTCAGCCTTGTGAACAACGACAGTCTCATGCTTGGGCACCTCTAACACGGGGGTCCCCTCAGCCTCACAGGGGGCCGCACCCCCTTGCTCAGATGTCCTATATGCCTCATGCTCAGTGATGGCCCCCAATTGGGATGTCTCTACAGCTTCCCATTTAGCAATGGTGTCTTGCTCAAGCGCCCCCGCGACCTCATGGTCACCCACAGCACCCTTCAAGGCACCTTCCTCAGTCACCTGCCTCATTTCTTGTAGTGCCCCGACATCACCAGTTCCCCAGTCAGGTTAGGTGGCCAAGACAATTTCACCAGCTCGGTGCTCTCCCGACATTCCCTTGTTGGCTAAAGAGGGAGCCACCTTAACAAATTCTTCCAAGGCAGTGGAAGAAATGACCTCAAGTTCGAGGAACATGCAGAATGGAGAATCAGGGATGGAGACCTTATCGTTGTTGAGATATGTGGCCTAGGGATGGCTTGGAGATAACACCATCGGCAAATTGAGATACGGGGGAGCGACCTTCTCAGTATCACCCGAGCACTCTATGGGCCCAGCATTAGCCGTCACTCTAAAATCATCGACACTAGGGGAAGGGATCATTTCGAAGCAAAGCTCGATCGGCCAAATGAAGACTGGAGAATCCCGTGGGGTGAGGTCAAGGAAAGCCAAGAAAAAAACCATCTCTAACTCTTCCTCCCCTTGGTTGAGGATCCTTGCCAGCTTCACACTGCTCGGTAGGGTGGGAGACTTGGATACCAATGGCAGTAGGGACGGTTGGGGAAGCGCCAATGCCTCCCTAGAAACATTGTTGTTGGCGAACCAGCTTCGCAGCCTTTGACTTGGACGAGGCTAGGGAAGACTAGCCCATGGGAGGCCGCCTTGGTGATTCAGAGATACTACCTCCGCTCCCCGAACCCGATGAGTCCTAGGGCTCATCCTCCTCATGCGAGGCTTTTTCCCCTTCCCCTTTAGTGGAGGACCGAGAGGCCTCTTCCTCACTCGAGAAGATGGCAGACTCCCTAGGAGGCATCTCTCAATGAAACGGGATCGATCCTGCGACACCAAGAACCGATCAAGGTTGGCCTTGGTCAACAAGGCGTTATAATCAACATCATCTAGGTGCCTTCACCCAAGCATAAGCCACCTCCAGCCAAGCTTGTTCCTGCCCAATTAGGTCCAAGCAAATCTCCTTGTCGTCCGGCACGACACCCCAAACAACGCGAATGGAGAACTCACGATAGACATTTTCTCCTGCGGGAAACTCCCACCCCTCTCCCATCACGAAAGTGGGCAATCATGTATCTCAAGCGGGAATGAAAGCTGCATAGGTTGTTGCCCAAACATAGCACACCAAGCGTAAACAAAAACTCTCTGGCCGTCAGGTCTGGGTAACCTTCATCGGCGGGTCCTAGGACCATGTGCCAAATGACGTAGTAGTAAAACAGAATCCTCCATGCATTCGAGTGAAGCTGTGACAAAGCCAGACAGAGGAAGTCCAAATCTCTCAAACTGGGAGGTAGAAAGAAAGTTGTAATTCGTTGGTGAACACTGAGAGGTACAATGCCACCTTTTTGGCAAAACCCTCTGCATCAACGACCCTTTGGTGATTCACTGAAGCCTCAAAGCTAGTGGAGTTGGGCACTCCAAAAGAATATCTAAAGGACCTCAAGTCTGCAAAAGTGACCACCGAGGCCTTGTGGTACCCATTGAAGTCTTGAGACTCGTGGTGGACTTCGGGGGGATCCAGGACCCCAGTAACTCTAGAAGGTCCCTCCGAATAGGTTGAGTGAGATCCCAGAGAAACAAAACATGAAGTGTTCTTGGGCACCATTGAAAGGGAAAGGGTTTGAATATGGCAAGAAGGAAGGAGACTGGGAAGAACTGATGAGAGGAGCAAATGAGAGTCACAATAGGAGCGAGAGATGTGAGAAAGCAAGAAGGTAGAAATAATATAGGGCTTGGGTTTAAATAGGTGATTGCGGTGATCGAGCTGCCCAGGCAAGAAAGCGACAAGTGTCATCGAGAATGAAACGAGGGAGTGATAGGTACCACAATTTCTGCTGCATTAGAGAACATGGGATCGAGTCATCAGACGCAATCTCCAACATTGGAATACTAACAGACATGCATGACAAGTATCCCCCCACGTCAGATGTCATAAGCCGCCAGACACAAAAAAAGAAAATGAAATAATGACAATTCCCACTATACGTGTGTGCAGTTGGAATTGGTGGGGTAACTAATCTAGGCCTAATTAGGAGGGCAATTTACATCCCTCACGGGCTAGGCCCAGTTTACCTTGGAGGCCCCAATGTTCAGTAATGCAGTTGGCCCACGGATTGCGTAAGAGAGAAGAGGGTCCACAGCCTGGGTAGAGGACTGATTGACATGGCAAGGTAGGACACCACCTACCCTAACACTACTCTGCAGAAGGATATCATGCCAAAGTCACGCCGCATTTAAGGATTAAATATGGGACATGGACGGAGATTACGACAAAACCTCTTTTCATTGGAATAGTGCATGGAAGGTGGCCGCACCACTCACCTGCCATCAAGGTATGGCCCGGGGAGGCCACATCGCATTAAAGATGACAATGTGGTATCTCATACGGGATACTAGGTCCTCTGACATGAGACATAGAGTGCTCACTCGACAAGCAATATAAAAGTCAAATGCCAGGTTAGAATTCGGGACTTATACTCTCTTGCTTACTGAAGTTCTCTTCAATGAACAAATATCTAATTTAGGCATTGGAGGTTATCCTTCAACCCCAAACCCCTCATCTTCTCTATGTTGCAGGTGATTGAGCCCTGATTGAGCCCAATACCCAGTGTGCAAAACATGTCGTTAACACCATTAATGCTAATAAGAGGAGGGGTTGTAGGGAGTTTTACTAGTACAAGCTGTAAAAGGATAATATATTTAAATATAGATATATATAAATATATATATATATACATATGAAAAAATATATATATATTTATATATGCATGAGAACTCGATCGGTGATCGCTTATATATATGTAAAGAAAAGGAATAAATAAACGATATATGCCTAGTTGATAAGGTTTCTTGCATGTATTTTGGTCAGCCCATTTCTTAAGGTTTCTTGCACGATCCTTTACAAGTTTCGATCTCCTGTAGTACTAGTGCAGTCTGCACATGGCCAACTCATCCCAGCATATATACGAGGAAACCTAGCTAGCTACTGGAATCGATTGAATATGCTGGAATCGATTGAATATGCTTGTGACGAATGTCCAATGATAACGCTACGTATGGCGCCCTTGCTTTCTCTCTACTCAATCTTCCAATATTATCTGAAGTACTACTTCATGATTACGTATATATCATCATAATTTATCATACAATATATACCAGCAGCTTCTTTCTTTGTGTTGTAGATGATTGTTTTCTTTCACGTTTAATTTAATGCCCTATTGTGGCAAAGAGGCTAGGCTGGCTAGCCCAAGCTGGTGTGGTCAGCCTAGGAGCTACATATATATGCTCAACAATTATTGTCACTTCTGAAACGAAAATTGCTCAATTAAGAAAGATAAGGATAGAGATATTACATCTTCCCTTTGATGTATAGGCAGTATGGAATGGGCTCCACTCAACCATTAGAATAAAGTATCAAGTTTCCCCATACGCGAAGACTTCACAATCCTTCCACGTACGTTCTCTCAACTATTTTTTAAGCCAAGACAAAAGACTTTCTGCCTTGTAGTTTACCTGTACTCGACTGAGTTCATGCCTAATTTAGTATGGGATTCCTTCTCTATGCCAGAATATCCCCCACCTTGCTTGTATTATATGTCAACATTAGGGTGCTTAAAAGGTGGGAAGTAGTAACTTGCACCCAATGGTCATGTACGGCCAATACTTAAAATTTGTGTATATTATATGTTGCTTGCACATTCTGGTGGGGCTTAACTCATCTGTTTTGTGTTGTATTGTTGGAGAAGGCCGAGATAGAGGAATAGGTGATCAAAGGAAGCAGAAATATTTAGAGAGAATGGGCAAGATTATCATGCTTAGTTGGTCTCCATTTTGGTATGTTTTGGTGCTGAGTTTTGCTTTGGTAGTAGGACCAGGAGCGCAGGGCTGGAGCAAAGAGGGGCATATCATGACATGTCGGATTGCGCAGGTAATCCATCTTGATATTATCCCATTTTTTCTGGCAAGATCATTGGTTGTTTCCATGGCTGGGGAATTGTACGTGGGAGCTCAAGGGATCGATCGACACTTATCTTGATGTTTACAAAAGTATTTAATTTTGTGTGTGTGTGTGTGTGTGTTTTTTTTTTTTTAAGTTTGTGTTTATATATAGGTCAATATGCCATAGAAACATTGAACGTACAACGTCTGACCCGCCCTTTTACTTCTTGTCGTCTTGGTTTTTTGACAATCAGGTCAGAATGAGTGGTTTTGTCACTTGTACGTATGTAGAGCTTGTCGATCCGTGAACGTACTCAAGTTTGAAGTTAATCTTGCTAGCTGTGTTTGCCAATTCAGCTTCATACACCACACTTTTTTTTTATTTTATAATTGAATTATTCTACTCATTATCCATATACTACAAATTTGGTAAGAGAAAAAAAAATGTAGTGTGGTGTGTGGAAATGATCAATAGAAATTTTCTTTGAAAAAATTAGTAAATAGTGATCATGTAATGTAGATTATAACGTGCATGGTACTCTCACAAATTTATAGTAATATAACATCATATGATGTGATAATTAGATTATCAAGTGTCCGTATTCTAAAAATACTTAATAATTACTCGTCTTGTGAACTAAAATTGGTCGGTTTTGATTCAAAAGGATGAGGGGCTTCAAAATTTTAAATCAATTGGAAAATAGAAATCTCGTATTACCCACTCTATCCATTATGATATGAATCAAGATACATTTTGGCTATAATATTTAATCCATGACTCAATTATGATCCCTAAGGCCTAAAGCATTGAGTGGTTTGAAGCTAGTGCTACCCATTCTTCACTAATTGGTAGAAGGATGGCTAAACAGCCTTCAAGGGATGGTCCGACCACCCTAAGAGGAGTGGTTGGGTGGGCCGCCCCCAACACCGGCCAAGTGATTAATTGGTTCAGCAACCACCCCGTGCTGTGGTGGATCTCTAGCCATCCTGAGGGGCGGCAGTCACCACCTAGAATGATTTTATAAAAATAAACTCACAAATTAATGTAATTTGATTTGGTATATCAGATTGTAAAGTTATTTTTATTGTAAAATAAATTTAACAGATCACATAAAGATATGTTGTGATCAGTTTATTTTGTAAAATCTCTTTATGATTATAACACTTCTCTTCTTAATATATACTTGCATCTCATGTTCATTCCTACAAGAGAAGGGGATATTTCAAGACGGTTCATAAATCTAGAAATCATGACGAAATTGTGCTACTAAAACTTAACAGGAACTTCTAGGGTCTGAAGCAGCAGAGGCTATTCGAAATTTGTTACCCCATTATGTGAACGGCGATTTATCAGCCCTTTGTATATGGCCTGACCAAGTCCGACACTGGTACAAGTACCAGTGGACAAGCCCTCTTCATTTCATTGACACACCCGACAATGACTGCACGTTCGACTATGGAAGTAAGCATAAATATTGTCACAAAAAACTTGATGATCATGGCACCTTATCATCATCAAACTCATAACAATGGCATATCTATTAAAATGGTAACCTTGAAACTTTTGTGGGTTTAGGGGACTGCCATGATCCGCATGGCAAGGAGGACATGTGTGTCGCAGGTGCCATTCAGAATTTTACCTCTCAACTTAAGCACTACAGAGAGGGAAGTGCTGATCGTCGATGTAAGTATATAAATTCAATTTATGTAACAGCTTGTGTTGTTTTTATCCTTAGAATGTTTGGTTTTTCAATTGAGATTCTCTCCAATTTCTTGATCTTATTGGATCGATGTTCCAATACAGAGAGAGATCGACACAACATTAAATGCTCATGTGAGGTTCATTCTCTAAGAAAAGCTTATATTAGCCGTATTAAATATCTAAGACCCACATATATAATGTGTCTGTCTCTCTAAAATTGAGCCCTCTAATTCAATTTAGCAAAAGAATGTCTATTCTTATATCATCAAGGCCTTTGCAGATAATATGACTGAGGCCTTGTTATTCTTGTCACACTTCATGGGAGATATCCATCAGGTATGAATGCACTGCATGTTAGAAACTTGACGATCCATTTTCTAAAGCCTTTGGGATTCCAATTTAAGCATTCATGGAAAGATATCATGTGTTTATTCTTGGTCTTTCAGCCGATGCATGTTGGATTTACAAGCGATGAAGGGGGAAACACCATAAATCTACGCTGGTTTAGGCGCAAGTCTAATCTGCATCATGTAAGCCAATATTCCAATCAACGGTACTGGAGGTCATCTTTCATGTCCTTGCAACTCTCTCTTCACGTTATAGTTGAACTGACCTATCTATTGACTTCTACAGGTTTGGGATAGGGACATTATTACAACAACTATGTCAGATTATTATGAGAAGGACATGGAAGTCCTTTTGGAAAACATAGAGACAAACTTCACCGACGTAAGACCACTAACTAATTAACTTCCTTACCACTTAATGGTACTACCGTTTGTTTGAGTTGGTATTTTATGATTTCGAGATTAGAAATTTTAGAAGATATAAGTTGAAACTAGTTGTGGTAGTAAAGTTTGACCTTAAGACCATGGGATAAACTTTGGATCAGCTGGGTACTTTGGGTGTGATGTGGTAACAGGCCTGCTCATAGAGCAGTAGCTATGGCTTAAATCGAACATTCTGCAGCAGGGAGGGACTCCTGTAGTCATCTCAGGAATTGTTGCTACGCTAGTTGCCCCCCACCTCCCCTTTTATTAAGGAAAAAAAACAAATTAACTTCCTTAGTACTTGCATTTGGAAAGCGAGTTTAATTTCTTGGATAACTAATTAATTCAAAAAAATTTATAAAGAAAACTCACAAATTAATACAGTATATTAGATTGTAAAATTACTCTAATATTAATTAGCGTTAAAAATACAGGGAATTTGGACGTCTGATGTTACATCATGGGAGCATTGTGATGATATTCGTTCATGTGTAACCAAGTGAGCTTTCTCTTATCTGTGGAATAATTCCCTACTCTTCATACTAATTAATTTCACATGCTTCTTTTTGCCAATATATACGTGTACCTTTTCAAATTAATTAATTTAATTTGCTGACATATGATTCATTTTTGCACATATGTAGGTGGGCTTTAGAGAGCATAAACATAGCTTGCAAATGGGGTTACAAGGGAGTCCAGCCCGGTACAACTCTGTCGGGTATATATGCAAATTCAAACCACCTCTTAAAAACTATAATTCATTGTATTAGGAAATCATGAATGAGAAAATGATGACAGATAATGAATTAAATTGAGTTAAATACAATTTTTGGTGTGCTTGCAGATGATTACTTTGACTCAAGGATGCCAATTGTTATGAAACGAATTGCACAGGGAGGAGTTCGATTGGCTATGATTTTGAACCGAGTTTTTGGTGACTCGAACGAAGGATTTGCAACACCAACTTAAGCATGCATGCAATGGCTTTCAATGTTCAATATCAATCAATATTACATATTGATCTTCATTTTAACCAATTATACGTTCATAATTAGTTTGACTCCATTTCGATCTCCATAAGATTCATTCCTTGTATTTAATGATAATCCCTTACAATGTTAGTCATTGACGACTTATTTCTACTTAATTATGGATCATGCTGTCTTATTTATCAAACCATAAATAAAGTACGTTATAAATATTTTATTAATTTCGTTAATGTGAAAAAATGGATAGAATCTATATATGTTTTTCATCGGTCTGCTTTTTATAAATTGATTACCCTCCTTTATTACGGAGAAATACTTTATACGTATAAAGAAATTTGAGAAATACAAAGATAGAAAATAGAAGTCCTAAAAAATTGTAGATTATTCAAGTGTTTTAAAGGAATAAATTTTTTTTAGTAACAAATACAAGCATAACATAATCAAATGCATGAAAACTCTCACATTTCACTTAATATGAATGTAAGAGATCTTATGTGGTGTTTGGTTGGGAATCCTGTTGGAAAAGATCAAATAGAGATTTTTAAGAGTTGATCACAGTGAGGCGATTATTAAACTGTCTCTTAAACAAATATTACATCTCACTCACGAAATGAGTTCTACAAAAGAGAATTTGGCAATCTTGTCTTTAGAATACAACAATGTTTATATAGTGTGCAGACTATAAATTCTGAACACTAATCTTAGAATGAACAGATGTAATAGCAGTAATTGTATTGTTCATTTGAATTTTAAATAAAATGGTTTCTATCAGAAATTTCAAAATGGTGTGAAAATAACTGTCATTAATAACTATCAAGAAATGAAAAAACATATCATTTCACTTGAATTAAAAATATTATAAAAAACTCTGTCACTTGTGAAGTGCTCTATGCGTCGCGCGGTGAGTGCTTCGCATTGGGTGATAGTAACATTGTGTGTTTACCCTTATAATCCAATTTATGTATTATGAAACTCATTCACTTATAAACCATTAAAAGTTTGCTTGTCTTTCCAATGTGGAACTAACAAACAATCATATTTGAGGGAAACTTCAAAAGAAGTCAAAGGCAAATTGGAGAGAATGTGAAATAATCTAACAAATCCTAAATATTTCTTTGTTTATTTTGTAGATGAGATGATATGAATTGAGATAAAGTTGAAAGTTGAATAAAATATTATTAGAATATATTTTTTAATATTATTGTTATTTTGAGATTTAAAAAAATTAAAATATTTATTTTATTTTGTGTGAGAATTTGGTAAAATTATAATTATTAGAGAAGATGAGATAAAAATAATTGTGAAAACAAAGACTGATTTGGATGGCTTGATGAGAAGGAATTAGATGTATATGAGAATGCCCGGTCCCCCATTTGAACAGAATGTGGATTCTGATCTTCTAAATAGTTGGGAATCCACATTCCCACGGAGCTGGGATTTTCTTTTTATTTTAAATTGAAATATTACCCTTTTAAATTTTTTAAATTACACATGTAATTTTATTTATATATAAAACTATAATTTACTAGACCATAAATATTCAAAGCAAGAAAACTAGCTAGGGCTTGTTTGGACTTCTGGAGTATCTTAGAATTCTATTAATAGCAGTTAAATAGTTTGTAAATTATAGTGAAATAATTTGAAGTAAGATATTTTATTGAGTTTGAAAAATTAGAGAAAAAAGTTGAATAAAAATATTAAAAAGTTCAAAAATTGTTTGAAGATTTTTTTTTTTTTTTTAAGTTTGAAAAAGTTGTATTGATTTTTGTGTTTTATTTTGAAATTTATAAAAGTTATAATGATTAGGTAATTATTAGATGAAAAAGTTAAAAATTTAAAAATAAAAGTAATTTTTATTTAAGTGATGTCTGGGAAGAAAATTGAAAAAAGTTTTAAGAAGGTTTAAGAATTTTTCATCTCATCTCATTATTCAAACATGTCCTAAGCATTGACTGTGTTCTTCAAGTTCTCGCAGATGCAAACGTGAGTCCATTATGAAAAATTATTAGATCGACTCTCCTGAAATGTAGATGATTTGATACTTTCGTTGTATCACAACATGTTATAAAATTAAAACCACTTACGTAAGTAGTAGTTTTAATTGGCAATGACATATTGTGATAAGATAGAAGCACAACGTGTCTATATTCTGAGAATACCTAATAATTACTCATCCATGCATTGTATATCTCAATGGTGACGTTGATCTTTAGTCAATGGTATTTTTAACTTTTCGTAAACTTGTTTGGGTTTTCGTTTTCGTTTGGATTTTTCTTTTGTTGGACACAATTCAGTTTAATGATATTTTATGCTTTGATTAAGAAATTTTATGTTAATGTTTGACTTTTTGTCCTTTAACTTGTTGAAATAAAAAGGAGAAAAAATCTTATGCTATATTACATGGTACCCGATCATATTCGTTATTTTAAACATGAGTTTCGTGATATTTTTAGAAGTCTAAATAACTCATGTTCCTGGGAATATAGATGCTGAAAGGGATGTTAGATCTCGCGAACCAAACACCATGTTACGGTATTCATTCTTATCTCGTTCATTTTTATAAAGCTTCTCAATTAATTTCATTTAGTCATTATAATTTTTTTAAATTCTCACACAAAATAAATTAAATAATTTAATTTTTTTAAATTTTAAAATAAAAATAATATTAAAAAATATATTTTAATATTATTTTATTCAACTTTTAATTTCTATCTCAATTCATTTCATCTCATTTGTGAAAACAAACGAGAGCAAATTTGCTTCACTTTATGAATAACTAAAGATAAGGACTGTTTATTATCATTTTGTCTCATTCTCTCAGTATCTTCTGTTGTGGTACTAAATGATTGAAGAATCTAAGATTGAATGCTGTATGCTTCTTTAATATAGATAGAAATAGTTATAATGAGAGATTTGTTATCTTTACTCCTAATTGCAATACAATGGTAGCATATATGTTACTGATAAAACCAACCATATTAAACCATCTAGTCAGTCGAAGATGTGGCTCCGTTTGGATACATAAACGCTTTTAACCTATATCATCTCATAATTATAATTTTTTTAAATTCTCATACAAAATATATAATAAATAATTTAACTTTTTTAAATCTCAAAATAATAATAATAAATATTATTCTAATAATATTTTATTCAATTCATCTTAAACCATCTCATCTCATCTTATCTCACTATCCAAACAAATTTTAAAAATGAAAAGTATAAAGAAATAGGAAAAATGAAGGATGTAAATTTACCAAATAGCTTGTTTCTTGAAAAGTAATTAAGAAATTTTCTTGCGCTATTATCTCAATGTCTAAAAAAATAAATTCAGTGTGAAAATGTAGAGATGTTATTAATGAGAAAAGCGGTGCTACTATGTTGCCTGAGTAGCACAGCTCAAACTTACCGTTAGTTAGTTTTGTATTTTTTTTTTATTTTTCTATTCACATCAATATACTTAAAATTATTTTTTTAATCATTAAATAAGAAGAAAAAGTTTACTCAAACGGTATATTTGAGCAGTACACTTTCGTTTGGATGTCAAACTCATTCCAACTCATCTCAACTCATCATTACAACTTTTTCAAATTCCAATACAAAATATAATAAATAATTCAACTTTTTTAAATCTCAAAACAACTTTAATATTTAAAATAATATTCTAATAATATTTTATCATCTCAACTCAACTCAATCTAACTCATCTCAACATCCAAACGCACCCAAAGTAGATAAAATAGCTTTTTTTGAAAGAACGAAGAATTGTTGAGAAAAAAATAAAAGTGAGAAACTAAGGTTATGCTTGGGGGTGAGATGAGAATTTTGTGTTTTGTTTTAAAATTTAAAATATTATTTTTTAGTTTTGAGATTTGAAAAAGTTAAATTGGAATTTGAAAAAGTTATATTGGGATTTGAAAAAGTTGAATTATTTATTATATTTTGTATAGGAATTTGAAAAAGTGTAGAGATGAGATGAGATGAAGATGAGAATTTTAAATAAAACATATTTTCCAAACATATCCTATGTTTGAAAACTTTTAGGGGCCCAAATTCGAGGCCACCTTCATGAAAAGTATGTATTAAGCAAAGTATTTTTTATTTTGGCCCCACCCCACCACATAGCCCCCTGGGTGTAATTAAAACATGTCCAAAACCAAAAATGATAAATGAGAAACAAAGACTACCGAAAAACAGAAGGGGAGGGAACATGCGTAACATGTAAAAGCAATGCACCCAATATTCTTCTTTTTGACATATGATTAATGAGAATTCATGAAAGTAAACCGTTGAATTAAACGCGTCAACAGATTATGAAAGGCAATTTGAGAATGAGCGCTAAGCAGTAAGCACGTCCAATTTGACTTATCCCAAGTATGTTGGAGCCCTCTCGTCGTCGTTGTTGCTGTTTTCTCTCTTTTTACTTGGTGTTAAACACGTGAAGAAAGACCCAAAATAAGAGAGAGAGTGACCGATTAAAAAAAAAAGAATTTTGTCACACAATTTTCATCACATTCCACACTCTATATTTTTTTTTAAATATTTAAATTTTTTAACATTTTTTTAAGTTTATTCTTTTTAAACTATTTCAAATTTTCTATTCACTATTCATATAATAAATATTTGATTAAAAAAAAGTAAAAAAAAATATGGTGTGTGGAGTGTAGGTGAATAGTAAGAGGTTGTAAATATATATATTTTTTTTAAAAAAGAGTAAGATACATTTACTCTTTATTTATTATTATTTTATTATTCAGTTATTTTTTTTCTTTTTTCTTTTGTTATTTGAATTTGAATTAAAAATTCTAAAACATGAATTTTTTATATAATTTAGAAGAAAACAAATTCAATCAAATAACATAATTATGTCAATGAATCAAAAATAAATTCAATGAAGAAAAATTGATACTTTTTTAATCAATTTTTATAAAATTGAATTTTTTTTTTTAAATTATGTAAAAAAAGTCATGTTTAAGATTTTTAATATAAGTTAAAGCAAAATAAAAAATAATTAAATAATAAAATAATAATAAAGGAGATGTAAAGTATTATTAATATATATATATATTTATATATAAAATAACAGAAGGCCCACGAGATGCTTGGAGACCAAGACCGGCGGACAGTTGAGATATTTTACATGCGAGTCTGTGACGAAAGTTTAGAATACTGTGGAAGTGTTGAAAGCGTAGAAAAAGCTCCGTGAAACTTGTCTCCTACGAGAACCCCGAGAAAGAAACCATTTTTTTCATACAAAAAAATAGTCACAAAAATATATAAAAAAAAAAAAGAGACTTTTTTTATTTCTCGAATTCTCTTTCCTTTTGCGCCACGACAACTACACTGGGTCAGTGCCTTTGGGGTGGTATAGATTATGGTGGGCCCCTCAACGAGTTGCAAATTTGGATTCGACCGCCTGGGAGTTTCTGACAATCCGATGTTTTTGGACCGTCAATTCGTCAAAGATACTTGACCGAAAGTACTAACTTGCCCCTCCCTTGTTTAGAACTTTGCAAGAAAAAACAAAAGAAAAATCTTGAAAGGTATACACCGCCGAGGTTTCTTTCTCGTTCAGTTTCTTTTCCTTTTCAAATACACGTGACAGCTATTTTTAAGCTGTCCAAAAAATTATAATATTTTGAAAAAAAATCATATAACCATGTGTTTCATTAAAATTTAAAAAATAAAAATAAATAAATACTGAGTTTTTTTTTTTTTACTTGGTTTAATTCTTTGGGTCATTTTTTTCCCTTTTTTTTTTTTAATATAATATAGTTATATTCTTTGAAAATTATTATGGGGGATTTGGATTTTTTTAATGGAAAGATAATTCATTAAAATTTTTATAGTTTGAAAGAGTAATTGTCGCCTTTAATAATTTAAGGGGTGATTATAAATTATGTGGTGGTTCAATGCACGTTATTTTCCATCCATTTGGCAAGTGCAAAAACGAAATTTGCAAGTATTTTCTTTCTTATATCATCATTTCATATGCATGATTCGTGCGTAAGTAAAAAGTATAAAATGATTCCACATGATTAAATAATGATGAAAAAGAGATAAAATTGATGCTTGTTTATAGTAGAGTTTTTAATAGTAGAATTTTAATAAAAATGCTTATTAATAAAATAACTGTTTATTATTTGATAAGGATGCAATTGAAGTATTTTTAATGAGTTCTGTAATATACAATCACTTTTATGTATTTTTTGTACACTTTATTGATATGATTGATTAAAATAATTATTTTATATTAAAAAAATGACGTAATTAATCACATTAAGTACATAAATAATATATAAAAATGACTGTACATATAATTTTTTATTTTTAATTATCTACTACGGTTTTAAAAAAAATATAGAATTGGCAGAACTTTTCAATAAGAATTTTGATTTTGTGTTTTTCTAAAAAAAATGTAGACTCTGAAATTTTTTTAAGCATTTAAATTATTTTGTTTTATAAATTTACCAAATAACCAAACATAATGTTTTTTTTTTTTTTTTTCTTGAAAATCACTTTTAAGCTTTTTCAGCTCGAATTAGGCGTTAAGTACTTGTTGGAAGACTATTCTATGACACTTTTCTTCCGCTTAAACGTGTCATTAAATTAAACTTACTTCGTTATTAGATTTAACTCGAAAATATTCATCCAAATTAGGCAATTACAAATCAAATTCAAAGAACATTCAAGTCCCACGCCAGTTTTCAAAGATTCGAATTTTAGAAGCTTCCTTGAACCTTCCTCTGACTGGTTTTAGAAATTGAAATTTGAATCTATAATATTCAATGTTCCTTCAATTATGCCGACAATCCCAGATACACCTTGGACTTTCTCCATCTCGATTCTCTACTTCATCTCTCCCTCCCTCGTTCTCCTCAAACAAGCCGCATTCATCTCCGACACAGCCCTCCTGAACCTTCGAAACCGTAGCTCCTACCGCCTATTCCAGCCACAGAACCTCCATATTTCAAAAGGTTTATTTCTTTTGAATTCGGGAACTTCATATTTACGAAAAACTGCTCTCATGTAATGAGAATGTTGAATGTTGGATTTTTGTGACTATTTTAACGGAAATTCCAGTTGTTTGTTTTTACTTTGTTGGGTTGGGGACTTGTGTATTTCGATTTGATTGGGTTTGGGGATTTATTAATGGTCAGGTCATGTTTGGTATGATTCTGAGCTGGTTAAGGGCATCCATATTTTTTCTTTCGCCAACAGGAGTAAGTTGCATGGAACTTGCCAATTACTATTTAAACGTGTTTGCTCATGTGGGAAAAGGCTTTTTTCTGTTTTTGTGCTTTTACTTGTGATAGAACTATACGAAAGATTTCTCTTTGTATGTGCCATCAGCTGTTGAGCAAAGCTAGGTTTGTTTTTGTTTTCTTTTTCAGCAGTCTTGGAAAGAATCGTTGTTATCTATTTAAAAAACCTTGAATTTCTTGGACCACCCCTCTAGCAACATATTGTCTTTACTTGCTCGCGTGTTTAGAGATGCCAAGTTTGTTGCCTATAAATATAGTTCTGAAATTTACATTGCTTACCTCTCTCATCTTCTCCAGTATTGGTTCAATAAATTGATCTTATTCTACTAGGCGGTCGCTCTCTTGGTCTTGGACAGCGCTTGTTAGCTTTTTGTGTTTTTTAATGAAAGTTTAATTACTTATAAAACAAATAGATTGAAATATCTGAAGTCAGTTCTTAATATTAGGTCCAAAGGGTATCAGGTCTTGCTTTAAAGGACCGGTACTCTCATCATGGCATTGGCAAGGTTTGCTAGGAATAGCTGGACAAGGTCAGGAGGCCCCTTTGGCAATTCCAGAATAGAGGATGTTTTCTATGGCGTATCCTCGCGCCAATCTTGCCTACCTTCCCTTGAAAGTCCCGGGGAAAACAACAATCTGTCATACTTTTCCAGCATGAAGAAGGTAAATCACATGACTTTTTGGAGCAGGGGGATAAGGGTAACGCCACATTATGAGTTTCCTTCTGCTGAGATGATTGCAGAGGAATCTGACGCAGAATATGTTGAGCCAAGGTATCCAGGACTAGAAGCAACCAAACCTGGTGAAAAGCCAAGGGTTGTTGTCCTTGGTACCGGGTGGGCTGCTTGTCGTTTCCTCAAGGGACTAGACAACAAAATTTTTGACATTGTTTGCATATCACCACGGAATCACATGGTCTTCACTCCTTTACTTGCTTCAACTTGTGTTGGAACCCTGGAGTTTCGCTCTGTAGCTGAACCTGTTAGCCAGATACAGACTGCATTGGCGAAGGACCCCAATTCCTACTTTTATCTAGCTTCTTGCGTTGGCATTGACACCAACAAACATGAAGTAAGTGAATACTTGTTCCAACTTTATAATTCTTTCTTTCTTTTCAATAATAATTTCTATGTATGCATTTCTTCTTCCTGTTCTCCTTTTAATTTGATGGATATGTAATGAAACAAAGATGCACCAATTAATGCAAACCATTTTAAAATTCGAAAATTTATTTGCAGGTTTGTTCTTGCACGAATTTCACATGTGAATACCCACTCCATTCAATTGATTTGCTTTTTACTGCAATAGAAGTGGTCAATAAACTTTGTTAATGGCAGTGCCCTTTGATACTTTGTTAAAGCATGCATACAATTGACACAATCATGATATCATCTTTGTTCAACTTGATGCTTCTTCAGTACTGAAAGCTAGATTACTACAAATTGTCGTTTGAGTGTTATTTGATTATTGCATTCAGCACTTTAACCTTAGCAAAACTATAGGGTAAAACATGGAAAATGGGCAGCAGCTTCATGGTTGACTATTGGTATGAAAATAGAAATGAAAAAAATATACAATCTGCTCTATGTTATGTCACATTCAGAAGTCATTACAAACAATATTTTTTTCATTAAATTACAAAAAATATTTAATCATGCTCTTTGACGTAATCAGGTGTATTGTGAGACTGTTAGCAATGGTGGATTACCTCGTGACCCTTACCAATTCAAAGTTGCCTATGACAAGCTTGTCATTGCTGCCGGAGCTGAGCCCTTGACTTTTGGAATCAAGGGGGTATATGAACATGCATATTTCCTTCGTGAAGTGAGCCATGCCCAAGAAATAAGGAAGAAGATTCTCTTGAACTTGATGCTCTCTGAAAATCCAGGTAAGCGGCATTTATTTATTAAACTTTCTAAACTCTTGAAGGTTCTTTTTGGTTCTCAAGAAGAATGGATTAAAGAAAATGGTGTATAATGATTTCATCTATCAAGCATCTTAAGCTTTTCTCCTTTGAATTCACTTGTAGTTTTAAGTACCAGAGAGAGGGCATTTTGGTAAGAGAATCTAGGCCTATTGGTTACATTAGTTTTTTCCAGTTGGTTTCTCCTTTATTGCAAAGCTCATCTAGAAGTGTTTGGTGAAGGGACAAGGTCTTTCGCCATCTAGGATTTTCTAATTACTTCTGTAGTTATCTTTTTATGAATGAAATTTTAGTTCGCATCTGTAATTTAATAATGCAGGCATATCAGAAGAAGAGAAGAAGCGATTATTACACTGTGTTGTTATCGGGGGTGGCCCTACAGGGGTCGAGTTCAGTGGTGAATTGAGTGATTTTATAATGAAAGATGTTCGTGACCGTTATGCCCATGTCAAGGATTACGTACAAGTTACCCTTATTGAGGTTCTTATTTCTTTCCATATCTATGAATTAATATCGTGAGAAGAGATGAATTATGATGTAATAGACTGAATTTTATTTTCCTCCTTGAACAGGCAAATGAGATTTTGTCATCCTTTGACGTAGGGCTACGTCAGTATGCAACAAATCACTTAAGCAAGGTAAATCAGTTTGGTTTCTGAGATTCCAGGGGTGATGTTTTCTTTGTAGTATTCAAAATTGCTTCTGACGTTTGGAACTTCATGCCAGAGTGGTGTTTGCCTAATGCGAGGTGTTGTGAAGGAGGTGCATTCCAAGAAGATAGTTCTCAATGATGGGACTGATGTTCCTTACGGCCTTCTGGTCTGGTCTACTGGTGTTGGTCCCTCCAAATTTGTGAAGTCACTCAATCTTCCCAAGTCTCCAGGTGGAAGGTATATGCATTAGCATTCCTTTGCACTATATTTTCAAAGTCTACTGCTTGTTCCTTTCTTTCTTTGCTATCTGTTATTGAGGTCTTTAATCGATCTTGCCAATGGTTTCAGGATTGGTGTTGATCAATGGTTGCGGGCTCCCTCTGTGGAAGATGTGTTTGCTCTTGGAGATTGTGCAGGTTTTCTTGAACAGACAGGGAAGCCAGTTCTTCCAGCTCTAGCTCAGGTTAGATTCTTTTTTACCTTCTGTAAATTCTCTGCTACTAGAATCATCCTCCATTTGCTTTTTGGAGCTTCACGTTTCACTCAAAAACTACCCCTTTATGTTAATACTTAAGAAACTTCCCCTTAAAATCTTGCAACTGTTAAGCCAAGAAAAATGTTGGAAGGCTATTGTAAAATTTGTTGGGGGGGGGGGGGGGGGGGGTGGGGGGGGGGGTTGTGGTTGAATATACTTTTCTACACATGGGGCTATTGTAAAATTTGTGATCATTCAAACTGCAAATGTTAGTCAACAATTATGAGAGACCACTGGGATGTCAATGCAGAGATGATGTGCTTGTAACCTCCAATTATCCAGAATAGAGCTTCCGTGTAAGATCTAGGTATTAGCTTCACGTGGAAGAATGCTGATGCAGATGAGAATTGCTTTGGTATCAGCTTTTACCTATTGCTTTGGTATCAGCTTTTACCTACATATTAAGATTTATTACATTGCTTCAAACAGAGTATCAATTTCATGTGTTCCTTTTATAAGTATTGCTTTATGTCTTTTCCCTTGATTAGGAAGAGGGGGGGGGGGGGGGGGGGTGGATTGGTGGTGGGTGGTTTACTTGTTTTAATAAGTAACACGAAAAAATGTTTGATGTTTTAATTCACACAGGTTGCAGAAAGGGAAGGCAAATTTCTAGTAAAGCTGTTTAACAGGATTGGGAAGGAGAATGGGGGCAAGGCTTTCTCTGCGAAAGAAATCCCCCTTGGTGAGCCTTTTGTCTACACGCATTTTGGAAGCATGGCATCAGTCGGCCGTTATAAGGCGCTTGTGGATCTACGCCAATCAAAGGTAATCAAAATGCTTTGTAACTGGTGCACGATTTGGTTTTAGCTAGACTACATAACATCACTTTGTGCTGCATATTGTCCTTTGTGTAAAGCTTGCTCCTACTACTCCATCCCTGTTAGTCCTTGTGACATGAGATTCTCCAAATACCAATCTGACAAGCCCTTCCAATGTGTATATTTTCAGGATGCCAAAGGCTTATCTCTGGCTGGATTTCTAAGCTGGCTGATTTGGCGATCCGCCTATCTCACGCGTGTTGTCAGTTGGAGAAACAGGTTTTACGTGGCCGTAAACTGGGCAACAACACTGGTCTTTGGCCGAGATAATTCCCGGATAGGTTGACACCGCCCCATGCCGATGGCTTCGCTTCTACTTGTCTACACGTTTGTCCAGTCTTTGACCTGATTACATTCAAATAATTTTTGATCCCACGAATTTGTGAAATTTTGTTCGAGGCATTATATGGAAGAGAAATGATAGACAAATTTTACACAAATATTATACAATCTGTTTATGTAACACTCATACGATAATAGAATAATAATTTTTTAATCTGTATTAAAAATATTTATTATTATACGATAGTGCTCGCTTATTGTCTTTATTAATAATTTTTTTTTTAAATCATAATGAGATGAGTTGAGAGGAATTATCACGAGAACAAATGAAAAGTCGAGAAGAGTTGAGAAGCACAGCTTGTTGGGTTGGCGGTGAAAAGGGCAAACGCAATATGCGAGCAGTCATGATCAAATAATAATATTTGATCATATATTGTAAAATTTATTGTGTGGTTACGGTTCCAATAATATTTCATTCTTGACCAAAAACCCATTTCATATTATGCTCATGATCAAAGCCTCAAACTCTCTATTACGCTTTGGAAAATATACATTTACTCTTTAATATGAATTTTATGCCTTCTTTCTCAAATTATCGAACTAATATATAATATATTCAAAAAAATTTTAAAAATGATACTTTTGCAGTTTAATTTAATTATATTGATTAAGATGAATGAAAAATAAGTGGGATGAAATAATATTGACAAGCATAGAAATTGCAAAATGTCAATTCTTAATAATTTAAAATTATACTGGGTAAATATTAATAATTAAAATCCTCAGACCAAAGTAGAAGAAAGACAGAGATACATAAAAAATCTAAAAAAAAAACAAAATTAATTAAAATCCACAAAGCCGTGGACACTAGATGACAAACTTTGTACATTTTTTTCTAAAACAGCAACATGGGCCACCTCGGTCGATGTCTCTCTGTCTGTTACAATAAGGAATCAAAGTTGGCTCAGAAAGCCGAATCAAGAACAATGAGCACCACCGTGTCGGGTAGTACGGCCACTGAGAGAGAAGATGGAAGAGACGGTGTGAATCAAAACCAAACCGATTGCCACCTTCACCTGGCCCCGCTTCGGGATCGGACGGCCAGAGTACCTCCGACACAAATTCCCTCCGTTGATCATCAATTCCCTCTTCTTTGCAGCCTCCATCTCTTCTTCGATGATGATCTATGCTGTTTAAAAAGCTCTTCCAGTAAATACCCAAAAGGAATAATGAGAGAGAGAGAGAGAGAGAGAGTTGAAGAAATGTTTGAGTTTGGTATGCAAACTTGGGGTGGTTTGCTGCCTTTATTTATATGCAATATCTGGGCGAGTGTTGAATCAAATGCGTGCATACACTTACTATTACTGCTACCAGTTTGCTTTATTTATTTATACTTCATTATTGGATTTTCTGTTGGCGATCTTGATCTAATTGCCAGTTGTCTGTCGTGTTCACAAACGCCTATAATTTTTGTTGGATTTGACCGGACACTGTTTCTTTGATTTTTGAATTCATTCCAAGCCAAAGAGTTTGATGTTGACCAATTTGTAAGGGAAAATAGTAATACAAGACTACAAGGCTGCGCATGTAGTAGTGTGACTAACTTAGAGCATTGGTATTGGCTTTATCAAAAGTCTAGCCAAATGTAAAATATGATGAATCTCATCAAAAAAGAACTGCATTGGATTAGCTAAAGACATAAATGTGAAACTTTTAGCTACAGTAAATCTATGAGTTTCTTCAAATTTGAAGGGCTACTATTCATTCATCAAATCTATTTTTTATTCACTTTTAATCTCCAAAGGTCTTTTCTATTCACATTTAATCTCCAACCATCTTGTAATAATAATGTAAGAATCAAATTAAATTATTAATTAACATATGATTAGTGTGATTATAAAATATGAAAAAAAATAAAAATATTATTATTAAAAAAATAATATTATATTATTATTTTGATGAATCCAATAGTTAATCCATTGTGGGATTATAGATGTGAAAGTATTACATTTATGGAAAATATGTACTTTTTATCAAATTTTGAAGATGAATTTGATGAATCCAATGCTAGTGCTCTTACTTTGTGCATTCATGGTATAAATGAGTTGAATTCCATCGTGGTCTAAGTTTTGTTTATTTTAATCTTTTTTTCTTTAAGTTTGAGTTTGAGTTTGAGTTTGAGTTTATTACCATATTGTATTTTGAGAATTATTACAGACACAAAAAGATTAGACAAAAGTAAACTTACAAACTAATGTGGCTTCCAGTGATGCATTAGATCTACTTTGCATTAAAACTAACTTTACAATATGATGTATTGCATCAAACCATGTCAGCTTGTAGATTTACTTTTGTGTAATCCTTTTTGTGGTTAAAGTATTTCTCTTATATTTTATTTTTAACTCACTTATTACTTAAATGAGTTTAAAGTTTTTATAAGTAGTTTAAAATTTAAAATTTGAGAAATTAATAAGTTATTTAATTTTATTTGAGTAATGTTAGGGATAAGTTTCAAATGCATAAGTCTTGCACAAGATTTTTATAAAAAAGTGAGCCTCATCAAGAAAAAGTAAGTTTTTCACAATTTTTATAGTGAGGTCCACTTTTTTACAGAAACCCTGCACGAGACTTGTATGTTTGCTTATCTGCTGCACCAGTTCAACTAATATGTATAGTATATATGATGTCTACCTCTTCCTTACTAAAAATCTCCCTAATCAGGTCATTTTTCCACTCTTTCCTCTCTTCATCAATCAGATCACATACTCTAGCATCATATCTCATAATCTTTACTGGGGATTGAATTGAATAAGAAGTAGGCACAGACAGCCATTTATATCCTCAGATTCTTATATCCTTGCCATTTCCCACTCTCCACCTCTCCCCATTCTTCACCACTTCCTTCACTGACCACAAACTTCTCCAAATGTAGGATGACATGTTTCCCAGCTTTGCCTCAGTGTATTTGGTATTTTTTAGATACTTCTCTTTATAGATTCTAGCCATAACTGAATTCTCCATCTGCATTAGCCTCCACCCTTGCTTAGCTAACATAGCTTTTGCCCACACATAGTTTCTTAGGCATCCTAAACACACTCATAGAGTATGTAAGAATGGCTTGTAGTACAGTTTTTATCACAATTTCCTTGCCAACTTTTAATAGAAAGATGTTCTTCCGATTTTGAATCTTTTGCCACACTCTTCCTTTAATACTCTGAAAAGTATTATACTTAGTCATACACACTACTGTAGGTAACCCCAAGTATTTCTCATAGTTGTCACAACCAGTTGCCCCAACCTCACTAACAATCAAGTTCTTTACAAACCCCCTTGTGTTATTACTGAACATAATTGCATTCTTTTGTTTATTTAGTGTCTGGCCCGATACCTTCTCACAAATGCTCAAGATTCCATCAATTCTTTTTCACTCCTCCACCTGAGATCTACAGAAAACCACACAGTCATCTGCAAACATTAGGTGGCTAATTTTTGTGCCACTTATATCCATCGAGACTCCTTTGATCATCCCCTCTAACTCAGCTTTATTTAGCAACTGGCTCAACCTCTCAGCCCAAATTAGAAAAAGATAAGGGGACAAGAGATCCCCTTGCCTAAGCCCTCTAGATGGATTAAACACCCTGCCAGGTTGGCCATTGACTAATATTGAGTAACTAATAGAGTTTACACAGTCCATTATCAGCTTAGTCATCTTTTCACCAAAACCAATCCTCAATAACATAACCTTTAGAAAAACCCATTCCACCCTATCATAAACCTTAACCATGTCAAATTTGATAGCCATACTCCCTGTCCCACCCTTTTGTTTTGTCTTTATCGAATGCAGTAATTAATGGGTTATCATTATATTATCAGATATTAGCCTTCTAGGAAATAAGGCACTCTGATTTAGAGAGATACATCCATATAATGCTTCTTTTATCCTGTTGGCCAGCACATTTGAGATTAAGTTATACAACACATTACAGAGGTTTATGGGCCCGAACTCCTTTACAGATTTTGGGATATTTACTTTTGGAATTAAAGTAAAAAAAGTATAGTTAATCTTCTTACACAACCCTCCCCCAATCAAAAACTCCAACATTGCCTCAAAGGTCTCCTTCCCCACCAATTCCCAGTGATTTTTATAGAAACCCACCTCAAAATCATCTGGACCAAGTGATTTGAGGGTAGACATTTGCTTTAAGGATCTCTTTACTTCCTCAGGTAAAAAGGCTTTTTCCAGTTTCCTTTTCATCTCTTCACTTATTTTCAATTATGCCTCCTTGACACACTTTTCAACTTGCTTAGGTGTCGGGTTTGATGCAGTGTAAATCTCATAAAATAGTCCCTGAAAGCCTTTTCTAGTTGCTATTTCCCCTTCACCTATCTCCTTCAGCATCTTGGATTCTCTCTATAGCATTCTTTCTCTTCATCTGATTTGCATATGCATGAAAATACCTGGTGTTTAGGGGTGTAACCAGTCCGGTCAGGTCCGGTTTTGGACAAAATCTTGGACCGAACCAGTATGACCGGTTTTGTATTTTTCAAAACTGATTACGCACCGGTTACCCTCCTAAACCGGTATTTCTGGTTTTACCGATTTCTGGTCCGGTCCGGTTTTTCAGTTTTTTTAAAATGTAAGTTTGACATTTTGTCATTAAAAATATGTTTTAAAAAAAACTGTTTTAAAAAAAATCTATTATACTTTTATTAATCTATATTAGACTATTAATATAACTATAACTATAGTCTATATTAAACTATTAGTACAAGTTATAAATTTATATATTAGTATATATTAGTATTAGTGATAAACTATATATTAGTATAGCTATATAATACATGATCAATTACATTTTCATTTTTAAGATTAAACTTTTATTTTATAATAACATTATCTTATATATAATTATATTAATAGTATATGATCAAATAAATTACAAATGTTTATATTTAAAATTAACATTTTATGTTAGATTTTATAAATTATAATATGAAATTATTTCATATATGATATATAATTATATATAAAAATTTCACATATAATTATACATTATATATAAAACTTATATATTAATAGATATAAAATATTTTGTATAATTTTAATTTTGTATAAAACTTATATATAAAATATTATTTTTTATATTTTTTTATCAACCGGTTCGGTCCGGTCCGGTCCAAAAAATCCTAAAACTGGAACCAACCGGTTTATGAATTATAAGAACTGGTTCCGGACTGAACCGATTCAAAACCGGTAAAACCGGTCCGATCCGGTCCGGTTTGGACCGGTTTTTCGGTTTAAATTTACACCCCTACTGGTGTTCCTATCCCCTTGCTAAAGCTAGTGCTTTTTTGCTCTTACCTTCTACCTCAGTTTTTCTTGCTCAAACATTACCTCAAGTTCCCTACTCTTTTCCTTTGTTTCCTCCATTTGGCATAACCCTTCTGCCTCTTGCAACATCTTCAGTTGGTTTGTTTTTATTCTTAATAAGCTGTTCCCTCTCCCTTATTACATTTCTACTTCAGCGGTTTAGAACCACCTTGCACCTTGCCAGCATCGATTGTATTTTTTCATGTGGCCTCACCTGCCTCCTCTCTATTTTTCATTCCTCTTTTATCACTTTTTTGCACCCCTCAACCAAATCTTAGCTAATATCATATTTAAATTGTCTACCCCTTCTAACCCCCTCTCTTCTGTTTTCCTTCCAACCGTTAATCAATAAAGGACAGTGGTCAGAACATAAAGCCACCATGACCTCCACCTTCACCTGGCCCCGCTTCGAGATCGGACGGCCAGAGTACCTCCGACACAAATTCCCTCTGTTGATCATCAATTCCCTCCTCTTTGCAGGCTCCATCTCTTTTTCGATGATGATCTATGCTGCTTAAAAAGCTCTTCTAGTAAATGCCCAAAGGAATAATGAGAGAGAGAGAGAGTTGAAGAAATGTTTGAGTTTGGTATGCAAACTTGGGGTGGTTTGCTGCCTTTATTTATATGCAATATCTGGGCGAGTGTTGAATCAAATGCATGCATATACATTATAAAAAAAAAAACAAAAAAAAAATGCATGCATATACTATTACTATTACTACTACCAGTTTGCTTTATTTATTTATTTATACTTCATTATTGGATTATCTGTTGGCGACCTTGACCTAATTGCCAGTTGTCTGTCGTGTTCACAAATGCCTATAATTTTTGTTGGATTTGACCCGACACTGTTTCTTTGATTTTTGAATTCATTCCAAGGCTTTGAGTTTGATGATGACCAATTTGTAAAGGGAAAATAGTAATACAAGACTGCAAGGCTGCGCATGTAGTAGTGTGACCAACTTTGTGCATTCATGGTATAAATGAGTTGAATTCCATCGTGGTCTAAGTTTTGTTTATTTAATCTTTTCTTCTTTGAGTTTGAGTTTATTATCATATTGTATTTTGAGAATTATTATAGATATAAATAGATTATACAAAAATAAATCTACAAATTGACGTTGCTTCACGTGATACATTAGATCTACTTTGCATTAAAACTAACTTTACAATATGATGTACTGCATCAAACCACGTCAGTTTGTAAATTTATTTTTGTGTAATCTTTTTATAGTTAAAGTATTTCTCTTATATTTTATTTTTAACTCAATTATTACTTGAATAAGTTTAAAGTTTTTAAAAGTAGTTTAAAACTTTAAATTTGAGAAATTAATAAGTTATTTAATTTTATTTGAGTAATGTTAGGGATAAATCTCAAATGCACAAGTTTTGCGCAAGATTTTTATAAAAAAGTGAGCTCCATTAAGAAAAAGTAAGTTTTTTATAATTTTTATAGTGAAACCCACTTTTTTACAAAAGTTTTACGCGAGACTTATATATATCATTATTCTTATTATTCTTAATAGTTATATTTATAAGAATTCTCGTTATAAAATAAAAATAATACTACACAAATATAAATAAAAATCTATTCAAGTTTATTATATAAATAATTCTGAATATTATTCAAATTGCATCATTTAATAATCGATAATAATCTTATATATTTACTATCTGGAATGATGTGATATGCTATATAGATAAAATTAACATCATTTTTGCGATCACAATAATATGGCACGTGTAAAGAAATTAGAGATACAATTAGAGTAAAGAAAGAAAGATAAATGTTGCATAAAGATCACATGCCCACGATTGCGTTCTAAGTAAAAGAAAAAGATGTTTGTCATGATTTGGGCTCCCATAAACTTTCGCTTTTTTCACTAAGAGCCAATCAATCCTACTGCCAGATTAGGTCCAAATGACGTGAGCCGTTGGATTAGAGGGAAGTGCAATGCACCACCCACATAGATTTCCCATCTCACTTCTAACTTCAACACTCCTCCAACCTAACTTTCTTCCAACCTAATTTTGCATAATTTCAATACCAATCAACTCGATCAAATTAATTCAAATCTACAAAAATAATTAATATATAATATGGTAGGATTTAGCTTTCCTTATGCATTGGTTTTGAATTGGCAAGTCAAATAAACTTTTAAAGACCAACATCATGTTCTGTGAATGGGGACATAAATTAGTAGACCAACTTCTAATTATATATATTATACATTATATTTAAAAGAATCTTTTTATTTTTAAATCATAGTGGAGAATACATTATTTATATAATTATTGTGGCGTGATTTGATTTTTAAAATTTAAATCTATAATTTTTTTTATATAAAATAAATCTTGATATATTAGCAGTATATCTGTACTCCACACAAACATATGAATATAGATTTTCAACTTAAAAAAAAAAAAAAAACTATTCAAGCAATATGGTTTCTAAATCTCTAGATACAATGTAGTGCCCGCCATATCCACTTAAAAAGATGCAAGTGTCGGATTGTGTTTAAAGAGGAATATATTCCAATCTAATTGCGATTAGGGCGGCTGCTTGAACATGCACACAGATATATATAAAAGATATGTTCACCACTCTTAAGACAATATCACAACATAGTACATATATTGTTCGATTGTACAAAACGGTACAGGAGCTTGTTATAGCCTTCAATTTGTTACTTAGAAAGTGTGGAAAATTACAAGCATGTGTGGGTCTGAAATCCAAGAAATCAAATTTCTTATTAATTTCACATAAAAAGAATTTATGTTTGTATCAAACCAAGTGATTAAGTTGGTATTCTCTTTTTGTTTTTTGAATAAAACCTCCTGTATCATTTCATTATGAAATCAATTGGTTGCAATATTTGTCATTTACAACTTTCTGTATGCTATCTGGTGGAACACATTCCATCCAAACAGTTTTATTATCAAAGAACAAACCAAGTTTGGCTAAACTATGTGCAACCTCATTGTCTTCTCTATGTATAAATTGCAATCTCCATCCTCTGCAAGTCTGAAACTCATTCTGCAAATCTCCCACTAACTGCCCCTTCCATGACTCATCATCAGATAAAGCATTCATAGAATCCACCACCCCTTTTGCATCCCCTTGAAAGCATACTTTACTAAACCCCAATTTCCTACAGAAATCCAAAGCCCCTCCAAAGAGCATTACACTCAACCACAAAAGGAGAATTTAATTACATTTTCTATGCATACAAAGATGCTAAGACATCCCCTCTGTGATCACTTACCATCACACCAATTCCTATTTTTTGAGCTTTTAGTATCAAAATTTACCTTCAAGCAGTTTTCTTCAGGCTTCTTCCATCTCTTCCTTTGCTCTACTTGTTCTTCCATACTCTCTGCAGACAACTCCTCTTTATTAACTTCTTGAAAGTCACATAGACAAACAAGAGCATTTTTAACAATTCTGTCAAGACTAAAGAAATTATTTTCAAACACCAAAGAATTTCTTCTCCCTCATATCAAGTGCATAATGGCCACCACTTTTGCAATATCTTCTTTTGATAGCTCTCTGATCAACTTCAACCAAAGATCTTCAAAATCTTCCATATTCAAATTCCAATTCTGTACTGGACTCCCCTTCATTGCCCATACATCAGAAGAAGTTGGACAATTCCAGGAGCATGAGCAGTTGTTTCCTCATTCTGAAGACAAATTGGACACTTTGAGTCCTCAGGCACCTTTCTTCTTCTCAGATTTAATCTTGTAGGTAGGATATTATTCAATGCCTTCCATAGTAGATACTTCCACCCCCTCCCCCCGGGGGCACATTTAGAGACCATAACTTCTTCCACATTTCATTCCCATCACCTAACGTTGAAGCTTCCCCTCTCTTCTCTTTGCTACTTTGGCTTTCAGCATGGAAAGTACTCAATATGGTAAGCACTCCTCATTGAGTACTTTCCATCTTTAGAGCAGCCCCATATTTGCTTATCTGCTGCACCAGTTCGGCTAATAGGTATAGTATATATGATGTCTACCTCTTCCTTACTAAAAATCTCCCTGATCAGGTCAATTTTCCACTCTTTCCTCTCTTCATCAATCAGTTCACATACTCTAGCATCAGATCTCAGAATCTTTACTAGGGACTGAACTAAATAAGAAGTAGGCACATGCAACCATTTATATCCTCATATTCTTATATCCTTGCCATTTCCCACTCTCCACCTCTCCCCATTCTTCACCACTTCCTTCATTGACCACAAACTTCTCCAAATGTAGGATGGCATGTTTCCCAACTTTGCCTCAGTGTATTTGGTATTTTTTAGATACTTCTCTTTATAGATTCTAGCTACAAGTGAATTCTCCATCTGCATTAGCCTCCACCCTTGTTTAGCTAACATAATTTTATTAAAATTCTCCATATCTCTAAACCCAATGCCTCCCATTGTTTTTTATTCACCCAGTTTATCCCAACAACACCAATGAATACCCGTCTTTTTTTTTTTTTTTTTTACCTTATCTCCACCAGACTCTAGCAATTATTGCCTCCAACTCCACACACGGCTTCGTAGGCATCCTAAACACACTCATAGAGTATGTAGGAATGGCTTTTAGCACAGCTTTTATCATAAATTCATAGCCAGTTTTTTATAGAAAGACGTTCTTCCAATTTTGAATCTTTTGCCACACTCTTTCTTTAGTATTCTGAAAAGTATTATACTTAGTCATTCCCACTCCTGCAGGTAACCCCAAGTACTTCTCATAGTTGTCACAACCAGTTGCCCCAACCTCACTAACAATCAAGTTCTTTACAGACCCCCTTGTGTTATTACTGAACATAATTGCAGTCTTTTGTTTATTTAGTGTCTGGCCCAATGCCTTCTCATAAATGCTTAAGATTCCATCAATTCTTCTCCACTCCTCCACCTGAGATCTACAGAAAACCACACAGTTATCCGCAAATTTTAGGTGGCTGATTTTTGTGCCACCTCTAGCCATTGAGACTCCTTTGATCATTCTTTCCAACTCAACTTTATTTAGCAATTGGCTCAAGCCCTCAACACAAATAAGAAAAAAGGTAAGGGGATAAGGGATCCCCTTGCCTAAGCCCTCTAGATGGTAAACACTTTGCCAGGTTGACCATTGACTAATACTGAGTAACTAATAGAATTTACATTGTCCATTATCAGCTTAGTCATCTTTTCACCAAAACCAATCCTCAACAGCATAACATTTAGAAAAACTCATTCCACCCTATCATAAGATTTAGCCATGTCAAGTTTGATAGCCATACTCCCTGTCCCACCCTTTTGTTTTCTCTTTATCAAATGCAGTAATTCATGGGTTATCATTATATTATCAGATATTAGCCTTCCAAGAATGAAGGCACTCTGATTTAGAGAGATACATCCATATAATGCTTCTTTTATCCTGTTGGCCAGCACTTTTGAGATCAAGTTATACAATACATTACAGAGGCTTATGGGCTCGAACTCCTTTACAGATTTTGGGATATTTACTTTTGGAATTAAAGCCAAAAAAGTATGGTTAATCCTCTTACACAACCCTCCCCCATTCAGAAACTCCAACGCTGCCTCAAAAGTCTCCTTTCCCACCAACTCCCAGTGATTTTTATAGAAACCCATCCCAAAATCATCTAAATCAGGTGATTTGAGGGCAAATATTTGCTTTAAGGATCTCTCTACTTTCTCAAGTAAAAAGGCTTTCTCTAGTCTCCTCTTCATCTTTTCACTTATTTTCAATTCTGCCTCCTTGACACACTTTTCAACTTGCTTAGGTGTCGGGTTTGATGAAGTGTAAATCCCAGAAAATAGTCCCTGAAAGCCTCTTCTAGTTGCTTTTTCCCCTTCACCCATCTCCCTTCAGCATCTTGGATTAACTCTATAGCATTCTTTCTGTTCCTCTGGTTTGCACAGACATGAAAATACCTAGCATTCCTATCCTTTTGCTTAAGCCAGTGCTTTTTTGCTCTTACCTTCCACCTCATTTTTTCTTGCTCAAACATTACCTCAAGTTCCCTGCTCTTTTCCTTTATTTCCTCCATTTGACATAACCCCTCTGCCTCTTGCAACATCTTCAGCTGGTTTTTTTCTCCTTAATAACTTGTTCCCTTTCCCTTATTACATTTCTACTACAGCGGTTTAAAACCACCCTGCACCTTGCCAGCATCGATTGTATTTTTTCCTGTGGCCTCACCTGCCTCCTCTCTATTTTTCATTCCTCTTTTATCACTTTTTTGCACCCCTAAACCAAATCCCAGCTAATGTCATATTTAAATTGTCTACCCCTTCTAACGCCCTCTCTTCTGTTTTCCTTCCAATAGTTAATCAATAAAGGATAGTGGTCATAAAACAAAGCCACCATGACCTCAACTTTTACCTCAACTTTTACCTCAACATACATATTCAACCAGGTGTGGTTTATCATTGCATGATCTAACCTTTCTCTAATAACTGTACCATCCTCATGCCCACCTCCTCCTTCTCACCCCCTTTACTACAACCAGATACCCATGAATTAACCAACCACAATCAAAACATAAACGATGCAATTTTTCATATTGAAATTTCACCCATACCTTCTTTTCTTCAACTGCTATCAATTGACCCCGCACTATTGCTTGCATTAGTGGAGTCTCAATTCTCACCCTTAAAGATCACCCATCCAATTTCATCCTTAAGGACATCCACCTCCAAAACCCTTCCCACTGAGCTCTCAATCTTCATTCCACATTCCTCGCTCATGCACTCCAGAGGCATGTTATGCATTTGTACCCAGAACACTTCCGTCTCAATGGCCATAGTCTGTGGTTGAGTCAATCCGTCAAATAGTTTGAGGGTAAACAAGTGGTTAGCAACCATGAGCATCCCTCCATGACTTGCGCCTTATCTGCATGGGTCAAGAAAGAGATGATGAAGACATTGTTTACGATCTCTTGGAACTTCATCAGTTTGCTCACCCTCCACGCTTTAGCCATCATGGATTCCATTATTTCCTTCTCTATCAGACGCTCAAGGCATATTATGCCAACCAGACTTTTCCCCTTTCTCTCGCATCGTTTCTTCCATCCCACCTAGCTCAATCATCGAGCTTTCCTCCTCTGTCAGTCTTAAGTTCTCCCATAGATCCTCCAGCTTCTCCGTATCTCCTCCCATCACCGCCATCGATTTCCAGTAGAAGATTCCCTCCAAAAAGCCGTTGCCACCCCCACTGAACTCCCAACAAACTTTCCCTCTCTAAAATGCCACCTCTGCTCTCACTCTAAGAGTCAGAGAGGAGATTTCAATATTAAGTTAGTATTCTTTCTTTATTTATTTAGTATTATAGCTTATATTAACTATCAAGTTATCATTGATAGCGAGTCCCATAACTATTCAAAGTGGTAAATATATTTGACAGACAATTTATCGTGGATTGGAAAAACTATATAACAGATTGGCACCAAAAGATTTTAGCATGCCTCATAAAAATCACTTTTTCTTTGGGTTTTTTTTAAATGATTATTCAATTCTTGCACATTTTAAATCTGTAAAAATTATTTTCTTTTTTTAACAACGAAAGATGTCTTGTCATTAAACTAACATAGAGCAAGTCGAGAAATGCTACAATTAGAAAAAGATTCCACAAAAGTAAACATACAAACTGACATAATTTTATATGATACGTTAGATTTACTTTACAATAAAAATAGTCTTATAATCTAATGCACCATATCAATTTACATTATTTTGTGGGTTTACTTTTATAGAATCATTTTGTAGCTAAAGATTTTCTCTAATATTATAATTCATACACCGCCACATCTTGCAATAGGAAAAATTGATAGAAATGCCTAACTTATTTTTGTCATATATTGTCAAATAGTTCATCTTCAACAATGTTGTTGGAAACATTAATTTCCATGCAAGCCAATGTAGGGAATGACAATTCGTGTTTACGTGTCAATAATATTTGATTATATGGGTCAATCTAAATCACATCCATTCAATTAAATCGGTTAAATCATAAATTTTGGACTCGACCCGTTTAAATAATGGGTGATACGACACTACACATTCTGTTAATTAACATGTTTAGCAATTAAATTTTATTAGATTAACTTAAATACAACCTATTTAACTCGTGTAGACGGTATCATATATTGTCACCCTACTTGTCCTCCCCACGCAATTTCTCCAGCCCAATATTATCAACTCGTAGTGCACTCTTTACGCTCATAAAGAAAAGCACAAAGAGATATTTTTATGTTGCGTATAATGCTTGATCACTTTAGGCTTAATGCAAGGAAGTTCTAATTACTATTTTGAGGGTTTTTTCTTTCAGCTTGCGGCCAAAAATTAGAGGAAAAGATATGCCAACAGAGGAGGACACCTCTTTTTGAGTTGGCGCCGCAATTGTTTTTATCCCCTTTGATAAACAAAGTTACCGGATAACGAAAACTAGCAGTAAATATTTCTGTGAGACAACAGAGAGATGGGATGTTTACAAAGTCTGATTGAATCAACCGGTAAAGGAAGAAAAGGAATACTCAAGATTGAATCAAGAACAGAGAAATATCAGATTAAATACAAAATTTCTCTCTGTACAGAGCACTCAAAATCTCTCTCGCTCAACCCATTAGAAAAACAAGAAAAGAACAGAACAGAACAGAAAAGTCTGTGTCTGCAAGCCTCTATGTAGCTTTCCCTAATCCTCATAGAAAGACTGGGTTGTGCTTCGATCTACTGAGAGAACTCATGAGCACCAACACATCGCCGACGCCTATTGAGAGAGAAGATGGAAGCAAAAGAGTGAGCCAATCCCACCACTATGCCAACCTTAACTCGACCCCTCTTGGGAATCGGACGGCGAGAAAACCTCGGAGAGAAGTTTCCACCGTTGAACATACGAACGCTCCTAGCTCCTGCCATCTAACAGTTCTTCTTTCTGTCAGAATCTTTCTGAGATGAAAACGTAGGAGGAGGAGAAGACAGAAGAGCAAAGGTTGTTTGCAGCAGATGTGGGTGAACAAGACAGCCACCGTTGGTTTTATAGGCGTGGATCAAGAATTGAAATGCCCATCATGTACTGAGCTATATAATAATATTAATAATCGAAAGGGCAGCTGCCGCTTGTCTTTGCTGTTTGTTTGAAAATTGACGTTTATTGACCATGTTCATGTTCATGTGCTTAATTATTGGAGGCCATATTATTATATTGTAATCAGGCACGTTTGTCTATCTGTTGAAGCAATCTCAAGAATCCTTGGATTTTGACCTCTCCTTAATCACTAATACTTTTATTTTTCTTTTCTAAATTAGCATTTTATTAATATATCTAAGTTGAGCTGTATTTTTCGAGAAACACGGCGTTATAATTTGTATAAAATTATATGAACAAATCTTGACCACCCATTGTTTATTCGAACTCAACATTTTTTTATGCATACTTCTGTCTAGCAATTACTGAAGTGGCTGAAGTTGAGCGCAGACACGCTAACAATAAAATAAATTATGGCAGGACTTAGCTTTCCCTATCAATGGGCTCCAATTGTTTAGAGGTTTTCATTAGTTTTTGAATTGGCTGTGTGAAAGTGGGTTTTCAGAATTCAAATGAACATCATGTTCAGAGAATGCATGGGGACATAAATTAGTAGGGCCTAAAGTTCTAATTATATATACTTATATGTCATATATTACTATACTTAAAAGAGTATGAAACATTGTTTCTAAAACACTAGGTACAATGTACTGCATGCATGCCATCCTTCGACTTTAGGCACTTAAAATATTTATTTGTGTCGGATTGTGTTTAGAGAGGAATACGTTCGAATCTAATTATGATTAAGATATTAGGGCGGCTGCTTAATTGAACATAGTATATTATATATTCTTTTGGTAATATATTTTTATATAAAAGATATGTTGACCACTTGTGAGACAATATCCCGGCATATATTGTCAGATTGTACAAGTTAGTTTAGGAGCTTTTTTTTTTTTCTCTGCAAATAAAATATTTATAGATAAACTATCGGATATAAGAAACAAGTTCAGTGGGGTAGGAGTCCCCTACAGTCTTCCCAAAACCAACACACATTACAACAAAAAAAAAAAAAACAAAGTAGGTGATCGGAGCCAAAAGATTGGCTCCCACCCTATTCCCACAAGGGGAGACCGCTTGGAGACGGTTTTAAAATAGTCTGATACACAGACTAAATAGCTGCAGCTAGAAGCCGCAGTGCAAAGGGGTGTGCTGCAACGTGTTGGTTTGGACTGGCTGGAAGGAACTATCACATCCACTTTTACTCGATCTTTAGTTAGGGAAAGCGGGAACATTGTGTAGCAACCGAAATCACTGATGATTCACCGGCGAGGGAGAGCTACAAGTTGTGGCGGCGCGTGCAGGCCACGCGCCACAACTGGAGGGAAGTGAACCGTCGGATCTGAAAGATCTGAAGCTGTAGATCCCGAATCTGCCGCGTGTGGTGGCAGAATATTCTCGGAGGTGCAACGGCCCATGAGGACCATGTGCAGCATAAGCCGCGCGTGAGAAGCACGCACTGCACAGATGGGCGGATTTCTTCCGCCAGAATGACGATCGACACCTGGAGAAGCTAAAGGAGCGGCGCATGTCCACCCTAGGTCGCCGGAAAGAAGCAGATCGTCAAAGAGAAACGATGCTACCAGAGAACAACGAAAACAAAGAAAAAAAGAGAAAAACAGGAAATAAAAGCCGTGGCCGGTGAGGGGGGGAGGTGGGTGGTGCTGAAACATCAACCCCCCTCCCCCCGGTGAACGAAAAAAACTTCGAGGAGAGCCAATGGACGCTGGAGAGAAACGCAGTAGATTTCAGTGTTGGGAGTGCCAACTTGAACTCCAGTTCAGGAGCTTGTAGTCTTCAATTTGTTACTCAAAAGTGACTGAAATCCAAGAAATTGTTGAATTCAGTGCTGCTTGTTCATCAATAAATAAAATCTATTAATCTCATGATTAACTCAAAAGAGCAATGTCCAAAACTAAGATAATTAACAAGTCCACGGAAAAATAAAAGCTTTAAATTAACTCGATTATACACATGAAAAAGAAAAAAAGAAAATGGTTCTTACAAAAAAAGACAATTTACAAAACTCACAAGTACCTAAATTCAAGTAGTTTCTAATTAACAATTGAAAACTTCAAGGAAATCTATACAATACCAATTATTATTATTATTCACAAAGAATTTGATAAAAATTAGAATTTCTTTCCTATTTTTCTATTATTTTTTCAAGTTATTTTTTGAGTATTGATAAAAAAAAAAAACTATAATTGAACATAACAACTCGATTTTTGCGGTCCACACATCTCCCAATGGTCGGATCAGGTGGGGCGCGTCTGCCCACATCTTAGGCCATTCATTGGCTCGTGCTCTCCACGCGGCTGACACAACCTCCCACGTCTGCGTAGCCCTGCACCTTTTCGGCTTCCTGAGGCCACCTACCCGTAATGTCAAATGGCGCTTCGGTTCGTGCGGGTTTATATAAGGCTTCCCTCCTCACTTTTCACCATTTGCCTTCCTCATTCTCAGATTTCTCAATTCCTTCACCGTGTTCTCAATTCCTTTGCAGTCTCCTTCGTCTCATTCTCAATTATCAGAGTTCTCAATTCCTTCGTCGTCTCCTTCGTCTTCTTCTTCGTTCTCTTCACATCTTTCTCTGCTGCTTCGATGGCCCCGAAGTGTTTGTCTAGTTCCAAGCCCTTGTACTTCGCCGATAGAGCTGGGAGTCGTCGGTTTCATCCAACGATCTCCGGGCGTTCAGGATGAAGTACAATATTCCTTCGTTGGTGGTCCTGGAGGTCCCTCGACACCGCGTGCCTGCCTTAGACATTGGCGAGATGGCGGACCGCATGGCGCTCTACCCTCTCATGTTCACAAATGGGATCCGTCTTCCATTTTGTCGTCCTGTTTGCGATGTTCTCAATTTATTGGGGTTGGCCCCCACACAGCTTCACCCGAACGCCTGGCGGCTCCTTGTGGCCAGCTGTATCATTTACCGGAGGGTGTTCAATGCTAGCTCAGAGGAGTATCTTGACTTGACAGCTCGAGAGTTTCTGGCGGGAGGCCGTTCTACTCGTTTCATCAGTGGCCGCAACCAAGTCCTTGATCTCTCCTTCTCTCCTGAAGGTTGTCATCCAGAAAGATGCTGCCCCTTCAATCCTCCCAGATGTTGGGGCTCCCTCCTGCTCAGTAGTCACCATGCCGGATGATAGGGAGGAGGCAGGCCAAAACCCTTCATTGTGGAGCTAAGCAACGATTGGGTTTCGATCCCATCACGCCCTTTGCAATCTTCCCCGGAGCCAGAGGTGAACACCTATTTTGCTTCTCTTGAGAAGGCATCCTAGCCAGGCCCCCAACAAACAAGCCACTTTTGGCTGAGGAGGGGGTTCGGCCAATGATCGACGAGGGGGCCCTGCAAACTGAAGAACCCTCCTTGGGGCCCAAGGTCCCTGAACGAATTGAGGCTAACATTCCAGAACCCTCCGACACGAGCCCTTCCTTGGAGTTTGTCGAGGACGTGTCTTGGTCTTCATAGTGGTTGCTAGGTGTGGCCTCTTCTTCACGTGCCGGTCCGAGGGCAAGCTAGACCACTGGCCCGGGCTTCAAGCAGGCCTGGGCCATGGCGATTGAGCAAGAGGCTCAAAAATTGAGGCCTAACTTTGCGCAGGTATGTCTTGCCTTGTGGGGAATTCCCCTTCCTTCTTCTAACACCTTCTTCTTTTGCAGGTCGCAGACCAATTGGCGGGCATCATCATCGAGAAGTGCAGGGACCTCAAGGAGGAGGCTTGGGCACTCCTGTCCCTAGCTCTCCTTGCCCATTTAGAGGTTTGCAAGGCACAATAGGATGTCGAGACCCTCTCGTTAGAGCGTGACGGGCTAATAGAGGATCTTGAGTCCTTGAAGAAACACCATGTGCTCCTATGGGAGAAGGTCCAAAAGCTAAAGAGGAAGAAGTCTGGGCTGAAGATGGAGCTGGTCAGGTTCAAAGTGGACTTCACCCGAGCTTCTCTGGAGATCTGATGTCTCTGGGACGTGAAGAAAGACTTAGAGAAGAAAGAGGAGGAGCTGCAATCGCTCCGGAGGGAGGAAAACCAACTGTCCTAGGAGTGAGCCTCAATCGTTAGACAATGTTCTTGGCTTTTGTTCAAGCACTTCTCACTCGTCTAGGAAGTCCAACGTCAGAGGGTTGAGGTGCAGCAAAAGGAGGCTTAGATCCATGGTCTTGAAGTCAACTTGCTGCATGCGACGAACATAATCTTGCTCGGGACACATAGATCTCAGTCATGGAATCCAGCTTTGAGACCAGAGCCTGGTACATGGGGGAGATCAGGTTCTACGAGATAGAGTGCACTCGGGCCATATAAAACGCTGCTTGGTGGTACGGTTACAAGGAGGGCCTCGAACGGTTACAAGACCATCTTGGGGAACATCTTGAGATGGACCTCAATACCTTGCATCTAGAATCCTTGGAGCCAAACCCTTAGGCTTATGCATTTTTCAGGAAGCCAGGAATGCCCCCATTCCCCTCGGACGCTCCCCTTTCACCCTTTCAGTCATTTTTGTAGGGCTCCGAGCCTCTTATGTTTTCTTTCCTTTTCCTTGTAATCCAAGCTTTCCTCTAAACTTGATTTAAATATATATGGAGCAAATTTTCCTCATTGTGTCTTGCATACTTGTGCTTGTTGTTATCTTTTTTTTACCCCCTTTCCTTTTTGTTTGGGACCTAGGTCTTGGGACTCACTCTGTCGGAACCTCTATCCGTACGGTTACATGTTAATTGTGTGGCAAGCTCAGTCTTCTCCTTAAGGGCTCGGCCTCATGATGACAATAATGGGGTTGAGAGAGTCTAAAGACTCATTTTTGAGGGGCCATGTAGGCAAAGCTCAGGAGGATCTAGCCTTACCTTAACCCTCTTGCGAGTTTGGGGAGTCGGCTTGTAGCACCAAGGTCGGCAAGTTAAGGGATTTTTATACGACTAGAAGTTGGCGGTGCAGAGCTCGGGAGGCTTTGGCCCTTAACCAATGCATCACGACAAGTCCAGAGACTTGGCTTGTAGCATGAAGGTTGGCAAGTCAAGGGACTTGTGTCTGACTAGGTGTTGGTGCTGTAGAGGTTGGGAGGCTCGGGCCCTAACCATACTTCACGACAAGTCCAGAAACTTGACTTATAGCACAAAGGTCAACAAGTTAAAGAACTTGTGTCTGACTAGGTGCTAGTGGGGCAGAGCTTAGGAGGCTCTGGCCAAAGTCTTAACCATACTTCATGGCAAGTCCAAAGACTTGGCTTATAGCATGAACGTTAGCAAGTCAAGGGACTAATGTTCAAGTGACTGCTGATCGGGTAGAGCTAGGGAGGAACTAACATTTAGCCAATGCATCATGGCAAGTTTAGAGACTTGGCTTGTAGCATGAAGGTTCGCAAGTCAAGCGACTTGTGTCCAAGTGGCTCTTGAAGGAGGGCAGAGCTCGGGAGGCTCTCGACCTTAGCCGCTACATCACTTCAAGTCTAGAAACTTGGCTTGTAGTACAAAGGTTGGCAAGTCAAGGGATTTGTGTCTGACTGGTTGTGGGCGGTGTAGAGCTCTAGAGGCTTTGACTCTTAGCCAATGCATCGTAGAAAGTCCAGAGACTTGGCTTGTAGCATGAAAGTCGGCAAGTCAAGGGACTTGTATCCAACTGGCTGTTGAAGGGGTAGAGCTCGAGAGGCTCTTGTCCTTAAATAATGCATCGTGGCAAGTCTAGAGACTTGGCTTGGAGAATGAAAGTCGGCAAGTCAAGGGACTAGTATTCGACTGGCTGTTGATAGGGTAGAGCTAGGGAGGCTCCTCCCGTTAGCCAATGCATCACGGCAAGTCTAGAGACTTCACTTGTAGCACGAATGTCTACAAGTCGAGGGACTTGTGTCTGACTGGCTATTGAAGGGGTAGAGCTTAGGAGGCTCTGGTTCTTAAAGTCTAGAGACTTGGCTTGTAGCACGAAAGTCAACAACTCAAGGGACCTGTGTCCAACTGGCTATTGAAGGGGTAGAGCTTTTAAGGCTTTGGCCCTTAGCCAATGCATCGTGGCAAGTCCAAAGACTTCGCTTGTAGCACGAAGGTTGGTAAGTCAAGGGATTTGTGTCTGAGTGGCTGTTGAAGGAGGGTAAAGCTCGGGAGGCTCTGAACCTTAGCCATTGCATCGCGACAAGTCCAGAGACTTGGCTTGTACCACGAAGGTCAGCAAGTCAAGGAATTTGTGTCTGACTAGCTGTTGGCAATGTAGAGCTTGGGAGGCTTTGGCCCTTAGCCACAGCATCGAAGTAAGTCCAGAGACTTGGCTTGTAGCATGAAGGTCGACAAGTTAAGAGACTTGTATCCGACTGGCTTTTGTCGGGGTAAAGCTTAGAAGGCTCTGGTCCTTAGCCAATGCATCGTGGCAAGTTTAGAAACTTGGCTTGCAGAACGAAGGTCGGCAAATCAAGGGACTAGTATCTGACTGGCTGTTGACAGGGTAGAGCTCGGGAGGCTCCGGCCTTTAGCCAATGTATCAAGGCAAGTCCAGAGACTTCTCTTGTAGCACGAATGTATGCAAGTCACGGGACTTGTGTCCGACTGACTATTGACGGGGTAGAGCTCAGGAGGTTTGAGCCCTTAGCCAAGGCATAGTGGCAAGTCCATAAACTTGAGTTTTAGCATGAAGGTCGGCAAGTTAAAGGACTTGTGTTCGACTGACTGTTGAAGGGGAAGAGCTCTTAAGACTCTGGCCCTTAGCTAATGCATCATGGCAAGTCTAGAGATTTGACTTGTAGCACAAAGGTTGGCAAGTCAAGGGACTTGTGTTTGAGTGGCTGTTGAAGGGCAGAGCTCAAAAGGCTCTAGCCTTTAGCCGCTGCATTGAGGTAAGTCCAGAGACTTGACTTGTAGTATGAAGGCCAGCAAGTCAATGGATTTGTGTCCGACTAGCTGAGGGCGGTGCAGACCTCGGGAGGCTCTGGTCCTTAGCCGATGTATGGCGGCAAGTCTAGAGACTTGGCTTGTAGCCCGAAGGTTGGAAAGTCAAGGGACTTGTGTCTGACTGGCTGTTGACGGGATAGAGTTCAGGAGGCTCTGGTCCTTAGCAAATGCATCGTGGAAAGTCCAAAGATGGCTTGCAGAACAAAAGTGGGCAAATTAAGGGACTAGTATCTGACTGGTTGTTGACGAGGTATAGCTCAGGAGGCTCCAGCCCTTAGCCAATGCATCATGACAAGTCTAGAGACTTAGCTTATAGCATGAAGGTCGGCAAGTTAAAGAATTTGTGTCCGACTGGCTGTTGACAAGGTAGAACTTTGGAGGCTCTAGCTTTTAGCTAATGCATCACGGCAAGTTCAGAGACTTGGCTTGTGTGACCGAAGCTTTTAAATAAAGGCGAATGGAGATGAAATCATATTTTCTCATTCATAAGTTGTTGATTACATAGTTGGGTGAACCCGTGGTCTTTAAACAAAATACTTTCTCAAGTGCTGAGCATTCCATGGATGGGGTAATTTCTGACCTTCCTGGTCCTTCAATCGGTAAGAGTCAGGTCTTCTGCTAGCTGTTGTCACAAAGAGCCCTTCCCATCGAGGACCTAGCTTTCCTTCTTCTTGGGTGTTGACCCCCGTCTGCTTCATAACCAAGTCTCCTACCTTGAAGGCTTGAGGTCAGACTTGCTTGTTAAAGTAGTGTTCCACTTTCCTTTTGTTGCTCATCGTCCGACTTATTGCCTCCTTTCATCTTTCTTCCAGGAGATCCAAGTTTTCTTTTAATCCTTCGTCGTTGTGGTCTGGGTTGAAGTGTTGAACTTGGTATATGGGCATCTTCACCTCTGTTGGGATCACAGCTTTGGTCCCGTAGACAAGTGCAACTGTTGTTTCTCCCGTGGGGTTCTTGGTAGACATTTGGTAGGCCATAACACACTAGGGAGCGGGAGCTCTTCAGCCCATCTTTCCTTTTGGTCTCCCAACTTCTTATTCAGAATGTTCAACAAAATCTTGTTGGTTGCCTCTGCCTGTCCGTTGGCTTGAGGGTGCCCCGGAGATGCCTACTTGGCTTTGATTTTGAGCTCAACACAACACTCCTGGTAGTGCAAGCAGTTGAACTACCCGCCATTGTCCGATATAAGGCTCTGAGGAATGCCGAATCGACAGACTATGGACCTCGAGAGGAATCTCGTGATGGTCTAGGCTGTGATGGTTGCCAAGGCTTCTGCTTCCACCCACTTTGTGAAGTAGTCAACTGCTATTACTACAAACTTCACTCCTCCATTGCCCACGAGAAATGGGCCAATGATGTAACAACCCGATCCTAAGTTTAGGCCATAAAATAAGTTTTATGTATTTTTCTTATAATTATAATTATAATTATTATTACTATTATTATTATTATTATTATTATTGTTTCAATTATTAGTTTTAATAATTATTACTATTAGTATTATTATTATTATTATTATTATACATTGATTGTTTTAATAAGATTTTTATCATTTTTTTTTATTGTGATCCGATTGTTGCAACATCCACTAGATCTTTTTGTTTTTTATTTTTTTTCCTCTCCCGTAAACTTTCAAGTGTTTATCTTCATCTTCTAGTTGAATAAACTCCTACTGGGAATCAAACTCTTAACTTCAAACTCGACTCAATCTCCATTAGGCTCATGTTTTCCCCTCCTCATCACCTATAAATTCTACCCGAGACCTCATGTAATTGACACAATAAAGCACATAACAGAGCCTCCAAAGCAAAGAAGCCGTAGCAAACCGAGAACCCACTTTCCTCAACCAAGTCAGCCACCCCGCCGGAAACGGCCACAGAAACCACCGACCAATGCTGCCCCATCGAGCCCACTTCGTTCCGGTAAGCCGCTGACGTCTACCACCTTCACCTCCTTCTACACCCCTCGGTGAGCACAGCAGCCTCTCTCCAATCTCCGACTCTTGTTCTCCCTCTCGGCATCGCACCACCCTGCCCAAAGGAACCCAGTTGTGTCGCCGGCACCTCCCTCTTCCTCATACTTTTTCCGGTAAGCCCATGACCGTGCGCCACCCTCTTCACCCTCTGTTGCTTTTGGTTTATTAGTTTCTCTCTTTAACTCTCTCTCTCTCTCTCTCACTGCGTCGAACCCCCATGCCAGAGAACCACCCAGTTGCGCCGCCGTGACCCCCCGCTAGTCGCCTGAACCGCCGCACATCAACTCTTTCCTCGGTGAGTTTCGGCCCTGCCTCACATGCCTCTCGCCATTGCCTCTGTTTCTCTTCACAAATATTAGTTGCTTAGGCTTTGTTTTTAGGTTGCTGCATGCAAATGTTGAGTTTACACAAATACCCTTTAGCCTTTTAACACCTTGCCATGTAACTTCTTTTGCATTTCACTGAAGATCATTTTTAGTAATATAAGTTTGGTTTTAGTCTCAGTACACTGCAAGTGTTAACAAAGTTTTCAAAGATTTCCTTGACCCTTGACCAAGCCCTCTGTTTTTATGAACTTCCTATAGAATTTTAAATGGGCTTTGGGCCTTAAGCCATCCAGCCGAGAGTCTGATTTCCTCGCATGGGCTTGAGTTTTTAATTGTTGTTGGGTTGGGCTTAATATTTTAAGTTGTGTTTCATTTTATTAAATAAATATGTTAGTCATAGGCTCTTTTCATAATAAAGTGTTGAAGGAATTTAAAATATATTTTTAAAGTATACTATCAAGCCTAATAGTTTGTTAATATTCCTTTATATATTTAATTGAAGTTTAATAAAAAATTATTATGTTATACTTTAAATAGAAAATAAAGAAATATGTTAAGAGTATTAAAATGATATTAGTATTTATTAGATTTCTTTTTAAATTAAATAATTATGTTAATCATGGGAAAGTAAATCTACTTTTAAGAATTGAAGTTTATGACTTATTTAAAATAGCCTAAGTGTTTTACTAAAGTATAATATGTTATTAGTATTTAAGTAATTTAAAATATCAAGATTTATTGAATATAGTGTTAAGAAAAAAGGTTTATTTGACTATCTTATAGATTATGAATTTAATTAAGTATGTTATTAGTACATATTGGTTCTAGACAGATTTAGTGATAGTTAATATTGTGTATAGGTGACGAGTTATGAAGTGAGATTCAATAAGAAGTATAGCGAGGTAAGTTATTTGATCACAAAATTAGGATCATCACAGTTCAACTTATATACATTATTATTAGTGCCAGTTCTTTGACAACCATTTTTTTATGTACCACTCATGTCATCTGCAAACATGTCATCCAACATAGCACACGATTATGTCATTCCGCATTATGTTTAGATTCATAAATTATAATTATGTATGTATTATGTCATGCATCTCATGAGTATAAGACACGTAAGCTATCTTAAGTTTAAGTGCAAGATAAGATAAGATCAGTTAATCAGATGGCCATTCAGATGCATGGTACCAATGCAGTTTAGATCAGGGTGGATGTGCAAGCCACGGACTCAAGCGTGGTCCACCATAGTATGCCAGAATACTATCAGCGGCTCCCCTTGCTGCAACGGGAAGTGGGGCCGGTACACAACCTCGCACACAAGGTTAAGTGTATTGGCTAGTCAGTTTAGTCAGTTAAAATAGATCAATCAGTTATATATAGCATAAACATCAATATGAACAGTCATGAATTTTAAGCTCCTAGCATGAAAATTCTTATGAAAACCTTATGTTTAGTATGTTAACGTTGTGATGGATTTCTTACTGAGTATTTGACTCATTTTAGTTTGTTTTTATTTTTTTAACCACCCAGGTGAGGATAATGATTATGAGCAGGCATACCAGGATTAGAATAAGAAGTTATTTTTTTAGTTTCAAACATTCTAGAATAAAATTACTTTTATGACATGACTTTTATTCAATTTATTTATTAATATTTTTTGGAAGACATTTTTTTATTAGACAAAGTTTTTATGAAATAAATTCTAATTTGTTTTTTTATTAAATATGAGATCTCTTGCCGAGTTTATTTTATGAAAAACACGTGACACTCATATCCTACGGGAAGAGGGTGTTATAGAGGTCAAGCCCCCATTGTGCAAAGGGCCAAGGGGACATGATGGATGCCAGCTCTTCCAGTGGGCAGTGGGGGATGGGCGCATGTTCTTGGCACTTGGGGCATTTCTTCACAAAGTCCTCCGTATTCCGGAGGGAATGCGGCCAATAGTACCCCGCTCATGTGACACAGGCGGCTAATGCTCTTCCTCCAAAGTGATTTCTGCAGACTTTTTCGTGTATTTAGGCCTAGACATACTAGACTTCCTCAGGCGAGATGCATCTCGGGAGTGACTTGGAGAAACCTCTCCTATACTGGACTTCTTCCAACCATGTGAAACATGCCACTTTGTTTTTGATCTTTTGTGCATCCTCTTGGTCATTCGGGACCAAGTCCCTATTGAGGTACTTCATGATATTGATGGCCTACTTAGGTGGCGCTAGCTAGATGACGGATATGGTGATCCCAATAGTCGGTGTGGCAACCGTTCGGGCTATCGTGTGATATGGAAGAGGGGCCTTTTCATGGCCTGAGGTGACCTTTACCAAACGGTTTGCCTTGTGGTTCTCCTCTCGGGATTTGCTGGCTATGAAAATACTTCAAAAGGTCGTGCGCCTCCCCCACCTACTGGAGGTACTTGTTTAGTTTTCCCATTTGGTGGAAAATTGCCCCGTTACCTGGCCGACCACCACCTGTGAGTCGGCCCTCAATTCAACCTCAGTGGCTCCCAGCGTCCTGGCGATCGACATTCCTTCTAGTAATGCTTCGAATTCGGCCTTGTTGTTAGGTCTATGCGCGATATTGGAAAGCTGTCTTTCGGGCAGGCCTTGTTCAGGTTGGTGAAGTCAAAACACATCTTTCACTTCCCACTCGTCTTCTTCACTAGGACCACGTTAGAAAGCCACCAAGGACAGTGGACTTCCTTAATGAACCCCGCTGCTAGGAGACGATCCACCTCCTTGGCAATGGCTGCGTACTTCTTTGCATTGAAGCTGTGACACTTTTGCTTGACCTTCTTTCCCTTGGGGTCCACACTCAGGCGATGCTCGATGACTGTAGTGTTGATTCTGGGCATTTCTTTGTGGCTCTAGGCGAACACTCTTGGTGCTCGATGAGGAGGCAAATTTTTGAATCTTCTCAACTCTAGAGCCATCTAGGTTCCTACCCAGACAGTCCATTCAATTCTCTATGGATCCACCGACACCAATTCCAGTGGCTCGTTTGGTTCTGCCTGCCGTAGTGCCTGCTTATCCTTCACTTCCTTGTCCAACTCTGTCAAGGTGGAAGGTGGGGGTGGGTCGGCTCCCTCTTGCACTCCTTCGAGAGCTCGGACCTCCTTGGCCTCATGCTTTAGTTTCCGAGCATAGCATTCTCGTACCAGGACCTTCTGGCCACGACTCTCATCCACCCCCATAGGAGTTTAAAATTTCATCTTCAGGTGGAATGTGGAGGTCACTGTCCTCAAGTTGTTCAAGGTTGGTCGCCCAGGATTGCATTGTATGAGGATGAGGCCTTTACCGTGAGGAAATCCACCATGGTAGCTGCTGTTCTCGGGGCCTTCCCTACCAGGATAGACAAGGTGATAGCACCAATTGGTTGGACTATGTCTTCAGTGAAGCCCTTGAGAGGCATCGGGGCTTGGCAGAACTAATCGGGCGTGATTCCCATTCGGACGAAGGCTTCCCAGAATAAGATATCGGCAGAACTGCAGTTGTCAATCAGGACCCATCTCATCATGTAGTTGGCGATCTGCACGGTAACCACTAAGGCGTCAATGTGAGGGTGGAGAATGCCCTCCTCATCCGTCTCAGTAAAGGTTATGACAGTCCCCCCTAAGTGGCTCCTAGTGCTTGGGACTACCCTGCTAGTGGTGAACACTTCTTCATACCTGCCCCTTCTGGCGTGGGTCCTCCATGCCGAGGAGGTGGTCCCTCCCCCAGCATACTCTTTTGCGATCGTGCGGATTTTACCCACAGGGCCATCTTTTCTGGCTGGGGCTTCTTTGGCGTGGGCTTGCTCTAGGCCGCCCTCCAGCCCTTTGCCTTGCTGGAATTTCACTTCTCCGTGGCTGCGCGCTACCATTGGGTCATCGTCGCGCCATTAGTCACCCCAATGGTCCAGTAAAGCTTCCAAATCTTGCATTTTTTGTTTTCTACTAAAGCAATATTTCGTTCGGTGGCTATCAGTGTGGTGGTAGGTGCAGTACTTAAGGAGGGCTGAGTCCTATTGTTGTTCCCCCTACGGGCTCGGGTTTCTTTCGGCCTCCACAGCCATGCTATAGTGGGTGCATACTCCGACCCACCCACAAGTGGGCTGCTCCTCCTTGCATTTGGTCTCCCGTGCTGTCTTCTTGTGACCTTCCTGGCTCACTCCGCTGCTCTGGCTAGCGGCTCGCTTGTCTGCCCTTTCCAACTCAATCGTCTAGGGAGCTTTTAGCGCCTAAAGTGTATCTTCGGTGTTGATGAAACCGTCGACTCTGTCCATGAACTCCCTCAACGAAGTTAGGGTCTTCTGCACGATCTCGGTCATGAAGGGGTTATGGGGCCAGACCCCCCTAGCAGAGCCGTCAAGGTGATCTTTTCATCCCAATTGTTTGTTGAACTTGTCATGCACTCCTTGTTGAACTGAAAGAGGTATGAATTCATACTTTCATTATCTCATTGCTTCACAGTCAAGAGGTAGGCAACAAGATGCCTCCTTTTCTTGCTCACCATGAACTACGTTAGAAAGAGTCGGGCCAGCTTGACAAAGTTGTCAATGGTCCTAGGTGACCGGGACCCAAACCATGCTCTTGTTGTCCCCTTCAAACCTCTCTCGGGAACTAGTGCAAGGTAATATAGGCCTTAAATGTTTTCAGATGTTACAGGGCATCTATTTTCGGGAGTTTGAATCTTGGGGGAAGAGGGACTGCCATAACCTCATCGCTATATGGCACATCCGTGCTGGTGAGCAACTGGTCTACCGTAGACGTCATGCCCATCCATTTGGCCATCTCAGCGTATTTTTCCCTGAGCTCCCAGAGTTCAAGGTGCATTCTGTATCTCTCATCTTCGATTACCGCTACCTCTAGGGCTCGACGGGACTAAGAGTGGTGGCTCTGCTCACCTCTCTCTAATTCCCCGCTGGTCCTCTGCAGGGAGGCATTCTCCTGGCGGAGAGTCGTCACTTCCTCCATCAGCTTCCGTATCATTTCAGCTTGTTCGTTGGTTCTTGCTTCCATCGCTTGGGTTTGTTCCTCTTCACCGCATGAGGCTTGTGAGTGCATTGTTGCCAGCATGCAAAGGACGTGCTACTATGGGAAATAAAGAGATCCCACAAACGGCGCCATTGTTGATGTCGTGTTTCATGGCCTGGGCAACTCCACGCTGTTGGGCTCGGCCTGGATCTTGTTGATATAGAGAATGAGGGCTTAGGAACCGTGGTACCTCCGATACTTAAGTTAGTTATTGGGATGGGGAGAAAGAGAGAAATATTCAATTAGAGAAGGTGTAAGTTGAAGTATAAAAGAGTCCGAACTGCTTCCCTGAACCGGGGAGGGGGTATTTATACCTGGCTGGGTACCCAAGGTGGAGGTAATGGGTGTGCAGCTCCATACTGGGGTTGGGTGTCCTTGCAACCTCCATGCTATGCTATAGACTTCCCAGGCTCGATTGAAGCTGTCACTGACACCCTAGAATGCATGTTGCGGCATGCTGAGCTCCGGGATGCATTAAATGCGGTGTAGTTCCTATCATGGCATGCCCGTCTCCGTTCCATTAAATGTGGCATGGTTCCAGTCATTTAAGTCCATCCTTCTGATTTGTCCGGATGCTAGGGTTCAGGGACAGGGGATATTCCTGAACTATCAGCCAGTTGTGGTGTCAGTTTGTCTTGCCTTCCATCCTTTTGTCAGTGCGTTTTGCCCTGTCGCTTCTCTTCCTAGGCCTACTCGGCCCAATCCAGGCCTTATCCTCAAACCTTGTGGATCAGGCCTACTCCCTGACCCCAACCCTGGGATTACTCCCCTTACAAGAATCTTATGTAAATCATATATATACCCCATTTTGAATTAATTATTGTTCAAACACACCCACGAATTTGTAAAAAAGATTGGTTTCTTAGTATATTTTGTCGCTTTGTATATGTATGTATTATTTAATAGTTTTATGTTACTTATTGTCTCGACTCGTGGTTTTCACAAAGTCATGTTATGCACTTGATTAAAAAAAAAAAAAAACTTCAGTGGGTTTCCACTTTAGTACTTTAGGAAGCCAAACTTGGATCATATATATATATATATATATCCTTATCTTTTATATCTTAAAAGCGTCTATATGAGATGAACATGAATGAATAGTAATTCGTGTTTGACACTTTTAACCCACTTTTTCCATTTATGCCCCTCTCTTGCTTGGTCTGATTTTGGGGCTTCAAATCCCAACCCTTCATCTTGAATCTTTAGATTTGATCCAACGTTGGATGTTAAAACATTGAAAATAAATTAACTTAAAATAGATCATTTAAATATAAATAACATATCATGCATTTAAAATCAACTTTAATTTATAAAATACTAATATTTCATCATTAAATAAATGATGAAATTTTGCTAAATATTTTTAAGAGAGTAAAACCATCTAAATAATTATAATTTTTAACATAATTTAAATCTCATAATATTCTTAATTAACTAAAATCATTTAGATAAATTGATTTTCTACAAATATAATATTTTTGGGGCTTCCAAAATTTAAGAGGCTTACTTTAATGTTGAAAGAACGTGAGAGCAACATAGGAATAAAAGACTTTGTATTTTTCACTGCTCCCTAGGTCATCTAGTAGTGTGGTTGAATTTTTATTAATCGTGAGATAATTTTTTTGTTCATGCGATCAAATTTTGAAAATATCTTATCTTACCATAATTTGAGTATATTTTCTTATTCTTGAAAATGTAGAAATAGGGGGGTGGATTTGCTTCATACAAGCTCACTACATCTTTTGCATGGTTGGAGGTAACATACATGACTAGGGGTATAACGGGTCAAGTCCAGTCTGGTTTTTTACAAAATTTAGAATCAAACCGATATACACTAGTTTTGTATTTTTCAAAATCGATTACGCATCGGTTACCCTCCTAAACTAGTATCTTCAGTTTTACCGGTTTCCGGTCCAGTTTAGTCCTTTTTTCGGTTTTAATAAAATGCAAATTTCTCATAAAAAATCAGTTTATAAAAAAAAATATATGTTTTATTAAAAATCTGTTCTATAAAAAAAATTTGATATGTAAAAAATTTTCTGCTATACAAAATCTGCTATGTAAAAAAAAAAAAACTCTGCTATCAAAAATTACTATAAAACAAAAACTGAATAAGAGATGTGCTATAAGCCTATAAATATAACTACTACAAAAACTTGAAACAAAAAAATCTGCAATAAAAAGAAAATTTTGCTATGAAATAAAAGAAGTCCAAAAGTCTAATATTAATACTATATAATAATATATGGTCATAGTGATTATTATATAATATATTATATATAACATAAAAAATATTATATATATTATTTAAAAAATTAATTTAAATATATAATAAATAGAACTGGTCGGGTCCTAAAAATCAAGGAACCAGAACTGGACCGGTTCCAGTCGATTTTGGCACTTTAGAAACCGTTTACAGACCGAACTGATCCAAAACCGGACATTTTCTTTGGTTGGTCAGGTCCGGACCGGTTTTCCGGTTAAAATTTGCACCCCTAAATATGACATGCATGCTATGATCTTTACTGTCAAATAGGGCTAATTTTTAGAGCTGAAACTTACGTGCAAACTCTTATTGTTAAAGTTTGCATGGAATTGTTTGGAGATATTGCAATTGGAACAAACTCTTCTTGTTAAATCAGAGAAAGATGAAAATTCATAGATGCTTGCTTATATTAGGTTTTATGCTCATATGCATTAGGCTATTTACTAATCAATCTTATATACTCTTTCAATCTTGATGATTGTGAACTAACAACTAATTCAATTATTCAAGATTCTGTCCTGCGTGTAAGGAGTCACACTTTATTTGCTGTTTTGACATATTATTTTCAAGAATTTTGTTTTTCTTCCAATTAGGTAAATGTGGCAAACGTGTTGTGCACGTTAAACCACTGCTTGTATATATGCATTTGAGAAGAAAAATTTTATTTGAAATATTATGCCCTTTACAAAGTTTATACGTCAGAACTAATTAATTTATTAAAAAATTAAAAGAAAAATATCTTGGAAATTAAATTTTATTAAGTCGATAATATGAAGATTATGAATAGAGTAAAACTAGTTTATTTTTGGAGGTTTAGCTTTTGTTTAAAATAAGAGAGGAAGTTCATTGAATCGAGTGTCTTTCTATTGTATGTACAAAGCTGAGTGATGAGGGGACGAAACTATAATTGACTAATTGTGATCAATAGAGTAATTTATAATGATGATCATGATCATGATATTCTCCACTGGCTACGTACCTAATGACGATATTGTGGGGTTGCAACGAATCTTTTGAGACCCCAGAGATTTCAAAATTCAATGCCAAGCACTATGGAGAATGGAATAAGTTTTCTTATATTGATTTCTGATTGATGAGAGAGATGAAAATCCAAATCTCGACCTGATTGTGAAAGCCATAGACAGCAATATATATCTACCTGCTAAAGCTTAGATTTTAGTGCACTACTTCAATAGTTTTTAACATGTGGAAGCGAAAGAAATTAGCGACATCCACGCACCCATGAAAGCTTATAATTAGGTGCAGTCAACTAATACTGGCAGAAAAGTTCTGAATGGGACTCCTAAAGAGTTTAATTTGAAAGCCAACTCCAAGTATTCCAAATGCTTAATTCATGAGTGATCGATTAGAAAATCTAATTAAGCGTTGATATTCAAGTTCAGACAAAACTTTGATAACTTGAAGTGAGAGATAAATCATTATTGGAAAGCCGACTCTGCCCGCTTCCCCTCCCACCATGGTTTTCGGATAGGCGATTGTTTTGAAAACGGTGACAAACAAGTAAATACAAGCAAACATTAATCAAACAATACAAAATTAATGTGGTTCAAAAATGTGCCTATCTACAGAGTTGCAGAGAATTTTATTTGCGGCGAATTAAATATTATTAACGGCGAATAAAAATCGCCGCAAATAACCTTATAAAAAAAGTTGTAGAAGACTATTTCTGGTGAATATTTAATTGCCGGAAATGAGTATTTCCAACAAATTTGATATCCGTCCTAAGTGATCGGTTTCTATTTTCGGCGACAAATGTATTTTTTGCAGCGAATTAATATCGTCGCAAAATCTAATTAAATTAAAAATCCCACGTTCCCCTTCTTCTTTTCCCTCCACCCCACTCTGCCTTCTTTTCCCTCCACCCCCCTCTCACCCGTCTCCCCAATCCATCTTCTCCCTCAACCCATGTTGCCACACACAGCCCATTGCCAACCAACCCCACCACGCCACCGCCACTTTACCTCGACAGCCACTCCCTCCTTCTCCCCCAGCCCCCACGCCGAAAATTTCCGTTTCTTCAAATCTGGCTTCACCTTTCTCTCTCTCTCTCTCTCTCTCTCTCTCTCTCAGATTTCTCTAAAAATCACCGCCGCTAGGGTCGCCATTCTCCACCACTCACACCTCGACACCATCGACAGTCTTCCATCGGAGTCGCCTTCTCCTCCACGCCTAGCCCAGCAGCCCGAGGCCCTCCCTCTCTCTGTTTCTCTCTCTGCTACATCTCTCAAGACCCACTCCATGGCCCCGATTACCTCCTGGTCTCTCTCTCATCTCTACGCCTCCTCGGTCCTGCTCTACCACCACAACCACCATACTCTTCGTCCTCGTCGGTAGGTCATCTCTCCTCCACTGTCTCTATCTCTCTCTCTCTCTCTCTCTCTCTCTCTCTCTCTCTCTCTCTCTCTCTATTTTGTACTTATAAATCTTTACCTCTGCATTTATTATCTTCTGTTTATTTTTTATATATGATTTTATGTTGTTTTAGCATATTTTACTATATCTGATATTTGTTTAGATGTGATCGGAACATGTGTAGGATTTTTTTTCCCTGCCTATATTGATATTTTTCTTCTTCTTAGTATTAGTTTCCTTTTAAGCTTAATGAATATCTGTAGGTGTACACATGTACTATATCTTTTGAAGTTTTTATTTGTTATCTTATGAATAACATATGGATGGATAGCATTCTTAGCTACCCTTTGTTCTAATTGATTAACAACTATGAAAGTTGAAATTTTGAAACATAGAGTAAAAGAAGCATGCATTAGGTTGATAGGTTTCATGTCTCCCTCTCTCTCTTCGGTTTCATGTTCTTGGGTGAAATTTGTGTGAATGATTATCTTGATTAGTTGCTGAAACTTTGTGAGCTGCCAAAATCTATATGTTGTTTTTGGTCTTTTGTGAACTCCAATAACTATTGTTTGGACATTTAGGCTATAAAACTAGACCATAAATGAAGTTGGAGCTGGTTCAATCTGGATTTGTGGTTTATAAATGAGGAAAATACACTATTACCAAGGTTCAATATTGCTTTCCTGATATAGCCGCAAGATCTCCAGATATATGTCCATTAATAAGACACCCTTTAGTTTGGAGAAGCTACAATATATGTCCTCTTTGTTGGTTATTTTTCTGACTGCAGAAACTGTTGTCGTTATTCTGAGATATCAACACTATCAATTTTCATTATTAGTCTATGCTTCAATTTTACAAAGTTGTCCTCTGAAGTAATGTTAGTACTTTGTTTTTTTTTTTTAAACAAGGATATCATATTAATGTTAATACTTTAACCAGCTCAATTTGTCTAGAGATAATTTTGGTTGTTAGCCTTGTTCTTGGATTAGGATTATCAACATCATATATATATATATATATATATATATATATATATATATATATATATATATATATGCCAACATATCTATATATATGAGAGAGAGCTCAAGTAGTACTGCATGTGGTTGTCAATGTTTTAGAAATATAACTTTATCAATATGTTTGTTTTTGTTTTTGTAGGATCCATCTAACGAGCGCAAGTGCTTAGAAGTCACAGATAAGGTAACTTTCAAGTTTCAAATTTTATTTCATTTGAACCTTATTAGCGATGATCCTATACTGAATTTTAATCTAATGACTTTTTTTAATGATTTTTTAAAATCATTGACCAATGCCCTAGGTATGAATCTATTTAACTGTTATATGCTGTCATTTTTGTGTGTCACATTATGCTGTCATTTTTAGCATATTTTACTATATATGATATTTGCTTAGATGTGATCTGAACATGTGTAGGTTTTTTTTTTCCCCAGCCTATATTGATATTTTTCTTCTTCTTAGTATCAGTTTTCTTTTAAGCTTAATGAATATCTGTAGATTTACACATGTACTATATCTTTTGAAGTTTTTATTTGTTATCTTATGATTTATTTTTTATATATGCTTTTGTGTTGTTTTAGCATACTTTACTATGTTTCATATTTGTGTACATGTCATCTGAACAAGTGTAGTTCCTATATCCAATCACGGCATGGATTTTGGTGCAATTTATGGAATGCCGAGGGCATTTAGTGAAGGGTACATGCTAAAGGTTAGCCTTAATTAATTCACCGATTTTTCTAAAATGTTTATAATTTGAGGTTGAGGTTGTTATACAAGTACAGGCCGATACTCTTCTATGTGGTTTTAAGACTCATATATTTGGGATTAAAGCTTAGTTGAGTTGAGTATGCTATATTTCAATTTACCAAGGACCACATTTATATCATTAGTATTTCATAATACTCATAAAACGCATGCAAGTTTCATGTAAAGTGAGTTCTCGGTTACCAAACACATTTTTATTCGTAGCAGTAAACCTCAAAAGCTTCATATATGGCTTATCGTTTCTGCAAGTACTTAAGTGTAATCTTTGTGATGTAGATGGGATATCAATGCAATGGAGCAGCTTCCTCATTATATGCAGATTTGTTTACTTACCCTCTACAACTCGATTAACGAAATAGCTTTTAACATTCTCAAGGAAAAAGGATTCAACAGTGTTCGATACCTTAAAAGGGTGGTATGGCCATTACATTTATATATAGCATCATTATTTACTCTAATATTGATTGTGTATAATTCTTTTTGTTTGCTGATCCACCACAAATGGTATAGTGGGCGGATTTATGTAGATCTTATTTGTTGGAGGCAAAGTGGTACTACAAAAGATATACACCAAGCCTTCTAGAATACTTTGGAAATGGATGGATTACAGCAGCAGCATCAAATATACTGGTGCATTCTTATTTTTTTGGGACCAACCGGCCTATAACAAAGGAAGCCTTGTATTTATTGGAAGAGTATCCAGATATAACTCGCTGGATAGCATTGATTGTGCGACTCAAAGATGATCTCAAAACATCTACGGTTTGCAAACCATTTTTTCCTAATCTTTAATCATGATTAATTTTTCATGCTACTTTACAGTACTATTTTTCATGCTACATGTTTATATATATATATATGTATATATATATATATGTATTTTGAAAATCAGGATGAGATAGAGAGGGGTGATAATCCTAAATCAATACAATGTGACATGAATGATACTGGTGCTAGTGAGAAAGATGCTCGTGAACAGCTTACGAGGTACCCAATTTATAAATTTAATGATTTGATTGATATGTATAATTGTGTTTGGCAGAGTGCTTTATCAAGAACTACTTCAAAAGGGCTTCTGTATTCCATCAATGCTTTAAGCTGTCTAGTCTCTACTCTCATGAATTATCTTTTTGAGTTGACTAAAGTATGTATATAGTTTTTTGCTTGATATGAGAAGAAGTTGAAATTTAATACTGATCCTATGTACAGCAATGTCTCTTCTACATTATTGTTGACATAGTAAATTTGTTCTTATCAAATTTTCACCCTAACTTTCTGCTTATTGATTGTTTAGTTTAGTTCTTGCTGAAACGTTTACATGTGGTCAATGATTTTGGGCAATGCATTCCAAAATAGTTGGGGTTGCAACTATTTTTGCTCTTTTTTTCCACCACTCATTGAATAGAATTATGATGTGTATTATATTTTTTTTATGTATGTTGCAAAAATATTACTTTTTTCTATGGAGTTGCAAAAAGTTGCCGAACTCTAATTGAGGGTATTACTATAGGCACATTGCAGCGGTTAAATTAAGGTACTTTTTATTCAGCAATTTTACCACTTTTTGCGATGATATATCGCCGCAATTGACTTTTATCAACAATTTAATGGTAAACAGAAAGGCCAATTCCGTCGATTATTTAGACAATTGTGATGGAAAAAAATCGCTGGAAATACTCTTTTTTGCGACGATTTTTTCTTATCGCCAAAATTGATCAAAAGCGTCTCTTTGATTTCGTCGAAACTGTAGTGATTTAGAAATTGCCGAAAATGACCAAATGCAGCGATTATTGATAGTATTTGCAACGATTTTGAATGCTGAAAAAAGTCTAATTTCTTGTAGTGCAAATACAATTTGGAGCAAAATTTTACTGTTTAGAACACGCAATTGACATCGGGCCTCCACCTAAAGGCTTCTTATTTGATAAAAGAACAAGTTCGTGAATGAAATATATAATCATATGATCATACAATATTTATTATTGCTCTTGAAGATTTTTTAAACATTATATATTCAATTAATGTTGTAAAAGTCTCTCCATATATCTTTTATATATATATATATATTTAAAACTCTCAAATTCAACTACCAATTTTAATACTCTCACTCTAAGAGTTAGAGAGGAGATTCCAATATTAAGTTGTTATTCTTTATTTATTTATTTTAGTATTATACCTTATATTAAATATCAAGTTATCATTGATAGCGAGTCCCATACCATTCAAATTAGTAGATATATTTGACAGACAATTTATCGTGGATTGGAAAAACTATATAACAGATTGGCACCAAAAGATTTTAGCATGCCTAATCATAAAAATCACTTTTTCTTTGGATTTTTTTTTAAATGATTATTCAATTCTTGCACATTTTAAATACTATACAAATTATTTTCTTTTCTTTTTTTTAACAACAAAAGATGTCTTGTCATTAAACTAACATAGAACAAGTCGAGAAATGCTACAACCAGAAAAAGATTTCATAAAAATAAACATACAAACTGACATGATTTCATATGATACATTAGATTTACTTTACAATAAAAATAACCTTACAATCTAATGCATCACATCAATTTACATGACTTTGTAGGTTTATTTTTATTGAATCATTTTGTAGCTAAAGATTTTCTCTAATATTATTATTCATACACCGTCACATGTTGCAATAGGAAAAATTGATAGAAGTGCCTAACTTATTTTTGTCATATATTGTCAAATGGGTCATCTTAAACAATGTTGTTGGAAACATTAATTTCCATGCAAGCCAATATAGGGAATGGCAATTCGTGTTTACGTGTCAATGACTATTAGATTATATGAGTCAATCCAAATCAAATATTTTTAATCATTTAATTAAATAGGTCAAGTTATAAATTTTAGACTCGACCCATTTAAATAATAAATGACACAACACTACACAATCCATTAATTAACTTGTTTAGCAATTAAATTTTAGTAGATTAACTTAAATACGATCCATTTAACTCATTTATAGGGTATCATATATTGTCACCCTACTTGTCCTCCTCGTCCAATTTCTCCACCCCAATTTTATCAACTCGTAGCTTTTTGCTCATAAAGAAAAGCACAAAGATATATTTTTATGTTGCGTATAATGCTTTATCACTATAGGCTTAATGCAAGGAAGTTGTAATTACTATTTTGAGGGTTTTTCCTTTCAGCTTGTGCCCAAAAATTAGAGGAAAAGATATACCACCAGAGCAGGACAACTCTTTTTGAGTTGGCGTCGCAATTGTTCCCCCCCCCCCCCCGATAAACAAAGTTACCGGATAATATTTCTCAGAAAACTAGCAAAATATTTCTGTGAGATAACAGAGAGATGGGATGTTTACAAAGTCTGATTGAATCAACCGGTAAAGGAAAAAAAAGGAATACTCAAGATTGAATCAAGAACAGAGAAATATCAGATTAAATATAAAATTTCTCACTGTACAGAGCACTCAAAATCTCTCTCGCTCGACCCATTAAAAGGAATACTCTTTTGCTTTCCCTAATCCTCATAGAAAGACTGGGTTGTGTTTCGATCTACTGAGAGAACTCATGAGCAACAGCACATCGCCGACGCCTATTGAGAGAGATGATGGAAGCAAAAGAGTGAGCCAATCCCACCACTATGCCAACCTTAACTCGACCCCTCTTGGGAATCGGACGCCGAGAAAACCTCGGAGAGAAGTTTCCACCGTTGATCATAGGAACCCTCCTAGCTCCTGCCATCTAATAGTTCTTCTTTCTGTCGGAATCTTTCTGAGATGAAAACGTAGGAGGAGAAGAGCAGAGGTTGTTTACAGCAGATGTGGGTGAACAAGATAGCCACCGTTGGTTTTATAGGCCTGGATCGGTGTATTAAAAATTGAAATGCCCATCATGTACTGAGCTATATAATAATATTAATAATCGAAAGGGCTGCTGTCGCTTGTCTTTGCTGTTTGTTTCAAAATTGACGTTTATTGACCATGTTCATGTTCATGTGCTTAATTATTGAACGACATATTATTATATTATATTGTAATCCGGCACGTTTGTCTATCTGTTGAAGCAATCTAAAAAATCCTTAGATTTTGACCTCTCCTTAATCACTAAAACTTTTTTTTGTCCCTTCCAAATTAGCATTTGATTAATATATCTAAGTTGAGCTGTATTTTTTGAGAAACACCGCGTTATAATTTGTATAAAATTATATGAACAAATCTTGACCACCCATTGTTTATTCGAACTCAACATTTTTTTATATATATACTTCTGTCTAGCATTAATTACTGAAGTGGCTGAAGTTGAGCGCAGACATGCTAACAATAAAATAAATTATGGTAGGACTTAGCTTTCCTTATCAATGGGCTCCGATTGTTTAGAGGTTTTCATTAGTTTATGAATTGGCAGTGTGAAAGTGGGCTTTCGGAATTCAAATGATCAACATCATGTTCAGATAATGCATGGGGACAAATTAGTAGGGCCTAAAGTTCTAATTATGTCATATAATATATATTATTATACTTAAGAGTATGAAACATTGTTTCTAAAACTCTAGGTACAATGTACTGCATGCATGCCATCCTTCGACTTTAGGCACTTAAATTTTTTTTAAAAATATATTCCATTATAAAAAGTATATGTAATTAATTTTTTGTATGATATATTTTTTTTACAAAAAATTGTGCAAAAATTACACATCTAGTTTGTATATAATATTATATATATTCTTCTGGTAATATATATTTATATAAAAGATATGCTGACCACTTGTGAGACAATATCCCGACATATATTGTTAGATTGTACAAGTCAATATACAGAGCTTGCAGCCTTCAATTTGTCACTCGAAAGTGTCTGAAATCCAAGAAATCATAACAAAACTCGATAAAAATGTATTTTTAGTCAATATACAGAGCTTTCTCTGTCATATTATTTTCAATATTGCTATATACCACCGGCTCTTAACTCCGCCGCAGCCTCACGGCTGATGTGGCAACTCAGGCCATAATATTAAAAAAAAAAATCCATAAACATAATGCGGGAGAGAGGGAGGGAATTATTTTCATCTTGAATAAATCGAGCAGAGCCCAAACCAAAGCAGAGCTGTGGTCTTTGATCCGTTGTGCGATCTTCTCTTGCAGTCTTCGATCCGTTGTGCAGTCTTCTCTTCTGGGTTTTAAGCTTATTCTTTCCTCTACATTTCTGGATAAGAAAACAGCTTGTTGTTAGGTTTTAATTGAGTTTTTCTTTCATCGACATTTTAGCTGGGTTATTGCTCTGGGTTGCTCTTTTCTTTTTTAGTTGTATGGGAAAAATGGCTTTGTTTATTAGCTTTATATAGAGACCATTTACAAGGAAATTTGATATCTTTGCTTGAGATGTGTTTTTTAAGCTTAATTTTAGTTGTAAATGTATCACGTCCGTCGGCGGATGAAAAATAAAAAGAAAAAGAAAGTGGATCCTATCTGTTTGTTCATTTGCTGCTATAAATTTGGTAGTTTAAGATTTGGTTCATGTGTGGTACCGTTTCAAGATGATGATAATGATGACTTGAATGCTGTAGTCATCGACATAGTTGAAGAGGGTCATGAGAATAATAAAGATTTGGCTGGACCTTTCTTTGAGGATAAGAATCAAAGATGAAGAAATGTGAGATGACTCGTTACTCCCAGCTAGGATGTCCTTATAATGAACTTATACCCCACCAATCAATAGGTAGGTGAAAAGTTGATTGATGTTGGACCAACCCACTTCGCCAAGTACTTGAAAACTTTAAACCTATACCATTTTCTTTTTTCCTAAGCACTTTAAATTTAAATTACAGGTCCTACTGGGAGAGTCCTTATAATTATGTAATGTAATGGAAATCTAGTATATTTTGCCTTGTATCAGTATGTGAGGTTGCAATTTTCATGGTTTTATGCTTAACTTGATGAACCTTCTATTGCAAAAATGAAAATCCTTCATGCCAGTTCTATTATATTTCGTTGAACTTTCTATTACAAAAATGAAAGGCTATGAAGTTGAATATATATAATTGTAAATGTTCATTTCGATGAAGTTATGGTTTTGAGTTCTTTTCTGTTCCTAGGCCGGTTTGGCTTTCAAATTGAACACCAGCTCTCTATCCTCTAGTTTTAAAAACCCCCCATGTCCTTTCACTCAGTATTTTAATTTCTTGAATGGCATTATAATTGCTTTTGCATTATAGTTTTTTTTTTCCAGCTATAAAAACCCACCTGCTGAATATCAATTGGGAGTCTTCATAGTTTGTACTAATTTTCAGCATAGAAAATGAGAAAGAACAGCCAGCTACGCAAACATTATCTAGCTCAAATCCCCCATTCGAGGTATGTATGTTATATGATTTAATATATCAATAACATTGGTATTGTTGAGTCGATATTTATTTCTAAAATACATTAATAACTTTATCTAATAACATGTTAGGCCATACCATCAACTAGTCCAAACATCCCAAATTACATGCCTGGTTACTTTGGACTAGTACCTATATGGTCATCGACTTTTCTACCATATATGGTTGACAATCAATATCCAATCAACATACAGGTAGTGATAACTGATCAAGATTTATTCTTAATAAATGGGCTTCTTTGCACTTATAAAAAAAATATAAGTTGGCTTCTTTGCAGGAGTTTAATTGCAGACTTTTTGTATTTATTGTAGAATGTTGGTTACTTATTTCAACATATCATGGAACCTCCGACTCTTATCAGCAATATAAGCTTCTCCACAAGCAGAATAGTTGATTTAGAGGATAATAGACTTGATAGTGGGGAAACTGAAGCACTATGTGGATCTTCTAGAGTTGAAGAATGTACTAAGAATAGACCAAATTGTACGGAACCTGATGATGGCAGTGTCGAGAAATCTCAGAATGTCCAAGTGGATGATAATGATACGATTGAGGAGCCAAAGTCAGGAATAGAGTTTAATTCTCTTAAAGATTTATTAAGATATTATAAGGAATATGATAACAAATGTGGGTTTGGGGTGATGACAAAACAGACTAAGAGGGGAGAAGATGAGTCTGTTAGATATGTCACATTGCTTGTGCCCGCGGTGGGAAGGCCTGGAATAGGACGTTGAATGTTGCCAACCCATGTCCGATAGGAAAGACGGAATATAAGGTAAAGATTAATGCCTTAAAACAAGATGGAGTGCTTCGGTTGACGACAATACATAATATCCATAACCACAGTCTCAGTCCAAAGAAATTCTGCTTCTTCTGATGTAATAGAGAAGTTAGTAATGCCGTAAAAAAGGTCCTAGATACAAATGATTTGGCTGGCATCCGAACGAACAAGAATTATGAATCTCTTATTGTTGGCGCGGGTGGATTCGAGAACCTCCCATTTTTAAAAAATGATTGTTGTAATTATATTGACAAGACAAGACATTTATGCCTTGGCACAGGTGGTGTTGGAGTACTCCGAGAGTACTTTTTACTGATGCAGTGTAAAAATCCTAGGTTTGTTTATATGATGGATATAGATGATGAAGGGAAGTTAAAGAACGTCTTCCAGGTAGACCCCTGTAGTGGAGCACGTACCAATATTTCAGTGATGTGGTCACATTCGACACCACATACCTAATGAATCGATATAGGATGCCATTTGCATAATTTGTTAGTGTAAACCACTATGGGCAGTCAATTCTGTTGGGAGCAGGCTTTATTTCCAATGAGGATATCGAGACATTTGTGTGATTATTCGAGACATGGTTGCAATGCATGGATGGAGTCACTCCGAAGGCTATTATCACTGATTAGGATAGAGCGATGAAAAATGTAATCACAGTTGTTTTCCGAAAAATCTGGCATAGATTTTGTCTTTGGCATATACTAAAGAAAGTCCTCGAGAAGTTTAACTCATATGGTTCCTAAAAAACTAGAATGAAAAATGCATTGATGAAATGTGTATATGACACCCAACGTGTTGATGAGTTTGAGAAATGTTGGGATCAGTTTGCTTACCACGTACAACTTGCATGAGAATGCATAGTTGCAAAGCCTATACGTTGAGTGTGAACATTGGGTACTGGCATTTTTGAATGAGTATTTTTGGGCTGGAATGAGTACAACGCAATGAAGTGAGAGCATGAATGCATTCTTTGACGGTTATGTTCATTCTAGGGCAAACTTGAAGGAGTTTGTAGACCAATTTGATAACGCGTTGAAAAAAAAAATTGAGAATGAAAATCTCACGGACTTCCAATTATTTAATGTCATAATTCCTTGCATATTTAGATCTTCGATTGAAAAGAGGTTCCAAGAGTTGTACACGAATGATAAATTCAAGGAAATTCAGCAGCAAGTCAACGTCATCATTGACTTAAATTCAAAGTTACATAAAAGTGATGGTGCAGTAAAGACATATATGGTAGAGGATGAAGTTTGTTTGGAAGAGTTCACTAAGCTGGTTACACATTTTGTGGACTTTAGTGTGGAAGATGCAATTGCAAAGTGCTCTTGTGGATTATTTGCAATGAGGTGGATATTGTGTCGGCACATTTTGGCCGTATTTAGGTGTAACGATATTAAATTTTTTCCAGAAATGTATATTTTATATTGATGGAGGAAGGATATTAAAAGGCGATACACATTAATCCACAGTAGCTATGATGCAGAGGAACAACAGGCAGATTCTAATAGATATTCAACTCTTTTAAATATATGTTATCAAATGATTAAGTTATATGCAATGATTGATTTGTATTGTGCCAATTAAGAACTCCCATCGATGACTCAAATTGATTCCAATGTTGATAGTACGGCAGAGGACACTACGATCGGTAGTTCTGGGGAAGTACACAGTCCACGTGTTGTGAGAGGCAATAGCAAACCTCCGTCTCTGAGGAGAGCATCCAGGATGGAGATAGACATGCAGAAAGCTAATGCAAAGATGAAGAAAACACCAGAAAGGAGAAGCGTAAAGAGGTGCAAATATTTTAATATCCTCTTTTTGTTTATATTTTAATGACAAAGAAATGATTTAATGTATTTTTGGTTGTTAAATAATTATTAGTGAGATGGAAGAGATACCCAAGTCATGGATAGAGGAGATACACCTGTCATGGAAGTATAAAGGAATTTATTTGGCCCTTCTGAAATGTATCTCTCTAATGTTGGACACATGCAGGTATATTAATAAGTTTATATTTATTACTAATTTTCATTATTTGGCTATATATTTATGTTTGATTTCCAGCAGGCTGTTCCAGAAAGAGAAAACGTGGCTACAGACATTACTGGAACCTATCCCAGAGAAGTAGTGATGCAAAGTCAAGAAAGCGTAAGTGGTTCATAACTTTTTTTTCGAGTTTAATACTAATATCTATTAGCTGAATAATATATTTGTTGTTTATTATTTACAGATGCAATTTGGATTAGATGGATCACAACCGTTGCAATGATGGGCTCCCTGTTAAACTTTTTTATGTATTGAATGTATTGCGCATGTTCTTTTGTTTATTGAATGTATTTGAGGGAGGGACTTTGTTGTGAAGTTGGATTGGATAAATTTGTTGTGGATGGGACATATTTTGTGTATTTAAGGGACTTGCTGTGAAGTTGGAATGGGAACAATTTGTTATGGATTGAATATATTTGGTGTATTTGAGGGACTTCATTGTAATGATTGAGTTGGATAAATTTGTTGTGGATTGAATATATTTTATGTATTTGAGGGACTTTGTTGTGAAGTTGGATTGGAAAAATTTGTGATAGGAATGAATATATTTTTTTGGATTTGAGCGACTGAATGGTTGTGAATTTGATTGGATAAATATTTGTGACAGGATTGGATTGGAAAGATTTTGTTGTGGATTGAATACACTTTGTGTATTTGAGGGACTTTGTTGTGGATTGGATTGGTTATATTTGTTGTGGATTGAATACATCTTTGTGTATTTGAGGGACTTTGTTGTGGATTGGATTGGTTATATTTGTTGTGGATTGTAGAGGTGCATACAACAGAAGCATAAGGTATCTAATAACTGTCCCCTCTAAAACATGCTTCAAACACAAGTTCCCTCTGGGGCTTGTGTTGTTTATACGTGTTTTTTTACTTCTTGGTATTAAGGATTGGAAGAATAGAAAGAGAGCAACTATTGAAGCCAAATTTAAGAGTACTTGGTGAATTTCTTGGCTGAGTGTAGTTAGAAATGGTGCCTTGGCTGAGTACTAATTTTCTCCAGCTTTCTCACCAGTACTGAAACCTGTTCAAAATGCTATTATTGTTGCTCTCATGACTTGTTTTCCCCAATATCATTCTTCTTCCATTCTACCTCACTGAAACAAATAGTTAACCTTAAAGGCCCAATAATAGCACACTAAAAAAAATTGTTTGCTAATTTGAACGGACATATGCATTATACAATGATATAATTGCTACAAATCAGAGGATGAACCATGCAAATCACAGGCAAATCAAACTTCCTGGATTCCTATTACAATATTCTTGTAGAAAATAAAAAAAAAAAATTGTGTTTTATCAGTCCAATTCCACAAAATAACTTTGCACAACCACAAAATAAATCTAAATTGCTCGATGGCTAATACAAATGTACAAGTCCAATACCTAAACATAGAACTACTAACCACAGTCTCAAATAACTTACATAACACTAGGTAAAGTACATGTACAAATACAAAACAGAAATAAATCCGAAGTAGCGTGCCTAAATGCCTTATCTTAGCTTCTTGTGCATTAATCTCCAACTCCTTTTGCACAATCTCGTCGCTTTTATTGGATAGTACCATATGCACCTTCTCAAGGCAATGCACTATCTTACTCAACTCAATCTCCCTCTTTTCGAGAAACTTGAGTATCTTCTCGACCTCGTTCTCTTTCTTTAACAGTTCATTCATTCTTTCTTGAACTTGTAACTCAGTCACTTCATTACTATCCAATCACTTGAAAAACTTACAGTATGGTAAGCCCTGCTCATTTCATGCATATATTATAAATGTATTGTACGTCATATTAAATGATTATATATATAAAATATTTTAGGCAACAAATAATGTAGTTACCTGGATATTGTACTTTGAACACTCTAAGAAGGGTCGTCTAGGATTTTTTGCAATAGTTGACTATTTCAATGTGGTTTCGAGCTCGCAGAAGCACAATGGTTTTCCCAAAATACGTTGGGGAAAAGATGAAGAAGATATTGATGAAGATGATGATGACATTCTAAGATAAATCTCCATAAAGCAATTGAATAACAGTTGAATAATGATGGAATAAAATTGAATAGCAGCAAGTTTTAATTAAGTACTTTAACTGCCCCTGCCCTAACAGGAAAATATCATGTAACATGCAAGGTGTCTACTGAAAAAGTTGAAATATATTTTAAACAATGCAGTACATATATTTTCCAAATATTTAATCTAACAGTAATGATGATAAATTGATACATTTAAAAGAGTAATTCTTATTGCAGTCCACGAGCTTGGAATGCTTTGCAGGCATAAATGAAACGCCATTGTTTCATTTATTGATGAAACGGAGCGTTTCACAAGACGTAGCAGAACCAAGGAAGTCATGAGAAACAGGGAAAGCATAGATCAAGCTCAAGAATAATGGGGAATTGTGAATTTTAAGGGAGAGTTGGTTGTGTCTATGGGTATAATTAATGGCGATTTTGCAATTCAAAACTATTTAATATGACACTAATTTTTGTGGATCTCCTGAAGTGGTAAAGGTTCTTTTTCAATCTCCTTTCATAAAGGCCTATAGAGCAAAAGAGAGAGCTATAAGGGAAATAGCAACAAATGGGGACAAGACTGATATCCCCTCAAGTTTGTGTCCCTGCAATTCAATAATTTAAGAAATAACAACAAGTGGGGACAATTATAATCTGGTTGATAACTAGAAGAATGTCCATTTTATTATATTTGTATAACCTTTCTCTATCTTTTGGTTAAAAAATAAAAGAAAATTTGAAAAAAAAGTACATACCCAATTTTAGTCCAATCTACAATTTTAGACGCAAAAGGCACGAATTATATTTTTTAATTGAGTCTACCAAACACAATCAGCTCTCAACAGTATTTAAATAAGGAATAGAATTCATGTGTAACTATATACATTATCAGAAGATTAGATATAGTAAACAAATAAAGAAATCACTGATGGCTTTAGATAAAGAGTTATAAAACAACGATGAGACTATTTTACAATGGAATATCCTAAAAAGTATATGCATTATGCAAATGGCATGACCAGAAGACACTTTTATCTTGTAGCCTATTGTTCATTGGAATATCAGTGGGCTCTCCATGTTTCTTACAAAGACCAAAACATCCAATAATGGTTGAACTTTTACATTCAATATCTTATCATGATCACCACCACCTCTACCATTGTAAATCATTTAGCTCAAGCTCAGTTGGGTTGATCAAGCCCTCAAAAACCCCAATTTAATGGCCAAAATGATCATGAATAAGGCCGAAAATAGAAATCTGCATGAAGAAAATGAAAAAGGAAATGTTGGGTATGGTACTGCTGTTTATTACATCCCAAGGGAAGATTTTAACAACTTTGGTGGGGGCAGTAGCAATGGTGGTGTGAATTAATGGAAGTACTAGGTAAAAATTTGTAGTAGTCTTTAAATATTTGGCAGATGCATTACAAGTTATATTCACATTATATACATATCTACATATATACATACGTACAAATGTAAGGTACAAAGATGAATAAAAAAGCAAAAAATTCAAATTGCAAAATATATAAATAAACCGAATCAAAATCAAACAAAATCTCCAAATCAAGTAATCAACACTTACAATCACAAGCACAAATTTGATTCATAAAACTAAAAGCAACAATCCAAAAAAAACCTGGGGGGTTATCAAGCAAAGAGAAGTGACTGCCGGGTTCGTGTCCCGTCGCGGCCTTAGGGGTGAAGATGATGAGGATGGAGGTTTGGGAGAGAGGGAGGACGACGGGGATGGAGCTTTGCAAGGTCGTGGAGAAGAGAGAACGGTTTTCGGGTTGGTGGATCCAAAGAACAGGGTTCGTGTGGGTTTGCGACCTCAAGGGTGAAGACAACGAGTAGATTAGGGTTAGCGTTCGTGAGGGTTCGCAGGGTCATGGAGAAGGGAGAACGGCTATTAGGGTTAGGGTTAGGGATGAGAGAAGATAGAGATGAGAGAAAACAAACGGGTGCGGAAGAAGAGGAAGATTGAATGCTGGCTATTAGGGTTAGGGTTCGTGCGTGGGATGAGAGGGATGAGAGAAGACAGAAATGAGAGAAAACAGAGGGATGTAGGGGAAGAGGAAAATTGAATGCGAGGGATGAGCGAAAGAAATAAAACAAAATTGTTTAGTAATTATGCCACGTAGGCGTCGAGGCCGCAACGAGGATACAAGGCGGTTGCGTTTAGAATTTTCCTATTATTTTTCATTCGGTTGACGCAATAATATCTAATAATTATTAAACTTTTTTTTATCAATTTTAATAACAAAATTGAAAGATTATTACATACTGATTGTTATATCTTGTTTTGACGAGCATATGTGATGGGAACCAAGATGGGCCTAGTCGTAAAGATCTTTTGCAAGTTTCAGATGAGCCAATTACAAGATCAAGAGCCAAGAAGATCAAGAAAGCAATGCAAGGATTTGTGCAATCCACTTGGAAAGAGTCTAGCAAGAGCCGAATATTCAAGATGGACTTGAGAGAAGGAGATTTAGTGATCATCCACATGATACAAGCTATGGAAGAGTGCAACGTAAATCAGGGCCTATTATTATGCTTATGTGATTGAAGGCCTTGGACTTGTTTAATTAATTAATTGGATTTATTTTATTTGTTATAGGAATTAGTCTAGAATAATTGGGCTTGAATATGTTTGGCTCACATATGTTTTATTTTATGAACTAGGTTTTTGGGAAGGCCTTGTATTTTGGCCAATGGCTTATTTGTAAAGTTACATTTTAGGAACTAGGATTTTGAAGAGAGGTACTATAGCGATTACTGTAGCCGCGGTACTGTTCACGCGGCACTATTCATCCAGGGCTATTTTTGGAAGAAAGGGGGTTTATTTTGGGCTAGGGCTTCATTTAGGTTTAGCTTTACAAACACTTTGTAGCCTCATTTTAATTAGTTTATGAAATTTGATGATTTATTCATTGTGAGTTGAGTTTATCTCCTCTTGTTCTTGAATGAACTTTTGAACTTATCAAAGGTAAATCACAACCTTTGTGGCATTCCTCCTAGTAATCTGGGTTCTTGAGACGGGTTCTTCAATGGGTCTAGATTTTAATATAATCTAGGTTCTTGAAACGAGTTCTCATCGGGTCTAGATTATCCATCCATTGACTTGAGTTTAGTTTTCTTGGGTGAGTTTTCAATTTGATTGTGGGTTCAATGGATTCCATTCCCGCGGGTTTATATCATTTGGTATTCAGAACTCGGTTTCCAATAAGGTCTGATTCTATCTTTTATTTATTGCATCTTTAATTCTAGGTCTTCATTGTTCTAGGTTACAAAAAAAAAAAAACGGAAACAAAAAGTATACTGCCGAAATTTTTAGGGTTTTGGGTTTGGTTGAAATTTGTATTACCTAAGGTTTCAAAATTCTAGGATTTTTGCATCTCTAAATTTGTCAATTGCTTGGAGTGTTGTTCCATTGATTACTTCTATTTCATTTTCAATTCTTGTGTGTTTGAATTCAATTGCTTGATTTTCAATTGAATATTACTTTTTGTGATTGAATTAGAGAAAAAGAAAAGAAAAGAAAGGAAGGGAAAAGAAAAGAAAAGAAAAGAAAGCAAAGGAAAAGAAAAGAATATTCGAAAAAAAAAAAAGTTAGCATACTCATAGGTTGCTACATATTTACAACAAAGAGAAAGAAAGATATTTGTTGATTGAGCTTTATCATCAAAGGGGCTGAAAACATCTTTCTAGTGGGTATCTTGTTTTATCATTACTCTTTTCTTCGTATAAATTCCTTGTATCTCGTGTCATTTTATTCATTCCTTGTTTCTTGTTTTTGTGTCTTGGATCTATATTACTGATTGGAATAATACAAGATTGTATTGTCTTGATTTAGTTCAACTAGTTCTTAAAGAATTTGAGCGAGAAAACTATTGAGGTAAAAGGCAAGAGAGTGTGAGACTATTATCAGAAAAAAAAAAAAAAAAAAAAAAAACCAATTAAGTGTGAAACACGAGTGAAGTGCCATTATTCGAGCGTAAACACGTAAGGGAGTGTGTGAAGTTTTCCACTAACATTCTTTTTGTGCAACACATTATGATGTCTCATAGGAGTGACTAATCACCAAAGGGGATGGCAGATAACTCGTCTTTTATGCTGCAAGCCATGCAACAACCGTTTGAGCAGTTGAACTTGGTGTTGGGTGAAATGAGGGATAGGATGGATCAATGAGAAGTCCTAATTAGAAATTTGTATGGTGGGAGAGATAGGAGGCTACGTGAGCCTAGTATTGAGAATGGTTATAAGAATAAAGAGTATGACGAGGATGAGGAAGACCTAACATCTAAAGTTAGATTGGGTAAACATGGAGGAGTTAGGCGTGAAAGAGGACTTAGGGGAAATCCAAGGGGTCGAGATGAAGTAGATAGGAACTTTGGGAGTATCAAAATAAAAATACCATCTTTTTAAGGTAGAACTGACCAAAAGGTTTATCTAGAGTGGGAGAAAAAAATAGAGTTGGTGTTTGATTGTCATAATTACTCTGAGAATAAGAAAGTGAAGTTGGCAGAAATTGGGTTCATTGATTATGCTAGTATTTGGTCGGATCAATTAATGATCAATAGGAGGAGGAATCTTGAAAGGCCTGTAGAAACATGGAGAGAGTTGAAAGCTATCATGAGGCGGAGATTTGTACCTAGCCAATACTTTAGAGACCTCTACCAAAAACTACAAAATCTTACACAGGGGTCTAGGAGTGTAGAGGATTACCATAAAGAGATGGAGGTAGCTATAATTCGAGCTAATGTAGTGGACGATCAGGAGGCCACGATGGCTAGATTTTTTATTGGGTTGAATAGGGAGATTGCCAATGTAGTTGAGTTTCAACATTATGTAGAGGTAGAGGACATGGTGCACATGGCTATGAAGGTTGAGAGGCAGTTAAAGAGAAAGGGTACAGCAAGGTACACTTCAGTTTTTAGCACTACTTGGAAATCAAAGTGGGATAGAAATGATCCAGCTGAAACAAAGAGAAAAACCGAACTACCTAAGAAAAAATATGAGGGTAAGGCTGAAACCTCAAGAAAAAAAGAGAATGAGTTGAAAAACAATTGTGAAGCCGAGAGTTCAAAAAAAGAGGAGAGTGAAAGAAAAAAAGAAAGTGAAAAGGAAAAAGAGAGTGAGAGGAAAAAAGAGAATGAGACCGAAACATCAAAAGAAAGAGAGAGTAAAAAAGAAAATAGAGATGTGGCTGAGAGTCATGAAAAAATAGTTGAGCCACTGGAGGAAAGAGAAAGAGAGATTGTAGAGGAAAACGGAAAAGCAAAAGTGAGATTTTATGCTAAGGCAAGATTTTATACTAACGAATTTAACGACTCTTTGCCTAGTGTTGTTGTTTCTTTGTTGCAGGGATATAGAGTCATGATTCCTAGCGGTGTGTTTAGTGGATTGTCACCTATTAGAGAGATAGGGCTTTACATTGATTTTGTGTCAGGTGCGATAGTCCCTACTCGACCTCTCTTTGAAAAACATGAGTCATTGACCTACTTGAAGGGACAAAGTAAGTTGAATAGAATGCATGCTAAGTGGGAGGACTGTATTTAGACTTTTCCTCATGTAATCAAATACATACAAGGTAAGGAAAATTTTGTGATTGATGCTTTAACAAGAAGGTATGTCCTTATCTTCATTTTAGATGCAAAGTTATTGAGATTTGAATATAATAAGGAATTGCATGCTAATGATAATGACTTTGCTAGTGTGTATGGAGGGTGTGAGAATGCATCGTTTGGTAAGTCCTATAGACTAGATTAGTATTTGTTTAAAGAGAATAAACTTTGTGAGCCTACTAGTCTTATGCGTGAGTTACTTGTGCATGGATTTGGTTTGATGGATCATTTTGGTGTAAAAAAGATTTTAGACATGTTGCATGAACGTTTGTGTGAGTGTCATTTTTCATTTATTGACTTATTGCATGAACGTTTGCGGGAGTATCATTTGCTATTCATTGAGCTTGCATATCATTGGAGTTGTCATTTTGGTGCAAAGAAGACTTTAGACATGTTGCATGAATGTTTGTGGGAGTATCATTTGTCATTCATTAATGTGTTGCATAAAAGTTTGTGGGAGTATTGCCTAACATTCATTGAGTTCACATATAATTGGGGTGGTCATTTTGAAGTAAGGGAAGACTTTAGATGTGTTTTATAAACATTTGAGGGAGTTTTGTTTGCCATTTATTGAGTTTACATATAATTGGAGTGTTCATACTACTGCTAAAGTTTCACATTTTGAAGTTGTTTATGGACTTAATCCATTTACTTCTTTAGAATTAATGCATCTACCTGTTGATGACAGGAGTAGCTTTGATGGATTTTTCCAAATTTTTAAACAAATTAATAATAATGCATATCAAGTGGACCTTTTAGGTAAGTATAATGTTTCTGCTATTTTCAATATTACTAACATTTTTCCTTTTGATGCAGGTGGGGATTTGAAGTCGAATCCTTTTGAAGAGAGGGGAAATGATGGGAACCAAGATGGGTCTAGTCTTAAAGATCTTTTGCAAGTTTCAGATAGACCAATTACAAGATCAAGAGCCAAGAAGATCAAGAAAATAAAAGATTGATACAATCCATTTGGGAAGAGTCTAGCAAGAGCCGAATATTCAAGATGGGCTTGAGAGAATGAGATTTAGTGATCATTCACATGATACAAGCTATGGAAGAGTGCAATATAAATCAGGGCCTATTATTATGCCTATGTGATTGAAGGCTTTGGACTTGTTTAATTAATTAATGGGGCTTATTTTATTTGTTATAGGAATTAGTCTAGAATAATTGGATTTGAATATGTTTGACCCACATATGTCTTATTTTATGAATTAGAGTTTTTGGAAAAACCTTGTATTTTGGCCAATGGCTTATTTGGAAAGTTACATTTTAGGAACTAGGGTTTTGAAGAGAGGTACCGTAGCCGCGGTACTGTTCACGTGGCACCATTCATCCAAAGCTATTTTTGGAAGAAAGTGGGTTTATTTTGGGCTAGGGCTTCATTTAGGTTTAGCTTTACAAACACTTTGTAGCCTCATTTTAATCAGTTTATGAAATTTGATGATTTATTCATTGTGAGTTGAGTTTATCTCCTCTTGTTCTTGAATGAACTTTTAAACTTATCAAAGATAAATCATAACTTTTGTGGCGTTCCTCCTAGTAATCTGGATTCTTGAGACGGGTTCTTCAACGGGTTTAGATTTTAATATAATCTAGGTTCTTGAAACGAGTTCTCATCGGATCTAAATTCTCCATCTATTGACTTGAGTTTGACTTTCTTAGGTGAGTTTTCAATTTAATTGTAGGTTCAAAAGATTCCATTCCCGCGGGTTCATATCAATACGTGACAAATTATATTAAATAAAATGTTAAGCGTAAATATATCAGTATAATATAATTGTGTCAAATAAATTATATAGCTATAGTATTACAATGAATAATAATTTTATTGTAATTATGAGTATCCTACGTGCGCAGAGATAAAAGTAAAATATTTGTTTACAGCACGCTGCATGTTGCATATATTTATCACGAGGGAACCTCATTTGATTTGGTCAGAAAAAGCGTCATATATAGTTAGAGCACTTCAAATTAATATATATATAAATAGAATCTTATGTAAAGTATATAAATATATATATATATATATATATATACCGCATTTTGAATTAACTATTGTTCAAACACACTCACGAATCTGTAAAAAAGATTGGTTTCTTAGCATATTTTGTCACTTTGTATATTTATATTATTTAATAATTTTATGTTACTTTGGAGTCTCGGCTCGTGGTTTTCATAAAGTCATGTTATCATGCACTTCATTAAAAATAAATAAATAAATAAATAAATTAAAGCTTCTAGCTAGTGGGTTTCAACTTTAGTACTTTAGGAAGCCAAACTTGGATCATCTAAATATATATATATATATATATATATATATATATATATATATATATATATATATATATATATATAGTACAATGATCCTATATGTATTTGAGAAGAAACATTTTATTTGCAATATTATGCCCTTTACAAAGTTGATACGTCAGAACTAATTAATTTATTAAAAAAAATTCAAAGCAAAATATCTTAGAAATTAAATTTTATTACGTCGATAATATAAAGATTGTGAATATATAGAGTAAAACTAGTTTATTTTTGGAGGTTTAAAATAAGAGAGGAAGTTCATTGAATCGAGTGTCTTGCTATTGTATCATGTACAAAACTGAATGACGAGGGGACGGAACTATAATTTTATAATGATGATCATGATCATGATATTCTCCACTGGCTACGTACCTAATGACGATATTGTGGGGTTGCAACGAATCTTTTGAGACCCCAGAGATTTCAAAATTCAATGCCAAGCACTATGGAGAATGGAATTAGTTTTCTTATATTGATTTCTGATTGATAAGAGAGATGAAAATCCAAATCTCGACCTGATTGTGAAAGCCATAGACAGCAATATATATCTATCTACCTGCTAAAGCTTAGATTTTAGTGCACTACTTCAATAGTTTTTAACATGTGGAAGCGAAAGAAATTAGCGACATCCACGCACCCATGAAAGCTTATAATTAGGTGCAGTCAACTAATACTGGCAGACAAGTTCTGAATGGGACTCCTAAAGAGTTTAATTTGAAAGCCAACTCCAAGTATTCCAAATGCTTAATTCATGAGTGATCGATTAGAAAATCTAATTAAGCGTTGATATTCAAGTTCAGACAAAACTTTGATAACTGAAAAGTGAGAGATAAATCATTATTAGAAAGCCGACTCCGACTCTGCCTCCTCCCACCATGGCTTCCGGATAGACGATTGTTATGAAAATGATGATAAATAAGTAAAGATAAATACAAACAAATAATCATATGATACAAAATTAACGTAGTTTGATAATTTGCCTACGTCTTCAGAATTGCAGAAGATTTTATTATGCTGAAGAATCACAAAATATATTTTAGAGGGAAATCTTACTGTTTAGAACACGAAATACATCGAGCCACCGCCTAAAGGCTCCTTATTTGATAAAAGAACAAGCTCGTGAATGAAATATATAATCATATGATCATACAATATTTATTATTGCTCTTGAAGATTTTTTAAACATTATATATTCAATAAATGTTGTAAAAGTCTCTCCATATATCTTTTATTTATTTATTTATTTAAAACTCTCAAATTCAACCCCCAATTTTAATCCCTATTTCACAAGATCAATCATGGACTGCAAAAGTGCATGGAGAAACTGGCAAGCAATCCCGATATTAGATGTTTTTATTTCTATTTGTTTCCGCTTAATTTGGGCCAGAATTGCTGGATGAGATTGGATTTGCTGAAAGGAAAAGAAAAAAACGTTGGAGAAAAGAAGGAACTGATGATATCAAGCTGGTCCAGTTTACTTCATTTGGGCTCATGATAGTACCCTAAACCCAAACCTAAAACTCTATTGGGCTTGAAGGCCCTAATTCTATCATACAGTCGCAGATACATGGAGAGGACCAAAGAGAACAAGAATTACGTCTTAAATTTGCTCCAACCTATAATCATAAAATAACAAATCTATTTGCAAATCTAATTTTTTGAAACATCTAACACATAATAAAATATACACATATATATAAAGTGAAAGAACAAATTAAGAAAGATACAGAACTAGATGAGTGAAACTGTTCGGTTAACCATATGAAAATCCAAGCACTCTCTTATTAATTAGACACTGGAAACAGTTTTAGCCACTAAGATTAAAATAAAAAAAATTTAAAAAAATATTATTTTATTGAAAGATTGTGAAGGGTAGTTGTTTTAACTTTTATCATTTCTCATATAATATATTAACATGTCTGATTCCTGAACTCATGCTATGTCATGTGGCCCATATAAATATATTTCATATAATGCACGTGATAATTATGATCATCTGGATGGCAAAAGAAAATCAGAAAATCAGAAAGCAGAGCGTAATATTGATTTGATTAATGATAAACCCTGCAATTAAGCGTCTCTTTTAGAAAGCAGAGCGATCAGCACTTCAAAATGTCAAGCAGTCGAGATCATCAATGGGGGTGATAACATATTTGCCAGAGGTTGGCGCGCAATGCGTGTTAGCTAGTTTAATTTAATATTTTATATTCAGGATATCTATTTATTTTTCACACCCGTTTATAGGACAATAATCTATAGCGAGTTAAAAGTTCAACATAATCCTAGATATAATCATGTATTTTGCAAGCGTCTTATATGTTTTTTTGAAAAAATATAGGGTTCACGATTAAAAAAATTAATTTTTTTATATAAATATCATATTTATTCTTTTTTTTTAAAAGAGTATGCGGCATTTTTACACTCTATAACTTATGTTAGGGACTAAATTGACTAGGTCCGGTCTTTTGAAAACCTATCACTAATAATAAGAGAAGATATAAAACTAAGAGATAAGGCAAGGAATAGATAAATCAAAACAAATTGACTCAAACTCCTAAAAGGAAAAGGCTTTACAAAACAAGTTGGACTCTATCACTTCAAGGAAATAGATTTCTATAAAAGGAAGAAATCTCTACAAATGAAGGACAGACTCCCCAGAGGCTCAAGATAACTTCTTTACGCATAAACTAAATTTCGCAATTGTATTGAGCGATATGTGAGGCCATGAGAGATTGTAAAATCACCAATTATAGTTGATTTTGCTCCCAAACAACCTGTGGTAGTAAACTTTTATGACGAACGATGTAAATCTCTATATCTCTCTTTATTTATTTTTATTTGCTTATTTGCTATTTATTTTATGGATGAACGCGAAGAGCACTGTATCATTGCTCGAATCTCCATCATGAACTGGAGATAATTCTTTCTTTCGTTCTGATCTATTGTGTGAATTTAGACATTAACAATTGACGCCATCTGTGAGATACGACTTTTCATTCTTTCCAGTAATGGTAGGAGAATGATTCTCGCTCACGAGATCTTCTCCAGAAAATATTAGATAAGTTTCTGGACCCTGCACCTGTTATTTTATTTCGGATATTTTATCAGCATATATTAGATATAATATATATTGAATTTGCCTCGCCTCCAAGAGATCAGTGAACGAACAAAAATCATCCAAAGACAGAATATGTTTCAAGAGCACTCAAGGATGAACAATTTCTCCATGCAAAAATTATTCAGCAACAAACGATCTCAGTCAGAGAGTAATTGAATTCAACAACTAAAATACACTGGTTTGTCTCTTTCAAACTTGTTATTATATTTTTACTAACAAATTTAGTTTTAAAAGATTTTCTCAACAAAATTTCTCAAAGGCGCCACAAGAATCCCAGTGGCTACAAGCTCTGGGAATATACATCAATAAAAATCACCCTCGTGATGTGGAACACCGACTATAAAGCCCATCTCAAGCACTGCTCGGGCATATTAATTCTTTATCATCAGAACTGTTCGGTATCACGGGTGTGAAGGAGGGGCCCATCCCAAAAGGGCCTAGGCCCAAAGAGGTCAAGTTACGGAACCCCAAGCCCAAAGATGAAACCCAGGCTTGGGTTGAGAGTTCGGGCCAGAGGACCACTTGCCGAGCTCATAACCGCAAACCAACCCGAGAAGGCCTTTCAGCACCGAGCTTGGATACGCCAAGGAGAGCGTCTCGGAACTCGACAACCTACCGAGCCCTATCGTATGGTACCAAGTAGGATACACTACTGTACGCGGACGGATGGACGTGCCCAATTGTGGTCTCGTCAAACTCAAGGCACGTCGCATTCAATGCATGTGTCAGAAGGCCCGGCACTCAACAACGTGCCCCCAAAGTACGTAGGATGGCTCGACGACAACCTGACACCCAATCCTGGGAGAAAGGTGGCAGCAGGTCTGACCTAGCACTGCCTGACACGCAACGATCTCCCTCGGCCACCTAAGCCATAGACTGACACATTGTTGTAGTAGGGAATGAGTGGTAGCAGGTCTGACTCAGGTACGACCTGACACGCTACGATCTCCCTCGGCAGTAGAGCCCGAATTAGGTATAAATAGCAGCCATCCCTTCCACAGGAAGGCTCTCTTGAAACCCTCTACTATTCTTTCTAATCTTCTAAGCTTTTTTGATCACTAGAGGATTATTCATTGACTTTGACATCAGAGTGACCCCAGACGTCACCGAAGCCTCTTCTTCCTCTTAGTTGCAGGTGGAGTGAGCTTGATTATTGCAGAACTGCTCGGGCTACGAAACACGACATCAACAATGGGCATCATGTGTCCTCATTGTTGCCAAAGCATGGTTGCTAACAAGTATTACCCATGTGTCACCAACCTTCACCACACTCAAGCGAGATGGCCCAGGTTTGCAAACCTCAAATTTGTGATTTGGATTATTTAATCTAACCTGTTTGTTTTTGTTTGTACGATCAAGCTCTAGCTCCTGCCAAAGAGTGCGGTCGCACTTTGTCTCCCACCACAAAAAGTTAAACGGTCGAGGCATCCTCTTGCTACACTCACATCATGAGAGTTATGTGGTCGAGGCATCCTCCCACTATACTCACATCGCCAGAGTTACACGGTTGAGGCAACCTCCTCCTACACTTGGGTCACCAGAGTTATGCATTCGAGGCACCTTCCTGCTACACACCCATCGCTAGAGTTACGCGTTCTAGGTATCCTCCTGCTACAATCGCCAGAGTTATGTGGTCGAGACATCCTCTCACTACACTCTTATCTCCAGAGTTATGCGGTCATGGCATCCTTCTACTACACCCATTGTTAGAATTACGTGGTCGAAGTATACTCTCTCTACACTTTTATCGTCGAGGTTACGCGGTTGAGGCATCATCTCGCTACACTCTTACTGCCAAGGTTACTAGGTCGAGGCATCCTCCCGCTACACACATTGCCAGAGTTATGGGTCGAGGCATCCTCTCGTTACACTGTCATCACCAGAGTTACGCGGTCGAGGCATCCTCCCACAATACTCTCATCCCAGAGTTACACAGTCTAGGCATCATTTTGCTACACTCACATCGCTAGGGTTATGTAGTCGAGGCATCCTCCCACTACACTCTCATAACTAGTGTTACGTGGTTGAGGCACCCTCCCACCAAATGCAAGCCAAGTGTCTCCACTAGCCACAACTGCCGCCAGTAAGTTATTTTCTGGACCAAGCCTCTGAGCTCTACAACCACCTCGTGTAGTTGTTCTTCGGGAACGAGTCGACAGGTTCAACAATTGCCTAAGATGGATCTAGGGGATTGACAGGCTCCCTGACCACTTAAGTGCGAGTTACTACAAACAAACTTTTACATCTACATCAAAACAGAAACATTAAACACCAACAGAAAATCGCGTCACGAGGCAAAATCTAATGAAGCCACCAAAAACAATCACCAAGCACATAAATATGCGCACTTCACCAACCATCACATACAATCATCAATACACCCAATTATCACGCAAATGTTCTTACAAACAAATTTCACAGAAGCCTATCCTCGAAGGTCCTTATTAGAAACTTCATAAATTTTTCTTGAAGACCCCTCCTGAAGGTCTCAATTGCATTGCATAATAGTTTATTTTTGGAGGTTTAGAAAGGGACTCCTAAAGAGTTTAATTTGAAAGCCAACTCCAAGTATTCCAAATGCATGCCTAACTCATGAGTGATCGATTAGAAAATCTAATTAAGCGTTGGTATACAAGTTGAGACAAAACTTTGATAACTTAAAGGGAGAGATAAATCATTATTGAAAAGCCGCCTCTGACTTTGACTCCACCTCTGCCGCCTCCCACCATGGCTTTTAGATAGACGATTGTTATCAAAACGATGATAAACAAATAAAAGTAGATACAAACAAGTAATCATATGATATAAAATTAACGTGATTTGTTAATGTATCGACGTCTACAGAGCTGCATGAGATTTTATTATGCTGAAAAATTATAAAATATATTTTGGAGCCAAATCTTACTTTTTAGAACACGAAATTGACATCGGGCCGAGGCTTCTTATTTGATAAAAGAACAAGTTCGTGAATGAAATATATAATCATATGATCATACAATATTTATTATTGCTCTTGATGATTTTCTAAACATTATATATTCAATAAGTGTTGTAAAAGTCTCTCCATATATCTTTTTTTTATATATATTTAAAACTCTCAAATTCAACTACCAATTTTAATCCCTATTTCACAAGATCAATCATGGCCTGCAAAAGTGCATGGAGAAACTGGCAAGCAATCCCGATATTAGATGTTTTTATTTCTATTTGTTTCCGCTTAATTTGGGCCAGAATTACTGGATGAGATTGGATTTGCTGAGAGGAAAAGAAAATAACGGTGGAGAAAAGAAGGAAATGACGATATCAAGCTGGTCCAGTTTACTTCATTTGGGTTCATGATAGTATCCTAAACCCAAACCTAAAACTCTATTGTGCTTGAAGGCCCTAGTTCTATCATACAGTCGTAGATACATGGAGAGGACCAAAGAGAAAAAGAATTACGTCACATATATATATATATATATATATATATATATATATATATACTAGGTCTTTTTTTTTTTGAATAAGTCATTTCCATTTCATTAGATCAAAGATATACAAGGAGGGAGATCCTCCATCATTACAATATGATCATGATTGGAAAGAGCATCTTTTGCTAACAAGTGGGCCATTTCATTGCCATTTCTCCTAATATGAGAAACCTCCCACTTTGCAAAGTTCTTAAGAAGCTGTTTAGCCTCACTAATATACATACTTGCACTATTGCATCCTTCTTTTTCCTGTTTGAGAGCATTGATGACCTGTAAAGAATCCCCTTCAATAATCACTTGTGTTAAACCAAGCTCCATCCCTAGCTGTACTGTTTTAAGAGCTCCAAATGCCTCTGCTAGTAATGGATCCGGAAATAGATGTTTTCTGGTCCTCATGGTTGCATAGACTTTTCCATTGCTGTCCCTTACTGCCACGCCCACACCAACATATCCTTTAACCTTATCTATTGCACTATCCCAATTCATTTTGAACCAAGATGATGGGAGAGCCTGCCAAGCCTCAGCAGAATAACAAACACTGCTAGACCCCCTGCCATGAAAATGGTTTTCCTCATTCATCAAGTCCAAAGTGCATCTTGCCTCCTTAACAATAGCATTCGGATGAGCAAAAACTCCCTTAAAGATTAGGCTGTTCCTCCTCCACCAAATCTTTCTGGCCACCACAACAAACTCTTGGATGACTTGGCTTTCCATTGTCTGAAATAAGTCTTCAAGGAGTTGCTGCATAGTTAAATGATGGCAATGGAATTTCTGTAACCATTTGGAACATTGGCTCCATACATCTCTCGCTGACTCACATCTCCATATGGCATGGATTGAGTCTTCTTGTTCCAGGTTGCAGATAGAGCAGAGGGGCTGATCAACTACTCTCTTCTTAAAGAGATTTGATTGGGTAGGAAGGGCCTCAAGGCAAGCTCTCCAGAGAAAGACTTTGTCTGCAGGCTGCACTTTCAAATGCCATAATTGCTGCCAAAAACCCTTGAGGGAGGAACTGCTTGAGGCTTGACTTGAGACATGCAAACTTCTCTCAATCTCCTTGTGGTAGGCACTTTTAACTGTGAATTCACCACCCTTCGTACCTGCCCAAACTAGTCTATCTCTGCTGTTGAGGTAACTTATAGGTGTTTTAATAATGGATTCAGCTTCTCTATGATTGAATATCTGTTTCACCAAATCACTTTTCCACTGCTTAGTGACTGGATCAATGAGAGAGGAAACAGTAGCATAAAAATCCACCCCATTGGTATAGCTCTGGGCCTTGCTAGGATTAGGAGATATTATCCATTTATCCTTCCAAATCTGAACTTGATTCCCATTCCCTATCCTCCAATATGATCCTTCCTCTACTAAAGACCTAGCTGATAAGAAGCTTCTCCAAATATAGGATGGTTTCGAGCCCAGTTTAGCTTCTTGGAAAGTGGAGCTTGGATGATACTTTGCTTTTATTACCTGAGCAGCTAGTGAGTCTGGGTGTTGGATCAATCTCCAGCATTGTTTGGCCAGCATAGCCTTGTTGAAGGCTTCCAAGTCCCTAAAGCCCATACCCCCCTCTGATTTTTCCTTTCCCATATTTTTCCAAGAGATCCAATGAATCCTGTGCTCACTGTCTTTCTGCCCCCACCAGAAGTTGTGAATGGCACTGTTAATGTTTTTGAGCAAGGAGTTAGGGAGTTTGAATACAGACATAGTGTAGGTAGGGAGTGCTTGGATGATAGCTTTAATATAAATCTCCTTTCCTGCTTGAGACAGCATTTTAACCCTGTGATTACTGATTTTTGATCTTATGTTGTCCAAGATACCTTTAAATGTACTGGCTTTATTTCTTCCAACCACTGAGGGCAGACCCAAGTATTTTTCATAGGCCATTCCACACCTGACCCCTGCAATGGACAAAATGGATTGCTGTATGTGCCTTGCTGTATTCTTACTGAAAATGATGGAGGTTTTTTCCAAGTTTAGTCTTTGACCCGATGCTGATTCATAAGTTCTCAACAATCCAAAAAGTCTGCCCCATTCCAAACCATTTGCCTTACAAAAGAGGAGAGAGTCATCAGCAAAAAAGAGGTGGGAAATTCTCAATCTGCCTCTAGCAATAGGGACCCCGTGAATCAAACCATTCCCTTCAGCATTACTGATCAGACCACTAAGAGCTTCAGCACAGATTATGAAGAGATAAGGTGAGAGGGGATCACCTTGTCTAATACCTCTAGTTGGGTGAAATGTATCTTGGGGAATACCATTAACGAGAATAGAATAAGATACTGTCTCAATGCACTGCATCACCAACTTTATCCACTGATTACAGAAGCCCAATTTAACTAGCACAGCATTGATGAAGCTCCATTCAAGTCTGTCATAAGCCTTGCTCATATCTAATTTTAGTGCAATATACCCTTCTTTCCCTGTCATTTTTGTCTTCATAGTATGCAAGGCTTCAAAAGCCACTATCACATTATCAGAAATGAGTCTATTAGGAACAAAAGCTGACTGAGATTTTGATATGATAGCAGGCAAGACAGTTTTAAGTCTATTAGCCACTACTTTAGATATGAGCTTGTAAATGACATTGCATAAAGAAATGGGCCTGAACTCTGTAACTTTAGTGGGATTCTTTTTCTTAGGAACCAAGGAGATATAAGTATTATTAATAGCAGTGAGGCTTCCATTTGAGTTCAGTACATCTAGAACAGCATCACTGACCTGTTTGCCAATGAAGGGCCAATGTTTTTGGTAGAAAGCAGCAGGGAAGCCGTCTGGCCAAGGGGAGCTTAGGCCCTCCATTTGAAAGAGAGCCTCTTCAACCTCTTGTTGTGAAAATGGTCTTGTGAGAGTAGCATTCTGTTCTGCTGTTACTCGGGGCTCCATTGAGTTCAAACAGTCTGAAATGTTTTCTGGTGATGAGGTAGTGAAGAGGTCTTTGTAATAGTCTTGGAAGAGGGTACTAATACTCTCTTGGGATTGCACTTCCTGCCCACCCTCACCCACCAGTCTCTTAATCAGGTTTTTTTTCCTTCTGAGAGAGGCACACTGATGGAAAAATTTTGTGTTTCTGTCCCCCTCTCTCAGCCATCTTTGCTTAGCTCTCTGCTTCCATCTAAGGTTATCTTCATCTAATATCCTGTTGATAGCCTTCTGCACCTGCTTGATTTGATCATTTAGGTGACCTTTGTTGACTCTTTGCAGTTCAGTTAGGAGATTCAATTGTTCAGCCATCTGGTTATTAGACTTGCCTCTCACTTGTTTGTTCCACTGCTGAAGATTCTGTTTGCACATATTTAGACCCTCCTTAACAGCAAGCAGTTTGTTCTCAGCCTCAATTGGATTGTGCCATACTTCCTCGACCAACTTGGTGTAGTCCTCTCTTAGATACCAACTTGCTTCTAACCTAAAAGGTTTTTCCTCCCTATTCCTATATGGCTGATTGCCTTTCATAGCAACCAGTAGAGGACAATGATCTGAGTTTAGTGCAGGAAGAACATACACCCTTGAGTGTGGGAATGACTCAGCCCAATAGGAATTACATAAGGCTCTATCAAGCCTTTCTTTGGCAAAAGCTGCTCCAAATCTCCCATTAGTCCATGTGAATTTGTTACCTGTGAATCCCATATCACAAAGCTCACAGTACTCAACAGCAGTTCTGAAGGCCTCTATCTGAGCACTAGGTCTCAAAGCCCCTCCCCATTTCTCTCCATAATTTAGTAACTCATTAAAGTCTCCCACACACAACCACCCTTTGAGGTTATTTGGTTTAATAGCTTGCAATAATTGTCAGCTTTCCTTCCTCTTTGTTGTATCGAGGTTTCCATAAAAACCAGTCAGCAGCCATTCCTTTCCCTCCTCATCCCCCTTCACTAATAATGAAATATGGTGTTGCGTGTAGTTGAACACTTCAGCCTCCATATCTTCTTTCCATAGGAATGCAAGCCCCCCACTCAATCCTTTACAGTCAATAACAAAACTGTTATCATAATTCAAGCATCTTTTAATGTATTCGATTTTATCTCTCTTACACTTTGTTTCCATCAGGAAAACAAAGGATGGGAGCTTTTTAAGCACCATTTGGTGCAAGTCCTGAACTGTCTGGGGGTTCCCAAGCCCCCGACAGTTCCAGCTGAGGCAACTCATTGGACTTGGTGGGGCTGTTCAACAGCCTCCACCATAACATCTTGAGATGAGCCCATATTACCATCCTCCTCTATTTTTATCTTCTTTCTTGTGGTCTGGCCTTCACTAGGCAGAGGTTGGCTTCTATCTCTCTTATTACCCTTAGATAACTCTGAGCTACCTCGCAGGCCCACTACAGAGTCCTCAAACCATATGTCTCGGGCCCTTCTCTTCCAGCTGGCAGTTTTCTTGGCATGATCTAGCACTTTAATTTGTTTGGAGATAAAGTTATCTAGAGATTGAATCTGATCCACTAGATCCTTCGTGTGCTCATTTCCCTTTGGTCTTCTTTTTTCCAAGTTGTGGTCAAACTTGGTCTCTTTGGCAGCAGTGTGGCCATAACTTGATGCTGGCTCCACCACTCCAACCATGTCACATGTCTCCTCCACTGGATCTGACAGTACAGTGGTTGTTTTGTTAGGATTTTCCAGGCTTACCTCCCCTTGTGTAGGCTTTGACTTTATCACTTCCCTTTGGATCCTCTCCTTTCCCGAGTCACCAACTCTTACCTCGGAAGTATCAGTTTCCTCTTCAGTCATCTGACACCCCTTCTTGGTTACTGCTCCTCCTACAGTAAACTCCTCCCTGTCCTCCCCTCCTTCCTTCCATGGTCGATGGTCAGATTGAGCAGCCTGTCCAGCACCTTCACCATATCGCTTGTAATGTAGATCACTTTCCCTGGCTGTAGGAGCTCTTAGCCAGGCTCCATATTGGTTCTGCTCTTTCCCATTACTACCCTTCGAGCACAAAGTATACGAGTGTTTGATGATCCCACATTTGAAGCACAAAGAAGGCAACCTCTCATACTTGAAATACACCCAGGATCTCTTCCCTTCTACTGTAATGAACATACCTCTCAGAAGAGCTTTTGTTAAGTCAAGTTCAACCCTTATTCTCAGGAATTTTCCCCACCCAATACCTCTTTCATCTACGTGGACTTTTAGGACCCTTCCCATACTACTTCCTATCTGGTAGCCAGCCTCTTGGTTCATGCAATCAAAAGGTAGATTGTAAACTTGTATCCAGAATTCCTCCTTGTTAAACTGCACCTCATTGATGGACATGGAGCCACTGAAAGTCTGAATGCATAAAAGCCATCTATCAAAAGACCACGGTCTGCCATTGATTACTTTCTCCATGTCCTTTTTACTATGGAACTCAATGAGAAATTTATTCACACCAACTTCTGTGAATTGTAGCCAGCTTTCACACTTCCAGACTTTTGACATGGTGCTCTTGAATGCTTCCCTGTTGACTGTTTTTTCTGCCACAATCATAACGAATAAGCAGAAGTGTTCCGAGTTCTTTGTGTGCCCTGCTGTTTGGTGTTGTACAGATAAACCTTCCTTTTCCTTATCTGTGAGACACAGTCTTTCCCATTGCTTTGACAATTCCTCTTCCATGGCCAGCCTCTCTCAGACCAGCCCAAGCTAGCCCGAAAGACTCACTCTATCCTAGAGAGAAAACCTCACTTCCACGCGAGGACCGAAAATGATATATATACTAGGTCAAAGCAACGTGCAAAGCACATTTGTCTAGTTAGATCAAATAGTTGTTTTACAAAAATAATATGTTTTTTTACAAAATTTGTAAAAATAGTTGATGGCATATATAGTTTAGAAAATTTTTACAAAATTTTTATAAATGAACTTTAACGAACAAATTAACTACTACGATCAGTACTTTAACAAGATGATTGAGTTTGCATCATCAAGATGATGGTATTTAATGGCGTGTTTTGGGCCAAATAAGATTAATTTCTCCTTTTTCCTATATATTTTGCTAGAGAAATGTATAACCTCGTTGAGGATATTTCATTGTTGTGGTTCTGTTTATAAAATTCTGGTATTAATGATTACTAAATTGTAAAATTTATTTTTTTATTTTAATATACTTTTTTTTTATTAGACCCTTCTTTTTCGGATTAGGCTTGTTTTAGTGTGTTTTATTATTTTTTGTGCCCAGCCCATTCGGATTTGAAGCCAAGTCCATTGCTTGCAACCCAGTCCTCCCTTTCTCTCTAAACGGCATCGTTTGGGCCATAGCCCTTATTTATTTTCCTCCTGCGCGCTGTCCGCTTCTTCTTCTTCTTCTTCTTCTTCTTCAGTTTCACATAGCTATGCCTATCTATCTTAGGGGACCTCTATTCTGGCTTTCCGTTGACTAAAATGCAAAAGTTGAAAAGTCTTTATTTCTTGGTGCTTCCCTTTATATCAGTTTGGGATCAACATTGTCTTTTATTTTCTTTCTCGGGGCTTGGCCGTTCAGTTCCTTCCATCCAAATAACAAATAGGCTGCTAGAAGACCTTAGGCTGAGGAAAGTCAGATATGGATTCCCAAACCCCCATTTTCAGTGGACTTCGATCCTTATTATGGTATGGCTTGACTTCCCTACCGATTACTTTTGATTCCCTTTACTTTCTCTTCTCATTTCCATTTATCTTTACTTTTGCTGGCCTTTCTCCACATGTTGAAAAGCAAGTGTGCAAGTGAACTGTTGTGTAGGGTCAGGAATTAACGGAAAAAATAGGACTTAAATAATTGGCGTCAACTTTAACGGAAAAGAAAAAACCAACGTATATATATATATTCGATTAGCCATCTGAAAATCCGAGAACTCTCTTACTAATTAGACATTGGAAACAGTTTTAGCCACCAATAATTATTAATAAGAATAATGCTTGAGATAATCTTAGAGTGTCATGTGTAGTCCTGACATACCAAGCTAACTATGCGTGTGAATGCGATTTAAATCAAAGAAGACTAAGGGATTGTTTGGAAAATATAACTCATTTCATCTCATCTTAAAATTTATTATAATTTTCTTTCTAAATACCACTTAAATACAAACACTTTTTATTTTTAATTTTTAATTTTTTTATCTAATCATTACAAATTTTCAAACTTTCAAATAAAATACAAAAAATAACTCCAATTTTTCAAATCCCAAAATAAAAATTATATTAAAAAATTATTATAATAATATTTAATTTTATAAAAATTATAATATTTCTTTTTTCAAAATCCAATAAAATCTTAATTCAAATCATTTTACTACTATTTACAAAATAATCATTTCATTTCCCAAATATCTTCTAAAAGAACGAGACACTATCTCCAATCCCAAATGCTAAAAAACATGCCACCTCATTTCAACAAAAGCTGAGGTGTGAGACCACTTGAAATTAAACAGTTCTGATACGTTCAGTCGGTTTTGCGCACCCTTTGTGCAACCCGACTGACGTGGGGAATTTATTTTTTAAAAACATAGAGAAGAAGGCTATTGACTAGCGCAAACCCCTGAGAAGTTTAGCTCCATTTCCCCCCCCCCCCCCGCGCGGGTCCCTGCATTCACTCCCCATTGTTTCCGCATACGCACTCGCCACCGCCACCTAGGTTAGATCCTGGGTTTTTCTCCTCCGCCAGCACTCATGTATCTCTCTCAGATTGTGGGTATTCTTGGGTCAACTGATTCCTCTCTTCTTTGTAAGCATCACCATTTTTCCTTGGTTTATTAGCAACCAAATAGAGCAGGAAATGCTTATTGCTTCATTTGGAAAATTTAGAGCTATACAGACATGGCTTTATTCCTTTATTTGTAATTTTTCTGGAGGACTCTTCGTGCTTGGGAATTTAGATTCTAGGTTGTTTAAATAGACAATCGCGGTGCAACATCTCCATATATTCAACAACAGGATCTTTATTGCTGCACAATTCATTAATAAGATCTTCGGAACCACTTCTGCTGGATAACTGAATTGCATTTTCGACTACATAATAGAAAACATTTTCGGATGGATTTAGTAGCTCAATCCTCTGAGCCACTTGTTGGAGATTGGTGTGGCGCCCCCGAATTTCATGTACGGACCAGCACGGAAATCGAGACACCCGGGATGATGACAACCGGTCACGCATCCCAATGACAAGTGTCAAGTGTGTGCAACAAATAAACAGTGCACAGTTAAAAACACAGCCGAAGGTAATAAAGTTTACTAGTACCAGAATTTTAATTAATACAGAAATCCAAAATATAAATACCTTAAAAACAAAACCAAGTCCCAGAAAATAAAATACAAGTTTGAAATAAAAGCTACAACTCAAGTGATCCCAGATTACTCCTCCGGCGGAGCCAGATCCTCAGGCTCGGCATCTGCATCATCAACAAGGTCTGCAGTACCATTAAATGGTACCGCAGGTAAGTTATAACCTAACCAAGTCCAGAGATATAACCATATCTAAACAACTAACCATGCATACCCATGATGCAAATGAAATAGTGCAACGCACGCCAAAAATCTCATTGGCTCAAAAATCATTTCCAGTAAAACAATTTTCACCATTTTACTAGAAAATGGCACACAAAAATCATTATCCATCATTTTCCCAGAAAATGATACACAAAAACAACTCACGCTATTTTTCCAGAAAACAGCTATTTTTCCATTTATCCAATTAACCATATGCACCATGGTCTCCCCTATGGACCATCCGCACGTCCTGGCTACTTTACGAGCGATGCCCAGTTCCACACCCAGTGCGTTCGTGGCCAGGTCATCCTCTAGCCCCCGCCAGCAGAAGGGCCACGGAGTCGGCACGTCCAACGTCCGATCTCGTTGTCGCCCGGCGACAACCAAGGGGACGTCACTCAGTATCTTACGCTCCCGAGTGACCAGAGGAGCTCCACCGAGATAATGCCCCATCTCGGCTTGGGGTCATGATACACACGCACCCACAAATCCAATTCTCATGAAAACCCAGTTTTCAAAATAATCACATGAACATGAATGCAATACACGAAAACCCAGTTTTCAATTTACAAACATGCCATGTGTGCAAAAATGCAATGAACCAGATCAATCCTCACAACCAATGATCAACTCCCAAAATCACAATACAACCAAAATATCCAATAACCAAAACACATAACCACAACATAACAAATCTCCAACAATAATCAAACCACAAATAATCCAATCTCCAACAATTAACCAGATCACAATAATCACACACAACAAATACTCCGATCAATCCATCCACCCCCGAACTCCTCGGACTCAGTCCGGAACCAACCAGGATACATATATATAAAATATAGCAGTTAATTGTAAAAATATAATTAAATCTCAAAAAATTGTTTAGGAAATACTTACAGCGCTTTAAAAATATTTACGGAGGATCCGAGGCACTGGAAAATACCAAAGCAGCAAATGTCACAGTGTAAAAACACTGTGGCCGAAACACAGTGAAATTGGAATTTCACACGGGTTCAAACGAAGACTTGAAAATGGTAGGGTAGGACCTATGGGAGGTGGGGAATCTAATGGTGGTGGTGGTTGGCCGAGAATAGTGGCGGAAATGAGCAGTTTTAGGCCGGAATATTCGAATCGGGTTTTGGTTTCGTACGACCGGCTCCGGCGACGGATCGAGGCTGGGTTTGGGTGGAAAAGCTTGGTATTGGGCCGGTGATGATGTGGTAGAAATTTGGTGGCCAATGGCAGCCGGACGGCGGCGGAATGGGAAAAAACCCACCGCGGGTTCGATTTGTTCACAGCGGCTAACGGTGGCTCGGGGCGGTCTGAGATTTTATGGGGGAGGTCGCCGGTGGTTGAGGGACCGAACGGTGCCGGCGGTGTCGACCACCGCCGGCCGACGGCGACACTGCGATGGAGGGGCCGAAGCAACGCATGGGTGAGGAGAGAGAGAGGAGGGGCTGTTCGCGCGGGAGAAGAAGAAAGAAGAAAGAAAAAGAAGAAGAAAAAAGAAAAAGAGAAAAAAAAAAAGGGAAGGAAGAAAAAGGAGATCCAACCTTTTTCAACTTGGGTTTTCGAAAGTGATCCACGAAAATAATTTTAAAACCACTAAATAAATAAAATAATCCAAACTCAATGAAATGCTCGATGAAAATAGTAAAAATATTAAAATCCAAAAACAAGCCCATTTAAATAAAATAATAACTATTTTTAAAACAGTTAAAATAAATAAATCAATTTAACTCAAAATTAGCTAAAGTGAAATATTAAACTCTGACAAAAACATCCTTTAAAATAAAGAGGAATTAAATTACAGATTACTATTTAAAATAAATCAAACACAGTGAAATGCTTTAATAAAACAATAATAATTTTAAAACACATAAACAACCCAAATTAAATTAAAGATCAATTTAAATTCACAAAAATAATTAACAATAAGAAAGCCCAATAAAATAATTTTCACAATTTAAAATATTCTAAAACTCCAAAAATAATAATTAATAAAAATAGAAAAGTCTAATAAAATAATAAAATAAAACCTCTAAAATATTAAAACAAGAGAATTACACAATAAATATTTAAAATAAACCTTCTTTAAAAATACACTAAAATCCGGGATGTTACATTGGTCTCGAAGTTTTGTTCATTTTGTTTGTCATCCCTACGCAACTGTGGCTCATTATAGTGTGGTTGGGCCTTAGCCTCCATAGAAGGAAAAAGCTGAGAGGGCTGAATGACAAACCAACAAATATTTGAACCTAAAAGCAATGGTCTAAAACATTTGCTTGTTTGGAGAAGTTTTCCAAAATTTACGAGGTTTATTTTATTGTAGCCAATGCATGAAATACAGGTAGTGCCAAATGGTCTAGCTCGAGAAACCTTATATTCTTACCAGTGTAGCCATCATTCTAACATTCTTTAAACTGGTATTCATATCTTTCAAAAAAGCATCCTGGTGGCAGGGACGAACTTCATGCAGCTAAGGTCATGCTCTCTATATAAACCTTGAATCCCTTCTTGTTCAACAAAGCTAGGGAATGCAATCATGGAGGGGATGGGTTTCTTGAAATTTCCAGAGAATGCTTCATTTAATTTCTTGACATTTCATCCATCCCATTTTCGTCTAACGCACATCTGAAAAAGCTCGCATTTCATAAGACCAAAACGTCCCATCTCATTTTGTGGGACCCATGCCAGTTATACGGGTGCGCAAAAGGGTCGCGCCAAGTCGTTTGCATTAGAGTTTTCCAAAATTAAAAGCTCCACCTTGGATGAGATTTTAAGATTTTAATAATATATAATTGACATCAACTACCTATATAAATATATATTTATATATGAGGAATGATAGTCTTACAACTTAATTATACTTTATTTACAATTTATCAATAAAATAATACTTTTTAAAATTTTAAAATAAAATTTTTTAAAAATATTATTTTATTAAAAGATTGTAGAAAAATTGTAAAGGGCAGTTGTTTTATCATTTTTCATATAACATATTAACATGGATAAAGTCATGCTATGTCATGTGTCAATATAAATATATTTCATATAATGCACATGATAATTATAATTATGATCATCTGGATGGCAAAAGAAAAGTAGAAAATTAGAAAGTAGAGCGTAATGTTGATTTGATTAATGATAAAACCTGCAATTTATTTGTAAAGGAAGCTTTAACTTTAATGTTATGAAAAACTTTATACCAGAGTAGCAATACAATTTGGAATTTCCTCAAGCTCAATAAGTACATCATCTATATCAAAAGCCTTCTTACCTAGACAATGAGCCACCTGGTTGGTAGCCCTCTCAAAGTGATTCACTGCCCATAACTCGAATTTGCTAAAGCTCTTCTTCACATATGATATTATCAAACCAGCTTGACCCCAATGTTCTCATTTTCCATTGATATCGTTGACAACATTAAGTGCATCTCCCTCAAGAATTATATTGCTTCGACCAATATTTGAACCCAGTAAGATAGAATGAAGAGCTGCATATGCCTCTACAAGACGTGGATGAGGAAATATAGATCTATTCATTCTCATTGTGGCTGTGATCTTCCCTTCCTAGTCTCGAATAACTATTCCTATACCAATTATGTATTTATGTTTGTCTATTGTAGCATCTCAGTTAATCTTGAGTAACCAATGGGAGGAGCTTTCCATTGAGCCAAGGGTGCAGACCCAATATTTAGAGGGCATGGAAGCTTGAGCAAGAAGGGAGAGATCCGTCTCGATAATATGTCAATGACGTCTCTCAATGCTACCATTTGAGCATGGGAGTAAGGACATGTTAGACGATGTCCAATACCACAATCTTGTAAAATTTTTCTAAGGGGTCAATATACTCTCCCTTCATCAGTTTGAACAGTATGGGCATTAGTAGAAAATTGGTTACTAATATAACGAATAAAAGCAATAAAAATTGAAGAGACGTCAGACTTGGATTGAAAAGGAAAGAGCCAACTATATTATGTAAAATCATCAACTACAACAAGATAGAATCGGCAACCAGTAGTAGAGAGAACCGTTGCCTGACCCCTAACATCAAGAAATAACAATTGAAATGGTGTCTTGGAGGTGGAGGGAGAAGAAGGATGAGGGAGTGCATGAGATTTAGCATGTAAACAAGTTGTACAAGTAGTTGAACTAGACTTAGAATCTAAGGGAAGTTGAAATTTATTAATGACAAAAGTAGTAACTCTAGGAGAGGGATGGTCGAGTCTCATGTGCTAAATGTGGGAAGATGTTTGTGTGCCAGTTAGTGCTTGAGGTGGCGAAGAAATGGGTGTTGAGGCCAAAATAGTGGAAGGTAGAGCGTATATGCCATCCTTAACAGTGCCCTGAAGTCGAACCTCCCGTATTTGTAAATCCTTCACACAAAAATCAGTGGAGTAAAACTCAAAATACACAGAGTTATCTAAGCAAAATTGCCATACAGACAAGAGATATTTAGACATAGATGGAACATGCAAAAATTGAGTTAGAAGAAAATTACCAGTGGGTGTATTAAGTTGGGTTGAACCAGTGTGTTGGATGGGAATGTTGGAGCCATATCCAATGCTAACCTACTCTGAGCCTTGATAGGATATAGAGTCCAAGTTGAGATTGTTGTAGTCTCCTGTAAAATGATTCGTTGCAGCACTATCTGGAAACCAGTGATTAACCTGAGGTGGAGTTGATGAAGGATGAGTGGTAGTAAGGTGAGCTGATAGAGAAGGAGGAGATGAAACCTGATAGGCATGATCAAACCTATGGCAGCTTGACATAGTGGTATGACCAGGTTTATGACACACTTGGCAAGTGGGTCGGGGGTCAGACCAATTAGAGAAGAGATTGGGAGGACCACACCCACCCCCACGAGGTTGTACGGTCCATGACCTAAGCCAACACATATTCAGAGAGAGAGAGACAGAGAGAGAGAGAGAGAGGAGTTAATTGTAAAAATTATAAGTTGACCCAATAAGTACCACTTGGTGAAATCTGGAAATCTGGGTTCAGGTTATGGTCAATCATGGGGGCTAGCATGGTAGAGGTACCATCCACATGATCATATAACTAGTGTCCTTTAAGAAAAGGAACCATTTGTGCCTTTCACAACAAATAATTTTCAAAGTTTGATATTGACAAAGTGACTGGCTGAGTTGAGAATAGAGGTGTTGATGGTGGGGAGAAAGGGCCGGGAGGGTGGTTTGGAGGAAACAAAGGAGTCCATGGTGATGTGGGGAAGACGATGAGTCTTACTAGCCTCGTGATACCATGTTGAAGTAAATAAAATAGCAGCTACAAATTGTTCGCAAAAATGCCTCAACGGGCTGAATGTATTAATCTGAAGCAAAGCTATTTCACCATTCCCTGCCTTTGGCATTTACACGCATATATAGATGCAACCCATAACAAAATTTTATCCTATACTATTGACACGTGTCTCTAAAGAATATATTTCTGTTACAAGAATATTCTATGATTTATTACTATTTGATGCAGGTGCCTTCTGGATCCTTTTAGAATTTTGTCGTGAGCTTTGTCTTGCAGCTGTGTCGAGTTATTCTTCATCATTTGAGCTGATTTGTATTCCAATAGACAAGCTCTCCTTAACAATGCACACGTGGCCATTTAGATGACACCTTTCAAACTTGTGAGGGGGTAAAATGTCTAGGCCCAAGACTAGGTCCAAGCCACTACTAAGGGATAAGAGGGAGGGTGTCAAGAGATATGGGGGGTCAGGAGTCAGAGAGTGTTAGGAGGCAAGGGGATCAGAAGGCATGGGGGGTCAAGAGTCAGGAGTCAGGGGTTGTCAGGGGAAAAATGGAAAAGGGAGAGGGGGTCAGACACAACCATTGAGGGGCATGCAATATAAAAGGGGATGTCTAGACGACTTCAAAGGGATGAGATCTTCTTCTTCTTCAGTAACCTCCCGAGGAAGACATTGTCTCCAGCAGGAAGAGTTCCAACTTTTTTTGTACAGAGAGAAATGAGAGGCTATAAGAGACTATAAACAAGTATATTATAGTGGATTTTTTCTCCCCAAACGCTCGTGGACGTAGGTAACATGACGAACAATGTAAATCAGTATGTCCCTTACTTTTACTTTCTCTGCACTTGTTTTTCATTCACCACCATGCACGTACGCATCGCTACAGTACAACCGTACTGGAAAACTGCTTGGGGCTCCAAATGACACTAATCAAGGCCCAATCAACCAGTGGGCTAAGAATGAGTCTTTCTCTCCTTCTGGCCTGTTTTGCAATTTTTTCCACATCAACACAACTTATTATTGTTGTTGATGTGGAAAATTTTAGTAAATTCTAACAAAGGGATCGATTTTATTTTGGTTAAAAAATACAAAGAGCAATTTTATTTTGAGATATACTTGCACATTTTTTCTATTTAACTGAACAATATAATTAAAATTTTAATTATATTGAAGGTCGAAGTGGATTCATTAACTTTATTAAAATCATAGGCCGAGGGGACCTTATTACAAAACGTCGTTTGGAGAGTAAGATGAAATGAGAATTTTGTGAATAATAGTAAGACCGGTTGTAAATAGTAGTGAGATAGTTTGAATTGAGTATTTTTTAGATTTTAGAAAATAAAAGAGAAAAAGTTAAATAAAAAATATTATAAAGTTAAAATATTGTTAAAATATAGATTTATAATATTATTTTTGTTTAAAAATTTGCAAAATTTGAATTATTTTTTTATTTTTTGTTTGAAAGTTTTAAAAATTTGTAATAATTAGTTTGAAAAAGTTGTAATAATTAATTTAAAAATATTTGTATTTGAATTATATTTGAGAAAAAAATAGGATGAGATAAGATGATATGAGATCTATTTCCAAACAAGCCTCAGTTGTTTCTTATTCACCATTTTTTTTAAAATAACCTTACTTTTATATTCACTATCAACTGGTACAAAGTTTGTCCTGAATGACAGAGCTAATCATCTCTTCAGGTACACTTTCTATCCACACACGTTCATCATTTACATTGAGTGAATACCTAGCCAGATTATGAGCTACCTTGTTACATTCTATGTATGTTATACTACCCAATCGAGTCTATTTTTCAAAATCACTTTAATGTCTCCTATCATCTGTCCATTGCATTCCCAGTTAGCTTCTCTACCATTCACAGCTTTAACAACTCCCAAAACATCACCCTTAAACTCTACCTTCGCAAAGTTCAATTGTTGGTTTTCTCACCCACTTCTTCGAGCTACAGAGTGAAGCCAACACCTCTCCCTACTCATCTTTAATAACCACTCCCAACCCCATCTTCCCTTCCTTTTCTTTTAAAGCCATGAAACTCCCAATGTATCCCTGTATAGTCACAAGATTGTGTAACAATTCACTTGAACAACTTGGTTAGTTCTCAATCTTGTGGTTATTTAAACAATCAAAATACTTGAAGTAAATAAATAAATTTGCATAAGACAACGATTGGTAACAAAGGAAAACCCTTTGAAGAACTCCTCAAAGATAAAACCTTACGGGGCAGCTAAACTCAGAAAAGACAATTTTATTATTTGAAAATCAAATTACAAATAAGGTCTCAATTACAAAACCTTTGTATTGACTCTCTTACTTGACCAGACAAACGATTCGTTTGTCTTCTACAGCAGTAGCAACCAGAACTTTTGGCGATATTCAAAGATTACATTTTCTCCTGGAACTCCAGTAGTTGAAATCCAATCAACGATCTTCCAAACTTTGGAGCACAATCACACTGAAGGAGAGATGAAAAGTAAGATGAAAATTCTCAAGTGAATTTTCACTCTCAAACACTCAGAATATACTCTCGATAATTTCTGGCTAAAACTCCTTTAAGAGTTAATAAACCGAATGCCTTTAAATATAAAGTGTGGAAAGAGTTCTTGTTGTGGTAGGACTCTGCTGACGGATCAAATCTGTCTCGAGAACTTCTCCTGACAACTTGCTGAAATTTCGCGATAACTCTTCACTGCAGCTTCTGATTTCATTTCAATTTTCTGCTCTTGATAAATACAGATCCTTATGGACTTGATTTACACATAACTGACCTATCTAAAAAAATTCTAAGACTTCTAGATAAACTCAATATTGTTGTAGATAAAGTCAATAATTATTTTACATTCATCCAAAAATACAAATATAATGATAGGATAAACTCTATCATTTATTCACCTAATCCTAATCAACCTTTTGTATTCACATCCCAATTAGCTTTCACTGAACTAACTGAAGGTTTCTTCCATTTGCACCAACTTTCTCTCCGCAACATGCCACCTTGCTCCATTACTGTGTCTTCTTGAGCCATTTGAAATTCTGCCCATTGCCTGAACTTTAGGATCAGGAAACACATTCTAAAAAACAAAATTATTTCTCCTCAACTATATTTTTCTCATTACTATAACCACCAACTCAAGTGCTTCCTTTGACAGCCTCCTAACCATCTTATCACAAACCTCATATAAATCACCTTCACTACTTGCTCACTTCTGCACTGGACTAGCCACCTCAGCTCACACATCTGTAGCACTCACACAGCTCCATATAGCCTAACTAATGGATTCCTCTTCCAATTCACATATAGGACAACAAGTTTTCAATACAATCTTCAGTTTTGTAAGGTTCCTTCTTGTTTGTAAGCTGTCATTTAGAGCCTTCCACATAAACATTTTAACAACACCTGGAACCCTTAACCTCCATAGCACCTTCCACCCTTCATCATCTCTTCTCAAAGTTCCCCCTTAATATTCTTTTCTCTGCTCATATCAAAATGATACAAAATGATATGTACTTTTCACACTAAAAATTTTATTTTTTGTTAAAGCCCAAATCTATTTATCTAGCAAACTTGTTTGACTGATAGGTATTCTACACACCAGATCAACATCTTCTTCATTTAAGTTGGCTTTCACCAATTCTTCTTTCCATATCCTAGCATCAACCTCAATTAGTTCCATCACTTTTGCTGCTGCATTTAACCCTTTTATTGGAGACTGAATACAAAAAGATGAGGATCTAGGAATCCATTTATCTCCCCATATCCATATATTGTGTTCATTTCTCACTTTCCATACCAATCCCTCTCTTAATAAGTCCAAAGAGCTCCATAAACTCCTACATATCAATGAAGGTCTTTGGCCGAGAGTTGCCTTGAGTAAGGCTTCATTTGGTTACTGAACTCAACTGAGTTCAACTAAGTTCAATCTAATTTTACGCTAAGTCTAATATCCAAACATTCAATTATCAAATTATTAAACTCATCCAAACTCAAAACCTTCTTACATATGAGACTCACAACTTTTTTCAACTTAAAACATTTTTATACGTGGGACCTACAATCTCTTTTAATTTCTCATAAAAAGTATTAAATTCATTTTAACATCCAAACACACTTTAAACTCAGTTTAGATGGATCCTACATAATTTTTTTACTACTCAACTCACTACTATTCATAAAAAAACTTAATTCAGTTGAGCTCAATTCAACATCTAAATGCAGACTAAGTTTACATGTCTAAAGACAAGATTATGAAGTGCTCCATATTAAAAGACAAGAAATACTATGCTTATTGAATTTGTCTAACTTTTCTATCAAATTTTATTCTATTTTATGTTTTATTTAATGATTAAAGAAATATTTTTTTAATAAAAATTCTATTTATCAATCACTATTTACCACCTAACATACTATAAAAAGACCCTTAGAGCACTCTCAATGACTTTTATAAAATACAAATTTTTGTATAATATAAAAGAAATTGGTCAAAAACAGCTTCCAATGGGTTTTGTATTTTCTTCTTTATTTTACATTTTGCAATAGTAATTCTCTACATATAGAGAATACTATTCATCCTCTAAAATATTTTTAATTATTTTCTCTCTCATTTGATAGTTGTTTGGTGTTATGAGGTTCATTTGAAATGAATAAAAAAATATTTAAATGATATAGAGAAAAAATAGATAAACAGATGTATGATTTATTGTAAAAGTTAATATATAAAATAGAAAAAATAAGTTTTGGTGATGTATTTTAAAGGATAGGATAAATGAATCATTATGAGTGCTCATATCCTATAAAAAATACCCACATATTTTATAAAAAATGTATAGATATTAGGTGTGAGAGTGAATTATGAATGATGTATAATAAATTTTTTTTAATAAATTTGTAATTTTTTTATTTTACATATTTAAAATGATTTTAAAAATATTTAAAAAAAAAAAACTTTGCACTCTTAGTACTCATTCGTCAGCTCATTTAATTGTAAGACAGACAAGATTGATGGAAGACAGTAGGATAGTGACATCAATGTCGAGACGTTATTCTTTGGAGATTCTTATTAGATTTTACTACGTAATTGTAAGTCTATAATCTTGTATTGGGATCCATTATTGATGTTCTTGCAGCATTAGCATTGAAATCAATAAAGTTTGACTAAAATTTAGGTAAAAAATTTATTTTTATAAATTTAACTTATCATTTCACAACACCATCAAAATATTAAATTTTTATAAATCTATCATTATTTTATTAAAATATTAAATTTGATATTTTTTTTTATTTTAATTTTAATTATAATTTAAATATTTATTTATTATTAAAAAATTTCACATTAATTTTTTAACGTTCATATTATTCAAACAGATAAAATTTTTTCACCCTTTTCTTTTTTTGTAACGGTTATATTTTTTCAATAGTCATATATTTTCAAGTATAGTATATTTTTCCACAGGATTAAATATGTTTAAGAAATAGAAATTAAGAAATGCAGTAGATAAGATTATAGAAATTAAAAAGTAAGAGGAAGTGAGAATTTTTTATATCAAAATAATATTTGGCTAGCAATTGGGGCTCAATAAATTTAGCTAGTAGAATTGATAAAAGTTAAAATTACTGTAATTTTGTTGAGTCCATTACAACCCCTTTTTATGCTTCTTAGTTAAATATTGACTAAATTTTAACTTTATTGAACCTACTACTAATACTCTTATCTCACTTGGTTGCCTAATCAGTGTTAAAACGCTTAATGGCCAAATTATAAAATATGGTTTGTTATTAAAATAAAAAATTAAAATCTTAACCAATAATAAAATAATGGTTTAAAATATAGAAATATATTCTTACTTAAATCATTGGTAACCGCACAGACGGCGAAAGAGTGTGGCTTGTGTGTGGGAAGGGAGAGGGAGAGAGAGGTCTTCATTGATTATGCCTATATATTGTTGGAGGCTGACTGCGGGAGTTCCATATGTCTCGGGAAACGGAAGAGTAATCCACAAGTTCACATCCAACCATGTCGGAAGTGTGCTCTTCTTCCACCACCAGAACTCAGCAAAACACATTTTCTCTGTATCCAAGTTCAATCAGAGTTATTCTTCTTCAATAATAGAGGAGCAGAAAAATCTGGGCGTTGCATCTGCCGAGGCAGAAAAATTTTACAAGGAACTGGATGTTGCTGTCAGAGCTGTACAAATGGCATGTTCTCTTTGCCAGAGAGTGCAAGACAGATTGATTTCCAAAAGCAAAGATCAGGTCCACTCCAAGGATGACAGTTCTCCTGTCACTATTGCAGGTAGTTTTCGCAATTTCTTACCATTTCTTCATAATTTATTTATTTATTTTATCTGAGTTGGACGCCGGTATTGGTTTCATGTGTTTTGGTCGCCATTTGCTGGAGCTTTTGATGGAAATTTTACATTCTTAAAAAAGAGTCCATTTATGCTAGTTGGGTAGTATGTGGTCGCTTGTCTTTCTAAATAGAAGATAAAAAAATGGTTAATTTATATATACTCATGTTGTTCTCTGAGATTGTTATCATATTTGCACCAAAAGGAAGCAAACAAATGAGACACAAATGTTTTATAAATGCAAGAGAACTTTTTTCAAGGAGGGGTAACTTAAATGTTGTGCAGTAATTATGGACTGGGCCCTTAGAAATTCAATATTGCCTGAGATACTGTTTTTGGATAATCACCGAAGACTTCAGTTTTTCCAGAGACACGGTAACTATGAAGCCATATTTGGACTCTTTGTCAGATTGTAATATTCCTTGTAAGTTATGGCTGCTTTCAGACGTGTGTTGAACCTTTTCAGAAATTGAAAAAAAAAAATCTGGTAATAACTTAAGTCAGGTTGGCAAGTATGGTCTTTGAGCCTCATGCAATGAGTGATTAGAGAGTAATGCTAAAGTTGGAGTTCGAATTTGCTCAAAAGGTTAGGGACTTGCAATGAAAATTGATAGAGCAATGCAATGGGTACTTAAAAATTGGTTCGAATCGACTCTTGCACCTACCTACCTAAGACTTTTGGTGTCAATTCTCCAACTATTTGCAACAAATGTGCTTAATGATTTCTTTTTTGATAACGAAATACACACCATCCATAAACGAGCTTTGAACTAATCCCCTATGAATTTCTTTCTCGAGCAATCTCCATTCTTTATTAATTAAGTGATGGCTTTAGACTATTTACACTCCATTGATGGGATATATATGATTGTAGCTCATTCATCATCAAAGTGGTTCAATCTATCAGTTGTGGATGTTAAAACTGGTAACCATACTCGAGAGAGAGAGAGAGAAGGCTTGTTTGGTGTTTTGGAGTTCCAGAGTTGGTTGCAATCTGATTCTTGTGCATTGTTGGATGCATCCTGAGGTGGAGTGGCCTGTTACCATAGAAAGTCATGCCGCATTATCTAACCCTTAGTTGGAACTTGTGCATGTTACTTATATTCTTAGTTAAAAAAGAAGATTCTCCATGTGATGCTTAATACGGTACCCACTTACCTTCTCTTTCGTGGAAAGTGTATGCCTAATTTCCCTCAAATTGCTAGAATTCTTTTTTTTGGCAATCGCTAACTACTTTGAGTGCTTGTTGGAATCAGATTCTTTCTCTATTTCTATTAAAAGTTAGCCAAGTGTTCAAATCTCTATGCTGAAGTTGACCCTTCCAGTACAAGTCTGGAAGTAATTACATTTGGTTGGGCATCCACTGGTTTCCTAATCTTCTCCTGGCCCATTTTATGTGACAATTTTATGATTGGGTTGGTAATTAGTTAATGCACTACAGTTTAAACTTCTAAAGTTGCTGAGGAAAAAGTTAGCAGTGTAGTAGTAGTATAAGCTGATCCTGGTTCATTTTACTTCATCATCATCAACATTGAAATATGCCTAAATTTGACCATAGAAACACGTTTTACGTGAGAGCTATTAATGAGATCATTGAGATGACCAAAATGATTTACTCAATATGAGCCACCAGTTGATCCTCAACCAGTCCTTTCTTCTGTGTTAAATTATTAAATATCAAAATAAGTTTATTGCATTTCAAATTGGCTACTAAGTTTAATCATACTCCACATCCACAGATTGGAGTGTCCAAGCAGCTATCAGCTGGTTACTATCTGAGTCTTTTGGGAGAAAAAATGTGTCCATTGTTGCCGAAGAAGATGTTAAAAAACTCTCCAAGGCTGATGCATCTGGACTTTTAGCAGCTGTAGTGAACACTGTGAATGAATGTCTAGCTGAAGCACCTCGTTTCGGATTTCAAGGTCCAGATATGGCTCTTGGGACCTCAGACGTGCTTGAAGCTATCAGTCATTGCAACTCATCTGGTGGTCCTACTGGAAGATTTTGGACACTTGACCCTGTTGATGGAACCCTGGGGTTTGTGCGTGGGGATCAATATGCTATAGCTCTAGCCCTGATAGAGGATGGAGAAGTTGTGCTTGGAGTTCTTGGGTGTCCGAATTACCCAATGAGAAAGGAATGGCTAAGTTATCATCACCGATATCATAGAATTATAACCAAGTTGACTCCACCAACATCTGATTCTTGGCACCAAGGTTTAGTGACTTATGCTCTGAAGGGCAGTGGCGGGGCTTGGATGCAACCACTGCTTCATGCTAATAAGAAGTTTGTGTGGCCAAACTCTGCAAGGCCAGTTTGCGTTTCTTCCATTGATGATCCAGCATTAGCAACATTTTGTGAACCAGTGGAGAAAGCAAATTCAAGCCACTCCTTCACATCAGGACTAGCTCACGCCATGGGGCTTAGGTGCCTATTCTTTTATTTCATTCTCTTTTAAGAAACTTATGTTTTCTTGTGCTTATAATTGCTTTCGTTTTTTTACATTGTACTCATCTTTCATTAACGCATGCTCCAGTTGAACGGTTGAAAATCTCTAAGCTCGCCCCTGTAAATGTAATTAAAGATGAAAATAGGTCGTAGACCGTAGGGGTACAATGCAGAGCAGAAAGCTCATATTAAACCAGACAGAGGCAGAAAATGATGACAGCGACCCTGCTTTCTTAACTTAAGTAGGTGAGAGAGAATCATCCGTTAACTGGATATAACGAAGATTGAAAATGATTTATGCAAGTCCAGGGCATGTAAGTCCTTTGAAAAGAAAGTGAGACACACCTGAAAAGCCCACTGGGTGCACCTTTTGTTTGTTTAAATGGATTATACAGAGCTTGCATGCTCTGAACTTGTATCGAACATTACTCAAAGAACATAGAGCATAACATTGCACATTTTGGCAGATCGAGAGAGGTCTGATATCATGATTTTTAATGACAGGAAGCAACCACTTCGAGTATACAGTATGGTCAAGTATGCTGCTATAGCTCGTGGGGATGCTGAGATTTTTATGAAGTTTGCAAGGGCTGGCTACAAGGAGAAAATATGGGATCATGCTGCAGGAGTTGTTATCATACAAGAGGCGGGTGGTGTTGTAACAGATGCCGGAGGGCACCCACTTGACTTTTCAAAGGGAATCTACCTAGAATGTCTTGATCGAGGTGTAATTGCATCTGCTGGAGCCAAACTACATGACAAGATCATTAGAGCTGTTGATGCTAGCTGGGACTCCTCTAGTCTTTAAGATTTTGCCATTGAGCATCGATGGGAGAACACAGAAAATACTACATGATTTGACAGGGTCAGGAAAATTTGTAACCTTCATTCTCTTTAAATTCTTCTTTGCTGGTTTTGGAGGGTAAAGAAAGGGTTTCAAGCTTTTGAAATTATAGATTGATAGGTAGTCCCAGAAATCAGTCTGCTCAATAACGACCAATGTTGGTTTTTGTCTGTTTGAAGTCACCGGTAAATAACATTTGAAATAGTCTAATGAAGAAAGTGATCCTATTTTTCTTTGAACGGTATATTGAAAGATGTTTTGTATCTTTCATTTATTTTGATTAAGCAATGACTACTCAGAAAATGATCTATGCTTTTCACAACTATCAAATGCCCCAACTTGAATTCCCTATGACATCCGTACAGCAGATGACACCGGTAATCTTGAGCTGCAAACCCCAAGGGCCCAAGTGGTGAAGGTCTTAGTTTTGAGATATCACCGTATCACTCCCTCATGGTCTAAAGTTCAAAACCTCATGGGTACAAACAATCTTTTGAAGCTACACTTCCTTATGAAAAGTCAGTGATTTAACCAGTTTCGTGTAGAAAAACTTTTGAAGATGCAGTGTATGGGATCAGAGTTTACTCTACAGGAATGGGGGTGGGTCCAAAGGGTTCTGCCTTGGAGAAAAAGTAATCTTTAGCTGCAAGAGCTAAATGTGTATTGAAAATGTTATTCGTCTTGAATTTTGTCATTTCCAGTCACTCCACCAGATGCGTAATATTTTAAGCGTTTTCTATTTAAATCGTTGACACTTAAACATTAGTTAGTATGACTAAGGATGATAAAATGTATTTGTTTCAAAAAGTAAGATATCTCACTAGCAGCTCACCAATAATATTATGATAGTAGCTGGGTCTGGATATGCAAATGCATGTCCCCAGCTGCAAATGCCAACAAAAAAGTGGAAGTTCCTGCTAATCCCCACCAGCAGGTGACAGTTCTCACAAAGCCCACGTAATAGAGAAGGGAAATTTGATACCTAACGCAAAGATACCGTTTGAGCTATTAACATAGAAAAAGATGTGTGCTATTTGCTGCTTCACATGAAAAATGTAATGCTTTTCTGGTTAGAGATTTACCATAGAGCTTATATCTTGAGTATCCTGTTAGTGATGTATATAAGAAACCAGAAAATGAGATATCATCTAAAAAAAATGAAAGATTCTAGTGAAATAATATAACATAGTTTTTTAAGTATTTGTATTGAAAGTCTAAGAGATAAACTCAATCAAGAATGTATCTTGATTGTGGAAAACATTGTTGCAATTGATAATTTACATATGAAATTATATGATGAGAAATATGTCTAAAGTGCACAAATTTGATAAGAACATACCAATGATACAGAAGCCTAAATTATACCCATAGAGAGAGAGAGAAACAAGTCACCCCATATGTATGTTTTAGAGCATGATCTGGTTTACTTCCTGTGAGCTATACCATTCTCTCAAAGTTTATTTATTTATTTATTATTATTATTATTATTTTAATCCATTTAGTTTTAGGCTTTCAGCTTCTATTTTTAATCACTAATACATGGTAAGCATATGTGCATTAGAGTTGTTTTCTATGCCAATGGTTAGCAAGCTAAACATCTTTGATCTTCTCTTTTCAAATTAACCAACGAGAAAGATTGATTTAAAGGGGAACTAAATTAATCTTTCTCTTTTTTTAACTAAATTAATCTAATCATACCATGGAAAAAGGAAAAAGAAATCAGCACTATAATCTAACCATATTATTTAAGATGAAAGCAAAAATCATTTGAATCAAACTATAAAAGATCGTACATAAGAAACCCAGCCAATGGGATAATTACTTTGCCAAAATAGAGAATTTATTCTTTCATTAGTTAGTGCATCCAAAAGCATAAATGACCAACCCTTAGTTTCCAACTTTACAAGTTATCCTCCAAAGAGTTTAACTCGTCAAATCATTCTACTACCAAAGAGGACGCACAAAACCTCTGGCTAGACAAAAAGTTTTGAAACCTGGCCATTTGACCTCGAGCACCAACTTAGAGGCCTCAAGCGTCGCTTGAGCACCTTAGCTCTCTATTTTCACTAAAACAGACCGCCCTAGAGCACTCGCTCGGACGGATCGGATCTTCATTATCACCAAGGTAGGGCCGCTCTCAAGCCTCACTTGGGAGCCTCATGCCCTTGCCACACTCTAGCCAAAAAAAAAGAGAAGAAAAATCCCAACGACGGGATCGAGCCATACTTGAGCTCTTCGAAAATCAAATCCTTACCAGATGTTAGGCTACTTGGCTCAAGTTTGCAATTCTCAAACTCGTAGTTTAGATTACTTACACTAACTAGTTTGGTTTTTGGTAAAAACTTCTCAAAACAGTCGGGCCGCCCTAAAGTCAAACACTCAGGCTCCCTGCAAAACAGGCAACCAAGATTAACATACATGCATGCGACCAGTGTTAGTACTTGTACCTCAACAAAGCGGTTGAACAAACCTCCCGCTACTTCAGCATCACGGTTGAGCAAACCTTTTGCTACCTCGACAATTGCGACTGAGCAAACTTCCTGCACCTGAACGGCTAAGCCTAGCAACATGAAAGCTAACTTTTGGCAATCAAGGCTCATACAAGCCTTAACCTTAACTGCAGCAGAGCAAACCTCTCGCATCTAAATGGCTTTGGTCGAGCAAGCTTGCCGCACTTGAACGGCTAAGCCTAGCAATATGAAGGTCAAGCCTCTCGCAATTTCAAGCAGTCGAGCAATCCTCCCTCAGTCTCAACAAAGTGGTCGAGCAATCTTCTCGCTTCCTCAGCAAGAAAAACTAGCGCACATGCGACCAGAACTAACACCCTCGTGATAACCGCCACCAAGGAGTTACCTTCGAGAATGAGCCTCTGAGCTCCATAGCTGCCTTGTGCGGTTTACTTTCAAGTAGCAAAGACTCGCATAGATGCTCTAAAATAATAATAAAGCTAACAAATGATCATCTTTTTATGCGCGATTTGAATCTATGCGAGAAACTAGCGCCTCAGCAAGAAAAACTAGCGCACATGCGACCAGAACTAACACCCTCGTGATAACCGCCACCAAGGAGTTACCTTCGAGAATGAGCCTCTGAGCTCCATAGCTGCCTTGTGCGGTTTACTTTCAAGTAGCAAAGACTCGCATAGATGCTCTAAAATAATAATAAAGCTAACAAATGATCATATTTTTATGCGCGATTTGAATCTACGTATCAGACTTGGCATTGATGCTTTAAACAATAATAAATTCAAGATATGATCTTTTCAGAGCATGAAATATCCGCAGCCCTCATATTTTATTTTTTTTTAGAGGAAAACATCAAACTTTATTAAAATCAAGTCAAAGACGGAACAAGATTACACAACTCTCAATCACATCCTCAGCTAGCTCAAGAGATTTCTTAACTAGACAGTGAGCAAAACAATTGCCATTTCTTCTTCCAAAGGCCACTTGTCATTGATTTATGCCCTTTAACATTACTCTAGTGTCATGTAAGACCACTCCCACACTATCCCAACGTTCAATCTGTTGATTTAGTCCTTTAACTACTTTTTGGGCATCACCTTCCAGAATCACTGAACTTAGTCCCATATCCTTTGCCATTCTAGTAGCTTGGAGACCCCCTATTGCTTCAGCTAGCAGAGGATTCATAAACCAAGTTTTAGAAAACTTCTTGGTAGGCAAAATGGTACCCTCATGGTCGCGAGCCACCAATCCAATGCCAATTTTATCCTTAGCTGCATTCAGAGCTGCATCCTAGTTGATTTTTATAAAACTTACAAGTGGAGGGAACCACACGGGATGTTTGTCTTGGAACCCCTGGACACTTTTCTTAGAGCCAACCTGTGCTGCCTGAAATTCTTCCAATGAATTAACTGCCTGCTTAGCTACCTAAGTGGGATGCATAAAAGAATCCTCAAATATCAGTTTATTCTTTCTTAACCATATGCCTCGAGCTGTCATAGAGAATACCTCCATCAATTTCTGATCAAATAGAGAGTTCAGCTTCTCAAAAAGTTCCTTCAAACTGCCTGCTCTACCGGATCTTCTATGAAAGACAATAGGCCCTTGGCTCCGTACATCCATGGCTGAGCTGCAGCTCCACAAAGCATGAGTAGTAGACTCCTCTTCCCTACAACAGATAGGACACAAATGAGAATCTACTATATTTTAGTGACTCAAGACATGCTCTCCACAGCAATACTTTAGTGACATTTGGAATCTGAAAATTCCAACAACAAGTCCAATCCTTAATCCTCTGGACTCCAAGGGAAGCCTAACCCTTATCCAATTCCAACAACTCCTTTTGCTTATGATAAACACTCTTCATTGTGAACAAGCCATCCTTTGTCCCTAGCCAAATAAGTTTGTCTCTTTTTTTTTTTTTTTTTTGAAGAAATCAGACTCATTTCATTAATGAACCGAAGTTACAACTGTGACTTAATAATACATGGAAAAACCAGACTATAAGTCAACTACGCATCAGCTCAGGGGCATCCCCGCCACAAACCAGTGACGGACATTGTCTTAACTTCTAAAAAACTCTCCCATAAACAGAGAAAGCGTTCTGTGAACACAGAACTAAACGACCCCCCAACCTCCCTAGAGGAATGAGACGGGGCACTGCTATGGACATCAAATCCAAAGCCCATTTCTAAATTATTACAACTAAAACCAAAACCTACACCTAAATACAAACCAAACAACACCAAAAAAATGACCCCAAGCAATAGTGCGAACCCGGATGTTACGCCTACCGCAAGCATCGGCATCTCGAATCGGCCTGGACGGGCACCCAACTCACGCACGGACCACAAAGCCCGGCCGTACGACCATCAGCGTAGCATCATCCAACACTCTCGAACAGCTCTTGCCACAGAGTACGTCCAATCCAAAGGTCCAACACAACACTCAGGTCAACAAAATAACAATAGAACAGAAAAAATTAACTACAAAGTGCTAAAAACAACCAAACAAAAAAATAAAAAACAAAAAACAAGGATGAACAGTGCACGGAAGTTCGGCATTGGTTCGTGCAGGGCACTGTTTCTCGGGGAGGAAAGCCGACGGTCGATCTTGGAAACCCCGGAGTCAAAGAACCCAGAGAAGCTGAGCGTGGTGGCGGCAGAGGGCTCCCTGGTGGCGCGTGGTGGCCACGCGCGGACGAGATCAGGAAGTTTCGTCCCGCGCGTGCGGGCTACGCGCCTCTCCGTTGGACGCCGGATTTTGAGGTGTTGAAGATCGGCGCCTGGACGTCCTTCCGGTGTGGCGCGTGTGATGAGATGGCGGCTAGAATGACCGGAAACGGCGATCCTCCCTTATGTAACCTGAGAAAACAGAAAAACGAAGAAAAAACACTATGACGAAACAGAATATAAACGCCGGAGACGAAGGGCCGGCGAGGGGAGGAAGGAAACGGCGAGGAAGGAGGAGCCGAGGCTCCCCCTTCCCCCCAACTGGATTCGGACGAGAGGCTGTTTAGAGAGAGAGGGTCTGGTTTAGAGAGAGAGGGGGGGCTGTTAGAAATAAGTTTGTCTCTTACACCTGAAACATTGATAGGGATCTTCTGTACAATGTCAGCAACCTCAGTCCCAAGGACAGAGGCAACCAGACCTCTACTCCACTACTTAGTCTAAAGAGAATTGGATACAATATTTATGTATGAACCACACGTTGTATTATGAATTCATTGTCCTAATATAGGTACAAGGAAAAGCTATAAAAGGAATTTATACAGGAATCAAGCTATACAATCTGCAGTTCACAATTTGTGCTCCTATAATCAAGTGAGTGATTTGTTGTCCTGGAATCCAGCCATAGATAGTGCTATCCTAGAATGGAGCCTGATTATGTGATAGCATTTATACGCCCCCGCAAGAATGGTGTACCATCAGTTACTCCAATCTTGGAACATAGAAGTTGAACATGTGAGCGAGATAACGGCTTAGTTAATAGGTCAGCAAGTTGATCTTGAGTAGGAACATGAGCAACCTTCAGTGCACCACGAGTGACATCATCCCTCACAAAATGAAGATCAATTGCAATGTGTTTCATGCGTGAGTGCATGACGGGATTAAGGCTAAGATGAGCGGCGCCCACATTATCATAGAGTAGCAAAGGTGGTTCTAGAAGTGAGACACCGAGTTCATGCAAGAGAGATTTAACCCATGCAATTTTGGACATAGCAGCAGCAAGGGCACGATATTCTGCTTCTATGGAGGAGCGAGCAACAACCTTCTGTTTTCGGGTTTGCCACGAAATTAAGTTTGAGCTGAGAAAGAGAAGATAAGCTGTGGTTGATGTCCTGTCATCCTGATTTCTAGCCCAGTCAGCGTCTGAAAAACCACGAAGTTGTAGAGGTGATGATTGACGAAGCAGGATGCCATGATGAATGGTGTGCTTCAAGTAGCGAAGTAGTCGCTTAGTGGCCTGCCAGTGAGTGGAACTCGATTTATGCATGAATTGTGCCAATTTATTCACAGCAAAATAGATGTCCGATCGTGTGAATGAGAGGTATTGCAAGGCACCAATTACTTGATGAAATTCTGTGCAATCAACGGGAGGAAAGCCATCCGCAAGGTGCAGTTTGACACTTGTTGAAAGAGGAGTAGACACAGTTTTAGCTCCTTCCATGCGTGTTCGATCAAGAAGATCACAGGCATACTGCTGCTGAGTTAGAAAGAGGCCTTCAGTGGTAGGGATGACTTCAACTCCCAGGAAATGGTGAAGAGGCTGCAGTTCTTTCAAAAAATATTCAACACCAAGATAATGAACAATTTGATGGAGATGATCACTATTATTCCTTGTGAGAATCAAGTCATCAACATAGACTAAAATATGAATTGTGATGCCACCAGAATTATAGATAAACAGGGAACAATCAGAGGCTGAATTGTGGAACCCCAAGTGCAGTAAACTTTGGCGAAGAGCAGTATACCAAGCGCAAGGCGCCTGCTTGAGCCTATAGAGGGATTTGCGGAGTTTGCATACAAATGAGGGGTGAGAAGAGTCCACGAAACCTGCTGGCTACTTCATAAAGACGTCTTCACCAAGAGTCCCATGTAGGAAGGCATTGTTAACGTCAATTTGAAAAAGAGGCCAATTTTGCTGCAACGCTAGGGAGATGACCAACCAGATAGTGGTAGGTTTAACTACCAGACTGAAAGTTTCACCATAATCAAGGCCAGGGCGTTGATGGAAGCATTGGCCACTAATTGAGCCTATACCACACGACACTGCCATCAGGATTGCGCTTGAGCTTGAACACCCATTTATTGCCCACAAGATTCTGAGATGGATGAGATGGAACAAGTGTCCATGTGCCATGTCGAACTAATGCAGTGAACTCATCGGACATTGCCTGTCTCTAGTTGGGATTCTTTATGGCTTGAGGAACACAGGTAAGTTCAATCGAAGGAGAAACAGGATGTTTAGTGACAAGAAAAAGATGCTTGGGCTGATATATGTTGTTCATGGAGTGAGTGGTCATTTGGTGAGTGCACATAGGTGTCATATTTTCTAGCTGTGGAGATTTCTGTGTAGAAGGAGAAATAGATGGAAGAGAGACGCTAACCTCGGGTGACGCAGGCTGATCAGAGTGTGTAGGCTGTGTAGGAGGAAAAGAATTGGGAAGCATCACATCTGGACCATGCTTTGGAATAACAGGAGGAACAGGTGGGACCTCAATGTTGAGACACGGCATGCTTGAGGATGTTGGAGGTGGTGCAGATGGAGATATTTGAAATTGAAAGATTTCTTCAGCAAAAGTGACATGTCTGGAAACGTAGGTGCGGTTAGTTTCTAAGTGAAGGCATAGATAAGCACTTTGGGAATCTGAGTAGCCAATGAAAACGCAAGGGAGGGATTTTGGCTGCAGTTTGTGAGTATTATATGGTTTTAGCCAAGGAAAGCACATACATCCGAACGTGCAAAGCTTGAGATAATTGGGAGGCCGATGAAACAATTTCTCGAGAGGACTTATCAGACCAAGTACGGGTGTGGGAAGTCTATTTATTAAATAAACTGCTGTTTTGAAAGCTTTAGCCCAGTGAGACATTGGCATATTGGCACGATAGAGAAGGGTCATACCGGTCTCAACAATATGTTGATGACACCGTTCAGCAATGTCATTCTGTTAGGGCATATGTGGTGCAGTAGTAAGGTGGCTAATCCCTTGAGAAATGAGAAAAGTTTCAGTTTAACAAATTCCCCACCATTATCAGAGTATAAGGTCTTAATTTTGTGAAAGAATTGTTATTCAAGAAGAGGGACAAGTTGTTGAAAAATACTAGGAACATCATATTTATTATGAATTGGAAACAACCAATAATACTTGGTAAAGTGATCAACAAATAAAAATAATATTTGAAACCACCTATGTCTACAACAAGGGCAGGGCCTCATACATCAGCATACAAGTATTCAAGTGGAGAATGACTTGAGAGAGACGTGTTGGAGAAAGGAAGTTTGTGAGATTTGTTAATATGGCAGGATATGCAGGTGTTGCTAGACTGCTTGGAGGACAAAGGAAGGGACTTGCAACTAAGAGGATGTTGAACAATTTTGAGAGTGGGATGGCCAAGATGATTATGCCACGCATCAAGGGAGACCCGTGTCCCAGCCACTAAGGCCGAAAATGCTTGCTTGTTGGTAGCTAGTGCAGGGAGCGGATAGACACCCTCAATGCAATCACCTCGAAGCAGTTGCGCCCCCGTGATCAAATCCTTCACAAGAAAATAGGAGTCAAAAAATTCAACAGATACTTGATTAGTTTTGGTAAAGCTATAAATGGAAATAAGATTTTTTTGAATCGATGGCACACAAAGAGTATCATCAAGAAGAAATGAACGTATAGGAGAGGTAAGACACATAGAACCAACATGAGTGACAGGCAGACCTGTTCCATCTCCAATAACGACTTCATCCTGTCCATCATATTCAAAATGAATAGTGAGGTTGGAGAGATCGGATGTTATATTGTGGGAGGCAGCGGAATCCATAAGCCATTTCTTCTCTTGACCCGCAGTGGTAGTGCAATTGACAACCGCATCAGCAGAGCGATACTTTGTGCAACGCTTGGCTATATGACCAATTTGATCACAAAGCTAACAGGTTGGTGCAGGACAGTTATTGTGCTGCTAGAATTTTTTGCTGGGATTTCTGCAGTTGTTGGTCTTCTGAGATAAATTACCTTTGCAGTAGGAGGAATTTTCAGTGGCCACCAAGGTGGATGAGGATGTTTCCAGGCGTTTGAGGTAGGCTTCATGACCAATGAGAAGATCATGAAGTTCTTCAAAAGTGAGAGACATCTCCCGAGCTCGAATCGAGCCTACAATGTCGCGGAATTCAGCACCAAGTCCATTGAGAACATGAAGTGTAAGATCATCATTGGTCAGAGGTGTGTCGATGAGAGCAAGTTCATCAGTCGTGGGTTTGATGGCCTGCAAAAATTCAGAGACAACGCGGATGCCACGTTGGCTTAACGTGAGTGATTCCTTCAACTGCATGACCTTGGTCCATGAGCGATTGACAAATAGACGAGCGAGGGTGCTCCAAGCATCTCGGGATGTGTCAGCCATGGCCATAAGAGGCATGACATTTTCAGACACCAACGAAAAAATCGCATTGAGAAGTAATTTGTCCTGGTGGTACCAATGCAGATACGCAGGAGAAATAGGGGCAGCAGCAGTACTTGAGGAGGAAGGAGGGGCAGTCCGAGGTGGAAAAGGTGAAGAACCATCCACAAAACCAAGAAGATCATAACCGATCAGTAGAGAGGTGAACTGAGCACGCCAGGAAGGATAATTCATGGTTGTTAGCTTAAAAGGGAGCTGAGATGCAGTGTTTATAGCAGTAAGAGGTAGGGTGGTCTGATTTGTAGAGTTGGAGATCAGATTAGGACCAGAATTTCTCACAGATGAAGACATTTCAAAGTCCAGAAAAAAAAATTTGCTCGTGAGAGGCTAGGCGGCTCTTGATACCATAAAGAGAATTGGATACAAAATTTCTGTATGAACCACACGTTGTATTATGAATTCAGTGTCCTAATATAGGTACAAGGAAAAGCTATAAAAGGAATATATACAGGAATCAAGCTATACAATCTGTAGTTGACAATTTGTGCTCCTATAATCGAGTGAGTGATTTGCTGTCCTGGAATCCAGCCATAGACAGTGCTATCCTAGAATGGAGCTGAATTATGTGATAGCATTTATATAGTCTCCATATTAATCAACTCAGCAACCCGAGCTTCTTCATGCAACATCTGTACAGGAGATTGGACCTTGTAGATTGAAGGTCGAGGCAGCCACCTGCAGTTCTAGATATTTATGTCCTGACCATTCCCTACTCTCCATAAGGAACCTTTCTCAAGCAACCTCCTAGCAAAACAAAAACTCCTCCATTTAAAAGAAGGTCTAGATCCCACTTTAGCTTGAAAAAAGTATGTCAGAGAAAAATATTTCAGTTTAAGTACCTGTGCTGCCAAGTAATCATGGAATTGAATGAGTCTCCAACCTTGCTTGGCCAGCAAAGCCATGTTAAAACTCTCAAAATCCCTAAAACCCAAGCCTCCTACCCCCTTAGCTTTTCCTATCTATCCCCAAGATACCCAGTGCATCTTCTTTTCATTGTGCATATGGCCCCACCAAATTTGATGCATTATTCTATTTATTTCACTTAGTAATGACTTTGGCAATCTGGAAGGGCTTGAACCACAACTTTCAATGAGATTTTCTTGCCTCTCTAGGAGAGGAACCTTGTTTTCCAGTTGCTTATTCTGTCTCTAATTCTATCCAATATTCCTTTGAAAGCAGCATATCTTGATCTACATATTAAAGTAGGTAAACCAAGGTAACTTTCATAGCAAGAGGTGGATCAAGTTCTAGCAATGCTCATACTATATTCCTTGGTAGCCTTCCTTGTATTTGCACTAAAAAAGATAGAAGTCTTGGACTTGTTAAGTTTCTGGCCTGAAGCAGCTTCATAGAGGATAAGTAATATGTTGATGCCTTGCATTTGCTCTACAAAATAGCAAGATGTCATCTGCAAAGAAAATATGGTTAATACTTAGTTTGCCTCTACAGATAGGAAAACCATGGATTTCTTTGACTGTTTCAGCATGATTCAACAAGTTACTAAGCATCTCAAGAACAAATATAAACAGATAGGCGCGCACGCAAGGGGGGAGAGGATCCCTCTGTCTAATGCCTCTTGAGGGAACAAAACTTGCTTGTGGAGTCCCATTCACTAAGATTGAGTAAGAAACAGAAGATATGCAGCTCATAATCAGGTTTATCCACCTCTCATTGAAGCCCATCTTCTCCATAACCTTCCTAAAAAAAATTCACTCTACCTTATCATATGCCTTACTCATATCCAGCTTGATGGCCATGTAGCCTTGTTGCCATTTTCCTTTAGTAGTCATTGAATGCAAGGCCTCGAAAGCAACAATTACATTGTCTAGAATCATTCTCCCAGAAACAAAAACACTCTGTTAGGGGAAATAATCTGAGGAAGAATATTCTTGAGCCTGTTGGAAAGAACTTTTGAGACAATTTTATAAGGCACATTACATAAAGATATAGGTCTGAAATCCACCACTGTTTGCGGACTTTTCAATTTGGGGATTAGCACAATAAAAGTGTCATTTATGAGCCTGATATCCCCTCCATGATTAAGCACCTCAAGAACAACCTTTGTGACTTCACCTCCCACTACCCCCCAGTGAGTTTGATAGAATACAACTGAGAAACTATCTGGGCCTGGAGAGCCCAGAGGATTCATTTGAAACATTGCATTCTTGACTTCCGCAATTGTGAATAGTCTTGAGAGATTATTGTTCATGTCCTCATTCACTTTAGGTTGTATGTGCTTCAAACAGCCTTCAATTCCATCAGGGTGCACTGTTGAGAAAAGGGTCTGGTAGTGCTAACAAAAAACCTCAGAAATACCTTGCACATCATTAATCAAATTGCCATCATCAAGAAACAATTTCTTAATCTCATTTGTCTTTCTTATTTGAATAGCACACCTGTGGAAATACTTTGAATTCCTATCTCCATCTTTCAGCCATGACTGTTTTGCCCTTTGTTGCCATTTGACATTCTCCTCTTCAAGTAATATGTCAATATCCTTTTGAAGAGCCTTGATTGTAGTTGTATTGGAGCCAGTATTAGAGTTCTGCATTGTGGATAGCTGGTTCTACTTTGACTGAGTATCCTTCCTGTGTTGTCGAAGAGAATTCTTGCTCCACTAAACTAGAGAGATCTTGCACTTGCCAAGATATTTCTGGACTGAGTTCAAGAACAGACCCTACTAAGAAGACTGATTAGACCAACTAGATTGGATAAGACTATTGCATTACTTTTGTAAGTTCCAACTTGCTTCAAACCTGAAGATCCTCTCTCTACCACTTTCCTCATGAGGCAATCTCCTCCCTCCACTTCTCAAAATCATCACAAGTGGATTGTGATTTGAAGTTTGAGCTGCAAGCATACAAATACTATAGTTATCAAACAAATCAGTACAGAGTAGATTGCCAAAAGCTCGATCAAGCTTCTCCTTAGTGAATTGGCCTCTTTCTCTATTATTGCACCACGTAAACTTAGGACCTTCATATCCTAAGTCACTCAAGCAACAAAACTCCACACTAGCTCTAAACATTTCCATTTGCTAGTAAGGTCTATTGGTAACTCTATACTTCTCATGATGATGCAAGATTTCATTGAAATCTCCAAAGCATAACCAAGCCTTATCTGCCTTATGTCTCATCATCCTCAGTAACTTCCAGCTATCACCCCATTTAGCAATTATTGGAGAGCCATAAAAGCCAGATAGCAGCACCTCTTGCATTGAATCTTCATGTTGAAAGCTCATAGAAATGTGATGTTGAGAATAAGACTCAAGCTTCAAATCAAGGTTGTTGTTCCACATAAAGGCAATCCCACTTTTTTCCATTAAGAAAACAAACTTGGGTCACTTAGGTTAGGTTTGGAAGTTTTTTCAAACACAAATCATCTCATCTCATTATTCCAACTTTTTTAAATTTCCATATAAAATATAATAAACAATTCAACTTTTTCAAATCTCAATTCAACTTTTTCAAATCCTAAAATAATAATAATATTAAAAATAATATTTTATTCAATTTTTAACTTTCATCTCAAACTAAAAATTATCATCTCAATATCCAAACCTAATCTTAATCTTCACTAAAAAGTGAAATTCTCTAACTGTACGGGGTTCCCAAGCCCCCTACAGTTCCAACTAAGGCCTATCATTGTTGTTGGTGGAGCTGCATAGCAACCTCCACCAACTTAATATCAAAGTTGTTGTCATCAAGACCTTTGACAAACCTCTTTTTCTTGGCAGGTCTAGCATTATCCACATATGCACTCACTCCCCCTTTCCTTCTTTCCCTTTGTTCAGTTCCCAGTTCCAAAGAGCCATGTTTATGTAACTCCCTTGCCCTTCTTTTCCACATGACCCCTCTCTTTTTAGGCACTTCCTCTTTTACATTTGATAGGTCAGAAACATAATGGTTTGTCTTTTCCTGGACAAGACACTGAATAAGGAGGTGTCACGTTTAGAAACACTTACCAAAACTGGTTTTGAAGGCTCGAGTCCCATATGGAAAGTGATGCCCTCCTCTGCATGTCCCTTAAAATCAAATAACGGAAAATTTGTTTGCATATCACAAGCTGAAAATTCGCCCACTCAAGGTGCTGTTGAGATCTCCCCCTTAAGGAAGTTGCCAAAATTATTACTATCAATGTCCCCTTTTGACTGAATTACTTCATTGTCAACAATAATTGGAAAGTCCTTGATTTGTTCCTGATCATAATTCTTTCCAACTTCAAGCTCATCACAGTTCCCGACAAGAAACCTCAAACTACTGCCACATCTGCTGGTGGTTTGCATCAGTTGCAAATTGAAAAGGTTTCAAATCACTACCATGGAACACACCTCTTTGCAATTGGCAAACTTTTGCTTCAAGAGATAGGATCCCACAATGAAATCAGAAAGACTGTAATCTTTCGTACTTCACAGAAACCTAACACTTTTGGTCCTCCATCTGCACCCATTTTCCACTTAACAATGGTTTGTTCAAGTCCACTGCAACTCTAACCCTCATGCACTTGCCCCATGCCATGCCATTCAAATCAAACTCCACACGGATCAGATGGCCAATCGAAGAAGCAAAATTCCATCCAATGTCTTTTGTCATTACTACCAGAGGCAGACCATGCAACTGAACCCAAAAAGGTTCAAACTGGAACTGCACTGAATTTAACGGGATTGTTTCATCAATCTTTTGAAGGGAGACTAAGTTTTTGTCAAGAAACCAAGGACACCCTCCAAGGACTCTATCTTTATCAGCAAGAAACTGGAACTAGATTAATAATCTGTGATCACCCAGGTCCTTAAACTTTACCCATCCCTCCAACCTCCACACTTGAGACATTGTTACTCAACATGCTTCATTGTAAATCCCCTTCTCTGCCATCACCCCCCTACAATACAAAACTTCCCATGTAAACCACCATCCTTCATGCCAACAGGAGGAACCAAAAAAATTGCGCTTTCTTCCATATACAGTTTATGGTTCTCCCATCTCCTTGCTAAATACTCTTCCTCCATCACCACTCTCTCAGATAAAACATTCTAAAAACTCTCACAAAAAGAGACTTCCACCCTTGCACAGGCAAGGATACTATAACCTTACCCAGTCTCTAGAGAGAAAGAGAAGGACTCCTGTCTCAACCTACTTAAACTCATTTTTTTTGTACATGAGCTAGAGTGCCTTAGGGTTCACAACCCTCATAGTTTAAGCTTTCAATCCTTATCCCTCCATGCATATAATATATGCATATATATATATGATCTTAATTGATAAAGATTTTTAGAATACGGAGATAGAGAGACAGAGAGAGTTTTTCTCCGTGTAAACAAAAGAAGTTTGTTAGGCTCTCAATCTTCAAGTTTTTTCTCACAGTACAGTGCCAATTCTGGACATCTGTCCATTACTTTTGAGGGCTTCTTCGACAACTGCATCCTTGCCACAATCTCATAGTTCAATTTCAAAATCATCGTTTATGGTATGAATCTCTTTCTCATAACAAAGTTAAACTTGTTTATTTGTAATGTATAGATAAATCGATGTGCAATAGATTTAGTTTTTCAAAACTTTAACTTAGAATTTAGGTTGCTGTAGTTGAATCTTCATTTTTTAAAAATTCTCAATAAATTGTGAATGTCCCCGACAAATCACAATACTCACCACTAAAGCATTGGAAACAAATTCAAAAAAGCAATGCTACTGTTAAACTTAATTAATGTTTGTCGTCACCGATCACATAAAAATTATTGTTTTAATGTTCATCTCTATGCCATCATTGCCATGTACGTGGGCTTGAAAGTTATTATTATCATAGCATGACTCTATGCCATCTCTAGAACGTGGGCCTAGGGTTGTAAAATGAACAGGCTACTCGACAAGCAATTCAAGTTCAATTCAATTAAACTCAAAATCGACTTGAATCGTATATTAAATGTATATAATATAATAACCAATCGTTATATATGTATTATTAATTATGTATATAGAATTATAGTGACTTATAGTCATAGACTTTCTTCTACATATACTATAAATTTAATTTACAATATTAATATATCATAATGATATATTTATCTTATTCTTATCAAATATTGAATTGTCATATAAAAAGTTATGCGTGGCTACAGGCTATAGTTATAACTTATTAACTTATAACTTATCACTTATGATTATTAGATTCTATCATTATATATTCAATGAAGTTAAATCGTACTTATAATTCTATCATTCTATAAAGTACTATTAATAACTTATCACTAGTTATTAATCTTATTACTTTATATATGATTAATCAATAATCACTAAACTCTAGTAATATTGTAATCATAAGATCATATAAACTATAGTAATATACATGTTTAGTGTTAATATCTATTATCAATAATTAATAAGCTCATACTACTAGAATACTAGACTAATGTCTATTGAGTATTGTAATTTGTATACTGAATATTCTAGTGACTAGTAGTAGTAGTTTAGTATTTATTGTTACATAATACATATGTATTATAAGTTATAACTACAAGCATAAATAATATGGGCCAATTTTATGCAAATATAAGACTGTAGGGTATCAATATTTAAGTATTAATATTATACTCATTTTGTAGTTAATATACAGTATTAGTATAATAGTATTATTATATTATACTAATTAATATAATATTATATTATATTACGAGTACTAAATTATAATGTTTGATAAAATATAATGTAAGACAATTTTATATAATTAAATACTATAAATAAATATAGTTTTTTTTTTTTTACAACACTACTTTCTAGTTTTAAAAATTATAGTATATAAAAATTAACATGTATTATATAGACTATACTATTTTTTTAAATAGAATAATATTTAAATTAGTATAGACTTATAGTATTTAATTTTGTATTTAAACCTAGCAAATTGGTCTTGTGAGGGCCTGAGGCCATTGGATCAACCTAAGTATATTATAGAAGTCATTGATTTCATTACCCTAGTGTTACAAACTTAAGTCTTTAGACTCTTTACTATCACTTTTGCGTTGTTTCACTTTCACTCTCAAGTCTCGACTTTCAGACTCACACTTCTTTCATTCGGCAGACCCATCAAGGAACCCTAGACTCACTTCGACTCACTCCTTCCCTTCTCTCATTGCACGAAATGATGGAATCAAGGGTTCAATCCTTGATTCTTGAATGCTTGCAACCAGGGATTCTCGAGGGGTCTCGAGTGATACCGACTCCAACTGCGAGAAACCCTAGCAGATGCAGCCGGAGGCCATATTTTTGGGGAGCCGTGGTTGTAATCTCAGCCTCTGAGATCGTAGCCGATCCTCGACAAATGGGTCATTAAATGCATGCATTGAAGACTCTCAACCAACTGAATCCCTGATTCTATGGTTCGTGGTTCTCTAGTTCATCAATTCGTCCATTTATAAGTCAATTACCCTAGTTATTTTCCTGTTTCTAAGCATTTGGTTGGGATTTGGGAACTTGGCAGATTTGATTGATCTTATCTAGTTATAGTTTTATCTGAGTATTTTCGAAGATTCATTCTGGTTCAATCCTAACTCTTTATACATTGTAGTATTGTTACTTGTTACTTGTTACATTGTAGATCTAGATCTAATCATCTAAGTACACTGTACGTCGAACTCTTAAGTAGTTAGTGGTGTGACATTGTTCTGCCATACATCACCAGTCGTTTATGCATGCTTTTGTAGTTTTGTGACTATCCAATGTCCATCATTTTGATTGATAAGTTTATACTTCATTTATTTTTTTATTTTGTAATTGCAGAATATGCCCTGTTAGGGCCTTAGGCTATTAACTTCATCCTATATTGATTTTGCTATTGTTTACAATTTTACAAATACTTGTTTCGAGCTTTATATTTCATATCTGAAAATTGTGAAAAAAACCTTATGAAGAGCTTGGCTAAATAGATTTGTGCTTGAAGCAAAACTTCAAGTCTGTTGTGAGTTCTCTCAGGTTATTTGCTATTTAATGATGCTTTATGTTCTTGTTTGAACTATTTAATGATGCTTTATTGTTCATGTTTTGGCTAATTAATCTGATCCTATGGTGATTTTAGCCTTAATTATTGAAAGATGTTTCATTCAACAAATCTTGGTTGATTAATCTTATCCAATCTGTTTGGTGTTTATATTCTTGCTTCAAGTATTTAAATATGCCCTCATGAACCTGTTTTGGTTAATTATAAATTCTCATATCTGGTTCTTGCTTCAAATATTTAATTACAGAATGTTTAACATGTTTTGGTTGATTAATCTTTTACAATCTATTTTGTATTTATATTCTTACTTCAAGTATTTAAATATGCTTTCTTGAACCTGATCTGGTTGGTTATAAATTATCATATCTGGTTCTTGCTTCAACTATTTAATTATGTCGTCTTTAACATGTCTTGGTTGATTAATCTTTTACGATCTGTTCTGCGTTTATGTTATTGCTTCAAGTATTTAAAAATACTTTCTTGAACCAATTTTGATTGATTATAAATTATCATATCTGGTTCTTACTTCAACTATTTAATTATGTCATCTTTAACATATTTTGGTTGATTAATCTTTTACAACCTTATCCAATATGTTCTGTGTTACATTTTCTTTCTTCAAATGTGAAATAGTGTTGTGTTTATGAAATTGTGTTCTTTCTTTATCCAATATGTTCTGTGTTACATTTTCTTTCTTCAAATGTGAAATGGTGTTGTGTTTATGAAATTGTGTTCTTTCTTTATCCAATATGTTCTGTGTTTATGTTGTTGAGATGGCTTGCTTTTGGAGGTATATTGAGCCACCAAGGCAAGAGTCTACTGAAACTGTTCGAGTCAAAATTGTTTAACTCTAACATCTTTTAGTTGATTATATCAATTGTATCAGCCTTGCCTTTTGGAGGTACATTGAGCCATCAAGATAAGGCTGAATAACAAAATTGTTGGAGTCAAATGTTTTTTACTTTAACATATTTTAATGTATTTGCTTCTGGAGGCACCTTAAGTCATCAAGACAAAGTTGTTTTCATTTTAGTTGATTAATATAACTTGTATGGTCAATGTTTATATGCTTCTTTTATGTATCTAGTTTTGTGTTTAAAAAAAATATTAGACCCTAGCAAATGGATGAACGTATGAATTTGGTTGATTTGGTGGAGGAGTATGAAAATGAAAACTCTATTGGGATTAGCTTAGTAGAGCCCATATCTGATGATGATGGAGACACTACAAATACTGAGACCTCTAATGCTGTCTTTACTGAGGGCCCAACAGAAGTTCAAACGGTAGCCTATGAAAGAAGAAAAGAGAAAGGGACATCTGTTGTATAGAATGATTTTGTCGAAATTGAATGAGATGGGACTAAACAACCTCAATGTAAATGATGTAAAATTTTTTTTCAAGCATCTCGATCAAGTTCTATGACTACACTACCTAGGCACTTGCTAATTTGTTTGCCATACATGGGGTCTAAGAAAAAATAGACATTCTTAGCAGTTGAGTCTAAGGAGAAAGGTGGTGGCTTCATTGTCTCAAACTTTACCTATGATCGTAGTAGGGTCTTAGAGCTTGCCCCTCATATGATATTTTATCATGACTATCCATTTTGTTTAATGGAGCATGTGGTATTTAATAAGATCATGAGTGCAAACACTCCATATTGAAAAAAAAAAAAGTCTCAAGTTGCTGCAAAAAAGGAATACATGATAACTTATGAGACTGAAAAGACAAAGTTAAAGGCTTTACTTAAACATGTTAACAAAATTCATATCACAACTGACATGTGAACTTCTTTTCAAAAACTTTCATATATGGTAGTGACATGTCATTTTATAGATACTAATTGGCATCTTCAGATGCGTATGTTGAACTTTTGTAATGTGACACCTCCACATACTGGGTTTCTTATTGTTGATGCTTTAGAAAAGTGTTTCCAAGGTTAGGGAATTGAGAATAAAATTAGTTCAATTACTGTTGACAATGCAAGTTCTAATAATGTTGTCATTAGGATCTTTAAAGATGATTTTAGAGTGAAGAAAACATTGTCTGTAGGAGGAAAATTCTTTCATGTACGTTGTTGTGTGCATATAACTAATTTACTTGTACAGTATGGACTTGGGGAGATTAGGGAGATCGTTGATTGTGTGAGAGATGGTATAAAATATTTGGTAGTATCAAAGAATAGGCTAAAACAGTTTAATAAAATTGCAAAACAATTGCAATTGCCATCAAAAAAACTGATTTTAGATGTGCCTACAAGATGGAACAACACATATTTAATGTTGGAGGCTACAATTCAGTTCAAAGAAGTTTTTCTTAAATATGGCGATACAGATAGCAGTTTTGAATAGGTTCCAATTGTTGAGGAGTGGGGACAAATTGAAAATGCTTGTCACCTACTTGCTATTTTCAATGAAGTAACCAATATTGTATTCAAAAGTGATTACCCAACAACAAACTTATTTCTTTCTGAAGTATGGAGAATGAAATGCATTTTAGGTAAGAAGAGTAGAAATGAGAATGAATACATAAAATCAATGGTAAGGAAAATGATTGCTAAGTTTGAGAAATATTGGGGGGAGTGTAATCTATTGATGACAATTGCTGCAGTGTTAGACCCTAGATTTAAAATGGTCATGATCTAGTTTTGTTTTCCTTTAATTTATCAAGAGCCGGACTTTTCTAAAAATATTGATCACGTCTCTCAAGTGTTGCATGAGTTATATGATGAGTATGTTCATGAATACAATTTGACTCTTGAGGCACAAATAGAGTAAGAAAATACTCGAATAAACGTATCCAATTGTTCCTCAAGTGCTGGGAGAAGCATGCAGAGTGGCTAGTCATTATTTAAATATTTTGTTAGAAGTGTTGATACTGTGTAACCTAGTAAATCAGAACTGGACAATTATTTAGAGAAGAGTATATATATCTATAAAGAGGGTTCAGATGCAAGTTTCGATACCTTGAAATGGTGGAAAGCAAATAATCTTAAGTTTCAAACTTTGTTCAAATTGGCCCGAGATATATTGATTACACCAATTACCACAATTAGCTCAGAATCAACATTCAGCACAGGAGACAGAGTCATTGATCCTCATTGAGCTTCATTGTCAACTAAAACTGTCTAAATGTTGTTATGTGAGTCTAATTGGGTTAAAGCATTATATGGGCTTAAAAGATCATCAAATAATTCCGTAAGTGTTACATTTATTTTAATTTTAAGTTGCTATTTTACTATTTTATACTTACTATTATTTACAAAACTATTTTGTTCTTGTCAATAGAAGGTTGTTCCATCATAAACTCATATTCTCTTGCCATAGCCATAGGCCCATACAAACTCAGATTCAAGTGAAACTAATATTTCCACATTTTATCATGTTTAATATATAGAGCATTTGGATAGTTTGGTTGTGGTGTGTATTGTCTATATGATTTGCTATCTATATTTGGACAGTTTATTTCGTAATATTTGGACAGTTTGATTGTTCTATCTAATTTTGTTTGGGATGATATGAGTTATGACAGTTCAGGTAATTTTTAAATTCCACCTCCTCACCATCCAGATTTCCTAAATATTTTTAAATGAAAAATTAAATTTTGTATTGCAAACATCCCTTGACAATATTAGTAAGTTAAAAGTACTTGAGTAATGATGCAAGGGAATAAAAATGATATTAATGTTTTTTACTGTATCAGTGTGTGCAGGTTGTCATGGTTATTTTGTTCAAGTTTGGGAACTTGTTGACTTCTGTCATGGTGATTTTAGATTTTTTAGAAGTTTGGTAACTTCCTATCATTATGATTTTGTTGAAGTTTGGTAATTGCAGTTGTCTAGCTGATTTTGTCTGACTGATTTTGTTGAACTTTGGTCACTTGTTGTGAACTTGTTTTGGTAATTGGAATTGTCTGGCTGATTTTGTTAAACTTTGGTAACTTGTTGTGAATTTATTTTGGTATCTGCAATTGTCTGATTGATTTTGTTGAATTTTGGTAACTTGTTGTGAACTTGTTACTGAACTTGTAATTTTTTTGGTAATTGTCTGTGGTATTAATGTATGCTTATTGCATACTACTGCCTGCTGGTTAGAAGATTCGATTGTTCTTGTGGCTGGTAACTGCCTGTTGTATTAGTCTATGCCTAATGCAGTTGGTTGCCTCACGGTTTGTTGTTTGGCTGATATGAGTCATGCTTATTGCCTATTGCATACTCTTTGTTTTGGTAACTTCTTTGTTAACTGCATTTAGTAACTGCAGTTGGTAACTTGTCTGAATCCTTGATGTACATATTTTTTTATGAGATTGCTAGTATAATTGTATTGTGTAACTGTGTTAGAGATATTACATTGATTTTTTAGGAAAATTAAGTTTTGGATTTCCTATCGAACATCCCTTACTAGAGTATTACTAAATTTTTTTTTTAAATAATAGGACGGTACCCCAATTTTATTAATTGCCCACCCTTATGACAGAAGAATACCATGATAACAATCAGAACACTAGGAATTTACAAAAATTCAAAAAAACCATCGCATGTGTCAAAACTAATATAATAATAAAAAGGACCTATACAATCAACTAAATCAATAAAGCAAATAATCAATATAACATGTCTAGTAAATAAACCATAACCAACAGAAAGAAAGAAAAAAAAAAAAAAAGAAGAAGAAGACAACCAGCAATACAAAAAAACCAACAAACTCTAATAAAAAAATAATGAAGGTAATCCAAAGTATTCTATGAGAATGCAATACCTCTTAACCTACTAGGTATAGCCCCAAAACTATGCCAACAGTATTACAAAGTTAACCGTACTTGAGTAAGGGATTAAAAATAAGTTTAAATTTTTTGGTGTATTAGTGTATGCAGGGCAACAAGGTCAAGATTTCTGGCTCCATTCATGAAGATTGAGAACTTCACTAATTTTATAGCCCATTTTTTGTTTTAAAGTTTAATGTATCTTATTTTATAATTTATTGTTGTAAAGTATTTTTTGATTCACTTGTTACATTAGCGTGTAAAATGTTATTTAATGTACCATAGCTATAACACTCTTGAAAGTTTCAAGATATAAATTTGTATTTAATTTGTTATTTTATTGATCCATTTATTTTAATTTTATATTATTAACTTTAGTTTTAAAATTTTGCATTAACGAGCCGAGCTCAAGTTAAGCTTGGGCTTGGCTCATTAGGCTTCGTTTGGTTCCTTAACCAAACTCATCTCATCTCACTCATCATTACAACTTTTTCAAATCCCAACATAAAATATAATAAACAATTCAACTTTTTCAAATTTCAAAACAATAAAAATATTCAAAAATAATATTTTAACAATATTTTATTATCTAAACTCAACTCAACTCAACTCATTTCAACAACCAAACGCACCCTAACAGAATCGAGCTCGAGTTTGCAGTACACGTACACGGGTCGAGTTTTGACGTTCTCATAAGTTCGGCTGACAAATGACCCGAGCCCAAGCTCGACTCACAAGTAGTAAACGAGCCGAGCTCATACACCCCATGTTCACTCGAGCTCGGCTCGTTTATAGCCTTTCGTGGGCTTGAAAGTTTTTTTTTTTTTTTTGAATGTTCATATCTATGATTGCCATGTACGTGGGCCTGAAAGTTATTTTCATCATAGCAAGATTATATGCCATCTCTAGAACCCGGCCTGAGAATTTTTTTTTTAATAAACCGCCTCGAAGTTAAAATGATAAGTACTATAATTATAATATATTTCCATTATGGTTGGCTCTGTCAATCGAGTCGAGTTGTTCTTGTCCGATTTATTTTTCAGTCGATTAAATCTGACGTGAAATGATATTTACAGTTGTATAATATATAAATATTATATTAAAAAAGATGAATAAATACAAGATTGATATAAAAAAAATTAATTTTTTAATAATAAATTTTACTCTTTTTTAAAACGATTATTATAAGTTAAAAAATTTTCTTAAGATAAATATTATAATAAGGAAACAATTTAGGAAAAACAAGTCCCAAGTCGTTAAAGTTTATTTAAAAACCAAATATTCTAATATAGACTCTATTAAAAACTATGCAAGTTTGCTCAACCGAGGTGTCTATTAATGCATGCACGTGTCATGCCCAGTAGAGTGGACTAGTATTGCATGTCTTGCACGCCTGCGCCTTGGCCAAAATCGAGCGAACACCAGCCTCTCTTTGTCATTATTTCTGTCACATTGGTCATGTCGCCATTCCAAAAATATTTAAATGGTTGATATAATAAGGTTATGCTTGATAGATGAGATAAGATAAAAATTTTTAAAAATTTTATAAATAGTGTTAAGATGAAAGTTTAAAATATTATTTTTTAATATTATTATTGTTTTGAAATTTGAAAAAGTTGAATTAGAATTTGAAAAAGTTGAATTGTTTATTATATTTTGTATAGAAATTTAAAAAAAATATAATGATTAGATGAGATAGAATTGAGATGAGATTTTTCATCTTGCCCCAAACATAATCTAAATCATTTGAAATTGAGTCGTGCTACAGCCCCCCGCTGGGTGTAGCACGACTTGAAAAAAACACTTGTACCCCGGTTCTATACTTTTAAAGTAAGCCCCCCGGTTCTATACTTTTTAGGACTAATTCATTATATTATATATTTCAAATTAATTTTTTAATATTATATATAATATTTTTTATACTATATAAAATATATATATCATATATATAATAATATAAATTATAATTATATATAACATAAAATTGTAATCTTAAACATGAAAATTTTTGTTTTCAATTTTTGTAACAGTTATATTTATAGCCTTGTAGCAGAAACTCACAATACGCCAACAAATTTACCTATTTTCTAGAAATAACCTCAATCAACTTACATTCTAGGAAAAACTTCTTAATTGGATTAATACAAGAGGATAACACGAACAAAATAAGCAGGAGCATATAAGCCTAGGAAGAATAAGCGCCCACAAAAAAAGATAGAAAACAATATACCAATCAGAATTGTGAGCTTCTCTCTCGAACTCAAAATGGGGAACTCCTTTCTGGAACTCCTCACCCGGATTTATCCGGGTATAACTTATGTACTAGGATTTAAAAATTTAGGAAAAAAATAAATGGATTTTTTTTTTTTTTGCAAAACTCAAAACTTGCATGAAATGACTTTATGTTAAAATTTTAATTTAAGTTCTTAAATCTTAATACTTAAATTTATCCTTTTTTTTGCTAATTCAATATCAATTTCCATACTAAGTTTTAAGTCATTGATGATTTTGCATTCTCTTTCAATTTTATTTTCATATTTCAAATATAGTCAAGCTATGGATAAAAGTTGGATAAAAAAACCTGAACATATGAAAGAGTGTGTTGATGGTGTCAATGAGTTTTTGAAGTTTGCATGAGAGAATTGTCCTACAAATTCATCGATTTGTTTTCCATGTAGAAAATGTGGATTACGTATGCTATTCATGCCCAACATAGTATATGATCATTTGATTAACTATGGAATTTCTCAAGTTTACACCATTTGGTATACTCATGGGGAGAGAAAATGGGAGGCATCTTACTATGCTACTGATGCCCAAAACAATAATGAGCAAATACATGAAGGCTCCAGTGGGATGACAATCATGTTACATGATGTTTTTCCTATGTTTAATCCTGAAATAGTTGAAGGTGGGCCTGAAATAGGTGTGGAAGCTGGAGAAGCTGGAGTGCAAGATGAAAATCGACAAGCTTCTAGCGAGAGAGTTAATAAATTTTGCAATATGTTAAAAGATGTTGATGAGCCATTATATGAAGGGTGCACAAAACATACTAAGTTTAGTACTATCGTACGTCTCTAGAATATGAAGTTTTTGGGCAGATGGAGTAATAGCATATTTACATAATTGCTTGAATTTGTGAATGAGTTGCTTCTACCAGGAGCATCATTGCCAAAACATACATACGAGGCAAAGAAGTACATGAATGATTTAGGGTTTGGATACGAGAAGATCTTAGTATGTCCCAATGGTTGTATATTATTTTGGAAAGACAATGAGAATCTAGGAATATGCATGGTATGCAAAGCGTTAAAGTGGAAGCAAAGAGAATCTATGGATAAAAGGTCTAAAAGAGGTCAAAGAAGACCAGCGAAAGTATTACTGTAGTTTCCGTTAAAACCAAGATTGCAAAGGCTTTTTATGTCTTCAAAGACCTGTTCACAAATTAAATGGCATGTTATAGGCCACACAAATGATAGGGTACTAAGGCAGCCAACAGATGGTTAGGCTTGGAAGACGTTTAATCCACAACATTATGAATTTGCCTCTGATCCCCGCAATGTTAGGCTTGATTTATCTGCGGAGGACTTTAATCCTTTTGGTAACATGAGCATTTCCTATATTACTTGGCCGGTTATGTTGGTACCTTACAATTTGCCTCATTGGATGTGCATGAAACGATCAACTTTCATGTTATCATTGATTATACTGTGCCCATCATCGCCTTCAATGAATAAAGATGTATACATAGAGCCTTTAATATCAGAATTAAAGGAATTATGAGAGGTAGGAGCACCAACTTATGATGTTTGCTCCTCTACTTACGATTTCTTGGCAAGAATTTTCTATGCCCCATATAGGAAAACTTTTTTTCATATTTCAGCTATTTGGATCGTGTATTACCCATATAACAAGGATGTGCTAAATGACATTTCATACTCCATCCAGACAAATCATCATATATAGGAAAATTATTTGTCGTCCACATTAAAGTCATGCGCATTGTAAATATCTCTTTAGAGTAAACATCATTTAGTATGTCCTTGTTTACAATGATGTTTGCTCTAAAGAGATATTTACAATGTGGACGATAAATGATTTTCCTGCATATAGTTATTTGTCTAGATGGAGTACGAAATGTCATTTAGCACATCCTTGTTGTATGGGTAATTCTCAATCTAGATGGCTGAAACATGGAAAAAAGTTTTCTTATATGGGGCATAGACAATTCTTGCCAAGAAATCATAGGTAGAGGAGCAAACATCATAGGTTGGTGCTCCAACCTCCCATAATTCCTTTAATTCTAATATTAGTTGCTCTAGGTATACATCTATATTCATTGAAGGCGATGATGGGCCCATTATAATAAATGATAGCATAAAAGTTGATCGTTTCATACACATCCAAGGAGGTAAATTATAAGGTACCAACATAACTGGTCAAGTACTATAGGAAATGCTCATGTTACCTTAAGGATTAAAGTCATTCACAAATAAATCAAGCCTAACATTGTGGGGTCAAAGGCAAACTCATAATGTTGTTAATCAAATGTCTTCCAAGCCAAACCATCTGCTAGATGCCTTATTACCCCATCATTTTTGCGGTCTATAGCATGTCATTTCATTTGTGAAGAGGCCTTCGATGATATAAAAAGTCTTTACAATCTTGATTTTACGGAAACCACCGTAATACTTTCCCTGGACTTCTTTTACCTCTTTTAGACCATTTATCCATAGACTCTCTTTGCTTCCACTTTGACGCTCTGCATACCACACATGTTTCTTGATTCTTATTGTCCTTCCAAAATAACATACAACCATTGGGACATACTAAGATCTTCTCGTATCCAAGCCCTACATCATTCATATACTTCTTTGCCTCGAATGTATTTTTAGGCAGTGATGCTTCTAGTGGGAGCAACTCATTCACAAATTCAAGCAGTTCTATAAATATGTTATTATTTAGTATTCCATCCGTCCAAACACTTCATATTCCATAGAATTACGATAACACTAAACTTAGTATATTTTGTGCACCCTTCATATAGTGGCTCATCAGCATCTTTTAACATCTTGCAAAATTTATTAATTCTCTCGCTAGAACCTTGTCGATTTTCATCTTGCACTCCACATTCTCCAACTTCCACACCTATTTCAGGCCCACCTTCAACAATTATAGGATCAAACATAGGAAAAACGTCATGTAACATGGTTGTCATCCCATTGGAGCCTTCATGTGTTTGCTCATTATTGTTTTGAGCATTAGTAGCATGGTAAGATGTCTCTTCTTTTCTCTCCCCATGAGTATATCAAATGGTGTAACATTGAGAAAATCCATAGCTAATCTAATGATCATATACTATATTGGGCATGAGTAGCATACATAATCCACATTTTCTACATAGGCAACAAATCGACAAATTTGTAGGACAATTCTCGCATGCAAACTTCAAAAACTCCTTAACACTGTCGACATACTCTTTTTTATGTCGAGGTTTTTTTTATCCAACTTTTGTCTATAGCTTAACTATATTTGAAATATGAAAATAAAATTGAATGAGAATGCAAGATCATCAATAACTTAAAACTTAGTATGGAAGCTGATATTAAATTTTGAAAAGTAAAGCAAAATAAAGGATAAATTTAAGTATTAAGATTTATGAACTCAAATTAAAATTATAACATAAAGTCATTTCATGCAAGTTTTGCAAAAATAAAAACAAAACAAAACAAAAACAAATCCACTCATTTTTTTCCTAAATTTTTAAATCCTAGTACATAAGTTATATCTAGATAAATCCCGATGAGGAGTTGCATAAAGGAGTTCTCCATTTTGGTTTTGAGAGAGAAGCTCACAATTCTGATTGTCATATTATTTTCTATCTTTGTTTGTGGGTGTTTATCCTTCCTAGGCTTATATGCTTATGCTTATTTTGTTTTGGTGTTATCCTCTTGTATTAATCCAATTAAGAAGTTTTTCCCAGATTGTAAGTTGATTGAGGTTATTTCTAAAAAATAGGTAAATCAGTTGGCGTATGAGTTTCTACAATAAGCCTATAAATATAACTGCTACAAAATTAAAAATAAAAATTTTTATGTTTAAAATTGTAATTTTATACTATAAATTATAATAATATTATCTTATATATAATTATAATTTATATTATATATTATGACTAAGTAAAAATTCTACTCAACCTCCTACTATTCACATCACACTCCACACTCTATTTTTTTTTTTATTTTTTTTTTATCAAATATAAGAGAGGCTGGTGTTAGCTGCCAAAGGCGCAGTAATCCTAGTCCACTCTAGTGGGCATGACACGTGCATGCCTCAATAGACACCTCGGTTGAGCCGACTTGCAAAGTTTTTAATAGAGTCTATATTAGAATATTTGGTTTTTAAATAAATTTTAACGACTTGGGACTTGTTTTTAACTGTTTCTCTATTAGAATATTTATCTTTATGGGAATTTCCTAGCTTATAGTTTTGTAATATTATATATAATTGTAAAATATGTAAGTGACAATTATTTAAAAAATAATAATATTTATTTTTAAAAAATAAATCGAACACAAATAACTCGATATAACCCGATTGACAGAGTCAACCGAAATATATTATAATTGTAAAGTACTTATCATTTTAACTTTCAGGCGGGCCCACGTCGAGAGATGATCACATAGAGTCATGTTATGATAATAATAAGTTTCAGGCCTACATACATGGCTATGATGGCATAGAGATGAACATTAAAATTATTCGTTTCAAGAAAAAAAAAAACTTTCAGGCCCACGTTCTAGAGATGGCAATGGCATAGTGTCATGCTATGATGGTGATGATAAGTTTCAGGCCTACGTACATGGCAATGGTGGCATAAAGATGAATATTAAAATAATAATTTTTATGTGATTGGTGATGACAAACATTAATTAAGTTTAACAGTAGCATTGCTCTTTTGAATTTGTTTCTAATATTTTAGTGGTGAGTCTTGTGATTTGTTGAGAACATTTATAATTTTTTGAAAATTTTTTTAAAAAATAAAGATTCAACCACAAGCAACCCAAATTCTAGGATAAAGTTTGGAAAAACTAACTTGTTTGTTTTTAAGATTAAAACTTAAAATTTTGAAAATTTTGAAAACCTCTCATCTTATTATTATAATTTTTTCAAATTTTCATATAAAATAAAATAAATAATTCAATTTTTTTAAATTTCGATACAAATATAATATTAAAAAATATATTCTAATAATATTTTATTCAACTTTTTAACTTTAATCTCATCTCATTTCTTTTTTAAAAAAAAACGAGATCCAAATCTATTGCACATTAATTCATCTATACATTATAAATAAACAAGTTTGACTTTGTTATGAGAAAGAGATTCATACCATAAATGATGATTTTGAAATTGAACTATGAGAATGTGGTAAGGATGTAGTTGTCGAAGAAGCTCTCAAAAGCAGTAGACAGATGAAATCCAGAATTGATACTGTAATGTGAGCAAGAACTTGAAGATTGAGAGCCTAACAAACGTCTTTTATTTACACGCAGAAAAACTCTCTCTCTCTCTCTTCCGTATTCTAAAAATCTTTATCAATTAAGATCATACATATATATATATATATATATGAAGATATTTCATGCTCTGAAAAGATCATATCGCGTACTTATAGGGGGATTCAAATCGCGTACAGAAAGATGATCATGTGTTAGCTTTATTATTATTTTAGAGTATCTATGTGAGTCTTTGCTACTAGAGTAGGATTGATCAGATCACGTACAAATCTTAGACCTTTTTTTCTTAAAAAAAAAAAAAAATTCTGAAGCTGATCCCCATATAATAATTAGGACAAATAATTTTATTTAAAGACATTTTACGCCACACATTACTAATTAATACGTGACATCTGCAATCTCTCTTCACTCTCTCTCTATCTTCCGTATTCTAAAAATCTTAGATTTTGGCGGGCATGCAAATCCGTTTCACACTGCCTCGGGCCCAGATGGTAAGTTTCAAGCATTTAAGATTCGGAAGCTTTATCGATATCTAAGATTTTAAAATTCGGAAGTTTCAAGCATTTAAAATTTAAAGAACTTGAGCTGTATCGATAAGATCTAATAACTGGAGCTTTATCAAATATTACCACAAATTTTTAAAAACCAAAAAGACAAACATATATATAAGAATTTAAAAGAGACGTGATATATTAGGATTTCAAAAACACAATCTTATATTATTAAGGAATTTGAAAGAGGGAAGTGGGTTTGATATTAAAAAATAAGGAATTTAATTATATAAAAAATATATAAAATGGAATTCATTAATCACATGTTTTTTTAAAAAATAAAAAATAAAAAATAAAAAAATATAATTTTAAAATACAAATAAAAGTTTAAGTTAATATAATTACCAGTACAAAACTAATATATTTTTGTCAAACAATTATATGTTATAATTATTGGGATAATAATAGAAACGCTAGAAAAATTTCTGTTTTACCGGCACAAAAAATAAGTACCGGCAATAATTTATATTTATCAGCACATACAAAAATGTCAGAAATGTAAATGCAGGCAAAACTTATTATTTACCGACGTAAAATTAATAAATTAGTGGCGATTTTATAAATGCTAGAACTATTATATATTTTTGCCAGCATAACAATGCCAACGCCGGCAAAACTTCTTATTTGTTGGCGTAAAAACTAAGCGTTGATGATAATATATATTTACCGGCGCATACAAAAATGTCAAAAATATAGACGCAGGTAAATTGGGTTTTTTTGTAGTGATATACAATATTATTAGGAGAATATATAATGATATCAAAGTCATTGTCATAGGCTTAGCTTATATTCATAGGGAATTTTGTGAACCTAATTAGAAAGATTTTCTGGAAACCTAACTTTTGTACGTAATCGACCTTGTAATTTGGCAGTCCAAAACCTTTGGCTTGACAATATATACCTGCAACATCCGTCTAATTTATAAGTTTATAACCCTTATTATATATACACATATATAAGAAAAAAAAGTGTTTCAAATGGATTGGAATGATTGCCAGTAGGACAGAGGGGAAGCAAGTCTTTGTGATAAATAGGTAGCTGAATGGCATACAATATTAGGACTTGTCCCCTAAAGCACTGGTTCTTGAAGGACGAAATTAGTTCGTTGCTAGTGTTTCAGGGCGTGGGAGAACGTCGAGATATAGATATTACGGCACCAAATGCTGGCATAAATATAAGATATGCACGAATTGTATGAGCCACGTGACGCCTAGCTAAATTAGGATCACCGTCAGTTTTAGTAGTACCACTGTATCCAGTCCAGATTCGGTTTGTGATGCGCATTAATGCGATGTTTACGTGCATTGACAAATCAAGCACGAATATACTGTTAATAATTTTTCTGTCATTTATTATTCATTACATACCCCTCACATTTTATAAAAAATAAATAAAAAATTACCAAATATAAGATGTGGGATAAATAATAATTAATGTATAATAAAATTCATATACTATATCTGATTTTATTTTTGGGATAAGATTTCAAATCTGATTTTTTTGTTTAGAGATTAGACCGACATTATCATATATCATTATTTTGTTTTATATATATATATGAAAAATTTTACTTATCACATATCAATTTTAAATTTATTATTTTTATTTTTATTTTTTTATTTAAACACATATATTAATGTATAAATATATGTATTCAAATATAAGAATAAAAATTATAAATAATATATATTTATATATATGCTGAACAGCCAACACGTACAAATCCCTTTCTACTTTATCGAATCGAGCTGTCAATGTCATAAGGCAGAATTAATTTCTTTTTAGCTTAATTGTCGAATTTGAGAGTTTTAAGTAATTAATTACGAGAACTAGATAAATAAAATTAATATTATAATATTTATTAAATATTGATTGATGCTGTTTAAAAAATTTCTAAATATAATAATAAATACTATAAGACTCACTTTATTTATCGATCTATCTTCCACTCGATGCAATGAATTTGAAAGAATTTTTTTCCGTCTCTAATTAATTTTAGAAAAACACATTTTGTTCAACTAAAAAAGAAATATATTGCATAGGATAAAAAAAAAAAAATTCCCTCAAATTAATACATGAGATGAGTCCTACAATATTTAATAATACCTATGTGGATTTTTCAGACATCAATATTAAATACTCAATAAATATTGTAGAATTTATTGATATCTTGTTTTGCAGTCCAAGCAATTCTACGGGATCCTAATTCATCCATCTGCTACTAGAGAGAAATGAGGCGGTGGGGGACACCTCCGATACTAAAGTCAATATCAATTTCTTGAAAAAATTATGAATTGAAGTGTCAAAGTATCTTAACATCTTCTCTGATTGAGGGAGAGGATATATATTCCTGGTCGGGGCAATACTCAAGAAAGAGATGGTGGGTGTGTCGTTCCGTACTAGGGTCGGATGTCCCTGCCATTTCTTTGCTGTGCAACAGACTTTCCAGACTTGATCGCAGCTACTACTAACACCTCAGGAGACAAGTCGTGACATGCCCAGCCTCAAGATTCATTAAATGTTGTGTGACATTCTGTCGTGACGTGTCCATTTCCATCTCATTATATAGTCCAGATTCGGTTTATGAGACACATTAATGCAATGTTAACATGCATTGACAAATTAAGCACATATATACTATATATGATTTTTTTTTTGGATAAAGGGTTTTGACCCCGATTATCTCATTTAAAGATTAGACCTTATGTCATCTAAGGACCTTCGTACCACATATTAATTTTTGATTTGTTACTTTTGTATTTCTATTTAAATACACATATATTAATGTGTAAATATGTATATTTAAATAGAATGATAAAAATAATAAATTATATATTCGCGTATGGTGTAAAAATCATTAGTGTGTGCGTGTGTGTATATATATATATATGAGAAATGCTTTGTGTCCCGAAGATGTGTCCCGAATGGGATTTTTTTTTTTTTTACTTAGTGATTAAGAAAGTGTTTTTAAATGATGTTGTGAATTTTTTATTTTTTAAAAAAATATTTATAATGATTAAAAAAATACATAAAAAAAATGAAAAAAATAAAATAAAATTTAACCTATTCGATGAGTTTTCGGGCTACATCTTTCGGGAGATGTAGCAGTACTCTATATACTATATATATATATAATATATATATATATATATATATGCTGTACAGCCAACACGTACAAATCCCTTTCTACTTTATCGATAAGAGCTGTCATAAGGCTGTAGTAATTAATTGGGTAGTATCTGATCTAGTGGTTTCATTGACTAATCAATCCGTGGTTGCCAGTGATAATTTCTTTTTAACTTAATTGTCGAATTTGAGAGTTTTAAGTAATTAATTACGAGAAATAGATAAATAAAATTCATATTATAATATTTTTTGAATATTTGATTGATATTGTTTAAAATGTTTATACAGGTAATAATAAATACTACACTTTATTTATTTATCTCTCTTTCACTCGATGCCATGAATTTGAGGGAATTTTTTTTTCCATCTCTAATTAAGTTTAGAAAAACACATTTTGTGCGATGAAGAAAGAAATATATTGCATAAGATAAAAAAAAAAAAGAAAAAAAAAACCCTAAAATTAATGCATGAAATTGAGTTGTACAATATTTAATAATACCTATGTAGATTTTTCAGACATCAATATTAAATATTCAATAAATGTTGTAGGACTCATTATAATATATATATATATATATATATATATATATATATATATATATATATATATCTTCTCACTTGATCAGACTCAAGGTTGAATTAAAACTAAAGAAGATCTTGATTCGATTAAATGTCATGCGAATTTCAGAGTGTTTATTGTAATCATCTCACAGTACTACTAGAGAAATGTTTGCAAGGTATAAGAAAGTTTGACATTTTTTTTTTTTTTTGGCATATGAGTATTCCAAAAAAAAAAAAATCCTGACTAATCTTGAGGATGTATAAGTCCTCGATAAGGAGTTTTTCCTTAAATTACCACAGTGCACTTGCAAAAAGTTCCTTCACTCCGATGGCTCCAAGGATATGTATACAGAATTTCAAGCCTAGGATGTTATGTTTATACAACTTGGTACAAAACCACAATGTCCATCTCTTTTAAGGATATCATCAATTTCGGCGTAATTTGGATAGTGAGTTGAGATAAAAGTTGAAAGTTAGATAAAATATTATTAGAATATTCTTTCTTAATATTATTATTATTTTGAAATTTAAAAAAATTAAATTGTTTATTATATTTTGTGTGAAAATTTAAAAAAATTATAATGATGAGATGAGATGAAATACTTTCACTATCTAAACTGGGCCGAAGTAGAAAATTTGACATTACATCACATGCATGATGCATCTGCTAAGCTAAAACTTATACATACATACATACATACACACATAGATAAATATCACACCCCATGCAGCACCAACCACCCTATCAAAACCAATAAACCAAAACAGCTGATCCTGCACATAATGGAAACCATCCCCGTCAAAGCAAGGGTACCATGCCTTCAGAACTAGCTAATACCCCATAACTTTTTATTTTATATCCACATATATATATATATATATATATATATATAGGTCCAGTCTAGCTAGCAATGCAATACAGGCAGGGTTACCTACCAAATCTCATGTAAAATCGGCTTGAAAAGCATGCCCTACATATAAGACAGAAATTTAATATGGGAAATAAAAACTTGGACAGTCTAATAATTGCACCCCTACCTGCTAACATTCATGGAGGCTCCGGCCTCAACTGTCCAAGACCCTCCACATAAATGCTCTTTTTCAACCTGGACCTGCTTAAATATTCCCTCCCATAAACACTGATCTTATCATACACTCATCTTGTTGGAAAAGCCTACACAATGAAACCCATAACCTGCTTTGTCTTGGCCATTCTACTACTGATCATCACTGCTTCGGTCTCTCTAGCCACCCGACCCGGATCTGATGGATCCTTATCAAACCAGCTCAGCCACTCCAAGGACAAAAACGGCAACAAAGATGGTGGAAATAATGGTGGTGGCATGGGAGGGTACTTTGGTCCCGGAGGCGGGTTCAACATACCCGGGTTCGGGAAAGGTTGGGGAGGAAACGGGTTTGGAGGAGGGTACGGAGGAGGGTATGGAGATCCGAGTGGAGGGCACTCCAAGGGTGGTGTAATAAGGCCCACACTTGTGTGCAATGAAAAGGGTCCATGTTACAACAAGAAGCTGACGTGTCCAGCCAAGTGCTTCACTTCCTATAGCGGGTCAGGGAAGGATTATGGAGGTGGTGGCGGAGGAGGTGGATGCACCATAGATTGCAAGAAGAAATGTATTGCCTATTGCTAGATGTAAGCAATGGTTATAAGCATCCTGTACTTGCCTGTAATAGTTTCTATATATATGTTTAAAACTACTAGCTATAAAGTACGTACGTAATTATGGAGTTTTTAGATATATATGCCATGGTCTTGGGGTCGTTAGGCTATTATAAAAAATAAGAAAGTGGAGAATGAATATCTGTATGAAGTGGCCACTTAATTATTGTACGGATGCGAATGAATTTATTCTTATCATTTTCATCGCAAACAACTGATCATATATATATATATATATATATATATATATATATATATATATATGTTGCTTTTTTCTAAATATAGTACTTTGGAAGTGGGAATTGTGACATAAGGTTTAGGCCGGTTCTGATAATTAATAGTTATAATATAACGAAAGACAAATAAATCAAAGAAGCTAAAGCATTGAAATATGACATTATAAAGCTACACTACAATTCCGGTTTAAATTAACATCATGTTAAACTTCAAAAATAAAAATAAAAACTCTTAATTTGGAAAGAAAGCTTGAGTGTAATAAGGAAACTAGAAATCACTTTAAACTATGAATTATTCTTATTGCAGTCTCCGAACGGGGACTGCGTTGCAAGCTTAATGAAACACAATGTTTCAATTAAATGAACCAATTGTGTTTCATTACAGGGAACAAACTAGGTCCTATAATGAACCTGATGAAATTGAAAGAACCCAGATGAGGACCTCGTCCAATGAAGTCAATACCAGTCCCCCTTTGTGCCTAGACGAAATCACCCCCCCTCGTCCCATCGTCGTCGTCGCCTAGTGAAGTCGAAACCAATGAAGATGAAATCGCCCCCATTGCACCCAGATGAAATCACCCCCCCCCCCCCCCGCCCCATCATCGTCGCCCTGAAAGTCGCTTGAGCCGCTCATCGGTTCAGATATTTCACAAAAGAGTGATGGCCTAAGTAGGTATGACATCAAATTTTGATGTATCTTTAAATCTTAAAACAATGCCCTCGAGGCTAGCTAGGAAGATAAATTTGTGTTAAGATCTTTATGTATTGGTCAAGTTTAAGAGAGTTGATTATCTAAGATTATCCGCTTGCTGTCGTGCACTCTACTTGTTTGTAAAAATTTGTGAATGGGTTTCACTTGTTTGTATTTTGAAGAATGGTTTTCATCCCAGCTCAGTTTATATATATAGTTCAATTTACATATATTGCATTGGAAGACTGTCAAACATGGACAATAGAATCTGATGGAGTTGCATCTTGCCATACAATTTCTTTAATTGTCCCCTAAATGGTGGGTCATGGCTTGTACATGCAGATATGCAATGACATATACCTAAATATCTATACCTCTATTTCACGTTGTTGGATAGGATCAAGAACTATTACAAATTAAGTAAATGTGTATCAAATTTTGTACTGTTGTTGGATATTTTGTAATATTGTAATATTAAAACCTAACAGTTGTGTATGAAACTCTTAGAACCTAGAATATTTAAAATAGAGTAATGTTATACACCACACTCTCATTCCATTTTGATCATATTAAGTAGTATGTGGCACATTTATCAAACATACAATAAATGATCATTTAATGGTAATAAATGTATCATATCTTACTTAGTAGGATAAAAGTGAGATGGTAATATAGTGTATAAAATTTTCCTTTAAAATATATGGCAAGTGTTGTCATGTTTTCAGACATTTTGGATTGCTATGTTTTTAACATTCAAAATATCAATGATGGCACCAATCTCACCTCATCTCCACCAATCTCATATGAACATAACCAATATCTAACGTCATGTCAAAATAGAGTTACTCAGATAAAATTATGAAATACATGAACCAATTCTTTTTAACATAGTCAAAAGGCCCAAGACAACTTTTTTACGCTGGCATCATTCCTACCTACTGCACTGCTTTCCACTTTACAAAGACAATCTGATGACACAATATCAACAAAGCTTTCATTTCTACTTTCCGCTAGCAACAAAGATTTCATTTCTACATTACGAAGGCAATCCATATACGCTGGCATCATTTCTACTTTGCGCTGGCATCATTAGTTGGGACCTAAAGAATTCTAAGTAGATGCCTACCCACGGTTCCAGTTCAAGCAACCCACTATTGTTTAAAGAGCATTAAATTAATCACCCAAACTCCACGTTTCAACTTCTATATTGTTTTGCACATTAATCAGGCTCCAAAGACGCGTAAATTACAATGAAGAAAAGTGATCAAAATAATATGAAAGAGGAATTTAAAAAAAAAAAAAATTGTGAGAAAAACAATGGAATGGGAGCTGTGCTTTGCATCAATGGTGGCCAAGGAGGTCGTCTACAGTGGAGAATATGACTCCGTCAATAGTGGAGGTGATTGTTCCATCGATGGTGGAGATTGGATTGTGGTGGTCGATGATGAAACAAAAATCTAGGGTGCATGGCAGAGAACAATAATCTGGAATTTCAATTGAAAAGACTTTAGGTTGTTGAAAAAAGAGGGATAATGTAGTCAATTCAAGCCTAAAAATAGAGACAATTTGGTCATTTCATACACTGGGTCTGCAGTACAGTCCTAGAGGACTATATAATATATATATCACGACTTAAGGTTATGTTTGGTAAATAAGATAAAATATAAAATTCTCATCTCTCATCTCATCATTACAATTTTTTAAAATTTCTACACAAAATATAATAAACAATTCAACTTTTTCAAATTTCAATTCAACTTTTTCAAACTCTAAAACAATAATATTATTAAAAAATAATATTTTAAACTTTCATTCAAAACTAAAAATTCTCATATTACCATCCAAGCATAAACTATAGACTAAGAGATTCTACTTTCCTTCAAAAGTGTTAGAATTTTTTAAATGATGTGGAAAACATTATAGAAGAAGGAAAAAAATAGAAGAACTATAAAAATAGTCCTTGTGGTTTGGCTTTTGGTCGGACAAATTACTTTCAGACTTTTAAAAATAAATTTTTTTTTTTTTTTTTATGTTGTGCTTTTAGCTTCGGTCGTTTCGATCAATCCGTCAAAGATCCCCCAAACCCACTAACCGAAGCCACGTCATCACCAATAGAAACACACCATGTGTCAGCAGACTCAGCACACAAAATTAAAATTAAAATGAAAAGTCTAAAGGATGTAACATTGAGATTCTTGATGTGTTGTATAAGTGGTAGAATAAGAATGATATATTTTAGCATTATTATTGAATTTATATAATTGTAGCCATAACCAAAGGCCCGTGCCTAATTGACATAATCCTTAGCCTGACATAATCCTCAGCCTCCAAAATGAATGTCTGGAGTTCAAAAACCTCCTCTCCCAAATGTATCAAAATATATAAATATATATATATATATATATATATATATATATATATATATAATTGCAGCCATAAATTAGCCTAAAATTACATATCTCAATCCTTTATTAAATATTAAATATTTGGCACCTACCCTGGTCCCCAAAGACTATGGGGGGGTCTCAGCTGGCCTTGGGGGGGGGGGGGGGGGGGGCGGTGGGGGGTGTTCCCAATCCCCCTTACTGGGGCTCTGATGCCCCTCAATATGCCTAGCAAATACACATACTGGTTTGAGCAGTTTAGTTTTCCCAAAATTTCAAGTAAAAAAGGGAAAGAATGAAACATGAAGTGAAACTACACGGTCAAGTCGTCAAATATAGAATTTGACTGCAGTATATTTATCATAATCATCTGACGAAACTCCGGAAACCGCATGAACAAATTATAGCACCCATTACAAAACTATAAACAGAAAACAAACCAATAAAACAGGTTCAAGCAGAAGCAAACTCGAGCCATTCGTTTCTGTATCCTCATTTTCTGTGACCAAGGACATGTACAATCTACAGGACATCACCATCTTTGCTTCTCTGCCACCAGGTTCACATCATCATAGTCCTGCCCTCATTGCTCCTCTTGCAGCCTCTTGCCTCACCTCAGCGGATTTACCACTGCCTCGGAAATACATGTACACTTGCTGAAAACAAAACAAGAGGGAAAAAAAGTGAGAAGAAAATACGGAACTGAAGTGAGGGCTGCACAGTGACTGGGCGTGCGTTACAGATTTTGGACAAGGAGAAAAGTCGACCTGAATAACCCAGATGCTGATTAATGTTTCCAGACAGAACAATCCAAATCCGATGAAGTAGAAGATCTACAATATGCGAAAAAGTAATATGATCAAGGTTCATAAATGCAATAATGAGTAAAATAGTATAACTCATGAAGCTCCATTTCATGAACTGCTTAATTTAATAAAAATGAGGGTCCTTTTGAGTTAGCAAGTATTCAATATAAAATTTATTCTGCCACAAGCATCCTTACCCCAGCTAAAGAATGGTTGCCTACAACATCGATCGCAGACAGAATGCCTCTGTTCCAAACACAACATAGAACCATTAGCAGCACAAGAGGAAAAAAATTTTGCACTTCTATCACATAAAGAATGTTCTACTGCATATACATGATAGAATGTTCTACTGCATATACATCTCGCCATCAGCATTGACAAAACAACAACCAACCAATTTTTAAATTCAGAAGGTATAAGGGCAAATAAACAAATAAGCCCAAGGAAATGTGATCAACGACCCAATATCCTGCAGTATTTCCACTTCCACAAAAAGAAAATAAAAAATAAAAAAAATAAGCGATTTTCTAATGAACTTGGAATTTTGGAAGGAACATACGTGAAAGACTTTCCTTTGAAAAATATAGGAGGAGCAACTGCAGCTACAACACAGAATCCAATGTGGACCTGTGGGCACAAGAAAATAGCATAAGAGAGATTAGCTGTCCTTCGATCAAGTAAATAGAAGAATTAAGGAAGTTAAGTAATAAGTTTACCATATAAAAAAGGAAAAACCATCCAAAGTTCATGGCACTTTGATTCCTGCAAGAGAAATAAAAGGACATCAAGCATACCAAGCAAATCAATAGTTATGGCTCGAAGTACAACAGTGTAATTTTGCGCTACTTGATTGGTCCCCCTTTAATTGGTAAATGGGTAACAAGTATGAGAACAACAGATGATCCAAGAGAGATGTACAGCAGATAGTCGCACATATACATTTCTGTCAAAATTGTTCGGCCATCCAAAGGAGTCTCAAATTTCTCTCTATATAATCAGTGTAGTTACTTATGGAGATAATCACATACTATCATTTTTAAAAAAGAGAACAAAGATGCGGATGGGAGCCCCAGCAAATATCCCATTTACTGGAAATAGAAAAGGGGAAAGGAAATCAATAAATGACCCAAACCCAAGTGCATCTGTGGTGACAAGGAAATCAAGAGTGGATTTTGCTCCCAACAAAGACAAAACAGAGGGCTCTATCTCAAAAAGGGAAGGAAACCTATCAAGGTGCCACTGGTGGAGTGATGCATGGGCCTCATGCGCATCTGTGGCAGCACACGGGGCCCGTTGGTTGAAGTTTAGGTCTAGTGGTGCAGAGAGGTGGATCAGTGGGCGGTCAAACCAAAGAGAAAAGGTGCTTAGTAGCTGTAGGTGGGTGTATGGTGACATTTGGAAAGGCAAGAATAAGGGGGGTGCGGGGAAACAAAGAGGGAGAGGGAAGTGAGAACTGGAGAAAGGGAGGGAAGGAAAGAGAAGGAAGACAAAATTTGGAGCTTCTCCCTTGCTCTAGTGAAGCTTTTGATGGCTATTTCAAAAGAGAAGTTGGCATTTACTCTCTCTAGGAAGTCCCAGCTTGACAATGTCCATATGCTATCATATTTAATAGTGAGGTTTCATAACAAAAAAGCCCATTGGGCTCACCCTTCTTTAAGTCTTGGATAACATGTTGGCTCCAGGGACAGATTTCTTACCATTATAAACAACTAGACAAGTAGCAACTCTACATACATGAACAGAAAAGTTTAGGAACTCAAGGGAATAAGTACCTAAACGCACGATAAAGAGGCCGATACCACAACACATAGGCTCCTGGAACCCCTGCTATGAAATAGATAATGGCTAGGAACCAAATTTTGACACCTACAACCAAAACCAAAGATATTCACCCCATTTACGATATTAGACAAATAATGAAGACCCCACAAATCCAGGACACGTGTAGCATGTATCTAATCTCTCACCTTCTCCCTGAATCCACGCTGTAGTAACAGCAACGATATTCCAAGTAAGGCAAAGAACCAATCCTGCATAACATAACCATCAATCACTAATGTCCATCACCTTCAGTGGCTTAGAACAAAGCACATGCTTTATACATAACATCTCTAATCTCTAAAAAATATGTCATGTCCCATAGAAACCAGAAATGCATTCTATCTTACAACCATGATTTCAAATCAGAACTGCAAGATTACACATTGCTAAGAAACAGGTAGAATACATATTAAGGAAAGTCCAGCCACTGACTTGACCAACAAAGATAGATTAATCCAAACCAGCCAGGCTTATCCTATAATTCACAGAGACAAACACAAGCAATTAATCACCCTTTGTTCCTCATTGTGCTTCTAAAATTTGGGCATTCATACATGAAGTTTTGATATTAGAGGTAAATGGCCCACCAATGACACCCATGAATGGATATAAAATGGAATATAAAATCCAAAATAATCATGAAAAAGCACACAAATCTTCATTTCCACTCCTTCACAATGATGGATGCATATGACATCAAGAACCATGAATTCTATGAAATGCCATTTCCAACCAGATTTTTCCCCGTGTCACACACACCCCAACATGTAAGGACAAAACCTCTTAAGATGTCCTATATGTTGAGTTTGCCTTTAGGTGTCAAAAGAAAAGTTCAAGTGTAATGAAATGACCTTTGAAAAAGGTTATCCAGCAGAAAGATTTATAGAATAAACCGTACAAAATAAAGTCCAAGTAAACTTGATCTACATAGAAGGCATAAATCAACCTCAACACAACCCTCGTTGTATACAGTATTTTACCAGGCGGAGGTGGGAAGAGGAGAGGAGCACTACATCTAGGCCCCAATAGGATTCAAGCCTTCTAAAGGGGAAAAAAAAAAACATTCAGAATAAGTCCGGTTACGAAGTGTCCTTGACTATCAAGCCATCCTCAAAGCCATTGGCAGATACCTAGTTATCTAGTCAAGAAGCACCAAGCATATTATGAGCTTATTGAATGCAGCTCTTATCTGAGAGTAACATTTATTAAATATGGAGAGAAACATTTACACTAACCAAGAAGATCATAACTATGTGCCCCAACACTAAAAACATCATTTATCAAGCTAATTCAGTTCAATCCTTTACTCAAATGAAAAATAATGTTAAAAGTATCATTGCTGCTTCCTGGAAAAATTAGCACATCATAGATTGTCAAGCCATCCCCAGAGTCAATTGCATATCCCCAGTTATCCAGTACAGAAACACCAAGCATATTTTGAGCTGACTGAGTGCAGCTCTCTCCTCTTATACAAGAGTGGCAATTATTATCCATCGACGCTGGCCTCCTAGTTACTGCCATTCGACTTGATATTCCCATGTAAAAACCTATGCTCTCTAACACGTCAGATCAAATAAATGACGGCATGATGTTTAGCCAGAAATTATAGATTCACTCCTCTCTTGATCTCCCTCCCACTCACCAGAAGTGAAAGCATCTCTAGCTTCTAGACTCTAGAGGATGCGACACTGCAGAGTTTTTCAACCTATCAGAGGATTGCATAGCACCATCAACATGTTCCTTAGAAACTATGGACTAGCAAGGAAGGTTATTTCACCACTAATGGCAGTTTCCGACATTCCAAACAGATCTAAAGAGTGGTAGTCAATGAGGTTGGGGGAAGGAGCTTTTCACCACCAATCCATTACTAATATATACTCCTCATATTATGATAATTGTCCCCAATGCAACTGTCCACACAACACTGACAATGGAACATTGTTCCGCCGAAGGCTTCTTTCAGGGAAAAGGAAAACCAAAAGGACACAATGCTTGACAAAAGGTTTTGACCACAACTTCCTTCTTTTGACGGAAATCACCTCTTATGAAGAGGGACAAGAAGGGGAGATGAAAAGGTATTTAGGATTAAACAGATTTGCGTTCTTTTACTTATAAAAAATAAAACAGGTTTCTGTTGAAAGTTGAAGCAAAATGAAAATATTTTGATTGACAAATATAGCCAAAAATTTTCCCTATCCAACATAGAAGGATTGATGTGACCAATGATTATGCATAAACACCACATTAATGATAGGCACCACCAGCCCGAGTTAGATACCTAGCAATTTCATAAAAGTAATAACCATAAAATCAGGCAAAGGTTGACATACCTAAGAATGTTGAAAATGCAGTATACTGCAATTTTTGAAGATGAATTGGTGTTTCATTCGCTATATCATGATGGATGAGAGGAAAAAAAGGAGGCCAATTTTTCTCTTCAAGAACAATTCCAGCTGCAATCAAAAGGGAGAACTGAAAGTATGAATTTTGAGGCAGCATTATGAATAATAACTTCACAAGGAAATAGAACAGGTATAAAGTGTATCAGAATATAAATGATCACATTTAAATGCAAAATGGAACTGAATACAACCAAAAAGACAATGGATGATAGAAATCAACTACGAAAAAAAAAAAAGAAATAGGCAAATGACAAAGCAAAGGGTCAACTTGCCCAGGCCCAAAAATTAAAAATTCAAATATAAACAGGAAGGGAACATTACCTCGTGCAGCAGCATCTTCTTTCCGTTTTACCTCCTGCATTGAAAACGCTTACTGGTGAAATTAATGGACATGATAGAAATCAACTAAGACATTGAACAAGAAGAAAAGTGCCCATATTAGTACAATGAATCAACAGGAAACTAAACCTTCAGACCTTTAAAGAAGATAACTCAACTAAAAATGGCAACCCTTTTTTGGTTAATTTGAAGGGTTTCCAGGGTCTAATATCCATGCCAAAATAAAAATCTGTTTCAAATCAATCATGTCAGTGACTCCAAGATACCAAACAATTTCCAGATTTTAGTCACAGAGATAATTACATAATATGTTAGTTGAGTTTTCTTTATTGGCACCGGGTGTCTAGGAACAGCGTTCCAACTAATCCAACATAATATGTTACATAATATGTTAGTTAAGTAAAGTAACTCTGTAATATTATTTGAAAAGCCAACGTATTGAGACAAAATAATTTTTTGATCGAAATGTAAGAGCCAACCATTTAACTCACACATAACTGGATTGCCATCAATGACTCATGAATACTATTGTGTATTACTCCTCAGTAGACTTAATCTCAATATGGCATCATAAACTGTAATGCCAAATATGATAAAATGAGCACAGCTTAAGTGCATCAAATTTAAAATTGATAGACAAACCTTGTTGACTGCCAGATTGGGGGGGGGGGGGGGGGGAAAGAATCTATGATTCTTTCAGAAATATAAGAATTTGGGATTTGAATTACAACAAATGTATACCTGCTCACGCCTTCTCAACTCAGCCTCCTTAGCTTGGAGTTCCTTCTCTTTCTTTTGCAAATCCTTAATTTCAAACATGATAAGAAAATGTTAATATCAAATCCTTAACACCAAAAAAGGAGAAAAAACACAGACTCAGGTATTCAACGACCTTAGAATTTCGGCCCCCTGTAGCTGTGTCAATGGGTATATCAATTGTTGCATCATGGCCATAATTGAAACCTGCGGGTTCAGGCGGAAGAGGCGAAAGCCTAGAGTTTGTGGCAGGATTCTGAAAATGCACCAAGCATGGAGATGTGTTAAGAGTTCAAGGAGAAGTAAACTAAGAATGTGTTTTCTTTTCCGTTTTTTCGATTTTTGTGGGTGGAGGGGGAACATAACCCCAAAATTTGGAATAAAGCTGGATGACCAAAATCATCGGACAAGGAAATGAAAAAAGATAATTCAAAACTATAAATAACCATGCCTAAGATATTTTCTCCTGATAAATCTGCACAACCCTTAGCTCACCCTCTAATCAAAGCAGGTTCAAAGTTCAAACTCAGGCCTAGTGTGTACAAATATCCATGGTAACCATCTAAATAACAAGCACCATGGTTTGAGTACAATTATACCTTTGAAATAATAAGCAAAATAGTAAATTAAGGAAAAAAAAAAAAAGTCAAACAGCACCCAGTTAATGTTTTCCAAATTCAATGACATATAATAAAATAACATAGAAAATGACACAACTATGCACATTTCAGGCACTGTACAAATACTGGAAAAACTCTTTGTAACACGCTCCAAGGTTGGACCAAGAAAAGAATATTATTGGTCCATAGTAGTTGGGGTTAAGATAGTCCAACTCATTTTTTAGTGGGCCTGTCTTAGGTATTAAATCACCCCTCAGGACTTATTCTAATTATTTTATTCCAAAATGATTTTAAAATTGTATAATTAGATTTGATAAGTTAGCTAAATCTTAATTTCCAACATTGTGTAAGATAAAAAGAGACAGAAACATGGTTTCAAAAGTTCAAAAGAATAACGCATTATTAATTCTGATTTATAGGTCGATTTTAAAATAACACATCCAAGAGCCACCCCCAACTTATTCTCTTCCCTATCCCTTCATTTTATTTCCTATTCATGTAGCTTTCCCCAAAACTATAACGCCTTAAGGGAAGGCCCATGCCACATCAGGACTATATTCCTATAACGTCCCAAGGGAAGGCCCAAACTATATGGCCTATACTCCAAAAGGATTAGTCAGTAATATCATTGGAGTCCCATTAGAATCTTATAAAGAGCAAGAACTTTTCAATCCCAAGCAATGTGGGATCCCATACACCACACCCTTATTCTTATCATATGGGGTATCACAATTCCAAAAAGACTAGCCAATGTTACAATCTCCCCTCCTCCAAGTCTAGACATCCTAGTCTGGCATTTTATCATAGATGACATGGCTTAAGTCCCACACTCCTGGTTTGGAATAGGCTCTTATACCATTTTGTAACGGCCCAAGAAAAGGTTCAAACCACGTATGGGCCTATACTCCGGCGGGACTATCAATGGTACAATTGAAGCGCCATTGGAATCATTAGAAAGAACAAGAACTTCTCCATCCCAAGCAACATGGGTACCCATGCAGGCATACACTACCTATACCTATTAGTCAGCATGGAGTATCACAAAAACCTAACTTCTTTCCTTTCTTATTCAGCTCTCCCTGATTTTCCTCCAATTGACGGAAAAATTAAGCAATCATAGATAGCATAACCCACTATTGCCCATTTTAGGCACACCTTTGAGGAATCCCAAGCTGCAGGGGTCAATTTCAGAAACCCTATTTATTCTTTGTCCTAGCTCCCAGTTTTGGTTTTCCTCACTCTCTAATTCTGCCACCACATGCAGACAGCCTCTCCAAGTGCAGTAATCTCCTTCAATCCAGATACCTAGGTGAGTAGCTGCACGCAATTTATATTGGGATGGTTGGCCTCTCTCTCTCTCTCTTTTGTTTTTTGAAAAAAAAAATGTGCTAACAAAAGAGAAACATGAAAAAAGAAAACTTTGGTCCCATTTGGATTGCAAGATCCCCTCATCTCATCTTATCTCATCTCAAAATCCAAACACCACGAACACACGCACTTTTCAATTTCAAATTTTCAGTTTTTTCATCTAATCATTACAACTTTCTCAAACTTCCAAACAAAATACAAAAAACAATTCAACTTTTTCAAATCCCAAAACAAAAATAATATTGAAAATTAATATTCTACCAATATTTTAATTATATAATATTTTTATTCAATATTTTCTCTCTTTTTCCAAAATCTCATAAAGCATCTTAATTCAAACCATTTCACTACTATTCACAAACCATTTTACTACTATTTACACATCATCTCATCTCATCATCTAAACGAAACCTAAGGTTGTGTTTGGTTGTTGGAACCAACTTAACTCATTTCAAACCAATCATGATAGAACCCACTACTTTTTCAATTTTCCATAAAAAAGTTAAATTCATCTCAACCTATTTCTTACATTTTAACCTAAAAATTTAAACTCATCTCAATCTAAAAAAGTTAAACCCATCAAAACGAGACTCAAAGAATACAACTATTCACAACTCAACTCATCTCAACATCCAAACGCAGTCTAAGGCCTCATTTGTTTTTAAGAAACTTCTCAACTCATCTCATCTTATCTAATTTAATCATTACATCTTTCCCAAATTTCCATACAAAATAAAATAAACAATTCAATTTTTTCAAATCCCAAAACAAAAATAATATTAAAAAAATATATTTTAACAATATTTTATTCAACTTTTAACTTTAATCTCAACTCATCTGCAAAAACAAATGAGGCCTGACTTGCAAATCAAATTCAAACTGTGCACACCACAACAAAACAGGAAAAAAGTACAAATTCCAAATATTGAGTCATAGATGACACATGTATGTATATATTAAAGTATATATTGTCAACCGGAAAAAAAGGAGAAAAACTTCTGTGAGGGAAATAAAATGAAAAAGTGAGATTACGTACTGTTGTGTAAAATGCACCTCCACCGTAGTTTGACTGCCCTGCCTTCCCCCTAACTGCTGGGTCCTGGAAGTAAAAGTTTTAGAAGTAAGAAGTTGCATAAAGAGTATGTCCAAAACATATATCGACCGTATTTGGAAGAAAGAAAGAATTATATCATCAAAAGACCATAGAGGCAGTATGCATATATTGATGAGAATTATTATTTTTTTGATAAATTAAGACTGATGAGAATTAAAATCTTAACTTTAGAAACTAAATAACAACGTGAGCCCACCTAAATGTTCAGTTAAATATGATCAAACACTTGGGATACTGGAGAGAATGAACAGCAGAAGAAGCATTCAACTTAAACACCACATTGAATTGGGAAAATTAAAATCGAATATTGCTATTAATGAATAAAGATCATGAAAGAAAAACCAATTAAAATTGGATATAAATACCAATGAATTAAAATCATGTTTGAGATGAAACAAAATTCAATTGTCTTAGAATTATCGAACAAAAACAAATCAATCATCTTAGAATGAAAACCAAGAAACCAATCAGTATGAAAACCAAGGTAAAATCACTTGCCACAACTGGTAAGGAGATATTTTCTATAGGTCGTGTAGAGATTAATAGAGGAAAAAATTAAGCAAAAATATTTAATTTCTGCTGAAACAGAACGCTAGTAAAACATCAGGACTTAAAATCAAACATCCAATACAAGCAAACAATGAGGTATATGATACAAAGCAATTCAGTTTCCGGACAGAAACTCGATCTAACAATTAAGTGAACCAAAAACAACAAAAATTAACGAAACACCCACTTCGCTTCCTGCATCAACCATAAAATCAAACAACTTAACAAAAGAGAAAATTGACACTACAGAGACCGCATCTAAAGCAGAGTGGACTCACAGCGAAGGGATTGACTTGGTCTTCTTCGTCGAAAGGGTTTTTATCGTAACGGCCGGCCATGGAAATAGCAGGAGGAGGGACCAGTCTTCACAGAGAAATCTGGGTTTTTAGAAACTGTACAGACAGAGAAAAAACTACTTACAGAGGAAGCAAAGCGACAGCAAACGAGACGAATAATAAATTCTGGAGAGAGAGAGGGGAAAGGAAGAGAGTGGAGAGCTTGTCTTCGGTCAAGTATATAATTTATATGGTTTAGAAAGAGAAACAAAGAAGTGTGTCCGTTGGACGCTAAAATTTACTAGAAGAGAAATGATACGCAGTCATAATATGTAAGCGTGTGTAAGCGTGTACTTAAAAAAAAAAAAAAAAAAAAAAAAAAAGTGAATAAATATAAAATTTATATAAAAAATTAATTTTTTAATAATAAATTTTATTTTTAAAAATATATATATATATATATATATATATAATGTTTAAATAATCTATGAGTGTATTTAGTATTATTCTTACTAGAATCTTGTTCTTTAAATTAATTTTATAATTTTTAATCCTTTTAAATTTTATCATTTTTAACCCTTAATTTTATAATTTATTTTCGTAATTAATTTATTTAATATTAAAATCTATATTAATCAAGGAATCTTTTGAAAGTAATATTATATACAGTTATAGATTGTGCAACTACGGCATACTTTTTTTAAATTATAAAAAAATATCATTTCACATATTTTGGATTCATTATATTTCTAATTTTAAAAAAAATATTTTAAAAGTAATTTGAAAAATAAATGAAATCATTTTGACTCTATTTATATATATATATATATATATATATATATATATGCTTTTAAAACACTTTTGCAGTTTTATCCAATCACTTTCTTTAAAACTGTATTAATAGGATTATCAAATTATATTATAGTAACAAAAATATCAAAAAGATAATGCTATATTTGATCTTGAATGTAGAAAGACCAAAGAACGATAGTAGGGGGTCGAGAATGGTGTCTCTACATTGTACCGATAAGTGTAAATACATTTTTTTTTCCTTTCAGTCATTTTTTAAATATTTTAAAAATAAAAAATATATCAATTCACTAATAATCAATTTCTGAACTATTAAGTAAAAACAGATAATAATAAAAATTACAATCGATCAATTTCATCGGTCTAAGTAGAATTTTCCAAGACCAAAATGACCATGGTAAAAATAAATAGAGAATAGTGGGGAATCATCTATGGAGAAAATACATCCTATATGCTATATGACGATGGAAATGTGGTGAACTCCACATTGTGTCCATATTGTCCATGCTGTTAGGTCTTTAGATTATTTCATGTTTATAGCACCGTAATCATTGGTTGCAAAGTTCAGATATCATCAATAATTATATTTAAAAGTTTTTACACTACACATCATTTATATGTCAAAATTTGATTTGAAAAAATATATTTAAAATTTTAAATCTTACAAATCAAATTTGACATGTGAATAATGTATGATGTCGATATACTTTAATATAAAACTATCGTATTTATTTATTTATTTTTTATAAAAGAAATTTATGATGTATCATATCAACCTACGAAGAAGATTAATTTTTTATATTTCTCTTTTATATCATTTAACATTTATCATTTTTAATTAGAATTTATCTTGGTATGTGATGTTGGACCAATATTAAAACCTCTAGGACTTCTAGCGTACGGAGATTTCTAGTGTGACGTGCATAGGAATTTCATTCCAATAAAATCTGATCACTCTTTTATACCTTGAGATGTTGACATCAATAGGGACGTAGGATCAGAATTCGCACCCAATTGGATAATTGTCGCCTTCTTCGGACTTTAATTTTCTTTGTCCAACGTTTTTTTTTTTTTTTTGAAGAAATCAGACTCATTTCATTAATGAACCGAAGTTACAACTGTGACTTAATAATACATGAAAAAACCAGACTATAAGTCAACTACGCATCAGCTCAGGGGCATCCCCGCCACAAACCAGTGACGGACATTGTCTTAACTTCTAAAAAACTCTCCCATAAACAGAGAAAGCGTTCTGTGAACACAGAACTAAACGACCCCCCAACCTCCCTAGAGGAATGAGACGGGGCACTGCTATGGACATCAAATCCAAAGCCCATTTCTAAATTATTACTAACTAAAACCAAAACCTACACCTAACTACAAACCAAACAACACCAAAAAAACGACCCCAAGCAATAGTGCGAACCCGAATGTTACGCCTACCGCAAGCATCGGCATCTCGAATTGGCCTGGACGGGCACCCAACTCACGCACGGACCACAAAGCCCGGCCGTACGACCATCAGCGTAGCATCATCCAACACTCTCGAACAGCTCTTGCCACAGAGTACGTCCAATCCAAAGGTCCAACACAACACTCGGGTCAACAAAATAACAATAGAACAGAAAAATTAACTACAAAGTGCTGAAAACAACCAAACAGAAAAATAAACAACAAAAAACACGGATGAACAGTGCACGGAAGTTCGGCATTGGTTCGTGCAGGGCACTGTTTCTCGGGGAGGAAAGCCAACGGTCGATCTTGGAAACCCCGGAGTCAGAGAACCCAGAGAAGCTGAGCGTGGTGGCGGCAGAGGGCTCCCTGGTGGCGCGTGGTGGCCACGCGCCGACGAGATCAGGAAGTTTCGTCCTGCGCGTGCGGGCTACGCGCCTCTCCGTTGGACGCCGAATTTTGAGGTGTTGAAGATCGGCGCCTGGACGTCCTTCCGGTGTGGCGCGTGTGATGAGATGTCGGCTAGAATGACCGGAAACGGCGATCCTCCCTTATGTAACTTGAGAAAACAGAAAAACGAAGAAAAAACACTACGATGAAACAGAATATAAACGCCGGAGACGAAGGGCCGGCGAGGGGAGGAAGGAAACGGCGAGGAAGGAGGAGCCGAGGCTCCCCCTTCCCCCCAACTGGATTCCGACGAGAGGCTATTTAGAGAGAGAGGGTCTGGTTTAGAAAGAGAGGGTCTGGTTTAGAATGACCCACTTCCTTCTTTGTCCAACGTTGATTTTAGAGAGATTGTATTATTATTTTGGATTTAGTCTTTGATAGAAGTAGTGCAGCTGCAGCATATAAAATATTTTATAAAAATAAAATATTTTTATAGATTTTAGAGAGATTTAGATTATGCTTGATAGATGAGATAAGATGAAAATTTTTAAAAATTTTATGAATAGTGTTAAGATGAAAGTTTAAAATATTATTTTTTAATATTATTATTAGTTTGGGATTTGAAAAAGTTAAATTGAAATTTGAAAAAGTTGAATTGTTTATTATATTTCGTATAGTTTATTATATTTAATTTACAATAAAAATAAATTAATAATAGACGTAATATATCAAAATATATCAATTTATAAGTTCACTTTTATAAATATTTTGTGATTAAAGTATTTCTCTTAAATAAAATTAATTTGACATATTTTAAATAATATTTGTTTATAAATGGTTTATACGAGCTATTTTAAATATATTTTATTAACCAATGCAACCGAAAATAACATATTAAAAATAAAGAATGTTTAACTTTTAATTTTTGTGTTCAAAACTTGAAGACTGCTGGCATGGAAAAAAAAAACCATATTCAGATAAGCTCAGGGGTGGTCTGGACCAATGTTTTGAATACCGTACCGGTCGAGTCACTGGAACGAAATATTCCAGTACCGGTACCGTTTCGTCTACCATTTCGGGATAACATTTCGGTATATGAATAAATTATATATATAAATTATATTTCAAAATAATAGTCTATATATAAATAAATTATATATAAATATATAGATATATACATTATAAATAGCCTAATCTGAATTAAAGGTCAAAAAATGAACTTGTAGTTTGAAAATATGAAAAAATAAATAAATAAATAAGGCCGAAATATCGGCCGGTACACAGGCCGAAATATCTACCGATACGGCTGGTATTTCAGCCGGTACGGAACACAGGGTGTACCTGTACCGGTCCGGTGGCCGGTACGGAAAAAACCGGCCGTACCGGCCGGTACGGTACGGTATTTGAAACTATGGTCTGGACAACTGGCCGCCGGGGGGGGGGGGGGAACTCAACCTGCACTAACACAAATTCAGATAAAGTCAGGAGTGGTCTAGGGATTCTCCGATACTTAAATTAGTTTCCTTATTTGAAATTGCCTTCCTAATTTAGCTTGAGTACAAACATATCAGGTAGTTAGTTTTTATAGGAGGTTTGGGAAGGGCCACATGTTCTTGTTGTCGGGGAGAAGTCTCATCACTTTAATGCTCTGGCTGCTCAGAGCATTGAATGCAACGTAGCGTAGCGAAGGGCAATTAATGTGGCGCAGGTTTCTGATTGATACGTTGGTGACCTCTCGGCTCGTGTCGGTGGCGCCTGCCTTTTCACCTCTCAAGGTGTGGGTGATGGTTGCTTCTCCTGCACGTCCCCCTGCAGTCGCAACTTATGAATGCCTAGGGTGTTAGTGGTGGTTGCTTCTCCCACACGTTCCATTTGTCCATTCTGTCAGAACCTCATCATTTTCCCTACGCCCATCTTTCCTCGATCCCTGTTTTTACCAATTCGAAGGTCTCTTAGCCAGGCCAAATGGACCCTTGGGCTCTGAGATGGGCTTCTTATTTCCCATAAGGCTCTTGGTCTGGTCGAATAGATCCCAAGGCCATGAGATAGGCATCTTATCCCTTGTTGGGCTTGGCCCACAAGGCTGTGGGTTTTTATCCCTTCCATTTATCCCACCTATTCTCATTGAATCTGTTCAATAAGAATTCAATTGCTCCATCTTCTTTTTTCTTTCTCCTTCGTTTCTTTTTTTCTTTTTTTCTTTTTTTGTTTTGAAACCACATCCTCTAGTTCGTAGATTCAATTCCTTAGACTAAGCTAGCAATGTCGTTTGGCTCTCACCCACGTCGCTTCATACCATGTGTTTTACGGGATTCGAGCCAATCCGTATCCCTCTTTCTGACACTAGAGTGAGGGATGTCAATCGTCGCATCCTTCTTATTTAAAGGGTGTCGTGCTCACTTTTCTCTCTTTATTGCGCCTTTTGCTCTTCCCATTCTTTGTTCTTCTTGCTCAGGACTCTTTTCTATCTACTTCCTTTCTCCTCTATTGTTTCTTTTGGTAACAATGGCTTTAAAGAAGGTCGTGCATCTTAAGATTCTCGGGTGCTTGGACCCTCCGAAGGTACATACAATGGCCCAGTTCTTCATTGGGCACAACTGGCACTCAGACGTCACCCCAGAGTCCTTGTCCTCGTTGTCCTCCACCTTCCATGTCCCAGATTCGATGGTTTTCGAGGTTCCTAGTCCACGTGAAGGGGCTGTAGATTATGAGGGTTATGCTCTGAAGGTCGCCTTCTTCCCCAGTATGTTTTCTTGCAGGCTAAGGTTGCCATTTCCTAGCCCTGTTCGTGACTTGTTGGACCAGTTAGGCCTAGCCCCCATGCAACTCCACCCAAATGGTTAGCGAATTCTTATGTGTTGTTGCATCTTGTGGCACTAAGCCTTGTTGGAATATGATCCTGAGCATGCTAACTTCACCGACCACGAATTTCTCTTGACACATAAGCTCATAAGACGTAAGGGGAATACTTGCAGCTTCAGAGCAATGCATGCCCTTGTCTCCTTGGAGCAGCGCTACCACAAGGTCAAAGATTGGACCTCAAAATTGTTATTCGTATCTGGCCAAGGATGGGAGTTCCCGATTGGACAGTTATTTCATCACTAGTTTCCCGTAAGGGTCATATGGGGAGGGTTGTACAATTAGAATATTATTTTTAATATTATTATTATTTTGAGATTTAAAAAAATTAAATTATTTATTATATTTTGTGTGAAAATTTAAAAAAATTGTAATAATAAGATAAAATGGTTTCTCTATCCAAACAAATCCTATTTTATCAATAGAGGGTATTGTAAGCATATGAGAAATGCTGCTGCTCTTTTTTTTTTTTTAAAGATTAAGAAAATATTTTTTAATGATATTATAAAATATTTAAAAGTATTAAAAAATTCATGAGAAAAAAAGTAAAAAAAAAAAAAAAAAAAAGAGGACAAAATGCACTGTTAGGAGCCCCATCTACTGGATGAGATAAAAGTTGAAAGTTGAATAAAATATTATTAGAATATTATTTTTTAATATTATTATTATTTTTTAATTTAAAAAATTAAATTATTTATTATATTTTGTGTAAAAATTTAAAAAAATTATAATAATTAGATTAGTTTAGATGAGTTGGAGACCTTTTATATCCAAACCGAGCCTCGTGTACTATTTTTGAAAGAAAATAAATTAATTATTATTCTCTTTTTTGGACAAATAGCATTAGGAACAATAACATAACCAAACGAATTTCACTTGCTAAACACGGCTAAAGGAAAGATCCGAACAAAGAGTTCATAAAATTCTACTTAAACATACTTCGATCCCTCTATACCAAGCTCCGCATGCACACATATATATGTAATGTCACTTCTCATCCTTGCATCACATATTAATATGATTTATTATTTTTATTTATCTATTTAAATACATATATTTACACAATAAATCTATTTAATTACACACCAAACATACTAGTTATGTAAAAGTTTGCCACGTCAACTTTCATAAAAGAGTATTGATATTTTAAACTTTTATAAATATAGTGGCACCTTACCTCACCTTAACCCCAAGTTTGAAAAAACAATAATACATATTAATTTTTTATGATTTAATAGGATGATATTAATCTCATCTTGTGTTGACTCATTTTCTAAAAAATTATCTTGACACTCTCCTCTAAAAAATTATTTTGATCTTATAGATTAATTATTTATAAGTCCAATTTAAAAAAATTTAATCTGATTTAAAAATAAAATAAATCTCACATAAAATAAAATGATCTGGTAATATGATGACACGTTTTTACTATCAATAAAAATAAAAAAGGGAAGTCGGATGGTTTTCTTCTCCTCTGCCGATTGTTGCCTACAATTCTCCAGTTTCTAACTTTCTACTGTTAAAAGAAAATTCTCTTGCCCTTACCATCTGCCAAAAGGTAAAAAATGGAAGCTTTTGATCATAGGCGCAATTACGTGTTGTCTTGAAGCAAATTTTTGGTGCAGACTGTAGCTCTTCTACAAGCTACAGTAAAAATAACATTGTAATAGCCTAGTTGCTTATGGCTACATACATAGTGACAGTTCCGCCATTGCATGCACGGTTTGACTTTTCTTTATTTTTTTTCTCTTTTTTTTTTTGATTTTCTTCTTCTTTCATATATATAATTGTATTGAATCTATTGATGTAGTGTTTTTAAAGTTTGTTTTTTTTACTTTTCCCCTTCTTTCATGTATTGATGCAATTGTATTTTGAAGTTTTTTTACTTTTCCCCTTCTTTCAATTGAAGTATTTTGAAATTGATGTGCTTACTAATTCGAAATTTCAAAATTTGTCATCCATTACAGATTTATGTCGAAGATTGGTAGAGACAAAGAAATCAAAGACATACTCTCCTATTGATAGATTGATTCGTCTTGTTTTAAGTCTTCTAGTATCTACAACGACTAATGAACGAGCATTTTCAACTATGAAGATTGTTAAAACAAGACTTCGCAACAAAATTGAAGATGAGTTTCTAGCAAATATTTTAGTTGTCTATATTGAAATAGAAATAGTTAAGAATTTTGATTTAGATTCAATACTTGATTATTTTGTTTCTTTAAAAGAATGCAAGTTACAATTTTAGACACTCTGTGTTTTTTTTGTTTGAGATATTTATATGAGTGTCTTTATATTATTTAAATGATATATTATTCTTGACATATCATATACTTTTTTAATACATAGGTTATATTAAATGTATTTTATTTTTATTTTAGATTTTACTATCAGATTGTTTTATATTGTAGGAAAAGTTGAATAAAAACAGTATAAAAAATATTTTATTATAGTTTTAACTTTGCTTGGCACCTCTAAAACAAATTCCTAGTTCCACCATTGTTTATGATCCAAATCACAAACTCAGACGTCCAAACAATGTTTTAAATTCAATTCTGGTGATTATTTTGGTTTAAGCATGATCATGAAATATTTCGGTATCAGTATGTCCTGATTTACCAATTCGAGACTGGCTACATACACACACATATATTTGAAAGAATTATAAACTGAATATACATTGAAAACATAAAAATAGTAGAGATAATAGTATTAAAAGATAATATTAAAAAAATTACAAACTTGAGTTGAGACAAGAAAAAAATAATACAAAGAAAAAAAAAAAAAAAAGAACCAAGAAATTATTAAAAATAATGAAGCTTAAAAAATAGATTGAGCAGACATATTTAAAATTACAAAGAAAATTTAAATTATATAAATGACTTTTACATAAATTACATGAACGTCGTATATTTAAAATTTACAAAAATATTATCCAAACTAAAAGAAAATTACAAATTTGCCATTAAAACAAAGAGTTTTGCTACACAACCTCCTCATCCTCCACATACCATATTTTTTTAAATTTTTAATTTTTTTTTTAAATTTTTTTTTGAGTTTATTCTTTTTAAACTATTTCAAATTTTCTATTCATTATTCATATAATAAATATTTGATAAAAGAAAAAAATAATAAAATTAAAAAAAGTGTGGTGTGTAGAGATTGTATGAATAATAAGAAGTTGTGTAGATTTTTTCTAAAAAATTGGGAACGAAATAAAGTCCAAAATGCAAATTCTGGCTGGAATAGGCCAAAAATGATTGGAACGGACCAAAATGGGTGAGAATTTGGAACAAAATAGAATAAGAGTGTATAGTGCACCGGTACTATATTCGAAATGGAAAATTTAGACCGTTCCAACCGAAATGGAATGGAATTCAAAACTATGATCCAAACCCCAAATGCCATCCCCCAAACCCAAATCCAACAAAACGCGCACCAATCTAAGAAAAAAATCACAGATCTACACAAAAAATCACAGATCCAAAGCTTCAAACATTGGCCGCAAACAAGGAAGAAAGATGTTTGCACAACTCCCTAGTTCTCTAGCTCGAGACCAGAGACCGTCTTGGCCATAAACAATGATTTCTGGTGGCAACCCTTGTTGGTCTCTGGTTCATGACCATAGACCCTTTATGACCAAATCTTCGGACCAAAGGCCATGGGAGAAGAAGAAGACTACAAAAAGGAGAAGAGATGAAGACGGAGAGAAGGAGAAAAAAAGGAAAGGAAAGAGAGGGAAGAGTTGTGGTCACTGAGGAGAAGCTTCAGAAGAGGAAATGAAAAAAAAAAAAAAAGGCTTTTACGACTCTCTATAGATAGGCAAGCGGCCGGACAGGTGGAAATCCAACCCATCCCCCGCCCCGCTTTAATGGGAAAAAAAAAAATCCGTCCTGCCCACCCGGCAAACCGGGTAGGATGCACGGACGTGCCCAGCCCTATTCAACCACATATAAGAACCACCTTCCTCCATTTGAGTCAATAGTCTATCTATTGGTACATTATTAATTACACCAAAAGGATAAGTAGATATAAAAGACAGACCCGGATTCTAAGAACAAATACTGAGGTTGTTCAAATAATGAATAAATATGAGAATTCAGTAAGTTGTAACCGCTACACCAACTAGATTATGAAGAATTTAGAGAGTGTCGCCTTTTTCTTTTTCTTGGTATTTTATATCTCTGAAGTGGATCAAACCAGTTCTTGTCTTCCTCAACGGCTTGATTCCAACGCTCTTTAAATACTTTAAGTTCCCACGTTGATTGCCTCCTAATCTGCTTAATCCATCATGAAGGCAAAAATCAATAAGTTCACCAAATTATTGCATAAAAAGAAACGTTGCCTAATAAAATATGAACATTAAATACTTTTTGGGCTTCAAGTTTGAACAGGAGATCTCTCTCTCTCTCTCTCTAAAAGAGAAAGCGGCCTACTAAAATAAAAATTGATGTTTCGGTTCAAAACAATGTTTCGATAGTCCAAGTGATGTCAAGAGCAAATATCACACAGTTGCAATACCTGCTAAATCATCATGGTTCGAATGTGTTAAGTCAAAACCTTATGTCTTGTCACTCTCCTCATTCATGACTGGCAATTGACGAAATTGTCTCATGATAATAGTAATAAAAACACAAATAAAGAAGATCTAACAACCGATTCAATCACATTATTTCATGCAAATGGAGTCCTAGTCCAGCCTATGCCTCGGATATCTATGAAGTGAATTATTTCTGTTATCCTGCCTGCAAACCCAGATACATCATCTGAGATGCAAGGCGGCTATTTGTGGTCAATAAAATGGATGAAACAAACGAATTCTCAGACTGGAGATAAAATAGTAGACAAGAGTTTTGCACTTTCACCTCGGTTCGCACATCAAAAGCTGAAGCACCATGTCTCTGAAAATCAAGAAGGAAGATTAGCACAAAATGGTGAAATTTAAGTCTAAATATATGACATCCTTTTTACCATCAACTATGACAAATATGATCACCATCAAACCTATTCGATTATTATAAACAAATTGATATCTAAAAATTAGCAAGTTCATTTGAAAATCATGCCATCATTATACTTTCATTTATTGTTTAAAACCATTAAACAGAATTAGTCTAATATCCACTTGTACAAGTGCCATCATAAAAATGCCACTTGTACATGAAGACAGACTTTGAAGGATGGCATCACCATAGTTTCAAGACAAGGAAACTTAAGTGATCGCCAAAACTACTAGAATTTACAAAAAAACATCGCTACTTCTATATACCAGGAAAATAAGTGACAGGGCCTATCCAAGTGATCTGACTCTGCATACATGCTGTCTCATTAACATCATAATGAGAAATGAGGTTAACTCCCATGTATTATTGTTCCGACTTTTGGTATCTCTGAGAATACATTGTTATCCTTGTAATGTCTGGTGACAAGCTATTGGGTGGGTGGTGCTATTGACGCTCCACTTTTAGCCTCTTACACTCCAGATTTTGAATCTGATATTTCATTAATTCAAAGTGGAGTGACGTGCTATTCCTCAACTGTTACTCCTCTTAGAGCCAACCTTAATTAGATTTGTGCTATTGTTGCTTCACTTTTAACTTCTAACACTTCACATTTTACACATAATATATCGTAAATACAAAGTGGAGCGACAATGGGGCCATTTCTTAACTACTGTTTACTCATCTTAAAGACAAACTTTTTTTTTTTTTTATAAGTAAAAATATTATATATATCAAAAGAAAAAACCAAGTATACTATGTATACAAAAAAACACCTTGCTCAAAATGACCCAAAAAGCCCCTAATGACCCAAAAAGCCCCTGAAAAAACAACACAAAATACACCAACCCCGACCCCAACCCCTTGTTTCCCATAGAACTAAAACTCTACCCGAAAACCCAACCCCAACCCCTTGATTCCCGTCTTCACAATGCCCCCCCTCTAGACTTCTCTCTAGTTGAGCTACCACCCTTAGCGTCGTAGTTGATTGCCCAAGAAAGACACTATAACTCTCTGCTTTTAAGACAAACTTAATTTGATTGCTCATAAAATAATTCTTCACCAGATATTAGGAAAAATACTAATGTATCATGGAGATAATGAAAGGAATCAGGGTTCAGGAGAGCCCCATTGGCACTCAACTTTGTATTTAAATATCACACTAAAAATGAGGAATTAGAGAAGCAAAAAGTGGTGTCAATAGTATCGTCCACCAAATAACTTGTATTTATTTATTATTTTGGACTAACACAATACATGCATATGAGACTAACTAGATGGATAGGTGGAGTGAGAGCAAGTTTGTGGAGGCCACAAGTAGACAAGTAATATATTGCAGACCCTGGTGAGAAACTAAATGGATCAAAAATTATTATGTAAAAGTAATAAGAATTTAAATTTTCTCAGGGGAAGAGAGGGAGGAAAGAGTGGCCCAAAGATTGTATCGCCACCACTGTGTAAATTTGTACACAGGCTCCAATATCCGTATTCAAATCTCCCACCAAAGGTAGGTGAAAAGTACCATGTTGAAGAGAGCATATGTGGAACACATAAAAAGGTAGAGGCATAATAATGATTAATTACATTTCCTAAATGTTTACAACCCCTTCATAAAACACAGTAAGGCTACATAAACACTAATGACTATGATCCACACAATTATGTCTTTTCAGAGATTGCAAACTAAAAAAGTAAAGCATTAAATCCAATATCAGTTGGGCCAAAGTATGTGGCCCCTAAAAATAGGAAAAAGGAAGTTTGCTGGGTGTAATAGTTTGAGGCCAAACAAAGGGAAGGCCAAACTTAGGCTGGGCCGCATAAGCCCTTTTCGCCTCCCAAACCCAAAATGGAGGTCGAAACTCCATGGGCCCGTGTTTGAGAAGGGCTCCACTTCTGAGCCAGCTTCACGGTCCAATGGAAGTCCTGGGCCCATGGACCCACTTCCGTTACACTGGCCAAAGGAGACCCTTATCTCGGCGCTGGTAACCTTTGTTGTCAATCCTGGCAACCCCTACGCCGGCATTCCTTCGTCGGTGACAATAGCTCCTGCGCAGAAATGCATGCAAGCTTCTACGGAACACTCGGGGGAGGCTTCTGACCTCGGGGGGCCACAGACCAAGTCGTTGACAATATCTGGGTTGTCCCTAGTCATCATGGCGGCAAAGGCAACGGCGTTGGTGTTTGCAAAGATCACAATAGTCCCTGTGCAGAAACTTTCACATGTTTCTATGGGACAATTGGGGGAGGCTTCTGACCTCGGGGGGCCATAGACCCACCGGCACTATTTGACCTGTCCCCAGTCATTATGGTGGAGAAGGCGATAGGTTGGGTTTCTGAGAAGTCCATGGCAGGAGCGGAGTGGGCAGATTCATCAGATGAGGACTTGGCAGAGTCTGTGGAAGGCTTGGAACACTGTGGGAAGACACAGATAACAACGATGGGACCCTTGGCTCTAGTTCTGGGCCGTCCACAGTTCTGTCACGTGATCATGGTGTAATGCTGAGGTCTAAACTGGGGTCCATCGAAGTTGTACATACAAGGTGCCAGAGGTGAAGGGACTTGCTGCCAATCCAGAATCTCCAATGGAGAGTACCAATGGAATTGTTGAGGAGGCACATGATTTGAATAAGGGTTTATCGTTGGTGCTGTTTGGAACTACATTGGGAACTATGTCGGGGGAAGATGTTGTCCCCTTAGTATCTCTTCCTCCATTAAACAATATAGATGGATCATCTTCGAATTGGGTTTTGCAAAAGGTTAATGAGATTCAACATATTGTGGGAATCTCACATGGAGGATGTGAAGACCAATTTAAAACACTACTCACTGCGATTGAGGCGAGCCACTCGCATGATACCAAATCAAGTTTTAAAAAAAGTAGGGAGTTGAAGCGTCTTTCTTGTGCAATCAACTATGACGCTAAGGGCGGTAGCTCAAGTTGAGGGCATAGAGGGTGTTTCGGGTGGACATTGGGCTACAGGAAACATTGGGTTGGGGTTGGGGAGGTGTGTTTTATTCTAACTCGGGCTTGGTGTATTTTGGGTAGTTTTTTTGGGGCAGTAAGAGCTCTCTAGTATGGGTTAGGGATTTTCTTGTATACATCTAGTGTACTTGGTTACTCATATTGATATATATAAAATATTTATAAAAAAAACGATGAGAAAAAGACAAAGCAAATAACCTTTTTTGTAGGCAGTCGACTTCCACCCAATGTTTGTATGCCTTTATGAACAATGTATTCACTATCAATGATTCCCACATTCCAACTGCGGTCCCCCTATAAATCGCCATATTATAGATCAAAAACTTCTAATGCTACATGTTTAGCAGTGACATTTTAATGTACTAGAGAGGGTGAAGGAGAAAGAAGATAAATCAGGACCTAAAGCACATTTGTAAAATAGACTGACACCATTTGTTTGTCACTTCTAATTAAATAGTCAGATAATATATATTCATAAACTTTAAATAATCTTTTTATAGGTAAAATAATTTCAAGCAATCACATGTCCAAAAGGAAGACTTAGAAGTTGACAGCTCTTTTACATCCAAATTCCAGTTCTATCTCGATCTAATGTGGGATATAAGTAAATCTATATGCATTTATCATTTGGATGATCTTAGAAAAACAGCAATATGATTATCAACTCAAACCTGTAATAGAAAGGGAAGGGGTGACTCTGGTGCTTTCATAAAACAAGAATGTAACTATATGCACACTTTTATTGTTCAAGCCAACTAGTAGTGAAGAAGAAAGCTCACTACTGAGCAAAACTAGTAGTTAAGAAGACTAAAAGGATAGCACGCATAAGTATGCTGTTGCTTACACCAAGCTCATTACTGAGCAATCGCAGTATTTTTTTTTTTTTTGTGGGAGGTTGGAGGGTTCTAAAAATCTGACTTCAACTTTTACTATATAGTTATCATTATCAGGCTTTATAGCAGGTAAATACAAGAAATATAGGAAAGATGGAGATTTAGATAAATAGAAGAAAAGGGATATTTGTTCCTCGTGTCAAAGGAATTAGCTGGCCATTTAAAGTCAGCGGATTCTATGCCTTGTACAGCTTTGACAGCTATCTTCTATGTTTGTAAATCTTTTATTCTTTCCTTAATTAGGATATACTAGCTGTAGGCTATCTTTAGACAGATCTGTATATGGTAGTTTAGCTGTTTTTAAGGGCCGAAGATCAGTTTGTATTCTTCATATAATGGGAATTCTCCACCAAGAGAAAACATACTTTTGCTCAAAGCTCTTAAGTTTATCACCTCGAATTAAATATTAAGCAGGTAATCTGAAAAATAGAAATTGTTAGCAATGAAACACAGTAAGACGCCAAATATGCTCTGCTGACTTGTCAACCTCTAGTATTAGCTTGCATGAGACAGGTAGTTGGTTCATAATTAGAGATGAAGAAAATTAGTTGAGAAATTTCTCAACATCGGAGGTCTTAAGCTTTGCCCAGAAAATATTTAAGTTAATCTCACCTGTGCACAATAGCCAAGTTTCATATCCATTCCCCATCCATGGACAAGATCATTCTGGACAAAAAGGGAAACAAGTGTGTGAAAAAGTTATTAGAAGTACGGTAAACAAACCAGTACTTGCTCTAATAGTGCAACTGAAATACAATATAAAGATAAGTACTCCAAAAAGCAAAAACAAAATGAAGAAGATTAATTGAAATAATATACAACAGCAGATAAAAACCTAAAGCAAAAAAAGAAAAAAAACAACCACCACAACAAAACAAAATGTAAGACAATTGAGTTTCAACCAAAACTGCCAATTAACATAGATGATCTCCAAAAGGATTAGTCAATGTTATAATTGGAGCTCCTTGAAATTATGCTAAACTTCTCCCTCCCAAGCAATGTGGGATCCCATTCATCGCCTTCCTATATACAATCCATGGTATTACAAGAATTCAAATTAATAATGATAAAAAATACTAAAGCACGGGATACTTCTAAACCAAATCTAGTTATTGGATTAAACTGTTTATACATGCTGAAGATGCTAGCTGGTTTAGTTGGAAAAACCTCATGGTTTGTGCAAAAGAGCTGAGATCAGATCTTGCCTAGATCAAGGATGGTGGATTTAACTGTCTGGACTAAGATTTTAGTTTAAACGTAAAGTGAAAGGTGTCATTATTAGTACATGACAAAAATGCCAAAACATGAGCCCGTATATGCTGACTAATTTTTCAAAGATGTTAAGTATTAGTATATCTGCTTAGAACACATGTATATGCCTACCTGTATAAGATGCCATGTGCAATGCCAAGCAGATCTTGAAAACACTGGAGCCATGCCTTCAACAAATCTACATGTAAATATAGACAATCATAATAGTTCTTTTCCCTCATCAAACCAAACAGAAGATATCCAGCAGTTGGTTCAATATTCTTAAAGGAGCCATAAACTTAGTAAGTAGATTGAGGTCAGTTGATTGACAATAACACTACTATTGGTGAAATCTATCATGTCTTCTGAAATTAGAGATTCTCTTCTGGTTCGATTCAATGGAATAAATTATGCTGCGTGTTCTTTTAAGTTTCAACTATTGGTGAAAGGAAAGGAACTTTGGGGTCATATTGATGGGAGTAGTGTGGCACCATAGGACAAAGATCCAAGGATGCCCGAGTCATGTCTTGGATTCTTGGATCTGTTGATCCCCATATTATCTTGAATTTACGCTCATTCGTGATATGTGGAATTATCTCAAGCAGCTGTATACTCAGAATAATGCAGCTAGGAGATTTCAACTTGAACTAGAGATGTCGAATTTCTCTTAAGGAGCTCTCTCTGTGGAGGAGTTTTATTCTGGCTTTTGTAACTTGTGGGCTGAGTATACAGATATTGTATACACTTCAATTCCAGCAACAAGTTTGGCCGATATTCAAGTTGTCCATGAAGCAAGTATGCGGGCACAGTTTCTTATGAAACTAAGGCCTGAATTTGAATTTATTTGTGCTAATCTGATGAACCAAGATCCTGTGCCTCCACTTGATATGTGTTTGGGAGAGATATTTCGAGAGGAGCAAAGATTGATGACCCAAACAGCCATGGAACAAGCTACTCCAGCTCCTGTGGCATATGCAGCTCAAGGAAAAACCAAAGGGAGGGATTTGAGCACTACTCAATGCTATAGTTGCAAAGGTTATGGGCATCTTGCTGCAAATTGCTCTAAGAAAACTTGCAACTATTGCAAGAAGCAAGGACATATCATCAAGGATTGCCCGATACGTCCTCCACATTGCCAAGAAACTGCCTATTCAGCTGCTGCCGAGGCTAATAGTGCTGCCAGCTCTACCTTGGCCACTTCCTCTCATGTTCCATCTTCCACTTCTCAAAATCCCACCTCTATTACACCAGAAATGGTCCAACAAATGATCATCTCAGCTCTTTCAGCTTTTGGTATTTCAGGTAAAACCAAATCTGCCTCTAAACCTTGGAATTTTGATTCCGGTGCCACCAACCATATGACAAGTGCCTCTCACTCTGTTGTTAATGTCTCACAGTATGCTGGTCCACTTAAAATTCACACAGCAGATGGCAATTCCCTACCTATCACTGCTGTAGGTGACATTTCTCCTTCCTTAAATAATGTTTTGGTGTCTCCTTCATTAAATACCAATCTGATATCTATTGGAAAATTAGTTGACAGCAATTGTAGAGTGTCATTCACTTCTTCTGGTTGTCTTGTAAAGGATCAGGTGACCAGGAAGATGATCGCGAGGGGTCCTAAAGAGGGTCGGCTGTTTCCTTTATGTTCAGATTCAAAATCTGTTGAGTCAAAGTCTTCGTTTTCTTGTAATGTTGGTACTTTGAGTGTGAAGGATTGGCATAGGCGGTTGGGCCATCCCAATTCTCACATACTTCATAAGTTGTTATCTTCCGGTTTAATTGGCAATAAAGATTTCTATTCTCTTGATCAATTAAATTCTGATTGTGATACATGCAAGTTAGCTAAAAGTAAAGTTTTGCCTTTTCCTTCAAAAGGATCTCATGCCACTTGTGCCTTTGATGTTGTTCATAGTGATGTGTGGAGTATTGCCCCGATAGAATCTCATGATCGTTATAAATATTTTGTGACGTTTATTGATGATTATACCCGTTTTACTTGAATTTACTTACTTCGCACTAAGAACGAAGTATTTTTGGTATTCAAGCATTTCTTGGCTTATCTCACTAATCAATTCTCTGCCTTTCTTAAGGTTCTTCACTCCGATTCAGGAGGCGAATATATATCTACTGAGTTTCAAATGTTCCTTCAAGATCAAAGAATTTTTTCTCAACGTTCTTGTCCATATACTCCACAACAAAATGGAGTAGCTGAAAGAAAGAATCGTCATCTTCTTGATATGGTCCAGGCTCTCCTAATTGATTCGGGTGTGCCCTCTCGTTTTTGGTGTGAAACTTTGTCTACTGCTGTGTATTTAATTAATAGATTACTTACTCCAGTAGTAGACAATATTTCTCCTTATTCTTTGCTATTTGGGCACTCCCCAGACTATTCTCAATTGCACTCATTTGGTTGTGTTTGTTTTGTGTATCTTCCATCTCACGAAAGACACAAACTTTCTGCTCAAATCAGTCAAATGTGCCTTTTTAGGGTATAATTCTTTTCATAAGGATTTTGTTTGTTATGATCCTCAGGCTAAACGCATTTGAGTTTCTCGCAATGTGGTGTTCTTTGACAAACAACAATTTTTTCATACTCATCTAGACCCTATTCCTCCTAGTTTCTGTGTTTTGCCAAATTTTTCAAATGAGGATGCAACTTCTACACTAGCTTCCGCTTGGTTTAAACCTAGTTGTGTTTACACCAGGCGTAAATCATCTCAACCAGCAGATCTGACCGCTCTTCTACCTCTCCTGAGCATCCGCCCGTGGCTCGTAATCAATCCCTTGACACATCTTATGATCCACCATCTCGTCGGCATACTTCTAGAGTCTCCAAACCCCCGGATTGGTATGGTTTTTCATCTCATTCTTCTATGTCTGCTACACTTTCTTCTATTGTTATTCCCTCCTCTTATAAGCAGGCTATGGAACATGAGTGTTGGAGGAATGCCATGCAAGTAGAAATGGATGTACTAGTGGCCAATGACACTTGGGATATTGTGTCTTGTCCCTCTTCTGTGACACCTATTGGTAGTAAGTGGGTGTATTTTGTGAAGCTTAGATCAGATGGATCCCTTGAGAGATGTAAAGCTCGTTTGGTAGCTTTGGGAAATAAACAAGAATATGGGATTGATTATGACGAGACGTTTGCTCCTGTTGCTAAGATGACGACTGTTTGACTCCTTCTTGCCATTGCTGCTTAGTCTTGGCGATTGCATCAAATGGATGTGAAAAATGCTTTCCTTCATGGTGATTTAAAAGAGGACATTTACATGAAACTTCTTTCTGGTATGCCCATTTCCTCAGCTAATGATGTTTGTAAGCTGAAAGGTCATTGTATGGTCTAAAACAAGCTCCCAAAGCTTGGTTTGAGAAGTTCCACAATACCTTGAGTTTCAATTCACTCAGAGTGAGTATGATGCTTCTTTGTTCCTTCATAAGAGTGATTTTGGTTTTGTTTTTTTGTTGGTCTATGTGGACAATATCATTATTACTGGATCCGATATTGAATTTTTCAGAGCGTTCAAATGCATCTTCATAAGGTCTTTCATATGAAAGATTTGGGACTGTTGACTTATTTCTTGGGGCTGGAAGTTCATAATCAGCCACGAGTTATTTATTAATCAACATAAATACACCCAAGACTTTGTTCAGTTGGCTGGATTGGGGGAGACTATTTCAGTTGATACTCCTATAGAAGTCAACGTGAAGTATCGGAAGGATGAGGGTGATTTAATTTCTGATCCTACATTATATAGGAAGCTTGTTGGGAGTTTAATCTACCTCGCTATCACACGTCCAGATATCTCATATGCGGTCCATATTGTCAATAAATTTATGGGCACTCTCGGCACTTGCATTTAGTGGCTGTTCATCATATTATCAAATATTTGATTGGGACTCCTAACCACGGGTTATTTTTTCCTGCTGGCACTTCTATACAACTTATGGCTTATAGTGATGTCGATTGGGCTGGTTGCCCAGATTCTAGGCGTTCTACAACTAGTTGGTGCATCTTTCTTGGAGATTCACTCATCTCCTTGAAATGCAAGAAGCAAGAGTGTGTTTCTAAATCCTCTACTGAAGCTGAATATAGAGTTATGTCAGCAGCTTGCTCTGAGGTGATGAGGCTGTGGGGCATTCTTCAAGAGATTGGTTTTTCGCAAGACAAGCCAACTCCTCTTCATGGTGACAACACTAGTGCCATTCAAATTGTTGCCAATCAAGTATTTCATGAGCGTACCAAACATATTGAAGTGGATTGTCACTATATTCGTCAAGCCTATGAGGCTATGTCTATTATTCTTCCTCATATCTCTATGGATCTTCAAGTAGTTGATATATTCACAAAAGCGATGACTAGACAGCGGCATCAATTCCTAGTTAGCAAATTGATGCTAGTAGATACAACAACATCAATTTGAGGCGGGGTATTAGTGGATTATATTTATTTGAATTAATTCCTATGTTTTATCTATGTATTTCGGGCACAGACAGATTTGTACAACTATATAGGATTTATAGGATTTGTAATTTGAATATTTAGATTAGGTAGATAAGTATGGTAAACATACCTTATCCAAGATTTGAATCCCTTTAGGATAGGAAGTCAAATTTCAAATTTCTGATCTGTGTAATCTATTTTTTGCTATTTAATGAATGAGAAGGAACAAGAGGAGGTATTTAGCCGAAGAAAATTGTTATGTGGTATCATTCCATTTCCTTGGAAGAAAATGTGGCAAAACAAGGCACCTACAAGAGTTTCTCTGTTTGTTTGGACAACTGATAAAAGGAAGGCCTGTACTTTGGATAAACTAAAGAAGAAAAGTATTAATGTGATGGATTGGTGTTGTATATGTAGCCATGTAGGAGAAGCGGAGACACAAGTGAACATCTATTTCGACATTTTGAGGTGGCCACTACTCTTTGAAATGCATCTTTCAGTGTGTTTGGCTTAGATTGGGTCATGCCTTGCCGGTGGATTTGTTGGGTTGTTGGAAATGGAGGCTTAGTTATCTTCACAGTGAAGGGTTGTGAAAGATGATCCAGAGTTGTTTGTTGCAGTTCATCTGGCGAGAGAGAAACAATCATAGTTTTGAGGACAAGAAAAAGACTATGGTGGATCTCAAGAACTGTTTTCTTCAAACACTTTATTACTGGATAGTTACCCATTTTGTTTATTCTATTTCTGATTTTCAGAATTTTATTACTCTTTCACATTTTCTTAGCAAGTGTTTCTCAGTATATGACCTCAGGTAACAAACACCTTTTTTGTCATTAATAAATGTTAATTTATCAAACAAAGTATTCTTGATACCACCCCTCATTCTTACTTCTTCAGTTGTGGTAAAGAGAATCAAAAGAGAACTTACAAGTTCCCAAATAAGTAACAATAGAAAAGATAGTATTCAATACCAGGTACCCCAGTATGATAACTTACCCAGTGCATGGTGGCCCCTCACTGGAATCAGAACACTTCACACTACCTCTACGGTCATAGACTCTCCTGTATGACGTAAATAATTTGATATAAGCTTTGAAGGATCAGAATGAAATGTTTCCCATGGACAGTTCTCATAATATCACCTCATTTACCTATGAAACTTCTTTTTCCTGGCACGAACAGTAATTCTATGATGTATATCTGTTGAATTTGGGTCCAAAGCTGGCTGAGATATCTCGAGTCCTTCTCTTTTTGCAATATCCAGGTACCTGGAAAACAAAATCCAAAATTAACATGTTCTCTGTGGAGAGTATATCAGCCTCCCAATAAGTAATCGACAAAACCTCATAGATCACAACTAGAAACCATGATTGCACAAATAAACCCCTTCCACTGTTCAAATACTAAGCAATATTTTAGACAAAATCACTCCCAAAACATTGTCCAACGTTGAATTGCTTTAGTAAGAGAAACTGCAATGAAACAATAATCAGACAGTGTCCTAACGTAATCAGATACTAATTTTTTTGTTAATATAAATAGATAATAAAATTTTTAATTGAAACAGGATGTAGAATATATCTTTTCTTAATAGGAGAATGTAGAAGATATCTATCATAGTTGACAATAGCATAAGACAGGACTAGAAGTAAAAAGATTGAAGGAAAGTCTAGACAATCCCCAGCAATAGCTTTAACTATACATCATCAAATAGACTACTGTTCAAAAATGCTGAGATACTGTGATAATATGATCCACATTGCCTCAACTCTTCTAATTTTTTAAAGAAATAGAAAGTTCTACACCACCAAGATCTTTACTTTTAACTTTAAGCATTTATATTCAAGTCCACAACTACCAAGATGATCATCTTTACAGTCGACAGCAAAAGATGTCTCACAAGCCTGTTAAGTGTACCTTCCAGGGTTAAAATGCTTGACCCCCAAATCTTCATCCCAAAGAAATATATAATCATAAATAGAAACCACATCAGGATGTAGAAATCGCTTTGCAAACCACCTGAGAAGAGGGGGAGAAATAAGGAAAGCCAATACATACAACAAATAAGGTTAACATGGAATTGAATAACGGCAATAGTAGAATTTGCAATTTGACTACTCCCAGGAACCAATGTCGTATTCATATCCAAATGAAAATCTAAGTCAGTTCGATATCCAGAACTCAGATATTCTTTAACTATTGAAGTCATGGAATAGAGACTATGATTAAAAAATTACAAATAACAAAAAAAGAAATCAAAACTTGGTTTCTTAATGCCTTTTCTCTTTCAAAGCTGGTCCCAGATGTATAGACTGAGGGTTGCAGCCAACCATACAAAACCTTGTGCCGAAGTCCTGCATTGCTATCATAACCTAAGACATTCATTGTTTCAACTTTCAAGTCCCACAGATACTATGATTTCAATCATATTTGGCTCATCGAAACATCTAAAATTAGACGCTTTTATCATTGGGGTGGACCTTAAGGATTGCATTTCTAAAACACTTTTATCATTGGATGTGTGCTCATCTTGGTTTTTCTTTTTCAACTCCAGGATTTCATTACTCTTTTCTCATTTTCTCACTGGCCTTTTTGATCTATACGCCCTGTAAACTCGGGCAGTGCATCCTTATCACTGATAAAGTTTACCTTACTCATAAAAATAGGGGAAGTAGATCGAACAGTAGGGCACTCAATTTCAATACAAGACGTACAAGGTCATACAAGAGGAACACCAAATAAGATACAAGAAAATCATGAATCACAATTCACAATACACTTACTAAAAAAAATATATTAAGAGGCACTCTTCCACAAGAAGATAGCGATCTCAAATAATAACTAATCTAAAGTATATGAAAAACTTCCAATCCCTGATGGTCAAATCTTACCACTTTGTTTGGTTCTGAGCAACTATGTGTATGGCCTTGTTACTCCAGTCAAGATCCCCCCACCCATCCATATTGCCATCATAATGGAATAGAATAATTGAAAAATTCTCTGGAAGAAACTGAATTAAACGAAATTAGGTAAAGATTTCACTTGATAGCATTTTAATTATTAAAAAGAATAAAATTCGATTACCTTTTGAACAATAGCATCCACATTCTGCTTTTGCTTGATACCAACTGGAATTGCGAGCAAGTTATGATTGCTAAAACCATTGACCTGGAATTCAATACTCACATGTCATAAGAATAATTAATTGATTTATCTGCATCAATAACAAAACTCCCACAACAGAAAGTTTTAGAAGACCAAGTGAATCAGTATATTAAAAATCATTTAAGAGTTTTTCTACAGCCAGAAAAGTAAGTGCCATATTTTAAAGACTTTAAAGACCAGAAACCAATTACTTTAGGATCAGAATCTCTAACATTTGATCGTGAACTACTACTTGACCACAGCGGCCTTAGCTCCAAATCTGACCTAGCTTGCATTATACCGTTAGGCAAACCATCCAACAAATATCTGGATCCCAAATGAGATTCCTATAAGAGAACATCAGAAGCACCTTAGAATGATAACGAAAATATAGAACATGCACACATATTCCTCATGATCATCCAACCCACGCAAGTACTAATTCAGCTTGGAAATTTCAATAATTTCTAGATCAAGGATTAAATGTAATCAACAAGATCTACCAAGATCTACAAAGCAATGAAATCAAGAACTAACCTGATACATGATAACACTATAGTAATTACCTTTATAGTGTCGAAAGGATGCAATTCCTTGTCCATCTGATATGAGACAAATTACCACAGCAATAATAAAAGGTTAGCTCAAGAAATATCTTTAAGTAAAAAGAGCTGGACAAAAATCAAATATAAGTATGCAGCTGTGTAACGCGTTATGGTAACCTACTGACCAAAAGATGTTATGTATGGCAAAACTAGCAACTGAAGATATCTAGACACAATCATGGATTGTAAATTGGATATTCTGGGCAAATTCTGAACCCAAATAAATAATATTTTTTTAATTAACCAATCAATTGCAGGAATGCAAATTAAGGGAATTCTTAAGGTAGAATGGTATCAAACAAGGTGAATTTGACCAGGAGAAGGCCACCAACAAGATATTATGTCTACCAGATTGGTCCTCGTCAAAGATGACAAATAATATCTCAAGAATTGATAGGGTTGTTGTACCTCTGTCTGCTGGCACTGATAATTTGTGATTCTGTACACAACTAACAGGGTAACTGCACACACAAGTCCCATAAACAGCATCTGTCTCATCTTGAATCCACATTTTCCCTACACCAGTATCATACAATTAGAAGCTCTAAAAATATCGTCATAGTATATGGTTCAGGTACAGTTTAATATTAATGTCTTTCTCCCAAACTATTATCAATTATAACTATAAGAATTGAATAAAAAGAAAATGAAAAACATAAAAAGACCTAGCCAATAAAAGAAGGCATCCTGTTTTCTCAATAGCCATCTCCATGATTGTAATGGCTTCATAGCCAACCAAGGCTTCTATTTAGTTCTCATAACAAACTGCAGTCCAAGCATATACAGAAGAGACTACTATCAGAACTGATCACAATCACGATTCACGCGTCTGTATCAATATGTATTTTTGATAGGTTGAAGTTCAAAATATTATTTCCTTGAACTCTAGCTCAAGTTTTATCAGAAGCCACTACTTAGCCAAAATAAAAGTTTGATCAGAAGCCGCACGTGATCCAGCAAACTCTACCATAACCTGAAATCAAGCACTTACGAAATCTTCTTTAAACGCTAACATCTTAGATCATACTAGTTTGAAATGAGTTTGTATGTGTGCGCACGCGCATGCATGAATCTAGAAGATAGCTCCTCTGTTAATTTGACGACTGAAAAAATCGAAACATACCAGAATCCTCTAAAGGATAAACAGAGGTACGATTCAGATATCAACTACAAAACCCGTAACCCAAAAACCAAAGCTTCACATTGCATTGATTACCCATCCATACAAACCACCAAAGAAGGCAAGAACAAAAATCTACTCCAAAACTTTCTCAATAATACAAGCATGATCCAAAAAAGCCAATCCTTGATCTCCCCGGAAAATGAGGTTCTTCCAAAATACAGGAGAGAGTAGAAAAAATATTTTCTGACGATTTCCATTACATCTAATAAGAAATAACTGACACTGTCATTGATCCTGATATATTATACTGAAAAACCGAGTTCATAAATAATTTATATATACATGAGAGAGAACAAAGCCACCCTTGAATTGATAGTCCCTTAACACACCCTTTTTTTTTATCAAAAAATAAAATTATTAGTCCGCATGTTCAGAGCTTGAAACACCGAACCCTGCTCTGATTCTCATTTCGCTCCAATAAAACAAAAGACGCGCATTGGAAATGACTATGACAAAGGAGATAAGTCATCACAAACCTTGAAGCTTGAAGCCCCGACAATCATGAGCTAGAATCACCAACAGAGACAGAGTGAGTCGATAGACGAAAAAGATTGAGAGAGAAACGTCGCGTTTTCAGGACGAGGTAGGGGAAGAGGGAAGTGAATTTGCATGTCGTGCTATCCTTTGATTCCTTTTGGATCCGAGACTCGCTGACGTACACGAGTCTAACACGACCACACGCACGCGAGGGAAAGCGTGCGTGTCTATATTTATATTATGGGTAAATTACTGTTCAATTGTTATGTTTTGGACTCTTTTAAAATTAGGGATTTTGGCCCAGCTAATTTGGACAACAAGAGAGATGTAATCGGTCTGGTCCATTCAATCGATTATTTTTGTTGGATCGGATCGGGCCAATTATCCCTATAAATTTGATTAGTTATCGGTTCAATTCGGTATATATTTTATTTTATATTTTTTTTGTTTATAAAAAAATTAATACAAAAAATTAATTAAATTGATAAACTTAAAATTAAATGAGTTATGTGAATTATGTAATTAACTCATTAAAAAAATTAATTATAATTATATTTATCAATTTATGATGTTAATACTTACTAACTTATTAACTATTCATAGTGGCCTATATTCAAATTTTAATATTTTATATATGGTTAACGAATATTAATTAATTTTATAATCCATAGATTCAACACGCTAATACACAAATTAGCTATCTTACAAAGAATTATCTAATTATTTTAATTATGTGTAGATAGTGGAGTGTGTATCTACATATAATAATATTATGCATCATACAATATACTACTTAATTGATAGCATATTAACATTTGGATAATGCTACTCGAACCGAGGTTTGTGACCGAGAAAGTGACTGACAAGGGCAGATGTACTTTTTTGATTTTTTTTAAAAATTTCAACCATTTTTTTATATATCTTAAAACATTTTTAAAAAATAAAAAAGATATCAATTTACTAATAATCACTTCTTTAACAATTAATTTTAAAAAATAAAAAGTAAAACTAAAATTCACAATCGGTCAATTTTATCGGTTAAGCAGTATTTTCCTTAACATTTTATATAAAATTCATGAATATTAAATAATTTCATTATATATATATATATATATATATATATATATATATATATATATATATATATATATATATTCTTCATGCTTACTTGTGACTTGGGTATCTTAAAAAAAAATACCTAATTACTTTAATTTGGTGTAGGTAGTCAAGTATGTATCAACATATAATAACATGAGTTATCATATGATATATTAATTAATTAATAGCATATATTATTTAACATTTTATAAGGTCAATATTGATCCCTTGGATGAAAATTAGATACTTAACTTATACAACCATTATATAAAATAATATATTATATATAAAACAAATATTTAAAAAAATATATGTACATGTTGTGCTGAAAATATCTGCAAGTGTATAAAATCGTAACAAATAGTAAAGTGTTTTAAAGAAAACGGATTTCGAACCCACAGAGATTAATTATGCTATTGAATACTAAAATTTACTAAATTAATTATTATTTGAAAAATCAAAATTTAAGGAATAGATTAACTAAATTAAACTAAAAAAAAAACATTAAAATTAAGATTTTAAATATAATAAGAATAGATCTAGTGTGTTTGATTTCACTTAGCAAGTTGATGATAAAAATTCCTTAATTATTCAATATTTTCTCTCAAACAATACTAAAAATATCTTCAATTAATAACTCCATATTTCTATGTGAATTTAACTTATTGGGGACTCATTAAGTTTTTCGGATTTTTCTGAAAAATCACACTAATTGTGGTAAAGTATCTTTACTTTTGCTCAACTAATGTTGCTTAATCCTAGAACTTTAATCACAAATCACCTCTCAGTCTCATTGTGATTCAATATATTGAACAATAATTAGCTAGAAGATTGCAAGCCTTAAGAACAATGAATAAACACTCAATTATGAAAATATTGAAAATAATATAAATTGTGTGTTCAATACTAGACTACATCAAAGTTCTAGAAAATAAAATTAGTTCATAATGAAATTGAAAAGAAAAAGAATAAAACTAGTGTTCTTCGTTAGAGTCGATTGATGAAGCATGCTGCTCTTTCCTCTGCTCCCCAGATCTGACTCCCTGAAAGAAACTTAAAAAATAAGCTCTGGACTATTAGACTCTAAAATTGAGGATCTCTTCTATTTCATGCTAATGACATGCTTATATATGGTAGAGAAGAAACCCTAACATTTTCATGATTCTCTCCTAACTTTTAAGACTTATATTGGCAGCCTCGTACGTACTTCAGGAGTTAGAATTTAGAAATCATTATTAGAGCCAAAGTTGTATCCCTTTAAGGTAGCTTTTCAACCCATCTAGAATCGTATCCATCGGATATATGAGTAGAAAGTTATGATCGAAACACTCAAGCATGTCCAGGCTGTCTCCTAGTGTATTCTGAACTTGGACTTCTTGTGGATTCCTTCTGTGATTTCTTTCTTTTTTTCTTGATTAAAATTACTTTCAAATCTTTTGCTAATTGTTACCCACGATGTCATTTAGATTGATCTTTTAAGTTGGTCGGTTAGACTAGTTGCCTAATCTAACCGTTCAAAGCCTTGTCGCTAGGTTTTCTCGCCCAGTAGGTAAAATATCTCTCTCATCGCCTAACACTTGTTGCCAATTCTGGTCGCCATTGAGTCTCCTCGCCTAAATCTCCTCGGCTCTTTTCAGATTTCGTCGCCTCTCGTTGGTCTGGATTCGTAATCTCTTCTTTTGTATCAAAATTTTTTATTTTCGCATTAAATCTTCTCATTCATTCAAATCCAAGAAAATAAAGAAAAATATATATAAATAAAATAAAATCAATAGTATTCAAAGAAAACTGACACTTTTCATAAATACAAAAGTAATAAAAATCAAACTTATCAATACATTCAATCGGTCTTGGTCCGATTTGGTCCAAAAAAATACACCTCGAGAGAGGACTGATTACAAAATTTTTCTACATGTTGGGACTGAGAGTGACTAATAAGACTATCAATTCAGTCTAGTCCAACTTTTCTGGTTTGGACTGATAATCTTACAGCCCTAAATCAGATGTCATAAGGCTTGGTTTTCAAATGAGTGAATCAGGTTTGAACCCCCTACTAAGGCTATAAATCGGTCTAGTTCGGTGAATTTTTGATCCATCATTTTGTCTGAACTGGATCGGTAGCTATCGGTTTGGTCAGTCCAGCCTAATTATTTTATTATTTTTTTCTTTTTTTTTTCAAATAAATTAATAAAAAAATGATTTAAATTACTAAATTAAAATTAAGTGAATTATTAATATAGATTATGTAACTAACTCATTAAAAAAATATTTTATTATAATTATATTTATGTTTTTTTTATAATAACTGACCAAATTCCATTCATTAAAAGAGGGCATACAAAATTGACTTAAAAACAAGTTAGTTACAAACGTTAATAGCTTCCCAGCACATTTCCGTGACTGACATGGTCTAGTTCAGACAGCAAATATTTAAAGACCTAAGTCTAAAAGATAGCATAACTTTATCTACGATAGAGTTAACAGTAACCGAGTGACAAAACCCCATACTCCGACTAAGCGGAGTAGGGTGCACCAACCCCACCATAAGCACTACCTAAGTGGAGGGGGGACCACTCCATTCGGACTAAGGTCTGAAGGCACTATTTTTAGATTTTTATTTTTCTAAAAAGTAAAGACAGGACATGAAATAAAATAAAATAGAAAAATACTACAAAAACCAGGAAAACAGTGCTCTAAGAGGCTGATGTGGCTCGTATAGTATACGAGCCACTCTGAGGGGAAACCGACGGTCGATTTTGGAAGTTCTGGACTCATAGAAGCCAGAAGCACCGAGCATGGCATTGGCAGAGGGCTTCCTGGTGGTGCGTGAGAGCCACGCGCCGAATGTCTTTGAGAACTTCAACTTGCACGTGCAGGCTACTCATAGCTTCGTTTAGCGCTGCATTCGATGATCTTGAAGATCGACGGCTGGGCAACACCATGGAGGGGCGTGTGTTGGTCTATGGTCGCCAAAAAGTTCCAGATTTGCAAATCTCCCTTATTGGCTTGGAAAAACAAAAAAACACAAAACGGAGCACTACACAGAGGGGGAGAAGGGGGGAGGGAGAGAGGGAGGGAGGGGGAGTCGGATTTGTAGTGAAAGTTTAGAGAGAAGGGAGAGCATTTTGGTCTCATGTAGATCAGTTCTTCAATCTATATTTACGATATTGATAGTTACTACTTACTAACTTAGACTTTACTCTTTAGTATGCATAATTATTAATAATGTCATTCATTTTATATATGGTTAATGAATATCAAATACTTTCATGTACATAGATTATTCATGCTTGCTTGCAATTTTGGTATTTTAAAAAAATTATCTAATTATTTTAATTAAGTGTAAATAGTAGAATATGTATGAATATATAATGTATTAACTATTTATATAATGACATAAATTATCACATGATTTATGATTTATTACTAATTGATAGCATATATTATTTTATATTTTATATGATCAATGATAACAAATTAGATACAAATTACATCATTAACTTATATTATTTTTATATAAAATAATATATTAAATTATTAAAAAGATTTTAAAAAAATTTATATAGAGATTCGGTCCTGTCCAAAATTTGTAGACCTTGGGACCAGACCAAATTTCATTGGTCCACATATTTTGGGATCGAGACTGAACTATCCAGAATTCGGTTTGGTCCAAATAAAAAATTTTGATCCGGTCGGTTTTGCCGGTCTGGACCGAATTCTTTACAACCCTAATCCCCACCCCTTATATTAAAAAAAATTATGAATGTTTAGGGAATGAGAAGAGATAATATATATATATATATATATATATATATATATATATATATATATATATATATATATCTATGAATAATAGTGAAATGGTTTGTGAATAATAGTAAAATGATTTGAATTATAATATTTTATGGAGTTTTGAAAAATGAACAAGAAAAAGTTAAATAAAAAAAATTATAAAATTAAAATATTGTTATAACATAATTTTTTAATTTTATTTTTGTTTTGGAATTTGAGAATTATTTTTTGTGCTTTGTTTATAAGTTTGAGAAAGTTGTAATAATTAGGTAATGATTAGATAAAAAATTTGAAAAATTAAAAAATTTTAATTGAAAAATATTTGTATTTAAGTGGTATTTGAGAAGGAAATGAAATGAGATAAGATAGGATGAGATGAAATAATCTCATTTTCCAAACCACCTTTATATCTATTTCAAACACAAAAAAAAAAAAAAAAAAAGTTTTGCTACTCACCATACTTATTTAGAAGTTACATCTATAATCAAGTTTCAAAATTATACCCACCAAAAAAAAGAAAAAAGAGTTTTGCTACTAATCCCACACTCACTGTGACACTTTTTTTTTTAATTCCTCCTAAATTAATTGAGTTATTCTACTCATTATCTATACGCCACATATTTGGTAAGAGAAAAAAATAAAAAAATAAAAAAATTATGGATAGTGTGTAGTGTGAGAATGATGAGTGGAATCTTTTTTTAAAAAAAGAACAAAAGTTTCAAAAGTGTACTTATACTATACTCCCCTATGAAAAAAAATTGCATAGCATTTGATCACCACGTCATGACAGATAAAAAAAGTATAACATGTCATATTAGGTACAGACATTTTTTAAAATTTAATAAAAAAAAATGTACTACCAGCATGCCACATCAGCATGAAAATTAAAATAAAACTTTTTTAAAAAATAAAAATAAAGTCATAAATTTAAAAGAACCAACAAAATAAAAAAACAAAAAAATCTTAGAAAAAACTAAAATAAGTTTAGAAACCATAAAATTATAAAAATTGTTAACGAAATAACTAAAACACTTAAAAAAGATAAATATAATAAAAATAAATTAAGAGAAAATAAAAAAATAAAAAAAATTGAGAAAAAAAAATGGCCGTTTGTCCCAATCTAGGCCGCCCAAAGAGGTGGCTGACGCTTATAGGCCACCCAAGCGGGGGAGGCTTGGCCACTCCTCGGATACTTAAGGGCTAGTGGCATTGGCCAACCCATAGTGGCAGTCTAATTACTTTTTTATATTTAAATTTTATATTTGTGTTTTAGAAAGTTAGTTTATGAATTTGTTCAGTTTTTTATTTTTTTTTATTTTGATAGATTTATAACTTTATTTTAATTTTTAGTTTTTTTCCTATTTTAATGATTCCCTTTTTATTATTTTACAGTTTATGTTGATTGTGCATTTTTTTTTTCTAATTTTGAATGTTGATTGCATAATCTACACATGTCGTCTTTTGGTTATTCATGATTGTTAATGCCTAAAATCTTTCCACGAGTCGAAAAGGGAAAACGAGTCATCTCCAGCCCACAATGGCGACTCAGGCCTCAATAAGTGTCGTACGTAGCCTACGATGGAGGTCCAGGACAATGGTACGGTACCCGTAAGTACATCCATAGCAGCGAATAGAAAGTATATACTACAAATGTAAATAGAAAGGGAGACACATATTTACATAGTTTGGTACAGGAACTACGTCCATGAGTTGTTTGGAAGAAAAATCCACTATGAAATAAGTAATTTATAGTCTCTTACGATTTCTCTCTCATATATTGTTGTACAATGGAGTCGGAACCCCATTAGCCTAGAGCAGTTAAAAAATGACATCTCGCCTCCTATTGTTGAAGAAGAAGCCAATCCCCCATTTTATCAAATCTCAGATCCCTTTTTAAATCGGCCTTGGGAGTAGAGAACATCAGTCTTATGTCAACTCATCGTCTCCTTTGTATGTCTAACCCCCCTTTATCTCTTTTTTATTTTCCTATCATTTCTCTCTTATGTATCTAACTTCCCCTCTTATCTTGGTCCTTTCTTGTCTCTTCATTTTTTTTTCTCTTCCTTTCTTACTTCCTGATGATGGCCTTTTGGTGGGTTGCGATCAACTATCTCATTAGTATTTTCGACCAAAGAAAATAAAAATGTTTTGACGAAGAGACCACTTTGAAACCTAATCATAATCATAAAAGTGGGAAAGTTATAAATGCCAAAACCTTTTTATGAAGATGAGCACTTTTGGACAAAAAAAGACTTTATATGAGTTGGGAGAAGAACCTTTGGATGCAAGAGATCGATTTAATAAAATGGTCTGGATAGTGAGTTGAGATGAGATGAGTTGAGATAAAAGTTGAAAGTTTTTTTTTTAAAGAAGATTGTAGTACCCTAAATTTATTGAAAAAATCCTCACTTTTGACTGAGGAATACCGTGGTTACAGCCTGACACCTGAACCTGGAGATATAAATAATCATAAAACCACATTCAAGCATCAAAATACAAATAAACTATAACCTATAAACATAATAAAAACCCCGAAACCTTATTAACCAAACTGACAAGAAGAACATCAATAAACCGTGTAAACAAATAAACCTGCATCTACTTTCTCCTCATATACGGCAATCCTCCTTATCCAGTCTTATAAAACCTCTAGTCTCCCTTGGAAGGTCTGAAGTGGAGTAAGATATGATTGTTCTACCTTTAGCACCAAGCTTTGCCAGGCTATCGGCAACAACATTACATTCCCTGTAAATGTGTTTGCATGTAAATTTAATATCATCAAGAGAACTCATAATCTCCTCTCTGAAATCCTCCAGCTACCACAAACCACATCTCCTATTATTTACCCACTCAGTAATCAATTTGGAATCCATTCCAACCTCAATGGCATCAAAACCCATATTTCAAACATGCCTCAATCCATGAAACAAACCCATTACCTCCGCATAGCTATTAGTACTCCAATGGAAATAGAAAAACCCAATCTCATATCTCCAGTGTGATCCCTTATGACTCCCCCTGCACCCGACGCACCAGGGTTCCCTAAAGAGCAGCCATCCACATTTAATTTACACCATCCCCTTTTTGGTCTATCCCACTGCACAATTTTTTCTATTTTTCTTCTGGTCTGCTGGATAAGAAGATTTAAAGACTACAACATCTCCTCATCCCTTTTACTAAAATTTTCTTGGCCTTTCATTTTTTAACCCACCCAAGACAACCAATACTTAATAGAAAGCCATACTAATTCGACTGATTCTTGAGTACCTTCCTAACAAAAGCGGCATGCCTAGTTGAGAACAACACCGTCTCCAAATCTGTGTAGCAAACTCACCCATAGCAAGAACATGGTTCTGATCTTTATAAGCACCCAAAGAACAACATTCACACTTTTAGACTAGATTTATAACAACTCTTCGAAGTCTATCATCCATAGTTAGGCAACCATGCAAGGCTTTCCACATCAGAATCGACATTGTTTTTGGAAGCGAAGGGTGCCAAATCCATTCCATCCATTGCACAGGAGGTGCATGAATTCACAGGCAATCCATGGCACTCCGAGTTGTAAACTTCCCATCCACTTTTGGTGTCCAAATAAGAACATCATCTCCCATTTTTAAACACCCTATTTGCTCAAACAACACATCCATTTTTTCGATCCCAACCAGTCGCTGTAAAAGCTCAACATTCTACCCCTCCCCTGTCTTGCACTCTGCCAACGTAAGAGAAGGTAGATTCGTCATCTCTTGTTGTTCATATAACGGTCCTTCTCCCACCCAATGATCCCTCTAGAATAACAAGTTTCCATTCTTTACACCCTACAATTTTTTTGCACAGTCGTAAGATTCTTCGTAAGCATTAGCCAAAATCTAGTTCCCTTTAAAGGATCAACAAGTGAAATATGTGCCGAACCCACATATTTTGCTAAGAAAAATTGAGCCCATAAAGATTGACCTTGTAAAAGATTCCATGCCAGCTTCATATGTAGAGAATTTTGAACATCATGAAGATTTCGAAGTCCCACACCACCTTCCAACACCGGCTTACACATCTCATCCCAAGAGCACCATTTCTTTTTTGGTTTTTCGTCACTAACTCCCCAGAAAAATGTACTCATTCATCTCTTAATTTTATCCAGCACAGTATTTGGTGTAGAAAAAATAGATAAATAGTGAATCGAGATACTTTGAAAAACATACTTGAGTAAAAGAAGCCTAGCGCCACTTGAAAGCAATTTTCCTTTCCAACCCTCTAATCTACTTCTAATTTTATTCACTAACTCCTTAAAATGATGTATCAACAATCACCCTGAAATACTAGGAACTCCTAGGTATGTAAAAGGTAATTTACTTTAAGTAAATCCTATTAGTCGAAGTAGCAGGCGGCGCCTTGCAGAAGTAAATTTGTTGGAGAAAATAATTGAAGACTTTGCTTTATTCACAACCTGCTCAAACCATGTTTCATAATCTTGTAAAATCTTCATGATAGCTCGCATAGAATCTTTTCCTCCATTAGAAAAGATTACAATATCATCTGCATATAGCAAATGAGAGATCACAGGAGAGCCCTAAGATGGAGGAAAGGTTTAATTTTTCCGATAGTAATCTATTTTTTAATCAAACGGGAGAGAATTTCTTCAACAAAAATAAAAAGGTATGGAGAAAGGGGATCACCTTGTTGCAAACCCCTACCATCCTTGAAAAAACCTTTAAGAACTCCATTCATAACAATTGAAAACCAAGGGGTAGAGATGCACTGCTTGATTAAACCACACACTGTTTCAGAAAAACGAAAGGAGACCATGACATGAAGAAGTAACCTCCAGTCGATACTATCATATGCCTTTGTCATATCTATTTTAGGCACCCCATTCCCCTCGCGGATTGGCTTATTTAGACCATGAATCAATTCTGGGGTCAAGCTAATATTTTCTGCTATGTCCTAGGATAAAGGCATCTTGCTCTGTAGAAATAATATGATCAAGCAAAGGTGAAGATGATTTACAAGAAGTTTTGACATACCTTATAAATAACCGAGCAAAGGCTCATCAGGTGAAACTTGTCAAAATTGGCCAGGTTCGCAACTTTAGGAATGAGAACCAAATATGAAGCAGTGTAAAACCGAGATAATTCACCACTATAAAAAAAAATCTACCACTACATCAATCACATCTCTACTAATAATGTGCCAACAATCTCGAAATTAAAACCATCTGGCCCTGGGCAACTATCCACAGGAATGGAACAAATCACATCATATACCTCCGTTGATGAAGGCACCCTGCACAACGCAGCACTTTCCTCCTCATTGACCACCTTATCAACTAACTCATCAAGGTTTGGGAGGGCACTACTCGGTCTAGCCTCCAAGAATTTTTTAGAGTAGTTCACAACACCATTATGAATCTGTTCAAGGGAGGTTAGCATCGTTCATCCCCTAGCCTCATCATCTTAATCAACTGTCTATTTCTCTTACCAATTGCACGAAAAAAACCGGCATTTGCCTCACCCTTTGTTAACCAACTTTGTTTCGCTTGTTGAGTCAATTGAGTTTCTTCCCTTTCCATCCATACCGAGAGTTCTAATTGGGATGCTGATGTGCTTAATTTCTTACACGTTTTGTCATACTTTTACTATTAATTTTATGCTAGTTGTGTTTAATTTTCTTATTTATGAGAGTTTTTATTTATTTTGTTTATTTTTGTTTAGGAATAAATTAAATGAAGGAGTCATCAAGAGAATAGGAAACGTTCATTTCTCAAAATTCCTGAAGTACCCTTCGATTTTTGAAGGATAAATTTTTCTAGAAAACTCCAATAAGGGTAATTTTGATGTCTACAAAAAGCCAAGAGAAAACTGTAGAAATGATGCGTTAAAACCTTGGCTGAAAACGAATATCTAGATGGCATAAATGGCGCATCAATTCAAAAGTTGTAAAACTGCCGAATTCCTGAAATACCCTTCAGTATTGGGAGCATAACTTCTTCTAGAAAACTCTAATAAGGGCAATCTTGGTGTCTATAGAAACCTGAGATAAAACCCTACAATTTTTTTTTTTTTTAATTTAGAGCCAAAATATGAACATCTTTAGGGAGGAAACGACGCTTCAAGTAGGAGGTTGAAAATCTGCAAAATTGAAGTTCATCAACGATTGAGCTTATCGATCTACATAGAGTTTCATTCTTAACTCTTTCATCTTTTCTTTGTATAATTTCATTATGAATTTTAGAATTATTATGGTTTGTTTTGATTAGATTATGAACTAATTTCTATTGCTAAGGCTACGATGTAGCCTCTCCATGACAATCCCGAATCTTATTTCGTTGTGATCATAATTTTATCATTTCTTTTGAGTATACATCATTGAGTTTAATTCTTTCAATTATTTGGCCAATAGTTGAATGATTTGTTGTGCATGTTAATTGGAGAAATGATGCATGTAGTTTAGTTTCGTATGATGTATGCCATGAATGGAATGAAAGACAGGAATGTGCCAACGTTATTTGTGCGGCTTTTATGTGAAATATTATTAATTTTAATGTGCTCAAATGCTTTTAAATTTGCATAGACATATCGCGGGTTATCATATGTTGAGTAATTCTCATTCTACTCGAGAGAGGGTCTTAAATAAGTTAGAATATTTTGCCGTCAAATAGGATGATAATTGATTGATTGTATGGTTAGGATTTGGCATTGAATTGGTTAGGTGAGTCGGATGCCTTAGTGTTTTCTTTTTGGGTGAAATCTTGTTCTTTTCAAGTGTTTGATCAATTCTTCATTTGTTGATTTAATTTAATTTGTTGTTGTTTTTCAAATTCAAAATCCACCACTTTTCTTGATTTTCAAATAACTTAGAATTAGAATAATTTCAATAGTTAATAGGTAAATAGTCATTGTGGGTTCAACATCTTTCTTATCATTATATTACTTGGTACGATTTCATGCAGTTGCGAAATTTCACAACAAGTTTTTGGCACCGTTGCCGAGGACTATTTATTTTCTATTACTTTTGATACCAACTAGTTCTAAGTTAATTTGATTTTTTTTAAGTCTTGATTGTTAATTTTGTTTTTATTTTTCTTTTCAGGATTTCCAAGTTGTGCATGAGACGTACTCAAGCTTGAATTTAGTAACTTTTGACCCTGAAATTGAACGCATCCTTCATCGTTTAAATAAGGAGAAGGAGGATTCCACAACCGAGAACGAAATAATGGAATATCAACTTGGAAATAATACTTTGGGAGATTATGCTGTCCCTTTGGTCACCGGAGTTACTTCTAGCATTAGACGACTTGTCATTCAAGCCAATTACTTTGAGATAAAGTTAGCTATTCTTCAAACGGTAGCTTCAACAGTGCAATTCAGTGGCATGCCACATGATGATCCAAATGCTCACATAGCTAATTTTCTGGAGTTATGTGATACTTTTAAACATAATGGGGTTTCTGATGATGTTATTAGATTGAGACTCTTTCCATTCTTCCTCCGAGACAAGGCAAAGGCATGGTTAAACTCACTTCCACTGTTAACCATAACTACATAGGACAATTTGGCTAAAAAGTTTCTAGCAAAGTTCTTCCCCTAGCCAAAACCGTGAAGATGCGAAATGATATCACCACTTTTGTCCAATTTAATATGGAGTCACTTTATGAAACTTGGGAGAGGTATAAAGAATTGCTTAGAAAGTGCCTACTTCATGGACTTCCTGTTTGGATTCAAGTGCAAACATTCTACAATTGTTTTGCAACCTATAACACGTACAATGATTGATGTAGCAGCGGGAGGGACTTTGATGAAGAAATCACTGGAAGATACATATGAGTTGGTGGAGGAGATGCAACCAACAATTATCAATGGCCAATGGATTGAGTGACACCAAAAAGAACTCAATGAGGTCACGAAATTGATTCTTTCTCTACTTTAGCTGCTCAAGTTGCAGTTTTATCTAAGAAATTGGACAATATCAATGTGAGTTCCATTTAATCTACTAATGCAATTTGTGAATTTTGTGCAGGAAATCATATGGGGGTAGATTGTCAAGTGGGAAATCCATTCGCCAAAAATAGTTCGGAGCAAGCAAACTTTGTGTCGAATTACCAATGACAAAGCAATCCTTATTCCAACACTTTCAATCCAGGATAGCGAAACCACCCAAATTTCTCATGGAGCAACTCCCAGAATGTTGTCAAGCCTCCACCGGATTTTCAAAATCAACAATAAGAGAAGAAGTCGAATATGGAGGAGGTAATGGCACAATTTATGGCCAAGGTGGATGCTAAATTTCAAGATCATGACATTGCTCTAAAGAACAATGAGAACACTATGCGAATCATTGAAAGGATGCTCGGTCAATTTGCAACATTTATATTTGAAAGGCCTCAAGGATCACTTCCAAGCACCATGGAAAACAACCCGAAAGAACAAGTGAAGGCCATTACTTTAAGAAGTGGAAGGGAGCTTAATTTAGAAGAGAAAGAGAAAAATTCTGGAAAAGAGGAAATGACTGTGAGAGCCGCATCACCCACCCTTGTATTGAGCCCAACAGTGAAAAACTTAGGAAATCCTCCCAAGTCTTCTTCTCTTACTTCTCATTATGTTCCTCTTGTACATTTTCCTCAAAGACTTTAGATAAATAAGCTAGATAAACAATTTTCTAAGTTCCTTGATATTTAAAAAAAAACTAGAAAATTGCTTATCTAGTTTATTTTTCTGAAGCCTTTGAGGAAAAGGTATAGGAGGAACATAATGAGAAGTAAGAGAAGAAGACTTAGGAGGATTTCTCGAGTTTTTCACTATAAGGCTCGAAACAAGGGTTGGCGATACAACTCTCATAGTCATCTCCTCTTTCCAGAATTTTTCTCTTTCTCTTCTAAATTAAGCTCCATTCTACTTCTTAAAGTAATGGCCTTCACTTGCTCTTTCAGGTTGTTGTCTATGGTGCTTGGAAGTGATCCTTGAGACCTTTCAGACATAAATGTTGCCAATTGACCGAGCGTCCTTTCAATGCTTCGCATAGTGTTCTCATTATTCTTTAGAGCAATGTCATGATCTTGAAATTTAGTATCCAACTTGGCCATAAATTGTGCCATTACCTCCTCCATATTGGGATTCTTCTCTTGTTGTTGATCTTAAAAACCTGGTAGAGGCTTGACAACATTTTGGGAGTTGCTCCATGAGAAATTTGGGTGGTTTCGCCATCCTGGATTGTAAGTGTTGGAATAAGGATTGCTTTATCGTTGGTAATTTGACACAAAGTTTGCTTCTTCCGAACTATTGTTGGCGAATGAATTTCCCACTTGACAATCTACCCCCATATGATTTCCTGCACAAAATTCACAAATTGTATTAGTAGATTGAATGGAACTCACATTGACATTGTCTAATTTATTAGATAAAGCTGCAACTTGAGCAACTAAAGCAGAGAAAAAATCAATTTCGTGAACTCCCTGAGTTCTTTTTGGTGTCACTCGATTCACTGGTCATTGATAATTCTTGGTTGCCATATCCTCCACCAACTCATATGTGTCTTCTGGTGATTTCTTCATCAAGTCCCTCATATAGCTGCATCAATCATTGTACGTTTTGTAGGCTGCAAACCATTGTAGCAAGTTTGCACTTGAATCCAAACAAGAAGTCTATGATGTGGGCACTTTCTAAGAAATTCTTTATACCTCTCCCAAGCATCATAAAGTGATTCCATATCAAATTGGACAAAAGTGGTGATATCATTTCGCATCTTCACGGTTTTGGCTAGGAAAAAAAACTTTGCTAGAAACTTTTTAGCCAAATCATCCTGTGTAGTTATGATTAACGGTAGAAGTGAGTTTAACCATGCCTTTGCCTTGTCTTGAAGGGAGAATGGAAAGAGTCTCAATCTACTAGCATCATTAGAAACCCTGTTATGTTTAAAAGTATCACATAACTCCAGAAAATTAGCTTTGTGAGCATTTGGATCATCATGTGGCATGCCACTGACTTTCACCATTGACGCCGCCATTTGAAGAATAGCTGGCTTTATCTCAAAGTTATTGGCTTGAATGGCAGGCCGTCTAATGCTAGAAGTAGCTCCGATGACCAAAGGGACATCATAATCTTCCAAAGCACTATTTCCAAGTTGATCTTCCATTGTTTCGTTCTTGGTTGTGGAATCCTCATTCTCCTTATCCAAATGATGAAGGGTGTATGTCTCATGCACAACTCAGGAATCCTGAAAAGAAAAATAAAAACAAAATTAACTATCAAGACTTACAAAAAAAAAAAATCAAATTAACTTAGAAATAGTTGGTATCAAAAGTAATAAAAAATAAATAGTCTCCAGCAACGATGCCAAAAACTTGTTGTGAAATTTCGCAAGTGCACGAAATCGTACCAAGTAATATAATGATAAGAAAGATGTCGAACCCACAAGCACTATTTACCTATTAAGTATTGAAATTGTTCTAATTCTAAGTTATTTGAAAATCAAGAAAAGTGGTGGATTTTGAATTTGAAAAACAACAACAAATTAAATTAAATCAATAAATGAAGAATTGATCAAACAATTGAAAAGAAGAAGATTTCACCCAAGAAGAAAACACTAAGGCATCCGACTCACCTAACCAATCAAATCTCAAATCCTAACCATATACTCAATCAATTATCATTCTATTTGGCGGGGAAATATTCTAACTTATCAAAGATCCTCTCTCGAGAAGAATTAGAATTACTCAACATACGATAACCTGCAATATGCTTATGCAAATTTAAAAGCATTTGAGCACATTAAAATTAATAATATTTCACATAAAAGCCGCACAAATAACGTTGGCACATTCCTGTCGTTCGTTCAATTCATAGAATACATCATACGAAACTAAATTACATGCATCATCTCTCCAATTAACATGCACAAAAAATCATTCAACTATTGGCCAAATAATTGAAAGCATTAAACTCAATGATGTATACTCAAAAGGAATGATAAAATTATGATCACAACGAAATAAGATTTGGGATTGTCATGGAGAGGCTACATCGTAGCCTTAGTAATAGAAATTAGTTCATAATCTAATCAAAACAAACCATACTAATTCTCAAATTCATAATGAAATTATACAAAGAAATGATGAAAGAGTTAAGAAGGAAACTCTATGTAGATCGAGAATTTCAATCGTTGATGAACTTCAATTCTATAGATTTTTTACCTCCTGCTTGAAGCACTGTTTCCTCCTTGAAGATATTCGTATTTGGCTCTAGCTTCAACATGAAAGTTGTAGGGTTTTGTCTCAGGTTTATGTAGACATCGAGATTTCCCTTATTTGAGTTTTCGAGAAGAAGTTATGCTCCCAATATTGAGGGTATTTCTGAAATTTGGCAGTTTTATGACTTTTGACTTGATGCGCCGTTTGTCTTCGGCCAAGGCTTTAACACAAAAGTTCTAGGTTTTTCTCTTAGCTTTCTGTAGACACCAAAACTACCCTTATTGGAGTTGTCTAGAAAAAGTTATCTTCCAAATATCGAAGGGTACTTTAGGAATTTTAAGGAATGAACGTTTCCTATTCCCTTGATGACTCCTTCAATTTATTTATTCCTAAACAAAAATAAACAATATAAAGTAAAAATCTAATAAATAAGAAAATTAAACACAAACTAGTATAAAATTAAGAGTAAAAGTATGACAAAAGTTGTATAGAAATTAAGCATATGCCAATAAATCAGACTCTAATTCCTCCGAATATCCATCCTAGAGACTGGCCTCTATCCCTTCAATACGAGACTCCAATTCTTCAGTATGTACTTGCATTCTTCCAAACACTTGTTTATTACAAACCGTCAAAGCAATTTTTAGTCTTTTAAGCTTACTAGCCAAACTGAATAGACCCAAACCAATGGTCTCTTCCTCCCAAACCTGAGAAACAAGTTCCAAAAAAGGGTCATGCTAAGTCCACATTTGCTAAAACTTGAAGGATGGGAAACCATAAGAGGCACCACTCCGTTCCAAGTTAATAACCATCGGAGCATGGTCTAATGATGTGCGGGGAAGATATTTCCAAGAAACATCCGGAAAGATATCCATGGCCTCAAAGAGCGATCTAAATGAGCCCAACTACGAGTTCTGTCTTGATGCCCATTACACCAAGAAAAGGAGCTCCCAATGAACAGCATCTCAGTAAACCTGCAAGTATCAATACACAAATTGAACTCTTCCATAGCACTAGCCAGGCGAGATCTACCACCACATCTTTCTATATCATTTTGAATAACATTAAAATCACCAACAACTACCCATGGGAGAGCATAATAGTTTGAGGCTTCCAACATTCTCCATGAATTTCGTCTCTCTTGATAACTGCATTTTGCATAAACAAAAGTTAAAAGTATAGGCTACAATTGTTCAATAATTTTCACAATAACATGTTGCTCACTCATGCTCTCCACAACCAGATTCACTTCATTCTTCCACATAAACCACAATTTCCCACCAACCTCTTCATTTGATCTGCAATCATCAAAATCTAAACTACTGCAATCTAGAAACATTTTCCATAGGTTCAACCAGAACAAAAATTTTAGGATGGTACCGTAAATTCAATTTCCTTATACACTTCCTCGACGTACTGAATCCACGAACATTCTATAATAAGTATGAGCTCATCATAAATTAAGGCGTAAGGGCTTAGTCACAAACCTAGTAGAACCCCGTAATTTTATTTATGTTCTCTTTCTTTCATATTCTTTCATCACCCTAGAATCTGACATAATATCCTTCCCTTTCGCCAGATGCACTAGGTCTTCTTCAGACACACTTGACCTTCTTCCATATTATTAGTAGCACCTCTTATGGGAGATCTCAAATCTGAATCCTCCACTAGGCAAACCCCCTGTCTAGATGGCTCTTCCTCCTCTGGTAATGATTCCCTAAAATCATGGTGCAAAAAACCATTCCCCACACGCACGAACATACCTGCCTTTTCCTTCAAAACTACATCTGGAGAAGAACATTTCTCACCCTTCTCCAACACCATCATCCCCTTTGAACCTTCTAGAATAGGATTGCCTAGATCATCCATTTGATTTGTATCATCAGAAATAGTCATGCACCTTGCACTTGCACTTTCCAATTCTTGATCTTCAACATTCATACTTCCATTACTCTCTCCTTTCTGATCTTCTTCTACCACATTCTTGGATGGAAATCCTATCTGTTCTGCAACATGCAAGGTATCATTTTCCAAATTCACCCCAACTAAGGTTTCCAAATGTTCAGAGTCATTGTTCTTGCCTTCATTCGAAACTACCATTGTATTATCTACTGCATTACCATTCTTCTCAACCAACAAATGAAGATCTCTTGTTTTCCGCCCTTAAATTTTATCCACTTTCCCTCCTTCTTTCATACTTTTTGGATTTGGATCACGACTATTAGCCTCCTTTTTGCACGTCTTCAAATTATGACCCTGGGTATGACATTTCATGCAATATGCAATTAGCGATTCATAAACAATTTCTTGGTAAAACCATTAGGTATTCCTCGACGTACCGATCCACAAACCCAGCAATGGTTCTTTTGATGTATCCATCTCTATACAAATCCTAGTGCCATTCGTATGGGTAGCGCAATGTATAGGATTGTCACGCTTTAGAAATTTTTCCATTGGTGCAGTTATGATTCGTAAGAGAGATTCATGGTAGAAATTTGGAGGAAGCCCCAGCAGTGTAATCCAAACCGGGACCTTAGCGAGTTCCTTCTCTTCATGAAATTCTGTGTTCCAATGAAAAACATGATGAGGAATCAATATCACATGCTTCTCCAGCAAAGGCCTTAAAAAAGTCTTCCTCTGTAGACAAAAGAATAAAAACATTCCTCGGCTTATGCATTGAGGAGACAACAGGTTGTGATTTCAGACCCCATCTTGATCGAATAAAGGATCGTATGGAGTCCAGGGAGGGTCTTTGATGTAAGAACTTCATAACCAAGGAAAATTTGAATGGCAATGCAGATTGATCAATCTCTTCCTTAGTAAACATCACACAAAACATCCCATCCAGAGTTTTTGGAGCATGGAAAAGAACAACAACCTCTGGGATAGGTTCGGGGAGTCAGACACCATATCGGCAAAGGTACTCTGCCGTGAAACAGTCACCGAGATGCTCAGAGGGGACTTAGTGGCTGCCATCAGATAAAAGTTAAAAGTTGAATAAAACATTATTAGAATATTATTTTTTAATATTAGTATTTAAAAATTTTAAAAAGTTAAATTATTTATTATGTTTTGTGTGAGAATTTGTCAAAATTATAATTATGAGATGAGATGATATATATGAGATGGATTGAGAGCACCTGTCAATCCAAATCGAGCCTTAAGATTTTGAGTCTCGACACTGAAAGAAATGAAACTCTCAATCCAAATTTCATGAGCCTTTATGAGATGAGACTCGTATCTCAACTATTGATTATACACATGCTTCTAAACTTTTTAAGCAAAGGTACCTGTTTTGATGAAGTGTAAATATTAGGGACTTGAAAAGGAATTTATCTATATATTTGTAGATTGGAAAGTAGTTGTAAAAGAATTGTAAGTTAATATTTATTTTTTTCCATAAATTTCAAAGAAAGTCCTTACATTTTACACCTTTTCCCATTAAATTTCCAGTTTTACTAGTTTTTTTATTTAATTTTTGTGACATTGAAGTGTAACATGCCAAGTACTAAAAACAAGTAAAACGTAAAACAAAAAAGATTAAACGGCTAAAGAAATTATTTTAAAAATGACAAAATAAATCTAAAAGGCATGAGTTATAATAAAAACCACAGAAATAATAAAAAAAAATTATTGAAAAAATAAAATATGCAGAGTAAAAACATAAATAACACTATTAGATTGAAAAGTTGTAAAAAAACAAAGAACAAAATAGCTGAAGAAGATTTAAATAATAAAAATAAAGTAAAAATACAAAGAAATTAAAAGAAATAATGAAATAAAAATAATAGAAAATAATAGAAAAAGGACTTCTCTCCTCCACCAGACCACCACCACCACCATGCACCACCAGGGTTGAAGGGTATGGGGACTCCCCACCTCCATTGCTATTATTTATTTTGTACTTTTGCTAGTTTTCTTAATTTTTATTTAGATTTTATTTATACTTTGTCCATGTTATATTTTTATGTTTTTATTTAAAATAAAATTTCTTATTTATGTTATTCACGTTTTGTTTAAAACTTTAGTACTTTTTATTTTTTGGGTGTTGTTTTATTTTTCATATTTTATTTACTTTAGTTTTTTTGATATTTTAAATTATATTATATTTTTTTAAATATTTATTTTCTTATTATCTACTCTTATGAGAAAAGAGAGAGTTGAGAGAAATTCATGACACTATTGAAAGAAAACCACTTATATTGCTTATATAATTATAATGTCAACCCACTTTTGGTTGACATTATAAACTTATCTATTATCTCATTTTGAACGACTATAATTGAAATTTAAATGCTCGTAGGGGCATGCACGTAAACTTGTATGGCTTAGCATTGTTATCTGCGTATTTGAAATATCTAGATCAAGTTTTTCCTTTTTGATTTGAAATTATTAATATCAGGTATGTATTGATAGACTAAAAATTATGAAATTTGAAATTCAAAACAAGAATTTAGAAGAAAAAAAAAAGGGGGATAAAATTGGTCTTATGCAAAAAATTATAAATATAGGCAAGGGCGGGGCGATGGACAGAGGGCCCCCCACCACCCATCCGTGACCAACTTTTTTCAATGTGAGTGCACAGGACTTGTACACCTTAGTGCTGCAAATATCAATTTTCTAAAATTAGAATTTTAACGATATTTTAACTTGAGAAATGATATTTGCAGTCCTAGAGTGCAAATCCTGCACACTCATTTTAAAAAGTCGGTAAATCTAGTACACACATGAGAAAAACTATTTTTTAAAAGTGAATTCAACTTTTTTCAAAGAGAGTGCTTAGGACTTGCACATCCTAGGACTAGCATTACTTTTTACTTAATTTTATAATATTTTTATTCAACTTGTTCTCTCTTATTTTTCATAACCTAATAAAATATTTTAATTCAAACTATTTCACTACTATTTATAAATCATTTTACTACTATTCATATAAATCTTATCTCATCTCGTTCTCCAAACATCCTCTAAATGGCTTATGTGTGCTAAAATATATTTAAATAATCTTATAGAATATTTATCACATTGGTTGTTAAGGAGCTTAGATTGAAAGTATCAAAATAAATACATGATATCAACGTAATCGATTGTGTTAAAAAAATCATGATAATATTTGTTTTACTAGAAATCCAAGAGGGTGCAATGAAAGGAGATCTAGTATTACATTTTTTTTTTCTTATTGAAGGAGGACAGCACTTTCGAAATTTTATTAAAGAAATCCTTCAGTTATAGCGGGAGAATACCGTGGCAAACCAACCAAAATACTGCCAAAACAAACGCGAAAAGAAAATAACAAATCCTTTCCCATCTAACAACAAGTAGCAGGCAAACCCAACCTCTCCAAACGCAAAATACCTTCAACTCTCTAGGGAGCAAATCAATAGAATCAAACAAGACACCACAGCCATCCTCACCGAGTCGTGCCAAAAAATCGATTGACATATTTCCTTCCCTAAATTGATGAGAAATAGAGAAGAAATCTCATTAGCAACCTCAAAAAGCTCCTCCCAAAAATCCCACAAATATCAGATTGTGCATCTTCTCGCTCTAACCCAATCAACCACAATTTTGGAGTCGCTCCCAATCTTAACCTGCATAAAACCCAAAGCTTTACACAACTTAACCCCTTCCAACAAGGCTCTAAGCTCAGCTTCATTATTGATACCATGACCAAATAATTTTGTAATAGCAAACCGAAACATGCCATGACTATCACGGATGACTTGTCCTCCACCCATACTCCCTGGGTTGTCCCTATAGCTACCGTCAATGTTAAGCTGAACCTTTCTTGCACAAGGTTTAGTCCAAGAAATTAATTGAGGCCTGTGAATAACTCTTATTGGAACATGAACGTCCAGTGCCTGCATAATTTCCTCATCAAGCAAAGAGACAGAGCCACCCTTCCTCATCTGACCGAGATAATTCTAAGACACACCTTCACTGATGTCCAAACACATTCAACTGAATCCCTTTAGCCCTCCATTTGCGCCTTATAGCGCTGGACCCATAACCTCTAGGATATCACAACTGGCAGCAGGCCAACTAGTAGTTCTCGTTTGGAAGTTTTTTTTTGCAAAAGTGAACCCCTAGTCCACCAAGAAACATTCTGCAAACTCGGAATACCCAGTGCCAATTCTGCAAGACCCCAAACACGCTCCGCAATCTCACTAGAACTCAAAGCATGATCTTTTGTTTCACTATGTCCTTTAGTACAACAATCACATTTTGACGCAAGGGGAATGCCAACTGATCTGATAATCTCATCCATCGGCAAGCAGTTGAATTTTGCTTTCCAAATGCAAACTGACATCTTTTTTGGAAGATGCCCAAGCCAAAACCAGTCCATTCCCAGTACTCTAGGGCCATGAACCCTTATTAAATTCCAGGCACTCGCAGACAAAAAACTATTGTCTCTGCTTAGCATCCACACCAGAAGATCATCACCCAGTCGACCTGCAACAATCTTATGGCAAATCTCAACTGCCTTCTCAGCCCTTACGAGCTCCGTCAAACGGTCTATATCCCAAGAATTGTCAACCCACAAATCCTTAATACATAGTCGGTGATCAATATCAGAACGTGCATGCATACTAAGTGGACCACTAGACAGCCATCAATCATGCCAAAAAGAACCACTTCCTGCTTTTACCCTCCATCTGACATTATCCAGAACCTCAGGCATAACATTCAAGATGGATTTCCAGAAACGGGAACCTGATGAGTTCAAAAAGCTCATTGCCACATGCCTCGTCTTAAAATACTTTGCCCCAAAGAAATTAGTCCATAGATTCTCAGTGGACAATAACCTCCAAGCAAATTTCAGGTGGAGCGCACGCTGTACCTCTAAGGAATCTCTCCAGCTTAAATCTCCTTCCTCCGTCAGTCTACACAGATTCCCCCAAGAACGCCACTTTCCTCTTTTGTTTCCCATTCACACCACCCCAAAAGAAAAAAGCCATGAGAGAATGATTTTGCAATGCACGATTTTAGGAATGTTGAGGATGGCGAGCAGGTGCATGGACATACTAGACAAAACATGTCTAAGAAGAATAAGTCAACCACCTTGAGAAAGCAAAGTATTTTTCCATCCTGCCACCTTACTCTTAATTTTAGCCACTAACGATTCCAAGTCTCGAACCGTTAATCTTCCCACCACAATAGGAACACCAAGATAAATTACTGGAAAAACCCCGTCCTCAAAACCTGACAATATTTTCAAACAAACTCGACAACCCAAGGATATGTGTTTGGAAAAGAAAAGCACAGACTATTCTTTATTAATCAACTGTCCTGACCAACTCTCGTAAAGAAGAACATCAGCATAAAGAAGATGAGAAACCAAAGAAGCCCCCGATGGATGAGAAAAGCACTTAATCCGACCGTCCTCAAAACTTTTCCGTAGGAGGCGAGATAAAACTTCCTCCATAATAATAAATAAGTAAGGAGACAACGGGTCCCTTTGCCTGAGCCCTCGAGTTGACTTTAAAAAACCTTGGAAGAGCCATTCATCATAATAGAGAACCATTGATCCCTCATACAATTTGCCACCAAGAAACGAAGGTGAGAAAAAAACCCAAAACACTCAAGAACTTGAAGAAGAAAATTCCAATAAACTTTGTCGTATACTTTGGACTTATCAATCTTCACCAATATGTTTCCACCAATGATTTCTTATTCAACGAATGAACCATTTCCTAGGCCAACGTAATATTTTCAAAAATACTACGTTCAAGAATGAAACGCCCTACTCCTGTGAAATCAGCAATGGTAGTAAAAAAGTCAACCTACGAACCAAAATCTTAGAAAATATCTTATAAGGAACCAAGCATAAGCTAATAGGTCGAAACTTGTCGAAACTTTTTGGCTCTTGCACTTTTGGAATAAGCACAATGAAAGAGGACGTATAAAACCAAGAAAGAGGATTTCCTGAGAAAAAATCCTTCACCGCTTCAACTAAGTCATCCTTAACCATCTCCCAATAGCTCACGGAAAAACCCGATCCAAAGGCATTAGGCCTTAGACTACTACGCTTTAGAATAGAGATTAAATCTTCCCTTCACATCCAAAACCGTCGGCTCCTTACAAAGATTAAAGTTGTCCACGTCTGAAATCACCGAATGCAACAAAGGTGATAAATTTGCATCCACGCAATCATGTTCACCTGAAAGAAAATCATGAAAAAAATTCACAGCACCATGGTGAACTTGCTTCGGAGAGCTCAAAACCGTGCCATTCGAAAGGGACATAGAAGACATAAAATTCTATTTCTTTCTTTGATTGACAAAAGCATGGAAAAATTTAGAGTTTTGGTCACCATCATTCAACCATGCATTTTTTGCAACCTGGCCCAAACGAAAATTTTCCCTTCGTTCCCAAGCTTCCAACTCCAACTTAACAGCCATATAATCAACCTCACCACCTACTGAAAAATTCTCATGCAATTGCCTTTCAAGCTGGTCCACCCTACCTTCCAACTCCGTAATGTGTAAACCCACACAATCGAACGTGTTCTTATTCCACGAGCGCAAAACAATCTTCAGTTTTTTCAATTTAGTTGCAAGCTTCCTAAAACCCACCTCCTGCACTTGCTCACTCCAGACTACTTCCACACAAGCACCAAAAGACTCATGGTCAATCCACATATTTTTAAAACAAAAAGGAGATGTGCCACACCGAAAAAACTCCCTATGATACCAAAAAACCATCAGGCAATGATCCGACGTCTTTCTTGGCAAGTATTCATACCAAGCTTTCAAAAAAAGACACGAAAACTGGGAATTGCACCAAAATCTATCCGAACAAGCCCAACTACATGAAGTGCCAGAATGACCATTGCACCATGAAACACGACCTTTAGAAACTGTCATATCCAACAAACCACCCAAGTTTATCCCCTCCAAAGAACACCACAAATCATGACGCTCCACTTGACTACACTTAGCATAAATAAATGTAACCAAAATCTTCAAGCCAACTAATGAAAACCATCCAGTGATCATTTGCTCCGACATAGTAACAACCTCAAATACTGAGTCTTCCATCCAAAACAACCACAATTTACTGCCCACCTCCATATTCGAAGAAAACGAGGATAGAGGTAAATAAATAGCTAAACACGGCATACCATTAAAATTCACAAAGGGCTCCAAAATAGCCACCAAACAAGAATTATAACGACGAACCAAACCTTCTAATCTCCTCCTAGACCGTCCCAACCCCCTCACATTCCACACTAGTATAGTGTCAATCATAAATTCAGTTTGGAGGTACGGGTCAAAATCCACTAGGACTGCCTTGAACCAAGTTTCCATTTTTCCTCCATAGTAGAGGAACCAGGAAAAACCTCATTATTCGAGTCATAAAGCTTGTTACGAGCAAGAGTCTGCAAAGGTCCCTCACTCGCCTTATCCAAGGAATAATCCAAAATTTTTCTAAGCAACAATTCAACAAGCCTCACTTACACCGCGCACTCCATCGCTAGAGTTTCATCCAAAACGTCTAAATTTTTCTGCCGTACCATACTCTACATTTTGTCAATCCCACTGTGATTCATCAAATCAACACTCATGTCCATACAAACCACCTTCGGTTGTTTTTCACATTCATTAGCAACACAAACCAATTTATGTTTATCCAATTCTTCATTCTGTAAATCACCACACATGTCTGTATGCCCACTAATCTCTCCTTCTTCCAACAATAAAGAACCTTGGGGATCAACCTCAACCACCACCTGGACATTTTCCTCCATTAACACCTCTTTTAATTTTCCTTGTGGCACTTTGCATTTCGCATTTTTATTTTCCTCTATAGGTTGTAAACTCGGAACAGCCTTGTTTGATATCTTTTGTTTCTAGAATTTATTCCCAGTAATTCTCTTCTGATCTATATCACAAACCATCTTACTCTCCCCAACTCAACAAAAAACCTCTACAAGCCCCTGACGACAGCACTTCCTATAGAAAAAACCCAATTTCTCATACCTTTTCTCCTACCAAATCGTCATGCTATTTGAAATTACTATAAGGAAACCTTCAATCGATTCCTCCTTCAAATTCGCCTCAACGCAAATTTGAGCACCCGAAGCCCTCGTACGATTTAATGTGCCATTATCAGTTCCCAAAAACCTACCAAATCTGGTGGCAAGAATTTGAAGACAATCTATATGGTACATATGCAATAGTAAATCAGGGAGAAAAATCCATATAGGGGCCAAGGAAGACTCCTTATTCACATTAAAATCTTTGGTCCACTGAAAAATACGAAAAACACAACCACCGATCGATCTACCCTCTCGAGCCCAGCCATGCACAAAGTCCCACTCAGTCTTCATATGAACCAATACATGTCGATCATCCATAAAACTGATTATTGGGATGTCCTGCAAACCCCTAAGTTTTGATCACAGACATACGGATAACATCAATGGAAGGCCGTGAGCATGAGAACTTTAGCACCAAAGCAAAACAGAAGTCATCCACTACCTTCGACAATTCAGACTCTGAAAACACAAAACCTTGTTCACCATCAATTTCCACAGGGTATCTCATCTAAAACCTGAAAGACGAGGAGGCGACACGAGACACCACTTGAATGAACCTCTTCTTACTCGCATCACCAGAATCGGATGAACTTGCCGGTGCAAGAGGCACCAGGGGGCTGGCGAGAGCTGCCATGGGCGAACCCTAGCCCTCGAAAAAGCCAAAATTTTGAAAAAAAAAAAAAAGAAATCCCAAAATATATGGAATACTTAGAAAAAGGTTATTGACTTTTTTAAATCAGTCCCTTGAATATATTCTAGTATTACACTTGACATACAAAAAATAGGGTAAACTTTTGCAATTGTTCCTTGAAAGCCATGTTCTGATATTATATGTAAATGCTCTCAAAGTGTAAATCGATTTCAAAGTGTAATAAAAATTGCGTAAAACAAAAAATTTTGAAAATTTTTTAAGGCATTGAAACATCAAATTAGACAAAAAAAATGGATTAGGTTTAATTAGAATATTTAGAATCTATAAACAAGAAAAGAGTGTCTAATGGGCTACAAAGATATAATATTAACAAGAAAATTAATAGAGTATGTGATATAGTTTAGAGTTGAATATATTCATGATCAGTGTTTACCATCTTATTTTTTACTATTAATTGTGAACTGTTTATGTTCCTAATGTGAAGTGTACTTTATTCATTTCTATCTTTTGATGCTTTAGATTGGGAACTGTAAAAGCCCATGAAAATCATATGTCTAATATATGGATTTCGAATACTGAGATGTAAATCTCCTCCACCTGTAATTTCGATATTTAACTGTAACAGAACTGCAAATGTGGGACAGTAACCCCACTCTAAAGGAGGAGACTAAGGGCTAGTTTGGTTACACAAAACTAAACTATCTCATATCATCTCATCTTATATAATCATAACAATTTTTTCAAACTTCCACACAATTTTTTTTTTTTTTTGGATAAGTAAAAATATTGTATATATCAAAAGGAGAGACCAAATACACTGAATGTATACAAGAAAATACATTGTCCAAAATGACCCAACAAGCCCCTAATGACCCAAAAAGCCCATAAAAAAACAACCCAAAATACATCAGACCCGACCCCAATCCCTAGTTTCCCGTAGAAATAAAACTCTACCCGAACACCAACCCTAACACCTTGATTCCCCCGTCTTCACAATGCCCTCTCTTTAAACTTCCCTCTAGTTGAGCTACCACCCTTAGCGTCATAGTTGATTGTCGAAAAAAGACGTTGTAACTCCCTACTTTTCTTGAAACTTAATTTGGTTTCAAGCACGCGGCTTGCCTCGATCGCAATAATTAGTTATTTAAATTGGTCTTCGCATCCTCCATGTGAAATTCCCACAAACTGATGAATGTCGTTAACTTTAGACAAAATCCAATCTGCTATTAGAGGAAGAGAGACCAGGGGAGCCACAATATCCCCAAACACAATATCTAACTGCACTCCCGACTCTAGACATTCCTCTACATAAGGCACCAGCGCCAAATCTATTGGTTCTCTAGTAACTCCATTGGTTCTCTCCAATGGAATCAGGGTCCCCATTGGAGATTCTAGGGTGACAGCAAGTCCCTTCACCTCTGGGGTGATAGCGGATCCTACATCTCCTTCATACTTAGACAATACACCATTTTCCTTCAACTTTGATGAGGGAGCCATAGTTTCTTCAGGGACCAAGTGTGTAATAACAACTATTGATCTATCATGTGTTACATGAGGCGAATGACATTCCATTACTAATGTCTCTACGCCAATACCCAATGTAGACCCCACTTCAAATAACCCAGATTTCCTTTTGACCCGCCATACTCTTCTGGATCTGGTTATAGGGACAGGGCCAAATCAAATCTTCCGTTTTTCTTTTTCTAAATGTAAAGAATTCAGGCCTATCATGTTTCTTACTACCCTATTGCCTCCAGCTAAAAGTCGGTCTTTTTCGATAGACAAGAAAGTTATCGCTACCTTCAACTCGACAAGTTGGGTTTCCATCTCCTTTAAAGAATTGTGCATCTCAACAAACTGGTCCTGAGGCATGACTTGCAGACACCCCACACTCTGAACCCCTGAAGCATGGCCCGTCTTTAGAGCTGCCACATAGGATCTCCTCCCCACTGAGGATGTACTTGGGTCTTTCTCCAAGTTCTCCCTCCCTGCCACACCACCTACAACACCTTGTCCTTCCAAGCCTTCACTCCCTCTCTTGCCGAAGGAAAAATGACACAGCACCTCTCCCATCCTTCTCTAGCCACTGCCCCCCTCTTCAGGAATGAAAATAAAAGTCCTCCTCCCCCCACCACCATACTCCTCCACCGCCATATAACGTCCTCAAGCATTCGAGCAGCGATGCACCGTGAAACTGCGTTGACCTTCCCAGATAGTGGAGAAAAAATCTTGTTTCTTATCCTTAGTGCACACTTCCATGGCCTTGGCCAGCCACTATACTGTTTTCGAACCCAAAACCAACTTATATATCACCCTTTGACTCCTTTCAGTAATGGCCAACATGCTCCCTTTCTTCACAAGTGTAAAGAATTTAAATTCTATGACCAAGTCCATAGAAGAACCCTTACTAACCCACTCCCCTTCTTCAACAACCATTCGTCATCTTAGAAACCAGATCAGAAGTCCGTTGGGAGCTACAAGCACTGCAGAGATGTCTAGACTCCAATTCGTGCTCACTGCAAGCAACAGAGTTGTCTTGGACTCCAGCTGCAAATCGTGCTCACAGGAGTCGTCGGAGCCTTCTAGGTCGACGGCAAGACCAACAGAACCTTCGGAAGGGTCTCCGGAGTATTCTAAGAGACAATACAATGAGACCTAGGATGCCGGAGGTTGGACCGATGCCGAATGGCCCTCAGCGGAGTCCCCGAGGCCCGTCGGCATTATCTGTGATGGCGGTGTGGTGTCTCTCGTCGGTAAGGGTGGGTGGCGGCAGATATGATTCCTTAGAGTTTTCATGCTTCATGGTGTTTTCTCTCTCCTTAGGACCGATGCCAGACGACCCTCAGCGAAGTCGCTGAAGCCCGTCAGCTTTATTTGTGACGTCGATGAGAGGTCATTCGTCAACAAGGATGGCGGCGGTTTCCTTAGGGTTTTATGTACAGAGAGAGTTTTGACCTTGGAATGGTCAATCTCTACAACATTGTTCCACACAAAATATAATAAATAATTTAATTTTTTCAAATATCAAAATAAAAATAATATTATAATAATATTGTATTCAACTTTCAACAAAATATCTCATCATAACCAAACAAGACCTAATAACAAGGATAACAAAGAAGAGTGGAAGCCTTTTATGTAACTCTGTAAAGATATTGTATAATAATGAATGAATGTTTGTTTGTGCTTGTGCATAAAAACAGTTGTATAATTATATTTTAAATTAATGAGTTTATGTGAACTGATGAGTGTAAGAGTAATTTTGTAAATTCGTACTATGAAGGTTTGTTGTATATATTCCACGGTTCTTAGTTTTATCTCTTATATATAGTAATTGTAGCTAATTAAAATGCTTCCATGTTAATTAATTTGGAGAGAAAAAATATATCCAAATTTTCATAAGTTTGAATGGCATGACAAGACCATAACTATAGGTTATAGGTCCGATGACTCAGCTGGCCAGTAAGTATAGGAAATGGGTAGTTGAAGATATCACATGTGATATTAGAGAAATTACGGCTCTAAATCAACCAGATTACCTACGAACTTGTGTACCAGATATTAGGCTTGAATATTAGAAATTCTAGGTTGGAACTCATACTAAATAATTAACTGATCAATTAATATAAGTGAAAAGAAATAATAAAATAATCTTGTGTTAGTATTGATAAAAAATATGAAGTCACCACATGGTCGACGTAGAGGTCAAGGGCGCTAAACACCATGATATGCCACCACCTGAGGATAATCCACTCAGTACGAGATACATGCAATGACACAGGTTAATGGCACATCAGATGCAGAATCAACAACAATTAGTTGAATAGCATTTGTTAAATCCACAGTGTCAACCTATGAGAACATAAGGTACAATATGCAAGTTATCTATCTAATGAAAAGTGGGGATGTTATTTGGTGGGATACTAAGAAACAGTTGTTGAGGATGGAGCTGGGCAATCTCGCAGCTTTGTCGTATGGAAAAGTTTAAACAAAAATTTGACAACTCATTGAGAGTGTTCTTTAACCCTTATCACAATTTGATGCGTCCATCCTTTCTTGCTAGTGTTTTCCAACCCATATATTATTCCATCAATTTTGTACTGCAAGTTAATAACAATAGCAACATATAGCAAAACATTGATCCTCTCAAATCTTTCCAATATTTATCATACTTGAGCTTCATGTTCAACGTCATAATCTGTAAAATAGGATCAATACTTTTGCACAATTATCCAATTGCTTTTTTACCTAATAAGCTTATTGACAATATTCATCGGATATTAAATGTAAAAACTCAAAAATGGTGCATGTCACATCATAAGAATGTTGAGTTTCATCTTGTAAGAGCATTAAGACACAACATCTTCTTACATTCAAGACCCGTGGCATGAACAAAAGTTTTAAATTTCTCAAGTCTAGCTGGTGAAGATCTCACAAACTTTACCACATTTCTTACTCTTGCAACCAACTCATGAATATCTTTCAAATTGTTGGTCACAATATGACTGAGGACATGTGCACAACATGGAACATGCAAAAACTCACCACCCAATATATACATATTTTCCTCTTTATCCCTATTTAGATACTCAAGTGCAGTATCATTTAACAAGGTTTTGACTGCTATTGTCACCACTAGCTCCAAACCTCACTCCTTCGTTTTGGACTCCATCATCTTCCTAATAGTTCCACATTTGCGATTGGCGATTAAACAAAACTTAAGAGTCTTTTTGTGACAAACTCTTTAACCATTCAATAAATTTTTTAACAAATCCTTCTCTAGACCGTATATTTTAAGAGCATCCTTTACCTTCTTGTAGCGAGAAGAAATGTTAAACCTAGATCCCAAGTCTTTAGAGTAGGCTTAGAACCCTTCACCCTCCACAAACCAAAAGGATAGCTTGTCTATTATGATCATATGAGCTAAAATTCTTCTACACCTCTCTGTGTCAAACTTCACAAACCCCTTGATCAATGTATTTCTCCCACTACTCCCATCAACCATCTTCTTAAGTCCAATCTCCAATATAGACTAATTATTTTCAAGTATCGAACTTCTTATAGGATTCTTCTTTCATTGTTCTTCTAAATAATTTTTCAGTTCAGAAGTACCGAGTCTTTTATAGTAACATCCATAAACAATACCACAATGATTATATTTTACTTCTGGATCATTAGGGTCACCACTCTCTAATTTGGTAAATTGTTCGCACATAATGGAAATGGGTTTTTCTTTGGTAAACCCATGGGTGTAAGGGTAAGGGTAGCTGTAAGGGAGGTAGCACTAGTGCTAGTGTTCGGATTTGGTGTTCTGTTATGATCACCAACACTAGCACAATCATCACTAGCCATGGCTTCGACAAATAATCAAACACTTAACATTATGCAAAGTATTAAACTAATTTAGAGTTTTTAAAATCGCACAAAAATTAAAATCATACAAAAATCACAAAATCTAGTCACTCATGTTATGAGATTTTTGTTTTTATTTTTGTTATATTTTATTTTTGTTTTCATGCTTTTAAAGTTTGTTATTTTCAGTTATTTTTGGTTTTTATTTCCTTTCATTTTAATTTTTTAATTTGTTCTGTTTTAAATTTGTTTTTCTTTTTTAAAGTTAATCTTTCCTTTTTAAAAGTATTTTTTATATTTTTAAAATTTTGAGATTTTCATTTTTCATTTGTGTTTTGATTTTTCTTGTCTTTTAGCATTTTTTGGATTCTTATATAATATTTTTACTAGTTATATAATTTAAGTTTTCTTTTAAATTTTTTTTAAAGTAGTGCCTGTGAAGTGAAACTTGTTGAACAATAATTAAGTATAGTATTTCTGAGGGTATACTAAAGGGATTGTGACAAAAGCATTGACTTGTCTTTAATTAAAATTCATAGATTAAAAAGTTCAAATTTAGAGTTTAGGAACTATTTCTTTTATTAAATGTGGCGTCAATTATATATGTAAATATATATTATTATATATATATATGTAAGAGGAACAACAATATTTTTTTCCCATTATAATGATTGTTTATTAGGCTCCATTGATATTGCAAATTTGTTTTATTAGTTAATATAATTAGTTCATCCGCGCAATAGGCAGTAATAATTAAAATATAAAAGTTAAAAGGTGAGAAACCAAAAGAATAAAAAATAAAAAGTCAGTAACCGGAGAGTGCAAAAAGCTCTGAGGTCTTCTCCTTCTCAAAAGGGTGAGGTGATGTCTTTGCCTTGGTAAAGGGTTGTGTAACACCCCGCCTAAAAAGTTCCTTATATCTTGACCTTAGTAACCTTAATCCTAGTTAATTAGGAGTTGAGTTATTCTAAAATAAGAATAATTTTGGATATTTAAGTTGGCAAGAGGACCTTATATTTTGGATTTCAAAGAATTATTAGAAGATTTTAGTACAATAGTAATTTTTGAGGAAAAAGGAAAATTTTGGAGGTTGATATTATTTGGAGAATTTTTAGTCCTTATTTAATTTTGAGGATTAATACCAAGAGGCCCATAAAAAGGAAATTATCCTAAGAATATCGGAATTGTCTAAATGGAAGATTCAGTGATTTGCGGCTTGATTTGTGGAGCTTGGAAGGTTTTGGTATCCAACAGATTTATTGTGGAGCTCGGAAGGCTTTGGTCACCGTTAGATTGATTGTGGAACTCGGATTTGGTAGTCAACAGTAGATTAATCCCGGTCGGGAGGAATTATCCCACCAGGTAGATATTGTGTGCACTGAATATATATAAATTTGGCGTGGAGGTCACAAATGAGCGGGTATGGAGGTCACGAAGACCACACGGCCCTCTTCTCGCCTACTAAATAGAAAGACTCCTCTCATCTATTAGGATGAAAGACTCATCTTGCTTCTTTTTTTTTTTTAGTTATTGCCCACGATATCATTTATGTTGGACTTTTAAGTTGGTCGGTTAGACTAGTCGTCCAATCTAACTGCCCAAAATCTTGTCGCCAAGTCATCTCGCCCAGAAGATAAATATTTATTGGCGCCAAGTCTTCGCGTCCAGGTCTTCGCCCTCAAGTCATGAATCTCCTCACCTACCGAAGGTAAGCCTTCTCACCTTTAGGCGAGAGAAATCTCTTTGTTACCCACGGGACAAGGCTCCTCGCCCAAATCTTATCGCCTCTCTTCAGTTCTCGCTGCCTCTTATCAGTCAGGACGAAAATTGCATAAAATCACACTTATCACCCCACGACCTGGCCGCCATTGTAGGACCATTGTATAGGGAAGAAATCATGGTGGTTTCAGACCACTATTCCCCTGTTCAAAAGGACACAAACTGTAGAAGGCAGTTTGGAAATTTCAGCAGGACGCTTCCATCCGATCACCTTATTTTGGGCTACACCTTCATGATGGTTCACAGGGATTAGTGAAGACAATGATCAAAATCTGCCAAAGGAGAACTAGTTGAACCCGTCAACCCCCTTAGTTTTGATGATTTTTCTCCCCTCTCCTCTACCCCACGACTTGGCCAACCCCCATAGGAGTAATGTAGCAACCATAGGAGTGAAATTATGATGGTTTAGGACACTATTTTGACTTGCGCAAGATGACACAGAGTGATGGAAGCAAATCTGGAAAATTCTGATTCACACGCCTTCTTCCATCAAATCCCTTGGACCAAGCCAACGTCCCCTCCCCTTAGGCTGCCTATAAAAAGTCCGCTCACCCCCTCATTTCCTCCACACCTTAGTTTCAAGCTTCCTCTTGAGCCTTGAAGAGCACTTCCCCCCTTAGAGATCAAAAGAGTGAAACCGAGTGAGTTCTTGGTGAGTTCTTAAGTGTTCTTGTGTAAGGCAGTCTAGAGGGCTTGGAAGGCTACAAAATTTGTAAGTTTTCTTAATTTTAATCTTAGTTCGCATTTAAAGCTTTGTTTCCATGAGTTTGTATGAATTTGGGTGAGTTTGGGAAGGTTATCATACTTAAACCAAACCGGGTCTATTAAGAGATGGTTTGGATAATATGGTAGGAATTTAGCCATGGCATGTCTTAAACATGATTTGATATGATTTATTATTGTCTTGGCATAATTATGGAAGGTTTAAATTGGGGTTAGAAGTATGCCATGGTAGGTTTTGAATATATCTTGTTTTGATCATCTAGTATGAATCGGTTTTGAATGAAGTAGAGATTAAGGATATCTTAACCATGATTACGTGTTGGGATGAACTCTATTATCTAAGAATTAGTCTTTAATATATCGTTAAAGATGTTAGTGATCATTTGTGATTAAATAAAATCTCATATGCATGCATTCATAGGGACCAATAGTTGAAAATACACTTAGGCATCAACTAGAGTGCATGCCACTGGTTGGGACCATTTGGGTAAGTCCCACTTTGATTTTTGAAAATATAAGATCATAGATGGTTTTAGAATGCTAAAAATATAAAGTCCATAAATTTTTATCGAATTTGAAGTTCGTTTGCAATTAGTGAAAATTTAGGGTCTTAACGGTAATTTTTGAGGGTCTAAGGGTATTTTTGTAAATACTTATTTTTGAGGCCTTTGATTTTGAACCTCACCCATAAAAATATTAATCCTAACTTAGTACGCACTTGATTTACGCAGCTACGACATTATTTTTCAATTACTCCGGAAGTTTGTAAGTTGGCCTCTAACTTACACATTGATAAATTATTTATGATTTATTGATAAATGCATCATTCATATTTCAATTATCATTTTGAGCAAAAAATATCATGTTATATGATACATTGAGTGTATATTTACATGGCATGTGATATTTCTACCAGTTTAGCATATTGCATCTATAAATGTCATTTCACATAAAAAGCTTGCTATATATGCACATGTCATGGAATACATTTTTTAACTTAGCATGAAAATAATTTTTTTCATGACCCCGAAGGCTAAGATGGGGAATTATCCTAGTGCAACTCCTCTTGACACTCTGGAGTGTTTAAGAATGGAGTGATAACCCTTGGGTTGACGAAAAACAATCAAAGAGTTTTGAATGGGTTCTTTTTAAAGAAAACAAGAGCGAAGTCATATGTTATGAAACCTAATGCTGGTGGGTGTATATGTTATGATGTTATGATGATGTTATGTTATATTACCAATGCATTGAGAACGATGTCAACAGACAATGACATAGTGCCAACATGAGTTGTGCTACAATCACCGGCAAGTGCTCATGGTGCATAGGGGAACCATGTTGCTACCAAACATATGTTAATGATGGCTTTAATGAATGATGAAATTTTATGATTTCTGAAAGCAATAAAGTATGAAATGTTCTCTTTCAAAATGTCATGTTTTGGAATGAGAAAGTGAAAATGTTCTTTGAAAGCAAAAGTGCATCAAGGTTTTTTTAAAAATGTTGAGGAATCTGGATGAAAGACACATGCACATTTTTTGGCATTTCATAAAATTCTTATTTATCATTCTTCATGCATAATTTATCTCTGTACAAGTTGGTTGGTTAACTTACTGAGATTTCGAGTAAATCTCACCCCTTGTGGGACCACTATCATTCCTCCCAGAATGATAGAAGTTGTGACAGGACCGATAGAGGATGAACATGATGGATCGCTGGTTGCAGATGGTTGAAGAGGAGTTGGACCTTGAACGAAGACTACAAACAATTTTCATACTCATAAGCATTAACTCTTCATACTTCAGAGCGTATGAAATAGTTGATCTAACCATGGAACTTGGATTAAGGAAATGATATCCTTAAGTTTGAACTTATGATGGTTATTAATGCTATTGGGATATTTTTAGTCCATTATGGCATGAGTTATAACTAATCATTCTTATTCCGCTGTGATTATTGCATATTACTAATTGCATACTAGGATGCATTGCATATTAACTGTCATGTACAGGGGTATGTAACCTTGTGTTGCATGTCCCGACACTCTAAGTCTCCATTCCATCCCAAGCAAAGGTTGGGGGTGTCATAGGCTGTCTTTTAGATTTTTTCTGAAGAGGAAAGGATGGAGGAAGAACTAGAAAGAATGTGGGAAGGATTCAACCTTACTGAACAAGAGAAACATGAAGTAGTGTTGGATCCAACAACTATGGACAGATCATTAACAAAAGGAAAGTCTTGTCTTCTAGCATTGATAATCTTAGACAAGATGATTAATAGATAGACTTTTAGGACAACTATATCAAAATATGGAGACCAGAAGGATGGATAGAGTTTAAAGATGTTGGGGAAAATCTTGTCTTGCTGAAGTTTCAATATGAACATGACATGTGCAAAGTTATGAAGGGAAGGCCTTGGTCTTTTGACAGGATGTTGGTTTGTCTTCAAGACTTTGATGGTAACACTCCACTGAAGGATACTCCTTTCTCTATGGAAACATCTTGGATTCAAATCCATAATATGCCTCTTGCAAGTACGACAGAAGATGTGGGATTTCAAACAGGTTGTGGTATGGAGAAGGTGATTGAAGTTGAGACAGATGAAAAAGGGTTTGGTTGGGGAAAATTCCTACGTATCAAAGTGGAGATCGACGTCACCAAGCTATTAACAAGAGGAAGATTTTTAACTATTGATCAAAAAGCAGTTATGGACTCCATTCAAGTATAAAATAATTCCTTCGTTCTGTTTTCAATGTGGTGTCATCAAACATGTACAGAAGCACTGTTCAGGGATTAGTCATGATAGAAACACTCCAGAGGAGTAGTTAAGGAAAGTTGCCAGTATTGAAAAGCTGCCAAATAAGGTTAGACAAGAAACAATTTTGACTTCCTCTCCCCCCCCCCCCCCCAAATTACTGCGAATCCAGTATTTAATGGGAAAGAAATGAAGAAGAATAGTCAGCACAATATGGGGATAATGACATTATGCATGAAGAAGCAATCGAGGAGATGGAGGATCAAGCACAGAAGGCAAATTCACTGACAGTTGTCATCTATAAACCAGGTTTGTCTATTGCAAATCAAGCAAGTTCATTGGACCAATTCCTCTCTCATCAAATCATAAAACTTGCTCATTCTAAAAAACAAGCTATATGGAAAATGAGAGCTGGAGATAAGTTCTTTAATAAATTATCTGCTTCACCTCATGGTGAAGAACAAGCACCCAAAGTTCATTTTCCTTATTGAAGCCAAGTGTAGTAGAATCAAAGTTGAGAAAGTGAAAAATGTTTTAGGCCTTGAACATCGTTTTGTGGTGGATAGTAAAGGTTTAAGTGGAGGAATTACTTTTCTGTGGAAAGATGATATGAAGGTGACTCTAGAATCCTATTCTCAACACCATATTTCTCTAAGAGTTTCTCACTCTGGTGAGAGGGAGGAGTGGATGTTAACTGGTTTTTATGGAAATCCAATGAATAGTAAAAGAATAGATAGTTGGAGACTACTTAGAGCTCTGAAACCAACAGTTGAGATGGCTTGGGTTTACATGGGAGATTTCAATGAGATTCTGCATCAGAATGAGAAGTTTGGAGTAGTTGTGAGACCTTACAGTCAGATGGAAGATTTCAAATTAGTAATCGAAGAATGTGGCTTAAGTGATTGGGCCACATGCTGATAGAGGAAGTTTGGAAAAAGTCAATACTAGCAGCTGATAAGTTAAAGATGACTACTGAAAGCCTTCTCAGATGCAAAACAAAGCTGAAGGACTGGAGTAAATATAGCTTTGGTAACTCTAAAAAGCTTATTAATTCCAAACTTCATCAAATTTCAGATCTCCAGAAGTCTATTAAAGGTGATCAGGTGAGCAGCATCAAGGTTTTACAAAAGGAGGTAACAAGCTTCTTGAAGAGAATGATATAAACTAGAAACAAATGGCAAAGCAGAAGTGGTTAAAGGAAGGAGATAGAAATACAAAGTTTTTTCATCATTTTGCTAACCAAAGAAGGAAGATCAATACTATAAAAAATATTAAAGAGGAAATGAGGTTGTATCTCCAGAGGCTATTTCTGAACAATTCCAGAACTATTTCCAGGAACTCTTTTCCACATCTCAACCAAAAGGCATTGTTGACTACTTGAAGACTTTGAATGTTGGAGTGACTACTGACATGAATAACAACCTCATAAAGAAATTCACCACTCAAGAAGTTGAGGAGGTTATATTCCAGATGAACTCTCTTAGCTCCCTTGGACTAGATGGATTCCCACCTGCTTTCTATCAGAATCACTGGAGCTCTATTGGCAAAGAGGTTAGTGAAGCTGCTCTGCATGTGCTGAACTCAGATGGTTTGGTTGCTGAGATTAATGAAACCCATATTGCTTTAATTCGCAAGATAAAATCTCCTTCCAAAGTGACTAATTTTTGGACTATAAGTTTATGTAATGTCCTTTATAAAATCATCTAAGAAACTCTTGCCAATAGACTGAAAAAATTCTTCCAGAGATTATCTCCCATACTCAATCTGCATTTGTGCCTAGCAAATTAATATCTGACAATGTTATTGTTGCTTTTAAGGCAATGCACATTATGAATAGCAAGCTCACAGGTAAGTCTAGACATATGGCCTTAAAACTGGACATGAGTAAGGCATATGATTGAATCGAATGGAAGTTTCACAAAGCAGTAATGATCAAGTTGGGTTTTGCTCAAAGTTGGGTTGATCTAGTAATGAATTGCATTGAGTCTGTTTCATACTCAATTCTGACCAATCGTATCCCTCAACAAGCCTTTAAACCATCAAGAGGAATTACGCAAGGTGATCCCTTATCACCTTATCTATTCATCTTATGTGATGAGGTGCTGAGTTCTATGCTTAACCATGCAGAAAGGATAGGAGCTATAACTGGTATACCAATTGTTTGAGGCAAGTTACATATTAATCACCTTTTGTTTGTAGATGATAGTTTACTTTTCTGCAAAGCAAATTCTCTTGAATGGAGCAGATTGATTCATAGGCTAAGCTTGTATGAAAACGGATCTGGACAAAGGTTAAACAAGGAGAAAACTTTTGTCCAGTTCAGCAGAAATACAGCAAGAGAAGTTCAAGAAATCATTATGAATATAGCAAGAGCCAAATCAATTGTGCCTTATGAGAAATATCTTGGTTTTCCAACTCTGGTTGGAAGATCTTGGGCCAATTCCTTCAAAAGTATCCTAGACAAAGTTAGATTCAGGATTAGCAGCAACAAAGTCAAGTCCCTTTCTCAGGCAAGCAAAGAAATCCTCTTTAAATCAGTAGTGCAAGATCTTCCTGCATATAGCATGGGAGTCTTCAAACTTCCTTGCAGCCTTCAAAGAAACATTAATAGAATTATGCAAAAATATTGGTGGGGTTAGCAAGATCAAGAGAGGAAAATTCATTGAATTTCATGGAGCATAATGCGAAATGCAAAATCAGCTGGATGTCTGGGATTTAGAGATCTAGAGCGCTTCAATCTGGCTATTCTTGCAAAGCAAAGCTGGTGCTTATTACAATACCCTCAGTCACTAGAATCTCAAGTTCTAAAGATGAAATATTTCTGAAATATTTCCCAAAGGATACATTCTTTCAAGCTAAAATTGGCAGCATGCCCTCTTTCATATGGAGAAGTATCATTGCTGCTAGACCTTTACTGGAATAAGGCACAATCTGGAGAATAGGGAATGGAAAAGATGTACATAAATGGAAAGACAAGTGGCTTCCACAACCATCCTCATTCAGAATCCACAGTGCAATAAAGGTGTTGGAAGGAGATGCAAAAGTGCAAGAACTCATTAATCTTGATACTAAGCAATGGAGATCACCTCTAATTGATGAAATCTTTTTGAGAGAGGAAGCTAAAATTATAAAAAGAAAATTCCTCTAAGCTGCAGTAATAGCCCTGATAAATTGATTTGGAAAGGATCTGTAGATAGTAAATTCACAATAGGAAGTGCTTCTCATTCTCATAAAGAATTGGAAGAACAACCAAAGGGTCAGTCATTTATACTAGACAAGTGTGGTCTGCCATATGAAAGCTGAATATTTTCCTAGCAGACAAAATTTTCTTCTGGAGAGCTTGTCAAGGACTCCCTACCAATCTGAACCTGTCTAAGAAGGAGGTTGTGGAAAATCGTAATTGTCCTATTTGCATAGAAGGGGAGGAATCAATAGCTCATGCTTTATGGAGTTATACTGTAGCACAAGATATTTGGGGCCAATGTTCCAAAAAGATCCAGAAAAGCTCTCTATCTAAGAAGACTTTTATGGAACTGATAGAAGACGTGGATTAATGCAGAAACATACGTGATTCAGCTGTGGTTTTCATAAGAATTTGGGAGAGAAGAAATACTTTTGTCTTTCAAAAAGAGTTCAAGCATCCTAATGCAATGGTGAAGCAGTCACTAGAAGATTTGCAAGAGATGAAGGCCTTATAGTCCATGAAAATTGGTCAGTCAAGCACTACCAGCTCTGAACAAAGATGGACCCCTTCTCCTATGAACACTTTCAAGATTAATTGGGATGTTGTTGTTGATAAGACTCATTGCGAAATTGGAATTGGAATCATAGTCTGAGATGAGAATAGATCAATAGCTGCAACTATGAGAATAAATCGATCCTTATTTCCTGATCCTCTATTGGAAGAAGCTATTGGCGCCCTCAAAGCTACCAATTTTGGTTTAAATCTGGGCCTTAGTCACATCATCCTGGAGGGTGACTCACTACAAATTGTTAAAGACACAACAAAGGAAGAGGAATCTTGGTCTACAACAGGAATGATTGTTAGTGATATCAAGAAGCATATTCAAAACTATGCAAAGTGGCCAATCTATCATGTGAGACGAGCCACTAACAAAGCAGCTCATGCTTTAGCTCAAAATGCTTTACTTATCTCATATGTAATTCTGGACATGGAGGATCTAATATGCAGTCATTGATCTAACATGCTTTGATGAATAATAGAAGTTTCCTTTCAAAAAAAAAAGTTGAACAATATTTTTTCTTTATTGTGAAAGTTATAATAAAATGATATAAGAGTTAAGTGATGGTAAAGTCAAAGAGACAAGTAATAGGAAATCAATAATCATTATAAGATTTTTTTTTCTCTCCTCATAATAAAACGCCGTTGAAAAACGGAATTAAAAATTTAAATACAACGAAACCATGAAAGTTGTCCCACCAAACCGTATGAAGTCACTCCACAACACATTAGCCCTCGCAAATGCAAATACCAATCAATCATCACAATCTACATCTTCCATAGATACAATGGTAAGAATCCTTCCTAAGGAACTCATCTATGCAAAATACGGAACTCTTGAAGGAGCCCGACTCCACCAAATACTCGTCCGAAGATAGGGATTGTTATCATAATAAGTGACAAGGACATTATTGAAAGACCGAGCACTGAACATCCACCCAAAAAAGCTGGTCTTCACCTCCTTGTCCCAGACCAATACAAGATTCTTCATTGTCATAAAGAACTGAATTAGTGTTAATAACTGCAGCAGTGAAGAAAACATATTTTTATATATACTTCATTGAATTCATTACAAATGCAGTATACATATGAATTATAAACTGGCAAATCATTACATACAATTGAACCAAAGAGAGAATTGATATTTTCCACACAAAAGAATCAAGATTTGGGGATTATGTTGCCAGAAGACCATGTTTGGAATAATTGCTGCAGTCTTCTTGCTCTTACACTGGCATTGAAAGATGTTGCTTCCAAATATAGCGCTCTTTACTGACAAAAGCCGGGGACAATGACAAAGGCCCAGAGATTGGAAGAAAATTGGTCTATATGATAGCCTTATAACTCAATGTAAGAAATGTACTGTTCAATAAGTGGTCCCCTCCAACGGATGCCAGTTTAGCTGCCCTTTCTCGCCTGCAGAAATTTGTTGGCTTGGCAGCATTGGTCATGATTCTTGAAGAACTAGATTCAATTCCCGAGCAGATTTTGCCAACAATCCGCCCTTCCTGCATCAAAAACCAAGAGAAAGATTCTTGATACATCAATGACTAAATTTGCATCGAAAGTCAATCAGACTGCACACAAGAAAGGGCATTCTACTTATCAAAATTAAGCAATGATGTCACAAGACTCACAAATGACCATTGAAGGTTCAGCATGCCACAATGAATCTGGCAAAAGATTAAAAAAAAAAACTAGTAGACCCGCATGCAACAGAGCCAAGGATTTGTGGTTTGGCCGCACATGTGCGCACACACCCGCAACCTAGGGAGAGGTCTTCATGAATGTCATATTGATGAAGGCCAAGGATTTAGCTCTTGGTCTCGAAATATTAATTTACTTGAAATTGCTAAACTTTTCTTCCTCCAAGATAAAGCTCAGTACTTGGGTTTCAGCCATTCAGGGATCAGGATGATTCAAATGGCCAGGTTTCTCAAACCCCTCCAATGCAAATACCTACAATCTTTGCTACTTTTCTTGTCAACAATGCAACCTGTTTTTCCGCTCCCTTTCCTTCGTTTTTGGGGGGGATACTATTGCATAAGACATTCAAAAGAAAACATTCTAAACCCTATGTAGAATGTGATATTTCAAGACCATTAGAAGAAAATAATGTTAAAAGTCACTTTATTCAGTACCCTTTATGTTTGAATAGCTACTCATAACAGCTCCCAACTCCCTAATTTTCTATATTTCAAAGACTTATGTCCTTTTTGTTATCCTTTTGTATGGTTCCTGTGTACTATAGTTGCACCCCTCTGTGCTTTTAATAAAAGTGAATTACTTATATAGACACACACACACACACACACACACACACACACACATATATATATATAAATATTCCAAGCCTATATGGAAACTTTGCATACACTCTATTCCAATTGAATACTTCTATTGTGAAACTCAAGATCACATGCTTACCTTACAAGCACCGGGAGAATTTTCTGGATCTTTTGCAGCTGGATAAAACATTGGTTGCAGCAGGATAGCCTGTGCATAAATTTCAGATGAAGTTCGTTCATTGCACCAAATAAATCTCACTCAACCATACCCACCCAAGAAAGTAAAATCAAAATTTGCCTATTATTGTGAAAAAATGAAACCTTTGCTCTGCCTGAAGATCAACACCAACAGTGGGAGGTGCTGAAACGGTTGAGTATATCACCGAGCCGAACACTGCTACAAGCTTCAATAGCATTTCCAACGACACATTTGCATGCCTGTAACAGTGGCAGCATAAGAATATGTCTATTAGAACTTATCTGTAACCACAATGAGATTCAGGTAAAGTACTACCTCCTCATTGTAGCAAATATGGTAAATTTAAACAGCACCAAATATCATTTGACACCCTTTTCAGTAATATTCACATTCCTAAAAGGAAAATGATAAACCTACAACCATTTAGACAACCCTTTTCACAATCATGTTTTAAATGTGGGGCATTTTTTTAAAACAACTTACAAAAGTATCATCGTTTTACTAAAATACCATGATTTTAAAAGATGGTTGTGAAAATGGTTGGGTATCTATCATCAACTCTTCTTTTTCCTGAGATTGGATTCCCCTCACCCCCCCCCCCCCCCAAAAAAAAAAATACCAAAAGGTCAAGGTGCTACTATCTAGACGCTAGATGAGTATACTATAGAATCTAGGCTTGCCAATCATGAGAGCTTAATTATACTTATTATAAACCATATGAGAAAATTCAGATGTAAAATCAGAATCAAGGATGGGCTTGGGATCTGTATTGGTGAGAGCGCTAGGAACACTTAGCACAAGCACCGTCTAAAACCTAAACGCAAAGCGCACACGCACGTTTGATTGAACTATACCAAATATTATAAAGATGATGTATAATAACAAAAAAACCATAAAATACATTAAAAACAGGTTTACAAAGAAAGAAGAAAAATATCTTTGGCCTACTAACTCTATTTATTAGAGTATTAGGCAAAAAAAAAAATCAAGTAATCAACTAACTACATAAAATTCAAATAAAACATTTTTTATAATTCTCTTTTCCTTTACTAAATATACACATGTATGATATTTGATAGCCATAATCAAATTGAAGTCGTAACACCCAAGCCCGAGGCCCAGGCCCAAGGCCATGAAGAAGCCCAGCCCCTGAGGAAGGACAACGTCGTTTTATTGGTATGTCATCTTCTCTCTTCTTTTTCTACCCCTCTCCCCGACGGTTTCTCCTTTCCTCCCCTTCAGTTTTTCTTCTGTCACTCTCACTTCCTCCTTCCACTATGAACGTCTCTCATTTCAACAGCCATTGTGCAATCATCTTCCACTCATTCCTACGTTCAGTCAGGTTTCGGACTGCTCGCCACCGCCTCTACTCCTAAGGCCCTGATTGCCAACGAGTCCCACTGCCTGAGCTCGACGTGGTAAGCTTTTCCTCCACCCATCTCATGCTCTCTGTGTTCTTTGTCTCCCCGTGCGCCATTTCCTCATAAATTCTCCCTCTTGCAGATCCTTACCCCCCTTCTCCCCGTCGTGCATCACTGTTGTCAAGAGTCGTCACCAGTTGTCCTGACCACGCCGGTAAGCTACGGTGGTCCCTCCATCTCTGTCTCTTCTCCATTGATCTGCATCTCTCACTCTCCCTCTCTATCTCTCTTCTATTGCTCTGTTTCAGTGGGTTTTTCAGTCACTTGATTTGTGTCGTAACGAGTCCAGCCGCCGAACACCATTGTACAAGGCCAGCCTCACTCATTCTCTCTAAACCCAAGATTTTTCCTCTCTGTTAGTGCCGCCATTGTGACCAATGGAGTTAGTGGCATTGCATAGCCTTTGTTCGAAGTACTGCCAAGGTAATGCATCTAAAGGGTTGCTCGATTTTAGTCCCCACTGCACTGTTTTTTTTTTTTTTTGATAAGTAAGAATCTTTATTGAATAGAATGAAACTAGGCAATACCCAAGTACACAGGAAGTATACAAAGTGAGACACCTAATTACATTCTAGTGAGCTGAAAAGAGGACACTGTGTTAACCACTGTAAGAAATTGTTTTGACGTTGTTGCTCAGTATCACAGGACGTATCCAACACCCTAGACAGTGTCGTTTCGCTCTAATTCCAAGGGCCACCGCGTGAGATTAGGTACAATATTCAAAGTATTAGGCACATTTTTGCATTGTTACGTGTGTGATATGAATGATTGGAGGTTGCTGGAATTTTAAGAATTATTTTTGAATGATAGAATCTATAAGTTGTGTTGTTTCTTTTAGGGTTGTTGTTTGACATGTAGGAAGTCTCGAGTTTGTGGTGTTGTGGGCAGAGGAGACTTGATGTGTGCGGCTGTGTGGGTTGAGTTGTTGGCTTTTTGGGTTGATATGTGGTTGTTTGGGTTGATAAGTGGCTGTTTGGGTTGACGTGTATGGCTGTTTGGGCTGTTATTTGTGGCTGTTTGGCCTTTTTGATTTGCTGGAAAATGTGGTTATTCTGCTTGACAGGGAGTGTGATGAATTAATTACAGCTGTAGGGTTATTTGAAATGTCAGGAGTGAGCTGGTTAGCTTGAAAATGTGTTGTTTTGGTTGACGCGTGTGTGATGAATTAATTACTAATTATGGGCTGGCGTTAATCTATTGTTAGAACCGGGTAATTGCTGTTAGTTGGATTGGTTTTGTGTTTGTGTAGGTTGTTAATATGTCGGTGAATATTTTATGGTTTAGGTGTTGATATTACTAGAGTTCGGGCTCAAGACTTAGACAATACGCTGCAAGAGTCTGAGTAAACAGTGCTCCTATGCTAAATTTTGCATAAAAAGAATAGACTGAGGTTGATTTTATGAAAACATGCATTTTGTTTTGTTATGAAAAACTTGAAAACAACCTCAGTCATTTTATTTGCATTACTCATGATATCCGTATAAGAGAAAAATATTGTCACGACTGGTGTAAATATGAGCAATTTTTAGCATTCTGTTCTCAGTTGTATAAAAAGAGCGATTATGAAAATATGAAATTTTGTACATGATTATATGAAAATTATTTGTTTCTATTCAGTACTTTGCTATGATATGATGCTGCATCTGAAAACCTCTGGCATGACTTTTTGTTTGTGCTTCCATCCCGACCTTATCACAGGCCTAAAACTGTGGCCTCTGTTATAATGTTGGTACCAACATCTCGATTTCTGGTGCACCCACTTTGGAAACAAAGTAGTTTTCTGAGTGGTCTTTCCTATGTGCACACTCAAGACTCCGAGAATAATAAGAAAAAAATTTCACATTATGTTTCTTCTCCGTTGCCGCCAGGGTGTGCACAACCCTACCAAGGGGGTTAACAATGGAATACATTCTATTATGATGTTGTTTAGTTATGTTTATGCCAAAGGATTTTGTATATTTTGTTCTGCATACTGTACTGGCTCATGTTTACATACTAATATATGTTCATTGCTTGCTAAGTTGTTGATAATTCACCCAATTACATTCAATATTTTCAAATGATTTTTATGGTTCAACCAGGAATCGGGAATAGGAAGCATGAGCAGGATTATTTGAGGATAGTGGATTTAGTACCTAAGAGCACTAGCATTGGTTTCTTTATATGCATCTTCAAAATCACATCTTTTGAAGATTATTTTGCATATAAAGAAAAACTCTCACATTGGATTATGCATCTTTGAACCAAATAATAATAAATTTTTTTTATTTTTTCTATTTTTCCTTAAATTATTATTTTTTATATATTGTGCAATTAGCACCCACTGTAAATTCTATTATTTAACTTGTACTCAAAAACACCAATTCCATATGTCCAAATAGTACCAATTTCATATATTAAAATGAGCAAATTTTATCAGTAAATATTAACATGTGCTAAAAATACTTTGTATCATCAACTTAACACAAATTTCATGCTTTAAGAGTTGCTATTAAATGGGTAGGAGAGAAAAAATAGTAAAATAATGTTTGGAGAGTGAATAGTATTTCTTCAAATTTGAAAAAACACCATTCATAGCTAGTAAAATTTTGACGATACATAATTCAATGTAGACCAATTTAGAGAGATATTATGCAAATATGAAGATGAATATGAAGATGCATAAGCCATTGCCAAGGCTCTAAGGGTACTATGATTATTGGAGGATTTTATTCAGTAGATTGGATTCTTATTCTGTAGATTTGGTTTATTGGGATGTTGATATTTTATTGAGACTTTCTGGAATTGTTGGTTTATTTCGTTGGAACCTTGTCGATTTATTAGACCTTGTGGAGTTTGGTATCTTGGAACTTTGCTGATGTTAGTTTTGTGGATGTATATTTTTTTTATAAAAGAGCTTTGGCGAGTTGTAGAAATGTTTTCGTTAAGGTCCTTGGAGTATATATATTGTATTGTTGGGAGATGATTTAGGTAACAGGAACTAACTCCCTGGACCTCCGGGTATGGGGCATTCCAGAAGTTCATGGTTAAATCAAAATATACCAAAAAGGCCATGACCAAAAAAGATCAAGAATTGTAGGTATCGACTTCTATGCTAACATGATCAATTAAATGGCACCATATACATCACACACAACAAGAAGTGGCGCCATGATATGATAAATGATCTTCAATATCATCTACATACTTATGAATATTTTGTTTACATAATTTTCTAGGTATTGAACTGATTTTTATAACTTTTTTTTTTAATTACCAAATTGTGTTTTAAGCATGCTTTTACCAATGCTATTCCCCTGGATTGCCTGATACACAGTTCTGGTGAGTGGGACTGTGTATCTGGGGTTTACTCCCTATGGCAGGTCCAAAGGACCCTGCCATGGTGAGATTCCATGTCATCAAAAAATCCCAACACAAACATCCTCCAGCCCAAGCATTATGAATTTTCCAATCATCTCATGCATTAGAAAATTACCTTTCTACCTTGCTATCAAGCAAACCCAAAAGCACAGGAAGCAAGCAAGAAAACAGATCTAAGGTAAGAATCTCCACTTTCTCCATAAGAACACTGACCACATCTGCTTGCACCTGCACCAGCATCAAATGAATATTTAGTCAACAAAATATGTTTTAAAAAAAGCACTCATTACTAGTTGGAACCGTTAGGAAAAAATATTAAATTATAAGCAGCAGAAGTCTTCTAATAGATACCCACAGAATGATCCGGCAGCTTCCTTAGCGCACCAATGGCACCTTTGATATCATTCCGCTCCCAAAAATGTCGCACCACCTGTGAGCTCCCATTATGAATGATATACATGACTTCCAGTGTAAAACAACTTTAGAAAGGGATCTACATGTAATATGTTCCTTGAACAACATTTGGTAAAGTATTTTTTTTCTTTTTATCTTTTCCCAATCTTTGAACCAGCAAGAAGTTTTTCAATAATTAAGTAATATGCATTTTACATATTGTAAATTAGATTCACTAATGTACCATTCAAAATCGCAATACATCCATGGCAAGTCAATATATTTGGCTACTTATAAAAAAAAAAAAAAAAGTCAATATATTTGGCTTCCAGAGGTTATCTTTATAAGATGAACTTGTCCATGTCAGGTAGCAACGTAAACTTGGTAATGACTAACAAAACTTTAATGGAAAATTTTAATTATTCCCTTTGATCAAACACAGTTACCTGTAATTTTGTTAAGCGTGAGCGAAGGGTACTTAGGAATACTTCATGAGTTTGCATGAGATCAACGGTAACGTCCCTATCATTTGTGGAAGTCCATTCTCTTCCAGAAGTTTGAGGTACTCCTCTCTGTTAGTTAAAAAAAGAAACGTGAAACAATATTTGAACTTTAACTAACCAGGAGTTACAATGTGTATCACTATTGAGTTTATTTGGGTAAACAGTAAATACAACATTATGTTTCCAGAGCAAAAAATTTGGGCAAACAAGAACAGATTTCTATAAAACTAATAAATTTATTTATTTTTATTGGCACCGGGTGTTAGGGACATAGTCCCGACTGATCTTGGGAGTGCACAAGACCTCAACAAGGATTTTCCTGCAGGTGCACCTTGGGTAATTCAAGGAGGAATTCCCCCAGTCAGACATGAATGCAGAGTTTTGAACCTAGCATGTCCGATTCATAAGCTCGCCCCAGCACCACTATGCAACCCCTTGGGGTTAAATATATTAGTTATTCTACTAAAACAACTAATAAATTTATTTCTCAATGCTATGTAGAAGGTTTAAAGAAATGGCAATCATCTGATGATCACACCACCTTTGATTTGTAACTGGGAAGTTTGCCAATGAATCATTATTATTGAGCAACAACGCAAACAATCATGGTTATAGTTTAACAGCAAAGTCCTAGCTTTGACAATGTCCAATGACTTGTTAATACACACTTCTGAAATTACTAACTCAAAAGTTTTACTCATAGGAACAAAAGTTCGACTTCTCAAACGCCATATTAATTAAGATGTAAAATATTGAAATCAGAATCTGCAAAAGCAGTAGAGATGCCACTATAGATATTGCCTGTAGTCTAGAAAAGTTGTTCTTCTACATCTGAAATTTTTTTACCAGCATGGTGGGAGTCTTATCCATTTCAGGTATCAAACAAGACACCGTAGATGGTTGCTCTTCATTGCTATTGACACTCTCTCTTCTTTCAAACCTCTCAACCAGAGAGCGAGTCCTTCCTTGTACAACTGCAACTGCCAAATGTAATTTTTAAAGAATCAAGATCTATCCCACCTGTATATTCTATAAAAATACAGAGTTGGGAGAATGGCGAACCTCCATTGACAATTTTAACAGGGCTTGGCCCTTTGTTGCAACTGAGGGATTCGTCACCTGAAACATAATAAGAAAGCTATTTATTCCAAGATACAGACTATAAATCTATTTTACAGATCAAAACAGATCATTACTAGTGGCCACTTCTGATAGAGGCTTAAATAACCATGACTCAGCTACCCCATTACAAGGTAAAAGGAAAGGTACTTCATACTCGCAAGCATTACAACTAGAATTGTACAGCCACCGCTGCCAGGACCAAGGGGTTGCAGTCCTTTTTTTATAAAATTTAAAAAAAGATTTATCATTGTTTATTTTTGTTTGTGAAATGTTTATTAACCTTTTATTAATGGAATTCTGACGAGATGATCAATTGTAAAATCACAAGGAGTAAAAGGTATAATTGAAAAGCACAGGAAGTAACTTGACTTTAAGGCAAAACACAGGAACCAATTTAATATTTAACCCCAAAAAATAGAGTCTGTTCGGTTAATGAAACTTTGATAATGGTTTTTGAAAAATTTTGAGATTTTTATTGGGTTTTCAGAAGGTAGATAAGAAAGTTTGAATAAATATTCTTTGAAGTATGTTTTGTATTGGGATTTGTGAAAGTGTCTGGGTAGTGTTGAGAGGCTGTTTGAATAATTTGTTTAGGCTATTTATTGATTTGCTTTTTTTGTTTTTGACTTTCGCTGGAATCCAAGTAAATGATTGGATGAAAAGTTAAAAAGTTCAAACAGAAAATGTTTTATTTGACCAGATTACAACAGAAATAGAAAATGCTTTTGCGATTGAAAGATGTTTGGATTGAAGTTGCAAATTTTTATTTTTATTTTTTTTTTAAATTTTTTGGAAAGTTTAGAAATCAAACAAGGCCCAAGTGTCTGGAATTAGGTTTGTGATGAAAAAACTATAGAAGAACAAATTAAGTAGAAACCAATGCATCTACCAGAAGGTAATTGTTGCAACTGTCACAAGCCGGTTTCAGGATATGCATAAATGACCATTTTTTTTTTTTTATCAGAAATATGATAAGTGAGATGGTTGTACTGAAGGTGTTGCAAGACCTCGACTATGCTTAACTTAATGCAGTCTGACAAAGCAGAATGGTACAAGACTTTGGTTGAGTGACCTGAGATTGTAGGGTTAAGGCTTTGCTTTAAAGTGTAAATGGAGATCAACAGCCAACCAAGACACACTCATTGGACAATTAGAGGGTAGAAAGAAATAGGTGAATGAAGGGAAAAGGAGACAAAACCCTACAAGCAATGAAAAAAACTAGTCACAACCCATCGTAAACACATAGCACTATAGTATACGAACTTACAGCTTTCCTGACTACAGGGCTTCTGTGGTGATAAAATTCTTTCAAGGTTCTCAGCAACACCTTTGATATGAGAATGTTCTTCCTCACATGATTTTCTACATCCATCTTCTGATGCAAGTTTGGATTGGAATTTTGAATTTATTGCACTATCTAAATTGCTCGACACATTGCTCAAATTTCCAGATTCAACAGTTTCTGGCAGCCTCTCAACCTCAACTTTGCTATTTGATGGCCTCCGAGCATGAGCTGGTTTGAGCAACATACCACGCTTTGTCCTTGAAAAGGTTATCAATTCTTTTCCAGAATTGACCCCATCTCTTCTGTCAGCGCTGTCCCTAGCTACAATGCTAGGCATGATGCATGTCTTATCAAGTACTTTTTCATTAGATCTTGCATTCAAGCCTGCAACAGGACTTTCCTTCTTAGTTGGCGAACAACTAATTTCCTTTGGGGTTACCACTTTTGGAGAATTGAAGGACTCAACTCTTGGTGAGGTAACAAGCTTCCCACCAGCAGCTTTACAAATAAGAGAAAACAGCACATTAGAGAAAGTAGGATGAAAATGAAGGGAAAATAAAAGCACAATATCTATATGATCATAATATGAGTTTATGAGTTTATGAGTTAGTGCTTGTGTCAAATTAGACTCCAATGAAAGCCTGTCTGCCACGTAGCACCACACTCCATGTGCTAGGCCTCCACATTGGATTAATTTGGGCAGAACCAAATTGTATCTATCTTCATAATCAGAAACCTGAACATCTCTGACTTACAAAACCCCAGACTTAGTTTGGGATCAGAAAACCAGCAAGACTTTCAGCAAATTGAGTACAAGCTAGAATATGCCTTTATGCGCATTTGCTACAAGGCAACCCCAACCCACTCTTAACATGGGCTGGACTATGTTGGTATCCAGGTCTAGGGTACGTAACAAGCTGCAAAAGGCGGCAAATTTGTCGCTACTTTCTGGATTTGAACCTTGGTCAACCTACCTATTCATTTAGAGACCATTATGACATGAGGTACAACTATGACAAGGATAATGGTTTTTGTTACATAAGTATATATCATTACTTCAAAAAATGGAAGTGCGACAATAATAAGATTTATGGTTTTTTACTACACAAGTATAATTTCCATTACTTCAAAAAACATATGCTTAAACCTTTTTGTGGGCACTAGACACTAAATTCTTTCAAAATCGCCGCCCTTAATCTTGCTTTTTCACACCATACTGTGCTAACTATGCTTGGCATAATTAATTAAAGGAGTTCTCTCCGTATGTAAGTGTCAAAACTCTCTCCGTACGTAATACCCTAAGGAAACTGCCGCCACCCTTGCCGGCGAGTGACCTCTCACCGACGTCGCAGACAAAACCGACGGGCCCCGACGACTTTGCTGAGGGCCGTCTAGCGTCGATCCTGAGGAGAGAGAAAACACCACGAAGCGGGAAAACCCTAAGGAACCAGATCTGTCGCCACCCATCCTTGCCAACGAGAGACATCGCACTATCATCACAGATAAAACCAACAAACCTTGGCGACTTCGTTGAGGGTCATCCGACTTCGGTCCAACCTCCGGCCTCCTAGATCTCATTGTATTGTCTCTCAAAGTACTCCGACGATCCTCCCGAAGGTTCCATTGGTCGTGCCATCGACTCAGAAGGCTCCGGCAAGTACTCCAGCGTCTCCTGTGAGCACGATTTGCAGCTGGAGTGACAACTCTACAGTGCTTGTAGTGAGCAAGACCTGGAGTCCCAACTCTGCAGTGCTTGCAGTTCCCAATGGATTTCTGATATGGTTTTTCTGAGATGACGAATGGTTGTTGAAGAAGGGGAGTGGGTCAGTATGGGTTCTTCTATGGAGTTGGTCATAGAATCTAAATCCTTCACACTGGTGAAGGAGGGGAGCATGTTGAATATTACTGAAAGGAGTTGAAGGGTAATATCTAAGTTGGTTCTAGGTTTGACAACAATACAGTGGCTGGCCAAGGCCATGGAAGCGTGCACTAAGGATAAGAAACAAGATTTTTTCTCCACTATCCGGTAAGGTCGATACAGTTTCACGGCACATCGCTGCTCGAATGCTCGAGGATGTTATATGGCGGTGGAGTATGGTGGTGGGGGGAGGACATACCAGCCACTACTATAGAGACCTCTACCAAAAATTACAAAATCTTACACAGGGGTCTAGGAGTGTAGAGGATTACCATAAGGAGATGGAGGTAGCTATGATTCGAGCTAATGTAGTAGAGGATCAGGATGCCACGATGGCTAGATTTTTGAGTGGATTGAATAGGGAGATAGCCAATCTAGTTGAGTTGCAACATTATGTGGAGGTAGAGAACATGATACACATAGCTATGAAGGTGGAGAGACAGTTAAAGAGAAAGGTTACAGCAATGTACACTTTGGTTTCTAGCACTCCTTGGAAATCAAAGTGGGATAAGCATGATTGAATTGTAGCAAAGAGAAAGATTGAACCACCTACGAAAAAAGATGAGGGTGAGGCTGAAACCTCAAGAAAAAGAAAGAATGTGTTGAAAAACAATTGTGAGGCCGAGAGATCAAAAAAAGAGGAGAGTGAAAGAAAAAAAGAGAGTGAAAAGGAAAAAGAGAGTGAGAAAAAAAGAGAATGAGACTGAAACATCAAGAGAAAGAGAGAGTGAAAAAGAAAATAGAGAGGTGGCTGAGAGTCAAGAAAAAAAAGATGAGCCACAAGAGGAAAAAGAAAGAGATTGCAGAGAGAAACACAGAAACAAAAGTGAGCTTTTATACTAACGAATTTAATGACTCTTTGCCTAGTGTTATTGTTTCTTTGTTGCAGGGATATGAGGTCCTGATTCCTAGCGGTGTGTTTAGTGAATTGCCACCTATTAGGGAGATAAGAGCGCTACATTGATTTTGTGTCAAGTGCGACAATTCCTACTTGACCTCTCTTTGAAGAACACGAGTCTTTGACGCACTTGAAGGGACATGGTAAGTTGAATAGAATGTCTGCCAAGTGGGTGTAATTCATTAAGACCTTTCCTCATGTAATCAGGTACACACAAGGTAAAGAAAATTTTGTGGTTGATGCTTTAACAAGAAGGTATGTCCTTGTCATCATTTTTTATGCAAAGTTATTAAGACTTGAATACGATAAGACATTGTATGTTAATGATGATGGCTTGGCTAGTGTGTATGGAACATGTGAGAAAGCACCCTAGGGTAACTTCTTTAAACTTGATTGGTACTTTTTTAGAGATAATAAACTTTGTGTGCCTACTACTTTTATGTGTAAGTTGCTTGTGTGTGATAGACATGGTGGTTTGTTAGGTAATTTTAGTGTAAGGAAGGCTTTAGATGTGTTGCATGAACGTTTGTGAGAGTATCATTTGCTATTCATTGACTTGTTGTATGAATGTTTGCGGGAGTATCATGTCTTTCATTGCATTTGCATATAATTGGAGTGGTCATTTTGGTACAAAGAAGACTTTAAATGTGTTTCATGAACGTTTGTGGGAGTATCATTTTCCATTCATTGACTTGTTGCATAAACGTTTGTAGGAGTATCATTTGCTCATATTAGAGTTTGCATATAATAGGACCATGCATATTACTATTTCTTATTCTTCTTTTGAAAGTGTTTATGGTTTTGATCCACGTACTCCTTTAGGTTTGATGTTTTTTCTTATTGATAACAGGTGTAGCTTGAATTGACCTTTTCAAATTCTAGAGAAAATTAATGATAATACATATAAAGTGGATCTTCCAGATAAGTATCATGTTTTTACTATTTTCAATGTAACTAACCTTTTTCCCTTTGATCCAAGCGGAGATTCGAGATCGAATCCTTTTGAGGAAATGGAGAATGATGGGAACCAAGATGGACCTAGTTTTAAAGATCTTTTGCAAGTTTCATATGGGCATATTACAAGATCAAGAGCTAAGAAGATCAAAGAAGCAATACAAAGATAGATGCAATCCACTTGGGACGAGTCAAGCAAGAGCCCAACATTCAAAATAGGCTTGAAAGAATGAAGATCCAATTTTGAATCATTTGATACAAACTGTGGAAGAGGGCAATAAATGACTTAAAGGCCTTGGGCACTTGAAGGCTTTCAAATTGTTTAAATCATTTAAAAGACTTATTTTATTAGTTTAGAATAATTGAGTTTTAGATGTTGGCCCACATATGTCTAATTTTTATAAACTAGAATTTTTGGGAAGGCCTTGTATTCTGGCCAATGGCTTATTTGGAAATTACATTTTACAAACTAGGGTTTTGAAGAGAGGTACTGCAGCGATTACTGTAGCCACGGTACTATTGGCATTGTGAAGACAGGATTCAAGGTGTTGGGGTTGATGTTCGGGTAGAGTTTTAGTTCTACTGGAAACAAGGGGTTGGGGGTCGGGTCTGATGTATTTTGGATTTTTTTTTATGGGCTTTTTGGGGCATTAGGGGCTTGTTGGGTCATTTTGGGCAAGGTGGTTTCTTGTATACATTCAGTGTACTTGGTTTCTCCTTTTGATATATACAATATTTTTACTTATCCAAAAAAAAAAAACTATGCTTGGCTAGACCAGGTCACATGCAATCTTAATCTATCTCCACAAGTATGCTCAGCCACTATATAGTGCTAAGCATCTAGAAATCTGTGGAATTGTAAGAGAAAAATCATAGTAAATTTTCTCCAACTAAAAAATATGAAGGGAGGTCAATTTTTAGCGGAGGCAAGCCAAGCCAATCTCCAATATCTGCCATAAAAGTGATACCAAACACTGAAAAGAATGATTTCATGTGAGGTCATAATAAGATAGAAATTTAATTTGATGATTTTTCTTCTTTTTTATTGTTTTATTTTTCTTTATAAATATTTTAATTGGGGGTAAGTAGAAACCAAACCAAAATTAATAAGCCAGCAAGCAGCTTGTGATGAAAACTAAAGTCCATATCTGTAAGATGGTGGACAAATCCAAAGGTCCCACATGCTTGGATCCAGACTATGTTTACAATAGGTGCAAAAATACGAATTAACAAAAAATATATTAAAAAAATTAGATGATTTAGAGAATCAACAGCTGTTTCAAAACTATAAAAACTGTTATTTATATTCTAAAAAAAGACTCAGAAGGCAGAAATAACAACTTACAATCCACATATATGTTCTTTATCTCTTTCGTTTCATAATCAGGAGACATGCACCGCAAACCTGAAGCTGATCGGATACCACTTCCTACGTCCTCAGAAGAATGACTTCCTGGGAAATTAAGGTTAATTTTCTGTTCCATAGAGTCATTTTGCTCAGGTATAGAATTAGCTGCATATGGCTCAATACGCTGTCACAGAGAATATAATTTTTATATCGACCTCAAGATCCACAGAACAAGAAATAATAAGGAACAAGTTACTAAAAAAGATAATGGTGGATACCGATATATCTGCTGCCCAAACTCCAACAGAATTTCGATAGTATGAGCAAGCCAGAAGTTTTCCATCATGAATGCATAGGTCACCAATTGTTGACCATCCCATATCAACAGCATCATGACATATTACAGGTTCCCATGAGTAAACCTACAATTCATAAGCATGGATATATGATGTTTATGTACCATCCTGGCACAATCTCACAAAATTCCAGGGTACAATCCAAACCTTCAAACTATCTTCCAAGCCAGAAAATAGAGTTCTCCCATCAGGATGAAAAGCAATTGCACGTACTCCTGTAGCCTGGAAAGGAGTAACTTAACTTCTTAGAAGAGTAGGATTAAATCCTCATCTATTATTATTAAGGGAATATGAAGTTCTCTCTAACCAAACCAAAGAATGAGGAAAGTTGACATAAGGAACAGAAAAAAATGGAGGCCTGGTACATGTCTTTGAGTTTCCAGACGAAGATTGAACTTCTACAATACTTAAATTTATAAAGCAGCCTTCAGAACAGAGAACACCACACTATCCTTTTTTGATCAGTAGATCAGATAACACCACAATATATACCTCAGGTCTGGCAGATCCAATCAGTTCAAAGGTTTCCAGATCCCAAAATTTAACAGTTCTGTCTGCTGAACCTGGAAAACAATTTGAATGTTACAACACCTTACTAACGACTACACAAAAAGTTAGTGAGAATTTACTGATTTCTAGAGGAAATGAATCCGATATATGTTACACATAACTTCAATGTTGGTAACCTGACATACATTTATCAAACAGAGTTAAATAGGCAACAAAAAGGTTCAAATTTGCCACAGTTTATGCACGTTTTGTTTTGTATGTTACAGTTTATGTACATAATTTTTTTTAGTGAACTAAATAGAAGATAGGCAACAACAATTAACCAACTTACCTATAAAAAAGCAACTAATTAATTAACCACCATAGGTGCCTGTTGTATAGCCCACCCATCCCCCCCCCCCCCCAAAAAAAAAAAAAAACCCTAATGGCTAATACAAAAGTCAGGATACAATATTCACCCCCTTAGAGACTTATGGACCATTTTGAGAACTCCTCGACCATGAAGAGCCATTTTTTTCTTTTTTTGATAAGTAAGAGATAAATATTATTGACATGAATGAAATAGGCATAGCCCGAGCCATTTTTTTCTAACAGGCAGTCAAAGTCTGAAACCAAGTTTTGGGTCAGATGCTCACCTGTGGCTAAGAGAAACTCAAGTGGGTGAAAATCTATCGATCGAATATGTCCTTCATGGTACTTAAAATCATGCAAGAGCTTTCCAGCCGTTAGATCCCACACCTGTTCAGCAGTAAGAAGAAGTTGCTGATTATAGACATTAATACAAAAACTTGCTGCAAGCTGCACACTAGCGGTGTGATCAATTAGTACCTTTACAATATTATCAAATCCACCAGAAACTACCCATCGACCATCAGGAGTGAATTTGATTGTACTAATGCCTTGAGTATGACCCTTGTATGTGTGGATGCATCCTTTCCTTCGAATATCCCAGATCTTTAGATTGGCATCCATGGAACCAGATGCAAAGAACTCTCCGAACGGATGAAATTCAACAGCAGTGCAGTTGGAACTATGTCCAGTAAGAGTTCGAACCACTACGCTTCAATAACAATTACAAAAAGATCAAAAGTTTAATCACAAATTAATCTTACAATTCATGCAGCAATCCAAAGTGGCAAATTCTGTAGATTCTAACCCAAGCTAGTAAATTGGAACCACAAATAGCACCCCAAGATTATCAGGTAAAGCCCACTGAGTAGGTAATACTATCTATCATCTATATAAGGTTTGTATCAACTTCATTTGTCAACTTCCTTTTTTTTCTGCCAAAACAATTATTATTAAAGAAACAACAGCTTATTAGGGGTGTAAATTGGTCCGGTCCGGGACCGAAACCTGGACCGGACTGGACCTAACATCCATATTGACCGAACATCCAGACTGGTAGCTATCGGTCTGGTCAGTCTGTTCAGTCTGGCCTTATTATTTTATTATTTTTTTCATTTTCGTTTTTTCAAATAAATTAATAAAAAATATTATTTAAATTACTAAATTAAAATTAAGTGAATTATTAATGTGGATTATGTAACTAAGTCATTAAAAAAATATTTTACTATAATTATATTATAGTTACTACTTACTAACTTAAACTTTACTCTTTAGTATGCATAATTATTAATTGTTGGGGTGGAGACTGTGTTTTGGAGCTGAAAAATCGAGAAACAGTGAGTTCGCTCGACTATCGTTCAACCTAGCACTCGAGCGAGAAGCTCTAACCGTGAGTTCGCTCAAGTCTCACGCAACAATGGGCTCGAGCAAGACACAAACCACAGTGTTCACTTGAGCCACGCTCGACACCCCACTCGAGCCAATGTTAATAAATATCAAATAATGTCATTGTACATAGATTATTCACGCTTACTTGCAACTTAGGTATTTAAACAAATTTATCTAATTATTTTAATTAATTGCAAATAGTAGAATATGTATGAATGTATGATATATTAACTATTTACATATAATGACATAAATTATCACATGATTTTTTATTTATTATTAATTGATAGCATATATTATTTTATTTGTTATATGGTCAATGATAATAAATTAGATAAAAATTACATCATAAACTTATACAATTACTATATAAAAATAATATATTAAATTATTAAAAATATTTTTAAAAATATATATATAGGGGTTCGGTCCAATTCAGTCCGGCCCCATCCAAAATTTGTAGACCCCAGGACCGGACCGAATGTCATCGGTCCACATATTTTGGGACTGAGACCGATCGGTCCATAATTCGGTCCAGTCCAGACCGAATTACTTACAGCCCTAAGCTTATATAATCTGTTATTTTTTATTGAAACCGGGTTTCCAAGGAAAAAGTCCCGACTAATAATCTGTTATTTGTGACATAGAGAACAATGTAATGGTTCTTTCAATCAAAGAATTCGATTAATCAAGCAATAAGAAACCAATCCAGGAAGTGACCTACTCTTTACTTCCTCCAAATCCCAGAGCTTTATCAATCCATTAGAAGCTCCGGCAAGCACCAAAACTTGTGATGAATCAAAAGCAACTGATTCAACTGGACTTGTATGGCCACACAGGCTCTGCACATGTAAAACAACACTCATTGAAATGTTCCAGAAAATGTATGGCCCTCATCAAACTAGGTTCAAAACAATTATAAAAGAAGGGTAGTTCAAAACTCAGTTAAAAGGGGGTGATTTCAACATATTAATCCATGCACGTTGTTTCAAAATTAGGGAGGCGGGCACGTGCAAGGCATGTGCCTTGATCACCCCGCTTGCCAATTATTTAGATGACGTAACTTGAAAAAAAATATGTCCTTATAATGTGCAATATGGAATGAGGGACGAAAAAACACACAAAGAAAGTTATAATGCATCCAAATAAATGAATAAACGTACTATCATGTAGTTTCTAATCGACCCTTCAAGGGATAGAACTTCATCTCATGAGTTATGCTAAGAGTGCTTGTGTCCCAAATATAATTACACAAGCTTTAGTCTGCATTTATTTTTTTGATCACACTGTACAAGACTATATGTTGGAAACATGTATACAAGCAAATCTGGATGAAGAATTGATGTGGGTTTTGTGTGTATCAAGTACACTGACATATTTCTCTTTTATACAAATATTTTCCCATTGTACAAGCAAAGATCTCGTGTATATCCAATCTTTTGATTAGATATTATCAAATTCTAATTTGTATTGTTTTTCATTACTTTGAACCAGTGTGCATCAAAGGAGACACTCATACGCTATTCCTAATTTAACTAGGCAAGTAGGCTTACTGGTGAACCAAACTGAACCATTTGGTTTTATAATAATCAAAACCTGACCGACCGGTTCATCAAGGAAAACCGAATGTATCTTGCTTTTTGGTTTGGGTCGATATTTCACTCATTTCTTTCCCAAGCGTTTTTACATTATATAAATTAGATTCCTCAATCTCATTATGTGTAATAACGTTGATGTCACGTTACTCTCCAAGATATTAAATTGTTAATGAGTTAAGGAGCATATAAAAATGGAAGTTAATTTATACTTAAATAATTTACTAATGTGCATGAATGAATCATCTAATTAATAAGTGCTATGTAATACGTACTAGTTACTGCATATTAATATATGCAAGCGCAACAACTAATTGGTAGGTGATAGATTTGATAAATACTATGTAATATGCACTAATTTCCTAACAACTAAACATTATACATATATGTTATACCATATTATATATGTAACTTAATATGTTAAAAACTTGGCCCGGTTTGGATACAAAAGTTCCTCCAACTCATCTCATCTAATCGTTACAACTTTCCCAACTTCCCGCACAAAATATAATAAACAATTCAATTTTTTCAACTCCCAAAACAATAATAATATTAAAAAATCATATTTTAATAATATTTTATTCAACTTTCATCCCAACATATCTCATCTCAACTCACTATCCAAACATCCTCTTAATATTAATATTCATGCATGAGTAAGCTTATATCAAGTATAAATAATAAGATTAAAAATTCAAGCTATAATTATTATCTTTACAATATGTATAATCTATATAGTATATTAAAAAAAAAGTTCTAAAAACTATACAGTATATTAATTCGGTTCATTTTGGTTTGGTCCACAAACTGCAAACCGGAGCTGAACCAGACTAGTTAAAACACCGAATCTACAAACCACCACCCGACCCAAACATGGAACCAGACCAGTTTGCCGGGTTATTCTTACACCCCTAGAAAAGTTCAAGAATAATGCAGTAGAATAAGATTTGAACTCTAACCATTACGGAATTGGGTTTCCCAATCGCCCAAAGATTAACTTTGTGGTCATCCCCGCCAGTGATAAAAAGACGGCACGCCTTCTTCCCAATATTCACGCAGTTCACACTCGCTGAATGAGCCACAAGTTCCTCTATTATTTCATTCAGTCAAGAAATCACACGGCTCAATATATAAACCAGATCACTTTTTGCCTTTTTTTTGTTTTAGTGATAGAACTAAAAAAAAAAAGTTATATATTAAAAATACTGGTTATAACCTTTTCTAGAGTCTAACGCTCCTAGTTGCTGAAGATATTGAATAAAGAAAAAAAGTACTGAAAAATATTCAAGCTTGGCCGAGAATTCAAAACCCCATTTAACAGCAAAGCGTGAAGTATGTTTAACTAGGTTCAGTTCAATTGAAAACCATATTTCAACTCTCTCAGCAACCAAACAAAGCCTAAAGAAATCCTTTAACTAAACAAAAGTGAAAAGAAGAAACCAAAAATGGAATGCCGGTTAAACCATATTCCCAAGAAAAATAACAAAAGTACTGTTGATACTTTTTATAAAAAATGTATTTTCAACTAAGAATTTCCAAAAGAAGCTGAAATACTAACAGCAATAAACCGTAAAATTAGAAACAAACAGCCCAAATCCTGAATTTATTGAAGCCGTGCAAGCGAATAAAAGCAAGAATAGTGGGGAAAAATAAAACTCAAAAAGGATACGTAGCTTATAACCACGCTTGACCATTTTTCCTGGAAGCAAGCTTGAGTAATCCGAGTCCGAAGCTACAACAAGGATATCGAGAAATGAAAAAATAATTTGCAGTGACGGAGGAAACTGCTTCACTTCTGCGAAATCCTCGCCAGAAGAAAAAAGATCTTTCTGGGGCCGAGGAAATGAACTCCGTCCCGAAGAAAGAAAATATAGTAGGACAGAGAGATTTATAGAAGATTCAACAATTCCAACTCTCTTTTCTTTTGCTTTTTCTTCTCTCTTTTTTTCTCTTGAATTTGTTCGCTTTTCTGAGACGCGTCGGATAGATAGAGAGAGAGGGACAAGGAGGGCTGCTTGCTTGAATTCTGACCATGATTGAGCCAGGTCTCTGCTCTTTTTTTAAAAGACCCAATTGCCCCTCCATTTCTCCTGGTTCTGAAAAATCCAAATTACGCGCCGAATTCCGAATCCGTTTGGATTTTACATTTTTAAGCAAAGAATAAATTAAAATAATAATAATAATAAATATTTACAGTCCTAAAATATGTAAGTATTATTTAATTTTTTTAAGAAAATAAATAAATATGGTATGTATAAAAAAATAATAATAATTTTTTACTATTTAATCTTTTTTTTTTGTACATTTTACGATTTTATGTAATATTATTTTTAAGATAGAATAAAAGTAGTAATACTCTAATTTTTTTCTATCCACTTTAATAAAAATTTAATAAAAAAAAGGCATCTCGAAATTTGTTTAAGGATTTTTGAAGATTTCCATTGTCTAAGGATATGTTTGGAAAACATGTTTTATCCAAAATTTTCATCTTCATCTCATCTCATCTTTATACTTTTTCAAATCCTCATATAAAATATAATAAATAATTCAACTTTTTCAAATCCCAATATAACTTTTTTAAATTCTAATTCAATTTTTTCAAATCTCAAAACTAAAAAATAATATTTTAAACTTTAAAACAAAATACAAAATTCTCATCTCATCCTCCAAACATATCCTAAATTATATTTTAAAAAATCATATGAGGAATGGTTTATATAAATGAAAGAGACAAAATAGTAATACATCAATAAACAAGAGTAATGAACGCCAATCTACAAAGTCTCGTTACATTACAGCACTTTGGTCGCGTACATGAACAGAAATATAATATATATATATATTTCAGATTTGAGTGGGACATTACCTATGTATGCATGATTTTTTATAAATATTTATTAATAAATTTCGGTTCTGGAAAATGACATTTGTTAGAGAGCAATTTTGGTTAAGAGAGATTCTCTAAACACTAATTCTTTTTATTCATTTGAGAAGTACTACTGCTATAAAAAAAAATTATAAAATTAAATTTATTATAAAAATAATTTTACAATTAGACATATTATATAAAGATAGAGTAATATTATATTTCATACTCTGATTCTATTTTTATCTCACTATGTAAAATGTAATATATTTATTATCATTAGATAATAAATAATTATCTAATAAAATATCATTCAATTGTGATAAACGTGTCACATCTTACATAATAAAATGAGAATGAAATAATAATGTAGTATATAAAATTTTCTATAAAAATATATCAATTTATAAACTTAATTTTATAAAATGTCTTCGTAACTAAAGCATTTGTCTAAATATTTATATATTTGAGTTCATGTTGGTTGTAATAGTCAATTGAGGACTTGGATTTGATAAAGACATGTTCTCTGCCTCGTTTAGATTCAAATATGAGTTGAGATAAGTTAAGATAGTTTTAGATAAATTGAAAAAAATATTATTAAAATATTATTATTATTTTAAGATTTAAAAAAATTAAATTATTTATTATATTTTATGTAAAAATTTAAAAAAATTATAATGATAAAATGATATGAATTGAGATGAGTTAACGTAGGTTTCGCATACAAGTGAAGAATATATTTGATGAATCAGGAGTTGTTTTGCAATATTTTGGCTATTCAAAACCATGTCATCAATTGATAAATGCTTACACAATAATTAATATTTTTTTTGTATTTTCTCTTTTCTCTTCCCTTTCTATTTTGAGAATGGATTTCAGAATTCTTAGAGGGCTTTTTTTTGTATTGGTGATTTTCTATTTATAGTTTTAATTTATTCATCATATCTACTCTATTATAATAAGTAGCTATTTAATTGTGAATAGTAATTTTTGTTATTTTCTGTTAATTTTTTTTATTTTTCCGTTAAATCCTATTTTACCAAAAAGTTCTTAAAATTCTTGATTATTTAACATATAGCTCCCTTATGAAATTTAATGAAGAATTCTATTTACCAAAAGGTTATTAAGATCCTTGACTATTTGACGTGTAGCTCCCTTATAGAATTTAATGAAAGATTATGTTTTACCAAAAAATTCTTAATATTAAATTAATAATATTTTATTATTATATAGAGAGTAAATATATAAGACAATATGAATGCAGACTAATGCTCATACTTTATAGAAATTTAGATTTTTTTAATCTTAATTTTTTATCTTTCTTTAATCTTTTTTTTTTCAGACAAATAAATTACTAATTTTTTTATTTTTTTTATTTAAATCATTATATCAAGTTAACGCACCAGGCGTTCCCTATTATTTAGATAAGCTTTTAAATAAAAGTAGATGAGTTCAATCAAGGCAAACGCACCTTCCAGCATATAGTTAATAATATAAAGGAGTCCTGCCCGAGACTTGGTACCAAACTATAATCATGCCAAACGTGCTTTCCTGTATAGCGATTGTATTCCTTTAAGATACATGCAAAATTGTATTTTGCATTTTACATTTTCATTTTTTAAAAAATTGTACATAAAATTATGAAAAAAACTAAGTTTTCAATAATAGACTCTCTTCTTTTTTAAAATAATTACACGATACTTACACACTATACGATTGTATATAACATTATTTTTAAAATTAGGACTATAATCGAGCCAATTCCTCAAAAAACTCAAAACTCATTTTCATCTTATTTTGGTCTGGACATGGCTTCATGAGCTCGAGTTCCCAACTCAATTCAACTCGAGTTGTTTATTTATTTTTTAATAAAAATTAAATAATGAAAACATTAGAAAAATTGCCAAAAAATTAAATCTAAAATTTAATAGAATTTTTACAACTAATAAATAGATCATTTGTTGAATTAGAAAATCCCAAATATTCATAAATAACTAATTTGTAGCTAGTTGATATTTATCTATAATAACCATATATTATATGTTTACATAAATTACTGATACGATATACATAATATAATAATATATATCAACATTTAATATATGACTCTTACATACTAGTATATAAACTTATTATGTCCTATCGACTAACTGTTTCACAAATTATAAAACAGCTACTATAATTTAATGACTTTAGTATTTAAGTAAATAACATATAACTATGGAGTATATTTAATATATAGGCATAAGTGACTAAATATAACTAATTAGGTCACATACTATATATTAATAATAAAAGTTGTTATTGCTATATTGTTAATTAATATATGTATATATACATAAATATATATGTACACTCATCAATGTATAAACAAGTTTTAATCGAGTCAAGTTAGGCATAAATGAGCGGGATTTAGTTGAGTCAAGTCGAGTTTAATCGAAGATATGTGTCATTTAATTATTGAGCGGGTATCTGCTTTTACAAGCGAGCTTTTTCTCTCACGAGTCAAGTTTGATCCAAATTTAACTGAGTGGGTAATGAGCATGGTTCATTTATAGTCTTATTTAAAATGCAATCGTTAAAACAAATATGGATAAATAAAAATTTATTATACACCAAAGATTCATGTGTGATATTGAATTGTTGGGGAATTGCAACGAGTCTAGAACATTGGGGCGGTAACATAACAGGTAGGAGATAAGAATAGTTAATGGTCCATTCATAGAGTCCACTACATAATAACCGCATGAAACCCTCTTTTTAGAAAAGAGCCCACTGTAAGACAACCACAACAATAAGTCCCTTATCACTTTGTTATCTTATAGTTTAAGGTTTAAAGTGGTGAGCAAAAGGCATAGTAGGCACTCAATCCACTCGCACATGGACTGTCAAGGATGAGTTTTAAAACTTTCGTCAAGCAACAAGCGTGTCAAGCACTTATCCCCCTCGTACTACATTTCTCCCCAAGCAACCAACATGTGCCCGCTCCATCACGAGAAGTAACAAAGCTCTTCCTGAGCAACAAGATATCCTCATAGGTGACTAATGAAGTTCGCTTTGAACAATGAGCACAGCAAGCACCAAGACTAACACCCTAGCAATTAGCATGCCAACACTTGGCTTGCCCATGCTCTAAAACTTGACTGAGATTACAACAACGGGCAACCTATTTGCTAACAAAAAGCAACACTAGACGAGCAAACTATTCATCCACTGAAGTTCCACGCAAAGTAAGGGCGAGGTTATAAACCTCTCATGTGCTCTCTCCCTAGAAAGCTCCTTCCAAAGCCCACCTACTCATAAAGGGTTAATAAGACAAAAAAATATAACAAAGGCAAAAAAAAGAAGATGGGATGGAAAACTAAAGTAGCATAGGGGGATCAAAGTAGAAGATATTCATATCGAAAACAATGAGAAATCACGAAATGAGCTTCAAGTCTATACAAGAACAATATTGAAAAAAGGTCCCACTTGAAATTAGTGAGGTAGAAGAAAAGACATTGTTCGGCATCATCGGGCAAAGAAAAATTAGTCATTTCTCCGTAATTGAGAGGAGGTTTGGTAGAGATTGCCTTACTCGTTAATCCCAAGAAAAAGCTTATTTTATTCTTCTCGGTAATTGCAAGCATTGTCTTGTAGAAATGGGCCTTGCTCGATGATCCCAAGGAAAGACTTAATTTTTTCATCCTAGGTAATCGTGAGGACGTCAAAGATTGTCTTGCTCGATAATCCCAAACAAGAGCTTATTTTTTTATGCTCGATAATCTTAAGCATTGTCTTGTAGAAATGGGTCTTGCTCGATTATCCTAAGCAAGAATTTAGTTTCTTTCATCCTCAATAATTGCAAGGTGGTCTCGAGCAATGTTGGATTGTCTTTTGCTCTGTAATCGTGAGAAGTGTGTTGCCAGGACTTACCTTGCTTAGTGATATCAAGCAAGGGCTTATTTCCTGCCTCTGCATGATTATCCTGAGCAAGGTTTTGTGAAGATCAATCTTTCTTAGTAATCCTGAGCAAGAGCATACTTTCTTCCACTTGATCATCCCGAGCAGGATCTTGTGGAGATGGCCTTACTCAATAATCCCAAGCAAGAGCATACTTTCTTCTTGCTATGGCAAACTGGGTGCATGATCGACATGCATAAGTGTGTTGCATACAACCCATTGGTTAGTGGTCGGTCTGTTCCATAATTTATGGGACCAAAATCGACTGGTCTAGAGGTCAGTCTAGTCAATTTTTTTGGTCTAGACCAACCAGCTTACAACCTTAGTTATGAGAATGTTGTTCAGGAGAATGACATTGATAACGAGGCTTGAGACATTAAGAAAGAATTTGATTTGATTATCTTTACAATTCAATGGTTTATTTTTTTGTGATGTGTAGCACATGACAAGTTATATTCTTCTAATAAGTGATGCCAAATAAGTGTTTATATTTTAGAGATTTCGTTATAATAAAGCACTACAAAATCTTTATAAATGTATGAAATCTTTTATACTTGGTGCGGAAATGTATCTTTTAAGGTTAGTAACATCTGCATTCCTCTAGCTTTACAAGCCTTAGAGGGATGGGGTGTTACAAAGAATGGGCAGAAGGGAAGAGGAGTGGGCCGAGGCTAGTCAAAATGAACCACACATGGCAACTTTTTCTTGGAACTAGGTGCGCCCAAACCTAATCTAGTTGGAGGGGATTGAAGAACTGGTGGGCAAAGCAAGGAAATAGAGACAACAAGAAGAAATTAAGGATCGAATGACCTAGAACTGCTGGAGAAGGAATGGAAAGAATGGAAAATGAATGGGCTACTCGAGAATGATGAGGCATGAGCTTGTCAATATGAACCATGCATGACACCTTTTCCTTGAAACTAGGTTTGCCCAAATTTGTTTAGAGGTGATCGAAGGACTAGCATAACTGAAAAGTCAAAAAACGCAATGGAAGCCTACAGGCAATATGGATGTCAAAGGTCATAATTGGAAAAAAGCAAAATTACCTAAATGGAAACCAAAATACTGCAACTCTAAGACACTACGATCTGAAGGACATTCTCGTCCATTCAAGTGCCAAGAAAAAAGTGGAACCTATCCATTTATCTATAGATAATAGATATATGAAGAGAGTTGTTGCATGATTCATGAATGCTAAATTCTAGTTAGTGTGAAGATAATTTTGCCGCAAAAAATATTTTTCCTTTTGTTATCTCTTACTTGGGTTTTATGACTTTCATTAATTATCACTCCCTTACAACAAAAAAAAAAAACACCCATGAATAGTAAATTTGTGTCATCATGAAGGCAATTTGCCATTAAAATTGTTTCTCCTATTTTCTTTGTAAATAGGGCTTGTCCGGGGAGAAAGATACGATAAAAATTTTGTGAATAGTAGTAAGATAGTTTATGAATAATAGTGAGATAATTTGAGTTGAGTAATTTTTGGGTTTTGGAAAAAAAGAGAGAAAAAGTTGAATAAAAAATATTATAAAATTAAACTATTGTAATAATATAGTTTTATAATATTATTTTTGTCTAGATTTGAAAATTTTGGAATGATTTTTTACTTTTATTTGAAAATTTAAAAAAATTATAATGATTAATTTGAAAAAGTTGTAATGATTAGTTTGAAAATTTTGTATTTGAATTATGTTAGAGAATAAGATGGGATGAGATGAAATGAGATTAGATGAGAATTTGGTGTCTCATCTAAGGTCTCAAACCTACCCTTAGGGTTTTATATCTTTTTTGGATAATACTCTAATACAATAAAGAAAAAAAAGCTCTCATTCTATGCAACGTTAAGATTGTAAATCCTTAATCCCACAATGTTGGGAACAAAATATCCATTGTGGGTAAAGAAAAGCTATTAGAGCATCTGCAGCCCATTCTCTAAATCCCCAAATTTTGGGGAAATATTTGGAGATTTTGCCCCAAACCCCTCCCCATCCCATTCCCCATTTTGTGGTGAATGGATGGGATGCTACAGTTGATCCCCAAATATGGGGATCAACTGTTCATCCCAAATCATTCTCTTTGGTTGGTTTTTGGGTTCCCTCCCGCGACCCTCTCCTTTGACTATAGGTTGCGTTCGTCGTTTTGGCCCCTTATCTCCAGCCTTTCATCACTGTAATTCCAATCCCTTATCTCACATTTGGTTTCCTCCATTTCATGGGTTCCCCCATGGCCACCATCGACGACCTTATCTCCAGCCTTTAATCACTGTAAGTCCAATCCCTTATCTCACATTCGGTTTCCTCCATTTCATGGGTTCCCCCATGTCCATTGTGTAGTCACTATTATTCGACTTCCTCCATGGAGAACTCTCCTCCATCTGGGATCCTACATGGTTATTTGCATCGAGGTTTTCTACCCCAAGTGACCCTCTATACGGTTCCTCCATGGTTGGATTTTGAGATCTAGGGTTTGGAAAAAAAACCATAGATTTCTCTTGGGTTCCAACAATGGGTTCAATTTGTGCATTTTTCTTGTTGGAAATGGGTATTACTGTTATGTCCACTAAGATTATTCATGTTCTGTTTGGTTTGATTGTTATGTGATGTTTCTATTGATGCAAGACTGGTCTGTACACCCATGGGTTGGTCTGTGCAGACCCATTGCTATGTTTTTGTTTGCATGCTTCATGTGTGTTTCAATGCTATGTACTGTGTCAATGCTTTGAGTTGGTCTGTGCAAACCCATTGCTATGGTCTGTTTCAAAGATGTGTTATGTTTTAATGCCATGTGCTTTGTCAATACTTTGGGTTGGTCTATACAGACCCGTTGCTATGATTGATTCAATGATGCATTATGTTTCAAAGCCCTTGTGCTCTGTCAATGCTTATTTGTTGTTTCAATGCTACTTGTTGTGTCAATACTTATTTGCTATATGTTGTGTCATTGCTTATGTGTTGTTTCAATGCAATGTACTGTGTTTCAATGCCTTTTTGCTGTGTTAATGCTTTGGGTTGGTCTGTGCAGACCCATTGCTATGGTTTGTTTCAATGATGTGTTATGTTTCAATGTCATGTGCTGTGTAAATGCTTTAGGTTGATCTGTGTAGACCCATTGCTATGATGGATTCAATGATGTGTTATGTTTCAATGCCCTTGTGCTCTGTCAATGCTTATTTGTTGTTTCAATGCTATGTGTTGTGCCAATGCTTATTTGATGTACCAAACGTACTATGTGTTGTGTCATTGCAGAATGGGTTGTGAATGCTCTTATATGTTCTTTGAATGCAATGTGTTGTTTCAATGTTATGTGTTGTGTCAATGTTTATTTTTTGGGTTGGTCCATGCAGACCCATTGCTATATTCTGTTTCAATGCTGTGTTATGTTTCAATGCCCTTCTGCTATGTCAATGCTTATTTGTTGTTTCAATGCTATGTGATGTGTTATTGCTTATGTGTTGTGTCAAGTCTTATGGGATGTTTAAATGCTAATGGTTAATTGTTTTTAACTTTATACTAGAAAATAGGTCTTTATAGACCAACCCAAAGCATTGAAACAACACATAATAATTTGTATACTTGGGGGGTTAATTCACAAGTGTTAGTAAGGCCCCCATCCATATGGCAGGGTAATCCTAACCCGGATGGTCATCAAACATTCTATGATTTTTTTCACAAAGGGCAAACGAGGTTTAAGATTTTACAACCATTTTGTGATATGTTGCTAATTTTGCTGTGATAGAGAAGTAATATGCCTCACCTAATGCATACTCTCGGGGTATAAGAGTTGTGATAGAAAAGTAATGTGCCTCACCTAACCTTTGTTGGATTACCTCCCTCGGATGTGATATGACAAAGCCAAGATGGTGATACAGGAAATTTGGTTAGCTCCTCCATGGCATGGTGATTCGGACTGCTAATGAGTTGTGGCAACCAGTTTTGTAGCCATTGGAGGGTGCCAAATTTTCAGCATGTTACCACTTGTTTCCTGAGCCACCTACAAAATCACCCCAAACTTTGTTGTTACGTGTCTAACATTTGTACCGAATGTTGTGTGTATACTTTTTTAGAGATGGATTCACAAGACCCTGAACATATGTACTTTACCAACCTCTTAAGTTAAGATCCTCAACTCGACCCCACTTACGGTGGTCAAAGTGGACAGTCTCTTATGACTATTGATGACTCTCCACCCATATCCCATATCCCATATCCTCTTGGCGTAAGGAAAACAGCTAGAGGTGCGAGCTTTACCTCTTAAGAATATGAGTTACTTGTCTCCGTATGGCTTAATTGTAGCCTTGATGCTTTCTAGGGAATAAACCAAAAACATTCCCAACTTTAGAATTTTTTTTTTTGAATACTTCCACCAGTTTAAACAAACCACAAATAACTGGATCATAAAGTTCTTAATACATTGGTGGTCGTCCATTCAAAAGATAACGAACAAATTTTGTGCGAAACTAGCCCAGGTTGAAGGGTTGAATCAAAGTGGCATTACCGAGCAAGACAATGTAGAATATTAATATTTTTACTTGTTTTACACAATAATTTATTTTTATCTCCATTGGTTTAATTGTCTTCTTTTGTTTACATACAAGTTTGGCAAAGCCAAGATCATGTACCAATTGTTAGAGAAATGCTCCTTCCAGTTCGAGCATTGTTAGCACCTATTGAAAGACCAACCTAAATGGATTTAGCATTGCACAAATGAGGGTCCAAAGTGAAGGTCGACAATGTCCCTATCCCCAACCTCACTCAATGTTCGATAAGTACAATAGATTCAGTTTTTGATCTCGAGGCGGAGAATGTTCTGGACAATGAGATTCAATATTTGGAACGGCCAATGGGAAGGAAAGTTGAGAAAGTAAAACAAAAGGCCGAAAGCAGGCAAGCCGAGGAGATTATTGAGCTCAGCAAGCTGAAGTATACGTTTAACGTATTGAGGAGAAAGAGTTTTTTCACCTCAAGGCCGAGAAGAGGGAATATGACAGGAAAAAATAGGAAAATAAAATTCGTCAAGAGGACAAGAGATTGAGGTTGGAGGCGGAGAAACTAGAGTTTGCCAAAAAGGAAGCAGATGAGCGCATTATGCTGATCAACGTGAGTACCTTGCCTGGACTATAGCGGGTATATTTCCAGCAATGACAGAGGGAAATCTTGGCTAGACGCAATGCTGCAGAAAATTTGTTGTGATTTGGTTTTCAAAAAAGTTCATTTCTTTATTTTCTGTTTCTTACAATTTTGTATGGATGAGTGTACTATTTACAATTACTACTGAGGTTGGATGTTATTGATACTTTGACAGTTTGAATTTTTTAAGACGAACGGTTAAACATTTATGTTATAAGGTTGGATGTTATTAATACTGAGACAATTTAATTTTTTTTGGATGCGGTTAAAGATGTAGCCTTTGGATTGTGTGCAACGATATTTTGAAAACAAGAAATTGGCTATTACAATTACAAAGATGGATTACAGATTACCCCCTGATATTACATCTCATAATTTCCATCTTCTGTTGATGGAACATGACTGGGGAATGGAAATTTGATAAACTAAAATATAATCACTACTAACATGAAGAAAATACAAATATTATGCTGCTAGTCTACTATTGGGAATAGAATTGTCATTGATGTTAAGTAAGATATACTTGGAGCTGATGATGTGCCGAGTTGTATCTAATTTGATGATGACATGATGAAGTCCATAAGCTCGGTTGTACGATTGCGCGACATTTCCGGGACTTCATCATCAAGTTGATTATAACCAATGTTCGTGACCAGATTATCATCACGCTTGTCTTTGATAATTATGTTATGTAGAATAACGTATACTTTCATTATATTTGTAAGATCTTTTATCTTTAACATTCGTGAATGTCCATGAATGATAGAAAATCGTTGTTGAAGGACCACAAATACACACTCTACATCCTTTCGTGCTAATTCTTGTACTGCTGCAAAATGTTTCTTCTTATTCCCTTATGGAGATGGAATTGCCTTCACAAAAGTTGACCACTTTGGAAAAATGTCATCAGCAAGGTAGTACCTCATTGTGTACTCATTGCCATTAACTGAGTAATTTACTGGAGGAGCACGGCCTTGTGCCAGTTTCGTGAAAATAAAAGATATCTCTAGCATATTGATATCGTTATGATAATCAGGCAAACCAAAAAATGCATGGCATATCCAAAGATCATACGAAACAACCGCTTTTCAAATAATTGTTGGTTCACAATAGTGGCCAGAGTGCATACATTTCCACGCAGCGGGACAATCTTTCCACTTCCAATGCATGCAATCAATGTTTCTGAGCATCCTGGAGAATCCACGTTGTTCACCAACCGCGAGCAATTAAGTAATATCATTAGTATTTGGAGACCGCAAATATTCATTAGAAAAAACTGCAATGATTGTCTTCACAAATTGTTTTAGGCTCTTCATTGCGGTGCTTTCTCCAATTCGTATGTATTCATCCATAAAATCAGCAGTTACTCCATATGCAAACATTCTAATGGCAGCAGTTATCTTTTGTCTAGAAGATAAATCAAGTCTTCCAACATTATCTCTTTTTTGGATGAAGTAGGTCTCGTAAACCTCAACCTCATTAAGAATACGAAGAAATAGCATACGACTCATATAGAATCTCTTTCGAAAAAGATTTTAGGGATATACTAGTAGTTCTGCAAAATAGTCACGAAATAGCTATTCATGCCTTTGAATATGATCACACCAAATATACTTACGAAGCTGGCGATTGCGACCACGTCAGGATGTTGATCCGTCATCGTCATTAAGAAAACCTCCAACTCATTTTCAGAGGATAAGTTAAGCAACAACTTGTAGAAGAACAAACGAGCCATTTGATGAAATGAGTAGGAGATAAAGTCAGAAATTGAAAATTTGTAAAATGAAATAGGGGTTAGGTTCAAGAGAATGTGATTGTAACCAAAATGCCTATTAAAAAAAAAGCTATTGTTAGAATAAGACGAAAAATTGTTACCGTTAGAGAGAAGACAAAAAATGTTACCATTGTAGAGAATACAAGAAAAGTTACCGTTGGAGAGAAGACGAAAAATGTGATTTTTTAAAAAGAGAGGAAAAAGACAAAAAATGTAGTAGTTAAGAATGGAAATAGAAGTGAGAGAAAAATAACAAAGAATGAATAGGAAATTTTTTTTTAATAGGATAGGAAAAATATAGAGAATGAGATGTATGAGGTTTTTCGAAAATTGGTAAAATTTAGGAAATGATGTATTATTATTAAAATTTAGAAAATTTTATGAAAAATGGGATGTGAATGCTCTTAGGCGACTAAAGAGGAGCTCACGAAAAGTCCACGTGAGGGAAGGCATGGAATGGACATAGTTAGACAACACGCACTATATGATCCCAGCCCATAGCCATCATGGTCGATAGAAAGTCTACTCCTTCAGGTACGTTTGGGTAGTGAGAAATGTTGAGAAGAGTTGTAAATAGTAATGAAAAAGTAATAAAGAATATTAAATAGTAGTAAAAAGTAATGAATAGTAGTAAAAAGTAGGTGAAAAGTAATAATAAATTAATAAATAGTTGTGGAGTATTATGAGAACAAAAAATCTTCACAACCTCCTACTATTCACCCATACTCCACACTCCATATTTTTTAAAATTTTTTTCTTTTATCAAATATTTTTTATATGAATAGTGAATAGAAAATTTGAAATTGTTTAAAAAGAATAAACTCAAAAAAAATATATTAAAAAATTTAAAATTTAAAAAATTTAAAAAAATGTAGAGTGTAGAGTGTGGTGGAGGTTGTGTAGCAAAACCCTTATGAGAATATCTGAAGTATTCTTAGTATCCGAACTTAATGCAAAAACAGAACTCATCTCGAAAGAACCACGCCAACGAAATAGGGATAATTGAGTTACTTACGTTTTGGACATCCTATCCTCCGAGTTATGCTCCAATGAGAGCCCTCCTCCTTAAGGCACACTCTAATTTCTATAAATACCCAAATAGTTGCCTATTTTAGACTACAATCTAGCTACTAAAACAAAATGAATTCTTAGTTCATGCTTTTACTTAGGCATGAAAACTATCTCCCCAAAGAGTTTTAGAGATCAAAGCCATGAGCTAGCAAAACCAAGAAGTATAAGAATACTTTTAAAACGGAAGTCCAAACTCTGTCTTCCAAGATGAGTTTTTCTCCTCCTCTTCATAGTCTCCCCTACCAACCAACCATCCACCTAACAACCCCTCTCTCTCCCACCTAACCCCACCTCTCCCCATTCAAACTATCTTTTTCACAACCACCTTTATTCACAACCACCTTTCCACCAACACAATCCACCTACTTTAAACAATGTCAACTGAGCCTCCAAACATTGACCAGCTCATCCAGTAGACCAAAGCATTCACTTGGGATGATATTATTCTGGAGCCAGCCTCTACGATAGCCATGAAGATATCTGATCATGACCTTGTCATAAGTTAATTTCTACAAAGCCCCTAAACAAAGACACTTATCACTCCACTATAATAGCAGTTTGGAGGTTTGTTACTAATCTCACTATTGAGGACCTGGCCCCAAATACATCCCTATTCACTTTTCCATCTCCTATTGAAAAATACCGAGTTTTCCTCCAACGCCCTTGGAACGTCAAAGGCTAACACATGGTTCTGAAAGAATGGCCACCAGGACTCAATCTTCAGGAAATTGATCTAAAACATTATGCATTTTGGATCCAGATTCATGGCCTCTATCTTGAAATGATGATAGAAAAAATGTAGAAAAAATAGAAAAAGTTCTCGATAACCTAACGGATGACTTAACCTATCTCCCTAGAATGTATGCAAGACAATTTCTTAGGATACAGGTAGAAATAGACACAGAAAAACTGTTGTTTGAGGGATTTACTCTTCTTAGAGTCAACAAAAATCCTGCAAAGATCAGTTTTAAATATGAGAGACTCTATGAATTTTGCTATGGGTGTGGCCGATTAGGACATTCAACAAGCGTGTCTAGTTTATACTAGCTCTACTGATGACCCCTAGTTTAGGCACTGGATGTGTGCGGAAACTCAAGAATCTTGTAGAACAAGTCGAATTGGAGCTTCATTTCGAGACTCACTTCAAGAGGCTCCACAGTTTGATCAACCATCAGTTATCCATCGAGCACTACCACTGGTGAGAACAAAGAAACCAATGGAATAAACCCATCAGGTTCGTGCTCATCCAAACACAGGAAAAGGAAAGAAAACTCAAGTGGAACATTTGGGCACAGGCAAAGTAAAGATCATCAAACACAAGAATGCAGTAAAAAAGAGTTCTGCATCAAACAACTGTTCACTAGTTCTGGATCGGCAAGTCAAGGGCAACCATCCCAGGAAGACAACGATGTTCATATACCAGATAGTCAACAAAATGCAAGGTCTGATTCAATCTTCATAGGAACACGTGGAGTGAATCTAAACTCATCGACATTTCTGCCACTTTCCATTATTGAGCATAGTACTCCTGTCCCCCTAGCCCCCAGGATACATTAACTCCTGCTACTCACATTTGTCCTAACCTTACCCCAACCATTCACATGTCTCTTGAGGTCGAAAAAAATCCCCCCTCAATCAAGCCTTTGCTCCCCTTCATGCCTACAGAAGACACTTCATCTAGGCCCAATATTTCCTTCTTTAACCAAATCACAACTCAAATGAAGCAAAATGTCAGCCCAATTGAGATCCCAAAGCCCAATCATAATATGTCATTACTTGTTAGCCCATCTGGTCGGGCTTGCTTAGCTTTTAATACTTTTCATTTAAGCCCTAACCAAGTTTTTGCCCAGACCCACCCAAACACCTAGATCAGCATCTCCTCTCCGAAGGAAAACCTTCGCAAGAAAGAACCCCAAATGGTGAACCAGATCCCAAATGTTATCCCTAGCCAAACACTGAACCCTACCAGTGAGGCTATAAAGAAGAGGAAAAATATTTTTGAAGAGAAGAGCAACTCTGATTTTCTATAAAAGAAATGTTTGCTTAGTTCTATCATTCGGGTTGAAGATGAAGATAACATGGGAGGTGACCAACAATTGGTGACTCAACCAATCTTTCCAGAAAAGAAAGGACCGACTCAATGAGCAAATAGAGGAAAAGCTCAGAGAAAACAACTAAAGAGGAACTCGAAGGCAGTCAGATATGCTATGTACCAAAACTAGGAATTACATGCTTCGGGTAACAAAGTTCAGACACAAACAATGAATCTTTTTCCTACAAATCCAATGACTGAGGTGGCAGGGTCATTACTGCCACCCAATGAGCCATGAAGCTTTTATCATGGAATTGCCGAGGTATTGCCCGACCTCGTTCAATTAGATCACTGAGGGCAACCATTAGGGTTCACAACCCTGAAGTTGTTTTTATTTCAGAAACTCTACTATAGTCTAAAGACACTACTACTATTGTCAACAGGCTAGGTTTCTCTTGTTTTGTGCATGTCCCTCCATTTGATAAATGGGGAGGCCTTTTAGTTATGTATCGGCCTGGTTTTGATTTTGATCTTGTATATATTTCTAGCAATATAATATCAGTGTTGGTGTACTTGGACCCACCCATGTTCTCTGGCTTCTCAGTATGATTTATTGCCCAGCTCCTTACAGCAAAAAATATGACTTTTGGGACCAATTGATGAAAATCACAGAAGCCTACCCTGGCCCATCCCCAGCCATAGGTGATTTCAACTCCATTCTTACTCAATCTGAAAAACAAAGGGGGCAACCATTTGCTCAATTATCCAATCCAAAAGGCCTATAGTTATTCATGAATAGAAATGGGTTTGTTGATCTTGGCTTTGCTAGACCAAAGTATACTTGGTGTAACAATAGACGTGGGCATAGTAAAATTCGAGAAAGACTTAATAGAGGTCTTGCAAATACTCAATGGATAAATCTGTTCCCTCAAGCTTCCATCGCTACTTTAACTAGGGATACTTCAGATCATGCCCCTATTACTCTAGATTCTTCGAATAAATCTTTTTATCCAAAATCTTTCAAATTAGAAGAATTCTGGACTAAGGATCCCTCCAGCTTAAAAATCATTCAATGAGGTTGGAACTCACCTTTTGAAGGAACACCAGCTTATATTCTAGCAAATAAGCTAAAAGCCACAAAAAAAAGCGTTAAGATCTTGGAACCTTAATTGTTTTGGCCATATCCAAACACAGCTCAAGCATATGAAATTAGTGCTTAATTCTTTACAATCCCAATAGAAAATCCACAATGATAATCTGGAAAATGAGCTCAAAGATAATATCAATGAACTCCTCATTCGGAAAGAGTCTCTGTGGAAACAAAAATCTAGAATTGATTGGCTGACCACTCCTGATCTCAACACGAAAATTTCCCATGCGTCTACCATCATCCGGCGTAGACACAACACAGTGGATTGCCTAAAAATTGGAAGAAATGATTGGACTTCGAATCACTCTACCATCATCTCAAAGATTCAAGAACATTTCCAACAAATTTTCATCTCATCCAATCCGCCCACCTTTGATAACTTAGGAGTTTTGTTTTCTTAAAAAGTCTCTAATAGGGATAATGATTTTCTTTATTCAATCCCTACTGAAGAGGAAATAGCCCTGATTGTTCGCCAACTTCCTTCATCAAAAGCTCCTGGTCTTGATGGCTTTATAGGGCTTTTTTATAAGACCTACTGGGAGGTGATAAAAAAAAGAGCTGATATCTACCATCCAAAATTTTTTCTTCACTGGTAAACTTCTAAAGGAATTAAATTATACTAATTTGATCTTGATCCCAAAGGTTGATAATCCAAATGAAATTCACCAATTCAGACCAATCAACCTCTCAAATGTGTGCTATAAAATCATTTCAAAAATTCTTGCCAATCGTCTCAAGTTTGTCCTATCCCAAATCATTTCTCCTTACCAATCAGCATTTATATCTGGAAGATCTATATAAGAGAATACCATCCTGGCTCAGGAAAGTTTTCATCATATAAAAAAAAGAAGAGGCAACATAGGACAAATAGCAATAAAAATTCGTATGGCAAAAGCCTTTGATTCTATGGAATGGACTTTCATCTTTTCAGTCCTCCATCATGCCAGTTTCAATAAAAAATGGATCAGCTTGATAAGGGAATGTATTTCCATGGTCTCTTACTCAATCATTATAAATGGCTCTCCTCATGGCTTTTCAAACCAACAAGAGGCCTCAGACAACGGAACCCCCTTTACCATTTCCTTTTTATTCTGGGCAGTGAAATCATCTCGCGTCTAATCCTTAGAAGCGAAAATCTTCACTCTGTAAAAGGCTTAAAGCTGGCTAGAGGATGTCCTTCAATCTCCCACCTTTTATTTGCTAATGATCTTTTTATCTTTGGATCTGCAACCTCTTCTAATGCGCAAGCCTTCTCTGATTGCCTTCATACTTATAACACTTGGTGGGGACAAAACATTAATCAAAGAAAATCTTCAATTCACTTCAGCAGAAATACTCCACCTTCCACAAAAAATGAGATCAAATCCATCTTTCACTTCAGAATATCTCCTCCTCATTCAAAATATCTTAGGCTTACTTTATCCAAAGGTAGAGATACAAACAAATTCCATTTGGATATATCTGAAAAAATCCAATCCAAGCTCCAAGGCTGGAAAGCAAAAATCCTCTCTCAAGCAGCAAAAACAATTCTCATCAGAGTAGTAGCTAGTGTGATTCCTATCTATGCCATGGCAACCACTCTCCTTCCAAGATCTATTGCAACAAAGCTTGATGGTCTATTTCACAGATTTTGGTGGGGCTTTGATGACCACACAAAAAATAAATATACCCCCAAGCCCCAAGTCTTGGAAAGCAATCTGCTTACCAAAATCTATGGGTGGGTTAGGCCTCAAATAGATGTATTTTTTCAACTCTGCACTTATTTCTAAATATGCATGGTCTTTTGTGCAAGAGTCTAGTAGTCTTTGGAAGGAAATTATTTCCAAGAAATACTTAAGATATGAAACTTTCTTCAATGCCAATACTAAGACCTCAGATTTCTGGTTCTGGAAATGTCTTTTAAAACAAAAAGAATTTCTAAAGACTAGCTACTGCTATCAGATAAACAATGGTACCTCTGCAAAAATTTGGAATGATCCTTGAATTCCTACTATATCAAGTCTTAGATCCCACCCTAATTCCAACCTTTTGTTCCTTGACCACAACTCATCTGTTTCAGAGCTCATCCTAAAAGAACCAAGAAGGTGGAATACCTTGCTCCTTAATGCCCTCTTCACTAAAGAAACTGCAAGAGAAATCCAGAAAATTCCTTTGGCCACTCATGACTCTTATATCATCATAGACAAAATCAAATGGATCCATCACTCCTCTAGATTTTTTTTCTGTAAAATCGGCCATGGTTAAATCCAACTATAATCCTCCTTCAGTGCCAAATACAACTTGTTGGAAGAAGCTGTGGAAAATGAAAATGCAAGATAGGCTAAAGCTTTTTTTGTGGAAAGTTTGTAACGATATTCTTTCCACAAAATCTTTGATAAAAAAGGTTATCCCCTTAGAGAATGATCAACTTCTTTGCTCTCTGTGTAACACAGTAGAAGAAGATCCTCAACATCTTTTTCTCAGTTGCCTCTATTCAAAAATTATCTGGAGACAATCTTTTTGGCTGATAGATACCACTTTGTTTGCAAGTCAAGACATGGCAAGTTGGGTTCAAAACATTCTTAATCCAGGTTCTATCTTAAAAATCCCTGAAAATTAACACCATGGCTTCCAAGTCTTTGTAACTATTGCCATGGATTCCATTTGGTTTCTCAGGAATAAAATAACCCATGATCAAATACATACCACCCCCAATCTTTTTGTCAATTCAATTCAAAAAATCTTCCAGGAACACAACAGAGCATGGTCATTAAAGAATGACCACCAAAAAGTTGATGTCATAATCCATCAAGACCCACCAGAGACATGGATCATCTCTTTTGATGTTGCAGTTAGGGATCAAGGCAGTATAATTGCATCCATATGCATGAATGGCACAGGGAAGTTTCCAAGTGCTAAAACAGATCATATCAGCAGCACTCAACTAAATATAGGTGAAGTTCAGGCTACTTTAATGGCCCTGCAGGAGGCAGAAAAAATGAGGTTGGATAATATTATTCTGGAAGGTGACTCCAAAGTTGTAATTCAAGCCATTAACAATTCCTCTTCAGACCAAGGCTGGACGCTAAATCCCATCATCAATGATGTTAAGCACACTTTAAAATCCTTCAAGATCTGGAAAGCAAGGAAAATTCATCGATCCAATAATCGATGCGCGCATGATCTAGCGCAATGGGCAGCGGCAATGCAAGCCTTTGGTAACATTCCCCTAATCCAAATTCCTAGTGTTTATTACATTTTCATAGTGGAAAGATCCTCCCAATAGTTCTGTATAATTAAGATACCAGCTATACTTTGTATTTCATGGTTATATATATCATTATCAACTTGCTCAAAAAGAGAGAGAGAGAGAGAGAGAGCTATCTCCCACTTGGATCACCCGAGCCCTTACTCCGTTTTACAGGAAACCTTCATTGGAGTTTCAGAAGGTGGCTGAAAATTGTTCCAACTTCCAACACATAATACAGGTTTAACATATTTTAAGGGTACCTCCTAATCTTGCTTTGCAATTAAAGTTATTTTATTTATCTTCAATTTTAAGGCCGAAATCCTTGAAATGTTGAAAGCATTGATTTGTGGTAGGATTGTATTTTAGACTTTATTTTTCAAGCTTTATGACTTGATAAGTGTCTATAATCTTTTTATTATTAATGAAGTTGTGTAAAAAAAAAAATCTTTTTTTTATCATTGTTTTCTTTTAAGCAATATTAGTTGATCAACTCCCTATTCAAACGATTTTGAAGCCCTTTCCTACTATACTTTTAAGGTCATTTTCTGATATTATGTTATAAATAATTCTTCTCATCAGTCATTAGTTACTATCTCACATCTCACATTTTATAAAAAAAAATTGTCTGATGTGGAGTGTAAGGGTGAATAGTGACTTATGTATAGAAAAATGTTACTATTCTTATCTACCTTATTGGTCCATTGACGTGTATTGAACGTTACGGGTCTCCACTAATTAAGTTTTGGCATCTTTCTCCAACAAGAATGGAGTTTTTTTGTAGTAAATGCAATTTGAGTAATATATTAAAAGTAAGTTTTATAAATTCTTATTGAATAAATAAGTTATTTAAAATAACTTTTTCTAATTTTTTTTAATAAATAAGTTATTTAAAATATATTTGTTCTAATTTTTGAATAGGGGAATCAAATACGTGTCTCTAAATCTAATTGGGTGATGGAAAAAGGATTTGGAGCAACTGAATCGTTGGTCCCCTACTATTAAGGAGCATCATTGTATATGACAATCAAAATTTGGTAGAACTTTGTACGCGACTTCTCAAATTGTTATAACTGGTCTTTGATTACCGTGAAGAAAAATTTTCTCATCAATCATTATTCACCATTTCACATTTCATATCTTATAAAAAAATCCTTATACTCTATGAAAAACACTCACATACTATATGAAAAAGCTATAGGTGTGGAGTGTGAGAATGAATAATGGCTGATGCATAGCATTCCTATTCCGTGAAATCTATAAATTAATTAATATGCTATTATTTGATTTAGACATGGTTTGGATAGTAAAATTCTCTCAACTCATTTTATCGTATCTCAATATCTAATACCACAAACTCAAATATTTTTTACTTTTAAATCTTCACTTTTTCATCTAATCATTATAACTTTTCAAAACTTCCAAACAAAATATAAAAAATAATTCAACTTTTTCAAATCTCAAAATAAAAATAAGATTAAAAAAATTATATTCTAATAATATTTTTATTCAATTTTTTTTCTCTCATTTTCCAGAACTATATAAAACATATTAACTCAAATTATTTCACTATTATTTATAAACTATTTATTATTATTCACAAATTATCTTATCTTATCTCACTATCCAAACGAGTTTTAAAATCTTCAAGCAATTAATGCAATTACAACGTTAAAAAAAAAAGTTTGTTCTTTCTTAGTTTCAAGCAATAAATGGACGACTTTCAAGATCTTAAGTTGGCCGATATTTACGGACAAAGAAACTGAGAATGTTCAAGTTGTAAGGATTTGGGAAGTTAAAAGTGCACATAATTGTTAGTAGTTAACTACTCTTAAAACCCTAAAAAAAATAATCATAATAAATGCATGTGAGGATTGTGGTGATTGCTGATGTTGTGTTTCGTGAGTCTGAGTAACTTTACACTGATAGTGCTACAATATGTATTATTTGGAGCTCTCGGTGGTGTTCTATGCGACTATACGGTGGCAGTTTGTACATTCATTGTGATGAATAGAAAATAAGCGCAGAAAATGTAAAATGAGATGGACACCAAGATTTACGTAGTTCGATAATAAGACTACATTCACGGAGATTTAGAGAGGGAAGTCTCCACTATAATATATCTGTTTACAATCACTTATGGATTCTCATATCTCACTGTATAGAAAATGTTTGAGCTCTTCCTGTTGGAAACATTGTCTTACTCGAGAAGTTGCTGAAGAAGAAGATGATCTGATTGAGGGAGCGTTGAGTCGGTGTGAGAAATAGAAGTCGTTTATTAATTATCTTCCTTTCATCTGACTATATGCTTTATATATGTATCTATTTGTTGTGTGTGTCAACTTCCCTCCTCAGCTTACTTTTTCTTTGGCATGCTCTGAAACTTCCCACCATGATATAACTTGTTCCTTTTGCATGTCTGACTTGCTCTCCTTGATCTTTTATTGTTTATTTTTTATTTTTGATGGTGGCCTAGTGGGCTGGGTCCAATTATGGGTTATGTGCATTTTATCCCTCCACAGTGACTATAAAAGATAAAATGGTTATCTTAAAGCCCTAATTATCATAGTTATTAGTCTTAGTGGTCTTAAAATCCTAGAAAAAAAAATTAATTATCATAAATGCATATCAGGATTATGATGACAATATATAAGATAAAAATAGTTATCTTTTTCATTTAAACATGAATTGTTGTTCTACTTAAATCTAATTAGAGCATTCCTCCTAGCTTCACTATATTTCTTTGCTTTCAATTGCTCTCTATGCATTTATTTAACAGAAATGCTAAACCCACCGAAAAAGTGTCCTAAAAGTGTGTCCCTTGGCATTTTTTTTTTTACTTAATGATTAAAGAAGTGTTTTTTAATAATGTTGTAAATTTTTTATTTTTTAAAAAAATGTTTATGATGATTAAAAAAATACATGAAAAATAAAAAAATGAAATTTACTTTTTGGGACAAATTTTCAGTGAATTATGTAGTGTTACTCTTTATTTAATTAGCCAACATAGAGGAGATAATTCGGAAGTTAATTTACATTTATTTTTTGAGCACTTCAATCTAGCTTGATTTAGGTTCCCTATTTCAGTCATTTTCTTTTTTAATATTACCATTTGTGGTAATAAAAAATGTGAAATCTAAATAACATTTAGAATCACTCTTCTTTCTCTTTCATATTCTTGAATTATACACGATATAACTATTTTTCATCCGATTATAAAGAGTATAATTCTCGTACATCACACGAATCTAACAATAACAATGATAAGAAAAATAAATAAACGATTATTATGTATATGAAATACGAAAAAATTATTAAGTACTCTTGAAATATGAAAGATGCGATACTCTCACCCTATCACAATATGCCATGTAATTAAAATTGTTTATGCAAGCATAATTTTAATTGACATAACATTCTACAATAGAGCAAGAATATCCCATATTTTAAAAATATTTAGGTTCTGTTTTGATATAGAAATAGTTTCATCCAATTTCATCTCATTTTATAACTTTTTTAAATTTTTACACAAAATATAATAAATAATTTAAAATTTTTAAATCTCAAAATAATAATAATAATAATATTAAAAAATAATATTCTAATAATATTTTATTCAATTTTTAACTTTTATTTAAAATTATTTTATTTTATTTCACTATCAAACAGGATCTTAATAATTACTTAGAAGAGAAGATTGTTGCGTCAAAGTGCAAAGTGGCTAGAGTCTTTGACTATTGTGGGGTTGTGGGGACATGAGTTTTATTGTGGAGGGAAGAGGAATGTCAATTTCATGTACAGAAAAGAAACAAGAGATAAGGGATGTTTGTTTTACGTTTATATTGAGAAATGACGATGTCCAGAAAAGGTGTTCGAACCTTATCCGAAATTGTAGACAAAGCCATCGATCGTTTTCCCACATGGTCCATCGGCCAAACGTGTAACGACCGTCAATATATATATGGCATTGAATGCTAGAACATGGCTATTCATTTCAAACCGCTATTGACGGCGGAAAAATTCAGAGTGGATATGGATCCCCAACTCGAATTGCATACGTATACTTTGGATTTCTTGTCTAAAAAAGAAAATGTACGTAGATTAGTTCCCCACAAAAGAAAAAAAAAAAAACAGAATATAATCTTATGAAAAATGTTATGTTGTTGTTTTAAATGACTGATCAAAGTTATCGCTATTGTATTTGTGTGTTTTTTTAAAAATTATAAAAAATACAAATGTATTAACGATAATTATGATCGATTCGTTTAGAAAGACAGAATAACAGCTTCCTAATCGAAGTTAAATATAAATACTACGGTCTGTTTGGATATATAAACATCTCATTTATTTTATTTTATTTTTGGGGGCTTTTAAGAATGTATTTTTTAAACAAATTCTTTGTTATTTTAATGGATGGTTGACATGATAATAGAGAGATAACGTATCAGTTTTTGATTAATTAACACATGTGGACTTTGGACCACGCCGTAATTCTCTCAATTAGACTAGCGAGAGATGGATGAAAATAAGAATTAAAATGCAAGTTTCTTAAAACATATATAGGAATTATAATGTGCACAATGTGAAAATATAGGAACATCATTTTAAAAAGGGTAAAAGCTAAGGACTAATTGGACAATCAACATGTTTTTTCAAGTACCAATTTTAAGTTTTTTATTACTGTTTGTGTGAAGAGTTCATACAAGATTTTTTTTTTCCCTTTTTTGTAAAGCGTCTTCTAAGACTCGTTTGGATAGTGAGATGAGATAAAATAATTTTAGATGAGTTGAATAAAATATTATTTTTTAATATTATTATTATTCTGAAATTTGAAAAAATTGAATTATTTTTTATTTTTTATGTGAAAATTAGAAAAATAGTAGACTAAGCGATTGTAATCCACTCTAATAGTGCATCACGAGAGTGAAACAAGCTGCTATTTGAACTGTGGATAAAAAGAGTCAAAGTATTGTTATTGTTCTCACTTTACAACTCTTTTATTTTCTTTTTTCCTAATCCCCACGTTAGAAAACTTGTAGGGAACTTAGAGACAGATTTATTATATCATCAAGCAAAAGCAATGTTTGTTTGACTGCTTAAGAAAAAAAAAAAGAAAAAAGAGAAACATATGACTGACTGTCTGGAAGATATCCGACATCGCAGATGTAGCAGCATGGCACCCACAAATCAAATGATGGCCTTGTAACAGTGGGTAGAACATTGCACCAAAGTGAGGACAGCCGCATGAGCATCGGACATCAGCAATTGCGGTTTTGATAAAAGCTCAAAGGGTACCACTAGTAAAAGACTTCAAACCCAAGTGATGGCCAAAGATTTTTAACCCAAAAGAATGAGAAAAGACAGAAATTGTCATCAACTCTCACATTATTGGCACCATTAAAGCGACCTTCGGACCCATTTGGAATGAGAGATCAGATGAGTTGAACTGATTTGTAAATAATAGTGAGATATATGAGTTAAAATCTGTGAATGTTAGTGAAATTAGTTGAGATGATCTCAATCCAAACCGGCTCTCAGTCCTATGTTCAAACCACATATCAAACCGAAGGAGGGAGGCAAATCCGTTTCGATGGTGACCTGAAACACACCAAAGGGTGGTGCTAGACGAGACCAATCCCTTTGACAAGTTTATGAACAAAATAAAAACAAAAACAAAAAAATTGATCCCACAACTACTAATATTTCCGCAAATCCAAGTAAATTTACAGCTTAAATCTAAATGAATAGAAAATGATCTTCCACAGGGGGAAGAATTAAATGTGTGTGTGTGGGTGTGACTCTCTGTGTTTATTATCATATCAACATTGGTGAAAGCACTAGGTGGTGCATTTAAGAGTAAACACTATCTAGAATCTACCCAAAATGCAAAGCATAAGCATGAGCTTTGGTTAAAATGAAACACTTTTTAAATTTGCGGATACTATGAAAAAAGGGTTAAAAATGTAAGAAAACAATGTATTTGAAAATCAAGTGATCAACTATTTTAAGAATTCTATTGTACTTTACAAAATATACACAGCTATAGCCATTAGATAGCCAAAACCAAAATAAAATGCATAGTTGAATATAGCAAAAATGTAAGAAACATTTTAAAATTCACTTTCATTAAAAAAAAAAAAAATCATTTTTAAATAACTACCCTCCATATGAAATAGAGTTGTAAAATAATTATAAGTATATATTTTTCATATAATTATCATCATCATTAAGAAGAGGGCCATTACCATTGTTACCATCTTCTAATAATAGTTAAAGCCAGTATTTTACATATAAACATTAAAAAAAATACAAAGCATGTTTTTTGGACATTACGTTCATTAGAGAAAAGCAGAAACAACACTTTTTATATGAATACAGTTAGCTAAGTAGTACAGGAAGAAAAACAAAAGAAAACGGATCACTCACATTTTTAAAACCGTGTTTTCCACCCCTGAAAACCACTTGTCTTAGTAAAAGAGAGGAAAAAAAAATCCCTATACAAACAAATTAACGTGAAAGGTGTCAAACATCAAGAACATGGATGCATTAGAATTGAAAACAAAACTGATAAATCACATTTCTACACTATGATAGTGTAACTATCATAAGAACAATATTCACAAAAGTTAATCATAAAACAGTTACTTCAGCAACTTCACACTTACAAGAATAATGAGTATTGAATAATGCTAAGAGGCTTCCCTCATGAGGTTACCATCAGATCAAATTCAAAACCACAGCATGCTCGTGCCACTGTATCCGATTCCTATTCCACTAATCTCTTAACAAAGACATTCCCCAATGAAACGTTCCATCTAGATCATTTGTAGAAGTTCCTGGACAATTTCAGACATTGATGGCCTGAATTCTGGCTCTCGCTGCAAAAGGACAATTTGTAAGGTATAAGCACTTGTAGCTCTAGAGAAGTACGTAAGTCGTGTAAATTCAACCCTTGATTTTTTTTTTATAAGTAAGAAGTAAATTTTATTGATATGAATGAAAATAATAATAGCCCATGAACACAAGGGGTATACAGAAGAACGCCTAAATATATTCTAAAAGCGTTAAATTAAAGATAAGAAATCATGCACATTGTTTCCATTAAGCACAATGGTTGAAAACCAAAGGATTCATGTGTAAAAAAAAATTCTGAAGCTCCGCCATTGTTTGCTCCCTATCTTCAAAGTTCAACCCTTAATTGGGAGGAAAACAATGTCTGAAACTCAAGATGCTTTTAAAAACATTTACAGTCCCGAGGTGCACTTGAGGGAAACTACTTGCTGAGGGCCTGTGCACCCCTGAGATTAGTCGGGATGCTGTTCTCAGACACCCAGTGCCAATAAAAAAAAACATTTACAGTGAAAATATTTTTATTTTGTGCACTGAGGAATATGAACTTTTCATGCCAAAAAACACTCAGATGGTAAATTCAAAGGCCAGGGGAAAGGGTGAATAGTGCCAAATGGTCTTATCCAAACTTTGAAATTTCCTAAAACACCCCATAATGGAAACACCAACAAAATGCCCTCACCTGTACACACGAGGAAATGATATCCGCAATGCGTGATAATGATCTTATGGGATATGCCCCCTTTAGTGAAGGATCAACCATCCTTGCTAATGCATCAATATCATGAAGCTGAGGAATTGCCCACCTAACCAAAAATTGCTCCCCTCGTGGCAATGACCTAGACATTATTTTTTAATGAGAAGAGAGTTTTAGCTGATATGAAATAATTCACATAGGCGATGGATAAGTTGTCATATCCATGTTCAAACCATGCAATTATGAAAGATCAACACATGATATGTGCATTTTCTCTAACAGGGCTGCTAACCTGTCATATGACTTCCTCCCTGTGAGGAGTTCTAACATTACAACGCCAAAGCTATAGACATCACTCTGATAAGTATAACTTCCCGAGTCAAATTCCGGGGCACCATAACCATATGCAATGAGAAGTCGCCCAGACAGCTGAAAGTAAATGCACCAATGTCAGCTACCAGTTTTCTATAGTTAAAACATAAATTAATCTTTCAAACTTAATTTTCTGTCAAGCCTAACCCAATAAACATTGCATAGGTTTTGTGCTAAGATCCTGTGCAATTGTCAGCTCAGTTTAACTGGTTATTTTTACAGTTTCTTAAAACTTACTCACAACATTGATGCATGTAAATGAATGACAGAATGAGGATGAATTATAATTAGGGGTGTAATGGGTCCAGTTTGGTCAGTCTTGGAGGAGAATTTCGGACAGGACTGATTTTTTAGGTCCACCAAAAGTCCAGACCAGACCAATAAGGCCAGAATAAGGAGGATTATTGTTGTGAATATGTCTTTGTATTTCATAATGGGATCTCTTCAGTAACTCAAAAGGTGCCTTCAATAGGAGCTGAAGGCCCATGGATACATCATGGCCCGTGACAGTAGTATCAGGGAGAGTGAGGTTGAGATGAAAGTGTGCTATGATGGTTGTATCAGATACAGAGAAGAGCAAGATCAAGATCAAGAGTACCGAAATAACTCATTGGTAATAGTAAAAATTTTCACCATCACAGCATTAACATAGGAAATCTTGACAAACCCCATGAAACCAATGTCTCTTTATTTTGTGCCTTGTTTTCTTTTTTGTGATTGGGAGTCTGGTTGAACAACAAAGATCAACTGAGATGAGCTTTGCATTGAAAATATCTACCGTTGGAAGCCATAGATTGAAAGGCTATACAGCTCCACATACAAGGGCCAAGAGCGTCAACTTCTTCCTGTCCTCAAGACCAACATTGGAATCCCCAGTTGATTTTTTTTTCTCAAGATCTATCCCCAAGTTACAGTCCTAATAAATCCAATACATCCTAGCAAATTCATATTTTTTTCGCATCTTTGCCACATGATTTTCCATTGCATGAAAATCATTAACTTGTTCGATTGCATTCCATTAATTTTGGCAGATATAAGCATAAATTGAAATCAGTCTGAAAAGACATTCATCCACATTCGTCAATCACAAAATAATGAATGATTTTAAGCTAACAGGATTTGAATATCATACACCAAAATTACCTTGCTTGCTGAATCAGATGATAATAGAGGAGCCAAACCACAATCTGAGACACGTACTTCAAGCTTGTTATCAAGGAGAAGATTGGCAGACTTGAAATTTCGGTGAACAATGGATGGCTGACAAATCTCATGCATATACCTTCCACAAAAGAGATGGAAATCAGTTTCTAATTTACCAAGCATGGGTGGCAGAAGATCTCCTTGCATGTGTGTCTTATCCACAAGAAAGGTACCAGCCCTTCTAGAGATCCCCCAGGACATCAGTAAAAGAGACAACGAAGAAACCTGTTTTTCACCTCCAAGTGTAACTTGAGCATTCTATATAAGCAACTAACAAATTCCTTTAGATAAATTAAGTTAGGTACTTTATCTCATTTATGAGTCAGTTGTTCAACTTACTCTAGGGCTCTTGCAGCCCCAAGTGCCACTTGGATGCGTGTTTTCCATGAAAGTCTCTTGTGAATCTCATTGTCCACATGCAGAGCATCATGAAGAGTCCCATTTCGACAATACTCATACACAAGTAGTCGTTGCCCATGTTCAGCACAGAAACCCACAAGCTCCACAATATTAGCATGCCGAATTTTAGAGATGCTAGAAACTAGCTCCAAAAAGTCCTCATCACTCTGCTGCCTGGAAACTTTAGCATCCAGTTTCTTGATTGCCAGTAGCTATAAGGAACCGAAAAGTGCAATGTGTTAGGCCCTCAATTTATAACACCACCCATGAGTTTTTTTTTTTTGGTGTGTGGGGGAAGAGGGGCTGGAAGGTCATCAGTCCAAGATATTATTAATTTGATAAGTAGGTCCCAGAAATATTTGAATCACGGTTTGTCTACCCATGCAACTGCAAACTTGGGGAAAGAGAGGTGGTCTGTTTTCTTTTTTGCTGGGGGTTGGCACCTTGGAGACATTTGTTTTCACACTTAGAGGTGAATATAATAGCTAGGGCAATCAAAACTTAATTTACTTAGAAGATGGAGAAGAAGAAGAATACTAACAAAATTAAAAAGTGGCTTGAAGTATGCACCCAAGTATTGAAGCCTCCCCCATACCAACCCACAAAGGAACCTCCATATGAAAATTGAGAGAAAAGGAAAAAGATAACAATAACAGACACTTTTCTCTCCAAATAGAACGCACACAAAGTTGAGAAGCCTCACAATCTAACGGCCAAATGGTCCTCCCAGCAAATCAGTTCACTTTAAACTAAAGGAATCTTACCTTTCCCCCAGGGAGCTCAGCCCTATAAACACTACCAAGCATGCCTTCACCAATAAAATTTTCAGGAGAAAAGCTATTTGTATGCTGCTGTAGCCACGCCACAGTGAAAACTTCTATGGAACTTGTGTTCAGACCCTTGGACCGATGTCTACTTGTAGTTACTTCAACAGGCACCCTTGGTTTTGCATTCACTTCCTCAGAAAGAAAGAATGGAGGAGGAGGAGGTGGTGGTGGCAAGAAATCCAAATCCATACTGGTCATGTCTATATCGTGATCCTTCTTAGGTATTGAAACTGCAGATGCTTTTTTCACATCTAACTCTTGTCTACTTTGAAGCTTTGGAACTACAACCTTTCTTTCATTGTCTTCCGCATACCTATCTGGTGGCTTCACAACTGTCTCTCTTGGAACTGTTACAAATGTCCAAAAGACCAAATTTCAAGGAAAACAGATTATAAGAGATGGAAATTTTAACATGTTTGAAAATTGAGAATGGACAATAACTACCTTTCTCCATTTGATCATTCTGCTGAACCGAAGTCTCGTACTTAGGCTTTTCTCTAGAGGCCTTATAGGCACCTAAATCATGCCTCTCAGAATTCTTTTTCCCTTGCCTTCCTTTTAAGCATCTCAAAATACAAAGACACAGCATGCAAGCAACAAGTATCAAAGCCCCTAAAACAGAAATCCAAGTGACCTTCTTGGCTGTGAAAAACTTCCCATCTCCTGTAGAGCTCAAGAGATCTGGGATAGAAGGTCCATTTGTTGGTAGCCCTGGGGCTTTTGCAGAGTATGGTGCTGCTGCACGGGGAGGTGCTGCAGTTGGAGCTAATGGAATAACTGTGGTATTGAATGGATTTCCATCTTTTCTGCACAATAGATGCTTTGGTTATCAATAGAAGCAACGAAGTAAACCTTAACAATATAAATATGCTGTGAAGATGGCCCAATGGGCACAAAAATTTCAGACATATCATTGGAATTTAATACAGAAAAATGAGGATATCAAGTAGCTATAGTTCTACTACAAGATTAGGTTCCTATTATGTACCCATAGATGTCAAAATGCTCACATAATCCAAGTTTTGCAATAACAAATTGGTCATAAGATGGGATACTCCTGAGCTACTAATTAGAATATGATCTTAAATAGAATATTAGGCATTTTGTGCTTTACAAAGCACTAGGTAGGTAAAATATTATCATGCCAAACAAGTTTAATATCAAAAAGAAGAGAAAGTGGGGAAAGAAATAAAAAATGAAGCATCAAGTTGTTTTGAATTTTCCTTGCTCTTCAAACACAAAAGATTCATTTTTTCTCTAAATAATCCCATGTACTGAAATTATAGGTTCATCAACGTAAATTGCTCGATGTCATTATTTCCCAGGTTTAGAGTACATGACACGACCAAATCCATGCTAAAAGGCAGATCCATGCTCTATAATGTGGTAGAAATTTTTTTTTTTTTTATCGGTAATCAAGAAATTTTATTCATAATAATGAAATATATGGTAGAAAATATATTAATAGAGACAAATGAAAAAGCACATCCCCTGGATTTACCTGAAAATTGGGATACTCAGCAATTTTGCAGGTATAGGTCCAGAGAACGCATTGTTCTGTATGTTCCTATACAAAAAGCAAGAAAAAATTATGAATTGCAGAAGGCAGCACATATTTCCTCATGGCAACTTATGATACAAGACCAAATCCTAGAATAGTAAATTTCCAAGAAGCAATATTATGTTTTTTTTTATATTAGACTAAGAAAGAAAGGTACAGATCCTGAAGGGGAAGATCCTGTAAAACATCAAGTGTCCCAGAAAGTTGATTGTTTTGTAAGTGCCTGCAATAAGTGTGTACAATTATTGGAATTATGATGTATTGTAGATTTAAAAGAAATAATGTACATATTTTTAAGTAATCACCCACAATGTGGTAAGAGATGACAAACTTTCCAACGAGGGAGGCAAACGACCACTTAAGTTGTTTCTCGACAAATCTCTGCACCACAACATTTGGTCACAACCATTAAAATAGAAAGTAAGATGAAGATCAGCTATTTGAAATAAAAGAAAATATGCCTACAAGTTCATCAAACCAGTAAGCTGTTGAAAGGCATCTGGTATTCCGCCAGATAGAAAGTTATTTTTTAATGACCTGATGGAAAAAAGAAATGGACTTTAGGTGAAGAAACAGCACCCAAGAAACAAATAAGAGCTCCACTATATTACAACAAGACAATATTTCTTTCAAACCAAACTGATTTCTAGAAACTGTTTGGAGCTCTGAAATATACAAATCAATGGAAAACATTTTCTGGTCAACTGAAAATTGCACCCGGAGTGCGGAAAATGGCTTACACTTTAAGCAAAGTGTAAGTCTTTTTCGGGAATGCAGCTCCCTCTGCCACATGCACCCCCTCCCTCCCACTCTTCTACTTCCCCAGTCTTCCTCATCTACATTACTGCCACCACCTTCATCCCTCACTCCACCATCACCTCCCCCTTCCCCTTTTCATGGGTTTGTTTTATTTTCATCACATCCCACAATCACCTCGCACTCATCCACACTACAATCACAGGATCTCTTCTCCCTTCACCCTCCTTACTCCCTTAACTGCAGCCACCACCTCCTTACTCTTCCCACACCATTATCATCTCCTCCTTGCCCCCTCTCTCCCAACTGCATCAAACAACCGCCTGCACCCTCTGATCCACCATCCCCCAACGTTTGATTCATTGTCTCCAGTTCTAGGTCTTATCACATTCTTAGCTCACGGTCATTGGCATCATTTGTTTTTGTTGATTTTTACACAGAAATCTCTGACTTAACAAACATTGGAAAATCATTTTCAGAGTCTTAACCAAACAATAGAAAATAAATTTTATTTTTCTAAAATTATTTGTACAGGAAACACTTCCCTTGGAAAATCTTTAACATGGAAACAAATGGAGTCTTGATATGAGCATATTTCAGCCAAAACTTACAAGTCCATCAATTGACTTGACAAGGACAAAGTGTCGGGGATGCTTCCGGTGAAGTTGTTTCCCGAAAGAGAACTAAACAAGTAAGATAAAAAATAAAAGACTCAAATAATGTGAAATAGAATATTTAGAAACATAACAGAACAAAAAAGTAGTTAGCTAAATCAAGCTCTCTCATGGATATGACAGTGAATGCGGTTTAAACATACAAGTTCCTGATGGTAAGGGGCAAAATTGATGGAATTGTCCCGCCAATATGGTTGTTGCTCAAGTCTCTGCTCCATGATGTACAACAAATCTTTATAAGATTCCAGATAGGGATATTTAAATGGTTGAAAACATGCAAGTAGGTAATGCAACTTGATGCTTCCTTATCAATTTGCTCTCACATGTTATAGGTTATGCATTTAAACCATTAATTCTACTCTTTCATCACTTGAGAATCACATAGTCAAATTTTGTTTTTATCAGTAAATAAGGATTTAGTGATGATAGGCGAAGCCAAGTACACGGGACATATACAAGAGAATCACAGAGTCAAATATCAGCCTAAATTAGCCATTCAGTCTTCATATGAAACGACAGCTAACTTTTGACCAAATAGGTTTCCCTGGACTGTCAAGATGTGGTGAAATAAGGATTCACTTGAGAATCGCATAGTCAAATTTTTTTTTATCAGTAAATAAGGATTTATTGATCATAGGCGAAGCCAAGTACACGGGACATATACAAGAGAATCACAGAGTCAAATATCAGCCTAAATTAGCCATTCAGTCTTCATATGAAACGACAGCTAACTTTTGACCAAATAGGTTTCCCTGGACTGTCAAGATGTGGTGAAATAGCCAGAACAATAAAAAATAAAATCAGTTCTTGAGGCGCATACATAATAGTGACTATAGATGATATCAAACTCCCTCGAATGATTACTACATGCATATATGAAGTAGGAAATCCCAGAATAAATAAGCACAACACATACATTGCTAAGACAGATCCAAAATCTCCCAAGCTATAGCCCAACTCTCCTCCCAAATTTAAGCCGCTAAGCCGTCTGTCAACCCAAACAACTCACAAGATCAAAAACAGGAATGAAAAACTAGCAGATAGTAACTCAAAAGTGGGATAATCAGCATACAGTTCTGTTACGTTAGAGAAGACACACTGAACACCTTCCCAGTTATCCCCGCACGGGTCTCCTCCAACAAGAAGCCACCCAAGTAGTGGCGGGTACCCAAGAGACACATATAAGCTATTGATTGCCATAACTGGAAAAGAAGCGTACACGACAGGATAATTAATATACAACCTTTATTTCACAAAACTAGCCCTTAATTCCATGGCCAAGAAAGCAGAAGAAACAAAAAAGAAAATTTCAGAACCAACTATATTAAAATTTTATCTATGAAGGGAGGAAAGTAGTTTGACAGATATGTTAAGAACTCAGTTAAATTCTCATTTCTCTTATTACTTGTTTAAAAAAAGTTAAATTCTCATTAGGATATTTCTAAGAACTCAAAATTACTAAGGAAAACATCAAGTCATGAACAGACGGTCTTTAACATATACTAGCAGCATTGCACCTTTTGTTTAATCCATCAATGAATCACAAGAAATGCTAAACAAAGAAACCACTTTCAAGCAGTCTCCTCCTGCTTTCACGATAACCAAACAGAACACTGTGACAGAAACATTATTAGGCAACGTAAACTCTTTACCATCTAGAGGGTCAGTGAGCCCAAAACAAGATCTCGCCGTTAGAATCAACATCAGCCCAATACAGACCCCCACGCCAAAACTGCGGTTGACGCAACCCATTTCCTCAGCAGAACTTGCTTCCAAAATCCTAGCTTTCTTTTCTTTCCATTCTTCTCTCTCCTCTTAGGGCTTCTGTCATGAATCAACAAGAAAATTCCTTAGCCATCAACACCCAAAGCAAACAATACATCAAACTGGAAGTCACAGACTCACAAGTGACGAATAAACTTCTCAAGGCCTGAGAAAAACACAATATCTTCTACACTAAGAAAGCTAAACTCAATATGTCTAGAAAAAAAAAAAAAAATGAGAAAAGGACTGAGAGACCAACGTTAGAAAGTACTGTAGCCGAGATGGGAAAGACGAAGAGGAAAGAAAATGAAGGATTTGATGGCCGTAATATCTGCTAGAGAGCCAGAGAAGGAGACGAAATTGTCGACTTCGGAAAAAAACTCGGGCTTCGCTGTAAGCAATAAGCACCAAACCCAACGTTATTCTCTCTGCGGAAAAGTGAGAGGGATTACTGATTAGCGTTCAAAAGCCAAAGCCGTACTGGGACCCTCACGTGTCTATCCTTTTCAGTGAGATTTTAATTAATTAACTTCTCAGATAATGATTTCCAAAAAACAGACAAAAATAATAATAATAATAATAATAAAAGACAGTTCTCTGAGCGATAAACAAAACTACGACTTGGTTGGGTGGCTCCGGGCTCCAACGTTCGATTTGGAAACGTCACCTCGAACACTGCGTTTGATTTCCAAGTTAAGTTTAACTAAGTTTAATTTAATTTTAAATTAAGATTAAGTTTGAGGAGTGAAATAAGAATTTTTAATTTTAGATAAAAATTTAAAATATTATATTTTAATATTATTATTATTTAAAATTTTAAAAAAATTATTTTGAGATTTGAAAAAGTTAAATTATTTATTATATTTTGTATGAGAATTTGAAAAAGTTATAATGATAAGATGAGAATTTTGTATTTGAACTTAGTTACCAAATCTAAACTAAATCTAATATCCAAATACTCAACTCTCAAATTATTAAATTCATTCCAACTCAAAACTTTCTTACATGTGAAACCACAACTTTTTTCAATTTAAAATATTTTTATACATGGGATTCATAATCTTTTTTAATTTTTCATAAAAAGTATTAAACTCACATTTACATCTAAACACACTTAAACTTAGTTTAGATAGGTCTCACATAACTCTCTCCACTACTCAACTCACTATTATTCATAAAGAATTCAACTCAACTCAATTTAACTCAACATCCAAATGCAATATATTAAAAAATACGACATTGAGTTTCTTAGTTATATAGAACTTTAATAGGTGCTTATTTTTAATTTTTCATTATTATATTATTATATATGTTAAATATAATAACATTTTGTCATTTTCAATTTACTATAATGTTATATACAGTTTAAGTTGTACAAATTTCGTACACTCTTTTTAAATAAAAGTGAGATTGTAAATTTTTTTCATATGAATTTTTAGATTTGCCTACCTTTTTTTTAAAAAAAGAATACATAAGAATGTCATATATTAAGATATCTAACCTTCCTCATTTATTATTTATTTTACGAAAGTTGAGGTTTTAGGAAATAAATGAAAGTTTACTAGAGAAGCTAATCATGCAGCATTGATAATGAAAGTTTTGTGTGCTTTTTTGTTCTTTCTCTGTGCAATAAAGTGAGATAATAGTAATTACAACTACACAAGGCAGCTTCAAGATGGAGTTTTTAATTTTTAATTTTAAAGTATTTTATTGTTAGCAACATGCATGGAATCAACATTATTGAATGAAATACTCAATGTTGCAGCCTTCACAATTTCTTCAATCCCAAGCTTTGTTGGTGAGACCATAATCATCGAAGCTGGACAAAGTACGAACCCTTCAATTCCATCTCTCAGCAGCTAGCAGACAGTACTCTTAGATCTATGAGAAAATAATGTTCATTCATCACAATGATTTTAGTGTAGTGTTTCAAGCAAGTCACTCCCCATAGTCAACAATTAATCCAATTTATACCTGATCTCCATGCTTTGTTTAACATCTTTTTATGGCCTGCACCTAACATTATTGTCCCTTATCAAATCACCAAACTCTCATGTTTAGCCTTATTATTAATGGAATTGTTCTTTAATTGAAGTTTAATCAGTTTGGTGAAAGAAAACTATGGCGTGCTTTGTGTAGAAGAAGATACATAATGATACATACATATATATATATATATATATATATATATATATATATATATATATAAAATGATTACATAAAAGTAATCCTACAAATTGATGTGTCTTGATATGATCTATCAAATTGTAAAATTACTTTTATTGCAATGCAGATTTGACGGTTTACATGGAGTCATGTAAGTTTGTAGAATTATTTTTGTATAATATCTTAATGTGTGTAGTACTTCTCTTTATTTATTTATGAATAGTACTACTCCCACAGAGGGAGTTCACTGAAACGACTACTAAATAGGCGAAAATTTGTCTTTTTTCTTCTTCTTTTTTCAAACATTTTTTTTAAATTCATTAAATATTTTTTAAAAAATAAAAAATTATTTTAAAAAATTACTTAACAATTAAGTAACAAAAAATAATAATAAAAAATACGATCGGTGGCCACCATCTCTTTTGTTTTTTACACACCAAAAACATTATTGAAGTGGATCCCACGACGATGAAAAATATTAATATTTAAATTTAACATAACCATATTGGATCCCATGTAAAATGGTGTGTACACACGCACCGGGCTTTAGTAATCCCAGAACTCTTTCATAATTATTGTTATTAAACTTCAGCTTAAATAAAAATAAATCTAATTCCAAAAACTCCTTTTAAAAACTCCAAAATGCAAGTGAGAGAGAATATTTCATTATCCCAAACAAAAATATAATTTTCAGGATGAATTTTATCATTTCACATGGTGGTTGATGCGTCACAATTTAAGTTATCTTCTTTTTATGTAGTTGACTTACAAACTAATCAAAATGTGTTACGATAGAATGCTGAGATCTAGATAGAAGAATATCATTGCTATTATCCAAAACTCCTTACAATAATAATAAATTACATATTAATATGTGGTGTAGAAGATAATAAGTAGAGTTTTTTAACAATAAATACTATAAAATTTATAATTTTTTTGTTTTATTTACATTAGATCTTAATCTAGAACTCACATTATGAACTAGTTGTGTTAGATTTGAACTTGGTTATTCTTATAGAACAAAAAGCTTCGTCTTCAACGTCTAAGAGCATTGGCATTGGACAATGACAGTCAAGTCTAAATTTTGACTAAATTTTTTCAAAATCAACTGCATCGGTAGTTAAATCACTTCAAGTCAAGTTATGAGTTACAGTAAATGAAAAACAAAAACCATATTTGGTGAGTTAGTATCCACCAACTAAAAGAATATTTTATTAAAAAGTATTTCATTTCTCTTCATTTCTTCTTCATGTTAAATAATTTGTTTGGACAGTAAAAATTAAATTACTAATTAATATATAAAGTGTATTTGTAAAATATAAAAAATATATATACAATATTATATTATTATTTTAACTTTAGAATGACTAGTCCAATATAAATTAACCTCTTCAAAAGTTTTGGTTTTAACCAAAATCTTAAATTTTAGTCCAAATTTAAACTTTGACAATAACCATTGCCAATGTTCAAACCAAGTACTTCAAGTTCAAACTATAGTAATTGTCGTGGGCAATTTAGGCATAATCAGAGGCGAGAAATGAGGCTTGCTTCGGGTCCACCACAACTTCACTACTGTTGTCAACGCAACTCTTGATGGGAAAGCAAACGCAAGTGAAATTGGCAAGCATGCCCCCGTCACAAGGTTTCAGTAGATTGGCCATGCATGCATGCATGCCGCCAAATCAACTACTGGCCAGGTCATTTTTCTGCATTGTCAAGTCACCCTCATAAACCACGACAAATGTTACGAAGCTTCCAGTCTTTTCCGGTCAAGAGAAATAACAATGTAAAAAGAAAGAAAATTTGAAAATAAAGATGAATCATTACCTTCAAGAATGATCAACGTTATTACTTGAATGATTTACAATTTCTCAATCTCTGTTTTTATATTTCTTCCCAAGAGCAGGTTACCGTTAATGTCGTTACAAATGAAAGGACAATTATGTAAATAACTGCTACATTAATTGATCACGTGCCCTGTACTGCATGCTCCTCTCTTTTATAAATTTAGTACCAGAGTTTTCATAGGTTTGTGAATGGTTATTTATATATATATATATATATATATATTTATAATATTAATATTTTAGATTATAAAAAAAATATAACTAACTATTTATGTCCATACGTGCCTAATTTGCTAATTGGGCATTTTGACACTTGGAAAGTATTATATATTTTTTGCAAATAAAAAACTGAAACATGCCATACTTATTACAAAATGTTATAGATTTGTAAATAAAAATACAACATAATATTTTAAAATTTTCAAAAGTATTAAGAATCGGAAAAAGTCTGTAACATCAAATCAAAATAATAATAAAACTTACATAAAATTAAATTGTTAGAAAAAAGAGGGGAGGAGTTGAAACGTCGCCTCTCCTAAGGTTTAGAATAATGTCAATTTTAGAAATTTAGAGAAACTAAAATGTTACTAACTTTGCCTATATATATATATATATATTTCTTTTGAAGAGCTTGGTACAAAAGATTTAGGTTATGTTTGGTAGGTGAGATAAGATGAGAATTTTTAAAAATTTTGTAAATAGTGTTAAGATAAAAGTTTAAAATATTAATTTAACATATTGAGATTTGAAAAAATTGAATTATTTATTATATTTTGTACATGAATTTAAAAAAATTGTAATGATGAAATGAGATAGAGATAGAGATAAGATATCTCATCTTTACCCCAAACATAACCTTAATTTCATAAACAGAGCACATACTTTATAAAGTTATAAGAGAGTTTGCGAAAACATTTATAAAAATTTCTTCACTCTTTCTCTAAGAAAAGTATAAAATAAAACCTCTATACATGATTTAGTTATCTGTTCATGACCTAGGCCTCTGTCTATTCTCCTTGAGCCATGTCTTGTCTTACAACCTTAAACCTAACTTTGAGCATCATCTGGGACAATCACACATTTAAAATAAAAATCAGTTGAATACTCAATAAGAACTATTTCATTATGTAAACATATAAAAACATAGGTTTTCAATTATGCAATAAGATTCCTAATCACATTCATCTCATTCATGCATAGTAATACTTATAGATACATTCCCTAGCCGTATAGTTTAGTCATGCATTAACATTAGGTCACATTCAACCTCATTTTGCCTTAACATTATTTCCTCTTTAACCTCAGGGCCGGTACATACTATTGATCCTTTGTGTCAGGGTTGGCGACACTTGTGGCCATGACTCTTTTCGTGGCTAGCATATAAGAACCTAGCCCCTTCAAGATTGGGTCATCATCACTAATGATGGATTCCGGCGTTGCAATTCCCTCAATCTCATGGTATCGTCTTCATTGTCATGACCTTTTAAGTATTTTACCTCAAATGGTCAACATTCATTTAAGTCAATTTCCTTTCCTTTTCCTTTAACCTTTCATTTATTTAATATGTAGTGATACTTTATATGTATATATATATATATAATGCTTTAACTACAAAGAGATTTCAAAAAAATAAACCCACAAACTAATGTGTCTTGATATGGTATGTTAGATTGTAAATCTACTTTTATTGTAAAGTAGATCTAATATATCATATTAAATCACGTTAATTAGGATTATAAATGAACCAGTCTGTTTGATAGCCTGCTTGGTACTCGCCCGATTAAATTCATATCAAACTCGACTCATGAAAAAAAAGCTCGCTTGTGAAAATAAATACCCGCTCGATTAGTAAATGACACATATCCGACAAAACTCGACTAAACTAAAGCTTGTTAAGGCCCACTTGTCTATGCTCGAATCGACTTGTTAGCTCAACTCGATTAAAACTCATTCATATACTGATAAATATATACATACACCTATTTATATATACATATATATATATATTAGCGAATAATATAAACATAACACTTTTATAATTAAACTAGGTCGGAACAACGTGCAAAGCACGTTTGCCTAGTTCGGTGAAATAATTATTTAAAAAAAATATTATATATTTCATAAAAAAGTTGATTTTAAAGAATAATTTATGGCATATGAGAAACAATATGAAATCTAGCAAATATTTAGGAGTAATGATAGTTAAGTAGAGTATAATAATTATATGTTTGCTTAGATTAGAAGATAAAAACATTAGTTCAAAATATAACATAGTCGAACACATATTTATATTATCGCTAGTTTTAGCAAAGTTGTCTGTGATAAGTTTAATACAAGCCGAACAAAAACATCAGTTCAAAATATAATATAGTTCAACACATATTTATAGCATTGATAGTTTTGGCAACAAACCCAACAAAAACATCAATAATATATTATATAAACTTTAATTTTCTAATAATAATTTATATTATTATTGGCTCTTTAATTTATAGTTTCTTTTTATATTTTTTAAGATAAGATCTATATTTTTATAAATAAAATTTTGTCCATTTAAAACTTGACAAAATGTGAAGGGATGCAAACTATTCTCCTCTTTTTTCCCTTCTTTTTATTGGCCTTCTCGATTATCGCCATAATAAGTACTAATTTATCGTAGCGGGCATTTGTCTCTCGTATGATAAAAATTCTGTTCTAATTCATTCGACTTTTATGATGCAAATATGTATGCAAATATTAACAAGAGAATAAGAGCTCGTTTGAATACTGATAGTTCTATATGAGTTGAATAAAATATTATTAGAATATTTTTTTAATATTATTATATTTTGAAATTTAAAAAAATTGAATTATTTATTATATTTTGTATAAAAATTATAATAATAAAATAAGATGAATTAATATTGTTTCTGTATATAAATGGAGCCTAAGAGTTATGTACTTATTTAAATTATTTACCAGCCTGATGTGAAATTTATCATATTAATATATTCATAAAAAAATTATTAAAATGTCAATTATTTTTTATACAAAATTATACAGTAAATTTTCATAAAAAAAATATGAAATTTCGTGAGTTGATAGATATGTGTAAATAGATTTGTCTTTTCATTTTATTTTGTTTCTAAAATTACATATTCTTTCTTTAATCTTTTATGTTAATACGGGAAATTATATTTACCGCCTCGAGTTTTTATTTTATTTTTTATTTTCAGTTTGTTTCTAAACCGCCCTCTAATAATTTATAAACTTTATGAGTATTTTATAAAATAAAAATGGCATACAAGGAAGAAATGAGTTTATAAATTAGAGATGGCCTTGTTTTGTTTATTATTATAAGATGCTGTTCTGGTCTGTCTTATTAGTATATGTTTATACTAATAAATATTGGTTTAGATTTAAACCAATGTTTATTAGTATATGATAAACACAATAAATGTAAATTTATTGTGTTTATCATTGGTTTAAATTTAATTTTGAAGTTGTGAATTTTATTTTAATGTGCTTTCTTGATATTAATTATTGTTTCCATTTAAATTGCTCTCTGCTTTAATTTATTTTTTATTTTATTAATATTGAGTTGTAGTGTTTTTATCTAGCTCTTTTTTTTTTTATTGTGCATTTTTTTTGTTGCACTCCTTTATTTTCGGACTGGGCTTATTTAAGTGAGTTTTTTTTTTTTTGGGCCCAACCCATTTGATCTCAACCCAATCCGTGAGCCTTAGCCCAGCCCAGTAATTCCCCCTCAAACGGCGTCGTTTAGGACATAGGATTTGAAAACCCTATCCCTTCCCCCAGCGCTGCACGCCCATTCCATTTCCTCCTGCTTTCTTTCCTTCCCTCACTTTCTTTCCCTCATCCGAATCGCACCTCCCAACCTCTGTCCCTCAGATCACCCTCTCCCTCTCATGGCTTACTCTCGCCCTCACTCTCCCTCCTGCTCATCTCTCTCTGCCTCTCTCGCTTACCCTCACTCTCCCTCCCGTTCATCTCTCTCTGCCTCTCTCGCTTACCCTCACTCTCCATCCCGCTCATCCCTCTCTGCATCTCTCGCTTTCGGCGCCCAGCATAGGCAGATCTGCTGTCGTCCGCTCTCCTCCAGCAACCTCCAGGTGGCGGCCTCATGCCGGTAAGCTCCAGATCTGGATTTTTCCAGTTTTTTTTTTTTTTTTCGTTGAAGCTGATCTTTTTTTTCTTGTCTGATGTACATTTTTTTATCCTCAGTTTCGTGGGGGTCCAGATCGCCTGCATCTTCAGTTTCGTGGGGGTCCAGATCTCACCGTTTTCGTATCCATTTTTTCTCTCCTCAGTTTGTCTTCATTTTTCGTTTCTCTATTTTTCAGAATAATCGGTGTCGTTGCGTATATATTTTTTGTTCTTGGATCTGAAACGAGAGTTTGATGTTGTGGTTTTTTTTATTGGTTTTTTTGTTCTCTGTTGGGATTTTTCCCTCCTTCCCGTTATGTATTCCTGTCTTGTTGTTGATTGTTTTTTGTTGTGGTTGCTGTGGGTATGGTCTCTTGGTTGCATTTTTTGTTGTTTTCTTTTTTATTTTCTGGGTTATAGTTTATAAATTAAGGTATCGTTGTTGTGGTGGATGTTCTTAAGAAATGGAAATTTATTTTCTCCTCAAATTAGTTTGTGACAACTATGTGGGTCTGAATCTTTGAAGATTGTGTCTGTGTCTTTGGATCTATTCGATTCTTAGAAGCTTTCTTATAATGAACTCATGAATGTTGAAACTGTTTAGCATGTGGTCCATGTCATTAAAACAGTTTGCATTTTATATGATCAACATGTAGAAGGTGATTTTGTTTTTTCCCTTAGATCTTTGCATTTATGAAAAGATAAATCATATATAACAAACGATGTGACAAAATAAATAACACCATACACTTACAAAAATCAGATAAGCATTTGGCTTAGAAGTTTAGCATGAATGTTGAAATTGTTTAGCATTTGGCCCATGTCATTAAAACAGTTTGCATTTTTTATGATCAACATGTAGATGCAAATGTTAAAAGCTAGGTGATTTTGTTTTTACCTCTGTTTTTTCCTTTACATCTTTGCATTTATGAAAAAATAAATCATATAATAAACGATGCGACAAAATAAATAACACCATACACTTATAAAGATAAGAACTAGAAACGACCAGCTCTAAACGCCCTCAACCAACAACACCTAAAAACAAACCACCAAAAATAACCCACAGATACAACACTGGATCAAAAGAAAAATTATATTTTCTTACAAATCTATATATCACAGATAATAATACAAACAGATACATACTCTACAATATTGTATTACAAAAAAGATTATATAAAAAAGTCATGACTAATTTGAAAAAAAATATAACCAAAAATTCTTTTTTTTTTTAGAACAAACAAAATCATACCATAAACCAATGTAACAGAACTGACCAATTCACATATTCACACAAAATAACAAGCAAATAGCATGCAAATCACAATAATGCTAAATAAAAGTATTCCATAGCAGCAATGAACCATTCACATTGAATGGCTGCAAAACCACACCCAAACACCGATTGCCTTCTGTGGAAACTACTACAAACTTTAATATGGTCATCCAGGTGAGGATTACCCTGCCATATCGATGAGGTCCCATTAAAAATCTATAGATCACAGATAATAATACAACCAAATACAAACTTTACAATACTGCATGTTGGTGAGGAAAAAAATTATATTTTCACACCAACATTCAAATAACACATGCAAAAAAAGCTATAACTCAGTTGAAAAAAATACAAAAGACAAAAAAAATCTATCTTTTGACACAAAATGTAGAAAACAGAGAAAATGGAAACCCAAAACCAAAAAAATACAAAAACTCGAAGACCAACAAACATCACCAAAAAAAAGATACAACATTGGATTATAAAAAAGATTATATTTTCTCACAAATGCATAGACCATACATAATAATACAACCAAATACAAACTTTACAATACTGCATTATAAAAAAGATTATATTTTTGCACCAACATTTAAATCACACATGCAAAAAAAGTCATAACTAAGTTGGAAAAAATAGAAAGGACACAAAAAATCGAGAAAATACAAACCCAAAACCAAAAAAATACAAAAATGTTAACTGCAAACCCAAAACCAACAAACATCTATCAACATAAAAAAAAACACCAAGAAGCTATTTTTTTTATTTACAAAAGTAAACAAAAAGAATCATACTTTTCACTCCTGTGCAAATCACAGAAACCAACACTACACATGAAAAACAAGCCATAACCGAGAAGATGCACTCACCTACGACAAAAAAAAATATATAAAAAAAATCAAGAGCACGCAAACCCAGAACATACAAACAAATGTTCAAGTGCATGAGAAAAAACCCCAACCCAAAAAAGCTAAAACCCGAGAAAAAGACATTTTTCCACACAAAAATACAAAAAGCTAAGAATATAAATACCCAGACCATACAAACTCATGAAAAAATATATTTTTTCACCAAAAATACAAACAATATACAAACCCAGATCATACCATAGAAAATGCCAAGCACTGCAGTGAGCAAGAAAAAAAAAAAAGGAAGTCAGCAAAATATTACACCAAACAATAATCATAAAATACTACACTAAACAACTATGAACTCACAATGATCAAACAACAGAAACCTAAACAACTATGAACTGATCAGAAAATACCAAGCACTGCAGTGAGCAAAGAAAAAAAAAAGTCAGCAAAATATTACACCAAACAATCATCATAAAATACTACACTAAACAACTATGAACTCACAATGATCAAACAGCAGAAAGCTCCACTTTTGGAAAACCCCAGGTAAGAACACCTTAGAAGAACTAGGAAAGCAGTTGAAAATAAATCACCAGCAAAAAAAGGAGTAAACATTAAAAACCAGCAAAAGAAAAATGGAAGAGAAGAGAAGAGAAGTAAAAAACATAAAGTTTTCTAGGAATGCACCTGTGATGAGGGAAAATAAAGAAACAAACAGGAGACGATAGGAAAACTAAAGATTTCGGTGGAATGGAACTAGAAAACAAGCAACAAGTTTGCTGCGTTTTAAAGCCTCCACAAATTGTAGTAATTGTATTAAATATTGGGGAATGGAACAAAAGTAGAAACTATCGAAACTTGTAGAAACTATCGAAGGCAATGAAGCATATGTTTTTATTTTCCAGTAACGGGCAGAATGTTTTTTTGTGATTATATCTGACATGCATTTTATTTACTTTGCATATAAAATGCAATTTGGAGTGGGAGATGAATAAAGTGGCGATAGAAGACTGCCATGGGAGATGAATAAAGTGCAATAGAAGACTGCCAGGCTGCCCGAAATACAACAATATTTTTTTATTAGTTTTCATATTTTTGATGTTCTGTTAAGATTTTATTTTTCTACAATTTTTCTATTATGAGTATCTGACACAAAAGCAGATAAAGATTAGCTCAACCAATTTCATTTATCAGCATATAAGTGCATCAGAAAAAAATCTGGACTGACATAAAAGAATGCTTCTCAGCATATAAGCAGTGTTTCAGAAGTTTGATGGGAAAAGTATCACTTCAGCAGAACCTGCAAAACCATAACAGACAAAAATAATAGACTCAATCAGGATATAAGTGCATTAGAAAAAAATCTGGACTGACATAAAAGTACTGATAAGTAATTTCCATTCTCAGCATATAAGCAGTGTTTCAGAAGTTTGATGGGAAAAGTTTGTCTTCAGCGTAACCTGCAAAACCATAAGAGACAAAAATAATAGACCCAAAACATTAACTAACACAAAGACACAACACGGAATCAAAACGCACAGCACGAATTGAAGAAAAAATGGAAGAAAAAACGGAACATCAAGTTACTGTTCATTACTGTAGCAGCTCTATAGCCACTTATATAATAGAGAAAGATATATAATATATGTAACCTAATTACTTATGTCTATATTGAATATATTTCATATTTATATTTTATAATTTGTATAATAATTAGTTGATAAGATTTAATAATTTTATATACTAGCATGTGTAAACCATATATGAAATAGATATATGCTATCATAGTATGTGTATTTATTAATAATATATATAGTTATATAATATATTGTTATTATGGATAAATATCAACCAGTTAGATATTAATTATTTATAAAGTTTTAAAATTTTATAATTCAATAGAGGTTTTACATGTTAGTTGTACAAATTCAATATTAGATTTTTATTTTTTATTTATCTAATTTATTAATTATTAAATCTTATTCAAAAGATAAAAAAGTAAACAATTCGAGCCGAGCTCAAGCTGGGAGTTTAGCTTACCGAGTCGAGCTCGAACAAAGAATAAATAAAAATCTCTAGCTCGGCAAGCCAAAGATCTCCTTGACTCGACTCGATTACAACCCTAATACTAGTTTGTGGATTTATTTTTGTAAAATCCCTTTGTAACTGTAACAGTTATATATATATATATATATATATTAGTCATTCCATTCATGCATCACATGTAATAATAAGGTTACATGTAAAAGGGGTTGCCAAAGGAAGATTTGTACACATATATCCTTAAAACATGTAGTGATAAATGATAATGGTAGATTGTGTATGAGATCTCATATTGCTTGGAAAGGAGAAGTTCTTTCTCTTTATAATAGTTTCAATGTGGCTCCAATTGTATCATTGACTAGTATTTTTAGAGGAGTCTTGCTAGGTACAAGCGGTTTAACACACCAAACAGCGTACCGACGCTGACATGGTTTTTTTATTGAAAAGAAAAACAAAAGAAGAAATTTTTTGAGAGAATAAAAGGTTATTTGTCTCATGAAAATCATTTCTATCTTCAATTCGCACCGTTTTATTAAACGGATGCCTTACATGTCAGCATCGATGTGCGATTTGGTGCACGAACTTACTTGCAAGAAGACTTTTCCTTTTTAGCGTATATACCATATATGGCTTGAACTCTATTAGGGCATTACAAATGATATCAGAGCCTATCCCAACCAGAAATGTGACTTGAGCTGTGCCACCTATGATGGATTGACTCAACAAAGACGTTGAAAATTTAAGGGGTTAGAAATTGTGATACTCCATATTGACTAGTAAATGATAAGGGTAAGTAGCGCATGAGATTCCATATTACTTGGGAATGAGAAGTTTTGGTCTTATAATGGTTCCAATCATACTCCAATTGTATAATTGATTAGTCATTTTGGAGTATAGGTTTAGATGTGGTTTGGGTTTTCATTGGAATTACAATGTAAATATGGCATAGTTTGCAAAAATGATATTTCTATTTATATAAAACATTAAGAAGGGTATGAACATAGTCACTTACTTCAAGCCTTATGCAAAATCACATTCATGTAGAAAAATACCTTTCATGCACTCACATACCTTTCATGGCACCTATAAGGTGGTATCCAAGGTTATTGCTAATAGATTAAAGAAGATCTTGCCTCAAATCATCTCTCCAACCCAAAGTGCTTTTGTTCCTGGAAGACTTATTTTGGATAATATTATTGTAGCTTTCAAGGCCATGCATTTAATGTCTACTAAAGGAAGAAGGAAACAAGGACATATGGTAATCAAATTGGACATGAGCAAGACCTTTGACCATGTGGAGTGTAGTTTTTTGAGAAGGGTAATGCTGCAAATGGGCTTCAATGAGCAGTGGATCAATTTAGTGATGGAATGTGTTTCTTCTGTATCTTACTCACTTATCATCAATGGATCCCCACAAAGATTTTTTAAACCATCTAGAGGTATCAGATAAGGGGATACCTTAGCACTCTACTTAATCATGCTCAAACTGTTAAAAGCATCTATGGTTATTGTAACACCTCGCTTAATTAAACGGGATTACCTAAACGGAAGTGACATGTAGCTTGATTTGTGAAGCTCGGAGGTTCGCCTACAGATTGATCCTTATTGAGATGAATTATTCCACCACGTAGATGCGGTGTGCACTGAAAATGAACAGGTGTGGTGGTCACAAAAACCACACGACCCTCTTCTCGCCTACCGAGTGGAAAGACTTCCAATCGGAATAAAAGATTCTTCTCGCCTACCGAGTGGAAAGACTCTCAACTAGGATAAAAAAAAAAAAACTCCTCTCGTTTTTTCTGGTTGTTGCCCGCGATGTCGTTTAGATTGGACTTTTAAGTTGGTCGGTTAGACTAATCGCCCAATCTAACTGCCCAGAACCTTGTCGCCAAGTCATCTCGCCCAGAAGCTAAAAATGTATTGGCGTCAGGTATTCGGGCCCAGGTCTTCACCCTCTAGTCGCGAATCTCTTTGCCTACTAAGAGGTAAGCCTTCTGGCCTTTGGGCAAGATAAATCTCCTTGCTGCCGTGGAACAAGGCTCATCGCCCAAATCTCGCCGACTCTTTTTAGTTCTCGCTACCTCTCATCAGTCAGGATGAAAATCGCATAAAATTATCGCATTTTCTCTGTGGGTCACTGATAGAAGAGGGATTGGCTATAACAATCAATACTCCAGTACCAAATTCCCTGTTCCCATTGAAGAAGTCGGTTAACAAAAGTGGGGACACTGCAGTATCCATGCGGGAGTTTTCATTGGAGCCACGAGTGAAAACAACAAGTGCTAAGGTGGCAAACGGTCCTAGTACAGATGCTTAGACTTTAGGTAAGTTTTGGCAATTACAGTACCACTTTTGCAGCCCTTTGTTATGGCGACGACCCAAGTATAGAATCTGGACCCATGGAAGCCTTAAGGCGTCCCAAGAGCAAAAAGAGACCAAAGAAGAGTAGCAGTGGGAAAATTCCAGAAGATCGCCAAGCCTTGGTATGCAGAGATGAAGAGCCACCAAAAGCGTAGGGGAAAGAACATGTAAAAGTGGAAGCTCGGGCAATTGAAGCTTTCCCTCAAAAAATTGTAGCAATGCCTAGGGTGAGATGGAACATGAACAAGGGTAGTGAGAGATGGTTGTGCTATTGTGGAGCTGCTGGAGTCATACGTTGTAAGGAGATTTTTTTGTCAGACGTTGATAAGAAATTGGACATGAAGAGATGAGATGGGTCCCTTATCTGTCCGTAACTGGCTCTGTAATGTAATTCCCTTACTCTATACCATGTTGGTTGCTTCCATGCTCTTTCAAGTGGCACGGACGAGCGATAAGTGTGCATCTAAAGGTATTAGCTACTGTAATTAGTAGGAAGTATTGTCACAAGCGCGCATAGTGGAGAAAGTTGTGTTCCTCCACTATTATTGTTGTCGTTAATGGTATTATTAAGGTAGACAAATAAAATAATAATTTCGAAAGAGCATTTCCCTGCACCAATTGAAGATGAGGAAACAGGCGGTTCGCTTGGTATGTTATTTGAATTTTTTTTCTCTTCATAAATTACGATCATGATTCAGCTGATAGACAAGAAGAACGGAAAAAAAGGGTCAAGCTGCCAGAAAATTTATAATGAGCGTTCGTGCTTGCAATGATCTACGGATGTTGTTGTGGAGTTGTAAGCACCTTCCAAAGTTGATTGTTTCCTCTATAGAACTAATGCATATTTCACGTTTTTTTTTTTAATAATGTCTAAACCATTGAAACAGTATGCATAAACCAAAAAGGCTCCCATCGAAAAACTCTTCTTCCTAGGAAAGGATTACAATTTACAGGTCATTACTATGGTTACAACACGTCAGCACCTTGTGATTTTCTTTGGATGCCCGTCTCTAACTTCAGGGTCCCAGCAAATGGCAGGCATTGCTCGAATTAAATTGTACTCATTTTCTCGCACAATTTCTTCAGATAAACCACTCGGAAAATGCCAAGTCCTCGAAGAATCACTCCTTTCTTGAAGACTTGACATGTTGACCTAAATATATTATAAAGTGGCTACTTGAATTTCTGCTCACATCACATTTTAGCCCAAAGAAACCTAGATGATTTAAGATAAATTTTTGACCCTCGAGCAGTCTCGGAGGACATCAGACTACACGCTGGCGACTATTTCTTCAAAGGCCTTTATTGTGTTCTGGATAAGCGTTCTAGGCTTGGCAAAATCTCCAAGGATTTCTTTAGGACTAGGCACAAAGCTTGTGGAAAAACTAGTAGATAAACAGCTCTTCTTTAGTGTTCTTTACCTAACTAGTGGCTTTATACTCAGCAATGCATCTGACATTGACGGCCATGCAGATTCTTCAGCTTTGTCAGTTCCTTCCTCCTTTTCCTTGCTTCTGCTGCAGCAACCACGTCAATTAGCTTCCTATTTGGGTAAACGGTTGATTTTGCTTCTTTTCTGGCAAAGCACTTGCAATACAATAATCAGTTGAACGTGTTTCGATATTTGGAGTGTAATCCGATTGGGGCCTGTTATCATGCTTCATGGTAGATGCACGTTGGAAACAATCTAACAGTGCAGGTGTAAAGAGAATTTCCTTAAAGTGAGCTCCAGTATTCTGATCACCTCCATCTTGGGCTAGCCTAACTGGGGTTTCATTCAAGTCATTGGCAGGTCTGGCTTCTGTGAGCCTGAAGCTTCTGTCTTTACTTCAACGGGCAAAGAGCAATGGTGGTTTTCTACATATGCAACAAATTTTGAGGATGAACTAACACCATAATGGTTGTCATGAGAAGTTTCATCTTGTTCATCTTTCATGCCAATAGAGGGCTCAGGTTGGTGTCCGTTCCCATGACCAGGAAGGGGGAAGAACCAAGGACATGGCAATACATATAACGAAGTTCTTGGCCCATTAACATCTATGCGGTTTTCTTGTTCTTGAGAAGTATCAAAGCTACAAGTTGTTGGCATGGGAATGTTTGATTGAATGACGATGGCAGTTCGTCATCCATGGAGTGATTGAACATGACTTGAAGATTGAACGATAGAAGGCCAGAAAGCAGGCATAAATGGATGATGATCATACAAGTGCCGTGGGCAATTTGTTGATGAAGAGAGAGAGGCTCCCACATCAACTGAACCACATTCACCTAGAGTTTCCTCATCCTCAGCCTTTACTACCTTTGTCATTTGCAAAATCACAGCATGTCGAAAAATGTGGAAATTCATTTAATATTAAACATTTCTAAATTTCAACCGCAGCTTACCTGTTCCTTTAAGTGTTTATTAGTGGTCTCCAAGGACTGATACACTTTCAAAGCCAACTCCTTTTCCTCCTCATTAGAGATGTCATGAGATGTGAAGAAATGAATTGGATGATGTTTAGACAAGTTCAAGTGGTAAAATCATAAGAGAACTACTATAAATACTACAAGTTATACAACTTCCATGCCATGCACCATTGTCCATGGGAGGCAGGGAGGGAGAGAGGGGGTAAAACGAAGCTATATACAAAGATATTAGGGGTACTATTCCCTACCCTCTTCAAATTTTCATTCTCCCATGATAGATCAGCAGCTTTTCTGGTTAACTCCTCGCACAGAGCCTGGCCACCAGGGGAGGGGAAAAAGTCAGGAGAAGAAGATTCTCACATTATGGTGATGACACATGTTGTACATTATGCCTACCATATTTGACTTGACTAGCACAGATAACCATTTTTTATTCACCTACTTTTAGGACTCAAGAACACATCAAAATTATGTACTTAGCTCTATAGCCATTAAAATCAAAGGAGTAATGATATACACCACACCACCATCTTATTTCCATCCCACTATATAAGATGTGGCATATTTATCACCATTGGATAATAAAGAATCATCTAATAAATAATCATTCAATGGTGATAAATGTGCCACATTATGTATAGTGGGATGAAAGTGAGATGGTGGTGTGGTGTATATAATTTTCCAAATCAAAGAGGTCATTGATTTTTATGAGGGCGTCAACTTGTATAAACAACTTTTGATATCACATTGCCGCAAGAATTATGAAATTCAAGTCACTACAAAGCAAAGGTTAAGAAAGCCCATTTCATGCCAACTTAGGTGAGCCACCTAGGTACAGGTGCATATCTAGGTATCAGATTTGTCCAATTCCAAGAATTCAGGATGCAGAGGGCCAGCTAAACTATTAAAACTTTTAGTTATCTGTCAGACCTCATTGACTGTAGATCTTCATTAAACAACATAATCTATCCAAACTGAGGACCACTTTAGGAAGAACTTTTAAGGATCGTTTACATCAGAAGTAATCTTGGGAAATGGCTTTAGAGATATCACGTAGAGAGAGATGCTTTATGAAAGAATATTATTGCTGTTAAATATGGGAGTGGGTGGGGGGATTGGTGTTCTAGTGAAGTTAGAGGAGCGTATGGGGTGAGTTTATGGAAGTTCATTAGGAAACGTTGGGGGGAGTTTTCGAAACATATTAAATTCAAGGTGGGGGAAGGGAAGAGGATTTTGTTTTGGCATGAGATTTGAAGTGGGGAATCACCTCTCAAATCTGATTTTTCCTCTCTTTTTAGGATTGCAAGGGATCAAAATGCTGTTGTGGCAGATTTTTTCCAACATACGGATAATAATATTCTGTGGAATGTTGATTTTATCAGAGAGAAATGACTGGGAAGTGAATGATGTTTCTGAGTTTTTGGAAAGAGTTTATAATTCAAAAGTGATGCAGGGAAGAGAGGACAGTTTACTGAGAGACCATGCTGGAAATTCCAGGGTTTCAATTAGTTCTTTTTATAAGATGCTGTCTTGTCATTCTGGTTGTGCTATCCCTTGAAAAACCATTTGGAGAGCGAAGGTTCCTACTAAGGTGGCGGTTTTCAGTTGGGTGGTTGCTCTAGGGAAAGTTTTGACCACTAAGGTGGTGTTCGTTCCAACTAAAGAAGACGGTAAGAGTATGTATCCTGGTCCACTAAATTGGGGTAGTATCTATAGAATCCTCGAATTAGCAGACCCATATAAGAAACCAAATAAAATACAGTTACAGTACAACCAATATTAAGCAATCGCAATCCTCCAATCATGAACTTGTTGGCTTTTTATTATTGAATATTTTTTAATTTCCCCATTTAGTAAATTGCTTAAATTTAGTTACAAAGAACAAAACAAATAAACAACGAAGAGAAGGTAGAGTTCGTAGTAACTCATACAAACTAACCTCAGCGAGATCCGAACAGCTAGGGACCAAGTCCACCGGGTTCAACTGGAACACCGAGTCAGCCGGCGGCGACTCGCTCTTGACTCACTTCCTGGCCCGTTTCCCTTTGCTCCCCCATTTCCCGCCAGAGCCACTGACACCACTCTCTCGAACTGCCAAATGGGCCAAATCCGCCAGAGCCTCCGCCGCCTCCAGCTCTATCTTAACCATCAGATCCGCCGCATCATCTACCACCGACATCAAAGACGACGTAGTAGAAGTAGATGAAGATGACACTGAGCTCCAAACATAACATCTCTCCGAACCCATGGCTCAGAAGCAGAGCAAGTGAGAGACAGAGGATTGCAGTTCCTTCAAAGAACAGAGAGTTATTGAAGAGAGAGAGAGAGAGGGGGGGCCTGTGTGTGTCCGACGGTTCGTGTGTTCCAAGAGTGGCTAGCTTAGCCCATTGTGTTGGGATGCCACGTGTCGTGCTAGCTCAAGGCCAAACATCTTAGATAACTACCCCCGTTATCGCCGATCGCCACGTTTCGGTCCTCGTTCACGTAGGCGATCTTGCAAATGTGACCTCGTACGCGTTTTAGAACGACGTGCTTGTGTGGGTTTACAATGCGAAGTAAGTCGTTATAAGAAGACGTGGTTGGTTTGGTGATGCCCACGTGTGTTTTGTTGATTCGCTGGTTTCAGTTCATGTCGAGCACTGGGAGGATCAAAAAGAACAGTTTACAGTTTTTTTTTTCGAAAGTAAGAACAGCTTTTAGTTACATACGTATAGAAAAATTATAAATAGCTTCAAAACATTTTATACAATTATATTTTAAAATGAGAGATATTAATAATTTATAAAAATAAAATTATTTTATAAAAATAATTTCATTTTAAAACATGTATTGTGAAATATATTATAAAATATATTGCGTGTATATTATTATTCATACATTTCTTTTTTTTTTAAAAAAGAGATGACGGTACTTCAATTTTATTGATAGCCCTCATTTTTTAAGGAAGAAAACCATGGTTACAACTAAACACTTGAGATTACAAATAAGCATAAAGACCAAAACTCAGGTATCAAAACCAAAAGACTCAACCACAAACTAAGAAAACCAAAACAAACCTAATAGGAAGAAAAACTCTAAAAAACCAACATTTGATAACAAATAAAGAAATTATGTCCATTAGAAGAAAGCCTCTTAACTGAGTAGATGAAATATCCCTATCACAAATCCATTCCGTATTTAAACTCCAGCACCATGCATTGCAAGAAAATCATAATTATTCATACGTATATATATATATATATATACAAGTTTATCCATTTTAAAGCACTCGAGGTTTGGGCACAGCTTCACGCCTATTTGAGCATTGACATTGACTTCATTAAAGTTATCTTCAAAATTCGATGAAAAGTACATATTTTTCATAATTCCAAAACCTTCATATCTAGAACCTCACATTGAATTAGCCATTAGACTCATCAAAATAATAATATAATATTATTTTTTAATAATAATATATATTTTTTTTCATATTTTGCAATTACACTATCCAAAGAAGCTCAACGATTAATAATAAAAAATTAAACGGAAGGCATTCTAGATAGTATCGACAACTTTTTTGATGGCCTGGAATTAGATGGGAGCATCGGATTGTTTTAGTTAATAATATTATATTATATTATTATAACAAATAAAAATTACTGTAGCTATAACCCTATAGTATTAACCGTATATGAATTTAATTGGATTATTATTTAAAGAACAAACTATTATATTAATGTACACAATTTATGCAAGAAAGAAGTTGGTTTTAGTTTTCATAATAAAATATTACTTTTGATGATGAACAGTACAGATGTACTTAAAATCAATATAATTTAAAGTTTAAATTTTTACATTGCCAATGCTACGAGAAATTCATCCAAATTTCCTCATGCTTTTACATACCGACTCTCAAGTAACAAAATTCTTTAATGAAACAATTCTTCTATATACAACTGCCGGTGCGTAACCGGCTGACGTGGCAGTGCCACATCAGCACCACGTCATCTCGTTTTAAAATATTAAAAAAAAACCGAATGAAATATAGGAGGAAAATTGAAACAAAACAAAAAAAGCCCCTGAAACGATACTGCAAGCTCGAGCTGGACCGACCCATCTTCCATCCTTGGAACGATTCCGTTCGTTGGTCGCCGCCGTGAACTGAAGAACCAGTTGTTGCAGTCATCGTTCATCACACATTCCGGATTTGAGCCGCTGTCGACGTGGGTTGGACTTTCTAGATCTGAGTAGTCACAAACAGTTTCAACCAAAGGTCGGTTCAGTATTTCTTGAACTTCTTCTGGACTTAATTTTTTGTTGTTCTTCACACATTCTCTTCTTTGAAAGTTGTTCTTATTCTTATTCTGGTTGCAAAACGAGTTGAAATGGCGAAATGCGATGTATTTTTGGCAAATATCAGAGCTGGAAAGCACTATTTTTGTCTACAAAAAGTCTACTTACAACCCATTTTTATCATATACGAAGAAAAGTAAACTCATTTTCGGTCATCTAATTAATTATATATATAGTGTTGAATATAGGAGAACACAACAATAGTAGCAGCAGTCAGCATTGTTCCTGTTGCTGATGTTATGGTTCTCAAAGATCTGGGAGGCAGTAGTAGCAGCAGTCATGAATGGAAATAGGTAGCTCAATTGTAAACGAAAAGATGGGTATTCATGCATTTTAGGCTGAAGTTAAAACACACTCTGTTCTTATTCACTCAATCTATCAAGATGCCATCCCTTCTGCCCCATATGAAAGCCCCTAATGTCCATACATACTATTTAGAAAAAATTACCTCATTTCTTAAACAAAGTACTCAGCATGCATATCAAAAGGGTTTGGGTAATTAATTACCTCCATCACAGTGTGTGGGGTTGAATCAGCTGAGCCAATCATGTTAGCTCCAAAAACAACCTATTGATGAGTCTAATTGCTCAAAATATCAGATTTCATCCCTTTTTACCTAACCCAGTCATATCTCAATGAAGAAACACAGAGTAAGTATTGTGATTTTGGGTGCATAACATGAGAGTGACTCTTACATCCAAAATAAAAGTGTGATCATCTTAAAGAAATATCATGATAGGATGTAAAGTTGTCCTAAACTAACAGCAAATAGGGAAAAAATATTATGATTTGGGTAATATTGCTACTTGGCCCCCCATTTGGCAACCATATTTACATTGCCACATGCCCATGACTGAAATAAATATTAAACATTTATATTAAATGAGATCTATTGTACCCTAAGTTCTTAGATTTTAATGTGGTTTGAGTTATACAATATTGCTATTGACAAGATGCATTTGTCTCCCTCTTAGCATGGAAAAAAGAAAAGAGCATCCATCTATCCTAACACCATCTAGCTCAAATCCCCTATCCGCGGTATGTTATTTTATTCAATATATCAATAACATTAGATTCGAGATTAGTTGATATTTATTTTCTCAACACATCAATAATTTTTCTAATAACATGTCAGGACATACCATCAACTTCTCCAAACATCCCAATGCACGATTACTATGGACCATTACCTGCGTGGTCATCGGGTTTTCTGCCATTTCCTGCTGTCAACCAATATCCAAGCTACCAATAGGTGGTGATGTCTTGTTTTCCGTTTAATTTTAATAAGTTGGTTTTTTTTAAAGAGTTTAATTGTATTTTTTCTTCTTTTTGTCAGAATGTTAGTTACCCATTTCAACATGACATGAAAGGCTAGTTGTCTCTCAGCAATACCTCCGTTACAAGTAGATTTCTTGGTACAGAGGATAATAGACCTGGTGTTGGGAAAACTGAATCGCCAGCTACATCTTCTAGAGTTGAAGATATTAATCCCAATAGACCAGATTCACAGGAAATCGAGTCTGGCAGTGTCAGAACATCTGAGAAAGTGAAAATGGATGGTGATGATGAGCCAAAGCCGGGGATGGAGTTTAATTCCCTAGAAGATTTAATGAGTTATTATAAGGAATATGGTAAGAAATGCGGGTTTGGAGTGATGACAAAAAGGACTGAGAGGGGAGAGGATGAGACCGTTAGATATGTCACCCTTACCTGTGCCCGTGGTGGGAAGGCCCGGAATAGGATTTTGAATGTAGCTAACCCACGTCCAATAGGAAAGACGGAATGCAAGGCAAAAATTAATGCCTTAAAAGCTGCTGATGGAAAGTTTCAACTGACTAAGTTCACAATATCCACAACCACAGCCTCAGTTCAAAGAAATCTCGCTTCTTTCGATGTAATAGAGAAGTGAGTGAATCAGTTAAAAGAGTCATGGATTCTACTGATTTAGCTGGCATCAGAATGAATAAGACTTTCGGCTCTCTTATTGTTGGTGCGGGGGGTTTTGAAAACCTCTCATTTTTGAAAAAGGATTGCCGTAACTATATCGATAAGGCACGACATCTACGATTGGGCGCAGGTGGTGCTGGAGCGCTTCAAGACTACTTTTTACGGATGCAGTACAAAAATCAGGGATTCTTTACACTAATGGACTTGGCTGATGACGGGAAGTTGAAAAATGTACTCTGGGCAAACCCCCGTAGTAGATCAGCCTACCAATATTTCAGGGATGTGGTAACCTTTGACACCACATACTTGATGAACTGATATGGGATGCCCTTTGGGTCATTTGTTGGTATAAACCACCATGGGCAGTCAATTTCGTTGGGAGCTAGCTTGATTTCCTCTAAGGATACCGAGACTTTCGTTTGGTTATTCCAAACCTGGTTGCAGTGTATGAATGGTATAGTACCGAAGGCTATTATCATCGACCAAGATAGAGCCATGAAAAATGCAATTGCAATTATTTTCCCAGAAAGCCGACATAGATTTTGCCTATGACATTCTGAAGAAAGTCCCTGAAAAGATTGGTTGCTATAGTTCATACAAAAGTGGAATGAAAACTGCACTGATGAAATGTGTGTATGACACCCAAACGCCGGAAGAGTTTGAAAAATGTTGGGATCAGTTGATCAACACATACAAGTTGCATGAGAATGTCTAGTTGCAGAGTTTATACACTGAGTGTGCGCATTGGGCACCGACCTTCTTGAAAGAGGTTTTTTGGGTTGGAATGAGTATAATGCAGCGGAGCGAGTCCATGAATGCCTTTTCAATAGTTATGTTCATGCTAAGACAAACTTGAAAGAGTTTGTTGATCAGTATGATAATGCCTTGAAAAAAAATCAAGAACGAAAATTGCGTTGACTTCCATTCATTTAATGTCACAATTTCCTGTATCTCTAGATCTCCAATTGAAAAGAGATATCAAGATTTGTACACAAATGCTAAATTCAGGGAAGTTCAGCACCAGCTTACTGGCATTATTGACTTGGACCCAGTTTTAGCTAAGGCGGATGGTGCATTAAAAACCTATTTGGTAGAGGATGAAGTCACTGTCGAAGATTTCACCAAGCTGGTTACACATTCAGTAGATTTTAGTGAGGGAGATGCAGTCACCAAGTGTTCTTGTGGTTTATTTGAAATGAGAGGGATAGTGTACCGGCACATTTTCGCCGTCTTCAAATGTAACGGGATTAAGACAATACCAGATAGGTACATCTTAGATCGATGTAGGAAGGATATCAAAAGAAGATATACATTAATCCACAGCAGATATGACGCAGGGGATCATCGGGAAGATGCTAATAGATATTCAAGTCTGTTGAATATCTGTTATAAAATGATTACTTGTGCAGCAGCTTCGAAAAAGCATATTGAGGATGCAACGACTAAGTTGCATGCAATGATTGACCTTTATAATGCGAACCAAGAACCTCCATCGATGACTCAAAATTATTTAAATGTTGGTGGCACGACAAAGGACACCACTACAATTGGTAGTTCAACCCAAGTACTCAGTCCACGTGTTGTGCCAGGGAAAGGCAGACCCCCATCTTTGAGGAGAGCATCCAGGATGGAGAAAGACCTGCAGAAGGTTAAAGAGAAGACAAAGAAAGTACAGGGAAAGGGAAAACTCAAATAGGTGCGGTTATTGTAATATGACCTTCTTTATAATCAATTTTTAAATGGTATCTAACAAATTGGTTACTATTTTATTAGCGAGATGGAGAAGATACACTAGTCGTGGACACTTGCAGGATGCTATTTGGCCCTTCAGATTTGGACGTCTCCAAAGTAATATTATAAGTATATATTTATATTTCAGTTAGCCTTTTTTACTGTATTTTTTACAAGTATTTTATCATCAGGATATTACAGAAAGCATACCAACTACTAACATTAGTGGAACCCAGCCCCAGGAAACTGTGCTTCAAAGTCAAGAAAGCGTAAGTTGATCCAAACCAACTTATGGTTTTTTAATAACCTATGTCGACATCACATTAATATATGAATTAATGTTCTTTATAGATGCAATTTGGGTTGGATAGAACACAGCCACAGCAAGATCATGTTTGGGGAATCACTTTCTGATGGTACAGTATATGCCGTTTCAGAAAGACTTTTAAGAAGATGTTATTAATGAAGCTCATATATTGAAGGATAAAAGAATGAAAAGTGGTTCCTGAGACATAAGCGGATTGAGCTCTTAGTCTGTATTGTCTTGGTCTTTGTCTTAGTTTATTGGCTATGTATATGCCCTGTCTTGGTTTCTTGGCTAATAGATATGCCCTGTAATGTATCAAAATAGTTTTGGTATGTAAAGCAATGTATATGACCTGTATTCTGGTGTATATAGAATTATGGTTGTTATTCGCTTCAAATTGGAATGCTTATGAGACTTTTTTATGTAATTGATTGAGTCTTTTTTTAACAGGTAGGAGTTTTGTTTTGAGATACCAGTCATGCTCGACCTTCGCTTGATATTAGCTCTAGCTAAAACTCTGTTTAGCTCGAGCTAATATCGACCGAGAGTCGAGCGTATCTCTCGGACTTGTTGCTCTTCTCAGTGGTTTCTCCAGGGGACATGAAGAACACTCACGCTCGACCTTAGCTCGAGCTAAATAGAGTTTTAGCTCGAGCCAATATCGAGCGAGAGTCAAGCGTACCTCTCGGACTTGTTGCTCCATCTTTGGTTTCTCCAGGGGCCAAGCACGAGAGGTACGCTCGACTCTTGCTCGAGCTAAACAGAGTTTTAGCTCGAGCCAAGATTGAGCTAGAGTCTAGCATACCTCTTGGACTTGTTGCTCCATCTTTGGTTTCTCTAGGGGCCAAGCCCGATAGGCACGCTCAACTTTAACTTGAGCTAAACAAAGTTTTAGCTCGAGCCAAGATCGAGCGAGAGTCGAGCGTACCTCTTGGACTTGTTGCTCTTCTCAGTGGTTTCTCCAGGGGCCAAGTCCGAGAGGTACGCTCGAGCTAAACAGAGTTTTAGCTCGAGCCAAGATAGAGCTAGAGTTGAGCATACCTCTCGGGCTTGGCCCCTAGAGAAACCAAAGATGGAGCAACAAGTTCGAGAGGTACGCTCGACTCTCGTTGGATCTTGGCTCGAGCTAAAACTCTGTTTAGCTTGAGCTAAGCTCGAGCGTACCTCTCGGGCTTGACCCCTGGGGAAACCAAAGATGGAGCAACAAGTTCAAGAGGTACGCTCAACTTTCGCTCGATCTTGGCTCGAGCTAAAACTCTGTTTAGCTCGAGCTAGAGTCGAGCGTACCTCTCGGGCTTGGCCCCTGGAGAAACCAAAGATGGAGCAACAAGTCTAAGAGGTACGCTCGACTCTCGCTTGATCTTAGCTCGAGCTAAAAAGAGTTTTAGCTCGAGCGAAGATCGAGCTAAGATTGACCATCAGTGTCTGACTTGGTTTCTCCATGTTCAGCTCACTCAGAGGACATTGATCAGGTAATTTCGTGGTTAAGATCACTGTCTCCCTCCCGAATATGTGTTGTTTATTGTCATTTAGGATATGTGTTTTTTCTTGCTACTATCATAGTTACTTTACAATTACCTTTATATCATTTAGTGGATTTTTTCTTGCTACTATCATATGCAATATCAAAAATCTAACTTTGACTACTTGAAGAAGTACAATAATTTGGAGCAAAATGAGCTCACTCTCACATGACAAAAAAACTGTTGCATAATACTATTGCAGTGATTAAACAAAATAAACATGAGAAGGACGACCATCTGAGCAGCAAAAAACATGGCATAATTTCTCATGACCTGAACAAAATATATCTTGATACAACTAATCAAGAGAATCATGTGTGCCCCCATGTTTTTCCTTTACAACATATCCCACCCACATGTATCCTATGATAGATAGATAAAAAAAAAAAAAAAGAGAGAGAGATCAATGACTCGCATCTGGAGGAGGTTGTGCAAAGTGCCAAATGCTACTGACATGGCCATCATCATCATCATCAGAACAGTCTATTAGTGAAACTTCCTCCATTTCATTCAAGCGTCGTAGGACCGTGTTTTGGAGCATATCAAATTGACCAGCCATGATATCGGAACGATATGCCAAACTCTCACATCTAGTATCCTTGCGCTTAAGATGAGTATGTAAGCTATCTACACGAGCATTCACACTATCAATGAAAGTATCCAGATGATCCTCAATGCAATGTAGATGGCCTTCAAATTATCGAGCCGATGATCCACGTGCTCAAGACCAGCAACAATGTGATCAAGATGACCATCGATGAGACTATCGATGTGGTCAAGATGAGTCTGGATGCAATTCAAACAATCAAGCACCATTTGTAGTCCTGGCTGATTCGTATCTGGTGCAAGGATGGCTGGGCTTAAGGTAGATGGTTGAGAACCTGATGGCGTTGCACTGGATGACTGCAAACTGGGTGCAGGATCCTCATCATCAAAAGGTAATGGGCGAATATGTGCACAACTCAGCTGAATGGTTTGACGACCAATTGGGGCCTTCAAAGGGATTCTAGGCTCTATTTCTGGAATAGGAACATTGTGAAACAGAGCAATGCGAGTGACAAGACTTGCAAAAGGTGACCTTGCAAAGATGAGTTTCCAGATCGATGGGAACGTCATTGATTAGTGCATAAAGCAAGGTGGCTCTGTCATGACCGATATCACTGTAATGGTTGGTTGGGTAAAGGTTAGAAAGGACGACCTTACTAAGAAGGAGATAGTCAGGGGAGAAGTTTCTGGTAGGAATGGGTGTCTGACCATCCCAATCGATCTCATCTCCACACAAGCGGGAGTAGATAGCAAGGTTGCTAGGACCAGAGGTGCTGCCATACGGATATGGGGCCTCGGTAACATGAGGGGCGTTAAGCAAATCAGCTAACATGCCCGAACTAACTCGGATTTGGATGTTTCGGAGAGTGACGTCAAAGGAACCATTGGGTGATATGGCATGAATGTTGGAGTAAAACTCCCAAACCAAGTCCACAAACAGAGGGGGAAGACCAGTGGTTAATGATACCCATTGGCAAGACTCAAAGATATGTGGCAATATAGTCTCTTGAAACTCACCTAGATTGACCTCACACTCAACAATGACCGTGTGCTTGGAAAAATTCTCAGTGTATAGTTGTTGGGCCCGAGCATTATGGAACATTGATTGGGCGGGAGCAGAAGGAGTTGGTCGTCGTCGTACACGTCGCATGGTGTTTGTCTGTAGGCATAATAAAGCAAATTAGACATTAAGGTAAATTAATAAAGAAGATTATTTCATATTCATGGAGACAAAACTCTGTCAAAGATAATTTTGCAGTAGATTATGGTCTTCTAAAGCCACATTCCTTGCAAAACTCCGTTTCACATGTACAAGGATAATGTACATATGCAAGAACATAAATTTCAGTCCCAAAAATTTACAATGACCGAAAAAATTTTCAAACCGAAATACCCAAACTTCCCCATGTTTCAAAGGCAAAAACGTGGAACAAATTGACATGTTAACAAAATAGGAAAACCAACACAAACCCATGTGTCATCACCATGAGAGATCGGTAGAGACATAATCCATAGAGAGTAGATTTTCACAATTACATTCAAAACCCGAGAAATTACACATTTACAAAAAAGCTTTTCTTTTTAACATTTCACCATCTACTTGCTCAAGTAATCCACATGCAACTCGTATGTGGCGATCAATGGAACCTGGTATCAGTTACAGCAGACAACTTTAATGATGAACAGAGCAGAAAATGTTTCTAAAAAAAATCCAAGTAAACTCAAAATTCTAGAGGGAAATAGCCGATGAAACATTAAAAAGAGATTTAGTCCAAAACCAAACGTTTCCGGTCAATACAAAGAAAACCTCTGAATTCCCAACTTAAATAGCTCTTAAAGACTCAGAAGTACACCAATTTCTAGAAAATAAAAACTTAACAAACCAGTTGATGAACTTCAACCAAAAACTAGAACAAAATCAACATTAATCCCTAATTTCTAACAATGTGCAAAATGGAAGAGGAATGAGTGAAGAGGATAGACTTACCTTAGTGGACGAACACGGGATGGGCAGCAGCGAGCTTGGGAATAATGGACTAAGCTCGAGTGGTTTTGTGGAACCTGGTCGCCGTGCTTTAGGAAGATGAACTGTGGAACCTGGTTGCCGTGATTGAGGTAGATGAACGGTGGAACTTGCAAACAGGTGCTTGAGGAAGACGATCGGTGATTTTGTGGGCGCCGAATCGAAGGGGTGAAGGTCTGGATGTGCAGGTGGGTTTCGGAGAAGGAAAGGGAGGGAAATGCAAAATAAGAAAAGAAAGGGGAGAACCTGGAAGGGAAGGGAAAAAAAAAAAGCGAACGGTGGTTTTGTGGGTGCCGAATCGAATGGGTGAAGGTCTGGGTGTGCAGGTGGGTTTCAGAGAAGGAAAGGGAGGGAAATGCGAAAGAAAAAAAGAAGAGGGAGAACCTGGAAGGGAAGGGGAAAAAAGAAAGAAAGAGAAAGCGAACCGTTTCTCGTTTCAATTCAAAACGACGCTGTTACCATTTTGCCAAGTGGGATTCGATGTCACGGCGGTGATGCAGTGCGGTTGCATGTAGAGTTTTTCTTAATGAAATGATGATTGAAGTTGATGTCTAATGCTCTGTTTCCTGTCTGTGACAAGGACCTATCAAGTTACGTAGCAGCAAGGATGGTGCATCGCCTACCTCGCTATCCGCCATTACCCCTACATTTCTACCCTATTCTCCATCCTTCTGGCCCAAACACGAGAAAAAGTGATCACAACAATCTCCCAAAGCATATTTTATACAAAAAATCTTCACAACCTCCTGCTATTCATCCACACTCCACACTCCACATTTTTTTTTATTTTTTTCTTTTATCAAATATTTTTTATATGAATAGTTAATAGAAAATTTGAAATAGTTTAAAAAGAAAAAAAACTCAAAAAAATAAAAAAATATTAAAGAATTTAAAATTTTAAAAAAATGTGGAGTGTGGTGGAAGTTGTGTAGCAAAACCCTATTTTATAACCCACGGTTGAAAACTTTTACTTCATTTGGAGGTTGGTAGAAATTATAGTGTATGGTTATTTCCTGTGGAGGTGCACACTTTTCTGAGCTGAATTTGATAACTGTATTTTAGGTTCAATAAAATGAGATGAGATGATTTGAGATAAAAATTAAAAGTTGAATAAAATATTATTAAACTATTATTTTTTAATATTATTATTATTATTGAGTGATTCAAATGATAGCCGTGGCAGGGGCGACCACGTGACGCATGATGCCTTTTGGAATACAGTCTCGTTTGTTTTCAGGAAACTTCTCAACTCATATCATTTAATAATTACAACTTTATCAAATTTCAATACAAAATAAAATAAATAATTTAACTTTTTTAAATTTCAAAACAAAAATAATATTAAAAAATATATTTTAATAATATTTTATTCAAAATTTTAACTTTAATCTCAACTCATCTCATCTGCAAAAACAAACGAGATAGTACATTGAAGAGAGAGCAATTCTACACAACCTCTCCAACCTCCCCACACCACATTTTTTTAAATTTTAATATTTTTTAATATTTTTAAAATTTTTTTTTTTAAGTTTATTCTTTTTAAACTAATTTAATTTTTTTATTCATTATTCATATATTAAATATTTAATAAAAAAAAATATGATATGTGGAGGTTGTATGAATAGTAGGAGGTTGAATAGATTTTTTGTTTCAACAAACATACACTGAGCTTGCAACAGATCGCACAAAGACCTCATAAGGGCCCTCTGCAACCCTAAACTATAAGGAAGTTATTTACACCAAAAACAAAGGAGTGATTAATTTACAATGACTATACCATTTTTTAGAAGCTCCACAAATATTAAGAGTTAAAACTCCATCTTTCTAATTATCGGACAATTATCCCACGAACCTAGTGCCACATATTCGGTACTTCCCAGAATTCAGACTTGTGCAACATCGTATCCATGGCGGATCCCTTACAGAACTACTATCTTCCCCGTCAAGCACCCCGAGTAATTTTTTCACCTTATATTTTAGAACATCAATGGAGAAAGAATCCCCAAAAAACTCTACCTGCATTGGGTTACGAGCACGTTAACCGAAGAGCTTAATCAAAAGGGTAAATTTTGCTATCACCTAACTTATGTAACTTCGCTGAAAGAGTATCAATCTATTTCACCATTACCCAATTATCCCCACTTAGTGTGCCATGTATTCTTGCTGTTGGGTCCTCCAATCTCATTCTGTATTGACCTGACTCAATAGGCATGCAGAAATCCTTTGCCTGTGGGGGGAAAACTGCCAGCACACGAACAATACATTTGACTGTCACATCAACCTGTATTACAATTTACAATGAAAAAAAATGTTTGACTTCAGGTTTGGTTTGGATAGTGAGAAGTGTTGAGAAGTGTTGTGAAAAAGTAATAATAAAATATTGAATAGTAGTAAAAAGTAAGTAAAAAATAATGAATAGTAGAAAAAGTAGATAAAAAATAATAATAAAGTAAAGAATAGTAGTGAGAGTATTTGAGAGTAGCTAAGATACTCTCGCTGTCCAAACACAGTATTTCCAAGACAACTCCATAGAATACGTCAAAAAGTTAAGAACTCTTGCTCTTTATTTTTTCTATTTGTTCATATCCTGAAAGCTTATGAAGTTGATAATATATATATTTATATATGCATATAATATTTTTACTAACTCATTATTGATCAATTGCAAAATTGAAACCAAGCGACACAAAAGTTCTGACGGCAAGAAATGTACAAGAGACCTCTGGTTTAGTGAGAAGATCCATCAATGTTGCATATGGAACATTTTCGTAATCTACCACTGAGAAGAAACGGTCAAACTAAGTTAAGGAAAAATAAAATATTACTTTGCCATCCATCTCACTAATGTTTACATGCTTGAGATTGAAGAAAAATAACAGCAGAACATGTCCAAGCTACTCGGAAATTAAATAAGGAGGACTACTCCATGATGGAAGACAACCCTCTTCCCCAGCTACTCGGAAATTAAAATTTCTGGTTATTTAACACAAGTAATTAATACAAAACATATAAAAATCGATCAATTCGTGTGATTTCCATAACAATAATTAGTTATGGAAGCCGGTTCTGGTAGACGAAACTGTTCAACATGTAATGGAAGCCGGTTCTGTTCATCATCCTGGAGACTATGGCATGCAAATTGAAGTTGTTTGCAATTGCCATTAGGAAAAATAACTAGAAGTAGGATACATTGAATCTGAGAAAACCAGTTTTGCAAGGGGATGATATCCAAGTAATGGTAGTAAAGTTATCATCTTTCTAGGAGTATAACATGTTACCCACACAACACATTTCACACAACACACGTATATTACAACATGTTTTAAAATGAGGGTATTTTTGTGAAGTGATGATACTTTTATAAAATATTTTACAAAATTATCCCTCATTTTAAAACATAGTCATATAAAGTGTTGTAAAAAGTGAAGCGTGTTTAATGGGGGAGTATCAGTCCCATCCCACACAAAAAGCATCCATGTATTGTTGGCAGTTTTTTCAACATGCAGAACCTTAAAGCAGACGAGTGAAAGAGAACTACATCAGTTGTTTAGTCCCTTGAAATAATAACATAGACCTACACATCAAGGTCATCTACCACACTAACAAGAATTACCTTGCATACCACATCAAAATACTCCTTATTTTTTAGGTGTTTCAATGACAATAGGTATTCATCCATTCCTAGAAAACATAAGGTTGAAGCCTCAAATCAGTATTTCCAGTAGCAGTGGTTCAACTTCCAAGCAACAAATTCAAAACTGTGCTGGAACAAATACATTGATCATTGGTTCATTCAGTTGTATAAAAAAGAAGAGTGCGCATTACAAGGATAACTATAGGGAGGGAAGGAGAGAGAGAGAAATGAGTCCATCTGAAAGACTCTTGAAGAATATTCACTTTAAAAAGTCCACAACTTCTATAGAATTGCAGAATAATCTAAAGAAAAATACTAGGCCAAATAGCTTAAAGAATACGTGGCCAAATTGTCTGAGACAACCTATCCAGAGAGATTAAAAAATTTTAAAAAAAAAACCAAATGGACAAGACTATACCTCCCCGAAACGGAAACTACAAAAAAAGACAGAATTGCAGGCGTTTATATTAGCAGCGGTTGTTTATGCGCCGGTAAAAATGTATTATTGCCGACGCTTAACTTTTACGTCACTAAATAATCACATTTTTCGGCATTTATATAGTTATATCGGTAATAATATATAACTTTAGTAGCGTTTAAAAAAAAGCCAAAATTACATCAATTATACGCCGGTAAATTAGTCGTTTCCCGGCGTTTATATTATTGCGCCGGTAATAATATAAAGCTTTGGTGGAGTTTCAAAAAATGCCAAAAATTGATCAAGTTAACATGGGTAAATTATTGAGTTTTCCGGCATTTATATCATTACGCCAGAAATAATATATAGTTTTTTTGGCGTTTAACAAAATGTCGGCAATTGATCAATTTTACGCCGGTAAATTATTGACTTTTTTGGCATTTTTATTGTCATGCCGGTAATAATATATAGCTAGCAGCATTTAAAAAAATGCCAACAATTGATTAATTTTACGCTGGTAATTAAAAAGAATAAAAAAAAAACTTATTTAAATGATACAAAGAAAAAAAATACTTAAGTTCTTGCCACAAAAAATAGAAAAAACAATCATAATGTGTCACTGCCACCAACTCTCCTGCTCAATAAACAAAACCAATAACTTAACTATCTCTAATATCATTACCTAAATTTATATGTGGATAACAGAAATGCCTCTGCTCCGCTCGATTTTTTTTCGCACTTTGAAAGAGAAGGCAAAGTGTGCTATATATATATATTTGCCAAGTTACCACAATACCCCCAAAATTTTAGTTGAATTTCTAGGGTGCCTTACCGGTAATGGTATAACGCATTCCAGTTCTGGAGGGGGGGAGGTTTAATAGAACTATAGAAGAGAGTTCACGCGTCGAAATCTCAATGCGACGCCGTTCAATTTCTTTCCTTCAATATTTAATAAGTAATGTTAAATACAGTAATGTAAGTATTGTGCATTGAATTCCTTTTAAAAAATGTTGTTCAAGTGTTGTACATTCCTTTTGAAAAAGAATAGAGTCTATTATTAAAAATTTTATCTTCTAATATGGATCTCATATTTATTATTTTTAAAAAAAGAATATGGTGCTTGCAAACTTTATGACAAAAAATGTTAAAATATGTTGGGAACCTTTTGAATTCTAATGATTGGTTTGAGAAAAATATATAAATTCAAGGGACTTGAATAATAATTTTTCTTTATAAATCACTAATTTTACCAATATGAGAGAGCTTCCTAGTTGCTAAACCAATTGACCATACACAAACAAAAATCACTATAAATATATTGTACAAAGTTACCGAAGTGTCAAAACTGTCTGAATATTATACAAACTAATACCTATGAAATTATGGTTGTCTTCATACATCATTCTTTGAGTAGCTATTCAGTTTTCACCTTTGTATCATGAGTCGATGAAATGTTATGCCGAATTTGATTGTTCATTCAAAGAATGGGTCATGAACCCAACCAGTAAAGGGCATCTTACTAAGATTCCCAACTTCCAAAAAGAGTAGTAAAACTAATGCATAATCCACCACTTCACCTAACACCTGACTTCAAAATTTTTATAATCCGTTCTAATTCCAACTTAGCAAAACGGAGCAAACGTCGATATATGACATAACCATAAATATTATCTCAATTAAGAAAAGTTGCAAATACCATTAAACTAAAATATTAATATAATTTGAGATTCTTTACTTATAATTCCCTCAATCCTTGTCCTCGTCGTTCTTTTCCTCTTCTTCATCATCCTCTTCTTCATCTTCATCATTCTCCTCTTCTTCCTCTTCATTCTCTATTTTATTTTTGTGCTGAAACTTGAATATAAATTCAAATGAGGGTCCAAAAATTTCAAAATAAGGTTGATTGATATCAACTAAACATATGTGGGGTGCTCACCTGTGCATGCACAAATGTGTTTACTAAGTTTCGCAATTGAGTTAATTCGTTCCGCATTTTATCAAACTCTTCCTTGGATATACCATCTTCTTGTGTAGAAGTTGGTAGTGAATGTTGACAAGTTTGCCTTTTAGGGGTTGGCCCAAACCCCAAACTGCGCACACGTCCAGGCCGTTCTGGGTCCATAACTTTAGAATAAACATCATCTGATCCCCAAGCCATGGTTCCTCCAGACCCCATTTCTATGCCCAAGCCTGTATAGAAAATATAAAATATACATTTTTCATCTTATAAATCCATTAAATTAAAAAGTAATAAATTTGAAAATAAACATATACCACTTTCTTCATCGTTTCATCATTGTAGTGGGTGCCATCCTTTTTCTTATGGGTCGTGACAAACAACTAGGCTCGACTTGGCAATGTCCCAGTTGATTTTTGCTGCATCCAATATTTTTGATTAAACACATATATTGAAAACAAAGAATTAACAGATATTCAAAAGTAAATAAATACTAATTTAATAAATACCGTATCATGGACATATCTTGCATAACTTTTTGATCCTCTGCTGTGAACAACCACCTGTTTCTTATGACATTTCTTATTTTTATTACATTTTGACTACAACATCACAAAAATTATGAGAATTATGATTAAAATAACTAGTTGGTTGACTTTTTAAATCTATAAGAGAAATAAATGCGTGCGTTGTTATCATATATTTTGGATTGAACCAAAGATTGGCCAACTCTGCTAGTTGCGATAAGTCCACCATATCGAGACTTGCCCTTGCCACAACTTGTGCTGCAGAGGTGTCTTTTTCATGAAGTAACTTTTTCTTCAATTCGTGCTTGTAGTCTTTCCATTTCTTCCCCAAGTCCTTTAGTATCCATTTTTTGAATGCATTCAATTTGTCATCAGGAACTTTAAACTTGCCATACAGTCAAAAACCATTTACACAAGTATATGTCTTGCTTTCTAACAAAATTTTCAAAATATACCTATTTAATTAATAATAATGGTTTAATACAAATTCTATACCATTATAAGACCCCACGCTTCCTCCTTTATGGTTTTAGGCACCGACTTCCAATCCTTATAAATTATTGGAATCAATTTATTAGTTCTCGCTATCAGGCCACCAAACCTTACTACCTTTGAGTCTTGTTTTTTGATGGATTGACCAAGATTATTGAACTCCATATCAATTTTCTCCCATTCTGGAAGATGTCAAATGTCATTAATTGAGTACAATGGTCTCTTTACTTCCATTAGTATCTGTAAAAATAGATTTAGTGACATTGTTACTATTTTGTAAATGTGCATTCATAGTGAAATAAATAAAAACAAAAACAAAAACATACCAACAATGACAACAAAACGATCTCCAATGTCAGAACACAAGTCGACTTTTCTGCTTCAGGATGTGGTTTTATTGGTACAGGTGTGCATGGCTAGGTCTCTCTGCTGATCTCTATATGTGAGGATAGTTGACCTCCCATTTGTATCGATATAGAAAGTTGGGTCCCTTTCTGTGAAGATAATGATGGCTGGGAATTAGGGCTGAAAACCGACTTTGTCGGTTCGGTTTTTTCATCAAACCAAAACCGGCCAAACTTGAATTCTGAGGGCTAGAAACCGATCGAAACCAACCGGTGTTAATGGATGAAACCGGCCGGAATCGGTCCAACCAGTTACCGGTCGGTTTGGGCTTTTTTTGGGCCCATTTTTGGGCCTTTGTTCTTGCCCTAATTCAACATCTATTTTGGGCTCTCTTTTTTTTTCAATTCATTATCCAAATTCTTTTTAAGTTTGTTTTTGAAATGAGATAAAACAAGAAATTATAAATTTAAAAACATCCAATCTTAAATTAGAAGTTTCAAATGAACAATTACTATAAGAAATTATATTATTAAAAATAGATAAAAATAACTTAAATAATTCTCAAAATAAAGAACAAGGAGATTGTTCAACAATTGTTATTAAAGATGAAACAGACAACTTCATTAATATCCTTAATAAGATAAATTTTCAAAAATGGTATATTGAAGTGACGGTCTCAATTAATCAGGAATTTTCTTTTAGTACAATTGCTCTATTAGACACAGGAGCAGATTTAAATTGTATACAAGAAAGATTAATACTTTCTAAATATTTTGAAAAAACTAAGGAAATATTATCCCAAGCTAATGGAACAAAATTAAACATAAATTATAAATTATCTAATACACATATTTGCAATAATGGAATTTATTTTAAAACAACATTTATTCTGGTAAAAAATATTAACACCAAAGTAATATTAGGAAATCCATTCCTTACATTACTTTACCCTTTCTCTGTAACAGAAGTAGGAATTTTCACTAAAATACTTGGATAAGAAATTCAATTTAAATTTATATTTCATTTTGTATTAAAGGAAATTAACTCTTTAAAAGAAGTTTCATTAACCAAAGAAATAAATTTTTTAACAAAAAACAGAATTAAAAGAAAATAAAAACATATAAGTTTTTTAAAATAAGAATTAAAATATAAAAGAATTGAAAAACAATTAAAAGATCCATTTTTAACTCAAAAAATTGATAATTTTAAAATTATAATTGAAAAAGAAGTATGCTCTAACCTACCTAATACTTTTTGGAATAGGAAACAACATATAATTGAGTTATCTTATGAGAAGGAATTTTCTGAGAAAAATATTCCAACTAAAGCCAGACCTATCAAAATGAATAATGAATTATTAGAATTCTGCAAAAAAGAAATTAATGATTTATTAACAAAATGATTAATTAGGAAAAATAAGTCAACTTGGAGTTGTGTTGCTTTTTATGTCAAAAAACAGGCAGAATTAGAAAGAGGAGTTCCTCGGCTAGTTATCAATTATAAATCTTTAAATAAAGTATTACAATAGATTAGGTACCCAATCCCCAATAAAAAAGATTTACTATCCCGTGTTTATGACGTAATAGTATTTTCGAAATTTGATATGAAAAGTGAATTTTGGCAGATCCAAATCGCTGAAAAAGATCGATATAAAACAGTTTTTACAGTCCCATTCGGCTATTATGAATGAAATGTTACGCCGTTTAGATTAAAAAATGCTTCTAGTGAATTTCAAAATATTATGAATGAAACATTTACCCATTTTACTCATTTTTCAATAGTTTATGTAGATGATGTGTTAATATTTTCTTCATCCATTGAACAACATCGGAAACATTTAAATACTTTTGTCCAAATTATTAAACAAAATGGATTAGTTGTTTCATCACCAAAAATAAAATTATTTCAAAACAAAATTAGATTTCTTGGACATGATATTTACCAAGGAACTATTACACCAATTAGTAGGACAATAGAATTTGCTGATAAGTTTTCAGATGAAATAAAAGATAAGCAATAATTACAAAGATTTCTAGGAAGTCTAAACTATGTTGCACATTTTTATCAATCTCTCAGACCATTATGTAAACCATTATTCAAAAAATTAAAAAAGAATCCACCTCCATGGACAGAAAAACATACAAACATTATAGAACAGATTAAATCTCATGTTAAGAAATTACCATGTTTGGGGATTTCATCACCTCATAGTTTTAAAATTGTTGAAACGAATGCCTCTGATCTTGGTTATGGAGGAATTATGAAATAAAGATTATCACATGATTCAGAACAGCTTGTTAGATTCCATTCAGAATGTTGGAATCCTGCTCAAAAGAATTATAGTACAATTAAAAAAGAAATTTTAGCTATTGTATTATGTATTTCTAAATTTTAAGATGATTTGTTAAATCAAAAGTTTTTACTTAGAATATATCTTAAATCAGCTAAGGAAGTTTTGATAAAAAATGTGAAAAACTTGGCTGCTAAACAAATATTTGCTAGATGACAAGCTATATTTAACTATTTTTTATTTTGATATTGAACATATTGAAGGAGACTCTAATTCTCTTCCTGATTTTCTATCTCGAGAATTTTTACAGGGAAAATCATGTCTTCCTCCAAGTCAAAAATAAAGTCTAAATCTTCTTATGCACTGCCTCCATCTCCACCCTATCCTTCACCTTGCCATTCTGCAACTCCAAGACCATATATGGTATTGAGGTCATTACCACAAAATATTAGACCATTTACAATCCATTTTCATTATTATTTTCTCCAAAATTACCAACATACTCCAAAGCTGTTTCTCCTTCTTCTTCTTCTCCTTCTCAAATTATTAATCCTCCATTTTTATTCCAGTCTTCTACATCTCCTATTATCATTAAATCTCATTGGCACCCAACCTTTCCCATCGAACCTTAAATTCAACACCTATCCAACACCAGATTGACATTATATCCCACAAAACATTAAGAAAATTTAAAATTTTTATGAATTTATATTAGTAGACACCGACTCAATTATTCTCTCTGAGATCCCTTGTTCCTTTCAAACTCAATCATCTTCACCTGCATCCCCGATTATTACCTTTCATAAAGTCACCATTAAATAGGTTCTCACTCTGGAACAATGGGAAAAAAATCCTTATTTGACAAGAAAGTTCTCTCAACCCTATGATCCTCCATATTATGATTATTATGATTATCAGTAGGCATGGACAAAAATATTTTTAAAACAAAACAAAAAATTGCGTCATTTGAGGTTCCTTCATTTTGACAAATTATAAGAAATCAAGACACTCCCTAAATAGTTTTCACTCTGATGGGACCATTATAGACCCGAACCTCTTCTTCTTCCTCTCCCCCTCCAGGAAAGTTTTCAGATTTTTATTTCACAAGATGACAGTCCACCAGCATTAAGTCATTGTTCATCAATTATTCTTTTCTTTCTCAAAACAAAATTAAACTGGATTATGAAATGAGAATATGTTATTAAACCTCATCCCTCTCTCAAAACCATTATGTTTTTGACCCGCCAAGTTTCTATCAAATGGTGGGAAAAATACAATTATGATCATGTCTTAAAAATGTTTTAAAAAATTATCAAGGCTCCAGAAGTCCTAATCCAATGGAGTAAATTTCAGGCACAATTAGCATACATTACCAGCAAGAAAAATTTGAAAAAATTAGTAGAAGCAATGTCACAAGTTTTAGATATTGATGATGAAGAAGAAGCACATCATTCAACCAAATTATCTCTATTATAGCAACCTGCATTCTCACCAGTCTATCAAGCATCTCCCTCTCAACAGGCCTCTCACTCTCAGAATAGCTCAAGCGCCTCTCATTCTCAAGATTACTCGCCTTATCATCCAGTACCTCTGATGGATTCTCAAGACCCGTTTGAACTGGAATTAGCAAATTATGATCCTCAGATTATGTGATTCCAAGATTAAAGTTGTCAAAAATATTATCTCATTAGAAGAATAAAGACAAGAAATTTCAAGTCAAATTATTGTCATTGTTCGAAATTATCATTCAAGAAAAAAACAAATGACTTTGTACATATTGTTCACGAGTTAGTACTGTTCATGTATTATTAAGAGTCACTGTAGTTCTGTAGTTTTTTTCACGTGTTGGTACTGTTCATGCATTATTAGAGTCACTGTTTTGTACTGTTCTAGTGTCTATATAAAGGAGTCTGTAATGAAAGGGAAGGCATTCCGAAATCCCTCATCTGAAGCCTTTTCCTCTATTGTCCAAATACTCTCCAAAGTCTACCTTTTGTAAACCAACTCTTCTTTTTTCATGTCTTCTGTCTTCAACTCTTCTGAGAATTAGTCTCTTTGTAAGTACTATGTTTTTAATGAAGTTGATTTTGTATATTTCTTTTATCTTATTTATTTTATCATGCATATGGTCGGTTATACCGCCTGTTTTAATTACTCTCATGCATATGACCGATTATACCGCCTGTTATTATTGTTAAGTTATTATTACTAACTATATATATATATATATATATATATATATATATATATATATATATATTATTACCTAGGATTTACGTCTTTGATATCAGAGTCATTGGCGATTATATTATTATATATTGTTATTTTATTTGATATTTTATTGCTCTATTGCTATTTTAATGCTATCACCATATATATTATAGATATAATTAATATATAGATATAAATCATTATAATTTTTTTTAATAGGTTAAATCACTATAACAAAATATATATATATATATATATATATATATATATATATATATAACTATATATAGTATTAGTATTAGTATAGTATATAGTATTATTATGATAATATCACTATAATAGTATAATATATAGTTAGTATTATAATATATACTATATATTAATATCACTAGATATATTATATATACGAGTCTATAACCTGCACAATGTGCGGACTGCTATTTATACTAAATTTTCTAACTTTAAATAATTACTATAAATTGATAAATGTATATCAAATATATATAAAATGGAGCATGCATATATAAAAGAGTTTAATTTGCCAATAAATATTTCATGGTCAATTTACAATATTAAAAATTTAATATATATATATATATATGGCTATTCAATTTAGAGCAATGTAAAATAGATACAATTAATATGAGACACGATTGTTCAATTAATATTTTTTCCAGATTTTTCTTCTCTTGGATGATGACACCTGAGATTTTTTTTATCTTTTTCCTTTGTATTTGAATTGATGTCGAGATCGATGTCCATAGTAGTTTCTTGAAATAAGATTAATATCCTTAAAAAAGTTTATGTATAAAACAATGTACGGATCAACATCCACAATGATTGAACAATGAAAAGTAAAACTATTATAAGTATAAAATTTGATAGAAAATATGATTAAATACCAAATCGTGCAATTTATTGTTACATTTTTAATTGACTTTGATTCTATAGATTCGGGATCAAATACTCGCTGAATTGTGTAGTTTTCCCATTCATATTTTAAATTCGTACTATCTTTGCTTCATTCACCATTAACACACATAATTGCTCCACTTCATATATCATCCATTATCATTCGTCTTCTATGTTGCACAATTATACCATCATTTATACTGTCACTACTTTGTTCGTCATCACAATGCATTCTTGCTCTACTCCTTTTATCATTAATAATCGTTCGTCTTCTACTACGTGCTAGTCTAGCATTTTCCATTTTTAATTTTTTTGAGAATATAAATGATCACAAAGAAAAAAAAAAGAACATAAATGCATCAGATAAAGATGAATAGTTTAACTTGACATAAGCAAATTAATTAATCACAAATAAATGCATGACAATAGTAACCATGAAACAAATTATCTCAGATAAAGAACAAACTAACTAAAAATAAAAAATAAACATAAATGCATCAAATAAAACTAAAAAATAAACATAAATGTATTAGATAAAGATCATTATTAATTTAACTTAATATAAGCAAATAAATCAAAAATAAATTAACTTATAAAAAAATAAATTAATCAAATCACAAATAAACTTAATAGAATAAACTGAACTCATTTTCTAGCAATAAATAAAACTATTAGTTATTATTAATAATCACATTTTAACCTATATAATAGATAAAAAAAATTTACCAATTACTACTTGGTATCTCACATTGTGCTTCTATTCTTTGGCCCCCCTCTCCTTCACTTCTCATTTGTATCTCACTCCACTTATCTCTCTTTTCTCTCTCTCTCTCTCTCTCACCCGAAATCGGGAACCCTAGCCACCGTGACTCTATTTGAAGCTTCAGCCGCCGTCTCTCTCTCTGTCGTGTCTTTCTCGTCGTCCTTCACTTCTCATTCGTATCTCACTTCACTTCTCTCTTTGCTTAGATCTTTCTTTCTCTCTCACTCGAAATCCCTAGCCAGTGACCTTTGGGAAAATGATTAAGGAAACTGGATCGAAGAAGGACATGGTGGTTCTGATGGTGTCTTGGACTATGCTAAGAAGCTTCTCTAGGTACCGCTTTTTGTTTGGTTTTAGAGGAAAATCAAGCTGTGAATACGAAGCTTAGTAAATTATGTCTCTCACTCTCTTTGTTTTTTAAATTAAACTTCTATTCTTTAATTTCTATTTTCGTTAGTGAGAAAATTGGGGAGAAGAAAGGACGCAGAATTTTGCAGCCTAATATTCTTTAATTTTTTTTCCTCAACTTTGCATCCCAATATTCTTTGATACCTTATTTTGCTACCTTTTTTTGCTAAAGATTTTAAGTCTACTAATTTTTGTTAATAATTGTGGTAGGCTTTAGCCGACTTTTTTGGGTTATTATATGAAGAATGTGTCAGTAAGATGAAATCGATATAAGATACAAATTTTGGATATTATGTATTTCTTTCATTTGAGTGAGATTGAAAGTTAAAAGTGCAACTCTATACGTACCAGGTAATGGTACCTGTTAAGATTTGGTTTCCTTATGATTTTGGATCTAAGTTGTGCTTAAAAGAATCTTGCAAAAGTTTGTAAGGTTGGAAATGTGATTTTTTTTGTTTTTGTTGGAGACTAATGTTCATAAGGTTTCTGTGTAAAATGTTAATACATCTATTTTGCATAATTATATTGTGTTTAAATAAATCAGATTTAGGATTTAGGGTTTTTTACAAATTTCGAAATCTGATTTAGGGTTTATATTTTATAATTTTGGAGTGTTTGAAAAAACTGATTCTGTTTTATTGTATGTTAATATATCTGATTTGGAGTTATTACTTGGCATGTTATATGTTCTGTTGATTTTGTGTTTTATTGTGTTTATTGTGTCTTAAGTAATGTTCTACACCATGGAAAAATAGTGAAGTAACATTTCTTCCCTTAGGTAATGTGACTCATGTGAGTATATACTGTCTGTGTTATCTAAAGGAAGAAGAATGAATCAATCTAAAGCAATCACACACACACTGCTGTAAAGTATGTCTATTTATTCGTGAACATGTATTTTGTGGATATGGGTTTGATTGGATCTGGGTTTGAATCGGGATCATTGGATTTTTCTTAAATTCTGATTTGAATCTATTTTTGGGATTTGGGTTTTGGTAGATGCTAGAGACCTTAATTTATTTCCCAATATTAAATTGTGTTTATGCAAATTCATAACATATTGCATAGATTGTGTTTATACACCGACACACATTTTTGAATTCATTTCTTAGGACTATGAACAAACGTGTGTAATGCATACATAGAATATATATCATGAACACATAAAGGCAGTTGGACTCACTTGTTTAATTTCCCTTTGAATTTCAGCACATCCACAATCGAGAGAACAATTGAAAGCAGATACAACGGTGGCGTGGCCTCACTTTATTTGAGACATAGAGAGAGCGAATAATAAAGTGAAAGAAAGAACTTTTCTTTGGTGGTGAGGAATCACTACATCAAACTGCTTTTAATTGTGAAGAGCTTTCTTCGGTTTATTCTTGAATGCAGAAAACTTCCTGAAGACTTTTTGAAAACTGCTTTTAATTGTGAAGTAGTTGGTGCTTGCCATTCGGTTAACCATTATTAGGTTGCCATTTGAGATTTGCATGCACCGCTTGACACTTTGTAAAGAAAGTATGTCCAAGTTAAATAATAGGATTAAAATATGAATAATTAGTGGACCTATTGAAGAGAATGCAAGTGTAAAATTAAGATAGAAAAAACATGTAAAATAATATTGACATTTTTAATATTGTCTACACCATTACATGTATATGAGAATTTAAGTTATTCTTTATCACAGGTTGACGTTAGAAATAATATGTAAAATAATATTGACATTTTTAATATTGTCAACACCACGCTTGGTTATTATAGAGAAATAAAAAACACTACCGCTTGGTTCTATCAACTGCTACCTCTCGTCATTTCAAACCACCGCTTCAATTCAATTCCCCATCTATTTAATTTGCCAAGTCAGGTTCCCCCACCATTCAATTCCAGATTTTGCAGATTGGATGCCAAGTCATGAATTCAACAAATTGCGTTAGATTTTAATTGAAGGTGTCTATGTCAAGAAACTAACAATTGCACGCTTGAATATTGCGGAAATGATGCCAAGTTATCAATTCAAACTAGGCTTTTATATAATTAATAGATTATAAGGTAAATTTTAGTCCCAAAGGCCAAACGGCGCCGTTTAATGGGGCTACATGTGTTACAGTTACATTCCCCCCAAACCACCCACCCCCCCCCGGCTCGACCATCTCTGCTCTGCCTCTCGAGTCCCCGAGTCCCCGCAGCCGTCACTCACGCTCAGCCCCTCTCTCACGCCGTCAACAGCCCCTCGCCGCCGACACTGTTGGTCCGTTCTGTTCTCCTCCGCTTCCAGTTGTTCCCAAGGCTACAGAATCACAGATATTGTTTTCTCCTCTCTCGGCGAGCTAATCGGTATGTGAACATATATATGCTTTTTAATTTTCAAAATCTTACATTTACTTCATGAATCATTACAATGTTTCAATTCATTGCTGATTGATTCATTTCATTTAGGGCTTTTTTTTTTTTTTTTTTTTTTTTTTATCGAATATACAGATTTGAGATTTAGGGTATTTTACAGATTTCGAAATCTGATTATGGTTTATATTTTATAGTTTTTTTGTATAGCTCCCCATCAAGCTGAATCTGTATTTTATAATTGTGGAAGGTATAATTTTATATTTTATATTTTAGGATTTAGGGTTTATATATGTTGTATAGCTCCCCATCGAGGATGAACATGCATAGTTCCCCATCCAGCTGAAAATAGCTTGATTTCTTTCCTTTTTGTTTTTGTGGGTAATTTTGTTCGTTTGTTCATATATATATATATATATATATTTATATATATCTGTTAGTAGATTTGAACCTGATAAATTTTTTTGGGTTGCATGGATGTCAATCAGTGATTGTACTGGTTTGGTTTCTTGTGTGTTCTGCGTTTTCTTGCATTGTGTGTATTCTCTATTTGAATTTCTTTATGTGTGTATTCTAAGTGTATTCTTTTTGTGTGTATTCTTTATGATCTTTCTTGCATTGTGTGTATTTTCTATTTGAATTTTCTGCTATTGCATTGATGATTTTTCTTTCTCTATTAATCTTTATTCTGTGTGTATTGATATATTGAACCCAAAAGCTTTTTCTCTTGTGCTATGTAACGAGAGGCAGGGTACTTTGCCCTTTTGGCTTGTCGTTGCAATTCATGTACTTGAGATTCCTTTATATCAATTTATTTGGTGTCCATTGAACACTTATAAAAAAAGTCATTTTTGTGTGATCCTTCTTTTTTTTTTTTTTTTGTGTATTTTTGTGAACTGGCATCAATATGTGCATAACTGCATATTGTAAAAACTTTAATGAGCTTCTGATTTAGGGTTTATTTTGTTTTTACAGTTTTTTTTTTAATTTATTTATATCAGATTTTATATTTTTATAGCAGATTTTTCTATAGCAGTTTTTTTTTGTTATAGCAGATTTTTTTACAGCACATTTTTTATGGCGGCAGATTTTTTACATGGGAGTAGTTTTTTTATGGCAGAATTTTTTTATGGTAGATGATTAAAACCGGAAAACCGGACCCAACCGGTAAAACCGGAAGTACAGGTTTAGGGGGGTAACCAGTGTGTAATCGGTTTTTGAAAATGCAAAACCGGTACATATTGGTTCGGTTCTAAATTTTGTCTAAAACCGGACCTGTTACACCTATCCATTGCCCAAAAAAAAGTTCCCGAGAAGTAGAAAGCAGAAACGCAAGAAAAATAAATGGATCAACCAAACGAGGACCAAGAGGAACCTCCAATTGGGGAGCTATTGGGCGTGAAGAAGAAGAAGAAGAATAAGAATAAAACGGAGGTTTCTTCGCCGAGGACGAGAACGACACCCGGAGTAAAAGCGAAGAAGAAGGGCGGTCCCGCTGCAGTGGACTCCGCAGCACAGTATCCTACGGGCTCCGCGGAGGATTGCTGCAATGCCCCTAAGGTTACGGTTTTGAAGTTCGATAATTCGGTGGAGAATCACTTCAGGGCCATCGACACGATTTCTCAGCTCTGTGGAGAGCCTGAAGACGGTGCTCTTGAAGAACAAGAAATTCAGCGACTGTCCTCCTCAATCACTTTCTTAAGGTAAAAAACTTGTAGTCATGGCTACATGATACATCTTTATCCATATACAAGTGCCTATAGATGTTCACATGTCAATTGGAATTGCATCTCTGCAGAGAATGGAAGTATTTTAATTACGAACCAAAAATCGTCAGGTTCGCTTCTGCAGTAGGAAGCATTGAAGTGAAAGATGTTGTTAGCGGAATAGAGTTGCCTCAACTATCTTCTGCAGCTGTTCCTAAGGTACAGTAAAACAAGTTCCTTTTTCTTTTTTTGTAATACAAATTTCTACTAATATTTGTGAATTTAGTTGGAATTGGAATTGTAGGAGTTGTTAATAATATTGAACATTGGCAATTCATATGATCTTTCGACTTGCTTACTTTGTAGAATGAGGAACCTTCTAGGGGTGCTGCTACACATGCGGAATCATCCGGGTACTTTCATGGGACTTGGCTCGGGACAATATCGATTTTACAATTATAAGCACATGAATACCCCCCTGTTTTAATAATTTTAATACACGTGTAACTAATTTACTACTTATTCAATAGATTTTGTATGATGGTCCTTGATATTATGTTGCTTTTGCTTGGTGCTTGTTTCTTTCCTTCATCATGCATTAGTGTTTCACATTGTTATGGGGCTTTCTCAATTGTAGTTGTAGTTGGATTGGTTCCTTTTCTTATATACATAAAACTTTGGGTTTTGATTTCCTGTAGTAAGTTGAAAGAGTTTCTTTTGTTACAATACCTTGTTCTTTCATCTGTTTTAAGTGCTAATTGCTATTGAATACGGTAATCTAAGGACATTTTATTTCACAAAATCTAACTAAGTAGAATGATGGGACTTCTAACTTTTCTTATGTTTTAGCTGATAATGTTATTGTTGGTTTTCTGGCATTTTTGCAATTTTTATATCTAAAAGAAGTTCTTAACTTGCTGGTGCGATGCCATACTGCTATCTACAGTGACCATATAATCAAGCATTGATATGTCTATTTGCAAAATGTCTCTTATCAGATCTGGCTGCAGCAAAGACTTTGTTATTCATGTTGGAGGGCATGTTTGGGCTTTGGATTGGTGTCCTAGAGTTCATGAAAGGCCTGAGTGTCCTATAAAATGTGAGGTACTTGTATTATTTTCTTCTTTTCCTTTTGTGTTTGTGTAAATGTTGTATTTATGTTGATTTTTGGGGGTTACTTATATATATACACATATGTATGTATATGAAGAATTCTTTGGGGGTTGCACTTCTGTGCTTGTGTGTAGAAAATTTGTGACAATTTAATGGGTTATTGACGTTAAATCAGTTTTATATGATTGCTTTTTTTTTTTTTTTTCTTGCTTTCTAGTTTATAGCTGTTGCTACTCATCCTCCTGGATCTTCATATCACAAGATAGGCGCCCCTCTTACTGGTAGAGGTGTCGTTCAGATATGGGGTCTCCTAAATGTCAGCATGAATGAGGATGAGGTGCCACCTCCAGCAGAAAAGCCAAAACGGGGGCCTAAAAATAGTAGGGACATGAAAGACAAATTGACTGTATCAAAGAGGCCCAGAGGAAGACCTAGAAAGAAGCTAGTAGAAGACAATGTGGCGACAACAACTCAAAAGAGGCCCAGAGGAAGACCTAGAAAGAATCTGATAGAAAAACCTCCTGATAATTTGGATTGCAGTGAGCAGTATGTTCAAGCCCTTGCTGTTCAATTCCCAGAAGATTCATCAGATTTTCTTGCCATAGATGGGGTTCTTGGGGACACTCAAGAACATGCTGTACAAGAAGACAACGGAAAAAAACAAAAAAGTTACAAGCAAGCTGCATCTAAGTGTAACCCAGCACTTGAAACTCCTCTGAAGTGCAGAAGATTGAAAAATAAGAAAAGGACACGGAGTTGCAGTGATAATACAAGTGCACTGTTGTTGGAACTAATTGAAGACATGGGATCTTCTGATGTGAATCAAATACAAGCGGAACCTGCAGCAAGTGTTAATTTCTCACACAATGGTTCCTTGGAAATTAGTTCTGCTGGTTGCTTGATTCCAAATGATGTTGCTTTGCCAAGAGTTGTATTTTGCCTAGCTCACAATGGGAAGGTTGCATGGGATGCCAAATGGCGGCCTTCCAATGCATGCGATTCTATTAAGATGGGTTATCTTGCTGTCTTGTTGGGGAATGGATCTCTGGAAGTGTAAGACATCTACTTCAGTAGTCTCGTCTTGCTGTTCTTTTAAATATTCTTTCTCCACGTGTTTTTCTTTTAGATAAGGTTGATAAGCTTTACTTAATGGTGAGGATAAGAATTTGAGTAACCGGGGGGGGGGGGGGGTGATTGAAGACACCTAGTTAGAGAAAGAGAAGAGATCAAGAAACTCACTCCTAATAACTAAAGCTCGAGAGACTTCTTTCTTCACTTCTCTTGTCTATATCTATCAAGCCTCTTCATATAGGGATTTTCTATTTCTTCTTTTCTGTTCTATTAAGGGAACATTCATAATCAACATTTAATTGATGATCTTTGTTAATATGTTGGGATAATAAATTATGGGGATGAAGGATGCATATCTTAGCGTTGCCATCATATTAACATTTCAAAAATGGGGATGAAGGATGCATATATTAGCATTGACCATCATATTTAAATTTTAAAAATTTGTATGCACACGTGCTCACAGACATACACATACCAAGTTTTCAATCAGAAGATGTCAATCGGTAAAAGTGACAAGTTGGGTATTAAACTTGGATCTTAAACTACATTACATGATAAAATTGGTGTATTAGAACAATTTGAATTTATAAATTTCATATTGAGCTGTATCCATTATCTGATTCCTGTCCACATATCACATCATTTTTCCTGCATTAATTGCGTTGGTTTTGTTTTTTCAAATGTAATTGGAATCTTGTTATGCCAACATCACATGTATTGATCCAGGTGGGAGGTCCCTCTTCCTCGTACCGTGAAAGTTATATATTCTTCAGACCATCCGGAGGGCACTGATCCTCGTTTTGTGAAATTGGAGCCTGTATTCAGATGCTCAATGTTGAAAGGTGGCGGCACACAGAGGTAGTGCCATTTCTCCTTTATTCATAAATAATTTGGAAGTTCACCGGAACAAACAAGGTGTTCTCTTTGCCATAAAGATCAGGCGTTACTAGTGGATATATTTGTGGTTACAAAACAGTTGGTTATATTGTGATAAGAGGTCCATAGCTTGTTGCAGTTGCTGGTTATGATTTTCAAAAACATGGTAAGGGCTGTTCAAAAGAATTTAAAAATATACTTCCTCCCATAGTCTCCACTGCTAGTCGTGTTCTTAAGTAAAAGATTTAAAAATTTGATTATCTATTCCAGCTTGTGTGAATTGAAAGGTAGCCTTTTCTTTCTACTTATGTGTTTGTCAGAAACTTACTTATCAAAAAAAAAAAAATGTGTTTGTCAGAAACTTAATACCAGATTGCTGAGAACTTAGTTTCTATCAACCATGCATAACTATGAATATGTGATTGCTTGAAGTTCAACTTTTTTGTCTAGAGGCACAGCTGTTTGCAGTATCTCTGCCTCAATATAAATAAGGTTTCACCTTTTAGTGTTCTGTTTGGCATGGTATAACACCAGTATTGGTACAAGACACATCTTCAGCATTGCAGCTGTAGGACATGTTCCCTACAGCTGCAGCCATTTGGGTGAAAGGAAAAAAAGAAGAATAAAGGAGTTGAAGAACATGCACACACTTGTCTCTTTATTTTACATCTAGAAATCTGACCTGTGCAACAAGTATGCTAACGCCTGCCCCCTTTAGCATGTAGTGGCTTTTTTGTATGTTATATAATGGCTCTGCTTTTTCTGATTGTTTAATTGATAGATTTCAGATCTTCCCAAACATAAGATCTTCTGTATAGTATTGAATGCAGACTGAGATGCTTGACTTTCAACAAGCTTTTCTCAAGAGATTTTGCTAGGGATCATCGTCTCCACCTGTAATTATGGATGGCTTTGAATTTAGCTGGAAATATTTAACTAATGTGGATTTTATACGACCTTATCAAAAAAATTTAACTAATGTGGATTTTGATGAGTCCCTATAACTATTTGCTACATAATGCTCTTTGCTGACCTCATTATATGGTTTATTTTGTCTTATTGAAGGCTAACATGTACTCCATCCTTATCTGTTATGTAGCATCCCTCTGACAGTGGAGTGGTCGGCTTCACCCCCTCATGATCTCATTCTTGCTGGATGCCATGATGGAACAGTAATATTTCCCCCCCCCCCCTTTTTTTTTTGCCGTTTATTATTAATGTGCTGTATTTTTTTCTGCTTTGCCTCAAATTACCTCCTCCATAAAATGGGAAAATACTTATTATCATGTTCTTGCTTAATAAGGCTTTCTATGTATATGTGTGTGTGTGTGCGTGCGCGCGCGTGTTGGGATTTGTACTTTAGACATTTTTAGTTTAGTATGGTTGTCATTTATCAGTGTTGACTAAATTAATGCTAGGTTTTTTCAGCTTCATTTCATTCATTGTCTAGTTTGCAAGATCCTGCTACTTTTTGACATTGAATTCATTTGTGGTATCAGAACTAATGAAGTTCAACATACATTCAGGTTGCTTTATGGAAGTTTTCTATAAGCAGTTCATCTAAAGGTAATGGGAAATATCTAAACGCAATATACATCACTTCAGTAAACTCCATTCACCCCTTGTTGCTCTGCAGATACGAGGCCATTGCTTTGCTTCAGTGCAGACACAGTTCCTATAAGAGCACTCGCCTGGGCTCCAGTTGAAAGGTAAGTGGTACCAGAAGATTGGTATTCATAAATTATTGTCATTTTAAAATAATCAACCTTATTATTCTCTTACTTGTAAATATAAGTTTTAAATTCGTAATGTTGAGTCAAACCCGCTGCAAAACCATCAACCATGTTAAAAAAAAAAGACCTTGTTATTCTCTTTTGTGCAAATGTTCAATGTTGATGGTGGTGCTATTTTGGAGCGAAAGGAATAACTATACATTCATTGGTTTGATGTTAGTCTAAATGTGACTGTTGTTTTGCTTGATGAAGAAAATGTATCTTACTATTATGATTATCAGTGATCCAGAGAGTGCAAATGTTATACTTACTGCTGGACATGGAGGCCTAAAGTTTTGGGACTTACGGTAAGTATGATAGCATCTTTTATTTGCAATATTTTTGTTTAGATTCTCATCAAGATGCTTTCACTGATTTAAAATTTGATGGTTTCCTTGCGCACACATTTACTTTCTTCTGAAATAAAAGATGTTTGGGATTTGATTTATCTCAATAATTGCTCATGAATGTTACTCATAAAAAAATGCTTGGGAATGGTAGAACATCTGACTAAAGAGAACTTCACAATTTTTATAGGTCAATCATGATATAATTGTCTGGTCTTTGTCCAGTCTGTAAAAAGCCCCATCGCAGCATACTGAGAAATGAAACTTGACTTACCCAAGAGAGGGGAAGAGAGAGAGAGAGAGAGAGAGAGAGAGAGAGAGAGAAATGATAGTTCACTAGTTCTCTAACTGACAAAAGTTGAGGTTTTACCTAAACATAAAACAGGACAGTATAGTTTAGATAAACTGTATGTAATTCAAAATCTATTCAAAATTTGGTTATATTTTATTTTAGAATTGATGCTTTTGGTTTTGTACCTCGATGGTTTGCCAAGTATTACCTCAACTTTCACTTCAAGGTTCAAAGTTCTAAGCAATTACGAAGCTTGGCTCTGAGTTAAATTTGCTCATTCTAGCCTCCTAACTGGAGATTGTGATTACTCTAAAGATGATTTTTTCCAATGTTTATCTGTTTTTCAGTATTAACACCTCATTTCAATTTAAAAATTGGATATATTGGAGATATCAATTGGAGAGTAAAGTTCTATGGAAAAATGTGATAGATGTGAAATATGGAAGTTTATGGGAAGGTTGGTGTTCTAAAGCATCTAGTGGAGCTTACGGGGTTAGTTTGTGGAAATTTATTAGAAAAAGGTTGGGATTCCTTCTCCAATAATTTCAGATTGAAGATGGGAGATGGAAAGAGGATACTCTTTTGGCATGATCTGTGGTGTGGGGATACTGCTCCTAAGCTGGAATTTCCTGCCCTTTTCAGAATTGCAAGGGATCAAAATGCAGCTGTTTGTGATTTGTATTGCAGTAGTAACAGTAAGGTTGAATGGAATGTTATTTTTAAAAGGGATGTTAATGACTGGGAAGTGGATGAAGTCACGGCTCAGCTGGTTAAACTTTACAGCTCAAAACTGGTGCGAGATAGAGAGGATTGCATGTTGTGGATTCTTGCTGGAAATGCTAAGTTTTCAGTTTCATCTTATTACAGAATTTTGTCAAGCCATAGTAGTTGTGTATTCCCTTGGAAAAGTATTTGGAAAGTGAAAGATCCTTCAAAGGTTGTTTTTTTCTGTTGGGTGGCTACTTTGGACAGAGTATTGACTACTAATAATCTTAGAAGGAGAGGTTTGTTTATTGCTGATTGGTGTGTTTTGTGCAAAAGGGATGGAGAATCTGTAAATCACCTTTTCCTTCAATGCGAAGTAACACGATTCTTGTGGAATGAGGTTTTGAGTTGGACAGGATTACATTGGGTAATGCCCAGGGAAGTGGTGGATTTATTGGTAGGGTGGAATGGTGTGAAGGGCTGTAAGAAGACGGCAAGTGTTTGGGAAATGATTCCTCCTTGTCTTATGTGGTGCATTTGGCTCGAAAGAATTGGGAGATGCTTCGATGATAGAGAACGTTCTTTGGGAGATCTTAAGGTTTTTTTCTTGAGTACTTTGAGTTCTTGGGCTAAAGCTTTTGTAATGGTGGATAATTTTCTGCATCTGTTTTAGCTTTATGGTGTTAGTTTTCTTTTTGTTTCTGGAAGTTGTAGGTATTTCCTTTGTATACGTCCTGTGTACTTGGGCTTATACCTATTTCTTTGAATAAAATTATTACTTATAAAAAAAAAAAATTGGATGTTAAATTTTTTTTTTTTCTCAACTTCCATTTAGTTCTGGCTGTGTAAATTTCATTTATGTTATATTTTTTCATGTATTGTGTGTGAGATGACTTTAAGAAGAGAGTACTAAGATTGTGAGTTTGTTCAGTAGAAGCATCAAAGGATTGGTATCTCAACATGTATGTGCAGCATGGAGAGATAAATAATCATGATCAATATTATTGGTATAAAAAATTTACTGTTTACAACTCTGTATATGGCTCTGCCTATTCGTTGATCAATAAAATTTGTTTACTTATAAAAAAAAATATATATATTATTGGTATAATTGCATGCCATACTGAAATTTTCTGCAGGGATCCATTCCGGCCTTTGTGGGACCTCCACCCTGTGCCAAGGATCATATATAGTCTGGATTGGCTGCCAGATCCAAGGTAGTGTATAGTTAATAAGGCAATAGGAATAAGGTTACCCCCTGCCTGTTAGTTTTCACATTCATTCTTCCTTTTTTAGATGTGTTATTCTATCCTTCGATGAGGGAACAATGAGAACCCTCAGCTTGCTTAAGGCAGCATATGATGTTCCTGTCACTGGAAAGCCCTTTGGTGGGACGAAACAACAAGGATTGCACAGTTATTACTGTTCATCGTTTGCTATCTGGAGTGTTCAAGTGTCAAGACTAACAGGTATCTCTCCTACACTTTCATGTGTTTTTTGTATTTAGTGACTATGCTTCAGTTCACAGGAAAAGTGCACTTAGTTGCTTTTATCACTGTCTAAAATACAGTTATGGGAATAGATTGGAAACCAAGTTTTCATGCTCAAAACAAAACTAAATCAGCCTTTGCTTTCCAATATTCCGAATGATATCTGGATTTGTTTTCATTTTCCAGGGTTGCTAATTTTTTGGCATCTTTAATTTATGCATGCATTCAGTATTAAAAAAAGTGTTGTCAAATATTTAAAATTTGAGTAATGCTTGATCTAAACAGAAGTTTTACACGAGCAAGTTTACAAACTGACATAGTTTGATGTGATATGTCAAATTTTCTTCACTATAAAAACTGCTTTATAATCTAACAAATCACTATAAAAACTGCTTCATAACAATTTTGAATCAGTTATTTCAATTTTGATAAAAAGTATTAAAAATCATATATAATGCAATTCAAGCACTTGGTATTATCGTGTATAAAAGAGTATAAAGTATAAATTCATCGATTAATTTTAATAAAAATATTATATGAATCCAAATAGTTTTAATAAACATGTAATTTATGTATTTCACCTCAATTGTCGACATTTTTTTGTCTCACATGCGAAGAATATAAAACCATTAAGTTATAAGTATATGGAAAATGTAGTATTTTATGCACAACCACAAATTTAATTTTTTTGTTCAACTAAAGATTTATTTTATAGTTAATAAGAGAAATTTTATTCCAAGTAAGTAGGCATAGCTCAAGTACACAGGATGTATACAAAATGAGAACACCTACTTACAAGCTAAAGCAGAATACAACAAAAGCAAAACAATTACAATCATTCCCGTTCCTTACAAGATTCTTCCCCCAAAAGCTTAAAGTACTAAGGAAAAACTCCCTAAGTTCCCCTATAGAACGTTCACAATTATCAAAACACCTCCCGTTCCTTTCTAATCATAAACACCAAAGTAAGCACAGGGGGATCATCTTCATCAACAGCAGTGTTGTTACTTCTCCCCTCAATACCTGGGCAGCATGCAAAGAAATCCACCACATGCATGGACAACACCCAGAAAATGCCAACCTTTGCAAAAATCTCATTCCACAACGATGTCGCCACCTCACAATGAAGGAAAAGATGATCAATAGATTCACCATCCTTCTTACACATAAAACACCATTCAGCCACCTGAAAACCTCTCTTCCTCAAGTTGTCAATGGTTAGTATTTTCCTATGAAACACCAGCCAGCAGAAGAAAGCAACCTTACTAGGCACCTTGGCTCTCCAAATACATTTACACGGATAATCTTTGACCCCATGACTGGTTAATACCTTGTAAAAATAACTCACAGAAAATCTGGAATTAACTGTTTGCACCCACAGCAAACTGTTCTCCCTGTTCTGATCAAGCTTCATCTCATATAATCTTCCTAATAATTCTGAAACTTCACATACTTCCCAATCCTGTACATCTCTAGTAAATTCCATAATCCAGCAAATCATATTGTTAGAAAAGTGATAGGAATCAGCCACTGCAGCCCCTTTATCTCTAGCAATCCTGAAGAGATTAGGGAAAACAACCTTAAGAGGTGAATCCCCGCACCAACTAAAGAAAATAAGGAACACATGCTTTATCTTTCAATTTTTCTGCGATTCTTATTGAATACATTGATGAAGAAGTTAATATATGTTTAGTTCTACATATTTTTATACAAGAAATTAAAAAAAAAATCTCAGTTGTTAGACAACATAAAAATAAATACAGTTTTGAATCGGTTAGAATCGGCTCAAATCAGTCTAAAATCGGCCTAAATCGGTCAATTGAAGCTGTTTAGTGAATGATTGAAAAAGTTCACTAGAATTGGTTCGGTTTCTGACTGATTCAATTTGAATCGGCTTAATCGGCCTGAATCGAACCGTTTTTTCGAGCCTTGGTTGAATCTAATTTCTGGTCTCAAGTTTCCACCAATGGTTAAATTTCTATTTTAATCTTAGGTATGGTTGCATATTGCAGTGCAGATGGTACTGTTCTCCGTTTTCAGGTGAGTTTAGTTCCATTACAGATCTCACTTACTAATATTTTTCATCCCATATTTTTTTTTCCTTTCGTATGCTTAATTGTATTCCATTTGTTAAAGATCTTTTCACTTTTAAGTACCATCCTTCTATGAGATTTGGTTTGGACATTGTAGGATGGGTGGCCAACAAATAATTTTTCGTGCGCAGTGATTAGCATGATGTTACATTTGTTTTATATTTTAGGCCAACTGATTTTTCTTGTTTATCATTCGTAATGAAGTGTTTAGACATCCATGGAATGTATTGGTAAAATCAAGTTAGAAGGTCCATCAATTTCTGATCAATCTGACAATTCAAATCAACATTTGTTTTTAGTTGGAGTGATGTGATATATAATAATTGGATGCAGTTCTAAGTAGGGGTGCTACCCGCCTCCTACGGGGTGGGGCCACTCCTCCCCCGCACCCCGCCCTGCATGGGGCGGGGGGTGGGGTTTTCACCTCCATCCCCTGCCCCCGGGATGCGGGGGCAGGGTACCCTGCCTCCATGGCCAGAGTGCGGGGCGGATTCCCAATCCGCCCTGCCTCCATCTACTTAAAACACAAACATTACATTTTACTTGGTTTAAAAATTATTTCTAAGTCCGAAAGTAATTAAAAATATATTTTTAGACCCGAATTATAAATTTAAATTTTGTAAATATGACTAGAATTTAAAAACTATGTAATTTTTAAATTTGCTAGTGCATATTTTGTATAAATTGTAGTGTATTAGTTTTTAAATTTGTCAGTGTATATTTTGTGAACAAGTCTAACAAATTGTAATATATATTTATATATAGTGAATATATACACAATTTGTAAAATATAAATATATATTTATGTTTATATATAATATATATATAATTGTAGCGGGGGAAATGCGGGGCGGGGTTGGGCCCTCCCTGCCCCCGTTAGGGGCCCTAGATGCGGGGGCGGGGCCCCGCTGCCCACCCCTAGTTCTAAGCTGCTGATGAGCTTTCTCTAAATGTGAGTGCTATGTTTACAATCAGCTTACAACCAAAGCAGTGGACAAAGATCATTCACGAAATCGAACACCGCATTTTCTCTGTGGGTCACTGATAGAAGAGGAATCGGCTATAACAATCAATACTCCAGTACCAAATTCCCCGTTCCCATTGAGGAAGTCACTTAACAAAAGTGGGGACACTCCAGTATCCATGCGGGAGTTTTCATTGGAGCCACGAGTGAAAACAGCAAGTGATAAGGTGGCAAACGGTCCTAGTACAGATGCTCATACTTTAGGTAAGTTTTGGCAATTACAGTACCATGTGCATTTTGTAATTCTTTGCCTTCTAAGATTTACCACCAAATTGTCAATCTTGTTGCAGCCCTTTGTTATGGCGACGACCCAAGTACAGAATCTGGACCCGTGGAAGCCTTGAGGCATCCCAAGAGCAAAAAGAGACCAAAGAAGAGTAGCAGTGGGAAAATTCCAGAAGATGGCCAAGCCTTGGTATGCAGAGATGAAGAGCCACCAAAAGCACAGGGGAAAGAACATGTAAAAGTGGAAGCTCGGGCAATTGAAGTTTTCCCTCCAAAAATTGTAGCAATGCATAGGGTGAGATGGAACATGAACAAGGGTAGTGAGAGATGGCTGTGCTATGGTGGAGCGGCTGGAGTTGTACGTTGTCAAGAGATTGTTTTGTCAGACGTTGATAAGAAATTGGCCATGAAGAGATGAGATGGGTCCCTTATCTGTCCGTAACTGGCTCTGTAATGTAATTCCCCTAGTCTATACCATGTTGGTTGCTTCCATGCTCTTTCAAGTGGCGTGGACGGTCTATAAGTGTGTATCTAAAAGTATTAGTTACTGTAATTAGTAGGAAGTATTGTCACAAGCATAGTGGAGAAAGTTGTGTTCCTCCACTATTATTGTTGTCGTTAATGGTATTATTTAGGTAGACAAATAAAATAATAATTTAGAAAGAGCATTTCCCTGCACCAATTGAAGATGAGGAAACAGGCTGTTCGCTTGGTATGTTATTTGAATTTTTTTTCTCTTCATAAATTACGATCATGATTCAGCTGATAGACAAGAAGAACGGAAAAAAAGGGTCAAGCCAGAAAATTTATAATGAGCGTTCGTGCTTGCCATGATCTACGGATGTTGTTGTGGAGTTGTAAGCACCTTCCAAAGTTGATTGTTTCCTCTATAGAACTAATGCATATTTCACGTTTTTTTTTAATAATGTCAAAACCATTGAAACAGTATGCATAAACCAAAAAGGCTCCTATCGAAAAACTCTTCTTCCTAGGAAAGGATTACAGATCATTACTATGGTTACAACACGTCAGCACCTTGTGATTTTCTTTGGATGCCCGTCTCTAACTTCAGGGTCCCAGCAAATGGCAGGCATTGCTCCAATTAAATTGTACTCATTTTCTCGCACAATTTCTTCGGATAAACCACTCGGAAAATGCCAAGTCCTCGAAGAATCACTCATCTCTTGAAGACTTGACATGTTGACCTAAATATATTATAAAGGGGCTACCGGAATTTCTGCTCACATCACATTTTAGCCCAAAGAAACCTAGATGATTTAAGATAAATTCCTGACCCTCTAGCAGTCTCAGAGGACATCAGACTACATGCTGGCGACTGTTTCTTCGAAGGCCCTTTATTGTGTTCTGGATAAGCATTCTAGGCTTGGCAAAATCTCCAAGGATTTCTTTAGGACTAGGCACAAAGCCCGTGGAAATGAGGAAGACCAGGTTGATGAGTTGATTCAAGTGGATACCAAGCAATGGAATAGAGAATTGATTTTAGACATGTTGGGTCCTACAAATGCTGCCACCATCCAGAAAATTCCTGTGAGTGCTACTGGTGCAAGAGACAGAATAATATGGTTAGGCACAAAAGATGGGAGCTTTACAGTTAAGAGTGCCTATCATTTTCAGAAGGAACTCAATGAAATCCATCTAGGACAGTCATCTCGAGGAGCTCAAAACAACAAAGATTGGACCTGCTGTTGGAAATTAAAACTTCTAATGCAGTAAAGGTCTTTGTGTGGAGAGCTTGTTTGGAGTCTCTGCAAACAAAGGTGAACCTATTCAAGACGAAAATTGTGGACTCTCCTCTATGCCCAATATGTTGCAGGGAAACAGAAACAACTGCTCATGTTCTTTGGAATTGTGCCTCAGCTAGAGATGTATGGAGTCAAGGGCCAACATTCTTTCGAAAGAGCTCATTGAGAGCATATGGTTTTATGGAGATTTTTGTATCTCTAAATGCTAATTGTGACAACTAACTCATGGAACTATTTATTGTAACAGTAGGGGCATTTAGTATCGAAGAAACAAGTTAATTTTTGAAGGAACTTTTTTTGCATCCAACAACATTAGCTCAACAAGCAGTTCAGTACCTTGCAGATTTTAAAACTACACAAGCAGATACAGAGCATTCTCAACAATTCTCTTCAAACCAGGTTGTGCAACGGACTCCCCCTCCTTATGGTCAGGTTAAAATTAATTTGGATGCAGCATTGAGTGAGATTTAGGATAGCATTGGCCTTGGCTTGGTGGCAAGGGATCATGGAGGAGGTATATTAGCAACTAAAAGGGTGTCAAAAGCAGATTGTGTTAACCCTTTACTAACTGAGGCAATAGGGGGCTCCCACGCTGCTAAGTTTGCATCAAAATTGGGATTAACATCAGTCATCCTTGAAGGTGATTCTCTTCAAATTGTTCAAGGCCTTACTCGACCACAAGACAGATGGGATAGTGTGGGATTGGTACTAGATTACACTAGGAGTCTTGAATCTAATTTTGAGACTTGTGAAATTATGGTGATAAAAAGAAGTGTCAATGATACTGTCCATTCTCTTGCTAAGAAAGCTTTAGACCTTAGAGAGGAATATGAGCAAATGGTTCTTAGAACTTATTGTACTGATTATCCTGTAATGATTCAAAGGTGAATGAAATTTTAATTCAAAAAAAAAAAAAACTTACACGGCACCTATATTTAACATGTCCTTAATTACGCCAATTTCCATTGCAAGTGCACCATTAGATTAAAGATCTGTAATACTCCTTCAAATAATTTTTACTTGATCTCATAATTATTCGAATATCCAGTTGGTGAATCTACGTCAAATCCGTTACCTATGTCAGCTTGTACCTCAAAAGTCAGTAACCTTGATAAAATAATATGACCACCTTTTTTCAACCTTAAGCTAGCACGTAAAACTGACCTATAACCACGTATTAACCTCAAATTTGCGAAACCTAACATAACATTTTAACCATACACATGGAACCCGTAAATCTGTAAGTTAATAACCTTGTAATTACATGCAAAGCTATATATAATACTAAAAGTCATCACCATGACCTAAAATTACCCATCTTTATGAAATTTCACCATTTTCTCGAAGCATGCATTAAACGTAAAAATCTTAATTTCACTCTTGATAGGTCCCAACACAAAATAATAAGTGAATTATTTCTCTTCGGGTGAGAAAGTACCGCACGGTTTGAATAACAATTGATTTCTTGATTTTTCATTGATAACTTTGGCTGCTTAAATAAGCATAGTCATGTACAAGACACTCGAAATAAAAGGAAAACTGGTAGCTAACAATTGGAACTCAAACATACGTAAAACCGAAAACAGAGCACACGAAATAAACATGCAGAAAACAGAGTACAAGAACTAACGGAAATAAATATGTAGAAATAAACATATGCAACCGAAAATGACCCAGTCCATGCCTCATTCCTTGCTGCATGCTGCACGCATGCAATGTCTTCTACGTGCATGCAACGTCTTCCTCATCCATGCAACGTCGTGGCCTATCAATACCCCCCTTACGTGGATCCTTGTCCTCAAGGTCCACACCTGGAAACATTTCCAATAGCTTTCTCGTGGGCTCCCATGTCGCCTCCTTTGCGGAAGATGCTTCCATTAGACCAGATTTTCTTGCTTAAGTTTATTCCACTGCACCTCTGCCTTGGTCAGCCTCCAATGTTTGCTGATCAGTGATGTCCTCACATACCACGTGACCCGCATGTCCCTCCAAGAGTAATAACTGCGGTTTTTGACATCTATGGCTTGTTGTGAAATGTTCATTGCAGTTGAAACATAGACCTTGTGCTCTCCTCCTTTGCATTTCCTCCCATGATAATTGCTTGATCAGATCAGTAGGTGCTGTGGGAGCTACACGAGCTGCTGGTGGAAAAGCTATAGGAGCTTGTGCAGGTGGTGGTGGTTGTAAGAACTCTTGCTGCTGTGTGAGTTGATCATCTTTCATCTGCGCTAAGCCGATGGCTTCCTTCAAGGTCTGAGGCTTAAACATTCGGATACCATCCGAAATGTCCGTTTTTAAGCCACCCATAAATGTTCCCACATGAGCCCTTTGCGTCCAACCTCGTACCCGATTGCCCAAGCGCTCGAATTCCCGATGGTAGTCACGCAAAGAACCATCCTACTGTATCCTTGAAATGACTTCATCAAAATCTTCGCACTTCGAAGGCCCAAAACGAGTCCAGAGTTCGTCTTCAAAATTTGCCCACGAGAGAGCTCGTCCTTCTTCTTGGAAAGTCCTGCGGATCCACTGCCACCACTGGTTGGCCTCTCATTCCAAGTGGTAGGAGGCCAAAGAAACTTTCTGGGCTTCGGGAGTATTTTGAAATTCAAAAAATTGATTCACACGATTGAACCACTCAGTTGGGTCATCTTCGGAGAATCGAGGAAACTCCAGTTTTGCCATTTTGGAGGATACAACAAGTCGTCCCCCATTGTGGCCTTCACAGTTTGGGTTACCATGGTTTGGATACTCCTAGTCTGCAAGGAGTACATCAAAGAGACGGTTAAGAGTTTCTTCCAAATGCTACAGCCTGTCTGCCATGCTGAGCTCCATCCGGTGTAGCCCATCTTGCACTTCACCGAACCCAACTTCAAACTGTTCAATACGCTCTTTATTGGTTCCTATAATAACCTGGCTCTGAGGCCAATGATAGGTCCCAACACAGAATGATAAGTGAATTATTTCTCTTTGAGTGAGAAAGTACCGCACGGTTTGAATAAAAATTGATTTCTTGATTTTTCATTGATAACTCTGGCTACTTAAATAAGCATAGCCACGTACAAGACACCCGAAATAAAAGGAAAACTGGTAGCTAACAATTGGAACTCAAACACATGTAAAATTGAAAACAGAGCACACGAAATAAACATGTGGAAAACAGAGTACAAGAACTAACGAAAATAAATAAGCAGAAATAAACATATGCAACCGAAAATGACCCAGTCCATGCCTCATTCCCTACTGCACGCTGCACGCATGCAACGTCTTCTACGTGCATGCAACGTCTTCCTCATCCATGCAATGCCGTGGCCTATCAACTCAATAACCTAAAATCACCAATTTTCGGTCCGTAACCATCATTTGGGCCCACGTAATTAATTTCACCATCAAAATCACATTATACTTCCTTAAAATAAATATTCACATGACACCCAGAAATATTGTTTAACCTAAATGACTAAATCCTCTTAATTTTCATGTCCAAACAATTCATCCTACTTCCTGCATATCCCCAAAATTACATTAACTCCATAGGTGGGTCTTATCGTTTAGCCTATGCAAGTCGTGTGACCCATGCAAACTCGCATCACAACTCTCACATAAAATAACGAGGCAACCTTTATTTTTTCATCATCTGAAACTCATAACTACTTAAGGGTTGTTTGTGAATAGATATGATTTCATCCCATCACATCTAATCTCATTTCATTTCTGTGACACCCTGATTTTTACGTGCTTTTTATTGAATGGCTTTTTAATTAAATATTTAATTTTGAGCTTTTTAATTTAATTTAACATGTTTACACGAGATTATTTTATGATTTTTAAATCGAAAATTATTTTAATGTGCTTTCATAATTTTAATTAGTGTTCTGTAATTTAATTACTTTTTATTTTAAAGTATGTTATTATTGGAGTTTAATATTTTACTTTAACTAGTTTTGAGTTTATATTGATTTATTTAATTTACTATTTTAAAAATAGTTATTTTGAGGATCAATTGTGACCCAAAAGTTGTAAGGATTGGACCTCATTTCTTTTCCTCTTCTTTTTCTTTCCTTTTTCTTTCTTCCTCCTTATTTCCCCTTCCCGCGCATGGACTCTCTCTCCTCTCCCCCACGCCGTTCGGCTTCTCTCCCAGCCTGTCGCTGCCGGCCGTCCTTGGCCCTCACCGCCGGCACTGTTCGACTCCCCAGCCGTCGGCAACCAACCCCCTCAAATCTCAGGCTAGCTAGCTCCGACGTTAGCCTACACGAGCCGTTCGAAGCCACGGCCTTCCTCCTCCAGTTCTGCTGCCATCCGGCCACCATTGGCCGCCACCTTTTCACCACTTCATCACCGGCCCCTTGCCGTCCTAACCCACCCAATTTTGGCTCCAATCCGTCGCCGGAGCCACCTCCACGAGCTCAACTTCGTTTCGGCCTTCCACCGCCGTTTCGGCCGCCACCCACGGCCAACCGTCGCTTCCACTAGTTTCACCACCTTCCATAGGCCCTACCCTACCGTTCCCTAGCTTTCGTTTGATCCCGTTTGAATTTGGATTTTCTGTGTATTTCGGCCACAGTGTTTTTACACTATGGAGTTGCTGTTTTGGCGATTCCAGCTCCTCCGTGATCCTCCTAAAATTACTTTATAGCGCTATAAGTATTTCCTAAACAATATTTTGAGATTTAAATATATTTTTGCATTAATTGATTTCACTGTGTTCTGGTTGGTTTCCGGACTGAGTCTAAAGAGTTCGGGGGTGGATGGATTGAGGACGGAGTATTTGTTGTGTTGGTTATATTGTGATCTGGTTGGTTATTGGAAATTGTCGTTGTGATTTGGTTAGTTGTTGGTTATTATTGTTGGTTTGGTACATTGCATATACTCGCATGTTCATGTTTGTAAATTGAAAACTGGATTTTCGTATAATTGCATTCATGATCATATGGTTATTTTGAAAACTGGATTTTCATGTGTGGACTGGATTTGTGGGTGCATGTGTATCACGACCCCAAGCCGAGATGAGGCATTATCTCGGTGGAGCTCTTCTGGTCACTCGGGAGCGGAATATACTGAGTGACATCCCCTGGGTTGTCGCCGAGCGACAACGGGATCAGACAAGTTACGTGTCGACTCCGTGGCCCTTTTGCTGGCGGGGGCTAGAGGATGCTTGGCCACGAACGCACTGGGTGCGGAATTGGGCATCGCTCATTACGCAGCCAGGACGTGCGGATGGTCCCTAGGGGAGACTATGGTGCATATGGATTAATGGATAAATAAAAAAATGGCTGTTTTATGAAAAAATAGCGTGTGTTGGATATGTTTTGTGTGAGTCATTTTTTGAGAAAATGATGGTTATTTGTTTTGGGCCATTTCTGGAAAAATGGTGGAAATGTTTTGATGGAAATATTTTTGGGCAAAATGGGATTTTTGGCATGTGTTGGATTTCATGCATATTTCATCATATGCATGCATAGTTAGTTGCTTTAATGTGTTTTTATCTCAGGATTGATTGGGTTATAATTTACCTGTGGTACTATTTAATGATACTACAGATTTTGTTGATGATGATGCAGATGCCGAGCCTGAGGATATGGCTCCGCCGGATGAGTGATCTGGGATCACTCGGGTTATGTTCTATTTCAGCTTTGTATTTTGTGGGACATTTGGTTTATGTTTTTAAACGCTTGTATTTGGATATTTGTATTTAACTAAAATTCTGGTACTAGTGACTTATTTATATTATCCTTTGCGTATTTTTTTTGTGCACTGTTTGCTTGTAGCACACACTTGGCACTTGTCGTTGGGATGCGTAACCCGTGTTGTCATCATCCCGATGCCTTAATTTTCGTGCGTGTCCGTACATGGAAGTTGGGGGCGTCACAATTTCCTTCCCAAACATCACTCAAATACAAACACTTTTCAATTTCAAATTTTTAACTTTTTTATCTAATCTACTTAATCATTACAACTTTCTCAAACTTTGAAATAAAATACCAAATTCTAGGACTTGCCTATAATTTTGAGGGTGAAGTCACTTAACAACCTTATTGGGCCGATCTTAAATTTTAAAATGAGTTTAACTTGTCTAATATATAGTTTTGGATCTTTAAATAAGTCATTGGGCTTAATACCAATTAAATAGGGCCCACTTGGTCTATAAATACTAAGTAGGCTTTAATATAATTATTGGGCTTAATGAAAACTATTAATCCACCATGATAAGTTTTGAGCATGTGACCTATTCAAAATTATCCAAGAAATCTCAACTAGGCTTCCAAAAATATTGGCTCATTAATACCATCCAAAATCACCCACTAAACCTTAATGTTAAAAATAAAAATTTGAGCCTATAGGTCTAATTAAAATTTCTAGTTAATTTCAATAAATAATTAAAAACTTGTGGACTTATCCAATATCGCACATTAGACATGACTTAGGTCCAATAGAACTATTCTTATTTTGTCCTTATTAATATTGGGTAGGGTCGTTACAAGAGTCCCCTTCCCCCACCCCCATTCTATCCCTCGTTGGGTGGCTCACAACCACACCATGAGGGGCATGTTTGCTTGCTAGGTGGCTTGCAACCACCTTTGTGAGCAAGATATATGGACACACAGTGGCCATAAGCCACCCCCACAAGCTTGAGATAGAAGGCATCCTATGTGGAAGAGATTGGGTTGTAGGGTGGCCTCGTGACTAGATCTCAGCTTTGCGGGGTGGCTCACAACCACCTAGTGAGGAAGAGATCATTTGCTTATGTGGTGGTCCCAAGATTTCTTTCCCGAGGCGACCTAGTGCTCGAGTCTACACATTGATTCATTAATTCAAACTAGTAAATATAATTTCTTATCTATCTTTCTAAGGTCATACTGCTTGTTTTATCAAGCAATCATTTTCTTATCTACTAATGGTTGATTCTCTCAATTTATAAAGCTATTTTTTTTGGTTTCATACACCTCAGCCCAAGTTTCTAAACTCTTCCACTTTCATTCCCCTGAACTGAATTTTCTCTTTCATTCAGTTTTGATTCCTCACTAGTGAAAAATAAAATTTTTATTGTGAAAAAGGATCAAGTTCATATCGTCATCCATTAACTTTTTTTGCATGTTCATCATGTATAATCCTTTGCATGCCCATCGAAGACCTTTTTGCCAAACTACTAGTATATGATTCCAATATATTTCGAATGAGGTTTTAAAAAGTCTTGATTTAATTTTTCTATTCAATTCGTGGTAGAAGATAATGGAAGGCTCTTGCAGTCATCTATTCTCAAGATTATCACAACAGTTAAGATGCTTATTTATGGAGTATCTCATGGACAAATACTTAAAGGATTGGAGAAAACACCATAGGCATAGTATGAATATCTTTATTGTAATTATTTTTTCTAGGGTGACTTAAGGTTTCCAAACAGTAGTAATATTGCTAGATTACTAGCAATTGGACAAAAACTAGACTATTGAGTCTCATGTTTAAGGAATCCAAAGTGGACTACTCATTCTTCATTCTTCATGAGTCCAGCATATCTCTCTCTCTCTTAATTTTTGTAGATGATATTATAGTTATTGGAAATAGTATGCCTACCATCATAAATCTCATAGTTTTCTTAAAAACCACATTTGCCATGAAAGACATTATAAATCTCATAGTTTTCTTTTTGGGCTTATAGGTGCAACACAAGTCATGGATTGTTTCCATCTCAGTCCAAGTGTGACGCCCTTGAGCGCTTGGGATTTGGTGGAGCTTGAACCCTCGAGACATGTAAAATAAGGTTACATACTCTCATTCATGATAATTAAATATATGCAGTGCACCTAGTGTACATCTAACAATATGCAATATTCATAGCAGATAGTTTTTTTTTTCTTTGAGTAATATCATATACCAGATATAAGATATCCTGAAATAATATAGGCATACTTTATAATCACATGATAACAGTGTGATAACTCGGACTTAGCTAGATTTTTCATTCGTATTTCGTTGCTAAGTTTTATTTTATTAAAGGCCATGGATTAGGCATAGAGTGATTAAGCCTTGAGCCTCAATATTAGACATCCAAAGCCAAAGAGAAGGGCCACTTAAGCCCTTGAATTTTAGGCCAGCTATGTGGGCTTGAGCCCAAAAATCCTAGAAGATCATAGGGGCATGCCCATGCCATGTGGCATGTGCCACTTGTCACACATGCACAGTCCATGAACTGGACGTGATAGTAGGCTTGGGGGGGGGGGGGGAGAATAGGGTTTTAAGAAATCCAAGGGAGGCTTGCACACCTACCCTAGTGACAAGCCATTGGGTTTGCCACTTGTCATCCATGCATGGAGGATCAAGAAGGTAATCATAGCATCACCTAAAGGAGGCCAAGGGCCACTTTGTTAGGACCCCAAGTAAAATCGTCTCAAAAGTTGCACCTTGGCCATACGCACACATATCGCTCGAGCGGAGTGTCGAGCTAGTGTCGAGAGGAGCTCTCTGGTTGTTTGCGCTCGAGCTGAGTCGAGCGGAGTGTCGATCGAACACTGGCTCGAGCGGACTGTCGAGCGAGTTTCGAGCGGAGCTCTCTGGTTGTATTCGCTCGAGCGGAGTCGAGCGGAGTGTCGAGCGAAACTTGGCTCGAGCCAGGGTCGAGCCACAGTCAAGCCAGACCTCAAAAATTGCATTTTCAGCATGAGAACAAGCCAGAGTTCGACCCTCATGCACCCCTTAGCCGAACCATTGGCTCATGCATGCCACGACTATGTGGTCCATGCCACTATCTTATTTATGTTATTTATTTATTTTATTTATTTCTTTTATTTCTTTTATTGCAAAGGGACCTTTTGGGGGTTTCCAAGTTGTAACCTTTATAAATAGGACCCTTAGTCATTTCTTTCACATCTTTTGGCAAAAACCCTAGAGGGAGAACTATTGTTTGAGAGATCACCATCGGTGCTTAGCACTTGGGCTTTTTGGGTGAAATTCGTGAATCCCAAAGAGAGGATCATTCCATGCAATTCGTGAATTGGAGTGATTCAACTATCTTGTCTTACAACTTGGTGAAATTCGTGAATCCAAGTTGTGTTTATCTTTATTCTTATTACTTTTATCAATATATGAGGTTTATTCAACATTTGTGCAATTCGTGAATCATTTGTTGAATTTATTTCATTGTTCATTCGAGTTCATCATTTTGTTCTTGAGTGTTCATCTTGGTTCTTGGAGATCATTACATTTTCAGCTCATTCAATCCATTTCATCCTCAATTTCGACCACCCACCTTGTTTGTCAACTTTCCATAATTAATTCCCTTCTTCCACCTAGCCCTAGCCGAACTCTCACTTTCATTTGAATTTGAATTCAAATTTTGGCATTCTTGCCTTATTTGAATTAACCCTAGCCGCCCAACACTCTTGCCCTACTTTCCTTATTTGGCCACCTACTATATTTACCCTTCATCCAATCCCCTTTTGACCTAGCCAAATCCCACAAATCTTCCAATCCCTTCAAATTCGAAATCCATCCTTTGGCTTAGTCAAACTCCCAATTCCCAACAACTCCCATGACTCTTACCATTTAGGATCAACCCTAGCCACCTTACCCATCATCCCAAACCTCTTCCAAATCAAATCCCTAGATTTAAGGAATTGTCAATCACATTCAATTCCTTAAATCTCTCTTTTCTAAAACAACTCAAGACAATCTTTGACTTGCCTAAACAAGCTAAAACCGAAATCTCCTTCTTCCATAAGGATTCCTACCACTTAGGAATCTTTCCTAAAACATCTCCATTTCCCACATTTCGGCCAAGCCCTAGCCGCCCACCTCCAAACCCTAAACCTATCTTCCATCTCCTAAACCCTAAACCATCTTTCAAACCCTAATCCCACTCATCCACATCTCTTCCAAACCCTAACAACTCATCTTACACTCCAACCCTAGTCCAACTCTTCCAATCTCGAAATTCCCCATAGCCACCATCCAAACCCTAGCCTATCTTCACCATACCAACCCTAATCATCATCCAAGTTGTCCCAACATCAAGGGCAACCCATAAGCCATTCCCCATTGCATCAAACACGCATATTCATCACTTAGATCACCCGAACTCATCATTCATCACCATCATTTCCCATCACTCCATACACTTCATCTAGCCTAAACACTTAACCTCACCATACCAAAGTTGCCATCATCACCATTGTTGCGCCATATCCAAGCAAGAGAGGACTTGGCACTCGGTCAATACAAGGAGGACATAGGCAAGGAGATCATAGTGTTTAGGGACTTGACCGGGGTCCCTAACACACTTGGCCAACACGCCATTCGCACTCCAAGCACCTCCATCTCATGCCACTTGTCCTTTGTGAGAAATTTCAAGAGATTTTGCATGCAGAATGACACTAGGGAAAGACGAAAGTTTGAATTTCTAAGGACTTGCAAGGGTAACACACAAAGGGGCATTTCAGATTTCTATGCCACACATCTACCCAAGGGCATTTTCAGTTTACAATGCCACTTGTCACTCACCTTTTGGTGGAAGAGATGTTCAAGAAGATTTGCCTTGGGGAAATGGAAGAGGCACCACACGAAGTTACCCTCCTAACCCTAGAATTTCGGCCAACCTCACCTAACCATTACCTACATTGCCGCATGTCACCCTCTGGACATTCTATAAGGCTTGGGGAAAGGGAAGAGATACCTGGGGAACAGGCAAAGGGGAGAGGAAGAGATCTTGCTTGGGAAAGGAGAGAAGGGTGCAGCACCTAGAGAGCTCCACACGCCCATGCCACTTGGCATGCATGCACCACCCACTTTCTTAGGAAGATGAAGGGGTTTTAAGGCTAATTACATTTTTGCACTTGAGGTTCAATGAACCTAGATATTTTGGAGAGAGGCAAGAGAGACTTTGGGTTGACCTAGGGCAAGGCACACACCACTTTCCAAGGTGACCTTTGCACTTTCCAAAACCACCCAATGATGAGGATTTAGGCCAAAGGGGAAGAAGGCCATGCCACATGTCCAACATGCAATGACATTTGAGTGACCAATTGATTTCAAGAGGGAGAGGCTATAAGAAGGCCACAAGCCACACCCCATGCCTTTTTCTTCTTGCCAATTTCAGATTCTTAGTGTTTTCTCTCTATACTCTTCCTCTTTACACTACGCATAGTGGATTTTCTCACACTTTTCTTCTAATCAAACGACGACCATACACTCTCCACTCTTAAAAAAGGCCACAACTCTAAGCTAAGAAGGAACCTCACAGTGAAATTCATGTTTCTATAATTCATTCTCACACACACGTCCACACCACAATATGAAAATCTAGAATGAAATGATCATCTAGATCACACATGCACACATTCACATGAAGGGTCATTTCATTCTTGAAATACCCTAGGATTTTCCAAGGGGGGAGACCAAAATGGTTGAGGACTCATATCCTTAAAACAATTGGCCATGACACTACCCACATGTTCGTCCATGTGTTCTAAGCCCTTTACCAAATGCTTGAAGCCTCACCTTGAGCAATTGGCCATGACACTACCCTAGCAATTTCATAACACAAATGCACACACGGATTAGGGTTAGACCCTTATTCTAATAAGTTGTATCAATCTATTACAGCTTGCTAGTGAAGATTTCGAAGGATTTTTATGAGTAAACTTTCAACCTATTTTGGTTAATGTATGTATATACTTGTGAATCTTTCATCTTGTTTGATATTGTATGTGTTTATTACTTCATGATCAAGTGAATGTATATCTTGTTGTGGATTGCATGAGAATATGCTATGATTACATGTGTATTAGGGTTTTGGTTTGTATGATGTTATGCCATGATTACATATGATTTAGGGTTTCGGCTAGTATGATGATTTGCCTTGTTTAGATGTGCATGATGTTTTGGATTATGTAATAATCTTTGCCATGATCCATAGACTAATGTGTTTCAGGTTTTGGTTTATGTCAAAGATAAATTCCACATGCTACTAATGAATCCTATAAGTTTTGGCCATGCATGTATGTGTATATTCAGACTGAATGTTTGATGTTTTGTTTATAATATGCTTCGAATATTTGCCTATGTACCATGTTATACATATGAAACCCTTATGTTACCATGCCATGAATTGAATGTGCCAAACTTGTTTCATGCATTCACGGCATTTCATACATCACATGTCTTATGTAAGGAAAAGCATGTGTTAAGTCTCATGTTACATGCAATTGGGTAAATGCTATTTTCAAAAGTCAAGTACATGTTTTATCACGATCCCAAATGTTAGGACGGGAGAATGTCCTAATGAAATTTCTCTGTCCATTCTAGAGTGCTTAAGAATGGAGTGGTAACCCTTAAGTTGACAAAGAACTGTCGATGTGCCTCAAATGGATCTTTTTGGAAATGATGCTGGAGCGAGATAGCACTTAACACTAGTGGATGCCATGACTAAGGCAAATAACTTTGCGAAGTAGTGTCGTATTATCATGATATGAATAAGATGTATTCATCAGGTGTACAAATCGTTGATGGTGCTGTAACGATCAGGAACATGCGGTGCATAGGGGAGTCGTGATGTGTCCACCATATGTCATATGAAAGAAACAAGGTCATGAGCTCACATGAAATGATATGATATGAATCTGAAAATATCAACATGAAAATGATGTTAAAGATTTTTTTCTAAAAATTCTAAGGATCTCTATCTCATGTTTTGAAGAAGGTCAAGTTGCATAAGTCAAACTTTATGTCAAGTACATGTCCATGAATGTATTTCATGATTTACCATTGTATGCTTATGTGAACTGTTGTATATTGTATGTTTACTTGTTGAGATTTCTCAAAATCTCATTGTGGTAGTTTCCATTATCATTCTTCATCCGAAATGGTAGAAGTTATAACAGGGCACGAAGAAATTCGTCACGGGAAAGCGCAAGAGGTTGGTACCCTCGATAGTCAAGGAGGCATCGAAGAGCATTGAGCGCTCATCGGAGCCCTTTCTGGTAGATAGACTAGAGGCCGCCGACTAGTTTATCATCAAAGTTTTATAGTTCTTTGAGGAGTTGAGAAGGTTGCTTAATCAAGGCAAGGACAAATGAAAAAAAAAAGGAGGGGGGGGGGAGTCCTGCTATTTTGGAAAGGGACCATGTTGCTTATACTAAAAAAATGATTAAGGTTTAAAATTTATTTTTTAAAATGGTCCCTTATTTTGAGAATAAGTACTTATATTTTGGGAGACAATGAATATATTATATGGTACTTTTGAAAAGAATGTTATGTCATGACAATGTTGGTTATGTTTAGTTTACGGCACAATGTGCTAATACAACTACTTTAGGCGTTACTTAGTTTTATACAAACTTTATATTTTTCATTGTGATATTTTATTGCATACTGTTAATATATATAGGTGCATTACATCGCATCTATTATGTACGAGGGGTATATAGCCTTATGTTGCATGTCCCGATACTTCATCCCAAGTGGGGGCTGGGGGGGTCGCAAATAGATACCTAAAAGTTATGGTTCTTGTCGAAAAGATCTATAACAACATAAGTACTGGAGACAGAACTCTATAATTATACTCTGAAAATAAAGTTATTATAATAGGTTGTTGAGCTACTCATGGAGCTCTGCTATAATGTCTAAGCTCGCATCCAAGAAAAGGATAACCGTGGTTATCAATTCTTCGTCGTCCCTCTATGGACTAGTCAACCTTGTCCAATCCTTCAGGCGTTGGTTCTCAATGTCATGACATATTGTCAACTATTATGAGAGGAATGGTAGTTGGGACTACCACGTGAGATTTGTTTGTACAAATCTCAGCAAGTGAACTACCAAAGTGCTAATAGTATACAAATACATGCATGACAGTAAATAACATGAATTCGTCATGACATGAACATGAATATGCGTGATATGACTTGACAAATAACATGACATGACTTGACATGAGCTGAAATTTGAGATAGACTAAAACTTGACATGAACTGAACATAAACTTGGAATTTTATTTAACATATACATGGTTGATTAAACATGAACTAAGGATGCTACACGGTCCCCTTGATTTGTATGCTTCTGCCGGTACTGCATCATATCACATATATCTACGCCAACTGTAAGTACGTCAATATATTGAAATGAAACTGTGGTTGGCACTACCGAAGTTTGTCCATGACTTCGCTCCGGAAACCAGTTATTTAGGTCCATTTTGAAACTTGTTGATTTTTACCTTGTTAACCTAAGAGATTTTACACAAGTTTAAACACTCAAGCGTGAACAATGGAGTTCCACTAGAATAAAACCTCATCCTAGCACTTAAGATCATGATAAAAATAAAAAACTCCACTTACTTGAAAATATTTTTCTTGACATACCCTGTGCATGTGACATGGCATAACATGTAATAATTGATCTTGTGACATGTGACATGGCATATGGTAGATAATTATGAACTTGCAACAAATAATTTGGTATGACATATTAAACAATTTATAATAATCATAAATGACAGAATATGGCAATAATAAGCTTACCACCATATATACATAAATACACTAGGAGTAAGTTAGAGGCACTTACAGTCCTTTAACTTACAGTGATTAAGTGTGACGTAAAAAGTAGTGTGAATTGACATGAGATATTTCTAAAGGTTAGAATATCCTACTAAACACTTAGAAACGTAAAATTTATTGACTTATGGCAAAATTGTCATTTTATCCCTCTATTTGAGGGATATGACCATTTTATCACTAAATTAAGAATTTTACATCCCAACTCCAAATCTTACTCTCATATAAATTTTGTCTTAAATTCAAATATCTAATAACAAAAATTTAAAACACATTACAACTATATAAACTATGCTTAAACCAATTCACATAAAAGGCCACGCTTTGGATTTTTGTTGCAACTCATTCAAACTTCAAATGTTCATGCTTAAACCGATTTATTCAACACTTAAAAAATCATACCTTAATCATGCTAAGACATCAAAATTTACATTTCATAAAAATCATAAATTCCTGATATCAATAAAAAATATCAAAATACCAAGATTTGATCAAATAGAATAAATCCTTGATGTTCTTGGTCTAACACTTTTCAAATCAACTCCAAGGACTCAAAAGGTCTATAAATACACTCTTAAAATATTCACAAATCAAATATAAGTGATAATCATGCTTGAATAATAATGAAAATCACAAAACTTATCACCAAACAATCGGCAGGCAGTCTAAGTTCAAAATCGAAAACCACATGTTTTTTTTACTTTAGATCAAAATCACTAAATCCAAAATTTTCATAAAATAAACCTTCAATAAATAAAACCATATATCTCATATTCAAGCCACAAACTTTATCTAAGTATTAAAACTAGGACCACATGGAAAAACTTCATAAAACCACAAAACAAACCCGCGAGCCTCTTGTTTAAGTCCTAACCAACCTTTTCATTCTTAACAATTATTCTATCAAGATCAAAACCAATAATCTCCAAAAATAATTTCCTAACACGTAAATAAAAGCCTTAAGAACATCATATGTGAATATTAAGATCATTGGATCATGTTTCCACAACAAAAGATTACTACTTTTCCAAAACAGAAACTGTTTAGACACTTCCAGTTTTCAACTTTTCAAAATCATGTAAAAATCTTTATAAAAACTATTACATGCAACAAATCCAAACCTAACTTATATATTAACATGTAAACTATTTGCCATAGAAATATATACCCAAGATCCCACCAAAAACCTTATGAAAATACCAAAGTTTCACACAAACATCTAGACTGTCACCCAATATGACATTTTCATATTCATGGACTTCATTTTGGGGTTTCAACCATGGTGAGTCTTGCCCCAATGTGATTACTAAGATGTAATAGAGTGGTTAAAGATGTATATGTGAAAATTTAATGATTAATAGCATGTGAGAGTGATTAATCAAGTGATTAAACACTTGATAAAAAATTGGACCACAAATGGATGAGATCATGGTTTAGGATTTCAGCCATCATGAGGGTTTTAGGGTTTCAATTGAAATAAAATGGTTTAGGTTTCACTAGGGTTAAAACCCTTTTTTGGTTAGCCAAAATGGGTTTCGGGTGGTCTGAATAATGTTTGCATAGGTGGCATGATCACATGACTTGATTTGCATTCAATCCATCACACTTAACTCACTAAGGCTACGTTTGGGTAGTGAGGTGATCTCAGATGATCTGTGAATAATGGTAAAAAAGTGGTGCAAAAGTAATGATAAAATATTGAATAGTAGTGAAAAATAGGTAAAACATTATGATAAAATATTGAGTAATAATAGAATGATCTCACTGCCCAAACACAACCTAAGTGACAAGTGTCCTAGTACTATTCCAATTGATGGCTAGGAATGTGCCAAAGCATCCATACAAGAAGTAGTCATAGTGATTCTAAGTGGATTTGGACCTTCCGCGTAGCGATTTAACAATCGCTTGAACCGGGTGCCATGTGGCACTATCCCAAGTGTTACTATTTACCAAAAAAATTGTGAAAAACATTATACCATAAAATTTTAAATAATCATACGAGTTTAGTGGTGCAACTTGTTTTGCAAAATCCAGCTCCTAAGTGTCTTAATTAAATCAAAAGGCATTTCCAAGCACTTTTCATCCGAAATATGAAAAAACATATTATTGTACTGTAAAATCATAGATATTCATATGAAATTATGCAATTCATTTCTCAATATCATACTCCTAAGCACATCAAATAATTAAAACATCAATTCTGTCACCATAACTGGTAGAAAATTGACTATATTGATAGACTAAAACCTGAGCGGTCGCTTGATTCGTAAAATCTTTTTGGGATTTCACGATGCTCCTAACGTCAATAGAAATTCATCTACTGAATTTTTAGCAGGTTGTTACACCAAGTATGTAACAGAGTTGCTTGATAGAACTGAAATGACGAAGCTAAACTAGCCAAAACACCACTTTCTGGTAGCTCAAAATTATCTTATCATGATGGTGATCCAATTGATAATGTGTTTGACTTTTGACAACTGGTAGGAGCCATGAAATAATGCCCCTTGACTAGGCCAAACATCTCATTTTCTAACAACCAACTGTCTTAATTTATGCACAACCCACTACCACAAATTGGACAATTGCTAAACGAGTCATTCTCTGTTTAAAAGGCTTCATCAATCACAGACTTCACTTTGGTAGAGATTTTGCTCAATTGAATACTTATAGTGATTCAGATTTGGGTAGGAAGATTGGATGAAAAGAAATCCATTACTAGATATGCCATTTGTTTTGGACCTTATCTTATTAGCTGAAATGCCAAGAAACAACATGTTGTGTCCAAGTCCAACACTTAGGTAGATTATCACTTACTAGCATTGTGTACTGTTGAGTTGTTTTGGCTCAGGATGCTCTTCAAAGCGCTAGAAGTCCTCTCACACTTCCACAACCCTATGGTATGACAACTTAGAAGCATTATTATTGGCTCCAACATTCCATGCTCACACTAAGCATGTAGAAATGGATTACCACTTCACCCGAGGAAACGTTGTCAAAATGAATTGTCACTCGCTATCTTGGGAACATATGACCAAGTTGCAAACATATTTATCAAGGGACTAACATCCTCCAGATTCATCCTACTTCGTGACAAGTTCAAGTTCTGTCCTCCACCCATTAGCTTAAGGGGGGATGTTAAGATAGTAAATTTAGCAGTTGATAAGTCTAGTTGCACTCCAAGCAAGCAATCAATCACCTAGGTCAATACTAATCTAGCTTATGATCCACTTACCATATTAGTCTATAATGATATGCAAGGCAAGGCTCTATTGAAGGAAAGCAACACAATTTTCATAGAAGATGGACTCTTAAATCACTCTAATACTATCACCAATTTTCCTCCATAGATTAGCTACAATCTCTCATCACTTCTTGTAATTAATTACAATCCAAATAATTTTAGGATCTTATGCTTGTTGCCGACTCTGCACCCATCCTCCTTCCCTTCAACACCATGATTCACATGGTCACAATTAAACTGTCATCATCCACCTATCTCTTATAGAAGAGCCAACTTCTCCTTCTTGAGAGTCAAGATTTACTGGGTCATGTTGATGGCACCCTTGTGCCACCACCTTAATTTGAACCCGCAGACTCTCAGACACCATACGATAAATACCTGGCATGGAAAGCCACGGACCAGCATTTGCTCAGCCTTTTGCTTTCCTCCCTCACCAAGGAAGTTATGGCCGAAGTTATAGGCCTCTCCACCTCCCTTGAGGTGTAGCTAGCCATGGAAAACACCTTTAGCCACCGCTTAAAGGCATGTGAACTTCGCCGTAAGGATGATCTCTAGTTGATGAAGCGCGGATCCCGCCCTATTGCACCGAATGTTCGCGCCTTCAAGGGCCTTTGTGACCAACTCCATGCAATTGGTTGGCCTGTTGATGGCACTGATAAGGTACACTGGTTCCTCTGTTGCCTAGGCCTGACTTCTCAAGCTTTTCCACCACTCAAATGGCCTAAACTCCTCTCCCCTCCTTTGCGGATTTAATCTCAAAAGTAGATAGATTCAAGATTTTCCAGAAATCTCTAGACTCATCTTCCTCATTTTTGGGCTGATGCTTTCAGCACTGTAGCTTACATCATTAACCGCTTGCCCACATTGGTTCTTGGAGGTAAATCACATTTTGAGATTTTGTATGGTAACTCTCCAAATTATGAAAACTTTCATCCTTTTGGTTGCCGTGTTTATCCTTATTTACTTGATTATATGCCTAACAAACTTTCTCCTTGCAGCATTCCGTGCATTTTTTTGGGTTACACTCCCTCTCACAAAGGGTTTTGTTGCTTTGATCTCACCACCTCTAGGCTCAACATCACTCATCATGCTCAATTTGATGAAATTTATTTTCCTTCCCTTGCTACCTCTCAAGCTCAACCCATATCCTCACTTCAATTTTTCAATTTCCTTGAACCCAGTCTCCTCCATACAGACCTGCCTCCCTCTCCCTCTGAACCCTGTTCCCCACATATTGCTCAATCTGGGTCTAGTCTGTGTACTATTTATACTGATCCAGTGAATGAGTCCTTGTAGGTCTCTGATTCTCTTGCAGGTTTCGCTTTGCAGCACTCGACCCCTAGTCCATCTCCTCCTGAGTCCTGTGTAGATTTCACTCTTGCTGCAGTAGTTTCATTGGGCTCTCATCCTACGCTTACGAGAGCTACAACTGGTATTTTCAAGACTCACCATCCGAATCATCTTAGTTTCTTGGGCTCCTTTGGTCTTTTTTCTGCTTTTCTTGCATTGACAAAGCCTAAAGTTTCAAATCTGCTGCTAAGAATCTTACTCGGCTCATTGCCATGGATGAAGAAATTCACGCACTGAAGAGTAATTGTACCTGGATTTTGGTTCCTCGACCCACCAACACCAACATTGTGGGCTCCAAATAGGTTTTTAGACCAAATACTTGCCCGATGGATCCATTGAGTGTCTCAAAGCCCGTCTTGTTGCCAAGGGTTATGCACAGGTACCTGGTCTTGACTACACTAATACTTTTAGTTCTGTAATCAAGGCTACCACAGTTCGTGTTGTGCTCTCTCTTGCTGTGACACAGAAATGGTTCATTCGCCAGCTTGACGTCAAGAATACGTTCCTCAATGGCACTCTCACTGATCATGTTTATATGGAGCAGCCTCCAGGATACAATGATCCTTGCTTCCCAGATCACTTCTGCAAGTTGAAGAAAGCTCACTATGGTCTCAAGCAAGCCCCTCATGCCTGGTTTCAGTGCTTCATCTCTTTTCTCATTCACCTTGGTTTTTCTTGCAACCGTGCTGACACATATCTTTTTGTCTTTCATAAGAAGTTGGATATTATTTACGTGCTTCTTTATGTTGATGACATGATTATTACAGGCAACAATTCTTTCCTTCTTGACAACTTCACTTGCAAGGTCAATTTTGAGTTTGCCACTAAGGACTTGGGCTCTCTCAATTACTTTCTTGGTCTTGAAGCTTCCCCACTTTTGATGGTCGCCTTTTCAGTCAGCTCAAATATGCAAGGGAGATCCTCTCTCGAGCTCAGTTACTTGAAAGTAAGCTTGTTCACACTCCCATGGTTATTTCTCAGCATTTGTCCACCGATGGTCCTCTATTTTTTGACCCCACTCTCTACAGATCTCTCGTTGGTGCGCTTTAGTACTTGACCATCACACATCTTGATATTGTTCATTCTATCAACTCTGTTAGTCAATTTTGCATGCTCCCACTGAAGATCAATTTCTGGCTGTTATGTGTATTCTCCACTATGTTAAAGGCACCATTCAGTTTGGCTTAACATTTTGACCATCCGTCTTTCCTGGTCCTCTCGTTGCCTATTTTGATGCTGATTGGGCCGACTGTCTTGATACTCGTCGTTCAACTTCTAGTTATTCTATTTATCTTGGCGATAATTTGGTTTCTTGGAGTGCTAAGAAATAGCCAACTGTCTCCCGTTCCAGCTACGAATTGGAGTATCGTGCTCTTGCCTTCACTGCCGCCGAACTCATTTGGCTCACACATCTATTGCATGACCTTCAGGTACCTATCCCACAGTTGCCTCTTCTCTTATGTGACAACAAAAGTGCCATTTTTTTGAACTCAAATCCGATTTCTCACAAGCGGGCCAATCATGTTGAATTGGACTACCACTTTCTCTGCGAACTTGTTGTCGCTGGCAAACTCTATACACAACACGTCCCCTCTCATTTACAGGTTGTTGACATTTTTAGCAGGAGTGTTTCTCGACCTCTATTTGAGTTTTTTCGAACCAAGATCCACGTCCGATCCAATCCGACGCTCAACTTACCGGGGGGGGGGGGTGGGGTTGAGGATATCACTCCTCAATCAAAGTCTTCCCATATATGTCAAAGTTGACCAACGTGATTGTAGGAGATTTCTTTGTATATTGTTTCCTTTTCAATTGTAAATTCATTGATTTGTATTAAAGCTATACAATCTGTAAAAGGATATAAATGAACACATTCACCACCAGAAAAGTAAGGTGGATTTTCAAACATTCTCACTCATAATATAGAGGGTTGCTAAAAAGGAGGGTTGTGACATATGAACTGGAAGGAGAACCAAAGGGGTAGAGAGATAGAGAATTCACTAAGAGTTATAATGTGTTGCAGTGAAACCGAAGTTGTTCTTGGCATAGCATTAGAGTTTTTGTTTGATAGTATGTACCAAAGTCATGCCATCATAAAAGATAGAGGGAAAGAGACAGGAAGCGGGCATGACTAGGGGAGGGCTAACTCACCTAGGTCGTTACAGGTTTGGTCTTCATGTTGGTCCAACAATGGCAGTAGCTGAGAGAGAGATAGAGAGAGAGAGAGAGTAAAGGGGTGGTAGGCTGTGTTTTAGTTGGTTTGGACGTGTGTTGCTAGTGTAGATAGATCATAGATATTGGCCTTCACAGGGACATGAGAGAGTATTGTTATGGTCTATTGGTTGATATAGAGAATAAAGGAGAGACAGGTTGCAAGTTGCAACTACTACGACTTACAGCAGAACAGAGGTGCAAGGTGTTGGTGCGGAAGCTCTAGAGTGTGTTGTGCAAGGGAAGAAGACATGTGCCTTGTGAGTTACATGCATGCTTGTGGAGCGACCAAGCGAGGGCTAGACTCCATTGGCTTATCAATGGGTTTCAATGGTCCTTGGCTAATTCATGGGCCAAGTTATTTAATATATCTAATGGGAGTTTTTTTTTCTAATCTACATATATGAGATTAATAACCTAAAATTCTTAAGGCCCCAATCTAAAATCTCAATAATTAAACCTTAAGCAATTGGTCATGGGCTTAGGATCCTAAAAATTTCATCCCATATTTTTTTGCCTTAGAAAAAATTAAAACCCTAAATAAAAAAATTATAAAACAAATAACTAACTAAATAAAATCTCTACAAAATTCAGGTGTTAATTACAAATCCAAGCACTTCATCCCTTCCATCCCAACTCAAGAAAAGGAATGTGCATTAATCGCATTATCACCTTACAAAAGTAGTGGGTTGTGACCTCAACATCTCTAAAGCTAAACGCTTGTGGTATTGTTATGGGTTCTCACCATAAAAGACAAGATACTTCCCAAATAATGGCCCACAAAAAATCTTCAAAGCAAAATGTTGCCATTGGGACATCCTCTACTCGGTAAAAATTAAAGTATTTTGGAGGTTGCAATAATTGGGCCTGGTAATAATACTTTGAAGATATATGTGAAGTTTGATCTGCAAAGGTTGGGGATGTCGCTGTTCCAATCTTATATGGGATTTGGAGCCAATATTTATATATGATCTCACCACACCATGACTAAAGATGTTATTAAATGTAAACGGCAGGAAATAATAATTTTAAGAATTTGTTGAGTTGTAATGAACCCAACTAAGTAATCTCTCGATCATGCTCTTGTGTCTTGTGAAGGTGAAGAGACCAACGAGAGTCAAGGGAAGAAAGTAGATAAGCAGCCTCTGATTGCTTACCGTGATGAGGTAATATAGAGAGTGATGGGTAAGAAACTTTTTGCTCACTAAATGTTTGATGTATTGCCACTTAAAGTGATTTTTGAATCCTTTGATAGAGGAAGACCATGGGATGATGGAGTTTTTTTTCTGGGATCATGTAGATATATTTGACAAGATCATCAAAAGCCATTTGATCGATACAAATTGAGTATGATAGAAATGGACAATCTGTTTGGTCCATTAAGCATGACGTTAACAGAGGAACCACCACACATAGGCTACAATTGGAGTACCCGAATGAAGTGCTGACCTGCGTATCAGGGTTGACTCGGTCTCAAATGTGCTTCCAAGTGTAGAAGTGTCAAGTTGTATCAAGGATAAGTCCAGGATCGTATTCCACAGGGACAAAGGATTATCAAAGCATTTGTGAGATTTTAATGTAAAAATTATCTTGACTAAAAGAGATGAAAAGTAAAAAAATTGCAATGTGCAAAAGTTGAATTAAACTTGTAAAAAACAATAAAACAAACACTTGAGATGCAATTTTCGCCCATTTCTAATTTGAAGTTGGATTTAGCTCTAATTTCATATTTTCTCAACCATTTTCTCATTACAAGAGATTATGATCGGTTAATTAAACAATAAGCATACTTTTTAGTATAATCAAGGTATTTGACAAATTGTATAACAAATGTAAAGTGAAAGAAAGCCATCAAAATCTTGTTACGAGTTCAAGTATTAATCGTGCCTTTACGTCTACGACGGATCAAGTTCAAGTACATAGCATTTTAATCATTTCCATAGGCAAGATGAAATACAATCTATCAATTTAATCACTCAAAATTCTATAACCTTAAAGAAAATTCAAGCCAAAACAGTCATGAGTTACTCATTGAATCCCAAACTAAAAATCTAGCCTATCATTTCTAAATTAGTAAAATGCCCAAAAATGATGAACCCTAACATCTAAAATTACTGTGTAAATAAAATTGCAGAAGAAAGATAATGATGCTCAACGATAACAATTGCTAAAAAGAAAACTAAAAATAATGAAATTGCAATATGAACCAAAAGGAAATGAAAATAATGAAATTACCAAAGTCTGCTCCGATTACATCCGAACTTAAAAACCAGCGGAAGAAACAAGAATAAAACTAAAAACTAAATGCTGCAGTGCGAAATCAAAAGTTTGAAATGAATAAAGTAAAGGAAATGAAAAAGGAAGAAGAAGAGCAGTACAATAAAAAAATTATGAGAAGCTCGAAACTTTGAAGAAGACGATGCCAAAAATATATCTGGGGCAAAAAAAAAGAAACCGAAAGGAATAAAAACTGCCGAATGAACAAAAAAAAGAACTACGCGAAAAAGAAATGTTTTCTTTTTATATTCCCTCTGCCCATTTCTCTGCTGTGTGAACTGCTTTTATTCTCTCATGCGAGTGCCACCAGCCATCATGTGATCGTGTGTGAGTTCCCTCTTGTGATTCTCGTTCCAACCCTCTATCCGATTGTGCGTTGCCCGTGAATCCGACTGTGCGTGAACTGCTATGAGGCCTTGTGCGTGAGTCTGTTGTGAGGCCAAGCTCCTTCACTTCTCATTTCAAAAATGCCCTACATCAATTCCTTTCCAAAGATGCCCCTGCAGAAATTAAGATTAAGTAGTCACAATGAGGGGTAAAATTGAGATATTAATTCTGATGTGATTTTACAAGCTGCATTATAAATCATTTTAAGTGCAAAATATCAGAATTTATCAATGAGTCAAATACTAAAAATTACTGCATAATTAAGTGCTTAATTCAGTTTTTGGTGAAACAATTTATTCAATTTAGCAACCTAATCATGTAGTTTTTGACACTTAATCAAGGGTATTATCGTTGTATCAGTAGAGACAAGAGGCATAACATTTTCCTTTTTGCAAATTTTTGTGTGGTGGGGTTTCCAGGTCAGAGGATGTCCAGGCCCCTTGGGAGCAACAATGATTTGTGGGACTCTCAAATGAAAGAGAGAATAGAAAAGGAAGAGTTGGATATAAGATGTTTTGATCAAAGTTATTTTGCCTTGAGGTTTCCTTTTCGGTTACTTCTTCCACATAATTCTACTCCTAAAGTGCTATCAGTAGAGGTGAGTCACTTTGGCACTTCTATTGCACCCATCTATTTCTCCTTGAGTTTTTTGTTGTTAGAAGAATGTGTTGCGGGCAGCGGTCCTATTCTCTTTTAGTGGTTTTCATGGATTAATTTTGAGTGTAGAAGAGTATTTTTCTCAGAGTTTATTTTTCTACAATGTCTATTGCAACTTGATTTGAAGATTTTCAATGCCTTCTTGTCGAGTAAACAGACCTTAAGAATCACGAGCATTTGTTAGGGATAAAGTTGACTAAGTCCAACCCATTGACAACCTATCATTAATAATAAGAGAAGATATAAAGTCAAAAGATAAGGTAAAGAAGGGATAAACCGAAAGGAGTCGACTCAGACTCTTGTAGGGAAAAAGGGTTTCATAAGTCACGTAGGACTCAATTACTTGAAATAAGGAAATATATTTCTATATAAGGGGGAAATCTCCACAAATTTGAGGGGGCTCTCGACAACTTCTCTACGCCTAAACTCTCATACGCATAATGGCTCCAATTGATCTTTTCTAGGGAGGCATTATTTTCAATCTCCCGAAACCTTGTGGACTATGAGAGATTGTAAATCGTCTATTATATTGGATTTTGCCTCCAAACACTCCGTGAACATGAGCTTTTATATCGAACCAGGTAAATCTTTGTCTTTTTTTTTTGCTTATTTATTATTTATTTTATAGATGAATGTGAAGAACACTCTATCAACACTTGAATCATCATCGTGGGTTGGGGTAATTCTTTCCTTTATTCTGGCCAGTTATGTAATTTTTGACATTAACACTTTGAAGTAAGCCAAGATTCTCTGTCTGTATTTCAAAATGAAATGAATAAAAATTAGTGAACATGAAAGAATATGAAAATTGTCAATTGAGCATATCAGTTTTAAAAAATTCTTACATAGTTGGAAAGTATATGATATTTATTCTCATTCTCGCGTGATGTGATATATTATTAAAATTATTTATATAAATATTAATTTTAAATGAAATGCCAGTCACAAGAGTGTCACGTGTTTATGTGCTGCTTCAACTAGTGGCTTTGACTTCAAATAGTTTTTAAAATGAAAAAATCTACTCAACCTCCTACTATTCACACCACACTCCACACTCCATCTTTTTTTTAATTTTTTTTTTAATTTTTTTTATCAAATATATTTTTATATGAATAGTGAATAAAAAATTATAAATAATTTTAAAAAAATAAATTCAAAAATTTTTTTTTAAAAATATTAAAAAATATTAAAAAGTGTGGAGTGTGGAGTGTGAGGAGGTTGTGTAGCAAAACTCTTTTAAAATATATTGATTGGCCGAAATGAATAGAGCAAATACTCAGAAATGATGTGGCGACGCCCTATTGGCCAGAGTGGAAAAGACTCTCCATGAGAGGGATGAGAATCGGTTCTGCGCAGAACAAAAAAGAGAACCCGCTGGGGTTTCGGGGACTTTAAAAAGGGAGCAAAGGGATAAAGAGAGCTGATGTGTGATGAAAGCATAAAAAGCCGACTCGCTCTCTTGAATTCTCACCTGTCTCCAATGGCTTCCGAGAAAGAGGCTGCTCTTGCAGCCGTTCCCTCTGATTCTCCTACCATGTAACCCTTTTTTTCCCCTCGACTTCTCCCTCTGTTTACTTGGTTTATCTCCATTATTTTTTTCCAATCTTTTGTATACCATTCTGATTAGGCACCGGGTTGCATATTATAATAGGCCACTAATCTGAAAAAAAAAATGGCGCTTTTTCCTCATGCAGTCGTTCTTTTCCTTCTATGTTTTCCATTGGTTAACTGTATGATGTGTAGACGATGTCGTATGCATATGGGGGGTTTTGACTGACCAAATACTACTTTTGTGATTAAGAGATAACAAGAACTTTTTGTGAGTGAATCGGTACTTTTTCATCTTCATGGATGAGTTGTTTGCGATGTATTGTAGTTCACCAGGATGTGATGAAGAACAATTAGTTTAGATCTTCAGAATGATCGATCATTATATGCCTTTGTCCTTTGGTTCTATGTAGTAAGAAACTAATGTGGGAATTGGCATTAATGCACTTTTATCATACTTCACCCAACCAATGTGGCACTTATTGGGGCATTACGAGGCATTAATGGAGGAATCTTTGGGATTGCATTAATATGTTTGGTATAGCTCCAATCCGGTTATGCTCAAAAGACTCAAGGGTGAGTGTGTACCCAAAACAATAGCAAGGGCTTTGAGAATATTGGGTATTACTTTGAATTGCAAACTTTATATCAGAATTAAACCATTTGTGTTATTTCCTGGGTTTACTTACATTATATAAGTAAAATAAATAAGTAAATGCCCATGGTGGTCTAAGCTTTGGATCACTCGACAAACAGTTATTTGAATATTTTAGTGCTGTTGTTAAATCGGGACTCAAATCATTTACAGGTTTACCACTCTTTCCCAACTTGCTTCAATAAGTATTTTTCTTGATCTGTACAATAGATGTTAAATTTGGATAATTAATCTTAAATTTCATTAGCATATCAATCTTCAATTAATCACTTTGCTTCATTGAATGTGCAGATTTGACAAGATCATTAAAAAGGAAATTCCATCCAAGGTTGTGTATGAGGACGATAAGGTAAGACCTTGCTCTCTTCCAACTAGTTACCTTTTTAATTGTTTTCATAGTTCATATACTTTTCCCGTCATCATTTTTGGTAAAAGTTTGTTGTTTCAATGGAACCGTAGCTGTATGTATGGGGATCTCCTTCAACTATATTAGAAATAGAGAAGGCTGCTCTTTAGCAGCATAGAAGTGTTATAGATTCATTTTGAAGGTAGGTCTATGTTAGTGTTATTTAGTTGGTTCACTTTGTGTTTTTTATGATGTGGTCATCATAAAATCTGGGAAGCGGTTGACACAGGAATGATCAGAGCTTTTGGGCCATGTGGAGCCTCCTTAGTCTAATACTGTTTTTAAAGCTTCAAGAGGCTGAAGGGTGATTGTCTGGTTAGCTGGATATACTTGTGTTCCTCATTTGTTGGATGGCCTGTCCTCTGAGGGTTTTTTTTTTTTAATATAAGTAATGGCCTGTCCTCTGAGTTTGTGAGGGTTTTGTTTGGCTCTATTGTATAAGAGCCTAGTGCTTAGATTTCTGGCCAAGCTCTTGGGTTGTTGGAGGATCTATTCTAGGTGCCTTTGGGTAGTTATCACCATTAGGGTTCAGGCACCCCTGATCAGTTTGTTGGGATTTGTTGTATGTCTCTCTTTTTTCAGTGGTAAACTTACCAAAATAGAGAAATAAGAATGCTTTGACCTAATTATGTCTTTGGTTGGATAAATTGACACTTTTGTTTTAGCGGCTGTTGTTTTGTTTTCATTTTTTGGATTGGTAAGTAAAACACTTGCCTGATGAATTTTTGAGCCCACGGCCGCACGCCGCATCCTGTACTTATAGGGAGAAAAGATGCTAATCAAACTAGATCTCATTGGTGAGCAAATAACTTTTCAAGGCTGATTGTTCACATGATCTTGTATTCTGGAAGCTTTGCCCTTTTTTGGTGTGCAGATTTGATATTACTAGACTTTATTTTTCGATGTCTTAAAAAAATGTATAATCATTGTTTCTAGTGATAGGTGGAGCTTCTAGAATACACTATGGTTTTTAATCGGATTAGGTATTAAGTGTCGCTGACTTCCAAGAGTCCAATAGCAACTTTTGATTTCCAGTGATTCTCTATTCTAAAATTGACTCATCATAATTAAATATTATAAGGAATTGAATTATATGCAGATGGCCATTGTTTATTGAGTACTGTAGCATCTACACTTAATCCGAATCTCCTATTGCACGTTCAAGTGACTTTGGATTGATTGTACTCAGCACAGCTAGAAAAATAAAAGAATTACATCATAAGAAATTTGTTTGTAAACTTCTGTATGTCAAATAGCTTATCTTTCTTTTTCTCCAAACTATTACTTCTTTTATTTCCTATATGTTAAAGGATTCACTTCTTTCTCCTCACATTCACACATAATTTGAACCCATGTGTGAGGGAAAATAGAATGCTTTTGCTTAGCCTATATTGCTTGGTAAACAAAAGCAATAACCATGTCAATTCTTTGTGATTTTGGTGTTCACTTTTTCCGAGTAAACTGCATTTCTATAGTCTATGAATTCACTTGCAACAATTTGAAAATGCTATCTTAACAAATGTGGTTAGCTATCAAATGGTTTCGCTCAACTGGAGGGGATGGTAAATGAAGAGCCAATATTTTTAATTGCTCTTAGCTGATATATTTCCCTTTTTCCTTAAGTTATTTGGTAACTTTTTGTTTACTGTTTTTTCCTTCTGAATAAATTGTTTGCCACTAAGATTTTATGAACAAAACATGTATAGGATCTAATGAACACATGTCTATTTTCTTAAGATTTTAAGGATCACATTGCGCAATATTATGAGCATCTGTTTTCTGAGTGGTTTGCTTGGAGGTCCAAACATGAAGGATTTGTACTGGAATTTTTAGAGGAAGAGATGGCCATGTGGCTTGAGATGCCATTTGAAGAAAGTGAGGCTCATAAAGTGGTAAAAAGTTTGATCAATGATAAAGAAGACATTATGAATTGATTAAAGAAGACATTATGAATGTATTTTAAGAATTTAGTACTGATAGTAAGTTTGAGCAAAGCCTTAATGCCACCTTCATAGCCCTCATTCCTAAAAAAGTTGGGGCAGTGGATGTTAATGACTTTCGCCCCATCATTCCTTGTGAAGTGGGTATCTATTTAATTATATAAAAGCCTTAACTTTCTGAGTTGGCATTCACACTGCAATTTTTGGTGTAACACACGCTTTACTCTATTTACATGATATACCGCATTCATATATGATTTCAGGTGTCGCATTCATTCATCTTATTGTTTCACCAACAACACCCATAATATGATCTCGTATTTGGAGGATTCGAAGAAGGCGCCGATTCGTATGATCTTGCGTTGGGCTAGTGAAATCATAACCCAACGGGAAAAATGCTCTGAAGTTAAATAGAGCCCATCTTCCACTATCTACATTCGACAATTACAAAGCACAATCCGAATGGGGGGTTGGATATAAAAAGGATAAGGACTCAAAACTCCCTCTCACGAGCGAATCAAACTGACATGGCCGAGTCTAACTTCCTGTCTGAGTCTGGATCATCGATTTCTTTTGCTCGGATTTATGATCTTCTCCTTTCAGTCGGTTATGCCAACGCCTTAAAAACCGATATATGTGCCTCCGAAAAGCTCTGTTCAGGCATCGTCTGGTGCATCGCTCCCGTTAACGACGAAACCCAAACACACTTGGGTGAAATGCACGTAACCCTCTCCGAATCATCTTTACGCGCCACGATATGATTGCAGTCAATGCCGTGAATAATTTTCATAATCGAATAAAAAAGTTAAAATCTCTCTTTGATGGTTGATGTTGCGTTTTGCGTTATAGGGTGCAGTGAGATTGAAAATCGCATTGAGGAAGCTCTGAAGTTAATCGGTTGTCCACACCCTCTTGAAGCTTCTCAAATTGAGACTCTAGACTTCAAAGCCATTTTTCCCGTTGTACAGTGAAAAAAATGGGTTCTGATTTCACTACCCCGACCCAAGATCATACAACTCGGCGTCTTCTTCGAATCCTCCTTCGATCAAATTGAGACTCTAGACTTCAAAGCCATATTTATATCTCTTGACTGCTGACTATGGCTCAGAACCCAACGCTCTCAATCATCTATGTTTTTCTTTTTCTATAAGAATTTTATTTAACTTATTTATTTCAAAGGTTCCATTAGGTTGCAAATAAAACTGTGTTGGTAGATGTGTAATTCTGCAATTTCTTAGCATCGGAGTGAAGCATAAGCTTTTGGATGCGTTAGCTTTAGAATTTATGATATGGGTTTTCTACAATTTTTTCTCTATGTATATTGGATTCTTTTACTTGATCTCATCTCTATTCGCACTTGCCTTTATTTTCTCAATTGCAGCATATTTCTTGCAAATTTTGATATTTTCTGTGCAGGATATCCTATTTAGTTCACAATCAGGTCTCATACTAATTGTATCTATTTTACATTTGTTTTAAATTGAACAATTTTTTATTTATTTATAAGAAATTGAACAATCATTTATATATATGAATTACATTTTTAATATTGCAATTGACCATGAAATATTTATTGGTAAAGTGAACTCTTTTATATATGCATGCTCCAACAGTTCTGAATGTTGAATGTTGAATTTTTTTCTCTCTCCTCTCTTTTTTTTTTTTCTCTCCATACACAATATCTTTTTCTGCAAATTTCGTTGACGATGGAGGTGGTTAAGGGCGTTTGACGGTGGTTCTAGAGGGTGCTCTTGGAAGGAAAATGCCTTCTGTGAGATGCTTAGCAATTGAGTCTAAGGTGTTTGAGGTTTGGGTAGATGGGAGTGGAGTGTTGATCACTGAGAGGGGCTGGAAAGGAGTTCAAAACTTGAGGCTGGGTTTGGACACTGCGCATTGGGCTTCAAGATCGTTGGAGGATTGTCAAAAGTATGGTAAGGGTTATTACTCTGCTCATAGAGAAGGAAACAGAGTGTTTGTTGCGCAGCAAGGTTCAAACTCTCGTGGCAGTTATATGTCTCTAGTGGTTTACAATGGGGGTGGGAGTAGGAGTTTCATCTTCATCCCTGGGGGCAGAGACGGGATGGGATGGAGAAAACTCGCGGTGGCGTTGAGGGAGGTTGGCAGCAAAGGTGGACAGGTGAGAGTTCTTCCGTCTTCATCAGCAGTAGCTCTCACGTCGACTCGGTCGTATAGGGAGGCTTTGCAGTCACCTCAAGACGTGCAAAAGTCAGACCAGGCAGGTCTGCCACGGGTAGGTAATCCTACTGTTTTGGGTGTTAATCAGAGACGAGAGTGGGGGTAGGTGGTCTGGGCATGAAGAGGTCAAGATTTTGAAGGAATTACGGGATATGCAGGCCTCGTTGGAGGAGATGAGTTTTAAAGTTAAGGGGCTAATACGCTACGTTTTGGGAAAAGAAATAGGGGGGCCGGGCTTGGGGAGTGGGCTGGAGACACGGAATGAAAACAAGAAGGGAGTGGGCCAGGATGGTGGGCCCAAAGGAAAAGCCCCAGTTAGGGTAGGAGTTGGGCCTGTTTTGCGGCCCGAGCTCATGAACCAGTCTCGTTCTCTCTGGATGAAGAAATCGCAGCAGGCAGCAGGTCCATCGGGGGGTGAGTTAGCAACGTCAGGGATGACGAAACCTCAGACGGCGTCGTCGAAGGTAGTGGTGGTTTCGACGGCGTCGTCAAAGGTGATATCGACGGAAGCATTGCAACCGGCAGTGATGTCGCAGCCTCTGAGCAATTCTATCACTAATTCAGCCCCCGATATTTCGGTCTCACAGACGAAGGTGAATGATGGAGCTACGATGGGGAAGAAAGATATCGGACCGAAATTCCAGATTTCGGATTCTCTGGAGGATCCCGAAATTAGTATATTAAGACTGATTCTTCAGCCGAATCCAGCACAGAAAGGAACGATGGGCTGCGGTGATTTAGAAGATGGTTTGGCAGTGGCTTTACTTTCGCCAGTGGTGGAGGTGGGGGAGATCGACAAAGATGGTTTGTCTTCTTCAGGGCTAGAACTGTGTATCTATGACGAAGCTTGCTTGTCTTCATCTGGGCTGCCACAGAACCTCACGGTGAGTCTTGGAGTGCCTTTGAATATGTTGTCTCCCATAGGACAGCCACAGATAAGGGCGTGGGGGGAAGTCCTGGCCCACAGTGAGTTCTTTGAGGGAGCTCGACCAGACTTTGTGGATGTTTGGAAAAGTGGGGGTACACCAGAAAAGGAAGAGATGGAAGGGAAAGGTTCATTGATGTTGTTTGATCCAAGTAAGGGGGAGGAGTCTGCAGGAGTGGATCCTACACCAATAAGGATGGTTCTCTGATTGGGTATTGAGAAAGGTAGAGGAACTTCAAAGTTGCTTGGGGATTTCATGTAAGGGCTTCGAAGACCAGTTTAAGGCACTGATTATAGCCATAGAGGCAGGACAGCAGGGTGCAGGGTCAAAAACAGATAGGGAGCTGAAGAGGTTGATGTCGTCCATTAATTATGACGGAACGGAAGGGAGCGCAAGTCGAGGAAGAAACAAGGGGAGCGCTGGAAAAGTTGTTAAATGAAGCCCAGAATTTTGTGTTGGAATGTTAGGGGGCTGAACGAGATTAATAAGCGCCTTCAAATAAGAGCTTTATGAAGGCAATGGAAAATGGACATCATTTGTCTACAAGAAACAAAGTTGAAACTTATCACTAGAAGAATTATTCGGAGCCTATGGAGCTGTCATTATGTAGGCTGGTCATATTTACCCTCGAAAGGGGCTTCGGGTGGTGTATTGGTTATGTGGGATAAGAGAGTGGTGGAGAATATTGAGGAGTTTGTGGGAGAATACTCGGTGGGGTGTTATTTTAAAAATTTCAAAGATGATTTTTTATGGGCGTTTGCGGGGGTATATGGCCCTAATATGGACAGTGAGAGGAGGCTGCTATGGGATGAGCTTGCTGGCCTATGTTCTTGGTGGGAGGTCCCATGGTGCATAGGTGGGGATTTTAATGTGACAAGATTTTCCAGCGAAAGATCAGGGGAGGGACGACAAAATCAAGCTATGTTGGATTTTTCGGACTTCATATTCGAGGTAGGTCTTATGGACTTACCGTTAAAGGGAGGGGAATACACTTGGTCTAATAATCAAATCTGGTCAAGGCTGGACAGATTTCTCATTTCTCCCTCGTGGGAGCAACAATATCCAGATGTAAGTCAAACAAGGCTCCCAAGAATCTGCTCTGATCACTTTCCTATAATGTTAGGATGCGATGGTATTCAAGGGGATAGAAGGCCGTTCAAGTTTGAGAATATGTGGTTAAAGATGGATGGTTTTGTGGACTTGGTCAGACAATGGTGGAATTCATACCTTATTGAGGGTAATCCGAGTTATGTATTGGCTGGAAAGTTGAAAGCTTTGAAGAAGGACTTGAAGATTTGGAATGAACAAGTAGTTGGTGATGTAACCTCTCAAAAGAAGACTTTGTTTCTTGAGTTACAAAGATTGGAGGGTGTAGGGAATGAAAACAATAGAAAAGATCAAGTAATTTCTGAATTAGAAAGATTTGACTCTAATGGAGGAGATTTCGTGGAGGCAAAAGTCAAGGGCATTGTGGCTTCGGGAGGGGGATAAGAGCACAAAGTTTTTTCACTGTATTGCCAATGCACATAGGAGGTTTAATTCTATTGAGTCCTTGAACATAGATGGAGAGGCATCCTCAGATCATGTTGCAATAAAGGAGCATGTGGTAGGGCATTTTGAACTTTTGTTGTCAGAACCCCATGCATGGAGGCCTACGGTAGATGGATTAGCATTTGAGGTCATTGATCAAAGTAGTATGGGTTGGGTGGAGAGACCTTTTGAAGGGGAAGAGATACACCAAGTAATCAGGAAAATGAATAAAGATAAAGCTCCAGACCCGGATGGATTCACTATGGCTTTTTTTCAGACTTGCTGGGAGGTGGTGCGAGAGGATGTAATGCTGGTTTTTCAGGAATTGTTCACTTATGGCAGTTTTGAAAAAAGCTTAAATGCTACTTTTATTGCATTAGTCCCTAAAAAGGCTGGTGCAAGAGAGGTACAAGATTTTAGGCCGATTAGTCTTGTGGGCAGCGTTTACAAGATAATTGCCAAAGTTCTTGCTAACCGGATGAGCACGGTCATGGAGAAGATTATCTCTAAGTCTCAAAATGCCTTTGTGAGAGGGAGGCAAATTTTGGACTCGGTTCTTATAGCTAATGAATGCTTGGATAGTAGAATCAAGTCGGGAGTTCCAGGTATTTTATGCAAACTTGATATGGAGAAGGCATATGATCACGTTAACTAGGATTTTCTGATATATATGTTGAGCAGATGTGGGTTTGGGGAAAAATGGAGGAAGTGGATGAGGCATTGTGTGTCAACGGTTCGATTCTCGGTGCTGGTAAATGGTGATCCCGTGGGTTTCTTTAATAACTCGAGAGGTCTACGACAAGGCGACCCATTATCACCTCTTTTATTTGTCCTAGTAATGGAGGCTCTAAGTCGAATGGTGTCTGCGGCAGTAGAGGGAGGATTTTTTTCAGGCTTTTCGATGGGAGATATCCATGGCTCTGCCATTATTTCTCACCTTTTGTTTGCAGATGACACTTTGCTATTATGCGAGGCAAATGCAGGGCATATCCAATCTTTGAAGGCCATCTTACTTTGTTTTGAAGCGGTATCCGGGTTGAAGATTAATCTTGTCAAGACGGAGATGGTTGCGGTTGGTGATGTAAGCAATATTAGAGGGTTGGCAAATATTTTGGGATGCGGGGTTTCTTCGTTGCCCTTGAAGTACCTTGGTCTTCCATTGGGGGTTAGGTTGGCCAGGTGGAAAAGGTTGTATCTTTCTAAAGGAGGGCAAATCACACTTATCAAGAGTACTTTATCCAACCTCCCCACATATTATTTATCTTTATTCCCCCTCCCCGCCAGTATTGCTTCTAGAATAGAGAAGCTCCAACGTGATTTTTTGTGGAGTGGGTTGGGAGAGGAGTTTAAATTTCACTTAGTAGGGTGGGACAAGGTATGTTCTCCTTTGAGGGATGGTGTATTGGGGGTCTGGAATGTGAGGACCTTCAATAAGGCATTGTTAGGAAAATGGTTGTGGCGTTATATTCATGAGAGGGAAGCTTTATGGAAATGGGTGATTGACTTGAAATATGGAAGCGAAAGGGGGGGTTGGTGTTCTAAAGAAGGTAGGGGGACATATGGAGTGGGGTTATGGAAGCATATACGAAAAGGTTGGTGCTCTTTCGTTAATAATATTCGGCTGCGTTTGGGGGATGGTAGTAGGATCAGCTTTTGGCAAGATGTGTGGGTGGGAGACACGGCTTTGAAGGATGCTTATCCCATGATTTTCAGAATTGCACGGGACAAAGAAGCTATGGTGGCTGACTTGCGGGGAATTAATCAAGGTTTACAAGAGTGGAATATCAGCCTTACTCGGGATGCACATGATTGGGAAGTGCCTGTTCTGGTGGAATTTCTGAACTTGCTGTACAACACTCCTGCTACTGCCACAAGAGAAGATATGATGGAATGGTGACCCTCTAGGAAAGGGAAATTTTCAGTACGCTCTTTTTATGACTCTATCACTATGTATCAAAGGCATATTTTCCCTTGGAAGAACATATGGAGGACTAAAGCACCTTTAAAGGCTGCTTTTTTTGTATGGACAGCAGCTCTAGGGAAGATTATGACTATTGATAATCTTAGAAGACGTGGCCTTATTATTATGGACTGGTGCTGTTTGTGTAGAAACAGTGGTGAAACGGTGGATCATATACTTTTACATTGTGAGTATGCTCGAGATATTTGGACTCACTTCCTCAGCAAAATGGGTATAGCATGGGTGATGCCGGGTAGGGTGGTTGAACTATTAGCAAGCTGGAGAAGGATCACAGGAACACCACAGATTGCAACCGTGTGGAAGATGGTCCCTATATGTATCCTCTGGTGTATTTGGAATGAAAGAAACGAGAGAATGTTTGAGGATCAGGAACGCTCCTTGGAAGAGTTTAGGAGTTTTTTCTGGAAGACTTTGTTTTTGTGGGCCATTGCTATTGATTTGAATGGCCTCAGCTTCCATGATTTCCTTGTATCTGTTTCTAGTTCTTAAATAGGTGTACTCACATGTATACTTCTAGTGTACCTGGGCTATGCCTACTTTTATTTCAATAAAATAACTTATTAGTTATAAAAAAAAATATATATGCACGCTCCATTTTATATATATTTAATATACATTTTTTTAATAGTTTTGATATTATGTATAATAAACTATTTAGATTTATAAAATTCAGCATAATTAACGGTCCATGCATTGCGCGGGTTATAGGCTCGTATAAATAATTGCCAAAGCCCTTCAAATTGGTTGATTAGGGCTGTTGAGAGATTATTTTGAAGTCACAAAATGTTTTTTTTTTCCTTCAAAGGTAGACAAGTCTTAGACTTTGTGCTTATAGATGGTGAATGATTGGATAGTAGGCTCAACTTAGGTGAGCCAGGGGTGCTTTGCAAATTAGATGTGAAGGCTTTATGAGCATATTAATTGGGATTTCATTATTTGCTCAAGAGATGTGGTTTTGGAGAAATTGGCGATCTTGGGTAGCACATGTATCTCTTTGTGCGCTTTTCTATATTAGTGAATGAAACTTTCTTCGGCATCTTTAGTAGCTCTTCCCGATTAGAGACAAGGAGATCTGTTCTTGTTATGTTTTGTTATTGTCATGGAGGCTCTTGACAAAATTCTATCAACTGGTGGTTGTGGAAGTTTTCTTTCTGCCTCTTCTTTGGGTGCCAATATTTTTTTTTTTTGATAACCTGACATTCACCCCATATTATGTGAACTCGGCTAAACACTGCCTTTTGAGGGCCCTTTTCTATATTTTGAAGCAGTCTCTGGGTTGAAAGTGAAAGTGGATAAATGAAAGATAGTTCATATGAGTAATGTTTCTAACAGGGATAGTTTGTCCTCCCTTTGGAGCCTCTTTCAAGGCCAAGTCTATCTTGGATAGTGTGAGTTTGAAGATTAAAGTGCCTATTGGTTGGTAGGCTCACTCTGATCAACTGTACCTTCACTAATTTGTATGCATATTTCGTGCCCTAGTTGCCCTTTTTCATTAGTGTGGCCAATCAAATAGAGAAGCTACACAAGAATTTTTTACAGAGCATGCTCGATGAAGAGTTCAACTTTTACAACTGGGATAATGCTTTCAGCTTGATTTCTATGGGCAGTTTGGGAGTTTGAACTTCCTTTTGTTCAATTGTGTTCCTGTAGGGATGTGGCTTTGGCGTTTCCATCATGAGAGGGATGCCTTGTGAAAAGTCATGGTGGACTCTAAATTTAGTTGTGCTTGGGATGGGTGGTATTTAAATGAGGTATATGAGTCACATAGGGTGGTGGTCATGGAAAAATATCAGGAGGGGATGGGAGTTGTTTTCTAATCAGACTAGAGTTGAGATGGATGGCTGTAGGACTAGATTCTGGCATGACTTATATAGTGTGGAGGCATGGTCCTCAAGAAAGGTTTTCCAGAGGTGTATGGTATCGCTCATGTGCAGGAGACTTCAATGGCTAATCTATTGGAGTTCTCCTGTGGCGATGTTACTTTATTTAAGCGGCTCATGATTGAGTGGTTTATGCCTTCATAGAGTTCTTCAATCTCTTGTTATTTACTAGATGAAGGCTTGGAGATGCAAATAAGATTCTTTGGACCCCTACCAAGAAAGGGAAGTTTACTATCCTATCTTTCTATAAGGTCTTATACCCTCATATAGTAACTGGAGGAATATTTGGTGTTCTAAGGTGCCTCTGAAAGTTGTGTTATTTGCTTGGCCAACCTCATTATGGAGATCCTCACCATGGACAATTTAAGAAAACGCCATATCATTATTTTTGTAGATAAGGAAATTTCATATCATTGTGATGAATTTCTGCTGTATGTGCAAAATGAGCGGGAAACTGTAGACCAAATTTTACTCCATTGTCAGATTTTCAGTGCTTTATGGAATGACTTTTTTTCAGTCGAGTTGGGTTGACTTGGTTATGCCCAGAAGGATAGTAGACCTCTTTTCGAATCGGAGAGGGTTATATGGCAGCGTACAAAGTGAAGCAGAGTGGAAGATGGTTCTTAGCTGTTTGGTATGGTGTATTTGGAGGAAAAGAAATGATGGAAATTTTTAGGATTGGGAGCAGATGATGGAGAAGCTTAAAACTTACTTTTTAAATGCACCCTGTTCCTTTGGACTACTTTTATAGATTGTTATGGGTTTAATTTTCACAATTACACCACGGCACAGGGGGATAAGATGCAGTGGAGGGTTAATGGCAGCAATAAATGTACAGTCAGGGCGTATTACAAAATATTGATATCACAAGCTAATGCACATTTCCCTTGGAAGTCTATTTGGAGGTTTCGTGTGCCTTCTAAAGTGGCCTTCTTGATATGGACTGCTACTCTTGGGAAGATATTGACCATGGACAACTTGAGAAAGAGGGGCTGCGTTGTGATGGATTGGTGCTGTTTGTGTAAAAAGAATGAAGAATCAGTAGACTACTTACTATTGCATTGTGAGGTGACAAGGGTGCTGTGGGATGAGATCTTTAGAAGAGTCGACGTTGCATGGGTTATGCCTTTGAGGGTGGTGGATTTATTGGCCTGTTGGAAGGAGATTCAAGGCTGTCCTCAAGTGGCAGTAGTGTGGAAGATGATTCCGTTGTGCAGCATGTGGTATATTTGGTCGGAAAGAAACGAGTGGTGTTTTGAAGATAGGGAGCATACAATGGTGGAGCTGCAGAATTTTTTTATACACACTTCAATGCTTTGGTTTTCAGCCATTGTACTTAATGGAAACAATGTGCATGACTTCTTGTCTTTAATCTCTTGATCTTAGAATGTATTTAGGTGTTCTTTTGTATACTTCTTGTGTACACGGGCTATGCCTATTTCACTCGTATCAATAAATTTACTCTTATATAAAAAAGAAAAAACAATTTCACAATTTTCTTGTCTTTTTTCCTACTACTAGTTATGCATTCCTCTTCTATAGTTCTTGTGTACTTGGGCAATGCCTTATATTTTTTTAATAAGTAATCAAAATATTTTATAAAACTATGTTCCTCTTTATGATACATTTAATGGTTTAGTGATCCTGCGATAGCTGTTAATCTTACCATATGGTCTCATTTTGGCAGGTCCTTGCTTTTAGGGACATATCTCCCCAGGCTCCCACACACATACTAATCATTCCTAAAGTGAAGGATGGGTTGACTGGACTATCCAAGGTATATTTTTGTGGCTTTCTCAGACATTAGTTATCAACTATGCTTTGCACTTTAGCATGGACGAAATGACAGGACGGATGCAACAATTTCCTCTCGTCTAATGCAGTTCCTAGTTAAAAAACTAACTTAACTAAAGACATCCTTTTCTCCCTTTTTCTCCTCTTTGAGACCTTGCATCTAATACCACTCTGTCAATTCATCTCTTGGGAATTTACTTCAATCAGCTAGTTCTTTTATTTTTCTCCTTTCTTTAAGTAGCTTGAAGCATGGCCTAAAGTTTCAAGGCCATGCTTCAAGCTTAAAAGATTGTTTTAGTTATTGGTACTGGACCTTCTGGTTCATTCCCTTTTTTTTTTTTTTTTTCCTGGTTCATTCCCTTACAATTTGAAATTGGTTACTGGAGGGCACTGATTAATATTAGGCCTGTGTAATACATCTATGATTTGTCAGTTGGCGTTCCTTACGATGGAGGAAAAGTAACATGTGTCTGTCTAGTCCTAACCCTTTTCTGTTTGCATAAAGAATTTCAGGTTCATTAGCCAAGCAATATAAAAATTATGAGCGATCCATTTCGTAAATATCATATGAAATTATGAGCATGCTATCCATTTATGTAAAGTGATTTACATGTCAGTTTCTTTGATGTATAATAGCACGTAAATGGCCATGTCATGTATCTAGGAGATATGTTTTGTTTTCTTGCGGGTGCAAATTATGTCAGTATTTATGTGTCAAAATCAGGAAAGACAAACTATTTGTTTCAAGATTGAATGGATTGGTAAATTTGCTACCGTTCATTGGATAAAATTCTTTACCTGAAAATGGATGCCAGATAGAGTTTTATAATTTGCATGAATTCACTGTGTCTTGCAGTTTATACTTGCTAGTGCCTGTGCATTCTAAGAATTAGGTTTGAAATATGCATTGAAACATTTTCTGCCTCAACTTTTTACTTAATTGGAATTTCGCAGCAAGCAAGCTAGGGATATGCTATGGATATAAATAGGCATGGGATGATCTTTTATCTGGTATAGATTTGTTTGAGCATTTTGTATATCCTTGCCCATTAAGGTGAATTGTTATGCCATGCAGTTTGTATGTCTATTCATTTGTTTATTTGAATATGTTTTTAATCAGCTTGTGGTTCATCACATTGATTTTTGATCAAGGTGATTCATTTGTGTCCTTCATTGACGTGCTGTACCAAATGAAAATATATAAACCCTTGCGCCGGTTTGCTAAAAAACAGGCAAACATCTAGAACTAGTTTTATGATATTGGCTTTGTTTACCAGGCTGAGGAGCGGCACTTTGAGATTCTTGGCCGCCTTCTTTACACTGCCAAGCTTGTTGCCAAGCAGGAAGGCCTGGATGATGGCTTCAGGGTTGTGATTAATGATGGGCCAAATGGATGTTCGTGTTCTTTAACCTTTGTCACCACCTGAAATTTATTCTAAACATTAGTTCTGATATTGTGGGATTTCAGTTTTTTATTTCTCAAGTATATCTTAGTTCAGCTTTATATTGGGGATGAGGCTGTCTTTTTGCAGGTCAATCGGTTTATCACCTTCACATCCACCTCCTTGGGGGACGACAAATGAACTGGCCCCCTGGCTAAGATTGGAGTTATTTGGACCACGACGGCGGACATGGTGTCAATGGCTGTGATATTGTGCATTGTTTGCCTCATTGGTACCTATCAATAAGCAAGAAATTTGAAATTGTTGGCGTTGTCTTCTAATATAACTTAATACCCATTACAATAATCAGGTGGTTTGTAGTTAAACCATTAACTTTGTGTGTTATGTGCGTGTTTTCTCAATACTTCTTGTCATGTGGTGTTTGTGGTGCTCTAAATATTTAAATCAGTGCAGGACACAAGGGAGGTTGAGGTAGATTGCGAAATTCAGGTTGTTGGTATGGCATGTAATTTTCATAAACCGATGGCAACTTTGGATCCTAAACCTAAAACGTTGATGATCAACATTGAAGCCTCCTATTTTCAGTACTACTGGGGACAGTTGTACTTTAATACGCATGCACGTTATATGTGATGTCCTGTTTGATGCCTTTGGTCCGTACCTGTCTCTTTATGTAGATTTAAAGAAGATTAAATCAAATGATGACTTTTGAATGAAATAAGTCTGAAATGCATTGGACTTGTGTTGGGCTACGTTGCAAGTACATGATAAAACAGAATAGATTTGGAATATCCTTCCATACGTGAACCAGGTCCACAATTTGCACACAATCTTACAAGCTTGGTGGGCAAAATCTTTCCTCAAACCCACGCACGGAACCTATCATCCGAAAAAACTGAAAACTTTTCCCTCTCCTCTTGAAGGGTGAGGCCTTTCTCTTTACTCTTGGCAAAGAGGTTCTCTCTTGGATTTTGTCTTCAGACTTTGTTTGTAGAGGGTGGCATGGAAAGTGAACTAGAGAAAATGTGGGCTTTCTTTAGCCTCACGAATACAAAAAAAGAAGAAGAAAAAAGCAGTAGTATCATCAATAGAAGCCATGCATGAGTTTACGTTAAAAGGTAAATTGTGTCTTCTTTCTCAAGTGATTGCTGATAAAATCGTGAATAGGGAGGCTTTCAAAAAAATCATGTATGCGGCATGGAAACCAGAAGGGTGGATCAGGTTTAAGGAAGTGGGAGATAACAAAATGTTGGTGGATTTCCAGTTGGAGAAGGATAAAACAAAGGTGATACTGGGCAAACCTTGGTCTTTTGATAGAAATGTTAATATGCTTATAGGAATTTGATGGGACCTCTCCTCCTAAGGAAATTCTCTTCGCAACAGAGATTTTTTGGGTGCAAATCCATAACATGCCTTTGGCTAGCATGACAAAAGAGGTGGGTATCCAGATTGGTCAGGGACTGGGGGAGGTGCTGGACGTTGAGGTAGACAGCAATGGTATGGGATGGGGTCAATTTATGCGCATCAAGGTGGTAGTTAATATCAACCTGTCGTTGTCTCGTGGTAGGTTCTTATCAGTTGAGGGAAGACAAATATGGTTGCCTTTCAAATATGAAAGGCTTCCATTATTCTGTTTTCAATGTGGTGTTATTAAGCATGGTAAACAAGGTTGCACTAGGGCTAAGGGGAGTTCTCAGGATTCTATAGAAGGAAAAGCTCAATATGGTCCTTGGCTTCGGACAAATGCTCCAAAATTAGGTGGTGATCCTCAAACAAGATACGGTGGAGCTCAATCTCAGTAGTCCCACCATGGCTGGCAGAAGGAGTTCCTTGACAAAGAGATGGAGAGGGAAAGTGCCAGCAAGGGACCTATCTTACGGGAGTCAGCTCAGGCTAAAATCTCGGAGAGTGCCAATCTCAAGATGGATCATGATACTCCCAATCTTTTCCCTTCCTTAGCAAAAGACTCGATTTCAAAGCAAGTGGGAATTATGGAAGTCAAACTTGGAATTGAGGAAGATATGTTTTCCTTATCGGAGGACACTACAAAAAAGGTTATTAATCCCAAGTTTTATGGAGCTAAACATGGGTGGACAAAATCGATAGATATTAAAACTGAGCAAGAGTTGATAGACACTGCTGAGATTCATCACCCGGGAAAAAAAAAAAAAAAAAGGAATGGTCACTTTCTGAGTAGGTAAACTCTTTAAACAACTTTCTCAAAGATCAAATACAGGTGTTGCAGGCTACTAAAAAATCTGCTAGATGGAAAAGGATGGTTTGTGACAATTTTTTTCATTCTTCAATTGTTAAGTATGACGATCAATAGGGAATTGCAAATCCAGATTCTCTCAAAAGGAAGGGAAGTGTGCTATTTCCTGAGGAGGGGATGAATGAATTTTCTAAAAACGCCAAAACTACAAGCTCAGATGGTGAGAGCTTATCACAAATTGGGATGGGGGCGGCTGCTGGGCAGCCCCACCAATAATAATGAGTTGCCTGAGTTGGAACTGCCGGGGGTTTGGGAACCCCCGGACAGTTAGAGAACTTCACCACTTGGTGAAAAATAAGTGCCCCAGGTTTATTTTCTTAATTGAAACTAAATGTAAAAGAGAGAAGGTGGAAGCAATAAGAAGCAAGATAAGGTATGGTTGTAGTTTTATAATTGACAGCAAAGGCCTCAGTGATGGTATTGCTTTTCTGTGGAAAAATGATGTGGAGGCAACACTGGAAACCTACACTAGACACCATATATCGTTAAGGATTATTGATCCTTTGGCAAGTGAGGATTGGGTATTAACTGGTTTTTATGGACATTTTAAAACAGTTATGAGACATGAGAGTTGGCAACTGTTACGAGCTGTTAAATCCCCTACTGGTGTGGCTTGGCTCTGTGTAGGAGACTTTAATGAAGTTTTGTTGCAAGAGGAGAAATATGGGGCTGCCATGAGGCCCTATTCTCAGATGGAAGCCTTCAGATTAGCAGTGGAAGATTGTGACCTTAATGATTTAGGATACATGGGGGACAAATTCACATGGAGAAACAATAGAGAGGGTCAGCAGTTCACTAAATAAAGACTGGACAGAGGCTTGGCCAATTTGAGATGGCAAGATCTATTTCCCTCTCATTCAGTGTCTCATGAATGAGCTCTTTGTTCTGACCATAGGCCCATTGTGATCAACATGACAAAGCAGATGCTATATGAGCAGAGAAGTGAGAAACCTTTCAGATATGAAGCTAGTTGGGCTCTAAGAGAGGACTGCTTGCAACTTGTTAAAGAGTAGTGGAAAAAACACATGTTAGCCCCTCACAAACTGGCTCTAGTGACAGAAGGGTTACAGAGAAGAAAAGATAAAATGAAAGAATGGGCTAAAGCTAACTTTGGGAACACAAAGAGATCCATTAACAGTAAGATTGCTTAGTTATTGAAATTGCAGGAATCCCATAAGGGTGAGAAGGATGACAGATTCAAAACCCTTAGTAAAGAGGTAGAGGGGCTTCTTGAATAAGACAATTTGAAGTGGAAACAAAGGGCCAAATAGAGATGGCTACAGGAAGGGGACAGAAATACTAAGTATTTTCATCAATGTGCAAACCAAAGAAAGAAGACTAATTCTATTCAAAAAATCATAAATGATGAAGGAGAGGCACTGACAAAACCAGAGGACATTGGAGCCCGATTTCAAAAGTTTTTTTTTGAACTTTTCTCTACAGATTACCTGAATGGAATTGAGGTATGCCTGCAAAACATGAAACTTGTGGTGACAGATGAGATGAATAGCAGGTTGACCAATAAATTCACTGCTGAGGAAGTTAAGGAAGCTATTTTCCATATGAACCCTTTGAGTTCACCTGGCCCTGATGGATTTCCCCCTGCCTTCTATCAAGATCATTGGCCCTCGATTGGTCCTGAGGTTACTGAAGCTGCTCTCTATGTTCTTAATTCTGGTGGTTTGATTTTTGAAGTAAATAAAACCTTCATAGCTTTGATTCCCAAGAATAAATCTCCTACTAAGGTGACTGAGTTTAGGCCCATCAGTCTTTGTAATGTTCTCTATAAGATTATATCAAAAACCATTGCTAATAGATTAAAGCAAATTCTCCCTAAGGTGATTTCCCCAAATCAGTAAGCTTTTGTGCCTAGTTGACTCATTGCTGACAATATTATTGTTGCCTACGATGCTTTACATACAATGAACAGCAAATTAATTGGTAAAACTGGTTATATGGCCTTGAAACTCGATATGAGTAAGGCATACGATCGAGTAGAATGGGTTTTCTTGAGAGCTGTTATGAGCACAATGGATTTTGACCAGCAGTGGATTGAGTTAGTAATGAAGGGGGTGGAATCTGTCTCTTATTCTATTTTGGTTAATGGCATCCCTCAACCATACTTCAAACCATCTAGAGGCATAAGACAATGTGACCCTTTATCACCTTATCTTTTTCTATTTTGTGCTGAAGCTTTATCTTCTCTGATGTGTCATGCTGAACTGTCAGGAGCTATCAATGGGGTTCCTATAAAAAGAGGCAAACTACATGTCAACCACCTCTTATTTGCAGATGACAGTTTTCTTTTTTGTAGGGCCAATTCTCTTGAATGGAGCAGGCTTATTTACATACTAGAAACTTATGAAAAATCCTCTGGTCAAAGACTCAATAAAGATAAGACCTCCATTCAATTTAGCAGGAACACTCCTAAAGAAACTCGAGAAATGATGCTGGAAATTGCTGGGGTTAAGTCCCGTCAATCACATGAAAGCTATCTAGGTCTCCTAGCCTTAATATGAAGAGCTCGTGCCAAGACCTTTGGCTTTATTCTAGACAAAGTCAAACAAAGAATTAGTAACTTTAAGGTTAAATATATGTCACAAGAAGCAAATGAAATTCTTTTGAAAGTTGTGGTTCAAGCTTGCCAACCTATAGCATGTCAGTTTTTAAACTTCCAATCTCACTGGTTAAGGAGCTAAACAGAATGATGCAACAATTCTGGTGGGGTCAACAGGAGCATACCAAGAGAATTCACTGGATTTCTTGGGACAAGATGGGCAAGTCTAAGGCTGTTGGGGGCTTGGGATTCAGAGAATTGGAAGATTTTAATTTGGCATTATTAGACAAACAAGGGTGGAGGCTTTTGCAAGATCCTAACTCCCTAGCTTCCCAGGTTTTAAAACAGAAGTACTTTCCCAAAGATCATTTCTTCCAAGCCAAATTGGGAAGCAAACCTTATTATATTTGGAGGAGCATAATGGCAGCTAGAGGACTAATAGAGAAGGGTACCTATTGGAGGGTTGGAAATGGGAGGGATATTAAGGTATGGCAAGACAAGTGGATCCCAAACTCAAGTTCTATGAGGGCTCAAGGTACTGTCAACTCTGAGGAAGACCTGTCTACTGTCCATGATTTGATCAATCCAGAGACTAACCAAAGGAAACTTGATTTGGTAACGAACCTATTTTCAATTGAAAGTGCTGAGAAGATTTTACAATTACCAATAAGTTTCACAAACAAGCCAGACAAGATGATTTGAAAGGGGACAACAACAGGCCAGTTTAATGTGAAGAGTGCTTACCATTTCCAAAAAGATCTAAGGATCTCAGCCAAGGGACAGCCTTCTACTTCAAATGACAGGAGGAAACTTTGGTTTGTGCTCTGGAAACTCAAGATCCCACCAGCAGACATAATTTTTGTGTGGAGAGCATGTTTAAAAGGTTTGCCCACCATGCTGAATCTTTTCAAGAGAAAGCTAGTTGATAATCCTAAGTGTCCCATTTGTTTTGCTAAAGAATCAGTTATTCATGCTATTTGGTTATGTCCTGCAACAAAGAATGTTTGGAGTATGTGTTCCAAACAAATTTAAAAATGTGCTATATGGAAGGCAACTTTTCTTGATCTTTTTGAATATTTTTGCTCTGATTTTGATAAGGAAGTGGTGGAGAAAATTTCAATAGTGGCAAAAATGATATGGCAGAGATGTAACAAGTTCATTTTCTAATCAAAATTCCAGCATCCTAAAGAGGTCCTTTTGCAAGCTCAGTAAGTTTTGAAGGAGTTGGCTATAAGTAATACTAAAAATGTCCAGACGGAGAATGAAGAAAGTAGATAGGCACCAGCATGGGTTTCTCCACCCGCAAACATCATGAAGGTTAACTGGGATATTGCAACAGACAAGGTCAGTGGATGAATAGGTATTGGCATAGTTCTGAGGGACAGTGCAGGAGTAATTATTGCTTCATCAAGAACAAATAAGCATCTCAAACAGGACCCTTTCTTGGCTGAAGATATTGGAGCACTGCAGGCTACTATCTTCTGTCTTAATTTGGAATGTCAAAGCATCATTCTAGAAGGGGATTCTCTCCAAGTTATTCAATACATTCCCAAAGCCTTGAAGAATATATCAAGCTATGGATTGGTTGAAGATATTAAAGAAAAACTGTTAGGTTTCTCAAGTTGGTCTGTTAATCATGTAAAGAGAGAGGTTAATCACCTCGCTCATTCTCTAGCTAGATCGGCTTTGGTAGTTACTGATGTAATTGAGATTTGGAATGTCCCTGAGAAGTGTGTTCTTTCTAAGTTATTGAATGAATGCAACTTTCCTTTCAAAAAACAAAAGAAAGAACCTATCATCCGAGACTACGATTCATCTAGCTGCATCATCCCCTTTACCAAAATAGGAGACCGACTCAGAGCTTCAAGCTCTAGTCAATCATGTCAATGGACTAAATGGAAGTTCCCCCTGAACTCCCTATCCATAAAATAAACCCTCATAAGTAGCCCTTTTGGTTATAAGGCTGCTTGAAGTTGATTATGGAAGTTAGCAGCACAAAATACCCAAGGTCAAAGTAAGATTACGTTTGGGTAGTGAGGTATTCTCAGGTATTCTGTGAATACCTGAGAAAACTAGGCCTTAAATATCAACATTGAAGATCCCTGCCCCCAAGTTGGTTCCTATGACGCTCAAACTCAACCCAGACATGGATTCAATTGAAGTATGAAAAACTCTTTGACTTGTACTACACCTCTCCAAATAGGTTCCAGTGAAGTTGAAAATATTAGGTTCCAAGATGAAGATCAATCAAAATACCCCTGAAAAAATCTTTTCTGATAGTTTTAGCAATGTCAAACACCCACCACCTGATTCAGTGAAACCCACACCCAGCAAGCAACTACCCTGCCATTAGCATGAAACTGAAAGCCATCAATCAATTTCCTCTTTCAACAAAAATCTCCACAACTATTCAGATCACAAGGCTCAAGGCCCCTCCCATTTGAACCCACCAAGATATCGCCATCTGTCAAACCTACCAAGTTAGAGATATGCTTCAAATAAGCACCCAACAATCTGATCCTGTAACCTCTCACCACTCCCATGACCTAGACCTAGCTAGACATGGATCTATTTGAAGCATGAATGAGTTTCTGATTTGTGCTACAGATATGGTCAAATGGGGATCATTGAAAGTTCCTACTTGCATTATTAATTCTAATGTCAAAGTGGTGTCATGCCCCCACCCCAAGCTACATCTGGACCAATATTTCAAAAGGACTAGTTAATTCCTCCTTTTAAATTTCCATTGTCCTCGTAGATAGAATGACTCAAGTCTCACATTTCTGATCGAAATAGGCTCTGATACCATTTGTAACACCCCAAGGGAGGGGCAAGCCACATATGTGGGGAGGATATAATGCCTATAATTTCGACATATGGACATTCCCTTACAACCCCAACTCATATTCACCAATTCAGATTATATTATTCATTATATCCAACAAACAATGTGGGACTTATAGTTTAACTATGTCCTTAATAACTACAAAAAAATAATAACATTAATAATTTGAATGCCAGAAACAAATTATTTGACAAAAAAATTTCTTTGCTAAAATAGATCCAAAAAATGACATTTGGACAATTGCGACACGATATGAAACTAGCCTAAAAATAGTTAAAAAGGCTTTATATTCTTTGCTTCAACCTTTCTTAAAAGAAAATTGTCCCCACAAAACATGTCACACTCTTATTAAATGATTGTTGAATCATCCGTCTAATTTGACAAAGAGCTATATGATGTGACTGTCATATTAAATATAAATGATACTTTATCATCACAATGAAAAAATGAAGAGATTAAGTTAAATGGATAAATTAGTAATAAAATTTAAAACTAACATAGAAAAAATATTTACCTTCGATGTCAATACCTTCTACATACTCCTCCAATTCCTGAATATTAATTAGTTTGTTTCTTAACCAATTTTGAGTGCAGATTGAGGCTTGCACAGTCTCCGACACCAATGAGCTTCTATATGGGTCCAATACACGTCCACTAATGTTGAATGCGTACTCGGATGCAACAGTAAAAATAGGAATGACAAACACATCACGTGCAATCTCCACAAAGATAGCATATTTATACGAATTCTCTTCCACCAAGGCAAAATTTCAAACTTGGGTGTCTTTGGTTCAATCCCATCCGAAAAATTACCTATCCACCTCCAAACCAAATACTGTACTATTTTCCTCCTCAAAGTCTTGGTCTAGAGCTGAATCAAATTCTTTAGAGTCCAATTTATCACTAATAAAACTTGAGGAAGTGGCATTGGAACTTCCTTGGGCCACATTTGATCTTCTACTACTTAGCTCATGAAACTTGTGATATTGCTCAATCAAGCCATTCAAGAGCAATCTCACTTTGGCCTCAATTTTATCTCCATACTCAATCCCTTCAAACCTTTTTAACCAAAATGCCATGGACTTAATCTTGAATTGAGGGTCAAGGACACAAACTATATAGATAATCATATTCATCCTATTAGTGCTCCCTTAATATTTCTCAAACTTAATCTTCATATTAGATGCCATGCTCATCAACTTACCATCATCACTCTTATACATCTTGTCCAAACTGTGGTCAATCATATAAAGTTGTTGAAATTGTATATTTGTTCTCATGTACAATTAATTAGAGATTTTCAAGGCGGTATCATAAAAAACTTTTAGAAACTTTATAAATATCCAAGCACTTTGCCAATCCTCAGACTTAGGTGTCAAAAGTAATGAATCCTCTATATTCATAAGCACAAAATATTTCATAATTTCCAGCAACCTCGGCATTAGGTATGTTGAGTTCCATCTAGTAGGAATATCTAGACACCATTTTTCCACACTTAATATTCAGCCACTTTGCACAATTTTTAACCATAGCACGTCTTGTCGATGAAGATTTCACAAACCTTACTGCATTTCTAATATTGTTTATTGCATCATATATATCTTTTCAACCATCACATACAATGAAGTTTAACATGTGCAACACAGCGCATATGCAGAAATGTGCCCCCATAATGATGAACTCCTTATTTTTTATACTCCTTCTCACATGATCAATAGTGACATCACTAGAAGATGCATTATCTACAATGATGATAAAAAGCCAGTCAATCTCCCAACCAATTATGCTAGACTCTAACATCCAAGCATTGGTCTCACCCTTATGATTAGGGATATGGAAAAACCTAAATCTTTTCTTGTCCAAGACTCAATTTTGATCAATGAAGTGACATGGAACATATATAATTCATATTTTGCATCGATGTCCATATGTCAATACTAAAAAAAACTATTTGACAGTCCAACGAAGCCTTGAATTTTTGCTGCTCTTCATTATATAAAGTAATACAATCCTTTTGCGAAATGGTCTAGGAATACAATGTGTACCTTGGCTCTAAATTAGACACAAGTTCGGCAAATGTCTCATGCTCCACAAGCCTAAATGGAAATTCATACTGGATAAAATACTTGACAATTGTCATCATTAATTTTTTAGGATAATATTTTCCTAACTTTTTTTATGATGGGGGAACCACCCCACAGTAGAGCCCTTAGACTCACCCATAGAACCTAAATCCTTAGAGAGACTAGCACAACAACCCACCGCCATGGCCTCCCACTTAAATCGTAGTTTGATCCTAGGGGGAAATCAAACCTATGACATGGGGCTCATGCACACAAGTTTGCCTTTTCCACTTTGAAGTACAATAGGAGAATTTCTAAGCAACTACCTTGAATCAAATTCAACGGTCATTATTTTTACTTTATCAGTTAATTTGTAATTATTTAATTTTCATAGTTTGAACTACTGTGTTTCTATATTTGTAATAGAACACATATATTATTTATACATTTTTCTTGTTAATATTAAGGTTTGTTATTTACGGTACCAAAGAAAATTATTGATCCATTGAGGATTAAGAGATTAAATGGAAGAAATTTTCAGGTCCTTGGAAAAGGTATATAACTTTTCTTCTAACCCATAAAGAGACCTTATATACATTGACAATACCAAAACCATTTGAAAATGTGGAAAATTGTCAAAATGGAAGTGGAAGTGGAAGTGGCATAAGAACCAGAGATAAATGGGAAGAACACAATGCTTGGGCAAGAGTTTTGATTTTACATTACATGAATGATGAAATCATTTCTCTTTTCAAAGGCTGTGAAACTGCTAAGGAAATCATGGATGTAGTTGAAGGCAAGTATGGATTAAGATCTGATACTTCCATACATATTTATTGTTAGATAAGTATAACAGAACTTGCATGAAAGAGAATGAAAGTGTGAGCGATCATGTACTTTAGATAAAATTGATTGCAAAAGAATTATATGATGTTGATCATCTTCTTATTGATAAAATGCAAGTTATAACCATACTCAATAATCTTCCTTTATCTTGAGAACATATTGTTACTTCCTTAACACATAGTAGAAAGGAAATAACAATAACTTCACTCCTAGTTGTGAGGACTACATCGAAACAATGGAAGAGATCTTTTCGTCAGCTAAGGGCTAGCGAAGAAGAGGCAATTAGACAGACAATGTGCATCCAAACCGAGAAGAAATGCGAGCAACATATTGTAGAAAGCTTGGCTAATACAGTCCAACATTGGGTGATAAAGAAATACCCCATAAGGAAGTTCCATCTCAAGGGATAGTCCCCATGAAATTTTAAGGACAAAATTTCCTGTTAAGGAGGGGAAGATGTGAGGATTGTGTCGAAGCAAGGGAAGAGATCCTCATGTGAGCTAAGGGTTGGTGAGGAAGAGGCAGTTGGGCAGACAACGTGAGGCCAAACCGAGAAGAAAGGTGAGCAGCACGTTATAGAAAGCCTGCCTAATATGGTCTAGCATTGGGTGATAAAGAACTTTTCAACCTGTACCATGTGAGCAAACACTATGCCGATCATACAAGGGTGAGAACTAGGAGCTGAAGAGACTGATAGTTTTGGAAAAGGATGGCTCACAAGACAAGACTGATACGAATGTGAGAGCTCTCTAAGACAACATAGAGGTGCTCAAAGGTGGCAACTATCGTATACAGAGGCCCATACTCCATAAGAAATGTCACGCCTGGGGTGTGAGCTTGCGGAAAAAGATTACGAACCTGCAAGTCACATGGTTTGGTCTCATAGGTATAGTCCAACGCCACTTGGGAGACCCTCATTAGGGGACAAACTGTAGGATTTGACCAAAGGTAAATTGTAAAGGACGTGCACATGTTGTTCTTGTTAGTCTTTACCATTCTGAAAGGCCCAAGGGCAAATGAATGGACAAGATCAAAGGTCTCTAGTCCAAGCATGTCTAGAGTCAAATGGACGTCAGAGATATGATTGACACTCCCATAGTTTAAAAAGCATTGGATAAAAGCCAAAATCTGACTTTTGTGATTGTTAAATGCTTACGCTTACGTCTGGTGCAAGTGACTTCAAAGGGTGCAATAGAAGGAGTGGTGCTAGCGCTACCATAGTAATAGAAATAATGTTCAGGTAGGTTAGCTCCTACAATCATACTGAAAAGGCGGGGTAAATGTTTGTGAGTATGTTGTAAGATTAGGCCTTGCATAACTCACCTCTTTTTACATGAAAATAAAATATCTTATTCATTATATTTATTGTCTATCTTTATGCCGTGAATTTGAGATGATGAGTTTTAACGATGTGAATCGATGATGTTGTAGTTTTTTAGAGTTGAGTCTTACTGTGTGTCGATCATCTTGGACGGATTAAGGAGTCCCCCCGCCATTCCCATGGCACGTTACCGTGAGTTTCATATGGGTAGAGTGATTCCCTGTGATGATTGGGTTGGAACGTCTTTGTATTGGCCTTACCTAATTACACGGGTAGACAGATTCCCTGGACTGATTATGTGTGGTGTCTTCAAGTCAGTTGATCTGGTAGAGAGATCCCTCGAGTTGATCATGTGTGTTGTCTTTGGGTTTGTGGACCAGCTTGAGTGATTCCTCAAGTTGATGGGTTTGGATTTGGTGAATGAGCTCACGTGTTGGCCTGGTAGAGTGAGTCCTTGAGTTGAACAAGTGGCGACTTCCCACTGAGATTTATCTGATGAGATATTGTGGATTTTATGAGATTTGATAAGAGGGTGATTAATCTCCATGCATAAATATATGTGTTCACAGATTTACTTACATAAAATTGTGCATGCATATTAATTGCCATTGTCTTTCATTAACAAGGCTATTGTGGGTTTTAACCTAATAAGATTTTTTAGAAGTCTCACTATGGTGGTCCCACCTGCATTTCGTATATTGGAGCCGTATATGTTGATGCAAATGTAGCCCATGCTAAGTTTCTCAAGGAAGAAGGATCAACCCTGCCTGAGTTGTAGACACATAGGCTTGTCTTCGATAATTATATATATATATATATATATTTTTTTTTTTTTTTAAGATATACATTTTGGTTAGGCGACAAACAATATTCGGTTCATTGTACTTGGATATAAGTGATGAACTAATGGCGGTGTATAATATTATTTGTGAAGAAATGACAATAATTTATAGATATTATTATTACTAATGAATGAATTTTCTTATGGTGTAAGCCTCTGGTAAAATTAGTATTAGTCTCTGACCAATCCCTTACTCTTCAGCTGCAAATTATTTCTCTTATCGTGTACTCAACCTATGTTTATATGCCTAGACCCAACAAAATATCGGGGGTGTTGCTGATAGGTTGGCTCCGCTAGCGCAGAGGGGACGGATCACCAATGGGGTTGTGTGAACAAAAAGATGAGAAACACTCCATTGGTTTAGTGAAAAACTTAGTTGCGGGTGCTGCAGAGTGCATCTAGTCCAACATGTGGGTGAGCAAGCATCTTGTAGAAGTCTTGGCAGATGTATCTTAGCGTGAGGTGGAGATGAGCATCTCACCTTATGGTACGACGGCTAGAAAAGTCATCTGCAGTGAAGGTGGGAACAAGGATCTGAAGAGGCTGGTGGCTCTGATGAGACAAGAACTACTCGTCTAAGACTCGATCAAATCAGCTCTCTTTTGTAACACCCTGCCTAATTAACCATTAGGATTAACCCTTAAATGCACTAGATTAAGCTTTTAATTTTGGGTTATTACTAACATCAATATTGATAGTGAGGTTAGCCTTAACCTTGACACTTAGTATAATTAAGCAAAGGATTAGATAAATAAACCCATTAGCAAATTTTGTGAGACTTTTAGGACCTTAGAACATTCATGGGCCTAGCCCAAGAAGCCTTGAACCAAGCTTTTAGGGAATTCAAGACTTAGTAGCTAGCTTTGACCCAAGCATAAGGAAGGCTTAAGGCCTTTGGGCCAAACTTGGTGTAGAATTGACCCATGGCCCAATTAGGCCAAGTCAAGCCCTTTCGAGCCCATAAGCCATCAACCCACACACTTGGCCCTTTTAACCCCACAAAGCCCAAAGCCATATTTGGGTTTATTTCACTATTCAAGTTAAAAGCCCAATACACCATACCATGGGTTTCCCTAAGCCTATATCATACCCTAAATGTCCAAATTAAGTTTTGAAAATTGGCTAAGACCATTAATCAACATACATGAGGTTAGTGATCTTTAAGCCATGCTTTGAAACTTAATTTCGTCTTAATCTTTTCTTAATTTTTAATTTTCTTGATTTATTATTCCATATCATCATAATTAGACCTTACTAATACCCTAGATAAACCTCCCCACATGTCATTAAGGAAAATGACATATCAAACTCCAAAACTTTATCAATCGGCTAATGTGTATCATTTTTGAGTGCATGGACTGTTTTGCCCTTAGGCCTAATATTTTTGTGCCATTTTTTCAAGGATAATATGGTCCTTAGACACCTCATGAGACCCCTTCAAATCCATAATTTTGGAGAAAATTGATTTCACAAACCAAAATAAGAAGCCAAACTGATTGCACCCTTAGGCTAGTTGAGTAGGAACCGGTTGGGTTGAGATTTAACCAACCATCTGCCTTGGCTGAGCCACCACTCCATACCACCTCCATCACCACCCAATCTCCAAGAAGTCCCATTGCCATCATGAGAAATTTGACTCAATTTTTTCCACCAAAGACCACCCAAACCCAAAGCTCAAAAGCTGCTAAGTGAAACCACTTGAATCCGTTGGTTAGAATAGGTGGTTTGTTTGACTTTTTTTCAACTGCACCATGCCCCACGACCTGGCCACCTCTTAGGACCATTGTAACCATAGGAAGGAGTAAATCATGGGATTTTAGGCCACTATTCCCTTTGTACAAGGTGACATAAGCCGATGGAAGCAAATTTGGAAAATTCAGCTTCTTACACACCGCCCACCTCCACCAATCCCCTTGAACCAAAGCCAACATCTCCACCCCCATGGCCACCTATAAATACTGCCCTCACTTCCTCATTTCCTCCACACCTCATCTTCAAGTTTTATCTTGAGTCTTGAGAGCACTTCTCCCCCTTAGAGAACAATAGAGTGAAACCGAGAAACTTTTTGGTGAGTTCTTGAGCGTTCTTGAGCAAGGTTGTCGTGAGAACTTTGAAGGCTACTAAACTTGTAATTTTTCTTGATTTTGATCTTAATTTGCATGTCAAGCTTTGTTTTCATATGTTCGTATGAGATTTGGTGGAGTTTAGAGAAGAATATCATGCTTAGTTCAAAACTGGCTCATTAAATGATGGTTTGAATGTTTAAATGATTTTAAGTGGAAATTTAACTATGGCATGTCTTAATTATGATTTGATGTGATTTATTATTGTCTTATAATGATTATGGAAGGTTTAATTTTTTATTAAAAGCATGCCATGATAGGATTTAATTCTATCTTATTTTGATCATCAAATCATGCATTGATTTTGAATAAGTTGGTGAGTAAGGATTCTTAGCCATGATTAAGTATTGGGATGAACTTGATTATCCAATAATTATCCTTAATAATATCATTAAATACCTTAGTGATTGTTTGTGATTAAAGAAAATCTCATATGCATGCATTCATAGGGATCAATAGTCAGGGCCGGCTCTCCCATAAGGCGAGTTAGGCGGTTGCCTAAGGCCCCACAGTAAAAAAGGCCTCATAAAATATTAAGAAAATAATTAAATAAAAAAATTTTAAAAATTAAATTATCTAAACTAAAAAATATTAATATTGTCAACCGTAAAAAATAAATGCTAACAATTATAAAAATAAAATAAAAAATTTGGAACTCTGTAAGTTCTCTTAGGAAATCTAAAAGTCACAATAATGACAGTGGTTCTCTCTACAAAATCCGAGATATCCAACGGAACTATATAAAAAATTCTCTTTTTATACATCAGATCGACAAAATATCATTTTATCACCTGTGTACTCTTCTCCCAATTCTCTAATCTCCCTCTTGCGCATCCTCTTCCTTGTATTTGCACTGGCAGCCTCTCGAGTCTCCAATCTCCATTGTCTGCAATCGGACGCATCGGCAGACCGCAGACGACATCGGGCATTTGTTGAGCAGCTGCGTCTCTACTGTGTTTTGGATGAAGGTAATTACTCTGAGGCTCTGACCTGCAGGCTGCAATTTATAAAGTGAAGTTTTTTTTTTTGTTTTATATAGATAAGTGAAGCACAATGTTTGTGGCAATAAAAAAGCCACGTGATACTGAATCATTGATTCCGTGAACTTGTTTGTCTTGTATTGAACATCTTCTGAGTCTTGACTTCTCCTTTGATTGTTTAACTTGTATTTTTTCTTAGAGTACGTCTAGGTACAATTAGAATTATTCTTTGTCTTATGCTTCAAGAATTAATCGTCCATAGGCTCACAATTCACAAATCACATGCCCGTGGCCCATGGGCCCTTATGGATCATTTTTCAAACTTTATTTATTTCTCTTTCAATATTTTTAATCTATAATTTATTTTTTAATTTTAGATATTAACATTAAAATATTTTATTTTATTGTGCAGATTAACAATTTTATATAAAAGTGCCATTTCTTATATAAAAGTGAATCTCACTTGCTAAATCAGGTTCTATTGTTTTATGTTTATATTTATTTTATTCTAGAATATTCATAAGTATAGTAAGATTTTATATATTGGATATTGTTCTTTTCTACTAGAAAATATGTCTAATAGAAAATATGCATCTGGATATGAGAAACTTAAAAAAAAGAGAAGAATAGAAAAATTGTTTGAATCCCAAAAAGGATCTTTAAATAAATTTGTTACTACCAATAAACAAAATATAGTAGAAAATTTATGTGAAACATTTGTAGATGATCAAGAAATACACCAAATAAGACCACAAGATAACAAAATAAATCAAGAAATACAACAAAAGGAATATGGAACTAATGAAACAATACAACAAACCCAACAAAAGGGATCTGAGGATAGTGCTCAAGCGTGTACTACTACAATTATTGCTAAAGAATTTGAAAAAAATATAGAAGAAAATAAAAATACCGAGGACATATCTGATTATATTCCTTCAAATATTTATGACCCTGCTCAATGGAAAAATGTTGATACAAAATTAAGAGATTTATTAGTAGAAAAGGGTCCAATTAGATATAGCGATATAAACTTTCCTAAGGATGAGAACTCTAGACATTTTTCCACTACATATTATATACGAAACTTATCAAATGGGGAGAAACATGATAGAAAATGGCTCGTGTATTCAAAAGACTTGAATAGAGTATTCTGCTTTTGTTGCAAGTTGTTTAATTCAAAACTTAGTATAAGTCAACTAGCTAATGAAGGAACCGATGACTGGAAAAATCTTAGTGCTAAGCTTAAAAGCCATGAAACAACCAATGAGCACATTACTAACATTACTGCTTGGCTTGATTTGGAAATGAGATTGTCAAGAAATAAAACAATTGACAAAAAAGTCCAAGAACAAATTAACAAAGAAAAAGATCATTGGAAAAAAGTGTTATTGAGAATTGTTGCTGTAGTAAAAACTCTTGGTAAAAATAATTTACCATTTCGATGACAAAATGAAAAGATCTACCAAGAAAATAATGGAAATTTTTTAAGTCTAATTGAGATGATTTCTGAGTTTGATCCAGTAATGCAAGAACACATTCGACGTATTCAAGATGGTGAAATTCATAATCATTATCTTGGGCATAATATACAAAATGAATTAATACATTTGCTAGCAACTGAAATCAAAACCCATATTATTAAAAAAATCAAGGAAGCAAAATATTTTTCGATTATACTTGATTGTACCCCAGATGCAAGTCATCAAGAACAAATGTCTCTCATACTAAGATGTGTTAATATTTCAACAAGCCCAATAAAAATAGAAGAACATTTTTTAGAATTTATTAAAGTAGATGATACGAGTGGAAAAGGTATTCTCAGTGAATTATTAGATACAATAAAAAGTCTTGAACTTGATATTAATAATGTTCGAGGACAAGGTTATGATAATGGGTCTAATATGAAAGGAAAAGAGCAAGGGGTGCAAAGAAGATTGCTTGATATAAACCCCAAAGCATTTTATACGCCATGTGGTTGTCATAATCTTAATCTTGTTATATGTGATATGGCTAATTCTTGTCCTAAAGCTATATCATTTTTTGGAATAGTCCAACGTATTTATTCTTTGTTTTCTTCATCAACAAAGCGATGGAAAATTTTGCAAGATAATGTGTCAATTCTAACTCTTAAGCCACTCTCACAAACACGTTGGGAAAGTCGAATTGAAAGTATAAAAGCAATAAAATTCCAAACTCCACAAATAAGAGAAGCTTTATTGCAACTAGCAAAAATAACTGAAGATCCTAAAACAAAGAGTGAAGCTAATTGTTTAGTAGCATATGAAATTGAGAACTTTGAATTCATATTAGGCATGACCATATGGTATGATATATTATTTGCAATCAATACTGTAAGTAAAAGTCTGCAATCCAAAGATATGCATATAGATGTTGCCATTGATCAGTTAAAAGGTCTTATTTCTTTTTTTCAAGATTATAGAGAAAATGAATTTAAATCTGCTATGATTTCATCGAAAGAGATTGCAATTAGTATGGAAATAGAACATGTATTTAGAACAAAACGAATAATTCATAGAAAAAAACAGTTTGATGAAAATGTCAATGAAGAGACAATACAATCTGCTGAATAATCTTTTAGAATTAATTATTTCTTATTCATAGTAGATCAAGCAATTTCTTCAATTCAAAACAGGTTTAAACAGTTTCAAATATATGAAAATATTTTTGGTTTTCTATTTAATATCAAGAAATTGAAATCACTTGACGATGGTAGTTTGCAAAAAAATTGTCTTAATCTTGAAAGCTTTTTGAAATATGATATTGATGGTTTAGATTTATTTTCTGAACTAAAAGTTTTAAAAGAAATTTTACCAGTAGTAGAAACCACTCCTATTGATATATTAAATTATATAAAAAGACTTGATTCTTTTCCAAATGCATGTATCGCTTATAGAATTTTATTGACAATACCTATTACTGTTGCTTCTACAGAAAGAAGTTTTTCAAAATTAAAATTGATAAAATCTTATTTAAGATCAACAATGTTACAAGAAAGATTAAATGGACTAGCCATATTATCAATTGAGAAGAAGATATTAGAAGAACTTGAATATAAAAATTTAATTAGCAATTTTGCATCTCAAAAAGCAAGAAAAATAATTTTTAAATAAAAATATATTTAAATATAATTTAATTAATTTAATATAAAAAAAGGCCCCGTCTTAACTTATCGCCTTAGGCCTTAAAATCTATTGAGCCGGCCCTGTCAATAGTTGAAAACACACTTAAGCATCAACTAGAGTGCATTTCACGGGTTGGAACTATTTAAACAAGTTCCATTTTGATTTTTAGAAATCCAAGAGTATATATGGTTTTAGAATGTCAAAAATATGAAGTCCAAAAATTTTGATTAAATTTGGAGTTCGTATGCAATTAGTGAAAAATTCCTGGTAATTTTTGAAAGTCTAGGGGTATTTTTGTAAATATCATTTTTTGAAACCTTTGATTTTGAACCTCATCCATAGTAGTATTAATCCTAACTTAGTACGCACTTGATTTCAAAAGCAACGACATTTTTTTGATTACTCAGGAAGTTTGTAAGTTGGCCTCTAACTTACACCTTGATAGATTATTTATAAGTTAGTGATAAATATTTTATTCATATTATAATTATCATTTTGAGCATAAAATATCATGTTATATGATACATTGAGTGCATACTTACATGACATGTGATATTTTTTACCATTTTTGCATATTGTATCTATAAATGTCATTTTTGCATGAAAGCTTGCTACATACGCACATGTCATTAAAAATATTTTTCAAGCATAGCATGAAAATAATTTTTGTCACGACCTCCTACATTCTAGTGAGACTCATATGTCCACTCTGGAGTGTTTAAAAATAGAGTGGTAACCCATGGGTTGACAAAGAACAGTCAACGGGTTTCGAATGAGTTCTTTTTAAAGAACGCTGGAGCGAATCAATATGTTATGATACCTAATGCTGGTGAGTGTACACATTATGATGTTATGTTATATTTACCAATGCATTAAGAACGAGTCTATAGACAAAATAGTCTCAACATGAGTTGTGCTATGGTCACCTGTAGGTACTCATAATACATATGAGGAACTGTGATGTTACCACACTAATGATGTTATATGAATTGTTAATAATGATGAAAGTTTATAATGGAGTTATGTTTTTAAAAATGGAAGTAAAAATGTTAATTGAATGAAAACATGTGTCTTCATTTCTCTGAAAATGTTAAGGAATTTGGATGGGAGACATGCATACTGATTTTTCTGCATTGCATATTTATCATTCTTCATGCTTAATTTATTTTTGTGCATGTTGGTTATTTAACTTACTAAGATTTCAAGTAAATCTCACCCCTTGTGGAATTACTATCGTTCCACTCATAATGGTAGAAGTTGTGTTAAGTCTCGAGGAGGACGAGCTAGATGGAACGCTGGATCCAATTGATTGAGGAGGAGCCGGACCTTGAGAGGAGATGGGATTTAATCCTAATGTTTATAGCCCAAGTCCTTGATGCTTTAAAATGCATGAAGCAGATGATTTGACTTTGACCCTTTATTGTACTAAGATTATGCTACGTTTGGTACTTTGAACTTGATGATCACTAATGAATTGAGATGTTTTTAGTTATTCTGGCATAAGTTATACTTTTACCTTTATTTCTGCTGCGATTATTGCATACTGTTAGTTACATTCTAGGATGCATTGCATAATAATTGTCATGTATGAGGGTATGTAACCTTGTGTTGCATGTCCCGACACTCTAAATCTTCATTCCATCCCAAGCAGAGGTTGGGGGCATCACAAGGTGGTATCAAAGCAGTTACATCTCTGGATAAACCCACATGTCCTTAGGAATAATATGCCAGAGTATAGGATTTAATCTATAGACTTGCTAGGCTGGGAATCTTGCAACAGGAATTGGATTTGATACACGTGCTTCACAGGATTTGGAGAACTGAAGTAGCATGGCACATGAAAGAAGGGAAAGAAACCCTGAAGGATCCAATACCCGTCAGGATTAGGACTGTTGTTTTGATGGAGGATGTGACTTGGCAAATGCGATTCATCAAATGACGGAAACCATGAAACAACAACAGGAGGTGATCCTGAGTCAAAACCATCAACGCCTGTAGTTTGAGAGGCAGGAGAACCGAGGGTGTTCATATGAGAAGTTTCTAATTTACAGATACCCTAATTTCATAGGGACTAAGGGACTTATGAAGGCCAATAAGTGGCTACTGGATCTCGACAGGACTTTCGAGATCAGCGGTTGTACTGAGGAGCAGAAGGTACAGTACGCAGGGCATTTGCTTCAAGGTGAAGTCGGTATTTGGTGGGATACCAAGAGGCAGCTCTTGATAAGGGAATTGGGCAATATCATTGTTTTGATCTGGGATAGGTTTAAGGAGGAGTTGATAATCGATTCTTCCCAAAGTCAATGAAAACCCAGAAGGCCCAGGGGTTTGCCACATTGGTGCAAGGCAATCTCTCAGTTGAGCAATATGCTGCAAAGTTCATGGAGTTAGGAAGGTTTGCTCCACACCTGATTGCCATTGAGAAGATGCAAGCCCAGAAGTTCCAAAGAGGACTACAACCCAGGATTCGCAGTTACATGGTTGGGTTTCACATCAAGAATTTCCAAGAGTTGGTTAACGTGGCTGCAATAATTGAAGCAAAGTAATGAAGTGTGGCAGCCCAGATTAACCTAGAGCGAAAAGAGGCTCCTTCCTTCCCTGCAGGAGGGAATAATGCCAAAAGAAAGATCATTCAAGGAGCCAACAAGGGCAAAGGCATTATGATAGCTCCATTAGTTACCTGCAAGAAGTGTGGAAAGAATCACGGTGGAGAATGTTGAGTGGGTTTAGGAGTATGTTTTCGATGTGGTCAGTCAGGACATATGATTCGAGAGTGCCCTCAGAATGCACAAGGTGGAAAGAACGCTCCTAACAATCAGCCCAATAAGAGTTCACCTGTTCAAACTCGTGTGTACGCCATCACCCCTGGAGAAATCAACGAGGAGATACCTAGGGAAAAAGAGACAGAAGTCATCACTAGTATTTTCTTTAAATACCCAGTTTTAGAAATTAGTTTTTATAATAGTTGCTTAGTACTCAGTAGTTGATTACACCTTAGGAAAACTCACATTATATGAATATACTGCTTGCGCTTTATTTGACTCCAGCACTATAAGGTCTTTTGTGTTCGTGGCATTCGCAAGCACGTGTAACCTACCAACTCAGATGCTACCTCAAGCTATAGTAGTGTCAATTCCTGATTGGGAGCACGATGACCTGTACAAAAACTGCCCTTTAACCCTGAAGGAGAGATTGATGGAAGTTGACTTAATCGTCTTCAACCAACTAGGGTTCGACGTTATACTAGGAATGGACTGGCTATCCAAATAATGTGCTAGCATAGACTGTTGAAGCAAGGAGATTATCTTTGATTCACCCGTAGGTGGGAAAATCCGTCGTACGAGAGGGACTGTGAATGCTACCCCTTCTCTAATTTCAACTTTGCAGGCAAGGAAATACATCGCTAGTAGTGCCACAACCTACTTAACATTCATAGTGGAGGATTATGGTTGTAATAAGAAGATTCAAGGGATACCTATAGTTGAGGAGCATCTTGAGGTTTTCACCGATGATCTACCCAGATTATCCCTTGATAGAGAAATCGAGTTCACTATAGAACTAGAGCCCACTGCAACCCCTATCCATAAAGCCCCTTATTATATGGCCCTTTTAGAACTAAAAATACTGAAGGAGTAGATAGAAGAGTTATTGGAGAAAGGCTTCATTCGACCTAGTTCATCACCTTGGTGTGTGCTAATTCTGTTCGTTAAGAAGAAAGATGGATCATTAAGGATGTGCATTGATTATAGGGAATTGAGCAAAGTAAAGATTAAAAACCCCCATTACCACGTATCAATGACTTGTTAGATCAATTGCAATGAGCATCAGTGTTCTCAAAGATAGACTTAAAGTTTGGTTACCATCACCTTAAGATTTCGAGGCACTTTAGAGTCAAATTTTGATAAATAATTTGCACTTTGAGGTTAGTATTATTATTTAGGATTTTATAGCAATTTTTTTATTTTCTACTTTTTTGGAGTGAATAGTAGTAGCCTCGGTGTTAGCACCTAGACTAGTGTTTTCAAAATCACAGTGTGAAATATCCAAATCTGGTTAGGGAAGTTTTATTTGGATACTTGGCAAGGTATTAGCCACACTTGGTAAATAATATTGGACACTTGGCACCAAGAGGCACCATGAGATGGAAATATGAAGGAAATCAAGTTTTGTGATCATGCCAGCTAAGCAAAACCCTATTTCATCCAACCATCGAATTCATGCCAAACCAAATAGGGATTCAACCCTAGAGAAATCATAAACACTTGGAATCCAATTGAAACCTCAAAATCTTGGTGAAAACTGAAACCCCAAATGGTTTCCCTAAACCCCAAAAGTTTGACTCCAAACCCTAACTGAAACTAGTTTTGGCTTAGTAATTAATCACTTGATTAAATCACTTCATATGCTATTAAGCACTCAAATTCATGCTATTAAATCCTTATTTATTCTTTTAAACCATGGTAATTTTATTAGGCCAAGAAAAACTAGATTTGGTTTTGATAACAACCCAAAACCCATTGAAACTGTAAAGGAAGCCCATTTAGTTAAGGCCAGTTAAGGCCAACGAAACTGAACCACCAAGGCAAGGCTTGTGCAGGAAGTTTCCCATCTTCCATGGAAATCCTTTCATTGCCCAAAACAGGCCTAAACAGTGGTTGATGGAAAGGCCAAGAGCCACCTCACCTCTCCCTCTTGCACGACAGCTGCTGGCAAAAACCATGGGCTGGTTTTGGCTGACACCCCATCACTCAAAGTATCTTTCACACACCTCTTATCACCCCTCCAGATGTTTAAGAGTCATTCATATTTTATCTTGACTAAGCTTGAAACTTATATCTAAAATTGGGAAGGTAAAAACATATTTTATCTTGACTAAGCTTGAATCTTTTGTTGTGAAAGCATGCTCCAATGGCTTTAATATTTATATATAATGCTCCTAAGACTTTGATTTACATGTGATGATGTTATTTTGAGGAATTTTGATGTTGGTTTTAAAGATATGAATTTTTATACGGGAAAAGGTTCGGATGGGTCTTATATTTGAAGTTTTTGGGTAGATTTATCTTTTGATGTGTACTTTGCCATGTGATCTTAGGTTTGATCTTACGTGAAACGAAATTTTTGTTTTTATAATGCGAGTCTTTTTGGTTGTTTTAGTATTTTATTTTTGCATAGACTATGATTTTGTATGTTGTAATATTTCAATTTATGCATGAGAAATGAGATTTGATAGAATTGCTACAAAAATTAAGGGTTTTGGCCTATGCATGTTTCAGTCCATGCATTTTTTACTAGTTGTGATGTATTTTAAATTTTTCTAATTAGATATTTGAATTTAGGACAAAATTTATATTAAAAATGTAAATTTTGGTAAGTTTTAGAGTTAGGATATGAAATCTTTAAATTATGAATAAAATGGTCATTTTTTCACATATAGAGGGGTAAAATGGTCATTTTACTCTAAGTTAGTATTTTTATGTTTCTAAACTGTTAGTGATGAGCTTCTGACATTTAGAAATTTCTCCTCACAGTTTCTTGTATTTCGTACATTTTAATTAGTCATGCTACGATCATTGTAAATTAGCTTCGAACTTACTGTCAAATTATTGTGTATGTATGTTGGTAAGATAACATTTGTTTATGTTTTTAGGTTCTTATATATGTCATGCTATGCCATGTCACTACTTGTATGTCTGTTGCATGTTATATGATGTTACAAAATGTTTATTTCTTATACATTTTATCATGTCACGGAATGTTTATCTGTTGCACTTTATATTATGTCACAAAATATTATTTGTCACGTATTATGCCATATTATGAAATGTTCATTTGGTATATGTTATGTCATGTCTCGAAATATTATCTGTTACACACTACTTCATGTCACAAAATGTTCATTTGTTTCGTGTTATGTCATGTCATTCATCTCACACATATGTCACGTTACGTTACGTCAAGTCATTTGTCCTTTCTTTTCATGTCATTGATGAGAATGCAAAATATCATATTTTTCTCCCTTAATGTCTATTTTTTAATACTTATTTGGTGCCTAAATGTACTCATTATTCTTTTATTTTGATTTAAGATGCAAATGGAGGCATTAAATGCAAAACGAAACTAATTGGGCAATTCTGGAAAATTTCAACATCGCTTCGTAATCTGGGCATAACTCTCTCATCTGAGCTCTAATTGAGATGATTCAAAAGATATGGAACACCAAGAAAAAGCTCTACAACTTTCATGTTTTGAGTTTTGAGAGATAATGGCTACATCAAGGTTGAAATTGGGCTTGAAGTTGACGCACCTACACTGTTGACGTTCTGAAACATTCCTTATCGTGCAATTCAAATACATGATTTAACTGTGGACATTTTGAGATCTGTGCACAAAAGTTACAGCTGGAAAACATCACTTTCCTAGTTATATTAGGACTTTATTTTATTTTTAATATTTTCCTTAATTAGTCAAATTTGGATATTATTTTTTTAGGATACTATTTAGAATATTTTAGGAGATTTGGTAGGATTCTAATACGAGGAGGGGGGGAATCATCAGACTAGGGCATCTCTCTTCCCTCTTGTGAAACTTCTCCTTTGATTTTTCATCATGGCCCTGAGCGGCTAAACCTTCTTAATTGGTCGAAGAAAACGGAAGCCTTAGAATTAATAAAACTGTGAGATCTAATTTGTTTTTAGTGTTCAATTTATGCTTTGAGTATCAGATGTTCTTTTGTGCCTATTTTCATGATTGTCTCATTTAATTAATAGGAGGTCTACTAGTTTATTATTCGTTGCAATCTACTGCTAGGTTAGATATCAAATTCGTAATTGTTTGATCCCTCTAATTTGTGAAGTAACTAAGATTTACAATTTGCTATGTCAGAAATTATTAGATCTTAAGAAGAACGCTCGACGAAATTAAATGCAACTGCTTGTGCTTATGTTGTTTAGTTTCGTCGATCTCTCTAATTCTTAAAGTTGCTACTAGATTAAACCTTTAGCGCTTGTCTTGGGTTGGTTAGTAGTTAAGGTTAATTAGATCGCTTGTTTTCTAATTAACTGCGACTAAGAAGAGATAGGAAAATAATTCCAACGGTGAATATTCAGAGTATGAATTAATATATACTTACATCGATGATCAATTGTAAAATTCCGACGGTGGATGTTGACTTAGACCAAGGTTTATTCTTTGATTGACTTCGATACTTTAATTTGAATTATTCCTTAATTTTTCTTCTTAAAATTGTTTTCGTTATACTCAAACCCCCCCTCCGGCGGTGCAATCCTTGTTCACGTAGCATAAAACTAGACTAAATACTCTCTGTGGGAACGATCCTTACTTGCACTACTACATGTATTTTTAAGAGTATAGGTTTTATTTTTGGTTGCCTGCGACAGCACACCAGTCACATTATGTCTCGAGTATAGAATGTGTCTCGAAAACAGTTTTCCAAGTCGAGTCAAGTTTGTTTATATTTATCCCGACTCTAAATACTAGGATGTCGTAATATCCTAGTAGAACTCATTTGCTCATGCTAGAGTGTCTAAATTAGTGTGTTATTTCCTAGGTTGACAAAGTACTGTAACAGGCTTCAAATGTGGCCTAATTAACTGGTCACTGAAGCGAAGTCAGGCACCAACGCCGATGATGCCATCCACATGTTCAATTTCATGTTATAAGTACTCTTGCGAGTGCAGATACTATTATGAGATATGTACATTACATTTTTTTTTCATAGCAAATGCAGATGCTTGTAAAATAATAAGTATGATAATGCATTCATAGCTGGTGCAGATACCTATGTTGTGATGCTGTATCGGCAGGGACACACGACTCATATGTTCATATGTTAACGCAGTTACCTATGTTGGGTGCTACAAGGGGAGTTGTGTAGCACCCATATGTTCACGTTTATTAATCATGTTTAAGTATTGAAGAAGATTTCAAGTTCATGTATTTCACATTTCAAGCTCATGTCATTTCACGTCCAAGTTCATGTTTAGTTTCATGTTCAAGTCCATGTTATTTCAAGTTCAAGTCCAGTTTCAGTTTAGTCTCAAGTTCAGTTTATCTCACGTTAGTTTATGTCATGTTAGCACATACCATGTTATTTATCAAGTCACGTCAAGTTTATTCATGATCTCGATATGCATTCATATTTTTACTAGATGCATGCATCTTTAAACTGTCAGTTTAAGTTCTTTGTTAACTTGCTGAGATTTGTAATCAAATCTTATCATGGTAGTCGCAACTACTACTCTCCCCGGAATGTTAGACGATGAGTCAGGACTAGGAGATGCAATGGACATTGGCCGACTGGAGTTGATCGATTAGGCAGCAAAGGCAAGACGTGGAGCTCATGGCCTACATGCTCCATTTTATAGATATTATTATGGCATCCCTGACTGAGTTGCGCGAGCTACTCAACGAACTGGCTTAGTAGATGCTTTAGTTTATGCTTGTATTTAAGGAGCTCTGTCTCCACATGCCTTTTGGACTTATGTTGTAATCTTAAATGTCTATCACTTTCAATTTATGGATTATATTTAAATGTTTTTGGGATATATTTCAATTGGTGCATAGTATTGCTAAAAAAAAGTATTTGTTGCGAATATTGCATATTGCTAGATATATACTAAGTGCATTGCATCTTAAATTGTCATGAACGGGGGCAAGTAACCTTGAGTTGTATGCCTCAACATTTCAAAGTCCGTCCGATTCCAAACAGAATATGGGGGTGTCACAGTCAGTCCTTACAAAGACCCTTCATTTCCTGAATAGTATACCATCTTTAAGGCTATAACCTTTATGAGGTGTTTGGCCTAAGGTTAGCTACTCAATCGTTGCTTGAACCTTTTCATCATGCTGACAAAAGGCTTGATTTCAGCAAGCCACTCTAAAGAAGTATAAGAAATGATAGATGAGAACAACCCTTCTTTCTCATACTCGAGTATGCTACACTAATGCCCAGTTTCCTGCCTTCTAGAAAGTGAACTAGTTACACAGTTCTCACTATTCTTCTTATATTCTATAGTAAAGCCATATCCCAGTAACTTTGTAATTCATTTTTGCTGAGAAGGCGTACCTACCCTTTGCTCCCGCAAAGACTTAAGGCTACTGTGATCCGTCTTCACCTTAAAAGGTCTCCTTAATGGGTTTGGCTGCCACTTTCTCACTTCCTGTACTAAGGCCAACAATTCTTTTTCATAAGTAGAAAGACTCAAAACTCTTCCTTTCAATGCATGGTTGAGATAGGCAATAGGTATGTTCCTACCCTTCCTTAGAAGCATTGCACTCCACAATGAAAGTCTTCTCAAAATTAGGGAGAGCCAACACTCGTGGTAAAGTACCCACTAACTTAGCTTTTGGAATGCATCAATTACAGTTTGGTTTCATTTAAACGAGTTCTTTTTTAACAAAGCAGTGAGTGGTGTTGCAATGAGGCCATATCTTTTTATAAATTTCCTATAATAACCAGTTAACCCAAGAAAACCTCTCAAAGACTTGAGAGTTGTAGGAATTGGCCAACTTAACATGGATTCAATCTTGGTTGGATTAGCCTTAGAATTATTCTCAGAAATAAAATGACCAAAATATTTAACCTTACACCCAAAGTTACATTTTGACACATTTGCATAAAGCTGGTGCTGCTGCAAAGTGGCCAGTACTATTCTCAAATGCATGAAATAATCTTCAACTGATTTTCTGTAAACCAAAATGTCATCAATGAAGAAGATAACAAATCTCCTTAAGTAGGGTCTAAGTACATCATTCATCAAGCCTTGAATAGTTGAAGGATCATTACTAAGTTTAAGGGCATCACTAAAAACTCATAGTGAACCTTATGGGTCCCAAAGGCAGTCTTATGTATATCCTCCGGTTTGACCCTTATTTGGTGATAACCAAAATGTCGATCAAGTTTAGAGAAAATCACAGTACCATATAACTCATCACTCAACTCATAAATTACTGGTGTCGAAAATTTATCCTTTGTCTCTTGATTAAGGGCTCTATAATCAATACACATCCTTCAACTCCCATCTACCTTCCTAACTAGTAGATCAAGAGAATAAAATAGATTTTGACTGGCCTAAACTACCCTAGACTCCAAAATTTCATTGACTATCTTTTCTATCTTAGATTTTTTTTAGAAGGGATAGCAATAAGGACGTACACAAATTGGTTTGGTTTCTTCTTTCAAATTAACCTGGTGGTCTTAGTACTTTCTGCTTGGAGGTAACCCTTTTGGTTCCTTAAATATGACCTCAAACTCCTTCAACAACTTGCTAACCTGATGTTCTTGTGGGTCTGCTGCTAAACAGTCACTACTTCTATCCAACTGGGTAACTAAATTAATTTCCTCATTGCTGGCTGCCAAGTGCAAAATCACCCCTCTTCTTTCCATCTTAGGAAGCTTGTCTAAACAAACATCATTGACCAAAATGGAATTAGAAATAGTAAGCCCCTTTAGAATATGAGTTCTATCACCAGAAGATAGTCAACTTAAGGAAATCCCATACAATGGGTCCTAGGTCCTGCAAACATTGAGCTCCAAGCACTACATCACAACTTCCCAGAGTTATGACATAGAATTCTGTAGATAATTGAAGCCCTTGCACTTTCACTTCCACTGATCCACATTTTCCAATACTCATAATCGATTCCCCATTAGACACTTTCAAATTAAGTCGATCTTTAGAAGAAACAAGGTTACATTTAGAAACAATCGAGTAGTCCATGAAATTATGGGTGTTTCTACTAAAATCACTACCCAATTTGACCCAAGAACCTCATAGTACTAGGATTAAGATACCCAGTAATTGCATGCAATGAAATCTCAGGAATTCCCTGCACCAATTTAGTTTCTCCATCACACACTATAGCCTTGGAAGCCTCCAATACTGCCTCATACTCCTCTTCATCAATTTGTAAACCCTCCATCAAGTAGATTTTGGGTTTTTTTTTTTTGACAAACATGTTCTTTACTCCATTTTTCATCACAGCTGAAGTATAGCCCTTTTTTGTTCCTTTGTTTCATTTGTGAAGAAATTAACCTTTGAAGTACTAGGTTTTTCAAAAAACCACTGAGAACTTGCTAACATATCCAAGGTCATTACAACAAGTCCCAGAATAATTCCCACATTTCTAGTTAACTATAGGAGATTTTTTATTTGAACTGAACAACTCTTCTTGTAATCTTGCTAACCCAAAGGCTAACAATAAATTGCTGGGACTCAGTATTCGTACCAACACTCTAATATCATCCCTTAGGCCACCCAAAAAACAACTTAATTTATAAATTTCAGGTAAACCCCTTAGTCGATTAGAAATCATCTCAAATGTTGTCTTGTAAACTACCACAATCATGGCTTGCTTCAACCTCGTCAGAGCCTCCATTGGATCTTCATATCGACCACTCCTGAATCTCACTTTCAAGGCTTTGGTAAATGAATCCCAATTCTAAAAACAGTCAGAATCTTCAGCATCTTGGAACTATACCAAGGCATCTCCTACACGTGATAAGAAGCCTAGAAAAGCTTCTACTGAGATGTCACATGGTGTAGCGACAAATATTGATTGGATTTGTAAATCCAACCATCTTCATCAATCCGATCGAAACTTGGGAAGTCAAGCCTAATGTTTCTAGCAAAACCTGCTGCATTCCAACTTCCTGCGGAAGTTTTTGCTTCATCATCCTCTGCTCTTCGATTTGGACCATTACGATGGCCATTGGTAAAAGACTGGAAGTTGTCATTAAGCTGCCTCAACTAAACCCTTATATCCTTCAAGGTAATTGAGTGTTCATCTTGTACTTGCTTCTCTTGCTCCAACCGCCTATTGGCACTAGCAAGTGACTCTTGCAGCTGATTGATTCGAGTACCCTCTACCATCTCTGATTTTTCACAATTGTCGTCCAGACCGCTACTTCTTTGATACCAACTTGGCAACTTGGTATGACTCTTGGAAAAAAAGATTAGAACAAGAAAGGAAGATAAAAGGAATCAAGAGTAAAAATTGACTGCTTATTCAAGGAAACCATAAACTGCAATTCTTTAATTGAATCTTCTGAATTTACATGGAGCTCTTGTTATACAATTTCTGCATATGGGCTTATTCTGTAGGCTTATTATGTACTGACTAACTATATACAAGACACTTACAAGAGCCCAATCCAACGTACAACCCAACTCTACATTCCTACTGCCTTACGTCTCCCCACCTATTGCTATCTTTCTTTACAACCGCGTGTTCCTTAATAAAATATCATCACGCCACGTGTCCTTTTCCCAAAGTCACCGAGTCTTCCATCAGCTACCTTACATAAGGAAAATTATAAGCTATAGTATCAAAGATGGGGAATCGGTGCAAGTGTAAGTAAACCCATGGGTCTCGAGCCTGGCGAATTTTAATCCCCAACCCACAGCAGGACATGCAATTCAAGGACCCAATGACTGAGTGGTGGTTGTCATTCGGTCTTTGTTAGGAGGATAGGATGAACTCAAGATACAACAAATGTTCGACAATGAATCAGCAAAAAACATCCTTAAAAGTGGAGACTTCTCCATCAAATCGTCCTATTTGCTGCATTAGGGAAACCGATTCTAAAATCACGGACCACTCAAACCAAAAGACTAGAAGAAACTCCAGCTGGGCCCGTATCCATGAATGGTTGAAGTTGTGATTTGGAAGACCACCCGGGGTGTATTACCTATCAAAATTTCTTATACAATTATGAGAAGAAGACAATGTATTTGTCCCTTTTGATACTCATCCCCCACCACTTGAGCACTTGATTCTAAAATGTCATTTGTCTTGAGTTCTCTATAGGGAGCCCTACTAGAATCTAAATACACAACAATTTGCAATAAATCATGTTGTTGAGGGTGTTGGATATAATATGAACGGGGTCCAGCCCATTGGAAGTCCATCACCAATAATAAAGCAAGAGATAAGATAAGGAAGATATAAAGACAAAAGAGATCGACTTAGATACAAAAAGGCGAAAGTGACATAAGACAAATAGGACTCAACTACTTCAAAGTAGGAAAGATGCCTCTATAAAATAATAGAATCTCTACAAATCAAGGCAGAGATTATTGACTCCCCCCTCTCCAAATTTTTACGATGAAGGCGTCTTCTTTAACCTCCCGAGAACCATAATCTTCTTCCATTATATTGAGAGCTATAAGAGGAGAGATTGTAAAATCACCAAATATAGTAGATTTCGCTCCCAAAGAACCCATGGATTTCAACCCCGAGCTACACGTGGAGTGAGCAATGGAGCTCGCCCCGATCAACAAGCGTGGCAGGCTCTTGGTCCCCCCACACCACGAGAGAGCAATGCCTCACTCGGAGCACAAGCACTCTGCACTATGTAGCCAAATAGGCTGCTTCCAATAAAGCCCTTGGAAGAATCCCCCGTCACTCCATCCTGACCATCTCCTTGACCCATATTTCAACTTTAAATACCGTTTAACCTTATTTATTAAGGCATTTGTATAATATCTGCTTATTTATCAAAAGAAATAACACATACTTCTAACGGCCAATGGGTCAAGTGGCAGTCTCTCTCTAAAAATTAGTGCTCCTTTAAATAATTCTAATGACATAACATCTGGTAATAAGACGGAATACCAGGTCATCTATACTAGATAATTTTTTCCTAAAAGAGAAGTCACCCTTTTTGTAGCTTGAGAAACTAAGTGGGAGAATGAATTGACACTGCCAAGAAATGAATAAAGAGGGAGAAAAGATCCCCATCACCTAAAATATATTGAAAAGAGAGAGCAAAGCATGATTCTTCATCCAGGTCCCCCCGCTTCAGGCAGGTCCCAGTGCCAAGTACAAACCAATTGAACCAACAAGAGAATAACCAGACATTTTGTAATTTAATCATATCTACAAATGGAGTGCAATAGATTTACACAAAGTATGGTCTATAATTTCTGCCACAAACATATTACAAAGGACTACATTGACAATGGGGAAAACTATTTTGAACGATGCATGGGATCTAGTTCAAGAGCTGCTCTCTCCGCCACAGCATCTTCTCCCTCCTTGAACTCAGTCTCCAAGTCTAATCCAAACCCAGCGTCACTACCATAAAAGTCCCGATCCCATGTACCAACAAGCTCCTTTTTTTGGTCACTTTTTTGCGTCACTGAGGAGTCAAAGCCATCTTTTAGTCCATCATCCAACTTTTGTTTCTTTCGGGTAGAAGAGGGCCCCGCAGAATCACTACCAGGTGGATCTGACCGAGATTGCTTTTGCTTATCATCATCCAATGGTAAAGTCTCAGAAGCTTTCAGTGCACCACCTAGTTTCTGCTGCTCCTCAATGATCTTCTGCAAGTATTTACCCTGAGCTTCTATTCTCATTTGCAGCTGTCTTTGAACCTGAAATGCATGTAATCAAATAAATCTATAGACATCCAATTAACCAACACAAGGAGCCCCCAGAGTGCACTTATCATCTGTGACAAGGCTGCATTTGGTACTAGAGAGGACAGAGGAAATAGTTCCAGCAAACTAGCCATGCTTGAAATAAACATTCAACAAAGAGATATGGGCTATACATGAAAAAAAAAAACTGACCGAGTTACCATGTCAAACATAGGAATTAAAAACTAATTAGCTACTGCTTATTTATATGCTAATGTGATCTCATATAAAAAACAATCATCATAGCATGAAGAAACTGTGATGGAATAGACCTCTGTAACTATGACCTAAAATTACACATGACAGATATTGCCATTGCTAATTACTTCGGTTTTGTTTTCCATTTCTGGCTAATAAAAACAAGACTTGGTACAAGTTGGTTCCTTTGGTAGGTCAAGACTTGGTACAAGTTGTTAAAGACAGACAGCTGTAAACCTTTTAGTTTGTCAAAGGTTTCATAGACAGTCATTGACTCTTTGATTATATAGACAGTTCTCATATGCATAGAAAACAAGCACTAGACTTACTACCAGAAAGAGGCATTTATATATATAGAGGAAAATTTAATACACCATACTATTATCTCACTTTCATCCCACTAAGTATGATGTGGCACATTTATCACCATTGAATGATCATTTATTGCATGCTTCTTTATCATCCAATGATGATAAATGTGCCACATCTTACTTAGTAGGGTGAAAATAGGATGAGAGTGTGGTGTATAGCATTACTCATATATATATATATATATATATATATATATATATATATATATATATATATTGTAGTTGCATCTCCTTGATGGAGCGAGATTTTGTCTATTCAGGATTTGCTTTCCATTTGGTGCACATTCTTTTCTTTTTGATAGGTTTGGTGCACATTCTTTACAATGTATTGTTATTGCTTTTTGTTCATTAGAAGCATATCCTCTTCATATGTTATTTCTTGATGAGCATTCATATGTTCTTTCGTTCCCCTTCATTACATTTGCATTTCCAGAAAATCTCATATCTAAAAAGAATAATGTCGCAGATTAAAAAGAAAAGTTCAGAAGTTGCGGCCTAAAAACCTTCTTTCAGAAATTATTTAAGCGAAATGAGAGCATGACAACAAACCTCAAGTTGTTCATGAAGACGCTTCTGAACCTCCATTTGCATCCTCAGTGCCTCATTAATTTGCATTCCCCTAATCGACAGGAAGAATTTGCAGATTGTTAGAACTAGTTTTAAAAGAAAACAAGAGGAAAAGATAGCATTTGGAGGAGGACAAAGATACCCACGGAGAAGAATCAGAGGCAGACAGGCTGTCTCCAGAACTTTTCTTCTCATCTTTAAAACCTAAAGGTCAACAACAGAATTCTCTTAGTTAGTTTCATAGCCCAAAAAGTAGAAACAAAATTCTATTGCTGAAATATAGGGAGAAAAAGTAAAAGGAGCACCTTTGCCATCACCAGGAGATTCCGGAAGGTACTTTGCAAGGCGATACTTCTATGAATAGAAAAATAAAGACAATTCCCACTTAATTTCACATATTCAGACATGTGAGTCTACATACATGAATGAAACCTGACTAGTAAGATATCTGACCTGTAAATGGCTTTTCACATGATAGATAGTAAGTCCAGGTACACCCATCACTCTTAGAACACCTTTCGGTGTTGCCCCTGAGACCAATAAATAGAATAAATATAAGGGACAACTTTTACTTAAGCCATCAATATCTACTCAAGACCATATATTGGCCAATTAAGGGCAACAGTTTCCATCCACAAATCTATATCTAATTCACAGTCCCCTGGGATTAGTCGGGATGCTGTTCCGGACACCCGGTGCCAATTAAAAAAAAAAATCTAATTCACAGTATACGCTCATACAAAATCACAAAACCTTCTAGATATTTCATCATTCAAAGCATAGTTAAACATGAAAAATTATAGTACAAAAATTGTACAACGATGAAATGAGAATTCAAACTTCTCATTGGTGACAAGAGACATCCAGAAAGTTTCAATATGTCCAATTTGATAGCATTTTCACATACAGACAAGACCAGATTTTTTCTAGAACAACTACAGATGGGTCCTAACTTGCTCTGGAAGGGTATCCCAAATTTAAACCCCAAAACCTGGCGATGATGAATTTGGACAACTTAAAACTTAATAACCAAAACACCACCACCTTCGGCAAAAGTTCAATTAGAAATATCACAAATCCTTCTCTATATGCTCAGAGAACATTCAAACATCCAATTAACTATCCGAATTGTGGATCCCAAGAATTAGCATTGTACAGTTAAGCAGATTGTTAGAGCTTGTTTGGGGAGTGAGATGAGATGAGAATTTTGTGAATAGTAGTAAGATAGTTTGAGAATAGTAGTGAGATAGTTTGAGAATAGTAGTGAGATAGTTTGAGTTGAATATTTTTTGGGTTTTGGGAAAGGAGAGAGAAAAAATTGAATAAAAAATATGATAAAGTTAAAATATTGTAATAATATAGTTTTATAATATTATTTTTGTTTGGAGATTTGAAAATGTTGGAATTGTTTTTTATTTTTTATTTGAAAATTTAAAAAAGTTGTAATGATTAGTTTGAAAAAATTGTAATGATTAGTTTGAAAATTTTGTATTTGAATTATGTTTGGGAATAAGATGGGATGAGATGAAATGAGATCAGATGAGAATTTTGTGTCTCATCTAAGGCCCCAAACCTGCCCTAATCATTCCATTGCTAGGGATGTATTACTTGAACAATAAATCATAAAACTCCACATGTTGAACCAAATTTATGCATAGTCATAACGTTAACTGGTGTGATTAAGGCTTAAGTGAGCAAAATTGCGTTAACAACAATAGCTAGTGCATATCTTCCACAAATCCGGGGCAAGGGGGGACAGAAGAGCCTGTTACTGCCCTACAACCAGTTCATGTTCACAGGCTAATTAACGAAAAATTATGCACCCCCAAAAAAATAAAAAAACCGACATGGGCCCTACAATGGTAGGTATACTTTCATTTTGATCCTGACTATCATGTTGGAAAAAAATAGTTGTTAGGCCACAGAAATGTGGTACATATTTCAAGAATTCCTACAACTAGTGGACATATAATAATTCTGTATATTTGTTATAGGATGGATACCCTGCATAAATAAAACTTTTTTCCAATTTCCTTGCATTGTATTCTAAGAGTGGTGAGCGTTTCCAAGTCCTGCATCCTTTGTTGGACTCCTTTGGGTGGTGATATTTGGTAACCCATTGGCATTCTCCACTTAGGTTGTGAGCTTATCATCCCTAGTGTGTGCTTGTGTTACCTCTTTATTCACTCAGAAAGAAAGAAAGAAAAAAGAAGAAAAAAAAAAGAAAAGAAGAAAGGTATCAAGTTTCAATGAAAAAATAAAGAAAAGAGATGCTAAAGATAGAGTTTAGGATACAAAAATGAAGAATTCCCAAGACCTGAAAGATAAGATTGTTCTAGCTAGGAAACCGAGTTATTCAATAGAGGAGAGATGCAAGTTCGTGTCAACATGCTACCTTTGTGAAGAGCGAGGTTATGCTTTTCCAAAGTGCACCAAATTGAAAGTTAACCCCTGGATTAAAGCACCCTTAAAATAATAGAATGTGTGGGGGATTTACCTCAAATCACAAGCAAAAACTAGCCGAGAGTGTGAAGTAGACAAATCTACTTAAAGGGAGGTTGCAAATATGTGAAGTAGACAACTAAACTAGGTTATGCTTTTCCAAAGCATTTACTTCACCAGATCTTACAGAGGCGCACTCAACAGCAGCTAAAAATCACCCAAGTGGTGATAATTTCTTGGCTTCCTGCCAGGAAACATGGGACCGGTTTTTTGTAGCCATTTCCCACTTTGTTTTTCTTTATTACTGTGTATACTTGTTTGGGGTGTTTGTTGGGGTTCTTCAGAAGATTTGAATGTTACTAGTAAAATATGGATTTTCAAGAACAAAGCATAGGAGAATGGTGTTGTACTCATCATCATCATTATTTTTGGATAGTAAAGTCTTACCAACGTTCAAAATTTGATGAAATTTGTTTTCTAATAAAAGCTCAATGTTTCACAATAGTTTAACTCCATCTATTTACCGAGCATCATTTTACGTCTTATCCCTATCTCGTCTTATAATTAGTGTGAGAAATGTACAAGGGTTAGAGTAGTAGAGACACAAGGTCTAGGCTAGATTAGTGTTGTAATTTTAATGGATAAAAAGCATAGTATGCTGGTGTAGAGTTAGTTGTTTCTTATTGAATTTGAGTATTATATGAATTTATGTCGTGAATGAATAAGTTGTAGTGATACTTTTGACATTACATGGGAACTCTCTAATATGTTTTTTTATTATTATTATTAAATAAAATTGCTACCCTAGTTATTATTTTATGTGGATGTGATATGTTTTCTTTATGTCTTTTTGTATGTTAAAAAACATATAACATCCACATAAAATAAGTTATATGCTATTTGTTATATGTCACTCCTTTGCGTACAAGAAGAGAAAAACACTACCTTGTCCAAATTGGTTTACAGCAGGACCTTCTCCAATACGTTTTCACTATAATTTGCATTTTATAGGTAATTGTATTAATAAGAATAGTTTTCACTATAAAATTTTAAAAAGATTTTGACCTACATAATGAGGTTTTTCTCTATAAAACTTCAAGCTAAGGGGGTACCTTTATAGGAGAAAACAAAATGGATCTTTTGGAAGGAATGCAAGCAATGGCGGAGCCAAGAATTCATCTAAGCTGGGGCAACTGACAAATATCAAAATAATTAAATGTTCTAATTTCATTTTGTATGGCATGTGTATCTATGCTAACATACAAAACCTATATCACAAATGCAATTCATGATGCAAAACATAATATGAACATATCAATTGATTACAGGATGCTAGCGCTTATCTAGTTATTGATATCATAAATTCCAAACAATGGTTCCATCGTGAATCTAAAACTTTTTGCTTCCTTTCAAAATAGTTGTAGAGAAGAGCAGAAGTGGAAATAGGGGGAAAAAGAATTGAAGGCATTGAAAAGAAAGGCATAGGAAAGTAAGCATTATAGCTTTATAAAAATCAACAGATTTTTGTTGCTTTTGATAAATTTTTAGGCCAGTTGAGCGTTATAGCTTTATAAAAAACAAAAGATGTTTGTTGGCTTTGATAAATTTTTAGGCCAAAGTTTTATGTTTTGAAAGGAAAAAAACTGTAGATTTATTTTGTATTTGGTACTAAAAAAAATTATATTTTTTTGATAGGTCTAAAAAAATTATGGCGATACTAAACACATTTTTTAGAAGAAAATATGGGTTTCTTTATGAATTTTTAGGTGTTTGTTATAGAGTGTGACTTGTATTTTTATAGGTTAGAGGATTTATTTTATATTTTTGGAAACTCCACCTCGTTGCCCCGACAGAACTAAAAATAAATGTATTTGGCCCCACAAAAAATATTTAAAATGGCTAACAACCAAACATTAAGGATTTGAAGACAACTTCTTCAAAATTGAGGGACCAAAATGCAACACTAAACCACCAACAAAAAACCTTTACCAAAAAGAAAGCCATTACACTATGAATTCATGAAATTTGAAAGGAAACTAGCATGTGTTCGTCTTGTCTTCATGAACTTGGGAATCCTTCGAATAACTGCTCCTCTTATTTCATTATATTTCAATTTGTCTTCAATACTTTTCCTTTCAAACCTTTACTTTTCCCATTTCATTTGGTGTAAGAAAGAGGGAGATGGCCTTTTGTTGTACATTCTATTTCTTAATACTCCACAACTTTAATTATATAGTGCTGATCGCTAATGCTGATCTTAAGAGATTTTCTGTTAGCATTTAAACCAAGGACATCTTTATTGCTTCTATCATGTTTCAAGATGTCAGAGAAAGGACTGAAGAGACTATAGGTCTATCATGACAGGAGTCACTTAGGATCAGGCCAGGCTAGGAGACTGGCCCCTCCATATTATAAGGTAAAACGCAAAAAGTTAGATGTATTCATATATGTCTAGCACATCCATATTATCTGCAATGTCATCTCTTGAACCTGACAAGCATCTCGGAAAAGCTCCCATGTAGAGAGAGCTGAGAAGAAAATGGACACTGAACATTGGGCAGTACTAGTTTGTCCTCCAAAATGGTTGCTGATAAGAAACAAGCAAAGAGAACACTAACCACTTTCTTTCTAATAGAACATATTCTGCACAAACACATTTTACGCATTCTACTTGAAGGGTGTCAAGCATGCAATTGAATAATAATATCAGAGTTGGATATAATCGGGTTCAGGTCAATATGGGTCGATCTAAATCTGAATCAATTATAACCCAGTCAACGTGCCGGTTGGCTGGTTGACACGTTGAAACCAAAACGTTTTACGATAAAAAAATTAAAACTGAAGAAACAATATGACTCTAAAGCAACGATCAAGCATCTTTAATATCCAGGTTGGGTGGATTGACCCAACACAACCCGTTTGACCAACTTAATTCCAGTTGGATGTCAAATTGAAAAAAATGATAATACAAAAGGCAAAAGTTTTGTATTACTAATGGGAGATAGAGTATATTAACTACTAGTATATGTGAAAATCCACTACAGGTATCAAACGTCCTACCTCAGAGCAGCCAGAAAGAAAAGGGCATGGGAACAAGGCCTTTATAAGTACGCAACTTCGAAGTATCAGAATCACCTAAATGGAAATACAGATAGCTATTTGGTCACACAGAGAAACAGGCCCAGGTAGTTCAAATCAACTTGATTGTACTGGACACGTGTTTCCTTAGTTATTGATGCCACAGAAACCTTGTTCAAACTAAAAAATTCCAGTGTAGTGTGAACAAACTGAGGGACTTGTTAGTATGCCTCGAATAACGCAAATAGGTATCCAACAAGAAGTAGCACATCATCCCTTATCTTCATTTTTTCCTTTTTTCTAGATACTACAAGAGAAAAGGTTTAATTTTTTTCTTTCTAATTTTTATAATTTCTAGAGGGAATAATTCAAAATATACCAAAAGAAGTAGCAGTAGAAAAATACTTTTAAGAAAATAAAATAAAATACCCACTGTCTGGTCCGCCTAGTTGAGTGATGGCATCGACAAAACGGTCATGAAGGTCGGAAGTCCAGCGCAAACGCTGCTTCCCAGTTCCCCCACCAGAAGAAGCAGGCGTTGAGTTTTTTACGGCAGATCCACCCAACAACCCAGCACTCGTCGCAAGTGTATCACCACCTCCAGCCTGACCTTTGTGCGGAACTAAACTTGTCATCGAAAATTTCTTCGCGTGATACATGTTCCCACAAACTTTACAAAACATATAATATTCCAAAAAAGAGAACCATCAGATAAATGGCATCCAATCAACCACATAACAAATAATCTAATAATATTGGAAATTCAAGTTCGAAACTTTTTTAGCTAAAGATCAAAGAAACGGGATTGAAACCACAATTTTACCTGGCCAGAAGCAAACAAGAGAAGCCCAGAGGGTGAAGTCAATTTACCAAGAGCCAATTCTAATCTTCTTAACCATAATTAAGCAATGGAGAGACAGAGAGAGCTTTGTATTTGGGAAAGATGGATCTGTTTGCAGAGGGGCTGCAGATATTTTTTGAGGGTTGAAACTGATGGGTCAAATCAAGTGGTGGCCGAGGTTTTGGGAAATTGATGGAATTTGTATGAAACCGTAAAGGAGCAGAGATGCGAGATTTCTCAGCAGCAAAAGGGTAACGAGGCAAAACAAACCAGAAAATTGCAGCTGGCAAATTTGGGAAACTTTGGGGAATTCTTTTGTTTCGGCCTTGAGGAAAGAGTTGAGGGAGCCGTGGGACGTTAGCTAAAAGACGTAGTGATGTGGCTCCCACGTAACTTTGTCTTGACACTACTTTGGTTTAGGTTATGTCACTTTGGCTCTTGGATTGCCTATTCACGTCACGTCATGTCATTCAAATTTTTATAGGGTTCATACTAATCCGACTCCAATAATAAAATGAGTCAATATCCGGGTTCATGTCTAGTCAGCCGAGTTTGGGTCGGATTAGCCTATTTTTCTCATTTTCATGCTCTTATGTACATTTTTCAATTAATCTGTTTAAAAGCATAATTATCATATGTTTCAAGTTGTTTACGCTACATGATAAGAACTACTTTCTACATTAACACTTAAAGGTACTGTTTAGATAGTGAATTGAGATGATATGAGTTAGATGAAAGTTAAATAAAATATTATTAGAATATTATTTTTTAATATTATTTTTGTTTTAGAATTTGAAAATTTTTGAATTGTTTATTAAATTTTGTATGAAAATTTAGAGAAATTGAAAAGATAAAATGAGATAAAATACTTTCACTATCCAAACCAGACATTGATTAATAAATAATTGAAGGAAAATAATTAATCTACAAAGAGATTCACAAACAATTATCTTATAAAGTGATGTGGCATATTGAGGACGTGTTTCACTGTCGATTACTCTCGTCCTCCTGCAACCAAAATGTAAGAGAACTTGGGGGGGGGGGGGAATGGGACCTTTTGATGCCTAAGTCAATAATGCAAAGTGTAATCTCAAAGCCAAAGATATTCTCCTCTTCGTTAGCATACTTGACCTCTTTAAATTGAGATTTTGCCTTCTTCGGATCCTTCGAGTTAACTGCATCACCTGTTATTTGAATTTAAATCCCCATTCTTCAGAGTTATCTATCTGTTTTGAATGGATAAACATCTTAACAATGCTGGGATAAATGGCAAGCATTCTCTTTATCTATTCAACCTGAACCCTACTGGGTCAAGGGGGTATTTAGGCCTCAAGTGTCTTGCTGGGCCGTGGAGGTCCAGGCCCATGGAAACACGTCGCGGGCCTCTATGGATATTAAAGCCCTTCTAGTTACCCTACGAAATCTCATTGCATATTGTGCAATGGGACTTTTACGTTAGGCATCTTAAGGTTCCCTCGATTGAATTACTTTGTTCCCTTCTTATTACCATACCGATTACTGTGTCATATGATGAAGTTTTTAAATCCACAAGGCATTGGGCCTTGTGATTATTGTTGTACGTGAGGCTCTGGGCCTTATGATTTGGGCCCAATGCCTCGTGCTCTTTTCGGCTACCCCACGAATACTTGCCACAGGCAAAGGGTCTCTGGGGCGACATTTGGGATTCTGCATCGTGATTCCCCCACGATGCCTATCAGAAATCGATATGCCTTCCCTCTTATCAACTACCGTAAGTATTTATTGCAAGGCCTTGCTCACTTTTCTTTTCTTCCAATCTTCTTGAGCAAGTTTCTTGGTTTGCTCCTTGGCTTCCCTTGCTTCCGTCTTTTCTTGCTTCCCAATTTTCTTCTTATGCTCCTTCCATCGCATTTTCCCACATTCGCGTTTCAATGGCTTCTGGTAAGAACCCAGTTGCAAGCTCTTCTCGAGGTGGTGGTCCTTCGCGACCCCGCGAGCCTACTGTCCCAGGTGACTGCGCCACTACTAGCCCTAACATCGATGGAGGTGTCTCTTGCTCGATCTTCGAAGGCCATCACTAGGTTTCCTCTCTCTGTTGTCGCGAACAAGATGGTGCAAGGGACCATTTTAACATCCCTGACTTAGTAGGGTTGATGTTGTCCGGCCAGGGGCATGGAGCTATCAATATTAGAGGTATAGCCTTCTCTGTTAACCTCTATCTGACTATGTTTGCAATGGAGCTCTGTTTGCTCTTTGTGCGGCCTGTTCGCGACGTCTTAGAGGCTCGCGGGGTGTTTCCTTGGGCCTGGACCTCCACAGCCCAGCAAAACACTTGAGGCCTAAATACACCCCCTGACCTAGTAGGGTTCAGGTTGAATCGATAAAGAGAATGCCTGCTAATTATCCTAACATTGTTAAGATGTTTATCCATTCAAAATAGATAGATAACTCTAAGGAACGGGGATTCAAATTTCAAATAAAAAATGAGGCAATTAACCCAAAAGATCGAAGAAGACAAAATCTCAATTTAAAGAGGTCAGGTACGCTAACGAAGAGGAGAATATCTTTAGTTTTGAGATTACACATTACATTACTGACTTAGGCATCAGATGATCCCATTTTTCCCTCCAAGTCCTCTTACTCTTTGGTTGCAGGAGGTCGAGAGTGATCGGTAGTGAAACACGTCCTCAACATGGCATGATGTGATACTTTAGACTATAAAACTTCCTTTTTTGTAAAGCAAATATGATGTATGACATCGTATCACATCACTTTGCGAGATCTTTTTAATCTTTTAGTGGGCGTGTGAGTTTTCAAAAAACTTTTAGAACCTTTTCTTTTTTTGATTGGCACCGGGTGTCCAAGAACAGAGTCCCGATTAATCCCGAGAGTGCACAAGCTCTCGACAATGAGTTTTTCATAAGTGTAACTCGGATAATTTAAAGAAAAAGTTCCACAGTTCGATGGCCCCTAGAGATTATATGCATCTAAGGGAATTTAAACCTTATACCGATGGAGCATACCCTCAAACCTAAGACCTTTATCACTTGAGCCAACCCCTAAAGATTCTTTTAGAACCTTAATTATGATAGAATAACAAAAGAAGGGATTACTAACAATATCACGTGTCAAAAGATGTTTCGAGTAGCAAAACCGATTAACTCGGATCGACTCAAAAGTGTCAAAACCCTATTATGAACAGCATACTCCAATCGCGAAAAAAATAATAAACAAATAAATCCCAATAAAAAAAATCTCACGTTTTTCATGAATAACATTCATTGGGATATTGAAGGTGCATATATTTTCATCCTCTGTCAAGACTCAAGATATTGCTTCATAATTTTATGTCTCATACCCTCAAAAGTAACAAGTTCTGCTCAAATACTAAGCAGCATTTTCTTTAAAGACCTAATCGAATTATTTGCTTTCATCATCTGGATGGTTAGACTTGAGTGAAAGTTATTATTTATAAAAATAGAATTCAAGAATACAATGTGTCAATTTTAATAATTTTGAATATAAAGTAAAAAAAAAAAAATCTTAATTGGAAGATGAAAATACATTTATTTTTACCCCAATAATTTTTTTAAAAGATATTCCTCAACCAAAAATATATTATTGGGGGAAGCAAAATTCTAAATGTTAGAAATGCATAAGCAATTCCGTTTAGAGACAAGGAGGGACTCGGGAGGGGGCTGTCACTGTCAGTTCCACAGCATGGGTCGATCACATATATGGCGCCCGGATGTTGAGATGTTTGAGTTTTTTTTTTGTAGTATCTCTTTTCGTCTCAATATTTAAATATCACTCAAATATAAATATTTTTTAATTTTAAATTTTAAATTTTTTTATTTAATCATTATTTAGTCTAATTTATTTTCATAGATAAAATAAATTAAAATAAAAGTTGAATAAAATATTATTAAAATATATTTTTTTAATATTATTTTTATTTTAAGATTTGAAAAAGTTGAATTCTTTATTTTATTTTGTATGAAAATTTAGAAAAATTATAATGATGAGATGAGATGAGAATGGTTGTGAAAATAAATGAGATCTTAATCATTATAATTTTTCTAAATTTTTAAACAAAACACAAAAAAAAATCAATTTGTTTTAAATTTCAAAACAAAAATTATATTAACAAATTATATTCTAACAATATTTCAATTTTATAATATTTTTATTCAATTTTTTTTTCTTTTATTTCTTAAAATCTCATAAAATATCTGAACTCAAATTATTTTATTATTATTTATAAATTATTTTATTATTATTCATATATTTCTCATCTCATTTTATTATTATTCACAAATTATATTCGCATTAATGTAGCTACAAAAACAAGAGAGAAAGTTCACTAAATAACAGAATTGAGTTATTTACAAAGCGGGAAGTTACAGCATTGTGGACTTTATAGGCCTCCACTTGGAACTATTTGCAAAGTCGCCATCTGAACTTCTCCTCCACGTTGTTAGGATTAATCTAATGTCGAAAGAAGTCAAGAGAGTCACAATCATTAATAAGTATTTTAAGCCCCGAATTGAGTTCACTTTCAAGTTTTTAAATGAAAATTAAAAATTAAATAAATTATTATTTTTTAATATTATTATTATTTTTAGATTTAAAAAAGTTAAATTATTTATTATATTTTATATAAAAATTTAAAAAAATTTTAATAATAAAATAAGATAAAACTGTTTTTATATCTAAACGGGCCTAAATCATTAATGTGCATATCTTTTCTTAAGGTTGTTAGTTAAAAAAATAAAAAAACTTTGTTTTTAAAATTCCCTCATTGTTCGTAATTAAAATTCAATATACAAAACTAAAAGTCTAATCCATATAAGATGGTGCTACTTCCAGAGAAGGAATCCACCGAAACAACTAGTGAAAAAAAGATCTTTTTTTTCTAAATATTTTTTAAAATTCATTAAATTTTTTAAAAAAATATATAAATTTTTTTAAAATAATTACTTAACAATTAAGTAAAAAAAATAAAAAAGTACAATCGATGGCCACCATTGATCACCTTCCGTGGGAGAAGCATTTTCCAACTCATATAAACTTCTTTCCGGCCGTTCTGAATCTCTGATTGCTCCTCTCTCTATCTTCCTATTTTTCCTCCCAAAGCTTAAAAGTCATTTTTTAGTAAATTTTCTTTGTTTTTTCTTCGAGACGATTGAACAAGATCAATCTATCGCCATTCGGACTTTGGGAAACAAGTGCTCCACCACCAGGTTTCTAAGCCCCCAGTCTTCAAAATCAGATAAGCCATGCAAGATTCCGACGTGGGCGTGAATCTCACCTGCTACTTCAAATTTCACATGTCATCCAAGTGGCACGTGGGATTCACTCGTCACTCATTGTGACTTCCCGACTTCCATGTACGACAACGCGAGAATCGTGACGTCGGGATAATGACAACACGGGTTACGCATTCCAACGACAAGTGTCAAGTGTATGTACAAGCAACGATGTACAATAAAAATAAACAGCGGATAATATAAATAACTCAAAAACCAATAAATATTTTAAAACAAAAACCAATGTCCCATAAAAGTAATACAAGGCTGAAAAGTACAAACACGAGTGATCCCATATCACTCCTCCGGCGGAACCAAATCGTCAGGCTCAGCATCTGCATCATCAACATCAAAATCTGCGATATCATTAAATGGTACCGCAGGTAAGTTATAATCCAACCAACTCTGAGATAAAAAAAGATTAATGCAACCAACCATGCATGTATATAATGCAATATGCATGAAATCCATAAATATCATTTTCATCGAAAATGAATATTTTTCCAAAACACACCAAAATCTCATTTTGGCCCAAAAACATTTTCCACAATTTTTCCTAAAAATGATCCAAAACATTAATCCATCATTTTTCAAGAAAATGACTCACACAAAATCCATTATCCAACACACGCCATTTTTTCAAAAAATAGCTCATTATCCATTTTATCCGTAGGCATCATGATCTCCCATAGGGATCATTTGCATACCCTGACTTCATAATAAGCGATGCCCAGTTCCACACCTAGTGTGTTCGTGGCCAAGTATCCTCTAGCCCCCGCCAGCAAAGGGGCCACGGAGTCGGCACGAGAGTTTTACCATCCTGTCCGATCCGTTGTCGCCCAGCGACAACTTCGAAAACGTCACTCAGTATATTCCGCTCCCGAGTGACCAGAGGAGCTCCACCAAGATAATGTCTCATATCGGTTTGGGGTCGTGATATAAATGCACCCAAAATCATTTCCACATGAAAATCCAGTTTTCAAATATCCACATGAACAAGAATGCAATTATCCAAAAACTCAGTTTTCATTTACAAACATGAACATGAGTGCACATGCAATGTACCAGACACAACATCAATATCCAACAACCAACCAAATCACAATATAACCAATCACACAAATAATTTCATCCTCTAATCCATCCGACCCCCGTACTCCTCAGACTTAGTCCGGAACAACCAACCAGAACACAGTAAAATAAGTTAGTGCAAAAATATATTTAAATCTCAAAAGATGTTTGGTAAAATACTTACAGCGCTATATAATAATTTTCGGATGATCAAAGATGAGCTAGAAGCCACAAAACAGCAACTGTGTAGTGTAAAATATATTGTGGCCGTGGGTATCAAAAACCTACTTTTGAACGGGATCAAATCAAGACTCGAGATTGCTAAGGTAAGGTCTAAGAAGGTCGGTAAAGCTAATGGTGGTAGCCTTTGGCTGTGGGTGGCGGCGTAGGTGGCGGTTTAAGGTAAAAAATGGTCAAATTGGAAATGTGGTTAATGCGGCTTCACCGGTGACGGATCGGAGCTGGGGTTGGGTTCATTAGGTAGCTGGGAGGTCAAGGAAGAAGTGATGAAGAGATGGTGGCAGGAGGTGACGCGACGGCGGCACTAGAGCACACAAGGCCGTGAAGCTTGAGGAGGTGCGTGCGGGTCGACGACGGCGCGGGAGAGGCTGAGGTTGGTAGGGTGTGGACGCCGGCGGCTGGGGAAGCGTTTGGGCTGGGCAATGTCGGCCACGGCGGTGCCGACTGGGAGAGGGACCTTTGGCCGAATGAGAGAAAGGAGAGAGGGGATTCGCGCGCAGGAAGGAAAAGAAATAAGGAGGAAAGAAAAGAAGAGAAAAAGAAATGACATCCAATCCTCACTACTGGGGTCCCAAAAATAATCCAACGAAAATGATTTTAAAGCAAGAAGTTTAATAAAATAATTCAAACGCTGTGAAAAACTTAAATAAACCAACAATAATTTTAAAACCCGTAAACAAACTAATTTAAATTAAAAATCAATTTAAATGTAAAACAGTAATTAATATTAAGAAAGCACATTAAAAAATAATTTTTACAATTCAAAAATATTATAAAATAATATATCAAAATTCCCTTAATTTTAAAATAAGAGAACTAATATTTAAATTAATTAAAATAATCCTTCAATAAAAATATACTAAAATACGGGGTGTTACACCCATTCTTGAGACTTTTAGGCTACGTTTGGAACATAGAAAGAGCCAAATTTATTTGAGTTGAGTTCAACTTTAAGTCTAATCTAGTATATAAACATACAACTCTAATATCACTAAATATCACTTTACGCAAGACCTCTTTACACACAGGATCTACAACTTGTTTCAATTCAAAAGTTCTTTACACACAGGATCCACAACCTTTTTTGACTTTCCATAAACACATCTAAACTCATCTTAAGTGGGCCTAACAAAACTCACTTCACCATCTCAACTTACTATTATTCATAAAAAAACTCAACTCATCTCAGTTTAACTCAACATCCAAACGTAACCTTAAAATTTCTCTCTCAATGGATTGTTTGTATAAGGGGGTTTTTCTCCTTATTGACCCTTATAGCAAGCCCATGAGTATCTTTGAGGAGTGAGTTAGAGAGTCTGGTCAAACCTAATGACCCCCTTCTAAAAAGAATCAGTGGGCCTCTATAAAGTACTCAGCCCATTAGCAAAATCCATCCAGAAAGCAACCCACGCATGGGAAAAGCGAATAGTAAGGGGGACTCTCTGCCCTAACACCCCTTCAATGACACTCAACCCTCAAGAACCTGCGCAGGCAGGTGGGCATGGAGGAGTTTAAAAAGGAACGCTTGCATGGTAAAGTGAGTCAGGGAGTCACGCAGCATTAATGACACTACTCCCTAGACTCTACGCCACATTAATAACACTACTCCAAGAGCCACGCCGCTCCAAGAGTCACGCCGCTTTAAAAGATTATTACAAAATGAACAGTTAAAGTGATAAGAACTCCCTGAGACTAGGTATGAGCTATCCCCATCTAGAAACTTAGTATAAAAGCTGACCCATAGGTATGAATAACCCTTTCTAAATCCTTGAAGTTCACACACAAACTATTAAAGAGATATACTGACTTAAGTATCAGAGACTTCCCTGCTTCCACCAAGGCCCCCCACTCTCTAAATTTTCTTAAGTGTGCAGGTGAAAGACCCAAGACTTGAATTGCTGGAACCGGCCTAAAGGTGTACGAAACACGACATCAACAACTTACTTTTTCGAAAAACAAAAACATAAATGACTTCTAAAACATCAAATAAAATTTAGGGTTAATTAAAAACACAAAATAAAATGTATGGTTAAAAATATCAAATAAAAGACATGGTTCAGAATTTGTCCCATAATTTTTTATATTTCCATTCCCATTTCTCTGGCATTCACATTACCCATTTGCTGTATCTCACAAAACAAAACAAGAAAAGAAAAGAAACCCACCTGCAGAAAGCCCTTCACATTCTCTTGCATTCACATTACTCAGTGAAGCTCGTGTGAAATGAAGAGAGGCACTTGGATAATGATAGCGCCAAAATGAGAGAGCGGGAAGAAGATATTAATGAGAAAAAAAAAATGTATAGTCAGCTTTGGCTGGCTATATTTGGCCAGTCAAAAGCTCTGAAGTTATATTATTGTAGATTTGGAGAGTTTTTTTTTTTTGAGAAACATTTGGAGAGTTTGTTGTGGGTGTATTTTGAGCTGGCTAGCTAAAATTTGGCTAAATTTTATCTATCGCTAGCTCATTACAAGTGCTCTGATAGGCATTTTACTGTCTTGCCAACCTAAATCACCTTGACAGTGCCTCTTGAATCATGTAGAAGTATAAGGTGATATTTGGGAAATAAAATGATATGAAAAATCTGTGAATAAAAGTTAGTGTTTTATTGAGTTTTGAGAAATGAGAGGGAAAAAAATTGAATAAAAATATTATTTATAAAGTTAAATTATTGTTATAATATAATTTTTTAATTTAATTTTTGTTTTAGAAATTGAAAAAGTTTTATAATTTTTTGTATTTGATTTAAAAGTTTGAGAAAACTGTAATAATTAGATGAAAAAGTAGAATATTAAAATTGAAAAATATTTGTGTTTAAGTGATATTTAGGAAGAAATTTTGATAAATTTTGGGATGGGATGAGATAGTTTGTATTCCCAAACAAACCCGAAGAGAACATGTGATATGCACTACCTATTTAGTTCAAACTTGCCCCTATATTTTCTTTTTGAGAAGTGCTATAGGCAAATAGAGATTACATAAAAATAAACTCATAAACTGACATTATTTCAAGTAATCCGTTGGATTTATTTTATAATAAAAGTAAATTAATAATTTAACGTACCGCATTAAGTCTATCAGTTTGTAAGTTTACTTTTATATAATTATTTTGTGACTAAAGTATTTCTATTTTCTTTTATTTGTTTTTGGTTGTTTGGCACCAAGATCTGAAGATTTTGGGGCAATTTTATGGGTCTAAAACTCACACATTTTATTATAAAAAAATTGCCAGAAAATATTTAAAATACAAGTACGAAATTACCACTTATTCTAAGAGTTTAACCTAATAGGAAGAGATAGATTTTTATTATTAATTTATATATGATACCATGTAAATGTACTAATTGTCCTAAGAGCTTAAATCGATAGGAAAATGTATATTTTTATTATTTAATTTATATTTTAACAACAAGAAAAAAAAGGACCTGTCACCTTAATTAGAAAAACTGTGCTAAATCTATTTTTATTGGATAACTATAATTTCCAAAACAAGTTATGGTAATTATATCATATAATGTTTGGGCTCCCCGAGTTCAACAAATTCTGAAGTCATATTTTTTTTATTATTATATCTTTTAATTATCTAATACATCATCTCATTTTTATAGTCAAATATTAGTACTTTCTAATTAAGTCTTTATTTTAAATGCTTTTGGAAAGTTTACATCTTTGGTTATAGCAAATTTTGAAAATTTTCGGAATTTTGTAAATAGATGGGATTTTGGGAAATGAAAGAGAAAATGATGAATAAAAAATATTATAAAATTAAAATATTGTTATAATATAATTTTTTAATATAATTTTTATGTAGGGATTTGAAAAAATTGAGTTATTTTTTATTTTTAATTTGAAAGTTTAGAAAAGTTGTAGTGATTAGTTTGAAAATATTTGTATTTGAGTGATGTTTGAGAAGGAGATGAGAATTTTGAGATGAAATATTTTTTCAAACAAGCCCTTAAGACAACATTTTTTTTCACACGGTTATGTGAGTGAATAGGGATAAAATTTGTATTGAAATAGTCTCCATAAAAAAAAATTATTGCAAATTTTTTTGAATGTTTGTTATAGTTGCAATTTTTTTTTTTTGGAATATTTGTGAAGTTTAAATTTTTGTAATTTTTTTCAGGAAAAATATTGGTAAATGATTAGATGAGAAACTTTTCTCAAAAAACAATTAATTTTTTAAGACTTAGAATATGTGTCAATTGAAGTCGAAAAGATTTTACAAAAATTTTGAATAAAATAAATAGATAGTTACCGATATTTAGAGCATTAGTATTGAAATATATACAGGAAAAATTAAAATTTCACTAAAATTATATGTTTTGTTTTTTGCCTATTCCATTTAAGAGAGATTTCTACATTAGATTATCCATCTATTAATTAAAATAATAAAAAAATATTATTAAATTTTAATAATAATATTTATTTTCTAATTTATTTTTATTATATTTTGTAATTCTATGAATTATATGTTAATTAATAATGAAACTATAATTAAACAAAACAGCCCAAACGTAATTAAACAAAGAAGCCCAAGCAAATACTAGCATTAGTTATGCAGTACACGGCACTAGCGGTTTTGGGAGTAGAGCTACCATTTCACCGCTGGAGGTTTCCGTTAATTGATTTAAATTTTTTTATCTTTTATATATATATATATATATATATATATATATATATATATTAACACTTTTAAATATTTTATTTTTCATAAAAAATTAAAATATTATTAAAAACCACATGATTAAGTAAAAAACAAAAAACAAAACCAGCAGTAGTCCCAGTGGGACGTATAGCTTTTTCCTTGCAGGCTTGCAGCCATTCAAGCTGCCGACAAAACATAATCCAGCACAGTACATAATCCACGTACCACAGTACATAATCTAGTACCAGCCCAAACCAATTCAAACTGCCCACAAAACATAATCCAGGGCAGTACGTCCATAATTTCACTAGACATGTCGAATAATTTTACAACACATGTTATTCCAAAATTTCACAATATACGGCAGCCCATAATTTCACGACACATGGCAATCCATGACATCTACAATTTCACAATACATGTCATTCCAGAAAACATAACTATGCACAAAACACATACCTCAAACAAAGGCGCTTTGCAACGGTTGGGGTAATAAACGGAGAATAGCAGCTCCCACAGCCCCCATTCACTACTTGCCGCGTAAGGAAATATACCTTAAGAGAAATAGACTCCACCACACATAAACACTACCAAGCAAAAGCAGCCCTCATTGATTTTGCCCAAGAGTACTTCGTGTTTTCATCTCTCTCTCTTCCATTGATGTGCCTCTCTTCCACCGCCACCATCTCAGTCCACTGCCCAAGACCAAACTTCAATATCATGCATATTCTTTGTGCGGAATAAATCTCAAAGAAACTTCCATAATTCTTGTTGTCTTCTACTTTCTATAGAACATATCCACATGATCCACATATTGCGGTAAATATTTTTTTCTTTACAATTATGATACAATATAATACATCTAATGAATATTCAATATTTCTCCAAACTATATCAGATCCTATACCAGTTGTAAGAGTTCATTATGTTTTACATTTTTCTCTAAATGCATTTAATTTGTGTTCATGTCTTACAAAATTACAGGAGCCTAACCTCTTGAAGCAGACTCCTAAACCAAAAATTATAGCTTGTATGCATAAATTTGAAAGACCAGAGAAAGGGGGCTGATGAGAGAGATGAGAAAGACCCACAACTGATTGTAGATGCAAATTTAATAGATTTATTCTTAGTATCTCAAACTAATCTTTGGTTTAGGGGTCAAGATCGCACAGTTAAAAAAAGGAGACGGTGGCTCAGGTTCAAGATCTCACAACAAATAAACTGTATTACAAAATCAAAAAGCCAAAAAAATACTTGTAAAGTAGAAAAATAGTGAAAACCAGTTTGGTTTAAGGGTGGAGATCTCACAGTTTTTTCTGGAAATCGAGCTTCGTCCGTGCCACTGTCTAGGTCAAGCTCCGTCGGGGGGTCGAGTTGCCACCGGGATGAGTGTGGGGGTTGAGATCTTTGTTTGGGAATGGGATGGAGTGGAAGACGAAGAAGTGAGGGAGGCACGAGAGGGCTGTATGGGGTCTCTAATCGGGTGTAGGCAAATGCAGACTAAGTAAAATAAAAGGCTTACGTGGCGCCCAACTATTAGAGGGTTGTTTATTGAAGAGGAGCAGCCGGATCGGTCTGCAGGTATTCTCTATCTCAAAACCAACCCAGCCATAATACATGCCATTCCAGTTGCCTAAGAATGCACCTAACTATCATTCCAACTGTTCAAAACCAGCCCAGTCACAAGTGGAGTTCTAAACCAAAAATTGAAGGGAAATACTCTAGCCTGTAAAAAGATTATACAAAAATAATCCCACAAACTGACGTGGTTTGATATGGTTTGTCAGATTATTAAGTCACTTTTATCACAAAGTAGATCTAATAGATCAAATGAAACCACGTCAGTTTGTAAAATTATTTTTGTGTAATTCCTGCCTATCACTTGTGGCTGGGCAGCCACTAAAATTGAAAAGAAGTGTGTATCCAAAACTTACAAAATGTTAATTACAATACAACATGTTTAGTTCAAACAGTTACACGCAGCCAAAATGTGTGGATGAAAATGTAGATGTAGTTGCAAAATTATTCTTTGAAACCTCTTAAATTTCCTTCGTAAATTTTACAACACAATCGTTCTTTCAACAAATATTCACAATACTTGCTACTACATGAATCAAGTTGACAACATACAACATGCTCCTTGAGTAAACACTTCAGACATCAATTGCCAAATTCATATCTGTTAAAAGTTAGGTCCTAATAATTTCAATTTTATTCCATAAACATTATAAAAAACTGGTGATAAATCAAAATTTAGACTAGCAAACCATATTTGCAGCAGCCACTTCTGTCATATATAGCTCATACATTTAATATTAAGAAACATTACTCAAAGCTAACAAGAGGGAAAAAAAACAACCAAACATTCATCAAAGTAGCAAGAACAATTACAAGACAATTAAAGATGTCATATTCATTCGGTTTTAATTTTTATGCATGTTTAATGTATAAACAGGATTACAACTGAAACATAGTATATGTATTTGATCAACAGATCAGCAACTCATAGAATCTAAAATCCATAAACCCTAGCACAAATTTAGAACAACAAACCACTAAACCTACCCCAACCCATAAGCACTTCTACTAAAACCTGAACCAAAAACACTTGAACAAATCCTAGTGCTAGTGCTCTTAGATGGCTTTTGTTTTCACTGGCATTTAGCCAAGACAATGCTAGTGCTCTTAGATGGCTTTTTCCAAGTTAGTTCGCTTCAACCAAATGTCATGTTAACTTCCAAGAGGTTGGTGGTTTTTTGTTAGAATGACGGACACTGGTGCTACTCCCAGTATGGCAACTCATCATGATCACAACTCACATGATAATCACTTAGTACAACTGTAATCCCATGATAGAAGGGATCCCATTAATTCTCATGTGGTGTATATATGTTCACCTGATGTACATTTGTGGAGTGTGTGAATACAATCAAACAATTTTCTTCCATATTTTTTCTTTTACTTCCTCTGTACTCTTGGAGTTAGGAGATGATAAAAGAAAATATCTTATTTCTTTGATAAAACTAAGAAACGAGAAGTCGAAGAGAAAGAGAGGTTATAGAATACAAAAATCAAGAGCGGACACTTGGACAAGGTTGTTCTAGCTCTAGGAAATCTAGTGCTTCAAGTGAGGAGAGACAGAGAAGTTCATGTCAACTTGCAACCTTTATGAATAGATAAGTTATGTTCTTCCAAACTGCACTAAATTGAATGTTTTTCAATAAACTAAACTGGGTTTAAAGGATTTTTTTCTGTATAACTAATAAAAATGAGGAGCGTAATATAAGGACTTTCCAAGAACTCAACCATTCATTCTATTCTAGTATTATTCTCGTCCAAACACGCTTTATTTATGAGTTTTCATGGGGGTATGGTGCATTACTTTCAATATGATTGCAACCATTATTTAAAGGATAAAAGACTATTTAAATGATTTAAAGAATAAAAGATTATAAGGAAATAGTATCAGAAATCACAGGAAGAAACTAGTTGAGAATGCAAATAGATCAAGTCTTCTAACATATACTACCTTGAAAGTATTGAAGTCAAAATTCTTTTCCGGTATCTTCATAGCTGTTATTCAAAGTAGATATGCCAATTGAGATGAAAATATTTGGAAAAAAAAACATGAAGTTGTCATGTAGGATCAATTGCCTTTTGATTATGGGTGTAATGTGGTAATTGTAATCCCCTAGGCCCTACATGATGTAAGCAACGAGCAAGTGCTTTATAAAAGAATAAATATATGATTCTTAAGGTCCATAAAAAGAGTCCATGTTTGATGGAATAAAAAATTCAAACACCATGAAAGAATTATGTCAAAATTTCTAAGGGTGCTACTCGTATGGTGTGAGGCGGGGCACCCACATTGCTTAAAAATGACTATTGTATTACATTGATCTCCTATATAAAAGTTGACTTAGGAGGTCAAAACAATCCATTAACTTGAATTCAAATTTTTAACAAATTGTATATATTTATAAATAATATTTTTTATTATAAATTTGGGAGGGTGCTGAGCGGGGTGGGGGCGGGACCTTGCTGGGGTCAGCCTGCCCCCTGCCCCCACTAGGGATCCTTCATGCGGGGTAGGGTCCCCCGCCCCCGCATGGGCGGTGTGGGGTAGCCCGCCCGCCCATGCGAGGGTGGGGCGGATGGGGGCAAGGTAGCGGGGGGCCGACCCCTACTGCCCACCCCTAAAAATTTCCATGATATGTCTATCTATCACAAGGCAGGTTTGGGGCCTTAGATGAGATGTAAAGTTCTCATCTAATTTCATTTCATCTCATCACATCTTATTCTCAAATATAATACAAATACAAAATTTTCAAACTAATCATTACAACTTTTTCAAACTTTCAAATAAAAAATAATTTCAATTTTTTTAAATCTCCAAACAAAAATAATATTATGAAACTATATTATTATAATATTTTAACTTTATAATATTTTTTATTCAAATTTTTCTCTCTCTCTTTTCCCAAAACTTAAAAAATACTTAACGCAAACTATCTCATATCTATTCACAAGTTATCTTACTACTATTCACGAAATTTTTATCTCATCTAAATACTCTCCAAACAAGCCTTTAGAGAATCATGTATGGTTCGTGTAATAGAGTATGAAACGGAACATCTATTCTTTTGTTTGGTCATGTCCTTTTAGAATAAAGAGAAAGGGGGAATAATCATTCCATGTGAATAGCCATTATTCTTCTTCCAAAGATGAAATGAATAACTACTCTGGAGACATTGGTATAAAACTTTTAATAACTCAATTTCAGATATATATTTTTTAATAATATTGGTTCGTAAGCCGCCATTATTGGTGACCAATGAGCCACGAAAGACCATGAGGGTGGCCAGACCACCCCCGCTCACGGGGTTGTCGTGCCAACCCTGGAAGGGTGTAGACTCAGGTCGGATTTTTTTTCGGTCAGGTCCAAAACCAGGAATTTGGGTGGATTCGGGTGGGCAAAAAAGAAATCGTACCTGCTTGGATCAGGTTACAGATTCGGTTTTTAACCTGATTTTTCATAACTGGCTTCTTTTTTTTTTTTTTAAATACTGGTTTTGATTTGGCGTCGTTTTTGCAACCTTGGGATTTAATCCTCACCCTCGAAGACTCGTCTCTGTCTCAGACTCTCACTTCTCATACTCATTTCTCTATCTTGGAGTCGAAGGCCCTTTCTAAAACGGTGAAACCCTAACCTTGTCGTCTTTGGTTTGCACCCCTTAGTCTCTCATTTCACTCGAGTCCTCAAAGGCTCTTAGCCCATTTCTCTTAACTGTGCTGAAAAGTGAAACCCTAGCCGCTAGCCGTCACTGCGAGCGCCGAGTCTACCATCCCTTCGTTCCGTCACCGTTTGCCCCATATCTCTCTCTCTACTCCAAAACCTACAGTATATTCATCTCTCTCGCTCGATTTGTATAGATATTTTTATGTTGTATTTAAAGTTAGATGCACTTTGGATTTGAGGAAGTGGGTTACTTTGCATGTGAAATGCTCTTCTGAATCTTTGTGTCCTAAGCCTTTAACTCTGAAATGCTCTCTCTCTCTCTCTCTAAGTTTGTGGATCTAAGTTTGTGTTTGTAGATCTAAGATTCTGTGTTTGTAGATCTGCTTTTTGGGTTTCTTTAGTTTTAGAATCTTTTAGCAAAAACGTGTTTGTAGATCTACATGCTCGCAAAATTATAAATTTTGTAAAACTGTGTGTACTTTTTTGAATCTAGGTTTGGTTTTATTTTGTTTTTTTTTTCCTAATCTCTAGTCTATTTTCGATTTTTTTCTTACTATTAATCTCTCTAGATCCTGCGATTGTGTTCATTAAACTTTTTTTTCCATTCTTTTTGGTTTGGATTTGGGTTTGTTTGATTTTTTTTTTATTTCTTTTTGTAATCTCTAGTCTATTTTTGTTTTGGATCTGGGTATGGGGTTTTTTTTTTTGTTTTTGTTTTTTGTTTTATTTCTAGTCTATTTTCGATTTTTTTTTTTCTTGCTAGTCATCTCTCTGGATGTTGGGACTGTATTCATTAGACTTTTGTCCCCTTCCTTTTTGGTTTGGATTTGAGTTTTAATTTTTTTTCCTAATCTCTAGTCTATTTCAGGTTTTTTTTCATGCTATTCATTTCTCTGGATATTGTATATCAAGAATCTGAAGTTCTCGATTTCTCCACTGCATTCATTAAACTTTTTTTTCCTTCCTTTTTGGTTTGATTTTGTTCTTTTCTCTACTCTCTAGTTTGTTTTTGATTTTTTCTTGCTGTTAATCTCTTTGGATGTTGTGACTAAAGCCATTTTTCTAACCTTCCATTCCTTATTGATGACTGCTGGTATTGTCATGGTCAACTTCTTTGCTTTGCCATCAGAATTTACACTTTTGATTTTGGGGTTGAGAAGGCAGTAAAGAATTGGTATGCCTCCCCCCTTCTTATGTCCTTTGGCATAATCGGTTTGTTTCTCAATAGGTTTTGACTTAAACAAAATTGATTCAAGCACTTTTTCTTCTGTGTTGCCATTGGCTTGTGGGTTGGACTTGCTATTGGATACACTACAGAATATAATACCAGCAATGCTTATAGGTGAGTGATATTTTTCAAATTTAAAATTTAGTACTTAGTTTCTTCTGGTCTTCTGCAGTGCTGCTTATAATATTAACATTAATACATATCCATGTAGTAATTATTGTAGTAGCTTTCTGAGATTTTGTTTCATGTTTTCTTCTCTTGTTCTTTTTTACTTGTTTCTAATCATTATAGTTTTCATTTTTTGTTGTAATTGATGCTGTTGGCAGCTTACGGAGACTCAGTCTAGCAGAAAATTTTCCAAAATGGTCATCACCAGATCAAGGTGAAAGAAATCAATTCCCCCCCGCCCCCCAATTCCAAATTCAAGATGTGAAAACTAATGCATAATCTAGAATTGACCAGAATGATCCAAAAAACTAATGCAGCTTATTTATTTTGCATTGTTATGTATTAGTTTAATTAGTTGTGATGTATTATTATTTATTTTGTTCTTTGTAAATTTATGTTTTGTATTGTTATGTATTAGTTTAATTAGTTTAATTAGTTGTGATGTATTATTATTTATTTTGTTCTTTGTAAATTTATGTTTTGCATTGTGATGTAACAACAATATTATTTATTTTGTATTTTTATTTATTTGTTATTTTGTTATAAATTAATTTTAGAAAATGTTTAAATTATTTTTAAATAAAAAATCTGGGCAATTTAAGCATGATATCAAAAAAAATTTTAAAAAAACCTGCTATAAATTTGTTTTAAAAGTTTTAGTCTTTAAAAAAATTAAAAATCGAATTAAATCCGGTTATAATCCAGATATCTGGATTTAACCCGGATATCTGGTTATAACCGGAAATCTGGATTGAATACGGTTATTCGCCCGGATTAAATTCGGTTAACCGTCCAGTTTTTTAAATCCAGATCTGGATCCGTTTATGGCCGGATATCTGGATCCAGATCCGGATGCACACCCCTACCTAGAAGGAGTTTCTATAAGGTGGCCAGCCACTATCTATTTTTTTATTTATTTTAAATTAAAAATCAAAATTGAGAATACTGGTACTTTAATTAAACAAAATTGTGATGCATGCTTGCATATTTTTGAAATTTCACTTCAATTTTATTGGGATATTCATATTTTGTTTCCAAATAAAAGAATAAGAATGGGCAATCCTATTTCTCTTGGGAATAGGAATTCTTATATACCTTAAAGAATCGAGTTTGTATTCTGCAAACAAACATGCCCTAAATGTTATTGTATGTCACTTTTAAAGACTAACCAAATTAATGAAGTAGGAATTGGCTAAAAAAAGGGTTGAAACTGAAAAAAAAGAGGAAAAAAAGTAAAATCAAATGAAAAACATGGATGCACAAGATATGTGATGTTGCCACTAATCCATCTAGACCTCATGGCCGGTTCAACGAGGACAAAGCGACTAGGTGGCAAATGGTGCAATCTAGTAATTGTTGATACCTTTTTATAGGTTTACACGGATTTGATTTTTATTAGAGAAATCAAATACTGATAATTGCTGTAAATGTATATTTCCGAGAGTTTATTTTAAAAAATTAAGATGAAACCCTGATCAAAACTGATAATAAAGGAACTTTGGAAACTTTGAGTTTATAAAATTTTGTGAGAAATATGGTGTAATCTACGAAGGGAAATTATTTATTGTTGGGGTTGTCCCACATCGGTTGTGGAAAGGGTTGGTGATCAGTTTATAAGTATATGGGAAAACCTAACCTCTTGAGCTAGTTTTTAAGGTTGAGAGACGTCCAAGACCACCCAATACTGATATCAGAGCTCAAGTTTACTAACAGTCTTAAGCCCAACAGTCCACGAGAGTAACGAGTTGTTGCTGCTTTGACCTAGGGCTCGATGTGTGAGGGGAAGATTGTTGGGATTATCCCACATCGGTTGTGAAAGTGGCTAATTGTCAGTTTATAAGTGTGAGAGACAATCTCATCTCTTAAGCTAGTTTTTGAGGTTGAGAGAGGCCCATGATCATCCAACATTTATACCATTATAAAAGTGCAAGTCTTCCGCACTCTATTATAAAAATTAGACAAATATGAAATTTATATGAAAAAATCTATTTTTTAATAACAAGTCTTACTTTTTCTCAAAGATTATGCATGAAACTTGCATACCTAAGATTGTATTCAACGTTACTCATCCACAAATTCCTTGACGAATGAATAATGCAACTTTTTAAGCTATTATACAAGTAATGGAGCATATAGAATGCTCAACATGAGAACTACTTCTGTTCATGTTATATATGGAGTAATCTAATCTGATTGTCGATGAGTTAGAAAATGATTCAGAGAAGCAACCGCAAGATCACATACGAGGGAATAAATGGAAATGAGAAAGCAGATCATACACTTCAAAGGATAGTTGTAAGAAAGTGAGGAAGAAATCACATGAAGGGATAGAAGAACTTTCCTACAAGACTTTACTTAAAGCAATTCTGGACTAATAGTTAGTTGAATAATGTTATATATAATTTTAGAGTGGGCAAACTAAAAAGTGAGACTCACTATATATTAGAGAATTAGTCTTTTTACGTTGACTTTAAATTTGCCAAATTAAAAAGAAATACTTGAAACTTACGCACTAAGAAAAATTATAAATAATTTCTTATAGCTGTTACTCTCTTTTCCAAGTAATGCGACTCAAGTAGTGAAAAGAATACGAGGACGCATCTAGTAACGAAGTAAGGCTCAGTTTGAATACAAGAAGTGTTTATTTTTATTTTATTTTATCTTATGTCATCGTTACAATTAGATGTGTAACTAATCTGGTTCGGTTTGGTTTTAGATAAAATTTAGGACTGAATTGGTATGTATCTTTTTTACATTTTCAAAAACCGATTACGTACCAGTTAATCTCTTAAACCGATACATCTAGTTTTACCGATTCCGGTCCGATTTTTCAATTTTAATAAAATGCAAATTTGTTAGGCTATAAAATATTATTAATATATATTATGTTTAAAGCATATGATCAAATAAATTTTTATGTTTAAGATTAAAATTTTATATTATAAATTATAATAACATTATCTTATATATAATTATAATTTATATTATTATATATATTAGATATGAAAAATATATATAATATTAAAAAAATTAATTTAAAATATATAAAATAGTGAACCGATCCGATCTGATCTTAAAAAGCATAGAATCGAAACCGGACATGTACTGACTGGTTTTGGAACTAAAGGAACCGGTTCCACGGTTCGAGCCAATCCGATTTGGTTTTTCAATTAAATTTATACTCTCAATCATAATTTTTTTAAATTTTTATATAAAATATAATAAATAATTTAATTTTTTTAAATATTAAAATAATAATATTAAAAATTAATATTTTAATAATATTTTATTTAATTTTTAATTTTTATCTTAATTTATATCATCTTAATTTATTATTTAAAAGACACGCAAATCACTTTCTTAACTTTTTTTTTTATTTTTTTTATTAGAACCAAAGTGCGTGAAAAAGACTTATGGTCAAATCACCATCAGCATAGTCATCAGGACGAATCTACAGGTGCTAGGGCCCCCAAAGATTCTGACAGGTTTTATTAATTTTTTCACAAGATATGGTGAAAGTATATAAGGTAAAGAATGAAAGAAGACAATATACATAATTTGGTAAGGTAGACAAAAGATTATATAAAAATAATTTTTTTAAAAATATAAAAATTAATTTACATTAATTTATGAATATATTTTTATATAATTATTTTTTAGTTAAAATATTTCTCTTATAATTTACATTTTATGTGTAGCAAGTTTCATGCGGCCAAAAGAGAAGCAACATTTTATTTTTGTTACCTTTTAACTTTTTTTGAGTTTTTAAAATAAAAGTACTTGAAACAATTTTCTTCAATAAACATATAAAAAAGAAGATATTTGGGAAGATATTTTTGTAGCAAAAAAAGAATACTAGATGTGAATGTTTTTCATTCCTAAATACGTTATATTTCTTATAAATAATGATGTAATGAAATGGAATGGGACGTGACATGTCCATCACTTTTGTACTAGATATCATTGAGCCCCTTAGATGGAATTAATTGACGCCCCTCCAATGACATGGTATTAAGGTTCACATAAAGCTAGCACAGACACGTGTGTTTTCCTTAAGTCATGTTAAATCCATTGAAAATCCACAAACTATCAGAATAATTAATAAGGATTTCAAAGAAAACTCATCTCATACCATTTTAACCAAATCCTTATTTCGTCTACTATGTTTTGATCTCCATAAGAGTTTTGAAGTCATGTTCATAGCTAGTTCAAAAATATTTGAAAATTATTTTTGGTGCAAACATATGCTGTTGAGTCAATTTCTTCAAAATTTCAAAAAAAAAAACCATTACTATAATATTCATAATACACGAATAAATTTAGCAAGTTATGTACTAAGTATGATCTTGTTCTAAATGCAAAAAAAAAAAAAAAAAGATAAATGAAAAGTACATGACCTCACTTGCCTACAACAAGTGGAGGAATAAAAAGAAAAGTAACGACAATCTTTTCCTTTAGATAATCATGATATTTCTATAAAATGATATTATTTTTATAAATTATTTTATAAAAATACTTCTCATTTAAAACATGATTGTATAAAAAAAATGATTTATTCTACTTTAAACCGGTGAGTAAAGCATACTCTCAAAATTGTTGACGTAACAATACTTGATTTATAATAATTTTAAATTTTAAATTTTCCTTGCAAATTAATTTTTGCTATGTCAATAGCATAGAAAGTATACTTTACACAGGCTTACAAATAAATTTTTTCATAAAAAAATTATAAAAAGAGTTGTGTATGTTTTTCTTTAAAAAAAATAAAAGAAAAGAAGCCGGCAACAATCTCAACTCTGCTCGAAAGAACAAAAATATAGGAGAATTCATAGAAGTCGAGAATGTCTAAGGCCTCGTTTGTTTTTAGAGATGAGATTAGATGAGTTGAGATTACAGTTAAAAAGTTAAATAAAGTATTGTTAAAATATATTTTTTAATATTATTTTTACTTGAAGATTTGAAAAATTAAATTATTTATTTTATTTTGTATTGAAACTTGAGAAAGTTATAATGATTATATGAGATGAGATAGATTTGAAAAAATTAAATTGTTTATTTTATTTTATATTAAAATTTAAAAAATTATAATAATAAAATTGAAATAAGATGAGATGTTTTCTAAAACAAACGAGGCTTAAGCAACTACATACATAAACGGAATAAAAACCCTGTAAACTCGTTTTAGTTGGAACCTACGTGGTAAATGAAATGCACGATTGTCACTAGGTGTAAAACCCTATTATACACCTTCGGCTTCTTTGTTTAGTGAGAATACATGGTAAAGCCCTGAATCTCTTGGGAGTTCATGTACCACAAATCCAAGGGTGCCAAGCCCGGAGTACTAGATTTCCTCCAAGCTTAGAAACTCACCAATTGTCAAGCCTAAAATGAGAGAAAAAAAAAAATTTAATAAAAAAAATTTAAAAATTAAAAGAAGATTAAAATATAATTTTTTAATATTTATATTTATTTTAAAATTTTAAAAAATTAAATAATATTTAGATGTTAAGATGAAATCAAATAATTTCAAAAGTCCGTGAAACCAGACCAGACCTAACAATTTCATGTCATCACACACTTCTTATGGAGACTTTCTTAATTTGGATCCTGAGATATAGAAGGAGTACCACCAATACAAGTAGTCATTCAATCAACAATGAACATTGAATCGTCCAGGTAGATCAGGTTCACAAGCCAACTCAAAGAAATAAATAAAAAAGGGGGCAAAAACTGCAAAGACTCGCAAGACAATCTAAGGATAGAAAGAGAACATTCTTCCTCCACCACCAGCAGCAGAGCATACTACTACCACTATACTCCCTGTAAAGGCGGATGAAAATGAAGATTGAGGTAAACTAGAAGGCCGCGCATCATACTGTCAACCCTGTTCTCCCCCTTTTTTTTGGTTTTGTTTTGTTTTTTTTCGGATATAAAAAAAGATAATTTTCATTAGGGTTTTTGGTGGAGACAGACTGATCACTTAGCCATCATCACCTTGACAAACTCCTCATAGTTTATCTGGCCATCACCATCTACATCAGCCTCCCTGATCATCTCATCGACTTCCTCGTCAGTGAGCTTCTCCCCGAGATTAGTCATCACATGGCGCAGCTCAGCAGCAGAGATGAACCCATTCTGATCCTTGTCAAAAACCCGGAAGGCCTCTTTAAGCTCCTCCTCTGAGTCAGTGTCTTTCATCTTCCTGGCCATGAGGTTTAGGAACTCAGGGAAGTCAATGGTCCCGTTGCCATCAGCATCAACCTCATTGATCATGTCCTGGAGCTCTGCTTCAGTTGGGTTCTGGCCGAGCGACCTCATCACAGTCCCAAGCTCCTTGGTAGTGATGCAACCTGTAAATCATTAAGCTCAAAGATAAATTTCAAATTATTCTTGTCAGACAATCTACCACCAAACTCATAGAGGCTAACTTGCCAAGTTGTCAATCACCCACACCACTGTCTGAAATATACCTACCATTTTCAACACCTAATAGAAGTTTCAACACATAATACAAGTGAAATTTAACAAGAACACCAGTCATCCAAAGTGTAAAGCAATGAAATTGAAAGTGCAAGATCACACGTGCCCTTGAATTATTCATCTGAAAGAGGCACCCAATCGATCATGGAACATCGTTTTTTTATGCATAAAACATCACGCCCGTGAGCGTGTTGTTAAAAATAAATGCATCAGGTTACGCAGTAGATGAATCTGTGAAAATGAAAAACATGCAGCAAGAACAAGGCAGATCAGTCTCTTCAAATCTTTCGAATACTGCTAGGAACAACATGGCATAGGAACAACATGGGCACACTGGCAGATCTCATGTTCCTATAACCGCATGATCTCCGCAACTCTTTCCTCTTTTAAAGAATAAATTCCGAAGTGTCGGGTGATTAAAACCTTTTAGAAAATTGTTGTCTTCCAAACAATAAACACATCTGAGATTCAATCTCTTACATCGTTGATCTGTTTTCTTCCCACTCAATTTTTCCCCCAGCTAGCAAACGGTGAATAATTATCAATTAAAACAGCTCAGATCAGACACGGTACAAGAAAGGGAAACATAGAGAAACGAAGAGAGAGAAATCCTTAGACGGAAAGAAAAATTAAGGTTTATTACCATGGAGCCGCATAAAATTAAGGTTAAAAAAGAAGATAAAGAACATAGAAACGGAAGATACATGATACAAAAGCGCAGATAAAACGAGATCCACATAAATCCTTAGAAACAACGAACAAGTTCATAAGAACTAGATCTGACACAAACCAAAAGGAAATAAACATCAGATTCATCAATACAGAGAGAGAGAAAGAGACCGACCGTCGCCATCCTTGTCAAACAAGCTGAAGGCCTCCTTGAACTCAGAGATCTGGTCATCGGTGAGTTGGTCCGCCATTCTTCTTCCTTCTGGAAAATTCGGTGCTTTCTCGTCTTTTTGTAAGGCGGAGGATATTTCTAATAGGGAATAGAAAAGGAGGATGGAACTAGAAAAGCTGCCGTTTTATATGGACAAACAGAGAGTTAACGTTTTCATCAACAAAGTATTGACGAAAAGATCTACTAGATGCTGCCACGTAGAACATCAAGGATGATCAAATAGATGAGAGACCCAGTAGCGTAGGGTCCATGAATGGCCTGTGCACCCTTGGGCATAGTATTAGATTCTTCCAAAATTATTAAAAAACAAAAGGAACGTATGCTAGGCGTTGTGGCATATATTAACAAAATAAATTAGCGTTTTTGTGGAAGAGAAAATCTGCGCATCAGCCTACTATACGCATCAGCCATCACACACATGACGTGTGGACCGGTTCTCCCGGTTTTGGCTGAGCATGCAATCGCACCCCCACCAATTTCACTTTCCCCCTTTCGAAACGCAGCCCCCAAAATCTCCCTCCCGAAACTCTCTTCTTCGTTCCCCCTCACGATTTGCTCCCTCTTCATCTTATTCGATCTCCTCCCTCGAAGCGCCAAGCAACCACCGACCCAGCCCTCTCCACCTCGACCTCAACCCTCGTCCCTAAGTCCACCAACCCGAAGCCCATCTTGTACTTATGCCGCCGTCTAGGGCAGTTGACAAGGGTAAGAACCCACTAAAGAAAGGGTTTTTTTTTCTTCTCTCCATTTTGTTTCCCAGTATCTCTCCATTTCTAGCATGAATCATCTCGTGTGTTTATGTGTTTCTTGGATCTACAGTTTAGTGTTTGTTGGATCTGTAGTTTTTGTATTTTTTGGTTGCTGATTTTGGGTTTTTTCTCATCCAAGAATGGCATAAACAGTAGCAAGGATTACTCTGCAACAATATTGCTTTTTTTTTTTTTCACTCTGGAGCAGAAAAAGAAATAGCAAAAACAGAGAAGAAAAAAGTAGACATGAATGATGATTCTGTTCTTGTTCATGAGTGTTAGTTGGCATAAACAGTAGCAAGGATTAACTGACTAAACACTTGCATTGGGTCATCACTCGACCTAACAAGTTAGTCAAGGTGAATCTCATGTTAACAACTTTCTATTATTTGTCTGAGTTCAACAAGGGATTTTACTTAACAGATCTGATTCCTATTAGACTAGGAAGATGAAGCTTTTAGGCATTTGTGCTAGTGAACCATAGCTTAAATGGAAACTGCCCCCCACCCCCACCCACGCTTCCCCCTAGGCCCCTAGGAATGGATTGAAGACCTACTTGGTGTAACTGTCAAAAAGAAAACTTCTTGAACTGGGTTTAACCTGGTGAGTTTAATTGACCATGTGAGTTTAGTTTTTAGCTAGTTCTCTACCTCTAACTGGTTGTTAATGTTACCAGAAACACAATCTTTGTGAATTTACATAGCTGCTAGTGTTATGTATTAGATGGTCAACATTTATTTTTAGCTGGATTTAAATGCTTGTGCTGTATTGTATTATACACGATAAAGAGTTTCTCCAACATTATTCATACCAGGTTACCAGGTGTTTGATACTAGCTATCGTTTGAAGGGTAAGTATTAAAGTGCTTCTTGAGTTTTAAAGATGATCATTCGAAGGGACTTGTGTGGATTATGAGTTTTTTTTCTTTTGTTGGTACAGGTATAAATAATAAAGGTTCAACATGCAAAGGACACTAGAAGTGAAAATGTCATCTTTCCAGTGCAGAGGATTGATGTTGAAAGCATTCTGGATTTCAAAATGCACGTTAGCGTGCATTATGTGTATTGAGGACATGATGTGCTTCTCCACACATGGTGTTGCTTGAGAAATTTGAATTTCCAGTTGATGAGCATCACTGGAGCTGCTTTGATAATGTAGCTTGGCATTGGGTTATAGTGTAATCTGTTTTTCTGATATAGTTTTGGAAGTGTAATCTTTTATTGTATCTAAAGAGGGTATTTTGCTATTTTTAGTACATTGAAACTACTTTACAGATTTGGGTCATTGTTTTGCTTTAAAAGAATAAAGGGATGTTCCTATAAAAAAAAAAGGGAATAGAGGGATGTGAATTTTCTCAGATTCAAGTAGTAGTGGGAACATTGCATACTTGGATTCTGCTCTGATTTAAACTTGGTCATGGTCGTTGCACTGGGCTAGTTGACAGTTACATTCTATGTTTTTTATTCAAGGGATTTTCCGTCTTCCAATTTTGGTTGTGAAGATGCATGTGACTAACGATATGCACATATATGCATACCTAGTGGGCAATTGCGTACTTGGATTTTTGTCTCTTGTTTTTTTTTTTTTTTTTGTTATTGCACAATAATATGGTCCAGCTTGCATGTCCACATTCGGTTCGAACAATGCATGTTGAGCATTGGCATTTTTTTTAGGGACAATAAGCTAAGAATTACCAACAAACAAAAATAAATGCAACAATTTTTTTTTCCAAACTTTATATTTCCATGTAGTAGATGGCATAATTGAATAACGCCAGAAAAGTCAGTAGGAGAGAGAAAATTTACCATGCTGTTAATGAACCAAATGAAGGGAAACAAATTTATTTTGCATAAAAAGAGCAATGAAAGTTAATATTTACATTTAAAACTAACACGATATCTATAGTCCGAACCAATTAAAAACTATTACAATAGATATAATCTAGTATAGACAACAACAGTATACGTGCACTCTTATTCTCTACGATCTGCTTTCAAAGTTCGTTCTCTTGCTTGTGAAGCTCATTCTCTATCTCTATTAGTTTATCCTTTTTTTTAGCTTCATACTCACGCACTAATAAGTCATCCTCCCTCTTTTGAACTGCATTCTCTCTTGTTAAAATTTTTTCATGTACTGATTGAAGTATATCTGCCAATATGGAAAATTGATTTAGTTCACTGACAAAGGAGAAAAAGATATAAAGAAAAAATATAAAGAAATGACAAAAGAGAAAAAGATCTTGATACAGGTCACTAGAACAATAGTAAGAAGCTTAGTAGCTTACCATGGCAGTCGGACAAGTTTAGATCCGCCACATCTTGCAGCAAGGACTGACGATTGTGCAGATGTTCTATGGCATATGGAGGATCAAAGACTGTTAACTTCAGGATTTTTTTGCCTGTAATTCTTCAAAAGAAAAAAGGAAAAAACAGATAACAGCAAAGTAAGCCACACTCTAAAGGTTTGTGAGACATTTACTTGACTATTAAAAAGGTGTTATTAGCATACAGTCAAAAATATTTTATCAAAAAAGAAAAAGCCAAGCAATGGCATTATCACCAATTTATTGTCAAAACACCATACACAATCAATAAAGCCACAACAAAAGCTTAAAAATCAAAGGGTTTCACGAATGGAAGAAGAAGAAAGAATAAATGATCTCTAACGTTCTGCAAAACAACATAAAAAGGACCTTTGATCTGAAAGGGGCCTGTATAAATCAATGGCTACAAAGAATATCCTTTTATTCCTACAGCACAAATAACAACATTTTGTTGGTCAAGCAACATTAAAGGATAAAGGTTCCTTCGTCCATAACACACCCAACTAAGAAAGTTAAATAATAATTTTTGCTTCTACCTAATTAAAGGAAAAAACAAAGCATTTCAGATGAAATGGCCATCGGATTATGTAGTTACAACACCAAAATCAAACCTCCTAGCTTTCCAAAAAAAGGAGTACATTTCCACACTAACTCTTTGGAGAATGGGTTAGCATTAACCAGGGCTTTTTTTTTTTCCTCTTATGAACTAAAACCAAAAGTCCTAGTAAAACGAATACGTGTCTTGCATAAGTTGCTTGCAGGAGCAACTAGCAAGTGATGATACCTCTATGGGAGTAAGCATCTTCTTTTGGCTGATCTTGTCATATTTCTGCTTCTTAGTTCCTGCTTTTAAGCCTTGCCAAGGAAGGCTGAAACAGAATTGCAAGTCTTAAATTAAAAATATAAATAAGCTTAAACAAACTAGGTGAAGCAAGAATGCCAGATAAAGAATAATATTACTCACCAACTCCAACTCCAAGGTGAGTATTGACACTTGCATAACGAGCTGTTCCTGTGAGATTCTTGTTTTCCCTGTACCAAAAGAGAATCTCACGAGAAATGGAAATGAACAAGAGAAGGACTTGAAGAGGGGGAGGCTTTGTATTGACAATTGACAAATGGTGACATACTAAAAAATGACAAACAAGTAGCATATCAATACATCAGGAAGCCAGTAATTCACTAGTGATCGGGACCCAAATGCATTAAACATAACAAAGACAAGGGTATAATGAAACACTCGATAGTTGAAGCATACATAGACAAATGGAACCATGTCAGATATTGCTAAAGCTCCCATTAATTTTGAAAATCCACCTTTATATTAGGTAAAAACTAATTCTCCAAGGTTGTCCACATTTTTGCACCACCTTTTACATGCAAGAAGTTCCAATGAGGACAGCTCATGAGAAGGAGCAATCTATGAATATAAAACTAGAACAATTGGGAAGTAAGAAATATAGTCACATTCCGACGATAGAATTTGTTGAATAGGGGGCAGATAAAAAGTACATCTGAGTATGCCTATGCATGCAAGAGCCGGTCGCACTCACCCCCACCCCCCCAAAAAAAAAAATACAAATAACCAAAATTAAAATATGAAATCGGAAAAGTAAAGGGGGATGGTGGTGAAGCATGCTGTTTTGTACCAGAAATAAAAAAAACTCTCTAATTTGGTAGGACAGAACTAACAGAAATTTTTTTTATCAGTGCTAGCAACAAATTTTTTTTGAAAAGACATCCATATTTGCAATGCTTAGCTTCTACAGCATGGAACTTTACTCCATGCATCTAAAATGTAAATAACTTCTTACATGTAATTAAATGGTTATCTCTTTTCAATTAATTTTGAAAAGACAAAAATAAATAAAACAAACAATGAAGGATAGATGATATTTTTTGATAGGTAAAAAAACAAAGGATAGAGGATAAAGGATAAAGGATATACAAAAAAGTCTGCCAGCCCAATCTTTTTAGTTATTACTTTTTCTTTTCTTCTTTATTTTGATAAATAGCTTTCACAGGTTGCTTTGGAAGACTCCAACTTAGGATAATTTAAGGAGGATGGCAGGTGTTGGGAGGGAGATGGGGAAATCATAGACCATTTGTTACCTCATTATGATATTGCTAGTGGATTATGGCTGGCTGTCTTTAACCTTCTGAAGATGGAATGGGTAATGCCACACTGGGTGATGGACTTTCTATTGTGCTGGAAAGGACGATTTGATAACCAACAAAGTAAAGCTCCATGAAAAATGAAGTTGATTTGTCTAATGTGGCACATATGCAGGGAGAGAAAAAAATAGAAACTTTGAGGATTGTGAGAAGACTGTGGAGGAGCTTAAGAGTCTCTTTTTAAGAGCACTTTATCAGTTGTTGTCGACATCCATATGTTCTTTCAACTCAAGGTTTTAGGACTTCTTTAATCTCTTTACTCTTTCTAATTAGGTGTATCTGTCGTATGCATCATGTGTACTTAAATTCAAAAAATAAGAAATAAGCTCTTATTTCTTAAAAAAGCAAAAATTCCCTCCAAGGCAATCGTTGAGTTGATAGAGCATGAAGAAACATGGATTGATATTAACACTTAACACAAGTTGGAGTTTGATCGTCCCTCAAGATCAACAGAGCTCTCCATGCCATTAACTACAGGTATTTTATAAATTTCATTCCATTTGTTGCTATATCTAACTTACAAGTATTTCTGCCATAGATATGCATAAATGACCGTGTACAACATATACCTCAAATGTCAAATGCATAAACTAATAACTGATCAGAGTAGGTTTGTGCATAAACTAATAAACAAATCTCATCAACAAATTAACAGTCCCAAAAAAATACAGTCACTGCATCTAATCGGAACCCCAAAATAAATCCAAGACACAAAAGGAAACATAGCCTTTCGCCTGATTTGGATACCCATTTGGGTTTCTTTCAATCAGATGTCCTAAACCCTGTAAAATGTAAATGCATAGATGCGTGTAAAGAGAGAAATACAAACAAGAAGTAAGTGAGGAAGAGGAGAGAGAAGAGAATAAATTGGTCTCCGCTTACCTTTAACTATGTACGAAATCTTGGTTTGGGCAGAGGGAGGGTCGCGCAGAGAGGCGGCGTCACCGGTGGCGGTGGGCAGAGCAACAACGCGACGCGGGCAGGCGAGGGAGGAACTTTTCGGGCGGGGCAAATTCGGGGAAGAAGAAAACAGTAGATGAAAACGCTTGGGCAGAGGGAGGGTCGCTCAGAGAGGCGGCGTCGACGAGGCGGTGGGCACTTGGCGTCGACGAGGCGGTGGGCAGAGTAACGACGCGACGTGGGCGAGCGAGGGAGGAACCTTTCGCGCGGGGCAAATTCGAATGAATTGGGTGAAGAAAGAAAACAGTAGATGGATGAAAACGCACGTTTTCATTTTCAAAAAAGAAAACAGTGCAGCCACGTAGGGTGTGCAAAGTGTGCACCCTACAGTGGCTGACCCGTAGTATTACTCTTTGTGGAAACAGAGGAGAGCAGCAATTCGCGCTACGCCTTCTGTTTTTTCGTTCGTTTTTTTTTTTAACCGTTTCGTTTTGTTTTCGGTATTTATTAGTAATAACGATGAAATTGAAAAGAAAACACGGTCCGTTACGCTGTTTGGACGCGGAGAGAGTGGCTTGTGATCTCCCTGTTCTGTCTCGCGTTGACTGGCACCTCGAGGGCAAGTGGAAAAAGGGTTATGTTACGAGAAAGGGATGATAAATATATATATATATTATATGGAAAACTCTAAAGCCAACCGCGAGATACCCCCGGTGCAGCCTCGGCGCCTACGTGGCATACGTGATTAAACGCATCTGTTTTATTAATTAAACCAATAAAGCATTCGGTTTTCATTTTGTTCCTCCCCCCGCATCCCTCTCTGTTTCTGATTGCTTCTCTTCTCCAAGAACACCACGAACCCACTGGAACCCTAACCCCCGAACCTGCATCAAAATCGAACTAGTCGAAGACCGTTTCTCTCAAAATCGCAAAATCGTTTTCTGTTTCTCTCCTCCAGTTCTCTCTTCTCCAAGATTTTGAGAACCCACACGAACCCTAACCCCCGAACCTGCATCAAAATCGTTGAGGCTGATTTCTATTTCTCTCAAAATCAGAAAATGCCTAGGGCATCACAATCATTTTCCGCTTCTCTGCTCCCGTTCTCTCTTCTCCAAGGCCTCGCAAACCCACACAAACCCTAACCCCCGAACCTCCATCCCCGTCGTCCTCACCCCGCGACGGGACATGAACCCGGTGGCAACTGAACTTCTCTCTGTTCGATAACCCCCAAGGTTATTTAAGAATAAATGCTTTTTGTTTTATGAATATTGATTTGTGCTTGCGATTTTAAGTGTTGATTATTTGATTTGGAGATTTTGTTTTAATTTTGCTTTGGTTTATTTATATTTTTCGCATATTGAATTTTATTCATCTGTGCATCCAGAATTATTACCTTATGTACAAGGAAAACATAGTGCAATTGATACTCATGGCAAATGTATATTGAAAAAAAAAACTTCAGGAGGCTCGATAACCCCCCAGGTTTTTTAAGAATAAATTTTTCTTGTTTTATGAATCATGCTTTGTGCTTGTGATTTTAAGTGTTGATTATTTGATTTGGAGATTTTGTTTGATTTTGCTTTGGTTAATTTATATTTTTCGCATATTGAATTTTATTCATCTGTGCGTCCAGAATTGCTTTGCTTTATTGTTGGTCCATGTCACTGTTGTGCTTTCTCATTTGATCATCAGGATTGTTCCTAACAAAAGATCATTGTGGTTACTCAAAGGAATTTTGGTCCATGTCATGGCATAGGAATTTTGATTATTAAAATAATAGAGTCAAAATTTAAGAAGTGAGTTACCCAGGTAACTACATTATTTGTTACCTAAATATTTTTTTTTATATATAATCATTTAATATGATGTACAGTTTATACATTTCTAATTTCTAATATATGTATGAAATGAGCAGGACTTACCATACTGTAAGTTTTTCAAGTAGTTGGATGGTAATGAAGTGACTGAGCTACAAGTTCAAGAAAGAATGAATGAACTGTTAAAGAAAGAGAAAGAGGTGGAGAAGATACTCGAGCTGCTCAAAAAGAGGGAGATTGAGCTTTGTAAGATAGTGGATCGCCTCGAGAGGGTGCAGATGGTACTATCCAATAAAAGCGACGAGGTTATGCGAAATGAGTTGGTGCTTAATGCAGAAGAAGCTAAAATGAGGCGTTTAGGCACGCTACTTTAGATTTATTATTGTTTTGCATTTGTACATATATTTTACCTAGTGTTATGTAAGTAATTTGGGAATGTTGTTAGTAGTTCTATGTTTAGGTATTGGACTTGTACATTTGTATTAGCCATCAAGCAGTTTGGGTTTTGTATTGACGGAAATGAAGTTCGAGTAGAAGTGTATTATTGTGCCAATTCCCGAACTTCGAGTATAAGTGTATGAAGTAGTAAATTTTTTAGGTTGCAAGTGTAACAACTGCAGGAATTGGTTGTAAATTTTGTGGTTGTAAGTGTATGAACTGCTCATAGAATTGGTTGTGATTTTCCTGGTTTTAAGTTTATGAACTGCGCACAAAATGAATTGTTATTTTTCTGGTTGTAAGTGTAACTGCTCACAGAATTAATTGTAATTTTTCTGTTGTAATATTTATTAGAAGTGTGCTCATTCAACAGCCCCAAAATTGCACGAATTTGAGTCACAATGAACTGCAAGAACACTCTTACTCGGATTCTAAGTATCTCAAATATATTTGTTATTCCATCAAGTGCACCTGATTTACATGAGAAATTGGCATGCAGTCACATGAGAAAATAACATCAAGTGCGCCTGAGATAATTTAACGTCCATATCACTCTGTTTTAGTTGTAATTTCCATGCATGCAGATTTACATGAGAAAATGGCATGCAGTCACATTATGTATCAAGCATAATGTAATTATCTTAAGAGTTCAAGCAGTATGGATATTGTTGAGACCTGTCCATGATAACAGATTTTCAGCTATGCACAAGCAAAAGCTAACTTCTCATGAAATACACAAAATCAAATACATAAAATATATGCAGTTATCAACTTAATGAAATACACAAAATATATTCAGTTCACAACAAATTTATCAAACTTAAATCATTACAACCACAACATTTTCTTCTCATTCCTTCATTACAAAGCCCCTCACAACTTCACAACAAAGTCCCTCCCTCAAACAAACTTTCCATAAACAAAGCGAACTTGCGCAATACATTCAATACACAGAAAAAGATAACTAGGAACCCATCATTGTAACGGTTGTGATCCATCTAACCCAAATTGAATCTGTAAATAATAAACAAAAAAATATATTATTGCGATTTACGGTGATAGATATTAGTATGCAACACTTGAAAAAAAGTCTTGAACCACTTACGCTTTCTTGACTCTGCATCACTATTTCTCAAGATTGGGTTCCAGTAATGTCTATACCCATGCTTTCTCTTTCTGGAACAGCCTGCTGGAAATCAAACGTAAATATATAGCCAAATCATGGAAAACAATAATAAATATAAACTTATTTATTATACCTGCATGTGTCCAACATTGGAGAGATCCATCTCAGAATGGCTAAATAAATTCCGAGATACTTCCACGACAGGGTTATCTCCTCCATCCCGCTAATAATTATTTAACAAACAAAAAATACATTAAATCATCTTCTTCATCAATAAAATATAAATAAAATAAGGGCCCAAATAAAATAAGGGCCCAAATAAATCATCTTCTTCATCATAACTACTGTGGATTAATGTGCATCGCCTTTTAATATCCTTTCTCCATCGTTCTAAAATGTATATTTCAGGCAAAAATTTAATATCATTACACCTAAATACGGCCAAAATATGCCGACACAATATCCCACTCATCTTAAATAATCCACAAGAGCACTTTGCAACAGCATCTCCCTCACTAAAGTCCACAAAATGTCTAACTAGTTTAGTGAACTCTTCTAAACAAACTTCATCCTCTACCATATATGTCTTCATTGCACCATCATTATGTAACTTTGGATTCAAGTCAATGATGCCGTTGACTTGCTGTTGAACTTCCTTGAATTTAGCATTCGTATACAACTCTTGAAACCTCTTTTCAATCGGAGATCTTGATATGTAAGGGATTGTGACATTAAATGACTGGAAGTCCGCGAGATTTTCATTCTCAATCTTTTTTTTCAAAGCATTATCAAACTGGTCTACAAATTCCTTCAAGTTTGTCCTAGAATGGACATAACCGTCAAAAAATGCATTCATGCTCTCACTTCGCTGCGTTGTACTCATTCCAGCCCAAAAAAATTCCTTCAAAAATGCGGGTACCCAATGTTCACGTTCAACGTATAAGCTTTGCAGCCATGCATTCTCATGTAAGTTGTAAGTAGTAAGCAACTCATCCCAACATTTCTCAAACTCATCAACTCGTTGGGTGTCATATACACATTTCATCAGTGCATTTTTCATCCCAGTTTTGTAGGAACCGTATGAGCCAAGCTTTTCGGGGACTTTCTTCAATATATGCCAAAGACAAAATCTATGTCGAGCTTTTGGGAAAACAATTGCGATTGCATTTTTCATCGCTCTATCCTGATCAGTGATAATAGCTTCAGGAGCGATACTATCCATGCATTGCAACCATGTCTCAAATAACCAGATAAAGGTTTCGGTATCCTCATTGGAAATCAAGCCCGCTCCCAACAGAATTGACTGTTCATGATGGTTTACACCAACAAATGGTGCAAAAGGCATCCCATATCGATTCGTTAGGTATGTGGTGTCGAATGTTACCACATCACCGAAATATTGGTACGCTGCTTTGCTACGGGGATCTGCCCAGAAGACGTTCTTTAACCCCGTCATCATCTATATCCATCATATAAAAGAATCCAAGATTTTTGTACTGCATCCGTAAAAAATACTCTCGGAGCACTCCAGCACCACCTGCGCCAAGTCGTAGATGTCTAGCCTTGTCGATATAATTACGACAATCTTTCTCCAAAAATGGCAAGTTCTCGAATCCACCCGCGCCGACAACAAGAGATCCATAGCTCTTATTCGTTCGGATGCCAGCCAAATCATTTGTATCTAGCACTCTTTTGACGGCATCACTAACTTTTCTATTACATCGGAAGAAGCGAGATTTCTTTGGACTGAGGCCGTGGTTATGGATATTATGTACTGTCGTCAACCAAAGCATTCGATCTTGCCTCAAGGCATTAATCTTTGCCTTACATTCCGTCTTTCCTGTAGGACAGGGGTTGGCAATATTTAACGTCCTATTTCGGGCCTTCCCACTGCGGGCACAAGCAAGGGTGACATATCTAACGGAGTCATCTTCTTCCCTCTCAGTCCGTTTTGTCATCACTCCAAATCCGCATTTCTTACCATACTCCTTATAATAACTTACTAAATCTTCAAGGGAATTAAACTCCATTCCCGACTTTGGCTCCTCAATCGTATCATCATCATCCACTTGGACATTCTCTGGTTTCTTGGCACTACCATCATCAGGTTCCTTAGTACATGGCACTTCAGTTTCCCCACCATCAGGTCTATTATCCTCTAAACCAACTATTCTGCTTGTGGCGGAGCTTGTATTGCTGGTTGGAATCGGAGGTTCCGTGATATGTTGAAATGGGTAACCAGCATTCTGCAATAAACACAAATAGACCAATATTAAACTCTTGCAAAGAAGCCAACTTAATTTTTTTTTCCTATACGTGCAAAGAAACTAACTTTTTAAGAATAAATCATTATCAATTATCAGGACCTGTGTGATGGTTGGATATTGGTTGCCAACCGGATATGGTAAAAAAGTTGGTGACCACATAGGCGCTGGTCCAAAGTAACTAGGCATGTAATTTGGGATGGTCGTACTACTTGATGGTATGGCCTAACATGTTATCAGATAAAGTTATTGATATATTTAGGAAATAACTATCAACTCAACAATACAAATGTTATTGATATATTAAATCATAAAACATACATACCTCAGTTGGGAGATTTGAGCTAGAACCACCTCCCGTAGTTGGTTGTTCTTTTTCGTTTCCCATGCTAATAATTAGTACAACAAAGACGTTGAATAATACCATAAAATATTTAAAAAACAAATAATATCTTGAAAATCACTCCTTATCATGTAAGCATCTAGGAAGGAATAATAAGACAATTTCCTAATTTAAAAGCATTTATAAATAATTTGAATAGCTCGAGCGGACTTGATTGGTTTTGGAGCTGAAAAGGTGTTTGCTGAAAGTTGGCTTGAGCCAAAGTTCGCTCGAGCCAAGTCAAGTCCCCTCGAGCGAAGTCAGGCAGAGAGGTACGCTCGAGTACCGCTCGACACTCCGCTCGAGCGAGAAACAAATCTTAGTGTTCGCTTGACCCTCACTCGACACTCCACTCGAGCCAATGTTCATATGGCTGTTCGCTCGAGTGGCGCTCGACACGCCGCTCGAGCGAAGTACGCAGTTTAGTTTAGGCATGTTGAGAATTTCTAGTGCTCACTGATATTCCTAAAAAGCTTAGGGGTTTATTGGTGATAGAAAAGGCTTGTATGTAAATAGTATTGATTTATATTTGTTGGATTATTTCTTGGGAAAACTCTAGAATATTATATAGATTGAAAACTCTAGAATATTATATAGATTATTTCAAAGCATTATCAAACTTGGCCACCCCCTCAAAACCTTTATTCCCCTGCTCAAAATACAGGAAATAGAAGAAAAAAAAAAGAATCATTTGTTATTGGGTTATTTTCTTTATTACAGGGTTGAGACTTTTTTCCAATACAAGTTCCATTAATTTTGAATATGATAAATAATATTCACCCACAATAAGTGAGATGCACCAAACTAACAAGCAAATGCAAATGAAGTCAGAAACCACACATTGACTAATACATAATACAGACACTATACTCATGATCAAACAGCTTTTGATGACTTTGAAAAACGAATGGCAACTCATGATCAAACAGCCTGCATAAACCAGACATATATGGCTGACTTTGGAATGCCCAATTCTCACTTCTACCAACCACACTTTCTGTCTATATATTTCCCAAAGAATGGATTTTGCATTCATTGTTAATGAGGGGTTGGTTTCTGATTTTGACCAAAGCTTCACTCTCTATTCGTACTAAATAGCCAACCAACTCTAGTCAAAATCATACAACCCCAAAATAAATGATAGGTTCACAAAAAAAAAAAATGTTCCAAATAAATGATATCTAATTGCTAACAGTACCTGAAAAATTGCTAATCCAAGTGAGAGGGAGCTGCGAGAAGGACGAACCTATAACAGGTTTGTGGAGGTGGCGTCGTCACGTAGACGCCGGTCGTCGGAGCCGCTGCAAATCGGTGAAGGGTGAGAAATCTCATAAATTAGGGCAGTTTTTGTTTTTGTTTATGAGAAACTGAACAACAAGCTAATATCCCAAAAATAAGCTAGAACGACAAGCTAAAACAACAACCTTTAGATCTCTCTTACCCAGAAATCAGAAATGCAGCAGATGAGCAATTCCTGGCATCGCATGCAGCTGCTCTGTTTTCTTTCAAATAAAATCTCCCTCCCTCCCCGCGTTATGTTTTCTTTTGTTTTTGTCTTTCCTTTTTTTTTTAATATTATTATCGGCTGACGTGGCAGTTGCCACGTCAGCCGCGAGGCCGCAGCGAGGTACATACCCGAGGGTATGTAGCAGTACTGATATTATATATATCTACACTATTATATAGTGATTATCTAATTGTGAATAATAATTTTTGTTATTTTTCTGTTAACTTTTCTTCTTTTTCCGTTAAGTCTGTTAAATCTTATTTTACTAAAATACTTTTAAAATTTTTGACGATTTGGCGTGTAACTCGCTTGTAGAATTTAATAAAGAATCGTATTTTACCAAAAAGATCTTAATATTAAATTAATAATATTTTATTATTATATGGATATGAATAATCTAATATGGATGCAGACTAATACTCATGGATGAAGAATCATGTCAATGGGTTGTATTCGTGTCGGATCAAGACATGTATATTATACTATATGGGTTAACTCGATTACAACCCATTAAACTTATTGTGTCAAAATCTCAAACTCTAACACGACCCATTAACATAACACAATCAGTGTTGTGAATTTCGTACCGTACCAGCCGGTACGGCTGGTATTTTCGGTACCGACCATCAGATCGGTACATAAATGTTTATGTTCCGTACCGGCCGAAATATTGGCCGTATCGGCCGGTACCGGTCCGTACCGGCCGATATTTCAGTTTTTTTTTTTTTCATATTTTCAAACTACAAATTCATTTTTTGACTCCTAATTCAGACTAGACTATTTATAATTTATATATCTATGTATTTATATATACTTTATTTATATATAAACTATTATTTTGAAATATAATTTATATATATAATTTATTTATATACTGAAATGTTATCCCGAAACGGTACACGAAACGGTACCGGTATCGAAATATTTCGTTCCAGTAGCTCGACCGGTACGGCATCCGGTACGGTATTCAAAACATTGAACACGATACAACTCGTTTTGACTCTTTAGGGCACTAGCATTGGCTTGGCCAAAGTTAAAGATTGGCTAAAATTTAGATAATATGTACTAGAAACATTCCATATTGGATTGGCCAAGTCTAAAATAAAATGGACTTTTGCTATAGTGATTGGCCAAAGATGGAGAATCACTATTGATTCATCAAACATTAAAATATTAATTTCTCACTTCAAGAAAACATTAAAATATTAATTTTTCACTTCAATAAAAATACTATTTAGTTTGTAATTAAGAAATTTAGATAGAAATTTAGGTGAGTTTAATTAATATTTTTTATTATTAACATTAAATGACTTTTAAAAATATAAATTTTTTAATATTAATTTAATTATAATATAATTATTATTAATATTCAATTGGTAGAATTATAAAATGTGATACAAATAAATTAAATAAAAAAATTATTAATTTAATAATATTTTATTATTATATAGAAGGTAAATGGCTAATCCAATGTGGGGATTGAATGTAAATAGAATAGGCAAATGTAAAAAGGGGTGATATTGGCTAAAGTTTGGAGATGCATTTGACCAAGCCAATGCTAGTGCTCTTAGTGAATACTACAAAATAAGTTAATAAGTCACAACTCGACCTGTTTCAACCTGTTTATGTAAATAGGTTGAACATATCCGAAATTAAGCTGTTTAATCTAATTACATTTAGCGTAATTTGATATAAATGTTAAAATCACAATATCTATAAAAAAAAATATAAAACTAACTACAAATCTAAAATTACAATCCAAATAATAAAAGTATTGAAATTAAAATCCCAACAATTTTACTTTTAGATATATGGGTATAGTTGTAACTTTAAATTTTTTTTGAAATTAAACCGTTTGACCTGATTAAGTTTACAAAAATTTGACATAAATGTTAAAATCACAATATCTATAAAAAATATAAAACTAACTACAAATCTAAAATTACAATCCAAATAATAAAAGTATCGAAATTAAAATTCCAACAATTTTACTTTTAGATATATGAGTATAATTGTAACTTTAACTTTTTAACGGGTTATAACAAGTTGATCCGTTATCAACCCGCTAAGCAACCGTGTCTTAATGGGTCAACTCGTTTTGATCCAAACCTATTAAGACTAAACTCAAATATGCTATTATAATGTCATGTTCGTGTTGGGTTAACGAGTCTTTTATTGTAGATTTAGGCCAAGTTTGGACAATGAGTTATTCTCAGATTTTCTTTCCCAAATATTACTAAAATACAACATTTTTCAATTTTAAATTTTTATTTAATCATTATCTATATCCAAACACAAGACCCAAGTTATTCCATACAATTTTTCTTAAACTTCCAAATAAAATACAAAAAGTAATACAATTTTTTTAAATTTTAAAATAAAAATTATATTCAAACAATTTTTTTAACTTTATAATATTTTTATACAATTTTTTTTTTCTCTTTTTCTAAAACGTAATAAAGCATTTTAACTCAAATCATTTCACTTTTATTCACAGATATTCTGAAATATCCTAAGTTTCCAAACCAGCCCAAAGTTTTTTTTTTTTTTTAAATACAGCATCCTAATTTATACACAAATAATTTTTCTTTTATAAATTGGCATATGAGGTTTAAACTTTAAAATGTTTCGAATTAGTAGTTGGGGCTAAATTTCAAATGATATATTAGGATCTCATTAGTGTAAATTAAAAAAGTAAAACTGATATAACACATGCCTTTCACATCATAATTAATTATAAAAGGATATGTGGCATACGTATGTAGAGTTCCTATTTTAAAAAGGGTTCATCTTTGGTATAAAAGTGACTTTTACACGCTTGCACACCATCACGTCATGATTAGATCAATTCTAAAATAAATTAAAGGGAAATGATTGTATGATTTTTAAATACAAAAATTCTACTCAATCTCTCACTATTCACACCACACTCCACACTCCATTTTTTTTTTAATTTTTTTTATCAAATATATTTTTATATGAATAGTGAATAAAAAATTATAAATAGTTTTAAAAAAATAAATTCAAAAAAAAATTTAAAAAAATATTAAAAAATATTAAAAGTGTGGAGTGTGGAGTGTGGGGAGGATGAATAGCAAAACCCTTTTAAATATGTCTATTAAATGTGTACATTTATATATTTTAATTTGTTTTCTTAATAATTGAAGAAATAATTATTAGTAAATCTGTATTTTATTTATTTATTTTTTCTTAATAGTTAACATTGTTTACAAATTGTTTAAAAGAAAAAGGAAAAAAAAATTGAGGAAAAAATCCATTTGCACTTGTGGGCATATTTCGGATGCACCCCTAAATTAAACCACACTTAATTAAATTATTTTAAAAGAAATTTTCTTAAACTTTATAATATGAACCCTAAACTCTTAAAATCCTAATGTTAGTTATTTAAACTTGTTTTAATTACTATTTGGACCCTTACTCATTGGCAGTTGCTACCTTAAGAGATTATTGTAGTCAAGGCCCCAAAAAATGATTCGATTAAGGTTGATTTAGTCGATTCAAATTGAATCGGTAAGAAATCGAAATGATTTTAGTGAACTTTTTGAATTGTTCATTGAATCGTTTCAATCGACCGATTCATGTAGATTCAGACCAATTGTAACTGAGTTTAGACCGATTGAAAACTGCATTTATTTTTATATTGTTTTACGATTGAGTTTTTTTTTTAATTTATTGTACAAAATATGGAAGAACTAAATAAATATATATTAACTTTTTCAACATTGTGTTCAATAAGAATCATAGAAAAATTTAAAGATGAAATATGTAGTTCTTTATTTTCTTTAGTTGAACAAAAAAAATTAGGAGATGAATGTGTATTTTATATTAAATTTGTGATTGTGCATAAAATAACACATTTTTTATGTGCTTATAACTTAATGGTTTTTATCTTATTTCTATACGAGGTAAAAAAATGTGGACAATTGAATTTAGATTCATATCATAATTTTAGACTAGTTAATAAATTTATATTTTATACTCTTTTGTACATGATATATAATGGTTGAATTTGCATTATATATTATTTTTAATACTTTTTTATTAACATTGAAGTAAGTGATTCAAAATTATCATGGATCGTTTGATTGTTAAATCGAATCGCTTGATTCATTAAATCGATCCTTATCTGAATCCAAACCCGATTCTAATTTTTGAGTCTTGATTGGAGTTGGCAATAGCCAATAAGTTGTATCATTCGGCAACCACCGTTAAATTTTTTAGAAACAAATAGAAGTTTTGATTGTGTGAGTGATTTTTTTTTTATGAAAAAGATCATTTCTTATCTTTGGGTTGACGGTGTAAACATCCTAATTTTAGATTTTTCTTTTAAAAAATACGCACAGTCAACATATTAAATAGAAAAATAATTTGAAAATAAAATAAAGTTACAACATTCTAAGAAATAAACCAACTTAAAAAGAAAAACATTAGATTTTAAAAATAAAATCAAAAGATCTTTAAGAATACATAACTAAAAAAATTATAAACCAATTTTTTTATTCAAGTTAAAAGTGTTAGAAAAAACACACGAACATATTAAATAACGTCAAAAATAAATTTAACTAAAATACAAAATAAATCAATTTATTAAAGTAGACAAAAAAGAAAGAAAGGAGGTTGGCCACCCAAAGGGGTAGCCAGACATGCTCCCAAAGTGCAGCTGCCCAAGGGCCAGCACCCTTACATGATGGTCCCACCATCTGCCACTTTGAGCGCACCAGATCCAAAGGGTTGGCTATTCGGGGATAGCTTTTGTTGTCCACCCATCGAGGCCCTTGTGGGCGGGCAGCCACTTCCCTTTTTATTTATTTATTTATTTTAATTAAGGCCCCGTTTGAAATTTAGACTCAATTCAATAAATTAAACTAAATTTAACATTTAAATATTAAACTCTCAAATCACTAAATTCATCTCAACTCAAAATCTTTTTATACGTAAAATTCATAATTTTTTTCAACTCAACACTTCTTTACAGGTAGAACCTATAATTTTTTTCAACTTCCCATAAATATATCTAAACTCATCTTAAGTAGACCACACAAAACTCACTCCATCATCTCAGTGTACTTCTATTCATAAAGAACTCAACTCATCTCCACTCAGCTCAATATTCAAACGGGATGATGATCAAGGCTAGGGATGAGCTCAACCTGGAGAAAAGAACAGAATTAGTCATAAGTTACTTGGAGATAGTTGGGATTATAAAGACACTTTAATGATTTCTTTGTTAAGGCCATTTTAGAAAATACTTGTTATGTTAAAGTATAACAAGGAATTTGATACTATAATTACTAAGAAGTGTGATTTAAAGCTATGAATAAATAAGTTGGGATATTAGTTTTATTTTGGTACAACTTTTAAATGACTTATTCCGATGCGATTTATTGCATATTGCTAGAATATAATAGGTGCATTGAATCTTAATTGTCATATACAAGAGTATGTGATGGGAACCAAGGTGGACTTAGTGTTAAAGATCATTTGCAAGTTTCAGATGGGTCAATTACAAAATCAAGAGCTAAAAAGATCAAGGAAACAATACAAGAATTGGTGCAATCCACTTAAGATGAAACTAGCAAGAGTCCAACACTCAAGATGGGCTTGAAAGAAGGAGAACCAGTTTTGATCCACTTGATTCAAGTTATGGAAGACAAGACATAGATATAGGGCTTATTGTTATTGGAGGATTTCAATTTGATTAAATGATTTATTTTATTAGTTTATAATAAGTGGGTTTGAGGATACTTGGCCTACATATATCTTATTTCTTATGAATTAGGGTTTTTGGAAAGGCCTTATATTTTGGCCAAGGGCTTATTTGGAAAGTTACATTTTAGGAACTAGGGTTTTGAAGTGAGGTACTGTAATGATTACTGTAGCCGTGACACTATTCATCTAGGGTTATTTTTGGAATAAGGGGTTTATTTTAGACTATGATTTCAATTAGGTTTTGCTTTAAATACACATTGTAGCCTCATTTGAAGGTAGACAATATTGAATTTTCATTTTGAGTTGAGTTTACTCCTCTTATTCTTGATTGAAATTTTGAACTTATCAAAAGTAAATCACAACATTTGTGGCTTTTCTCCTTGTAATCTAGGTTTTTGAGACGGGTTTTTCAAAGGGTCTAGATTTTAATATAATTTAGATTCTTGAAACGAGTTCTCATCGGATCTAGATTCTCCATCCATTGACTTAAGTCTGGCTTTCTTGGGTGAGTTTTCAATTTGATTGTGGGTTTAAGAGATTCTTTTCCCATGGGTTGATATCAGTATGTAGCCTTGAATTACATGTCCTGATACTTCCATCACCGTCCAATCCCAAGTGGGGGTTAGGGGCATTGCAGCATATGTTGGATAGTGACACTTTGTAACAACGCACTATTTTTTACCAAACCAATGAAATGATTTGGATTTATCCCATTTTGTAGAGTACCTAATTCCTTACGAAGAAAAGAAAGCTGAGAAGTTTGAGTGTGATCTTAACCCCAGGATCAGTACCTGACTAATACCACTCAAGATGCGTGATTTTTATGAGCCGGTCACAATGACTACTGTAACAACCCATCCATATAGGCTTTTAAAGCTAGAGAAATTAGATGTCACAAACCTTAAAACATTACACTTTTGTGCTAGGTATAGAAGATTCCATAACAATTTATAAATAAAATTAGAGTACTTTATTAAAGTGAAAGCTCTAGAAAAAAACATTTTTCGATAGCACTTCTTAAATGAAATTAAAAATGTCACGTGGTACAAGATAATTGAAACTATAAAATAAAATCAAAGATTTTAGTTCTTCCATGGAGAACTAAATCTTGGATAAAGTCTATGGTAGAAATTGATTGGTGAAAATACTTTCTTTATTTCAATTCATAGATTAAGTTTTATTGTTTAAGATTTTAAGATTGAATTCTCTATTTGTTTTAGATTTTTATAAGTTTGTAACAATTATATTAAATCTTGCTATGATTTGATCTCGTTGAGCTATAGGATTATGAACATATGATTGTAACTTAAACAGTTGTTTTTCATGTCATTGATGTGATCTTTTGCTACATTATTATTTGTGAATATAGTGTCATCTTTAGATCTGATATTCATTTTTATATATGAAAGCTATGGTTTGTAAAAGGAGAATAGATTGTAGAATTAAATTTGAGAAAGTAGATGAATATAATGTCATATCTTCTAATTAGGAATTTGTTGCTATAATTCTTAATTGTGTATATCATTTGGATTGAAAGCATTAGAATATTGGATCCAGTTGATGGAAACTAGAAACTTTACTTGCTCTTTTATCCGTGCCCTAATCTCATTTTAATTGCGTGCTTTAGGTAGAATTCTCATATTCTTGTCATACTATCATTAAATCTTTTTCTTTAAGCTTGCATCTTGTAGTGTTTCTTCAGACTTCCTGTGGATCGACATCTTGAACTATACTATATCACCGTGTAATAGTTTGAGCGTAATCAAATCTTGGCACTGTTGCTGGAGAGTATAGTGCAAGAATCGATACAAGACATAATTTACTTCAGCAGTTTGTAAAGGCGGTAACTTTGTCAACTTTTTTAGCTTGCTGCATTAGTTTTTTTCTTTTTTTCATAGTATTTTTAGTTTTTAGTATTTATTTATGTTGCATGCACAGATATAGAGATGCCTTGGGTAGATTTGCTTGTAAGCCTATACTAGAGTCATAATCAAAATTTTTAAATCCTTTATTTGACAATCCATCTAGTCCTGAAAAAATGAGTGAACACAAAGATCAATCTACTAGAACTCTTTAGGATTATCTCCACCCTACACGCACAGCCACACCATCATGCATCATGTTTTTAGCTAACACTCGTCAACTTGATTTCAAAACAGAGATGATATAGTTACTTCCTACCTTTCATAATTTAAAGAATGAAAATTCTTATTTGCACATTAGGGAATTTGAGAAAGTAGTTGCGACTTTTCATAGTCATAATGCTACAAATGATGTTGTGAGACTTAAATTCTTTCATTTCTCTTTTAAAGATAGAGCAAAGAGTTAGTTGTACTCACTAAGACCACGATCAATAGGATCATAGAATGAGATGACACAGATATTCTTTAACAAATACTTTCTCCAATATAAGACCAATGCTGTGAAGAGGCAGATCTCCACATTTGCATAAAAGGATAATGAGACTTTGTATCAAGCTTAGGAGAGGTTTAAGGAATCGTCAAGTATGTGTCCTCACCACGGGTATGAGAGCTGATGCTTAGTTAGTTATTTCTATAAGGGACTTACACTTAGAAATGGTTAATTCATAGAGATGATGTGTAATGTTGAGTTTTTGCAGAAAATTCCATATGAGGCCATAGAATATCTCAATGAGCTTGCTGAAAAAGCTCACACTTAGATCGGATCTAATGCTACTAAGAGTACAAATAGGTCACGGCCTGCTTAAAATCCAAATGATGGTGGAATTTACCATCTTAGAAAAGATGATAACCTAAAAGCTAAAGTTGAGATACTTACTAGGGAGTTAGAGGTGTTAAAAACTAAGGATTTAAAGTCAACACACATGGCTACTTGTGTAGAGTTCTTTGGACCGTGATTTGTGTGTGGTGGGGTAGATCACCTAGCTCAAGAATGCCCCATATTTGCTGAAATAAGGGGAATGTATGAGGAACAATATAATGACTTAGGTATGTACAAGAAGCATTTTGCACATTTTTTCAATACCTACAATCCAAAGTGGCGTAATCACCCCAGTTTTAGCTTGAAATCTGAAAATCAGAAGCCTGTACAACCACCTAGAGCTTACTCTGCACTGTATCATGCATATTCTTCTTCTAGGAACCCCTTCAAAAGTTTGAGTTTTTTATTACATAGGTTGTTGAAGAAAACAAGAAAATAAAGAGCCATGTATCTAGGTTGATGAGCTCCTTGAGTGTGAATGAGCATGGCAAGTTCACTTCTCAAGCTCAATCCACACCCCAAGATCAACATATGACGCAAGAAAATTTGAAAGATGTCAATGCCTTTGTGATATGAAGTGGTAAATCCTTATACATTCCAACAACTAATAAGTCAAAGAATGTTGAAGAGGATTAAAAAAATATTGGTGCCGAGCTACCTAAGGAAGCCGAGCTAATAATGAGCCTAGTTAAGGTACCATTTCCTCAATCTTTAAAATTGAATGTGTGAACTTTGGATCCTAACCATGAAATCCTAGAGAACCTCAAGTAGGTAAAAACTAACCTCCCTCTTTTGCATGTTATTTAACCATTTCCTACTTATGCAAAAGTTTTCAAAGATTTGTGTACAATTAAGAGAAAACACCACGTTAAGAAGACAACATTCCTAACAGAGCAAGTTAGTGCTCTAATTGAGCAACGAATTCCTCATAAGTATAAGGATCTTGGTTTTCCAACCATCGCATGTAATATTGGGAATCATGAGTTTGGGCAAGCATTGCTAGATTTAGGAGCTAGTGTAAATTTGATGCCTTATTCTATTTCTTTGCAGTTAGGGTTAGGAGAAATCGAACCAACTACTGTGGTATTGCAATTGGCTGACCGATCAGTCAAAGTATCACAGGGTGTGGCAGAGGATGTTTTGATTCAAATTGATAAGTTTATTATCCTGTTGATTTCTTATTCCTTGACACTAGTTCTGTTGTTGACTCTAGTTCTAAAATCCCTTTAATTTTAGGTAGATCTTTGCTTGCTACTGCTAATGCTCTTATTAATTGTAGGAATGGTCTAATGAAACTCAGTTTTAGGAATTTGACTCTCGAGGTGAATATTTTCCATTTTAGAAAACAACAAGAAGAGGATAACGAGTGCTACCAAACGTACATGATTGACGCATTCAGAAACAAGGGAGTTCACACAACTCATGATTCTAATCCCCTTGAATAATTCCTTGTTAATTATGAGTTTGATATTATTAGTGATTCATCTGATATTGTTGATATTTGTACTATTTTCTATGAAACTTAGAATTATGGCACACGAGCTTGGTAACCAAAATTTGGGGAGTTGGCTAAAAAAAGTGAAAGACATATTCCTTCAAGTGTGGAAGCACCAAGAGTTGAATTGAAACCTTTGCCTAAGGGTTTAAAATATGTTTTCCTTGGCCTAGGTGATTCTTTTCTTGTTATTATCCCATCTGAATTGTCTGAATTTCAAGGTGAGCAATTACATGGAACTTAAATAAGCACAAGTCAGGCATATGTTGGAGTATTGCAGATATCAAAGGTGTTAGCCTCTTAGTTTGTTCTCATAAAATTAATTTAGAGGAATGAACTAGCCATCGTAGAAACCCTTAACGCAAACTTAATCGTTTCATGAAAGAAGTGGTAAGAAGTGAAGTGTTAAAATTGTTAGATGTAGGAATTATATATCATATTGCTGACAGTAAATGGGTTAGTCCTACTCAGATTGTCCCCAAGAAGTCAGGCGTTACTGTGATGAAGAATGAATTGTGAGAATTTGTACCTACAAAGCTTGTGACGGGGTGGTAGGTGTGTATTGATTACAGAAAATTAAATGCCGCCACCCGAAAAGACCATTTTCTCCTCTCTTTTATTGATTAAATCCTTGAGCGTGTAGTTGGTCACCCATTTTATTTTTTTGGATGGTTATTCTAGTTACTATCAAATTGAAATTGCATTAGAAGACCAGGATAAAACCACTTTCACTTGCCCTTTTGGTACTTGTGCTTTCTATAGAATACCATTTGGATTGTGTAATGCTCTTACTACTTTTCAACGTTGCATGAAGAGCATTTTTAGTAACATGGTTGAAAATTGAATTGAAGTTTTAATGGATGACTTGACTGTTTTTGGAACTTGCATGGTTGCTAAATTTAAAGAGAGTGTTGACCTGTTGTGAGGAAAATGAACTGGTTTTGAATTGGAAAAAATGACACTTTATGGTACCTTCAGGTATTCTCTTAGGGCATATTATTTCTTCCAAGGGGATAGAGGTTGATCAATCTAATTTTTAGGATAGTAAAGGAGGTTAGATCATTTCTTGATCATACAGGTTTTTATAGAAAGTTCATACAAAATATTTCTTCCATATCTAGACCACTATGCAACCTTTTAGTTAAAGATGCCCCATTTAAATGGACACAAGTCTGTCAAGAGGCCTTTAAAACGTTGATTGGCATGCTTACTTCAGCACCCATAATGCAGTCACCTGATTGGATTTTACCTTTTGAGATTATGTGTGATGCTAATGATTAGGCTGTAGATGCTATCCTTGGACATTGAAATGGAAGGGAAGCCATGTGTCATTTACCATACTAGTAGAACTCTAAATAATGTTCAAACGAATTACTCAACCACTGAAAAAGAGTTGCTAGCTGTAGTTTTTGTTTTGGACAAGTTTCGTGCTTACTTGATTGGTTCTCCTATTACAATTTTCATAGATCATGCATCCTTTAAGTACCTTCTCACAAAGAAGGATGTTAAAGCGCGATTAATATGATAGATTTTACTTTTGCAGGAATTTGACATCACTATCAAAGATAAGAAAGGAGTTGAAAATGAAGTGGTCGATCATATCTCGAGGCTTACATTTGAGGACACCACCGATCACATGCTAATTAGATATGATTTTCCAAATGAGCATTTATTGTCTATTTCCTTTTTATCATGGTTTGCTCATATTATGAATTATTTAGCTGTAGACGAGATACAGATTGGAGTGCGCAAGACAAGATGAAGTTCATGGCTGAGGTACGCAATTTCTATTGGAACGAATATTTTCTTTTCAAATATTTCCTTGATCAAATTATAAGGCGTTACATCCCTGATGAGGAGATTGCTAGCGTTTTAGAATTTTGTGATAGCCAAGTTTGTGGGGGCTATTTTTCAATGAAAAAACCGGTGGCAAAAAATTTTGTAGTGTGGATTTTATTGGCCTAACTTGTTTAAAGATGCAAACATTTATTTTCGCTCATGTGAAATGTGTCAAAAGTTAAGAGCTTTGTTCCGTCATAATACGATGCCCTTAAACCTGATCTTAGTAATTGAAATTTTTCATTGCTGGGGTATTGATTTCATGAGACCGTTCCTTCCATTTTTTGGATAACAATATATTATTGTGGCAGTAGATTTTGTGTTCAAATGAGTAGAGCCAGCAGCTTGTAGGAGCAATGATAATAAAACGATAATCAAATTTCTTAAAGAAATGTGTTGTCTTGGTTTGGTACACCATGTGCTATCATTAGTGACCGGGGCACACACCTTTACAACTGTTTTTTTTGAGACTTTGATGAAAAAATATGAGGTAGTTCATAAAATTTCTACTGCCTACCATCCTCAGATAAGTGGACAGGTAGAACTTGCCAATAGGAAAATTAAGCAAATCTTAGAGAAAATAATAAACCCTGATAACAAAGATTGGTCTTTAAGACTAGTTGACGCACTTAAGGCCTACCTTACAGCTCTCAAAACCCCCTTAGGTATGTCACCTCATAGGCTTTGTTTCGAAAGCCTTGCCACCTACCTATAGAGCTCGAGCATCAAGCTTATTAGATTATCAAGCATTTTAATTTTGACCTAGGAGACGTGGGTAAGTTTAAAAAATTTCAGTTGACCGAGTTAGAGGAATTGAGAAATGATGCTTATGAAAACTCTAAAATCTATAAGGCTAATATAAAAGTGTTTCATGATAAAAATATCCTTAGGAAGACATTTAAGCCTAATGACAGAGTATACTTATTTGATTCTAGACTTCATAAGCACCTAGAAAAACTTTAGTCTAGGTGGACTGACCCTTTTGTAGTGAAACATGATTTTGACATCCTTTCACATGTGTGCTCATTTTCATACATAGCCATATTAGTGAATTCAACAAACCCATCTTAATCATTATACAGAGGTATTTACATGATATCTAATGCACTCATCCAAGTTTTGTGATAAGATGGTGGGTTAGTATATGTATCTAGAGAACTCTTTTACTTAAGTATTTATGTATAAGTTTTAGAAAAGATTGAGAGCCAACAAATGCTAAAAATTGTGATAAGTATTCATTGATTTTTTTGAATTGGGCGCTTCTTTTGAGAATATCATTACATTGTTTGTGGTGTGATTGAAGATATACTTGGGATATGATGAAAGTCAACTTAGGAGTAATGTTTGAACCTTTCGAGCCAACCCTTTCAATTATAGACCCCCTAGTAGCCAACTTTGAGCCAAGAAATATTTAGCTTTTTTTTTTTTCTTTATATATCTACATTATCCATACCTTTCCACCTCTAAGTATAACCTATACACTGATTTTTCCTATCTTTTTTACTTCTAAGTGTGTACTAGATATGAAATTATTTTCTTTGCGAATAATAAAAACAAATGGAAGAACACAAGTTGCTAGTTGTTCAAGTGAGTTAGCTTCAAAGGTAAAAATACGAAGGCTGGGTAGAAATATCAAAAAACTAGGGTGACATATAATTGTTCACCAAATTATAAAAAAAGAAAAAGAAAAAGAAAAAGAAAAAGGCATTATTTAATAATTTGAAAGGCTGAAGAGTACATCAAGTGAGGAATGTGGTTTATTTAAATGTTTAATAAGATTCTTTAGGTATGTACTTGGAAGTTTTTGAATCATTTTCGTTCATTCCTTTTTTTTTTTTTTTTCATATAGCCTAACCTAAGTCACATTACAACTTTTTGTTTTGACTGTTTGATCGCAAGTAAGCCTATGGAAAGAATGGTTGAATTCTCATTTGTTAGTGTTCCTATCATAAAATCAATGCTTGCTTGTTGCTTGTTCATAATTATCTAAATCTCCATGTGATTGTGTGTACACCACTTGTCAACTCCAGAGAGAGCGCCCTTACACAAAACACTATTATACTCATTAGTTATGGAGTTGGACCTTTTGCTTTAGACGTTCTTGATGTTGCATGTGTCAAGATTAGTGGTAAGATGGTTATGGCTCGGAGAACATCCAAAAACTTTGTGAATTGCTATAGGGGGATTGATATTATTGGGTTATTGAATTTCTTAAATTGTTTTGATATGTGAATCTGGAAAGTGTGAATTGGTGGCCTATTTTTGTGATTTTCTTGTCACTTACATCTCTTTTGCATAGAAATTGCTATGAAGTAGCAATAAGCAAGTTGTGATGAGTATACGAAAGTGCATTTTAAATACCCTTATTGGACTAGAATGCTAAAATGTGAATAAAAATCATAGAAATTAATTTGTATTCTTGAATTTAGTTTCTATTTACTTTGGGATACTCCTAAACACTTTTTTATATTTAATTTCAGAATCCATCAAAAAGAGAGCTAAAACCCAATCAATTTCAAAGGGATTTTTGAATTGAAATAATTTCTAAGAGTTTTTAACGAAACATGACTATTGAATTGAGCAAGAGTTTCAAGTAATAAGGATTCTTCATTTTCAATGTGGGCTAACTTTCATTGTGGATAAACGTGTAGACTTTCAGCAAAGTAAGGATGCTTCAACATAAGAAGACTTCAACGTTGGGATAATTTTCCAAAATATCAAATAAATGATAACTTAAAATAAGGTGGGTTTGAGAGTAATTCGGATCAAGAGAAAAAGAAACAAACCAGTAAAGGAAACTGCAAGAAGTCAGAGTCCTAAACGCACTAGGAGACAACTTGGACCTTAGTATTTTTATCACAACTTTCTAGTTACACATCCGATTGATGTGATTCTTGATGCATTAGAAAGCTATTTTAAAGGGATACAAATCCGTATGTGATAAGGATGTCCAAAATCTAACTCCTGAAGTGCGTACGCAGCTGCCAATCTAGATCCTAAGTAGGCAATTTTTTATTCTGGAATCAGGAAAACATTAGGGTTTTTTTTGTACCCAAGAGAAGCATATCATTGGGGGAGTTTCTTTTATACTACCGCATAATAGTTTGTGAATAATCAGCATGACTTGTTTTTAGCACACTGTCCATTTCTTAAAAATGTTTGAAATTCTTTGCACAAGTCTAGTCATAATCATCATTCTTGAAATTCTTTTGGAAATTGATATGAAGGAAAATCACTATTTTTGTAAAAAAATTTAGTGTTGGAGTTTGAAAACAAAATTTTTTTGTCAAGTCACTTTATCTATTTAATTTTATAAAATTAACCTCTTTGTCCAACTTAATGAAATCTTTCTGGCGACTGGTGCTTTGACATAAGTTTTGAAACTTGAAATTTCCAATATACCCCTGTTAATTATCTACCAATTTATTGGTTAGATTTCAATATTATGATTATTAAATAAATCAAATACTTGAAGTAAATTAATCACTTTGTTTAATACAATGATTGGCTTTGAAAGGAAACTCTTTAAAGAACTCTTTAAAGATAAAATTCTACGGGATAGCCAAATTCTGAAAAGTCAATCTTATTAGTTGAAAATCAATTACAAGTACTCATCAATTACAAAATTTTTGCAACTTAACTCGCTTACTTGCCCAGACAAATGACCCATTTGTCTTCTACTGCGGTAGTAGCCAAAACCTCTGACGATTTTCAAATATTGCCTTTCCTCCTAGAACTCTAGGGGTCTAAGTCCAATCACACGATCCTCCACGCTTGGAGTACGATCACACTTAAAGAGAGATGAAAATTAAAGTGAAAATCCTCAAGTGAATTTTTCCTTCATAAGCATATGAAAAATATCTCAATAATCTTTAATCAAACTCCTTGAGGAGTCATGAAACCGAATCCCTTTAAATATTAGATCTGGAAAGAGTCCCAGTTGTAATAGGATTCTGCTGACAGGTAGAGATAATGGCGAGAATGTTTCCTGACGGATTACTGAAATTTCACAATAACTCTTCACTATGGTTACTGATTTGTGTTCAGTTTCTGTTCTAGATAATTGCAGATCCTTATGGATTCGAATTTCACATAACTGACTTATCTAAACAACCTTAAGGACTTCTAGATAAACTCAATGTTGTTAAAGATAAAGTCAACAACTATTTTACATTCATCCAAATTCAAACTTATAATGATAAGATAAACTTTATCATTTAGTCATCTAATCCTAATCAACTTCAGCATTTACAATCTCCCCCTTTGGCAGATTGGTGACAAAGACATCTTGATGAATGTAAATTCCTTGTTACACATTTCAAACAGCTGACCAAGAAAAGACAGGAAAAATTCTCAAAAGTTATGATTCAATAAACTGACTTAGAGATAAAGAAAACAATCCAGTTTCAAGTACTAGTTAAGTGAACCCTAACCAATTGAATGAACATAACCAACATATTAGTCTTTCATCCCAATTAAAGCAAAACATAAGGACATATCAAATTGTATTTAAACTAAACCTAAACAAAAATATGAAAGAGTAATAAAAAATATATATATAAGAGGATAGTTTTCTACTGCTGTAGCTGTTCTCCCTCTCTGGTGTTGCTGCTCCCCCTCAATTCTTTCTCCCCCTTATTTGTCTGCAATCAGCCAAGTGAGTCTAGAAATCATCATTAGAATCAGCCACATTTGCCATGATTTGCTAGACATCTAAGGAAAGTTGTACCAAATGATCATTTGATTGTACACAATCAGAGCGTACAACAACTAATTTTGCTCTAACTTGGACTGACTTTCTTCCCATTTTGCAGAAAATAAATCAATCTTTTGAGACAAAAGAGAGATTTGCTCAAGAACTTGAGACATAGAGACAGAGGGTTCTGTGGGTGAGGAAGTTGACTCATTAGTTGGAGGTCTCTTTTTAGTGAGGATAGCCTCAGATTTGACCACGGTTAAGGCTGAAATGGACTCTGGCATCTTCATTGTAGGCTTATTTGCCCGGAGGGGTACTTTGGCTTTTATAGCCAACTTTGTAATTAAGTTGTAAAAAGGAAGATTTTGCTCTTTTTCTATATGAGAGTGATGTATAATATCAATGACATGGCGTGGAAAGTCAATAGAGACTCTAATTGTCAAAGCATACATGAAGTAGGCTCTCTCAAGTATAATTTTTGTGTGGCGGCTTATGGGCCAGAGGTTTGTAAGCACTATTTTTGCCAAGAGTTGAAACTGAGGGAGCATATGGTTGAGAAGTAGTCAATGAGTTTTGATTGTCCACTTTGGACCATCGGGACCAACAAAATTGATTGCGCATTGCAGTCTTTGTTGGAGCCCCCATGTCCTTATACGGATATAAAGATATTTCCACCTCAGGGAGATCAAATAAGTCTCTTAGAACAGCCAGGGAAACATCAATTTGAGTTCCTCGAACAATAGACGTAATGTTATGCTCATCCAGGTTGAAGTAGGCAATGTTCAAGTAGAACTTGCGGACAACTTCAACACAAGGAGTGGGAGATGCATGTGTAAGTTTTTCCTAGCCTCTCTTAGTAAATATTCTTTAGATGAGTTGAAAGTCATCCAAAGGAAAATCGTTTATACTTACCTCCCTCTCACCCAATACTGACCTTTTAGAAAAGGTAGTGCGATAGGCATTGTCAGCGTAAACTGAAGTGAAGCGATCAATAGTGGTTCTAGTAGGTGCAGCCACAAGTGGAAGAGAATGAGTTGAGGTTTCTCCTGACTTCATTGGATCTACCATGGATTCATTCTTACTTGAGGAGGTGGAGCTCTTAGTTGGCACTGGGGGTGCGAGCTTTTGTCGCTTAGCACGTTCCTTGAATCTCATCTGAAGCATCAAATCAACCAAGTCAGAATACAAATAACCAATATCAAAGTTGTAAGAATCGGTTGACTGTGAAGATGATGACATTAGAACCCCTTGGTCTTTTAGTCAAACCACATATACAGCCCACTCACGCTTATATGCATGCTATATGTGAGAGCGCCACTATAAATAGCTACAAATAAAAACTTTGGTTTGATTCATGAATTTTCACAAACACGTGGTGTGCACCTGTGAAAATCCGAAATCAACAAACTCGTAACCCACACAAAACAATCCTAAATACATGTAAAGGATATTCTCAAATGAGTAATCAAAGCAATGGCTACTCAGCCCAATCAACAGATCAATCCAAACTTCACATAATCAATACCCACACGCCAATTTTCCATAAATACATACCGAACCCTAGAACGTGAGAAATTCGAACACCAAGGAAGACTTACCTTGATTTTGGAAGTGGAGAATAGGAGGATAAGATTTTGTGTTCTTGATTTCAAGAGAATCAAAATCGATATGGGTGAAATTTGTAGGACCAACGAGTGAGAAGAGGAGAGGGTGTCGTGGGTTGCTATGTTGCACAAAATGGAGAAATAAAATCGGGATGAAGGCTGGGCGTGTTGAGATGTGACCTAAAGGGGCACCGTAATTCACTTAAGTGATTAAGTCCCATGCGCATGCTGTAAGCCAGAGAGTCCCATTGGGACTTATGTGAAAATTTTTTGAGTCCAATTGTCAAACTTAGGCAAATACCCCAAACTGCCAAAAAAAATAAATTGCATATTTTTCTTTTTGGATTTTTTTTAAAATCATAAAATATTGCAACAAATATATATATATATATATATATATATATATATATAAATGACACATTTCTTTTATTAAAAAAATATAAATATGAATAATGACACAAGTAATATTGTTAAAATTATCTTTATTTAACCATAGTGTGTTTCACAAAAAAAAAAAAAAACTGATCATTTACACACTCTCATTTGCAACAATCACTATGAATGTTCACTTCTCATAAGATCATCAATGTCAATGTTCATGTGAGTGTGTGAGTGAGTAACCTTATATCATAGCACTTTTATATCTTTTTTTTTAATATATTTTTGAGACCTTTATTCATGGATGTTTTTATAGATACTCACAAGAGTTTGTTACTCACTTTAAAAGTCAAACTTTATGCTAGAGCCTAGATACATGAGCATCCCCTCCAACACTAGTTTGCACAACCCTATTTCATGTTCATGCTTGTTGCTCATCTTTTTCCATAATGATAAGAGCAATGATTCTTTCTATATGAACTTAAGGTGGTAGATCCGTATAGAGTGTTTGTCTTTTTCTGCAATGATTTAATATCGACTTTTTCGATACAGATCAACTCTTTGTGTTTGGCAAGGGGAGAGCTTTTTATTAGTTGATTTGTAAAGATATGATTTTTATGCAAGAAAATACTTGGTTGGGTCAAAAGTTTGATGATTTTAGCTAGATCCATGTTTTGGTTTATTTTTAGCCATGTGATTTTAAGTTTAATGCTTGGATCTACCTTTGGACATGTGTTGAAGCCATGTGATGTTGTTGGTTTGAAATTTTTAACAAGGTATGTTTTCGGAACAAGAGTTTAATCAAACCAAAGTTGAGAAACAAATTTTGTTTTTCAAAGTGTTGGAGCCAAGTACTTTAAATGAGATTTTGTGACTTTTGTTGAGTTTTATATGTTGATTCAAAGCATGATAAATCTTAGGAGTGTTTTATGGACATATTAGAAGAAAGTTTTGAATTTTTTTTTTAAAGTGTCAAAACCTTGAGATTCAAAAATTTGTATTTCAGTTAAAAAAAAAGTTTGAATATTTTTACTAACAAGGTTTTGTGTTTATGTGAAGTAGATTTTGTTAGATATTTTAAGCATATTTTTAAGATTAAAATATGAGGATATTTGTTGCAATATTTCAGTTTAAGCATAAGTTTTGAAGTTGGATGAATTGCAACAAAATCAAGAGATATAGCCTTGAGAGTGTCTCAGCCTCATGGTGTTTTTCATAGTTGTGATTGGTTTTAAATTTTCAAGTTGATTTTTGAGTTTAGGACAAAATCTACATGAGGTGTTAGGATGTGAAATTCTTAGGTTAGGAGTAAAATGATTATTGTTTCATATGTAGAGGGTAAAATAGTAATTTTGCTCTAAGATAGTCATTTTTCTAATTGTTAGTGTTAAAGTTTCTAACATCTAGAACCTCTATTGACAGTTTCTCATAATTCGTGCTTTTTGTCGTAAAATGCAACGAATACTTTAAGTTAGCTCTTAACTTACTATCAAATTACTGTATATGTGTTTGTGTCTTTATGTTATCCTCGTGCTGGTATAAATACCTAACACGAGATACGTACATTACGTGTGTCCACAACAACTATTGATACCTATAAACTAGCACGTATATTAAAGCACTCATAACTGGTGCATATACCTGTGTTGTGATGCGATAATTGGTAAAGACACATGACTCAAGGGAAATCATGTAGCATCCACATTTCACTTTTATTAATCATGTTTAATTATTGAACAAGATTCCAAATTCATGCAGTTCACGTTCAATCATGTTTCATGTTCACGTTCAGTCATGTTCTCAAGTTCATGTTCAGTCGATGTTTCAGTTCCAAGTTTTGTTTTCAAGTTTAGATAAATTTCACATCACGTCAAGTTTTAAGTTCAATTCACGTTTCATTTCAAGTCATATCAGATTATGCCATGTTACACATCAGGTTATTTTACATCTATTGACTTTGATTATGTATTCATGCATTTACTGCCATGCATACATAATTAACATGTGTGGAAGTTCTTTATTAACTTGCTAAAATTTGTATTCAAATCTTACCATGGTAGTTTTAACTATCATTCTCTCCAAATAGTAGAAAATATGCCATGACCTAGAGAGGGAAAGGAGCCTGGCAAACTAGAGGAGGCTGATTAGAAGGCGCTGACGAGATGCAGAGCTTGTGGTCTCCATAGTTAGATTTTTGGACAATCTTATGGCATCATTAGTTGAGTTACCCCAGTTGCTTGATGAAGTAGCCCAATAATTATGTTTTGTTGATGTAATGATGGAGCTCTATCTCCCATACTTTTGAGATTATAATCATTTTGAGACTCGTACTGTAATCATGGATGTTTAGCATTTCAATATGTATGGATTATATTTTAAGTATTTGGGATATCTTTAGTTGGTGCATTGTATTGCTTAAAGAAAAAAAAAATACCCGTTACGAATATTGCATATTAGGCGCATTGCATCTTTATTTGTCATGAATGGGAACAGGTAACCTTCTGTTACATGTCTCGATGCTTTAGATGTTCATCTGATTCCAAACAGAAATTTGAGGGCATCACAAACTTGAATTATTATTTTTAATTGTGTGGGGACGTTGGTTTTGAATAAGGCAAATGGTTTTTAAAAATAAACACATGACTACCAACCATGCTCTCTTTGTGCATAAAACTTTTAAAGATATCCAAAGAAGGCCTCTAAGAAGTATCAAGAGGTGTTGTAGATGGGATCTCCACCACAAGATGCCATGAAATTGAATTTGGATGGGACTATGTTTCATAATGAACAATATACAGGTGTGGGGATCATCCTTCGCAATAGTCAAGGGGAAGTTATAATGGCAGAAAGCAAAAAGGAAAAAGCAGTAAATGAGCCCGCATAAATAGAACTTCTAGCAATGTTAAGGGGTTTGTAGCTGTGTTCTCACCTTTGACTACATGAGCTTATTAGAAAGTGATTCTCTTCTGATGATCCACGAAATCCAAGGAGTTGGTAAATCAAGAGCACTGCTGGACAATCTCACAAAAGACATTCTGAGATGTTGTGATGAAAATATCTGCAAGTGCACAGAAACTTAACAAGTAGTAAAGTATTTTAAATAAAACGGATGTCGAACCCATAGAGATTAATTATGCTATTGAGTATTGAAATTTACTAAATTAATTAATATTTAGAAAATCAAAATTAAAAAAATAGATTATCTAAATTAAACTGAAGAAAAAAGTATTAAAATTAAGATTTTAAGGATAATAAGAATAGATCTAGTGCATTTGATTTCACCTAACGAATCCCACACAATTTATTTTTCCTTATTATAGAATTTCAATTATTCCAAGTTGATGATAGAAATCCCTTAACTATTCAATATTTTCTCTCGAACAATATTAAAAATATCTCCAATTAATAACTCCATTTTTCTATGTGAATTTAATTAATTGGAGATTCGTTAAGTTCTTTGGGATTTTCTAAAAAATACACTATTCACGGTAAAGTATCTATACTTTCGCTAAACTAATAGTGCTTAATCCTAGAGCTCTAATCACAAATCACCTCTCGGTCTTATTGCGATTTAATAGATCAAATAATAATTAGCTAGAAAATTACAAATATTAATGAAAGAATAAAGACACTCAATCATGAAAATATTGAAAACAAAATAATTTAGAATATAAATTGTGTGTTGATTATCTAGATATTTTGCTCAAATAACTGTATAAAGTAAGGCAGCTTAGATTGATTGGACACATAAATATGATTAATTGTCACACTTTAATAAATGGATCTTGTTTATTTGGGTTGTGAAGTTTTAAGAGTTATCTTTCCCAAAATACTTGTTTATGCTTTATTAAGGACTGAAAGTTTATGCAGGCATTAAAGGCCCAAGGGCCCGAGTCCATCTAAGCCCAATGTTCGGCTTCATCTCATCCGAGTGTCTTGCATTTCACCCACTTGCCCCTTTACACTTTTGCTGCTAAGAGGCCGAGTCTTCGAAAGGGGCAGAATGGAGATTGGGAGGAGACGACGGTTAGAAGAGAGAGAAAGAGATATGGTGAAAGGAAGTGATAAAAGGGGACGAGGAGCAAGGATGCAGGGATCGATTTTTCTAGTTATTTCTGTGGTGGTGTTTTCCATTTTTATTTCGGCTTTTTATTACAAGTTTGGCTCTGTTAGGGTTTCTGTAAAGTCTCGGAATCATCTTCTTCAAGATGATTCTAGGCTAACTTTGCTACTAGGGTTGCAGGGAAAGGGGTTTTCCTTTCCTTCCGAGAACTGTTGGTTGCTGCGTTTGTTTTAGCAAGGTTTTTGTCTCTATATTTTCACTCCTGATTCACTATGGGTTTTTGTGGAATCTCTTGTTCTTGACCTGTTGTAGACTTATGGCACATCAGGACCTTGAAATAATCAAGGATTCCTCAGCCCTAGGGTCTTAGATTGAAAATGATGATAATATAGTGAGTGATTCATTTTTATTGGTGTTTTTAATCTGAGATTGCATGATTTTCTTAAGTATGTGTTAATGTCATGACTGGTTTGGCACAAGCAGATGCACCCTGTGACCTACATTTCGAAGGATGAGAAAACCCTAACCCAGTGACTCTAGTATTATATCTTTTGCTAATATATCTTTAATTTCCTTACAATACTAAAATATTTTCTTCCACCTGATTGTTCTCTTTTTGGTTCACTGTCTCTTTTTATCTTCAAGAAGTGAAAGAATTCAAAGCAGTTTTTTCTATCCCACCTTAACTCACATTATAACTCCTTTAGAGTAATTTCATCACGATCCCTCAGCCACAATATTTGAATATAAATTCATCCTACATATTGTACACACTTCAATTATAGAATCCACCTCATTGTCACAGTACATAGCCTTGAATCCATCCTTACTAAAGTTTTCCTTGTTCGAACATTCTTTTTTTCTCTCTCTAATGATTGTGTTGACAACGTTGTCCTTGTGGAGATGACTTTGGAAGCTCCATGTGCTATTTGAACTTGCTTTACACTTTGAAGCATTATTTGGTGAGTACCATGTGTTCAATGCTAAACTACATCAAAACTCTAGAAAATAAAATTAGCTTATAATGAAATTGAAAAGAAAAATAATAAAACTAGTGTTCTTCGTTGGAGTTGGTTAATGAAGCATATGGCTCTTGTATCTATCCTTCAGATTCGCCTCCTTGAAAGAAACTTAAAGAATAATCTCTGGCCTATTGGACTCTAAAACTCATACTCCCTTCTCCAATTTCGTGCTAATGACATACTTATATAAGGTAGAAAAGAAACCCTAATGTTTTCATGATTTTCGCCTAAAAAATCGCTTAACTTTTAGGACTTATATTGACAGTCTCGTATACACTTCAGGAGTCAGAATTTAGAAATTTTTATTAGAGACAAAGTTGTAGCCCTTATGATATCTTTCCAATCTATCAAGAATCGCATCAATTAGATATGTGAGTAGAGAGTTATGATTGAAACACTAAAGTATGTCCATGCTATCTTCTAGTGTATTTCGATCTTGGATTTTTTGTGGATTTATTCTGTGGTTTCTTTATCGTTTTATTGATCCAAATTACTCTCAAATCCTTTACTAGTTGTTGCCTACGATATCGTTTAAGTTGGTCTTTTAAATTGACCGTTTGGTCGCCTAATCTAACCGCTTGGAGCCTTGTCACCAAGTCTTATTGCTATCGAGTCTCCTCGCCTAAATCTTTTCATTCCTTCAAATTCAAGAAAATAAAGAAAAATATATAGAAATAAAATAAAATCAATAGAATTAAAAAAAAACTGACAATTTTCATCAATAAAAGAGTAATAAAAATTATATAAAAATCACACTTATAAGAGGATTGATGCATAAATTCCCAAGATGCACAATTCAACACATGGGCAAAATAGACAATGAAGCAGCCTATAAGCTTGCTAGATATGCTTGAAATGTAGATGATATCTTTGTATGATGGGGTTCATTCTCAGAGTTTATTTCTCAAGTCATTTGGATTGATAAACATTTGAATGTGTGTTTTCTTAAAGAAGTTGTTTTGATATAAAAATAATAATAATATTAAAAAATTATATTCTAATATTTTAATAATTTTATTTAAATTTTTTTCTCTTATTTTTTAAAATTTAATAAAATATATTAATCTAAATTATTTCATTATTATTTATAAATTATTTTATTACTATTTACAAATTTACAAATTTATCGTAGAAATAATCTTTCCAACTTCCTACTATTCACCACACTCCATACTCCACCTTTTTTTTTTAATTTTTTTTTATCAAATATTTTTTATATGAATAGTGAATAAAAAATTTGAAATATTTAAAAAAAAATAAATTCAAAAAAAAATTTAAAAAAAATATTAAAAAATATGGAGTGTGAAGTGTGGGTGAATAGTAGAAGGTTGTGTAACATTTCTCTTTATCGTATCATACAAAATGTGGATCTCAGAGTACAAAACGTAAGGGTTACGAATGAAATATTCCTAAAAAGAAAGTTGCTCTCTCTTTGCAATTCCAGTTCCAGTGTTCCACCTCACTCTTTGCTCTCCCTTTGTTCTATTTGATATATTATATTCTCAGCCTTTGAAAAAGACAAAATAAAGCAGCGAATTTTCGAGAAGGGAGGAGAAGAAGAATGGCGGACCAACTCACCGACGACCAGATCTCTGAGTTCAAGGAGGCCTTCAGCTTGTTCGACAAGGATGGCGACGGTCCGTCTCTCTATGTATCTCTGCCGTGTTGATGAATCTGAAGGCTGTTTCTTTTTGGTTTGTGTGTCAGATCTAGTTCTTATGGACTAGTTCGTTGTTTCTAAGGATTTATATGGATCTCATTTTCTCTGCGCTTTTGTATCACGTCTCTTCCCCTTTTTGTGTTCTTTTATTCTTATTTTCTTTTTACCTTAATTTTACGCTGTTCCAGGGTTCTAAACCTTAAGTTTTATTTGCATCCAAGGATTCCTCTCTCTTCGTTGCTCTATGTTTCCCTTTCTAGATACCGTGTATGAACTGAGCCATATGAAATGATAATTATTCACCGTTTACTTGTTGGGGGAAAGAAATTGGTTGGGAAGAAAAGAGATCAACGTGGTAGGAAATTGAATCTCAGATGTGTTTATTGTTCTGAAGAGAAGGAAGAAAGAAAATTTCTAAAAGGTTTCAGTCACCCTACACTTTGACACGGTTCTTTAGACGAGGAATAAAGTTGCTATCAATGATATGTTCATTTCTTGGAAACTATGCGGTTGTTCTTCATTTTCACCCTATTTTGTAAAGATCATGTGGCTATATGAACATGAGATCTGCCGTTGTGGGGTGTCGCATGTTGTTCCTATGCTGTCGAAATTTGTTGTTTTGCGTTTTATTGATAAATTAGCAACGTTCGAAAATTCTGAAGAGACTGATCTGTCTTGTTCTTGCTGCATGTTTTCATTTTTACAGATATTCTTCATTTCCTGCTTTCTATAATACATTTTTTTTACAACAACACGCTCACGGGCGTGATGTTATGCATACATAAACTGATGAGCAATTCAACTATACGGTTTTTGTGAGCTATTGAGATATACTTGGCCAGCGAAGTTTACCCTGTTTGGTCCTTGAGATAAAGAATGAACGGAACTGCTTAAAATTTTCTTCTTCTTCCTTTTTTTTTTTTATTCCATTTTTGACGATTGGTTTTCTTGTTAAATCTCATTTCCATCACGCGGATATAATGATTGTTTTATTTCAGACAGCCGTGTGTGTATGGCTGGCAAGTTTGCCTCTGTGAGTTTGTTGGTTGATTCTCTGACAAGAATAATTTGAAGTTTATGGTTGAGCAGGTTGCATCACTACCAAGGAGCTTGGGACTGTGATGAGGTCGCTGGGCCAGAACCCAACTGAAGCAGAACTCCAGGACATGATCAATGAGGTTGACGCTGACGGCAACGGCACCATTGACTTCCCTGAGTTCCTAAACCTCATGGCCAGGAAAATGAAAGACACTGATTCGGAGGAGGAGCTTAAAGAGGCATTCCGGGTCTTTGACAAGGATCAGAATGGGTTCATCTCTGCTGCTGAGCTGCGCCATGTGATGACCAATCTTGGGGAGAAGCTCACTGATGAAGAAGTGGATGAGATGATCAGGGAGGCTGATGTTGATGGTGATGGCCAGATAAACTATGAGGAGTTTGTCAAGGTGATGATGGCTAAGTGATCATTCTGCCTCCATCAAAAACCCTAATGAAAATAATCTTTTTCTATAACCCAAAAGAGAAAAGGAGGCAGGGTTGACAATATGATGGGCGGCCTCCTAGTTTCCTTTAAACTTGATTTTCATCAATCTTTACGGGGGAGTATAGTACTAGTATGTTCTGCTGGTGGTAGAAGTTTGTTCTGTCTATCCTTAAAGATTGTCTTGTGACGGTGTCTTTGTAGTTTTATTTATCCCCTTTTTATTTCCTTTGTGTTGGCTTGTGAACCTGATCCACTTGGACGACTCAATGTTGATTGAATGACTTGTTATATTGGTACTCGTTTTATAGCTAGGATCCAAATTAAAAGCAAACCTGCATTAGAAATATGTCATGAAATGATATTGTTTGTCTTACAATTGGTGCATTTTTAAGCTCGGAGGGAATATAATGTTCCAGGCTTAGCAGTCATGGATTCGTGGTCCATGACTGTTGAGAGATCTGTATTCGGGGGCATTATCATGTGTTGATAATGTTCTCGAACACTTGGTAATGATTCTTGGTTGCTTGATGGGCTTGCTAATACGCAATTATGTCAGGTTGTTTGGCTGTTAGTACTTCGAAGATTAAGTTAGTGTTTGCTAAAAACCTAGGTCTTTGCAAAGTCTTAAAGACCATGGACCGGGGGGGGGGGGGGGTGGTTATGCCTGCCCAATGCCCTAAGGTAAGGCCAGCTTTTATTGCTTTACAAAGATAGGGTGGCCCCTTCATTATTAATGGTAAGATTGGTTGTTTGAGAACAAAATTGAAGAAGATGATAAACAGAAGGGCTTATTAACTAGGGGTGGTGCCATTCGGGCCCAAAGGCAATTGCAGGGTTATTTGTAGAAGATGTTTCCCACTATTGAGATAACATGCAACGTAACAATTTGACTTGAAGTAATTGCATTTAACATGGTTTCACTTATTATGCCCATCGTCGTTCCCCCTTGCCAGGTTGGATTTATGTCGCTTCTTCATTAACTGTGAGAATCCGCCTTCATTTTCATTTAATCGTCGTTCTCCTTGCCATGCCAGATTGGATTTATGCTCCTTCTTGTGTTTTTTTTTTCACCTAATCAAGCATACATTTCATTAACATAAGGAAATCAAGATACGAGAAGGTGAGATTCCTCAACAAACATTCCGCTACAACAAACACAGTGCAAAAGTGGGAAAAAAAAATCGAATTTTAGGGCCACAAACTTGGTCCCCATCCATTCCCTGCGAAGATGACGCCATCTTAAATAGTTTTTTTTCTATAGTTTGCACAACTGTGCAAACTGTGTTTTCACCTTTGGAGGCGGTGGGTGCTGGTGGTGCATTGTAGTTTGTTGTCCCAAGATGTTCGCAGAAGAGACTAATTTCTAGCCTCTAGATCTTTGGTTAGAGAAAGATGGAATATAGTAAGAAGACCGACATCGATTGGCCTAGACCACTGCTGATTGAGTTTCTTCACGTAGTGCCTGTGATGGCATGTGGAGTCCATGCACTAGTGATAGTGAGATGTGGTGGGTTAGAGCTAAAAGATCTTGGGATGACAAAACTACTGGTAAGATGTGTGTAGCTATTGGATACATTTTGACGCGGTGGCATGTGGTAACCACACACTGGACAAGCAATGCTTGAGGATCACACGTTGATATTTTCACCACGATTCCACTTCGTAGCAGTAGATCGGTGGCTGGAGAGTAATGTGGTGGGGCGCGTGTAGACAATCGGTCGTTGGAATGTGGTAGATTAAGCCTAGACCGAATTGGGGGTAATGTTTCATGCCACAACTTTTATAATGTTTCATGCTCCTAATTGTTGAGAGCAGTGACGACTTGGTTGCTCAACTACACCATTTAGGTATGTCCTTAGATCCTCCTATTGCCATCTTGCAAAACCCATTTGTACTACCCTCTTTGCCTGGTCTTGCCTACTAATGAGATTGGGCCATACTCTTGCCTTTTTCTCCCATCAGGCCTTTTATATCCCAACAATATTTCCATATTTTTATCATTCAAGGTCATGCGGGAATTTTCAAACCTGGTGGGCTGGTCCCCCATATTCAGGGGTGGTACTGGTTGAATATTCCATGTCTCTTCTACTTCCCATCTTCATTTACTGTCGCATATCGCATGACCCAAGACGATTTTGGAATTGATGGGCGTTGGGTTCAAACCTTGTCCATGCGTCACCTTGCCATTGGACCTTTATTAGACATTTGCTAGCAACGATCATTCGTAGTTAGCGAAGCAACACGCCCTTCCTTGCGAAAGCATCACCTCCTCCGTAGAGAATGTTAGTCATTAACAGATGTTACAAAAGTAATATATTTTACCAATTAACATTGGTCCCTAAGAAGAAACATCTTGTAAAGGTCACTGACTTTAGACCAATTAGCCTATGTAATGTCATATATAGGCTAATTTCTAAAGTTGTTGCAAATAGAATCAAGTTAGTACTGCCTATGTGATTTCAGACACTTAATCTGCTTTTTTACCTGTAAGATTGATAACAGATAATGTCTTTGTGGCTTATGAAATACTCCATTACTTGAGGAGGAAAAAGAGAGGTAAAAAAGGTTTTATTAGGTTAGACATGAGTAAAGCTTATGATAAGGTTGAATGGTCCTTTCTTGCTTCTGTTATGAGAAAACTGGATTTTCATAAGAAATGGGTTCAGCTTGTGATGAGGTGTGTGCAAAGTGCTTCTTTCTCAGTGCTCATTAATGGTTCTCCTACTGGTCATATTGTGCCCTCAATGGGATTGAGACAATGAGATCTCATCTCTCCTTACTTATTTCTCTTGTGCATAAAGGGCTTAATCAGTTTACTAAGAGATGTTGCTGTGTCTAAATCAGTGTGTGGTATTCAAATTTGTTGAGGGGCCCCAAGACTGATTCACCTATTATTTACAGATGATAGCCTTATTTTTGTGCTGCTAATGAAGAAACTAATCTCAAATTATTAGATTTGTTGAAACAGTATGAAGAGGCATCAAGTCAACTTATAAATCAAGAAAAACTGCAATGGTCTTCAGTAAGAATGTTGATGCTGCTAAGCAGAAGGCAGTCATGGATTTGTTGGGTACTTCTCAAGTCCAACAGTATGAGAAATACTTAGGCTTGCCACCTATGGTTGGGAAGTCTAAAACAAGTACTTTTGCTGCAATAAAACACAAGGTTTGGTTGAAGCTAAAAGGTTGGAAGGGTAATATGTTCTCTCAAGGTGGTAGGGAGATCCTGCTTAAAGCAGTGGCTCTGGCTATTCCTTCTTATGCTATGAGTTGTTTGAAACTACCAACCAGCTTTGCTTAGAAATTGAGGGTATGATGCCCAAGTTTTGGTGGGGGAAAAAAATGACGAAAGGAAGGTGCATTGGGTTAGCTGGAAAAAAATGTGTTACTCTAAATCTATTGGGGGATTAGGATTCAAGGATTTGAGGCTTTTTAACATGGCTATGTTGGCAAAACAAAGCTGGAGGCTTTTACAGAATAATGAGAGTTTGTTTCACAAGATCTACAGAGCAAGATATTTTTCCAATGGTGACATTTTTGCTGCCTCTCTGGGTGGAAATCCATCTTATGCTTGGAGAGGAGTTTGAGAGGCAAAAAACTTGCTCATTAAAGTGAGCAGGTGGAGTATTGGGAATGAGACTACAATACATGTACTGAATGATATTTGGATACCTGGATTTCGAGATCTGAGGAAGGATTTGTGTTTTGGCAGCATGCAACATATGGACTTAAATAGGTTGGATAAGCAAGGTTGTATCCCTGTTAGACAGAAATATACATTGGTGGAATATCTCAATGGTAAGATCTCTCTTCAATCCAAAGGTTGCTGAAGATGCATCCTAGTTCCTTAGGTGATCTGGATAAGTGGATTTGGGAGCACGAGAAAATTGGTCTGTTTAGTGTCAAGAGTGCCTACAAGTTTTTTAAGTCACTTGCAGTTTCTAATCAAGGGGAGTCATCAAATGGGGGTTGTCTTAAGAAGTTTTGGAATGCAGTGTGGAAGCTAAAAGTACTTCAAAAGGTGAAAATATTTGCATGGCGAGCTTTTAAGGATGCCCTTCCTACAAAGGCCAATTTGATTAGTAGAAAAATTAATGTGGAAGCTAATTGTTGTTTTTGTCAACATCCAGTAGAGGACTAAGGACATGTTTTGCTTTTCTGTCCATTTGTTCATGACTTCTGGGTGAGAAAGTTTCCTGATTTGCAGCAGATTCACCAGTTTAGTACTTTTTTGTCTACTGCAATGGATGTGGTATAGGAGGAATAAGATGATTCATGATAAGATTTGCTTATCCTTAACATGTTATCTCCTTTGCTCTTTCTTAGAAACGCAAGTCTATCACTAGTTTGCAACAACAGGGAGTCACCCAGAAATCTGAGTATAGGTGGTCACCTCCACCAGAAAATTGGTTTAAGATAAACATCGATGGGGGCATTGTTCTTTGATTATAACAAGACAGGTGTTGGAATTCATTGGGTGATGTAGTTATGGCCCTCAACAGAGTTGAACATGAGTTTTTTGAACCAGAAAATGTTGAGACAATGGCGTTGTTGAGAGGTCTCTAGTTTAGCATGAACATTGGTGTGGTGCCCTTAGCCCCTGCTTGGGATTGGACGGTGACTGAAATGTCGGGACATGTAACACATGGCTATACACCCCTCATACATGTCAAATAATATGCTATGCACCTAAGTACACTAGCAGTATGCAATAATATAGCAGCGGAAAAATAGTAAAAGTCGGATAATCTAAGCTATGCAATAAACAATTTCAAAGCACATGGCACCGTTACTAACAAAATTTCCAACACTGTCCATTTCCATAAGCATGCATTATAAAAGATATAACCCAGATTAACCTCAAGTGAATGAGGACTTATTCCTTCTCTACAGGAGGGAATAATACCAAAAGAAGGATTATCCAAGGAGCCAACAAGGGCAAAGGCATTATGACAGCTTCACTTGCTACCTCAAAGAAGTGTGGAAAGAATCACGGAGGGGAATGTCGAATGGGATTAGGAGTATGTTTTTGATGCGACTAGCTAGGACACATGATTCGGGAGTGCCCTCTGAATAGATAAGGTGGAAAGAACACTCCTAACAATCAGCCCAATCAGAGGCCACCTGTTCAAGCTTGTGTGTATGCCATCACCCCTGGAGAAATCAACGAGGAGATACTCGAGGAGGAAGAGACGGGATTCATCATAGGTTTTTTTCTTTAAAAAACCTTCCTTAGAAATTAGTTTTTTTTTTAAATAACTGCTTAGTACTTAGTAGTTGATTACACCTTAAGTAAAATCACATTATACGAATATACGGCTTGCGCTTTGTTTGACTCTTGCGCTACAAGGTCTTTTATGCCTGCAGCGTTTGCACGCACATGTAACCTGCCGACTCAAACATTACCTCAAGCTATAGTAGTGTCAATTTCCAATGGAAGCACGATCACCTATAAGGCTGTAAACGGACCGACCGGACCGAATGGACCGGACCGAGTTCATTCGGTCCGGTCTACGGTCCGAATTTTATAGGACCGAATGAATTCAGTCCGGTCCACGGTCCATGTGTTTTTCGGACCGGACCGAACTTAAAAAAAAAAAAATTATATATATAATTAATTATATAATTTTCATCTAACCTAATCTTATCACTAACTAATATATAATTATAACATATTATAATTAAGTATAGACTATAGTTATACAGTTATACTTATACTAATATGACTAATATATAGCTATACTATATTACTAAAAGTCTAATACTTTATACTAATACTATTATATAGTTATACTAATCATGATTCATTACAACTAATCACTATAAGTCTATAACTATATATATTTAGAATCAATATATTAATATATTCTTTAATGTATTATTAATACTATTAAGTATTAAGAGTTATAGTATAAATTATAATATATGTATAATTTATAAATTTATAATAGTATGTATAATTAAATATTTTATGCTTATTTATAATAGTATGTTAAGTATGTATCTTTCTCAATTATGGATGTAATATGTATGGATAATTAAATTATTTATGTTTATTTCTTCATATACAAAATGTTAAAAGTTGTATATGGCTCATTATGCATTAACATACTTTAAGTTAGTAATAAAGTAATAATTAACATCATCAATAATGTAATTTTTATTTAATTTATTATTATTGACCATATAAAATATTTTTTTATTGAGTTTGTTACATAATCCATATTAATAAGTAGGGATGTAACCGATCTGGTCCGGTCTGGTCCGGTCCGATTTTGGACAAAATCTTGGACAGAACCGGTATGACCGGTTTTGTATTTTTCAAAACCGATTACGCACCGGTTACCCCCCTAAACCGGTACTTCCGGTTTTACCGGTTTTCGGTCCGGTTTTTCGGTTTTTTTTTAAATGTAAAATTGATATTAGTATAATATTAGACTATTAGATAGTTATATATTAGTATATATTAGTATTAGTTATAAACTATATATTAGTATAACTATATAATACATGATCAATTACATTTTCATTTTTAAGATTAAACTTTTATTTTATAATAACATTATCTTATATATAATTATATTAATAGCATATGATCAAACAAATTACAAATGTTTATATTTAAGATTAACATTTTATGTTATAATTTATAAATTATAATATGAAATTATTTCATATATGATATATAATTATATTATATATATATATATTTCACATATAATTATAAATTCTATATAAAACTTATATATAAAATATTATTTTTTATATATATTTTATCAACCGGTCCGGTCCGAAAAATCCCAAAACCGGAACCGGACCGGTTCCGGCTGGTTTATAAAATATAAGAACCGGTTCTGGACCGGACCGATTCAAAACCGGTCCGGTCCGGTCCGATTCGGACCGGTTTACCGGTTTTTCGGTTTAAATTTACACCCCTATTAATAAGTCATTTAGTTTAATTTAGTATTGTAAATTTTTTTTTTTTTATTAATTGATGTGAAAAAAAAAGGAGGCCGGACCGAATGGACTGATGACTACCGGTCCGGTCCGGTCCCTATAAGAGTTTGGTTTGGTCCGGCCCGTTTACACCCCTAATCGCCTATATTCGCATGTTGAAAAACTGTCTATTAACCTTGGGAGAGAGATTGATGGAAGCTGACTTGATCATCTTTGACCGGCTAGGATTTGACATTATATTAGGAATGAACTGGTTATCCAAACACAGCTTTAGGATAGATTGCTAGAACAAGGAGATTATCTTCGATTCACCCGTAAGTGGGCAAATCCGTCATACGGTAAGGACTATGAAGGCCACCCCCTCTCTAATTTCGACATTGCAAGCAAGAAAGTGCATTGCCAGTGGTGCCATGACCTACTTAGCATTCATAGTGGAGGATTATGGTTGTAGTAAGGAGATTCAAGGGATACCTATAGTTGAGGAATATCCTGAGGTTTTTGCTGACGATTTGCCCAGATTACCTCTCGATAGAGAAATAAAGTTCACTATAGAGTTAGAGCCTACTGCAACCCTTGTCCATAAAGCCCCTTATCGCATGGCCCCTTTAGAAAAGAAAGAACTAAAAGAGCAGATAGGCGAGCTACTGGAGAAGGGGTTTATTCGACCTAGTTCATCACCTTGGGGAGCACCAGTTTTGTTCGTTAAGAAGAAGGATTGATCGTTAAGGAAGTGCATTGATTATAGGGAATTGAACAAAGTAACAGTTAAGAACAAGTACCTGTTATCGCGTATCGATGACTTGTTAGATCAATTACAAGGAGCATCAATATTCTCAAAGATAGACTTAAGGTCTGGTTACCATCAGCTCAATATTAGGGAGAAGGATATCCCTAAAATGGCATTTCGGACTAGATACATCACTATGAATTCTTAGTGATGTCATTTGGTCTAACCAATGCCCTTGCCACATTCATGGATATGATGAATAGAGTATTCAGGCCCTACTTGGATAGTTTTGTTGTCATATTCATCGATGATATCTTGATATACTCAAGGAACGAAGAAGACCACAAGCAGCATCTTTGTTTGGCACTAGAAAGGCTGAAAGAACATCGTTTGTATGCCAAATCCAGCAAATGTGAGTTTTGGCTCAAGGACATAAAATTTTTATGGCACGTAATCTCAAGCCAAGGAGTATCAGTTGATCCCAGCAATATTGAAGCCGTGGTAAACTAGAAGCGTCCGACCAATGTGCATGAAATTCAGAGTTTCCTGGGATTAGCTGGTTACTATCGACGATTTGTGGAAGGATTCTCTAAACTGTCAGGTCCCCTTACTGCCCTAACCAAGAAAAACGCTAAAGTATATTTGGATAGAGAAGTGTGAGCAGAGTTTCATGCAACTCAAGGAAAGGCCCACAACCGTGCCAGTGCTAGCCCTACCTGAACCCTATAAGCCCTACATGGTTTTAGTGACGTATCCAAATCAGGACTTGGATGTGTGCTCATGCAAGAAGAGTGGGTTGTCGCCTACACTTCACGACAACTGAAGAACCATGAGTAGAATTACCCCACCCATGACTTGGAACTAGTCGGCATAGTTTTTGCTTTAAAGATCTAGAGACATTACTTGTATGGCACAAAATCTGAAATTTACACTTATCACAAGAGCCTCAAGAACTTATTTAGCCAGCAAAATTTGAATATGAGGCAAAGAAGGTGGTTGAAAACTATTAGCGACTATCAGTGTGAAATCAAGTATCAACCTGGCAAGGCTAATATAGTGGCAGATGCACTGAGTTGGAAGATGCAAAAGGATGATCCCACAGGCCCTGCCATGGAAGTAGAGTCCCTTCTACACAACATGAGAAGTTTGTTGATCAAGGATTTTCCTGCTGAGGCATCCCTAACCGCAGTACAAGAAATTGTACCTATGGAATGGGAGGAGGTGAAAAAGCAACCGAGGAAGGATCCCAGATGGACAAAAGTTAGGCAGAAGGTAGAACAAAAGGAAGGACCAGAAGGTTTGACCCTCAAAGATGATGGATTGTTGTACTATCAAGACCGAAAGGTTATTCCAGCTGATCAGGAGATCAATGATAAGATATTAAGGGAAGCACATTAGACTCCATGCACAACTCACCTAGGAAGAACAAAGATGTATCGAGATTTGAAACAACACTTTTGGTGGGAAGGCTTAAAGAAAGATGTAGCAGAGTATGTTAATAGATGCTCAGCTTGTTAAACAATCAAAGCAGAGCTGCTGGAGAATTACAACCACTTCTAATCCCATAATGGAAATGGGAGGATATATCCATGAACTTTGTAATTGGATTACCAAGAACTTTGAAGCGAAATAACTTTATTTAGGTCGATCGATTGCTTAACGAAAAGTGCTCACTTTTTGGCAGTGAAAAATACCGACCTTATGGAAAAGTTAACTCAGCTATTTGTATTAGAAATAGTGCGACTACATGGAGTTCCAAAAATGATTGTATTAGATAGGGATACACATTTCACCTCTCGTGTTTAGCAGGGCCTTCAGGATGCTCTAGGCACCAAGTTGAAATTTAGTAATGCCTATCACCCTCAGACTGGTGGGTAAACTGAACAGACAATTCAAACTTTGGAAGACATGCTGAGAGAATGTGTTTTGCAAGAAAATGATGATTGGGAGAAGCTCTTACCATTAATTGAGTTTGCCTACAATAATAGCTTCTAGGCCACCATTCAGATGGCACTCTACGAAGTTTTATACGGAAGGAAATGCAGGTCACCCTTATACTGGGATGAAGTAGGGGAAGGAAAGATTTATGGTGTAAAGATTCTTCAAGAAATGAAGAATCAAATCCAGCTAATAAGGGAAAGGATGAAGGCTGCCCAAGATAGGCAGATGAGCTATGCCGAACATCGAAGAAGGAACCTCGAGTTCAAAGTTTGCGATTGGGTCTATCTCAAAGTATCGCCCATGAAAGGAGTCTTTCGATTTGGAAAGAAGGGGAAGCTAAGTCCAAGATATGTAAGACCTTATGAGATACTGGAAAGAGTAGGAGCAGTCGCTTATAGACTGGATCTTCCCGCTGACTTCCAAGGAATTCATAAAGTTTTCCATGTCTTTTCCCTCAAGAAGAGCTTCGAGGGACAGATACCAACAGTTGTTGATACAAGGGGTATTTCGCTCCAATCGACCTAACTTATGAAGAAGTTCCTGTTTAGATCACAGATTGGAAGGATAAGGAGCTTCAGAATCGAAAAATTCCCTTGGTTAAGGTTATATGGCAGAATCACGATATTGAGGAAGCCACATGGGAAAAAGAAGCCGACATGAAAAAAAAATACCCTTATTTGTTTGGCCTGAGAATTGTTTGACATCACATCATGGCATTCGCATCCATTCATGCATGGCATCCATTGTTATTTCGTCGTGTGATTCGCATTCTTTCTCATCATTTTCAGTTGCACCATGGCCGGTAATGGTAGGATCGCCCATCGGACTTATATGACCCCCAGTCGACTTCGAAGGCTAAGAGCTAAGAAGAGATAGAGATGACTAGACTGTATGGTCGACACATTTTGGACTTAGCAGAAGAGGCTAGAGTACCATAGGACTCACATCCTCAACCATTATGGGAGAGGTAGCATCCGTTTGAGGAGAGCATTGCCACACGAGGAGCATCAATCTTATGACCCCATCCGTTGGATAAGAGAGACTAGGATCAGATGGCTTAGACATCATATGAGATCGACTCTCTCAGTTATACCAAACAACCTGAGTTGAGTCAGGCAGCTGAGCAACGCCAGATCGAGCAGGAACTGCTTATTCTTGACCCCATTCCCCTCGACACATAAGATATTTCTGACTCTTCCTCGAGTCGTGTTTGTTTTCGTGCGAAGGGAAACCCTTGGCTTGAGGATGAGGAATTTAGGCAGTGGAGATGTCATGAGGAGAGAGTTCACACTTTCTATGATTCAGAGGATGATGAGTACTATTACCACACCCAGGATGAGACGTCAAATGATGGTAATGAGAGACCCCCATCGAGCCCTGAGCTTTAGCATGGTTGGTGAGTTGCACTTAACTTTTGCTTATTGCATGTCTTGCTTTGGCCCTGATTTCTTGTTTTAATGGGGGAGAGGATGTAATACCCCGCCTAATTAACCATTAGGATTAACCTTTAAACGCTCTATATTATACTTATGATTTTGGGCTTTAAATATTATTATTATTATTATTATTATTATTATTATTATTATTATTATTATTATTATTATTATTTTGTTTGATTATTTTATTTACTTACTTTAATGTTGACAGTTAGATTAGTTTAGACCTTGGCACTTAGTATCATTAAGCAAAAGGTTATAGAAGCAAGCCCATTAGTGATTCTAGTAAGGCCTTTAGGACCTTAGGACATTTATGAGCCAAGCCTTAGAAGCCTTAAACCAAAACTCTTAGGAATTCAAGACTTAGTAGAAAGCCTTGACCCAAGTATAAGGAAGGCTTAAGGCCTTTGGCCCAAGCTTAGTGTAGATTTAACCCATGACCCAATTAGGTCAAGACAAGTTATGTCAAGCCTCAACTTTGTGGACTTGAGGCCTCTGTTTAACCTTTATAATCTGGAAAACAAGGCTCTCCTCTCACTCAAACCTAAAAGCCCATGAGCCCTTGACCTACACTCATGGCCCTTTTAAGCCTACAAGGCCCAAAGCCTTGTTTTGTTTAGTTCACTTTTCAATTTGAAAACCTAATGCACCATACCATGGGTTTAATTAAGCCCATATCATACCCTAAATACCCAAATTAAGTTTTAAAATTTGGTTAAGACCATTAATCAACTTACCCAAGATTAGTGATCTGTAAACCATGCTTTGAAACTTAATTTCGTTCTTAATCTTTTTAACCTTTTGATCTAAAATTTTCCTGTTTTAATTATTCAGTTACCTCACTCTTAGACCATATTAATACCCTAGATAAACCTCCCCATATATCATTAAAAAAATGACATATCAAACCCCAAACTCTACCAATCGGCACACATGTGTGCCATTTGTGTGCATGGACTGTTTTGACCTTAAGTCTGATATTTTTGTTCTTTTTTTTCAAGGGTACTATGGTTCTTAGACACCTCTTATAATTCCTTTAAACCCAGACTAAGCCTTGGACAAAACTTGGTTTAAAAAACCAAACCAAAACCCCAAAATCGAATTGCACCAAGGGACCAGTTGGTTGGGAACCAGTTTAGTTGAGATTCAACCACCCTCCTGCCATGGCTGAGCCACCACCCCATGCCACCTCCAGCACCACTCAATTCCCAAGAGGTCCCATGGCCATTATGAGCATTTGACTAAGTTCTTCCACCCAAAGAAGGCACCAAAAAACAGAAAGGCATCCAAGACCTCTCCACTCGGCAACCACCTCCCTTGCATCACCTTCTTGAGCTACTCCTCTATGATTCACTCGGCGGCAACCATTCACCTTCTACCACCTGAGAAAGGCTTCAAGAAATGATCTTACCTCTGCACAATTCAGCCTTGAAGAAGAGTCAAAAGTGATGATCAAATCTGCCCAAGGAAACCACTTGAACCCATCCCTATGGACCAAGGCCAATGCCTCCACCCTCTTGGCCACTTATAAAAGGCTCCTTCACCCTATTATTTCCTCCACACCTCATCTATAGCTCCCCCTTGAGCATAGAGAGCCATCTTCACCTTTAGTTTTGAGAGAAACTAAAAGTGAGTGAGTTTTAGTGTTCTTGGTCTTGTGAGTTCTTGAGCTAGGAGCTTGAGTGGGCTACGAAGTTTGTAAGTATTCATTTCCTAAATCTTAGTTTCCATTTCAAGTTGAGGTTTTAAGTGTTGGAGTGATTTTTGGTTGAATTTAGAAAAGGATACTATGCTTGATTCAAAATCGGGTTCATTAAGAATGGTTTAAGTGTTTAAATTGTTTTAAGTAGAAATTTAGTTATGGCATGTCTTAAGTATGTTTTGATATTATTTTTTGATGTATTAGAATGATTGTGGAAGGTTTGATTTTTGATTAAAAGCATGCCATGATAAGTTTTAATTCTATCTTGTTTTGATCATCAAAGCATGCATAGGTTTTTAGTAAGTTTGTGATTAAGGCATGAGGCTTGTTTTATTTCTACCTAGGCTTGATGATTAAGCATATAGAAACCTTTTGATTGGGATAAGAACAAAATTTTCATGTTTTGGATAAGTTTTGAAAGGATGCCTTGATGATTTGTCCCAAGAACATCAAACTTGATTAATGGAGGATTCATGAAGATTAAGGTTTTTAGCCATGATTAAGTGTTGGGATGGACTTGTTTATCTAAGAATTGGCTTTTATCATATCATTAAGAACTATAGTGATTGTTTGTGATTAAAGAAAGTTGCTTAAGCATGCGTTCATAGGGATCAATAGTTGAAAATACATGATGGCATCAACTAGAGTGCATGCCACGGGTTGGAAGTGTTTGACCTAGTTTCACTTTGAATTTTACAATTCTAGGAGTATGGATGGCTTTATAATATAAAAAAAATATGAGGTTCATGATGTTTGGTTAAATTTGGAGTTCGTTTGCAATTAGTGAAAAACTATGGCCTTAGTGGCAATTGAAAGTCTAGGAGTATTTTTGTGAATACCCATTTTTTTAAGCCTTGGATTGTGAACCTTATCCATAGTAGTATTAATCCTAACTTAGTACGAATTTAATTTAAGCTGCTACAATCTTTTTCAAAACTCAGGAAGTTGTAAGTTGGCCTCTAACTTACATCTTGATAAGTTATTTATGATTTATTGATAAATGCCACATTCATATTTTAATTATCATTTTGAGCATAAAATTTCATGTTACATGATACATTGAGGATATGTTTGGAAAAAGTGTTTTACTTAAAATTCTCATCTTCATCTCATCTCATCTCTACACTTTTTCAAATCCCCATACAAAATATAATAAATAATTCACATTTTTCAAATTCCAATATAACTTTTTCAAATTCCAATTCAACTTTTTCAAATCTCAAAATTAAAAAATAATATTTTAAACTTTAAAACAAAACACAAAATTCTCATCTCACCCCCAAGCATAACCTGAGTGTATACTTACATGACATGTGATATTTTCACCACTTTTGAATATTGCATATATAAATGTCATTTTCACATAAAAGTTTGCTACGTCTGCACATGTCATGAAATTCTATTTTCAACATAGCATGAAAAATTGATTTTTGTCATGACCCCAAAGGCTAGGATGAGAATTATCCTAATGAAACTCCTCTGCCCACTTTGGAGTGTTTAAGAATATAGTGGTAACCCCTAGGTTGACGAATAACAGTCAACGGACTTCGAATGGATTCTTTTTAAAGAACACTGGAGTGAAATCAAATGTTATGCCACCTAATGCTGGTGGGTGTACATGTTATGATGTTATGTTATATTACCACTGCATTGAGAATGAGTCTACAGACAACATAATTTCAACGTGAGTTGTACTATAGTTACCGTTAGATACTCATAGTGCATATGGAAAATTGTGATGATACCACACGTTATGATGTTATGATTAATTATGAAGTACTAATAATGATGAAATGCTATGATGAGATTATATTTTTTTTTTCGGTTGAAGTAAATATGTTCTCTAAAAGAAAAATATGTGTCTTAATTTTTCTAAAAATGTTAAGAAATTGGGATGGGAGAGACACGCACATTTTTCTACATTCTATGCATTTCATATTTATCATTTTTCATACATAATTTATCTTTGTGCAAGTTGGTTGTTAACTTATTGAGATTTCATGTAAATCTCACTCCTTGTGGACCCACTATCATTCCACTTGGAATGATATAAGTTGTGTCAGATTCGAGGAGGATGGATTAGATCGAGCGTTAGATCCGACTAATTGAGGAGGAGTCTGACCTCGAGAGGAGACTAAACTTGATCCTTATGTTTATAACCCTAGTCCTTCATGTTCTAGAACGCATGAAGCGGTTGATTTAACTTTGGAAACTTTAATACTTAGTTCTACTAAGTTTATGCTACGATTTGGCTTTGAACTTATGATGGTCATTAATGCATTGAGATGTTTTTAGTTATTCTGGTATAAGTTATATTTTCACCCTTATTTCCGCTGTAATTATTGCATATTGCTAGTTGTACTTATAGGATGCATTGCATATTAACTGTCATGTACGGGAGTATGTAAACTTATGTTACATATCCCGATGCTCTAAGTCTCTGTTCCATTCCAAGCGGAAGTTAGGAGCGTCACATTGTATCTTTATTTGTCATGAACGGGAGCAGGTAACATTTTGTTGCATGTCTCGACGCTTAAGATGTCCCAAGCGAAAATCTGAAAGCGTCACAAACTTGAATTATTATTATTTTTTGATTGCTGTATGGGAATGTTGGTTTTTAAAAATAAACACTTGACTACTGACCATGTGATCAACCATGCTCTCTCTAAGAAGTATCAAGAGGTGCCGTAGATGGGATCTCCATCACAAGATGTCATGAAATTAAATTTGGATGGAACAATGTTTCATAACTAACAATATACAGGTGTGGGGATCATCCTTCGCAATAGTCAAGGGGAAGTTATAACGGCAACAAGCAAAAAGGAAAAAACAGTATATGAGCCCACATAAATAGAACTACTTCTAGCAATGTTAAAGGGTTTGTAGCTGTGTTCTCACCTTTGACTACATGAGGTTATTAGAAAGTGATTATCTTCTGACGATCCAAGAAATCCAAGGAGCTGGTGAATCAAAACATAAGGGTTACCAATGAAATATTCCTAAAAAGAAAGTTGCTCTGTCTTGGCAGTTCCAGTTCCACCTCTTTACTCTCTCTTCGTTTTTTTTTTCTTTTTTGAAAGAGAAACTGATCTCATTAAACCATGATCACCAATTACATCCAAAACCTGAATGAATCAAGTTAGATAGTTACATCATTTCCTTCGCAACAATAGAGAAAATACAGTGTGGGCATATTTCAATGTCATAAAAATCTTCGAAACATCCAAGAGCATCTTTTGCCAGACTGTGTGCTGCCGAATTTGCCTCTCGAAAGGCATGTGATACTCTCCAGTAAGCATAAGAATCTAGCACTTGTCTTGCATCTCCTATAAGGCAGCCGCCCAGACTCCAGTTTGTAGTGTGATTTTTCAGCAAGTCCACTACTTGTTTAGATATATTATATTCTCCGCCTCTGAAAAAGACAGAAGCAAGCAGCGAATTTTCGAGAAGGGAGGAGAAGAAGAATGGCGGACCAACTCATCGACGGCCAGATCTCTGGGTTCGATGGCGATGGTCCGTCTCTCTCTGTATCTCTGCCGTGTTGATGAATCTGAAGGCTATTTCTTTTTAGTTTGTGTCAGATCTAGTTCTTATGGACTAGTTCGTTGTTTCTAAGGATTTATATGGATCTCATTTTTTCTGCGCGTTTGTATCATGTCTCTTCCATTGTTTGTGTTCTTTTATTCTTTATTCTTTTTACCTTAATTTTACGCGGTTCCATGGTTCTAAACCTTAAGTTTTATTTGCATCCAAGGATTCCTCTCTCTTCGTTGCTCTATGTTTCCCTTTCTGGATACCGTCTATGAACTGATAATTATTCACCCTACACTTTGGCAATGTTCTTTAGACGAGGAATACAGTTGCTATCAATCATATGTTCATTTCTTGGAAACTATGCGTTTGTTTTTCATTTCACACTATTTTGTAAAGATCATGCGGTTATAGGAACATGAGATCTGCCGTTGTGGGGTGTCCCATGTTGTTCCTATGCTGTCGAAATTTGTTGTTTTGCGTTTTATTGATAAATAGCAACGTTCGAAAATTCTGAAGAGACTGATCTGTCTTGTTCTTGCTGCATGTTTTCATTTTTACAGATATTCTTCATTTCCTCTTTTCTATAATACATTTTTTTTACAACAACACGCTCACAGGCGTGATGTTATGCATACTTAAACTGATGAGCAATTCAACTACACGGTTTTTGTGAGTTATTGAGATATACCTGGTCAACAAAGTTTACCCTGTTTGGTCCTTGAGATAAAAAATAAGTTGAACTGTTTAAAATTTTCGTTTTTTTTTTTTTCCATTTTAGACGATTGGTTTTCTTGCTAAATCTCATTTCCATCACGTGGATAAAACGATTGTTTTATTTCAGACACCGATTCGGTGAAGGAGCTTGAAGAGGTATTCCGGGTCTTTGACAAGGATCAGAATGGGTTCATCTCTGCTGCTGAGCTGCGCCATGTGATGACCGATCTCGGGGAGAAGGTCACTGATGAAGAACTGGATGAGATGATCAGGGAGGCTGACGTTGATGGTGATGGCCAGATAAGCTATGAGGAGTTTGTCAAGGTGATGATGGCTAAGTGATCATTCTGCCTCCATAAAAAACCCTAATGAAAATAATCTTTTTCTATAACCCAAAAAATAAAAGGAGGCAGGGTTGACAGTATCCTAGTTTCCTTTAGAATAATGGTAAGCTGACAACTTACATACTATCTGTAGTATGTTCTGCTGGTGGTGGTGGAAGTTTGTTCTGTCTATCCTTAAAGATTGTCTTGTGACGGTGACTCTGCAGCTTTATTTATTCCCTTTTTATTTCCTTTGTGTTGGCTTGTGAACCTGATCCACCTGGACGATTCGATGTTGATTGAATGTTGTTATATTGGTACTCGTTTTATAGCTAGGATCCAAATTAAAAGCAAACCTGCATTAGAAATGTGTCATGAAATGATATTGTTTGTCTTACAATTGGTGCATTTTTTAAGCTCGGAGGGAATCTAATATTCCAGGCTTAGCACCCATGGATTTGTGGTCCATGACTGTCGAGAGATCTGTAGTCTGGGCATTATCAAGTGTTGATAATGTTCTCGTACACTTAGCAATGATTCTTGGTTGCTTGATGGGCTTGCTAATACGAAATTATGTCAGGTTGGCTCGCTGTTAATATTTCGAAGATTAGGAGTTTAACCGGTCAGGTCTAGTTCGGTTTTAGATAACATATAGAACCAAATTGGTATGTATTGGTTTTACATTTTTTAAAACCGATTACGCTCCGGTTACCTTCCTAAACCGGTACTTCCGGTTTTATTAGTTTCCGGTCTGATTTTTTTATTGTTTTAAAATGTAAAAAATATATAATAAAATGTTACTTTTTATGATAAAATGTTATTAATAATTTAAGATATATTTTATGTTTAAAGCATCTGATCAATTAAATTTTCATCTTTAAGATTAAACTTTTATTTTATAAATTATAATAACATTATCTTATATATAATTATATTAATAATATATGATCAAACAAATTACAAATGTTCATATTTGAGATTAACATTTTATGTTATAATTTATAAATTATAATATGAAATTATTTCATATATGATATATAATTATATATAAAAATTTCATATATAATTATATATTATATATAAAAATTATATAGATATATAATATTTTGTGTAATATATAAAATTAATTTTTACATATATATTTTTTTCCAACCGTTACAGTCCGGTCCCGAAAACTTTAGAACTGAGACCGGACCAGATTCGGCCGATTTTCATAAAATAAGAACCGGTCTCGAACCAAATCGGTTCAAAATCAGACCAATCGGTCTGGTTCAGTTCGGTCTGGTCCAGTCTAATTTTTCGGTTTAAACTTACACCCCTAGAGATGATATAAACAAAAGGGGTTATTTATAGGAGTTATTAACTAGGGGTGGTGCCATTCGGGCCCAAAGCCAATTGGAGGATTATTTATAGAAGATGTTTCCCACTATTGGGATAACATTCAACGTAACAATTTGACTTGAAGTAATTGCATTTAACATGGTTTCACTTATTATGCCCATCGTCGTTCCCCCTTGGCAGGTTGTATTTATGTCGCTTCTTCATTTATTGTGAGAATCCGCCTTCATTTACATTTAATCGTTGTTCTCCTTGCAATGCCAGATTGGATTTATGTTGCCTCTTTTGTGTGTGTGTGTGTGTGTTTTTTTAAATCAAGCATACATTTCATTAACATAAGAAAATCAAGATACGTGAGGAGGGTGGGATTACTTAACAAATATTCCGCTACAACAAACACAGTGTAAAAGTGGAAAAAAAAATTGAATTTTAGGACCACAAACTTGGTCCCCATCCATTCCCTGCAAAAAGGACACTATCTTAAATAACAGTTTTTTTACAGTTCGCACAGTTGTGGGAATTGTGTTTTCACCATTGGAGGCGGTGGGTGCCGATGTTGCACTATAGTTTGTTGTCCCGAAATGTTCACAGAAGATACTCATAATTCTTGCCTCGAGATCTTTGATTAGGGGAAGTGGGAATATAGTAGGAAGACCGGCATCAATTGGTCTAGATAGCTGCCGACCAAGTTTCTTCATGCACCGACAGTGACGGCATGTGGAGTCCATCTACCAGCGATAGTGAGATGGGGTGGGTCAGAGCAAAAAGATCTTGGGATGGCGAAACTACTGGTGAGACGGGTGTAGCCGTTTGATACATTTTGATGCGGTGGCGCATGGTAAGCACATGCCAGACAAGCTGCGCTTGAGGATCTCGCGCCTATATTTTCGCCACAGTTTTGCCTCGTAGTAGTAGATCAGTGACTAAGAGTAGCGTGATGGGGTGCGTGTAGACAATCGGTCTCTAGAATGTGGTAGATTAAGCCTAGACCGAACCGGGGTAACGTTTCATGCCACGACTTCTATAATGTTTCATGCTCCTAATTGTTGAGAGCAGTACTAAATGTTTGCCCGCGACTTGGTTGCTCAACTACACCATTGGGGTACGTCCTTAGATTCTCCTATTGCCATCTTGCCAAAGCCATTTGTACCACCCTCTTTGCCTGGTCTTGCCTACTAATGAGATTGGGCCATACTCTTGCCGTTTTCTCCAATCAGGCCTTTTATATCCCAACAATACTTCCATATTTTTATGATTCAAGGGCATGCGGGAATTTTCAAACCTAGTATAACTTTACATTAGGAAAGTCACTAGTTTTTAAGAAATAATATGTACATCATAAATTACATGACCTCAACCTTGAATATGAATGCCATATAGCATACTCAAACACACATTTATAATTAATAGTGTGGTGCCACATTCTTCGGTAAAGGGCCTAGGAAGGATCGGTGATGCCAAGGGAGCTAGGCGATTGGCAACACTCCAAAATTTGATCGAGAATAGGTGTACAATTTTTACAAGGAAGTGTACTGTAAGTAGATAGACATCTATATCGCAACGACATAAGGAAATGTTTAGTTAGAGACTAAATAATGTTTGTACCAGAGGTCCAAACCATAGGTAGGTTCATTCATTAAAAAATATTCATACGTCACTATTACTTCCCAAATAATATTACACAATATTATCTGTTTTTTTCCTACATCCAAGTACGACAGACCAAGCATAATTTGTCGCCTAACTAAATAGTAGATGCCCAAAATAATACAAATGACTACTAACAGAGACAGGCCTCCTTATTTTTCTCGGGCAGGTTTGGTCATTGCTTTTCAGGGACCTCTTCTTGGGCTACCTTTGTATCAAAGTCTACAGTTCTGATAAATGAAACCAAAGGTAGGTTATGCAACTAACAAAACTGCAAATGAGAGATAATATACATGAAGATATAACACAAAGTTTCATGTAAAAGATTGGTGAACACATATTTTTGTGCATAGGGACAAATCACCCTTTAGGCAAAGCAACTGCCTTCATAACTATGATGAGGAACCGTCCTTTCGATAAAACATGAGTATATAAGCATGGCGAGGAATCATCCTATGAGGAGTTGCTCTTTGTGCAAATTTCAAGTATACATAATTATCATTGAGGCAAGGAATCACCCATTTCTCAAGCATATAAAACTCATCATATAAATCTCGTAAGGAATCACTTCATTGTTCGACTCGTAGACTCACTCCCACCCGATCTACGTGCAAGTTGACTCGCTTGTTTTCAATTGTCTTTCATACATACCGAGATATAGTGGATTGGTTTGGGACACATTCTACCTGACCAACTGACTTGAAGATATCACACAAGATGCACCCAAGGGATCTCTCAACCAGTCGACAAATGAGGCCAATACGAAAAATTTCCATCCCAATCATCACGAGAACCCTTACCCCTTTGTATGAAACTTGTGGCAACGTATCTTAGGAATGGCACGGGGACTCCTCAACCTGTCCATGACACACATTAAGACTCACGCACCCAAAAATCCACAATGCCATTAATCCGAACCATTAAAACTCATCATCTCAAAATCATAGTATAAATATAATTCATAAACATAATGATGAAGATGTATTGTATCTTCATGGAAAGAAAGGAAAAAAGTTATAGAATATGCATGGCTAGACCTTACAATATATCCACAACATTAACCCCACATTCCCAGTATTGTCTTAGAAGCTAGCCAACCTCAACAATATTAAGAACACTACGACAGCACTAATGTTGCTCCCTCTGTTTCCCTTTTTGAATCCAATTGTTTTATTTGAAGACTTCAACTCCAAAGAAACTCCAACATTTACGATCTCAAAAGTGAGATTTTGTCCATTGTCCAATCCCTTTTAAAGGAAGAGACCGTCGTTGTCCTTCTGACTCATTTTGACTCCAGGCATGCGTGAATAAGAGCCCTCCAGTCTCAGCCATCCATTTGTAGGGTAACAAAGACAGACTAACTGAACAAGGCATGCATGTTCCTATGGCTTGTCTTTAGTCTAGTTCATAGTCCATCCATGAATAAAGGTCTCCAACGTGGCATTAGACCATACCTTTGAGTTAAGATGATATGGCCTACAGAGTCATAATTTTCCTTTCGCAAACTTACTCCACATGTGACCTTTCAAGTGGAGTATAGGCCTCTGTGTAGGACACTGCTACCTTCTGAGTGTTTTCGTATTATCCCATAAATCCCTCACATCTGCATGGGTCTTGTCCTTGACCATTGCTCACCTTAGGCTTGTATCTCACCTTTCGCCTGATTTACCAACCTCTTAAGCTCTTTTTTCTCACCTTCTGCACCAGCCTTTCTCACATTCGTACGGTTGGATCTTCTTCTTGCTTGATTAGTTCCCAAGGATAGGTTCTTTGTTTCAGCTTGTGTTGAGGTGCATCAGCTCGGCCTTCCACATAGTGCTACTCACCCTGTTGGGCTACCTGCTCTTTGCAGGCTACTACTACCTCATCTTCCATCTTTTCCAGGAAAGACTCTCTTCTTTGCCTTCCAATTGCCCTTGAAAAGTGGTATGTTCTCGAGGTTGATAAGAAGAAAAGGAAGAGGAAATTGAAAGAAGGTAAACCAATTCTCAAAAATAAGAGAAATTAAAAAGTGATGGGACAATGGCCATTGAGCAAGGGATGCTATAAAGCTGCAAATGGCAAGCGAACGTGACACCAAGAAATGTGTTGCACAAAGTGCCAGTTGAGACAACTGTTAGGAAACAAAGTGACGGACGCCCCAAAAGGGATGGGTGTCCTAAAAGGTAAGAGTACTAAAGAAATTTAGAACAAAACTTCCATACACACTCATGGGCAAGAATTTGCGGGGGTAACTATTGGGCAAAAAGCATCTAAGGTAGGTGAAGGAGAATGAAAGAGGGGCAGGGACGAAAAGCCATACGTTAATCACCACTTGCATATAAATCCTCCAATAGTCTGAGGCGTGATGAAGGTTTAGGGTGAGGGACCCTCCAAAAGGAAGTGGAAAGATGTAGCCCTAGGATGAGTGCCCCGTCCCTCGTGTAAAGATCCTGGCAAGGTTCCAGGGTTCCAAGGGTGCCACCCAGATGGTTAACACCCAGGATTAGATTTTTGTGAAAGTGATAAAGGTTTAGTCAGTAACTAGACCTTGTAGTACCAGAGTATAAAACATATTTCAAAGGAAAACATTATTTTCATTCCGTATAACATTAACTTAGAGTCATATACAACCAAAAATGGTATGTTCATCGCCTATTCGGTGGCAGACCGAATACAATGGTTGCCCCTTTCCAAAATACTATGTACAACTCAAAATAATGCATGGCGCCTATGACAGAGACAAGCCTCTATCTTCAGGGTTTGGCTGTTGTCCGCTTTCCTCCTTAGGTATCACTCCTGTTTCTAATTCTGCACTAAAGTCTATGGTTCTGAGAGTGAAACCATATGTAGGTTAGGCATTCATGATAAAGAAACTGCCAATGAGAGATAATTCTTTTGACGATGCAATGAATAGTTCATGTAAATAGGTTTACAAAACATGGCGAGTAATCATCCTCTTAGTTAAATACACATATATAAGCTTGGCACCCTCTAAGGAGTTACCCTTTAATGAAATATACTTTAAGACATGAGTACTATTTAGGCAAGGAATCACCCATTGCTCCATTAGGTCAAATTAATAAGATCATATTGGCTTCACTTGGTACAATCACAAGCATATAGAGATTCATCATATAGATGTTCGTCACATAGGCAGTTTCCATCACATGATGGGCAAACAGGGGATAAGTTTATACATTGCTCAACCTCAGGGAAATCCCTTATACCCATTCGGTCTCGTGCAAGCCAACTCGCCTATACCCCAACTTCGGTCGGCTCTTACACAAAGATAACTTCTTGCAGCGAGGAACGTTTACTCCGTCAACCAACTAGAAGACACTAGCACGTAATATTACAGGAGATTGTACATACCGACTATCAGGAATAGCCTAGCATGATACTGCCCCACCCCAATCCTCACGAGGAATCCCTCTACCCATTAGAAGCTTGTGGTGAATTCTCGCAAGAATGGGCATAGAGAACTCCTAGTACTATTGTAGAAGCTAATCTACATCACAATGTCAAGCTTGCTACTCAATCGCGTCGCTCCCTTCCTTGCTCCCTCTACAGATTTTGGCTACCCAAGGTCTCAAGTGTCTAAGATCTTTATAGTGAGATTTTGTCTTGCATCTAAATCTCTTATATAGGATAGGACTGTCGGACATCCTTCTAACACATCTATGACTCTAGGTATGCTTGAATAAAAGTCCTTCGGCCTAAATTGTTGTATTGAAGGATGACAGAGACAGACAACCAGGTCATGGCCCGTACTTCCTTATGGTTTGCCAACTCCTCAGTCTGTCCTTGAATTAGGGTTCTCCACATGGTATTAGTCCATACCTCTGGGTTTAGATGATATGGCTTCTCGAGTTGTAATACCTCCATTTACTCAATTGCCACTCTTCTCAGCACTTCTATGTTATTCTGAAAAGTTTCCATGTCTGGGTTGGTTTGTCCTACACTGTTGCTCGCCTTGGCAAGTACCTATTGTCTCATCAGAGCCACTAGCCTCTTCAGCTTCTCATTCCCACTGCATGGTGAGCGACTTTTCTAGCTCACCTACCACAGGACGAGACACTCATCTCCACCTCGCTCTGATACATAGCTACCTAGACATCTACAAGGTGCTTGCTTGTCTACATGTTGGACTAGCTGCACTTGGCAACACCTGCAGCAATTGTCTTCACCAACCAATGGAGTATTCCTCATCTTTCTTTCCACTCAATAGCATTGGTGGTCTATCCCCTTACACTAACAAAGCCCTTACATCCTTACCTCCTTACAACGAATTTCATCCTCAAAATTCGGTAAAAGTTCTCCCTTACTTTTTCCTTTCAAGGGAGAGGATCTTAGGAGGGAGATCATTTGGTACTTCCGGTCATCTTTGACTCCAAATGGGGCTTTCCCTTAACTGGTTTCGCAAACTTACCTTCACCATCTGCAAGAGGGACATGAGATGAGTCCTTATGTCTCCTTCACCTACTCCATCTAGGTTGCTAGCCAATTGTGCTCCCTCAGATTTCAGCTTTGTCGTTGGTTTATGTCCTATAAGACGTTGGGGAATCCTCACCCTTGTCCTTATCTTTCTCTTCACGTTCTAGTACCATTTGTTTCTCCCCTAGTTACGTCATGGTAGTGCCATCGTGTTGTAGCTTCTCGACCATTAGGGGTCTAGTCTTTCGAATACTCTCATCATCTCAACAACGCTCTTCCTCTAACCTCCTTCACTTTACCTCTAATCTCTCTCTATCTCGGGTCGTTCCTCTAGGAATCAGCGCATTATTTCTAGTGGCGTTCTACCCTACGGGTGATCCTTTTCTCTCTCACCATGACTATGCCTCTACAAGTTCTCATTGATGCGTTTGGAGAGAATAGGTTGAAAGCTTATTTATAGACATGCCTTTACCTAGAAATTGTCCAAATCACCCTTGCATCATTCATTATAGATCATTATTACGAGAATAAATGCGGATATTGCTTCGGCATGACCCGCTCACTTTTCCAAGTGAACTCCTTGTTTCCCATGTCTCCCCACTACACCTTTACCAATGGCATGACTTTAGATCACATAATTTTTGCTCTTCCCAATCAACTATTCGTACCATATTCTCCTCGTAAGTGAGATTTGGTTGTAATGGAACCAAATTTATTTCAATTACCCGAAGTTGTTTGTTACCAAAACTCTTCCATAACGAGAAAATGTAAAACACATTGTGTATTCCCTCACACTAGGTAGGTAACACCACTTGTAAGCTACTAGGCCAACTTTTCCCATTATTTTGTATAGTCCAATATGTCTTGGGTTTAGCTTTCTCTTTAGCCCAAACCTCCTAACACTTGTCATAGGTAATTCCTTGAGGCACACCCAGTCACCATCCTCAAAGGTCAACTCTCTCCTCCTAACATCGACTTAGCTCTTTTGCCTACTTTGAGCTATGGCCATCCTTGCCCGTATGAGCTTGACCTGCTCACTCATCTCCTAGATGATTTCTAGTCATATTACCTTGGCTTCCTCCTCCTCATCCCAACATATCAATGGCCTACACTTCCTCCCATACAATGCCTCGTAAGTGCCATTTGGATAGTCGTCTGGTAGTTATTATTATGCAGAAATTGATGAGTGGGACATGCTTCTCCCAAGGCTCTTCGAAATCCATTGTGCAAGCTCTGAGCATGTCCACCAACGTTTGTATAGTCCTTTCCAATTGTCCATCAGTTTGAGGATAATAGGCATTATAATAGCTTGCCATAAATTCAATGGATGAGTTTTTTTTTATGCTTTAGGAACGTCATGAAAATCTAGGAAAGGTATTAGGAATTAAGCAATCACATAGGATTGAATATGTCAACATAGTCAGTTTCTGGCCCACTTAGGTGTCTAAAATGTGATTTTAGTTATTTGAGATACTTAGGAGTGTGAGAATGAGAAACGGTCTGCATCATTAGTCTTAGATGAATATTTAGAAATTTACGGCGTAATAAAACGATTTTCATTTTTTGAACAATAGTTGTTTGAAAACATATTTTGATTTGTTCAAGGTACTTAGGAGTTGAAAGTCACGAAACGAAGTGCATTTCTAATTTCATAAGAATATTTAAGATTTTATAGTACAAAGTTATTTGCACCATTCTTGGAGTGAATAGTAACTTTTGTGTTAGTGCCATGTGGCATGCAGTCCAGTCATTTTCATATCACAGTATGGAATGTCCAAATCATTCTAAGAGAAGTTTTATTTAGACACTTGGCAAAATCTTAGCTATACTTGGTGAATAGTATAGGACACTTGGAACCAAGAGGAACCATGAGATGAAAATGTGAAAGAAAGGAAGAAAAATTAAGCTTTGTGATCATTCCACCGAAGCCAAACACTATTCCATCTAACCATTCATTTCTGTTTCAAACCAAAGAGGGTTTCAATCCTAGTGAAACTCTAATTATTTGAAATCCGATTGAAACCCCAAATATCATGTGGGAACCGAAACCCCAAATATCATGTGGGACCCAAAACCCTAAATGGTTTCGCAAACCCTAAATGAAGCCGGTTTTAGCTTAATAAGTCAATACACCCTTATCTATTCTTTTATACCATATTATTTTTACTGAGTTAAGAAAAATTAGATTTGGGGTTGATAGAATCCAAAATCCCAAACCAAACCATATTGAAACCCCAAATGAGGCCCAATTGGTTTAGGCCCATTAAGGCCCACCGAATTGCACCACCTATGCATGGATTCATGGATAGATTTTCTCACTGTCATGAGTGTAATTTCACTGCCCATGTCAGCCCCAAATAGTAGTTGATGGGAGGGCAGTCAACCACCTTACCACCACCCCATCACGCAACAACTTTACGGCACAAAATCGTATGTTGTAGCCCCCACGGTTTTGGGCATGCTTTTGGCTGACAACCCATTACCAAAAAGTCACCCTCACATCCCTCCTTAACCCCTCTAGCAGTATATGAGTCTTCCATTTCTTGTCCCTTTGGCTTTTGTCACTTTTGAAACACTTTCTTATATAGAACGCAAGGAGAAACTTCAGACAGCTTTTATGGCTTTTCTTGCCCTAATTTTTTGAAATCTTTATAGGTAGATTATCACAAAAATCTCTCACATATGTTATTCCTCTTTGATTCTAGTTTTCATTGGTACATTTTGTGTTATTTTTCATGAAGTTTTGATTAGTGAAAAGTCTGTTTAACTATGCAAAGGTCATACTAGACGATAATCTGGACAGTGTGTGATTTTTTAATTTTTTTTATGATGTTCTTGACAAGATCTTGGTCTGAAAATTTTATGGTTTAGATTTAAGATATAAAAATTCAATTTGGATTTAAATTTGTTACGTTTTTACTAAGATGTTTTCATGATATGATAAAGTTGGAACCTAGAGGTGTAAAAACAGTTTATGTTTTGAGTAAACTTGGATATTTTATTGTGAAAGCATGCTCCTATGGTCTAGCTTATTTTGTGTTAGAAAGTTATTTGAAGATTTATGGTTATGATCTAGAGGGAATGAATCTTTATGCATGTTGAGGTCCGGTTGAAACACAAACTAGAGGTTCTCGGGTTGTATTGTGTTTCTATGCAATTTTTACCATGTGATCTTGAGTTTAATGTTTAGATCAATCTTAGTACTTGAATGTGAAGCATATGATGTTTTTTATTCAAAGTTTATTTCAAGGAAAACTTCAGATCTAGTGGTTTGATCAAAGACCAAAACATGTGGTACTCGATTTTGGAGAAAATGTGCAAACCGATTGTGTTAGTTGACATTTCGGAATTTTTGGGATTTTTGACTTGTTTTTTCAAGTATGCTATTTCTTAGGATTGATTTATGATTATTTTAATAATATTTTTTAAAATTTTAGAGTTCTTGGTGTTGATTTGAAGGATAGACCAAAAACATCAAGGTTGTATTGGTGGTCAAAAGACTTGATATTTTGGTATGAAGGAAACTATAATTTTTATGATTTTTATTTTTTTAATTTCATTGCACAATATTAAAGCAAAGGATATGATTTTGTATGTTGCATGATTTAGTTTTAGCACGAAAGTTCGAGTTTGAAAGAATTGCAACAAAAAATTAAGGATTTTAGCCTTAGTGTGTTTCGGCCTATGCTTGGCTCTTGTAGCTAGGTTGTGTTTTAAATTTTTCTAATTAGATATTTAGATTTAGGAAAAAATTTACACGAGAAATATAAATTTTGATGAATTTTAGAGTTCAGATGTGAAATTTTTAAATTAAAAATAAAATGGTCATTTTTCCACAAGTATGGGGTAAAATGGTAATTTTACTTTGAGTTAGTGATTTTATTTTTCTAAGTATATTAGTAAAGAGTTTCTAACCCTTAAAAATGTCTCCTTACAGTTTCCTGCTTAGTCATTGTAAGTTAGGCTAACTTTTAGGGTATTTGTCTATCTTACCATAATTCACGTTGGTTAGGTTTTATATATACACATGTTAAGTTATGTTATACCATGTTTTATTTTCAAGCTCGAAATTATTGGTTACATATTATATAACATCACGCCATGTTTTATTTTCAAGCACGACATTATATGTTACATGTTATTTTATGTCATGCTATGTTTAACTATTGCATGTGACGTCATGTTATGCCATGTTTAACTGTTGCACTTTATGTTATGACATGTTGTTAGTCATACTTACATGTCCTGCTTTGTCATCTGTCATTCTATTTCATGCCACGTAATTTCACGAGTTTGGAGTTCATCACGAAAAATAGTATTTTCAAGCCAGCCGAGTATTTTACATTTATCAAGACCCCAAGTTCTAGAATGGTGTAATATCCTAATGAAATTCCATTGTTTATGTTCGAGTATTTAAGCTGGTGTGAAATTTCCTAGATTGAGAAAATATCGTCAATTAGCTTTGAATGGGACCTAAGTAGCTAATCGCTGGAGCAAAGTTAGGCACCCATGCCGATGGTGCTAACCACAGTTAAGTCTCATGTTATATGCACTCGTGTAGGTGCAGAGACCTATCATGAGATGCGTACATTACGTACTTGTAGAAGGTGCAGATACCCATGCTGTGATGCATATGTTGTTAACGTACTTACAACTGGTGTAAATACATGTGATGTGATGTAGTATTAGCAGGGTCACACGACTCAAGGGGACTTGTGTAGCATCTACAATTCATATTTAATCAAACAGTTATTATGGGAACAAGTGTGATGACCCCATATTCCACTTGGGATTTGGTAGACTCTGAAGTGTCGGGATATGCAATATGAGGTTACCTGCCCCCATTCATGACAAATAAAGATGCAATACTCCTAGCATGCATCTATTAATATGCAAAATTCGCAACAAATAATTTTTTCCTTCGAGAAATACTATGTACCAGAAGTAATATATCCAAAAAATATTACCATATTTCATAAAATTCACATGACAGATGTTGAAAAAGTCACAATATATGTCCAAAGATTTGTTACGATACGAGCATTGGAGGTAGCTTTCCTGAAGTACATGAAAGTATTACTAAAAATATACTAGGTTAATCCTTCGAGTAGCTTGTGCAACTCGACCAAGAAAGCCATCATATTATCGATGAGTCAGAGCATCAAGGCTATAAGGTCATAGATATGTCCTAGTCGAGCTCCTCCAGTCGACTGTTGGTTGCATCTCTCGGTCCTGACATGCGACCAAGGGTCAGCTGGAGGAGGTCGATTAGGCGTCAATGCAACGACACAGAGCTTATAGCCTCAATGCTCCGTTTCATCGATTGTAGTCTTTACATGTACTCAAAGGACTAACCTAGGATATTTTAGAAGTCTTTACATGTACTTAAGGAGCACTATCTCCAATACTCTTAATATTACAGATATTTGGACATACACTGTAACTTTTGAACGTCTGTTATGTGGATTTTATGAAGTATGCTTGTGTTAATTTTGGATATGTTATATCTAGTGTATAGTATTGCTAAAGAAAAAAAATTATCCGTTGCAAATATTTCTTATTGTTAGATTCATTCTAGGTGCGTTGCATCTTTATCTGTCATGAACGGGGACAAGTAACCTTGTGTTACATGTCCCGATACTTCAGGGTCTGCCAAATCTCAAGCGAAATCTAGGGGCATCATAGGTACTGCAGAACTTCAGTTTGTTGCCCATCTCAATCCGATATTATAGTCTTGGGGACTCCATGTAATTTGGCAATCTTCCTTATGTATAGATGGATGAGTTTACTTAGTGTGTCCGTCTGGTGACAGGTATGAATCAGGCACTCTTAGTCAACTGATCTACGATCATCCATATCGCATCCTTCTCACTGGAAGTTATAGGTAATCCAATCATGGAATCAATGGCAATATCTTTCCATTCCAATCAGGAATAGGTAAAGGTTACAGGTTCCCCACTGGCCTTTGGTGCTCAGCCTTTACCCTTTGACATGTGGCACATCTCTCGATGAAGTGGGCGATATCTCACTTTAGTCCTTCCCACCAAAATCCTTTCTTAAGATCTTGATACATCTTTATTCCTCTAGGGTGTATCAAGTATGGTGAGCAATGTGCTTCACCCAGTATCCATCCTAAAAACTCTAAATTAGTCAAAACCACTTTTGCTTTGCAGACTCTCTGTCGAATCCTCAGCAATTCTGAATCCCTTTCTTATTGGCCTTTTCACTCATCAAAATCATGTATTCCCATTTGCCGTAAGGCAATGAGAACCTCTTCTGATGGTTGATCATTTATCATTAGGCCTCTCATCCCATCCATGAGTTCTCTTGTGTCTCCCTGCCTTTGATTTGCGACTTAGGGCATCAGCGACTAAGCTAGCCTTCCTCGGGTGGTACTTAATCTCACATTGGTAGTCGCTAATAACCTCTAAGTTCTAACAATGTTCATAGTCTAATTTTAAGGGTCTTCTAGGTAAAGAGATGCTTTAGACTCTAGTGATTACTATATACCTCGCATTATTCACCATGCAAGTAGTGTCGCCATATCTTTAAGGAAAATACTATCACCACCAACTCCATGTTGTGAGTTGGATAATTCCTCTCGTGGTCCTTTAATTGTCAAGATGCATAGGCTACTACCCTATCTTCTTGCATAAAAAAACAACTTAGATGATATTTAGACGTGTCACTAAATACTACAAATGGATTATGAGACACGGGTAAGGTTAGAACATAGGCCGTAGTCAACCAGCTGCTTAAAGCTCTGTTTGCACTTGTCAATCCATGTGAACTTAACATTCTTCCTAGTTAGTGTCATGAGCGGACTCGTTAGCCTAGAGAACCCTTCCGCAAACCTCCGATAGTAGCCGAACGATCCAAGGAAACTCCTTATCTCCTACATAGAGTTAGGCCGTTGCCATCCTACTATTGTCTCAATCTTACTTATGTCAGCCGTGATTCCTTCCTTGTATATCACATGATTGAGGAATCTGACTCCATCCAGTTAGAACTCACACTTGTTGAGTTTGGCGAATAGTTGATGGTCCTTAAGTGTCTCTACCACCAATCTTAAATGGCTCTCATGCTCCTCGGTATCTCCAGAATATACCGGAGTATCATTTATGAAGACTACTGCAAATAGGTCCAAATACGGCCGAAACAATCTATTCATAATGTCCATAAAAGCTACTAGGGCATTAACCAGCCCAAAAGGCATCATCTTAAATTCGTAATGGCCATACCTAGTTCGGAAAGTTGTTTTAGATATGTTGCCCTCTTTAATCCTTAATTGGTGATATCCTGTCCTACAGTCAATCTTAGAAAATATTGTTGCTCCCTATAGCGATTAAATAGATCATCTATCTTTGGCAATGGGTACCTATTCTTTATGGTCATCTTATTCAACTCTCAGCAATCAATGCAAATTCTAAAGGTCAACGAATTGAATTGCTTAGGCTCAACAATGGAGGCTACGTATGCCAATTTCTGAAAGTTCTTGATTTCTAAGCATGCTACTTGGGCCCTGATCCGAGTCTACAATCCATCCTGGCATATCTCCATCGTCACCCTCTCCATGGAGATAAGATGAGGGGTAAATCTACCTAACTCCATAAACCTATAAGCTTACTGTTCTACTGTCATATTTCCCTAGGCCAAACTAGCAATGTCCATCGACTTCTATTGCCTTACTATAGCAGGGAAGTATCGGTCATCAAATTCTTTCTTAAATATCTTCCACGAGATCTCTTCCATGGATCCTAACTCCATGGTAATTAACTATCTCCTAGTACCCCACAATAATGATGCCTCTCCTTGTAGCAAATAACTTGCATGCAGTACCTTCTGACTCTCAGTGCACTCACACACTTCAAAAGTTATTTCAATGTCCATTATCCACCTTTCTGCCTTCATTATACCCTTGTTATCAAAGAATCCTGGTTAACGATATGCCAAAAATCGCTCGTACATACACCCCCTTTGCCATCCCCTAGGAGAGTCTAATGGTTGAACTTGTAGATGACCAGACTATATGTCACATTGCTGCTCCAACACATCTGATATATAGTCTAGCGCTCTCGCTAGCTCATCATCTCTCCTATCGCTTGACAATCCTCCCTCGCATTTGTAACACCCCGTCTATTTACCCTTATAATTTAACTCTTAGATCAACACTAGAATTTAGAATACTAGCTCATTAGAGTAGTCCACAACCCTAGGAGCTTTGAAAGAACTAAATTAAGTTTAGAATTTTGGTTAAGAGCATTAATCGATCACCACACGATTAGTGATCTTGAAACCATGTTTTAAGCTTGATTTTTATTATTATCATTTCTCATCCTTTTGTTCCAAAATTTCCTTGTTTGGGTATCCATTTCCATTATTCTTGGATTATATTAGGAATTTAGTTGAACCTATATACATGTCATTAAAAATAATGACATGTCAAAACTCAAATTCACTCCAATTGGCACCCATGTGTACTCTTGTGTGCAATGGACTGATGTGCCCTTAGCTTAAATACTTTTGTACATTTTTCTCAATGTCATTTTTTTTTCTTTTAAACACCTCATTTCCTTTCTTAAAATGCAATCAAGTTTCGGTCACAGTGATTTCAAAAACAAAACCCTAGCTGAAACCCCAAACCAAATGCACCTTTGAGTATCTCTGCAACCACCATTAAATCACCTTATTCATTGGGCTGCCATTTCATCATCACTTGGCAACCAATCCCCAACCATCTATCACCTATGTATGGCACTTAAGAGTGCCTTGGAGTTAGGCATAACAACCATGGAGAAGAGTCCAAGTGAATAAGACAAAAATAGTTGGCCTTGGTAAAACACCCAACCTAGCGGCATGATAGTATCCCTTCATGCCATGCCTTTATTCCACCACTCCCATGCAAAAACTCTCCCGCTTCCCTAGTCAAATCAGCTACATAGATGCCATCATGATGGAGAAACAACCAACCACACCCCATGGCAAGGAGGATCTAGGCGCATCGTCACTAACCACCCAAACCCACCCAATGGGAAGCCATCTAAGTGAGTTCTTGAGTTTGTGAATTTTGAGTACGAAGCTTAGGGGGGCCACAAAATCATTGTAAGTTTTTCTCTCTAGACCTTAGTTCATATGTTAAGTTGTGTTTTTGAGTGTTAGTATTAATTTTGGGTGAATATAGCATAAGATACCATGTTTAACTAGAAGCCGAAATATTGGTGGATATGTTTAGTGTTTAAATTATTTTTGGTGAAGATATTAGTTATGGCATGCCTTGATAATTTATGATATGATTCTAGTATGTCTTAGAATAATTTCTGAAATTTTAGTTTGAAGTTAGAAAGTTGCCATAATAGGTTTTAATTTCTATCTTGTGTTGATCATCAAAGCATGTATGGTTTGACTTTTAATGATGCTTCATTCGAGAAGATTAGCTTATTTTACTTAGGCTTGAAATATGAGCATTTAAAAAGCCTTCTGATTGGGATAAGAAGAATGCATGATTTAATTCTAGCATGTCATTGATGGAGAGGTCATATAATGCATCACTTGAGGTTCAGTTAGAATTTAAGGATTTTATTAGGCATGACTAAGTGTTGGGTTGAGCTTGCTCAAGGTTAAGCTTTTATTTCATCATTAAGGATTTCTGGTGATCATCTTTTTATTCATTCATGCATTTATAAGAATCAATAGTCAAAATTTCATATAGACATCAACTAGAGAGCATGCCACGAATTGAGGATGAATAGGCTAAGATCATTTTGAGTTTTAAGGCATAGATGATCTTAGAACATGCAAGATATGAGGACTATGGATTCTGGTTAAGTTTGGAGAGCATTTGCATTAGTAGTAGTATTTGGAAGTTATGGATATTTTCATAATTTCCCTTTATCTAGAAGACTTTTTTTTTTTTTTTTTCCTTTAAGATAGTATAGATTCTAACTTAGTGCAATTTTTATGGCAACCACTACCTCACTTCCAACTTCAACAATCTGTAAGTTTGCCTCTAACTTACACTTTTATGATTATTTATGATTTATTGATAAATGTCGCATTTAATTTATAACTGTCATTTTGAGCATGAAATGTCATATCTTATGTTCCATTTTGTTATTTTGCATACAACTATTATTTTTGAAATGTGCCACATACATGCATATCATGAAAATCATTTTTTTTTTTAAGTATTGCATGAAAAATTATTTTTATCACAACCCCAAAGACTAGGATGGGAAGTATCCTGGTGGAACTCCTATGTCCACTCTGGAGTGATTAAATATGGAGTAGTAGCCCCTAGATTGATGAAAAACAGTCAACAAGCTTCGATGGGTTCTTTTAAAAGAACACCGGAGCAAAATCATATTTTATGACACATAATACTGGTGGGTGTACATGTTATAATTTTTATGATACTATATTATGTTATATTACCAATTCATTCAGAACGAATCTATAGACAACATGGTCGCAAAGTGAGTTGTACTATGGTCTTCGACGGGTATTCACAATGCATATAGGGAACTGTGATGATACTATACGTTTCGTTAATTCCATGTTTTTATGTAATTCTTGATGAAAGACTAGGTTTTTAACGATGGAAGTGAAATTATGTTCTCAATAAGAAAATGTGCATCAAAAGTCTATTTTCTAGATAAATCTGAATGGGAGACAAATACTGTTTTTCTGCATTGTATGCATTTCAAGTTTATCAATCTTCATGCATAGTCTATCTTTGTGCACGTTACTTGTCTAACTGATTGAGATTTCAAGTAAGTCTTACCCTTTTGTGGACCCACTATTATTTCACTCAAAATGATAGAAGTTGTAGATGCAGATGGACCCAATGGACCAGTGGATCAAGAGGATTGAGTAGGAACCATATGTTAACATGAGACTTGATCTTATTTTGATATTTCTAGGCCTAACCCTTCATGCCATAAAGCGCATGAAGCAGCTGGTTTAGATTTGTTTATTGGAAACTTGGTATTTTGTACTAAGATTAAGCTACCAAATGATTTGAAACTTATGGTTTAATCAATATTATTGGGATGATTTAGTTATCCTGGTATAAGTTCATTTTCGCCCTTACTTTTTGCTGCGATTATTGCTTACTACTAGCTGCATTTCTAAGATGCATTGCATATTAACTATCATGTTTGGGGTTATGTAACCTTGTGTTCCATCTCTCAACGCTCTAAACCCTACTTTCCTTGTAGGGCTTTCAATCGCACCATACTCAAATCCTGCCACATAACCTTGTCCTATCAATTTCTATCCCCTCATTTATTTCTAAATGCATATCAAACCTAGGATACCTAAAATTTCAAGTTTATAATGCTAACATCATCTCCTACATTTATGGTACCGTCTTATGTAATTCATAGGTTTACCCAGATTCGCGTGCAAGCGCTCTTTGATACTAAGTTGTGGTGCCCTAGCCCTTGTGTAAAACTTCGAGCGAGGTTCCATGATGCCAAGGGTACCAGCCAGACAGTCAACACCCACAATTAGATTAGGTCAAGCGAGCATTATCCAGATGGAAGTGCACTTGTGGGATATAGGTATAAGATTGCATAGGAAAAGATAAAGATTTAGTTGGTAATTAGACCATGCAGTACCAAATTCTAAAACATATTTCAGAGGAAAATATTACTGTCATTCCTTATAACATTAAATTATAGTTATATACAATCCAAAATGGTATGTTATCGCCTATGAGGCAATAGACTGAGTACAGTGCTCACCCTATCCCAAAAGACTACGTACAACTCAAAATAATACATGGCGCCTACGATAGAGACAAGCCTCCATCTTCAAGGTTCGAGTGGGGTCGACTCTTCTTCATTGGACATCACTTTTGGTTCAAACTCTGTACCAAAGTCTATTGTTGAACCCAAGGTTTCAAACTTCATATAATTACATATCTACATATAGATTTTGATGATAACAAATGAATTCAAGCATAAAGGAATCTCAAACTCAAGTTGTCTATACAATAAAGCCAAACACATCAACAAATCAAGTATGAGTAAAAAAGCGAATAAGCTTACAAATAAAGTTCTCAGAGTAATTTTGTAAATCTTTTGATAAAATTCGAAATTGGATTAAGGTTCAAAATTAATATTTTATCAGAAAACGTCAAATTGCATTTTTCACATGTGCATGACATATTTGATGATTAAAAGTTTGAATTTTGAAACTTTGAAAGATTATTGATTGTCATCTTTCACATGTGCACGTTTTATTTGAAACTTTTCAAAAGTGAATGATGTTGTCTTTGACAATTTCAAGAAAGAGAAACTTTAATTTGAATATTTTGAAAAGTGAATAATATTGTATTTGACAATTGCGAAAAGTAAAACTTTGATTTGAATATTTTGAAAAGTGAATAATGTTGTCTTTGACATGTGAATCTTTTTAAATTTGAAAATGAATTCTCATATGCCTATAAATAACTCATTTGAGATCTTTAAATTTAAGAAAATATTATTGCAAATTTTACAACATTCATTTAAAGCTTTCAATCTCTTTTCTCAAAGTATTGAGCCTTAACTCTTGTTCATTTTGAGAGAGGTATAGTTTTGTACTGTCTTGTTCTTATTCCAATCATTGAAGAGTGTTTTCTGATAACATACCCATTATCGGCTCTTGTATCAGTAAAATGGTGTGTATAACCCTTATATGTAGAAAGTGTTCTACACAGAAAATAGATGTTGAATTACCACGTGTAAAGTGATTGCAAGGGTAAAGGGTGTTCTACATGGATTATTTGTAGTAGTATTATTGAAATGTGTAATAAGTTTCTATCTCCACCTGAAAGAGATTGGATAGTGAATTTGGGATCCTCAATGGGTAGCTTGAGGCGAGAACGTAGGCAGTGGGGCTGACCTTCTTTAAAATATTGAGTTTGCTTCCTCTTATCGATACTCTTTATTTTTAATGTTGCATCGTATGTTATTCATATTTTGTATTATATATTTGGTTTATAATTATGGATTTTTTAAATACAACTCAATTCACCCCCCTCTTGTGTTAGTCATCTGGGCACCAATTGGTATCAAAGCCAATGGCTCTTTTATTATATTAACTATCTTTTGAGTTAAAATCTTATGGCTAACATTGGAGCTATATTTGGTGAAAGCCAATATAGCAGTTGACCTCCACTATTTTGTGGAGACAATTACATATTCTGGAAAACTATAATGAGAATTTTTCTTCAATCTCAAGGTCGAGAAATTTGGAGATGCGTTATAAATGGACCTTATATTCAGACAAAAGTTGTTGATAGAGTAAAGGTCAAAAAGGAAGAAGAAGAGTTCGATCGTGAAGACGATAAAATTACAACATTAAACTCAACGGCTATAAATCTCTTATATAATGCTCTCGACAGAAATGAGTTCAATAGAATAATGACTTGCAAGACAGCAAAGGAAATTTGGGATAATTTGGAAGTTACTTATGAAGGAACTTCGCAAGTCAATGAATCAAAAATTTATAATCTTACTTATGAATATGAGATTTTTAAAATGAATGATAATGAATCTATTTCTAGTATGTACATTCGTTTCACTAACATCATAAACAACTTGACAGCTCTCGGTAAAGTTTATTCAAATGTGGAGATAGTAAGAAAAATTCTCAACTCTTTGCCAAAACGTTGGAAATCAAAAGTGACAATGATTCTTAAGCCAGAGATCTCAAGAAACTCAAAGTAAATGAACTCATCGGGTCACTTACCGCCCATTAGTACATATTGAAAATAGGAGAAGGAGAAGGAAAGCCAAAGAAGAACTTGGTACTTAAAATTGTTCCTCATGAAAGCAAAAGTAATGAAGATGAGGAAAGAAATGACAAATTGAAAGTGAAAGCAATAAAAGCTACATTGGATGATGATTTAAGCAGCTTAAACAGTGAAGCAAGCAATGGAGAATCTGTAAATTTTTGTCTCATAGCTAAATACGACACTGAGGTAACAAATCTTGATAATTTTGAGAATTCTTCATATGAGGAATTGCAAGATATCTTAGAAAAGGTATATGAGAAATTTGAGAAATTGGGTATCAAATATACTAATTTTAAAAAGAAAAATTCTTCTTAAACAAACGAAATTGATATTTTTAGAAAATAAAATATCATTTTGAAATATGAAAATCATGAGTTGAAAAAGAAAATGATTGATTTAGAAAAGATTATTGAAAAATTTACAAACAGGAAAAGAAATTTTGAAAATTTTTTGATAGTCAAAGATGTGTTTTTGACAAGATAGGCTTGGGATATATTCCAAAACAACAGTACAAACCTTATAAAATCTATTTTGATAATTTTTCTAAATCAAAGTCCAATATTCAAAATTCTTTTGATAAAAGAAAATTTTTCAAAAAAAAAAAATACTAGTACAATCACTCAAGTTCTTCGTATATGTCACTTGCCATTTGCAATTTTTGTAATAGAAATGATCATAATTATTATGCTTGTCCTGTTAAAAAAATATACAATGATTATTAGGGCCATATTGATGCCTAAAAATCTTGTTTTTTCAAATACTAATAAATAAAGGAACCAAAGAACTTGGGTACCAAAAAAAACTATTTTAATTGTTTTTATAGGTATGCATGAAGTCCTCCATAAGCAAAAATAAATGGTTTTTATATAAGTGGAAGTTCAAGACACGTGACATTTGGAGACATCAAGAAAGATCATCAAAACTTAATGCAAGATGCAACTAAACAATGAAAACTTGTGAAAGATCATCCAGTAGAACAAATTCTAAGAGAACATTCACGAGGTATAAGTACTCAATCATTTTTTAGAAATATTTGCAATCATACTTCTTTTATATTTCAGGTTGAACTCAAAAATATTGATGAAGCACTTCTTGATGAATATTAGATTCTAGCTATGTAAGAAAAACTAAATCAATATGAAAGAAATGATGTTTGGATATTTATTCCTTGACCCAAAAATCAATACAACCATTTTCATTAAATACAAAAAAGATGATATTCTTTTTTATTCATATTTATGTAAATGAAATAATATTTAGTGCTATTAATAAAAATGTGTGCTATGTTTTTGCTAAGAGTATATAGGAAGAATTTGAAACAAGGATGATGGTAGAACTTAACTTCTTATTCGGATTGCAAATCAAGTATAAAGGAAATTGGAACACCAATGAGTCTATCCCCCAAACTTGACAAGAATGAAAGCGATAAGGCAGTTGACTCGAAAGTATACCTAGGTATGATTAATAGTCTATTATATTTGACAGCAAGTAAACCAGATATTATATTCAGTATATGCTTATATGCACGTTTTCAATTATCTACAAAAGAATCTCATTTGATTGCATTTAAGCGCATTCTTAGATATCTTGCAGGTACAATTAACGTAAGGTTATGGTATCCTAAGCACACACTTCTTTCGATCTAATCAGCTACTCAGATGCAGATTAGACACCATTTTCTTTAAGATCATGTGCAGAAGGATGATATTGTACTAGAATTCACAAGCACACATGATCAATTGGTAGACATTTTCACAAAACATTTTCCAGAAGATAGATTATGCATGATTAGAACAGAAATACGAATGACACATGTCATGAATATCTGTCAAATATTTTTATTTTATTATCTCAAACGACTTACCAAAACTTGAGACTTTTAGCCTCATTTTTCAAGCGCACTTGTTTTTCATATATCAACATGTTATCCTTATCTAAATAATTAGGTTGTCAAAATGAAGAGACAAATAAAGATTTTAAATCCTTATTCTCATACTTTAAGTCTCATATTTCTTTGTTAGACTCATGAACAAGTTGTTAAAGTTCATAAATCTTCTCGTTAAGCTTTTCAAACTCACGAGTTCTGGACTGCACTTGCCAAAAAAATGCAACAATGGATGATGAGTATCGATTACCGAGACTCATAAGTTCATAAATGGTATCATCATCTGACTTTTTAGTCAGATCATTCTCATGCTGCATCATGACATCTATGGTGGATGTAGAAATAATTGATGGATGAGATGCAGAATATCTCATATAATGAACGAATTGATTGTTGGAAGAAGATTGCTGAACCATTAAAGAAAAAGCGTAGAGAGCTAAAATGCAAATGGATTTCAAAGAACAAAGAAGAGTTGATGCAAATGAAATGAAACTGAAGAATTATTTTATAGGAATGGAAACAAGAACAAGACAAGCTATCAGATTACAAGATATGCTGGGTACATATTTTATTTAGCTAAAAACTAGCGAAATTAACTGCAGACTATCCCTATATTTCTCATAAACACTGAACCTTTGCTGTTCACTTTGTATTTGTACCCCTTCTCGTTCCAGCTCCTTTATGCGTGGTTGCAAGTCATGAGCATACTGGTCCATAAATTTCTTCAACTCCTTGTTTTATTGTTTTAATATTTTATTCTTTTTCCTTTTATTACCAAGCCTTTATTGCAACTCAGATATTTGATTTTTAAGCTAATCAATCTCACTCACATTTACCAGTAACCTCCGAGACATGGTCGTAATAGTGGCAGCATATCGAGCATTTAGCATTCTTAATCCTGCAACAACCTCAGCATCAGTCCTACTAGAAAAATGCATTTATGCTCTTATCATGATGTTGACGGTCTCAGTAGAGAAAATTAGTGATTAAGGCGTAAAGGGTTCTTAATTCAAATCTGGAACATTATTGGAAAACTGTTGCTCGGTCATACTATCGTTCTAGAAAAACAAAAAACTAGGATAGTAGGCAATGTGAGTATTTGTTCTGTGGGTAGTCGAAGGGTGAAAATGATATTTTCTATAGAAACCCAGAGTATTCAAATCTATGCAAAAGGTATTAGAGTTAATCCAGTGGGACCTAGGCGGGGCTCGAGACCTTACAGCTGGCATCAGGGACCCAGGCGGCTCCGTGTTTTGCGACACGTGCCAGGGACCCAGGCGGCTCCATAATTTGCGGCACATGTTTGGACCCAGGCGGCTTTGGTTTTACAGCACTTGTCGGGAATCGGGCGGCTCCAATTATTTAATTCTCCACAGTTTTTACAAACTCATCATTTTGATCAGTCCATTAGCAATGCTTACTGTGGTTCCTTTTTAATGATACCAAAAGGGGGAGAAGTTTTAGAGTAGAACATTAACATGTTCTTTCCAATGCTTTATTTATTAAGGTGTTTATATATGCTTGGAATTATGTTTATCTATTCCTTAAAAACTAATACACATTCTCAGGAGGAGCTTAAATCTTACTACAGGTTTCAGAGTTCTACTACGTATTTGTCATCATCAAAAATGGAGAGATTGTTGAACTCAAGGTTTCAAGTTTCATATAATTACATATCTATATATGGATTTTGATGATAACAAATGAAATCAAGCATAAAGGAATCTCAAACTCAAGTTGTTTATATAATAAAACCAAGCACATCAACAAATCAAGCATGAGCAAGAAAGGGAATAAGTTTACAAATAAACCTCTTAGAGTAATTTTGTAAATCTCTTGATAAAATTCGAAATTGGATTAAGACTCAAAATTAATATTTTCTCATAAAATATCAAATTGTATCTTTCACATGTGCATGACATATTTGATGATTAAAAGTTTGAATTTTGAAATTTTAAAAAATGATTGATTGTCATCTTTCACATGTGCATATTTCGTTTGAAACTTTTTAGAACTGAATGATGTTGTCTTTGACAATTTCAAGAATGAGAAACTTTAATTTGAATATTTTGAAAAATAAATGATGTTGGATTTGACAATTGCTAAAAGTAAAGCTTTGATTTGAAAAGCCAATGATGTTGTCTTTGACAATTTCAAGAATGAGAAATTTAAATTTAAATATTTTGAAAAGTAAATGATGTTAGATTTGACAATTCCTAAAAGTAAAGCTTTGATTTGAAAAGCCAATGATGTTATCTTCGACAATTTCAAGAAAGTAAAATTTTGATTTGAAAATTTTGAAAAGTGAATGATGTTATCTTTGACATGTGAATCTTTTTAAATTTGAAAATGAAGTCTCATATGCCTATAAATAGCTCATTTGAGATCCTCAAATTCAATAAATTGTTATAGCAAATTTTACAACATTCATTCAAAACTTTCAATCTCTCTTCTCTAAAGCATTGAGCCTTAACCCTTATTCATTTGAGAGAAATATAGTTTTACGTTGTATTGTTCTTATTCCACTCATTGAGTAGTGTTTTCTAATAACCTACCCACTATCAGCTATTATGTCAGTAAAAGAGTGTGTATAACCCTTGTGTGTGTAGAATGTGTTCTACACAAAAAATAGACGTTGAATCACCACGTGTAAGGTAATCACAAGTATAGAGGGTGTACTGCACGGATTCTTTGTATCAGTATTATTCAAACGTGTAATAGGTTTCTATCTCTAGTTGAAGGAGATTGGATAGTGAATTTGAGAATTCTCAAGGGGTAGCTTGAGGCGAGAACATAGGCAGTGGGACTGAGGCTGTGTTTGGATAGTCAACATACCTGAAGTCATCTGAGAACTTTTCGTACGGATCAGAATTCTTCAACATCCAAACACGTTTTCGTACGGATCGAAAGTCATCTGAGACCGAATAACGCGTAGACAATGTCCCTGCTCTGTGCGTGTTCTCGAGTGCCCGAAACAGTTTGATGTGATTTGAAACTGAGCTAAAACAGTGGAAAATGAGAGAGAGGGAGATGATTTCACGCGAATAAAGAGAAAGGTAATAGTAAATTATTTTCAAACCATTCACGTCTCTTCCATGTAAACTGTCAGGCAAAAAGTACATTCTAGACAAAAAAAAAAATCATAGCTCTGTAACTCTCTGTTCCTGAACGTGGCAGATAATATAATATAGTTATATTAATATTATATATAACTATTAAATAAAATTACAATAATATTTATTATTATATAAAAATATAAAAATAAATCACTATAATATTTATTATTATTATATATAAAAAATAATAATTATAATATTTTTTAATATTATATTTAAATAAAAAATAAAATCACTATAATATTTATTAATATTATATATAAATAAAATCATCATTTCATCATCATTAAAAAAAATCAATCATTGATGGGACCCACACATTTTTTAACTATTTACTCAAAAGTCAACAACTCAACATACTTCATATATCCAAACAACTCAAACTACTCTCAATGGGACCCACAAACTCACTCCAATCTCTACTCACAACTATTCACAACACTTCTCAACACTTCTCACTGTCCAAACAAAGCCTGAATCTCATTAAAATACTAAGTTTGCTTCCTTTTATCCATACTCTTTATTTTTAATGTTGCAACATATTTTATTCATATTTTTTTATTGTATATTTGGTTTATAATTGTGAATTTTTTTAACTACAACTCAATTCGCCCTCTCTCTTGTGTTAGTCATCTAGGCAATATCTATGGTTCCAAAAATGAAACCATAAGTAGGTTAGACATCTATGACAAAGGAACTGCTAATGAGAGATAATAAGATGCAATGAATAGTTTATGTAAATATTGAGGGCACACATGCATTTATGACTTGGCGAGGAATCACCCTCAAAGGCATAGATACTTGGGTCCATAAAATGGGAACGGGGAACTCTGTCCCACCCCATGAAAGTTGATGCATGGTAAACATACCAATACAGAGATATAGATACACACACCGAGGTTATAGAAAATGTGTGACGCTCCCAAACTCTGCTTTGAATTTGATGAAATTAGAAGTGTCGGGATATGCAATACAAGGTTACATACTCCCATTCATGACAATTAAGGATGCAATGCAACTAGTATGCAGTATTCGTAGTGAATAATTTATTTTTTTAACAATACTTAATTTATCAGAATGTTAAATCCCAAAACATAACATATTTCCATAAATATTCACATGTCAAAAGATGCAACATCAACCCAATAAGTCTGTAATCAAAATGACATGGTATTGGAGACAAATCTCCATAAGTACAAACATAATATACAGACTATTAAACTAAACATCAAGCCACTCATGCAGCTCGGCTATAAGAGGCAAAATGGAACCTAAAAGTTGGAGCCCCAACTCCATAAGCTCCTCTAGCATCTTTTGTGGCTTACTCAACCTCATCCAACAAGTTGTATTCTGATCCTCAGTCCCTTGACATATCATCTACTATTTCGGGGAAGAGTGATAGTTGGGACTACCAAATGAGATTTACAAAATCTCAACAAGTAAATCTCCTAAACTACCATCAATATGAATAAGCATGCTGACAATAATATGACATGTATGCTTCGTGACATGACTTGAAAGTAGCATAACTTGACGTGGAAATAACATGTCTTGACTTGAACATAACACGACTTGACTTGAACATGACATGAGACCTTGTTACAAATTCATAGATTTACACAGACACATCAAAATGCCTATCCCTTTTTGTTTCTTCGGGCACATTCAAACAAAGCAAGCTGCCTCCGCTCAAAGTATTCCATCAGAGATACTCAGACAAAGCTGAATTGCCTACGCCATGAGTATTTTATTAAAGGTACTAAGACAAAGCATAATGCCTCCGTCATGAGCACCTTATTCATGTTTTTATTAGAGATATTTTGACAAGTAGAGTGCTTCCGCCACCGTATCTTATTCATGCTTGACTCAAAAAATGTTTCATGAATGACTCGTATGCTTCATGACATGTATTCATGCTATGACTTAGAAATATTTCATGACATAATCAATGCTTATGACATGTATTCATGGCCAAATTTGCAAACATAAAATTACTAACATTGGGCCAAATTTGCAAAGTTACCACTCTCAACTTATGAAAAATTATAAATTTGCTCCTAAAATAAGGAATTTGCAAACAGGTTCCAAAACATACCAAAATTTACATTCCTCATCCTAAATCCAAATATGAACTCATAATTTTTTAAATTTAAACCGAACTATGACATCTCTCTCTTGGCTGATTCACTCCTAGGCTAAAAATTAAGTTTTTGTTGCTACTTGGCCATTTATAACATGCTTAAACCGAATTTAGCACTCCCCAAAATTCACATCCTTAGTTCTAAAATCATGTCAAAGCACTAAATCACACTTTTCACAAAAACTTGGACTCACTACATCAACGAATATGCCAAAACATCAAGATTAGGTCAAATAAAGCCAACTCTTGATGTTCTTGGTTTAACACTTTCATATCAACTCCAAGGACTCCAAAAGTCCATAAATAACATTTCTAACACGTTCATCATTCAAACCTAAGTGATAAAATGCTTGATTAGTCAATCAAAAATTACAAAACACAACATAGAACAATATGTTTGCATGGAAACATAGAAACCAAACATGCATGCTTTTGGACTTGAAACAAATGACTAGATCCGTGATTTTCATACAATAACTCTTGAAATAATACAACCATATACCTCACATTTAAGTTCTAGCTAGATCAAAGTATCAAATCTAGCATGTCATGGAAAATATTTCATTACAAACAACATTGAACACGAGAGCCTCTAGTTTATGCTTAAAGTTAAACTCTTGCATGTTCTTCAAAATTTCAACAAAGACCCAAGTTATAAAATTTCAAAAACTCAATCTTAATCCATAGATCTAAGCTTTAAAAACAAGATTTATAAAATCTTGCACCATAAAATCTTAAATATTCATACAAGACAATGGTGCAATTCGTTTCGTAAAATTATACTCTTAAAATGCCTTAATTTAATAAAAAGGCAAATCTATCACCAAAGTGGATCGAGGTCCTCTAACAGACTAAAATATAATCGATCGCTCGATTTGTGGAATCCTTTCAGGATTTCACGACTTTTCTAAGTTCTAAAGAAATTTATGAATCGAATTTTTTGCAAGTCATTACAAAATGCAAATGTCTCTTACATACAACATTCACCCCCCACATTTCCAATTCTACCTTAGAAGCTAACCTACCCCAACAACATCGGGCTCGCTACTCAATCACGTTGCTCCCTAGGCAGATTTTGGCTACACGAGGTCTTAGGTGTCTAAGATCTTAAAAATGAGATTTTGTCCCGTTTCCAAAGCCCTTACATAGGGTGAGACTGTCAAATGTCCTTCAACACATCTCTAACTGCAGGTATGCTTGAATAGGAGTAATTTGGTCTCGACTATTCTACTGTAGGATGGTAGAGACAAACTGTCAAGACATGGTCCACACTTCCCTACGGTCTGCCAACTCCTCAATTCGTCTTTGAATGATGGTTCTCCACGTGGTGTTCAGCCATACCTCTAGGTTGAGATGATATGACTTTTCGAGTCATAATATCTCTAGCAGGCCCACTTCGGATGTGACCTTTCAACTGGAGGATAGGTTTCTTAGTACAACACTGCCACTCTTCTAAGCATCTTCCGTGTAGTTTCAAAAAGTTTTCCATATCTGGGTTGGTCTGTCCTAGACCGTTACTCGCCTTGGGCGAGTAGCTCTTATTTCATCAGAGCAACTAGCCTTTTCAGCTCCTCGTTCTAGCCTACATGACGAATAACTTTTCTATCTCGCCTACCACAGGACAAGACACTCATTTCTACCTTCCTTTGGGACATGTCTGTCAGGACATCTACAAAGTGTATGCTAGCCCACATGTTAGAATAGCTACACTTTGCAGCACCCGTAATAAATTATTATTTACTAATCAATAAAGTGTTCCTCATCTTTCTTTTCACTTAACTCTGTTGATAGTCTGTTTCTTTAGACTAGTGCGGCCCTCACAATGAGGCTGCAAGACGACAGTGCCACCAAGAAAAGGATGGTTTGCAAAAAAATGGAGATTGATAGGACATGTGATTAGACTCAAAGAGAAAAGTATAATCAAATTGTTATGACTTACAACGTGTATGATTAACCTAACAATGACTATTTCGAAATAAATCCAGTCCACGTCCAACGTTAAATGCATTTTGCGAAATAACTCGCATTAAATGGATCACCAAACAAGCTAGATGTGAGATATCTTCTCGTGCAAGGTACAGTTCCTCTCCTATAAAGGCAGTGGGCACTAAACTCCCTAGAAAGTCCTACACATGTAATACTTCTAACTTTGTCAGAGGAGGCATCTTCCACTAGAATCACCCACTGGAGAGTTTTCCGTGGTTCTAGGCTGATAGAAAATAGAGTAAAATGGGGCTCCCCTTTTTTTGCTCGTTTGGTTTTTTTTTCTCCTGTTTTCTTAATAATTTTTTTATATTATTTTTTTAATACTTTTAAATATTTTTAAAAAATAAAAAAAATTTACAATATTATTAAACAATATTTTCTTAATCATTAAGTAAAAAAAAAACTAAAAAAAAAATGAAACGGACAAAAGAATAAGAGAATTCAAATTGGACTCCTAACATTTTTCTAGAAAATATCTCAACAGCAAAAATATTTCACTTCTTAATGTAAAATACCGGACTTGGTATAGTAACGGTCTCGTTTGGATAGTGAGATGAGATAGTTTCAAATGAATCGAATAAAATATTATTAGAATATTATTTTTTAATATTATTATTATTTTGAAATTTAAAAAAATTAAATTATTTATTATATTTTAAATAAAAATTTAATAAAATTATAATGATGTGATAAAGTCGTTTTTATATTCAAACGGGATCTAAAAGTTGACTCAAGTAGTGTTTGTTGGAATGAGAATTTCCTGGTAAACGTGTCTATAAAACCACATCTAAATTGCTCCACAGACTAGGACGCAAGGAGGGACGCAACAACAATACAATGTTGCTTCCATCTACAACATGGATGCTAAGATCGAGCAGCTTGTTAACTTGTCGTCTATTACTTTTGGACTTTCTGGTGTTGGCAATGTCAGCCTTTTTTCTTTCTTTTTTTATACAGAGGTGGGATTTCGAATCCGACTCTTTTATTTTGTAGAGCAGATCTTATATCATCTAATCCAAAGAAGTACAATTTCAACTTATATATTTGTATTGGCACTGTGCAATAATTTCTTATGATTGTAAGAACTTGTATTTATTGTAAAGCTTTGAGAACGATAAAATACAACAATTTTTATTTTTATTATGTCATAAATAGAATAAATTTTAATGTAGGGCTTTGCGCCTTGGATTTCAATTTATGTTGGGTCGTGCATCTTATCTATTTTTTCTGACTTTTATAATATGTCATCTATCAGTTTATCTATTTTTTTTTATATCATTTAAATATTTTTTTTATTTTTTTAGATATTTCATTTCTACAAATAAATTTATAATATCCATATATTGTTTTATATTTGCAATTTTTTATATACAATATAAAATAATTCAGTCCTATACACGTAAAACAAAAATATATAAGCTAAATAAAAATTAAAAATAAAATCAAAATATGAAAAAATTGGTTTAAAAATATTTCCAAGATATTTTTTAGAAAAAAATGAAATATGTGTTTTAAATGATGAACAATAAAATGAATTTGCTAACGTGATAAAAATCAAAGTAAAAGAAAATGAGTGAGGAAATGAAATATCAATAATAAAAAACAATTTACAAGATACAATTTCTGCTACATGTAGTATGTTATTGTAGTTAATTATATTTTACAATTCTTTTTATATAATCGGATGATTTTTTTTTTAAAAACAATTTTTTAAATAATCTATACTTTTTATATATTACAAAAGTCATTAAGGAATGCTCTTACATGTCAATTTCTGACGCACCATCTGATGATGGAATAAGATTCCTTCCTATGTCTTTTCCAATCACTATCCACAATTCGAAGGTAGGACATCATACCAATATCGTACAATTACGATCTCGAAATGGTTTTATTTTATATATAAGATGAAATAATATTGGTATCAGTCACTATTTTAACTTACACAATATATATCATTGTAAATTTAACTAAAATATCCTCATAATAAATACTATTTTCTTTTCTTTTCTTTTTATATTTCAAAGTTTGAATATTGAGGAGAGAGACAGACAGTGAGGATGAGAGAGAGACCGACGAGAGAGAGATCTGAGTTTGATGAGAGAGAGACCGAGAGGAGGAGAGAGAGCTCGAGGAGAGAGAGAGCGTCGAGGAGAGAGAGAGACCGAGAGGACGAGAGAGAGAGGGTGAGGGAGAGAGAGAGGGTGAGGGAGAGAGAGAGCTGATGAGAGAGAGAGATCGAGAGGAGAGAGAGAGAGACGGAGATGAGTGAGAGAGAGAGATGAGAGAGAGGGTGCTGTTGAGAGAGACGAGAGGGATGAGTGATAAAAAAAAAAAAAAAAAGACATCTAAGGTGTGATACGCATCAGCCATGAACAGTGGCTGATGCGTATCATTACTCATATAAGATTACGTTCCGTTTTGGTTTTTCGAGGCTCTCTCTCACTCTTGACCTTTAGGGTTAAATAAATTATTTTAAAATATATTTTTAAAAATATTATTTAAATAAAATATTATTTAATTTTAAATCTTTAATTTTTTTTCATTATTATATTTTTTTAAATTATCAAATAAAATATAAAAAATAATACAATTTTTTTCAATCTTAAAATAAAAATAATATTAAAATTTTCTTTAAAAGGTATTTTTAGTATCTAAACCAAATCAACTTTAATATTTATTTACTTTTTAAATTGAGTGTTGTTATTCATCCTCCCACATATCATACATCATATTTTTTTTTTCTTAAATTTATTGAATTTTTCTACTTATCATCTATATACTACACATTTTATAAGAGAAAAAAATAAATAAAAAATATGATATGTGGTGTGTGGAGATGATAAATAGAATTTTTCCTTTAAATTATAAAAAGTATTTATATAAGAGTTTTAATTCTCAACATCTTCACACACCGTACACTACATATTTTTTTTATTTTTTTTAATTTTTTTTAATTTTTTTGGTATATTATTTTTAAATGTATTTAATTCTTCTACTCATCATTTATATACCACACATTTAGTAAGATTAAAAAATTAAAAAAAAATGGTATGATGTGTGGAGATGATGAATAAAATTTCTCTACTTATTATCTATTTATCACAAATTTGATAAGATTAAAAAAAATATGACTTATGAAGTATGAGAATGATGAATAGAGGTTTTTTTTTATATAAAAGAAATTCTATTACAGGTTAATTTTGATAAAAATAATATAGTTATTACCTTTTTACAACTTATTTATTATTATTTTTATATTTGATTTTTTTATATTTTTATTTTACTTAATAATTAAAGAATCATTATTAGTAAAATTATATATATTTTTAATTTTTTTTAATAATTAAAAATATTAAAAAAATTATTTAAAATAAAAAAAATAAAAAATTTAAAATGAATTATGAGTAATAAATATATAATAATAGGATCCTAACCCTATCAGTACCCAATTGTGATAAGTGAATCTGATAAGTCTCGGCGTCTCGCTCTCCGTTCCACCTGGCTGGACAGATACGTCTAGTCCAAGAGATAATAATAGTAAGAGATTCGATAAGGCCGGCTGGGTGATTGGCTAGGAATAGTGGGGACCGTCTCTTCACCTTTCCATTTGAGGTGGCAGTCAACGCGACACATAATGAGATCACACACCACCCTCTCCGCGTCCAAACCGCGTAACCATCCGCGTATTCATTTCCATTTCCTTATTATTATTAATATTATTAATAAATACAGAAACAGATATATAAATAAATAATAAATAAAAGGCGCAGCGCGATTTTCTGCTCTCCTCTTTTTCCACCAAAAAAATCTTCATAATCTATTATTTATTCACACTTTATACATTATATTTTTTTTTAATTTTTTTGTCAAATATTTATTATTAAATAATAAATAATAAATTTAAAATAAATTTAAAAAAGAAAATTTAAAAATATTTAAAAATATTAAAAAATTTAAAAATTTAAAGAAATATAAAATATGAAGTGTTGAGAATTATATAGTAAAACCTCTATTTTAATTATTATGTGTCACAGCGCGTAGGATATGTTCCTTTATTTTTTATTTATTATAATTTTGGGAGAGAGAATCTCATTCTGTACCCAAGGGTGCACAGCCAACCACGGATCCTACGCTTTTGGGTCTCTCATCTTCCTTCATTCTTCTACGTGGCAGGATCTCGTAGATCTTTCGAACCACCCCTATCAACACTTTGGTGATGAAAATGGTGAACTGTCTCTCCGTCCGTTATATAAAAGGGCAGCTTTTGTCTTTTAAAAACGTGAACGCTCTCTCTCTCTCCCCATCTTTTGAGTTCCACCTTCTCTCTCTCTCTCTCTCTCTCTCTTCTATTGGAATATCTCCTTGCAAAAAGACAAGAAAGCAGCGAATTTCCGAAGAAGAACAAGAATGGCGGACCAACTTACCGACGACCAGATCTCTGAGTTTAAGGAGGCCTTCAGCTTGTTCGACAAGGATGGAGACGGTCCGTCTCTCTCTCTCTCTCTCTCTCTCCCTCTCTCTCTCCAGTATTGATGCGTCTGAAGGCTATTTCCTTTATGTTTGTGTCGGGTCTAGTTCTTACGGTCTGGTTCGTTGGTTATAAGGATTTGTGTCGATCTCGTTTTATCTGCGATTCTGTGTCAGATCTATGTTCTTTTTCTATTTTTCTTCAACCTGACTTTTATGCGGTTCCATGGTTCTGAACTTTTATTTTTTCTTTGTGTCTAAGGATTTCTGCCTCTTCGTTTCGCTGTGTTTCCCTTTCTTGTACCATGTCTGAACTGAGCTATTTCAATTGATAAGTTTTCACCGTTTGATTGCTAGGAAAAAAATTGGGTGGGATGAAAAGTGATCAACGATGTAGGAATTTGAATCTCAGATGTGTTTATTGTTTGGAAGACAAAATTTCTTAAAGGTTCTAACCACCCGACACTTGAAATTTACTTTGAAAGAGGAAAAAGTTGCTATCAATTATATATGTATATATATATTTGGAAATTATAATGTACTTTCTGCGTTTGTTTTTCGTTTCACACTATTTTTTGAAGATCATGTGGCTATGGAACGTGAGATCTGTCATTGTGGGAGGTCGCATGTTGTCAAAATTTGTTGTTTTTGTGATTTATTGATAAATTAGAAACCTTCTAAAATAAAAAAGAGACTGATCTGCCTTGTTCTTGCTGCATGTTTACCATTTTTACAGATATTCTTCATCTACTGCGTTCCCTAATATTTATTTTCAACAACACGCTCGCGGGCGTGATGTCATGCGTGCAAAAATAGATGTTACCTGGTCGATTAGATGTCGCTTTCAGAGGAATAATTCAATTGCACGTGTGATCTTGCACTTTCTATTTCATTCGACAAGTTTGGATATCAAGCATGTTTTTTGTGAATCATTGAGATGAACTTTGAACGAAGTATGCCCTGTTTGGTCCCTGAGATAAAAGAATATGCTGGAACGCCATAAATATTACCTTGTTTGTCACTTTGGATGATTGGTTTTCTTGTTAAACTTCACTTCTGTTGTATTTAAACTTCTATAATGGGATGAATATGGTTGGCATATTTCAGACAGTGGTCTGTGTGGTTCACAAGTTAGCCTCTGTGAGTTTGGTGGTCGATTCTTGACAAGAATATTTGAAATTTATTGTCTAAATGTTTTGCAGGTTGCATCACTACCAAGGAGCTCGGGACTGTGATGAGGTCACTGGGCCAGAACCCAACTGAAGCAGAGCTCCAGGACATGATTAATGAGGTTGATGCCGATGGCAACGGAACCATTGACTTCCCTGAGTTCCTAAACCTCATGGCCAGGAAGATGAAAGACACCGACTCGGAGGAGGAGCTTAAAGAGGCATTCCGGGTTTTTGACAAGGATCAGAATGGGTTCATCTCTGCTGCTGAGCTGCGCCATGTGATGACCAATCTTGGAGAGAAGCTCACTGACGAAGAAGTGGATGAGATGATCAGGGAGGCTGATGTTGATGGTGATGGCCAGATAAACTACGAGGAGTTTGTCAAGGTGATGATGGCTAAGTGATCAGTCTTGCCTCCACCAAAAACCCTAATGAAATCTATCTTTTTCTACAACCTTAAAAAAAAAAAAGGGAGAGCAGGTCACGTGGCCTCCTATTCCCTTTAATCTCATTTTCATCTGCCTTTACAGGGAATATAGTAGTAGTATTGTTCTGGTGGTCTATCCTTAAAGATTGTCTTGTGAAAGTGTCTTCGCAGTTTTATTTATTCCCTTTTTTTTTCTCTCTTTTGTGTTGGCTTGTGAATGTGAACCTGATCTACCTGGACGATTCAATGTTCAATGGAATGACTTGTTTATATTGGTACTCGTCTTATTGCCTAGGATCTAAATTAAGCAAGTCTCCATAAGAAATGTGTCATGAAATGATATTGTTATTAGTCTTACAATTGGTGCATTATTAAGCTTGGAGGGAACCTAATATTCCTGGCTTAGCACCCATGGATTTGTGGTCCATGACTCTCAAGAGATCTAACTGTATTCAGGGCATTATTATGTAATTATGATCCATCGATTTTTCTTTCCTTTGTGGTTGTAGTTTTGACTTTAATGAGTTGCTTATACATTCTGGGCTTCTCTTTGTGAATTCTCCAACGATTTTGTTCTTTTGGCAGGGGACACATAATATGCACAACCAACGCGCGAGGATGGTTGGCATATTGGTGTTTGTGTCATATTTTACAAGAGTGTACTAGAGAGCACCAATGTATCAAGAATAGTGCATTCCGGCCACTAATATACACGAATGAATACAAGAACCGAATCTTGGCGTTGTGGACCATCTTGGCTTTAGCATGCCAGCTAGGTAGGACATTCTATAAGTTAGGCTCCATGTCTAATAACAGTAAATTTTATTTGTCTATCATCTTTTCAACATCTATTGATGTGATATTAAATTATAAATTTATAAGTAAAATATAATAAATAATCTACAATGAATCCAATCAATTAATATCACATTATGGGATGATAAAATGATGATGATAAAAGAGATATTAATAGTATTATTCCTTATACAAATATTCATTGCAAAATAATCTTTTCCTCTTTTTATAAAACCCAAAGATTGAAACTTTTCTTCCTCCCTCGAAAAGGTAAAGTTTACATTTTTTAAAACTTCTTCCTCTCGCGAACATAGATGCTTCAAGGGAGCTATGAGGGAGGTTGATCTCCGTGTTGGGCCGTACCACACGGACCAAGCCCATGAGCCACTGATGGGTTTCGGGATAGCCCATCAGTAGAGAATTTGTATGAAAGGATAAGAAAAGCCGGGTCCATAGGGTGAGACTAGCCCAGGAGGCCCAGAAAAGGGCGAAGATGTGTCACACGAAATGCGAACCACTCAATCAGAAGGTTTGACACCTATAGTGGCCAACAAACCGTTTACGCAGGGACAAGAATGGCCATTACCCCAGGTTACTGATGACTGGGCAAGCATGGGGAGTGGGCGCGCTAGATCAAAACCACCCCACATTTAAAGAAGGATGGGGTGAACATGCGATGACCTGGGGGTAGGTCTGTCGGAAGGGCCACAATCAGGCATGATAGGCTTATTGTGTGGTAGAAAGTTGGTAGGTGGCACAACTTGGGTATAGTGTGGTCAGAGCCATGATCGACTTGGTGAGGGACCACCACTACCAGGTATATATATACCCCCAAAAGATTTGGGGTTCGTTGATTTCTTCTTCTAAATTCCAAACAACGGGTATTGACTTAGGCATCATAGGTGTTTCTCACCACCCCAAGCCCTCACTTCTCGCATTCTTGTAGGCTCTGAACTAGAGGGAACTGCGAAACATGACATTAACTGTGGTGCTGTTTGTGGGATATATCCTATAGAAGCATGTCCTTCATATGTTCGCCACGACGCGTTCCCAGACCACGCAGAGGGAAGAAGACCAGTCTGGACCCATTGAGGCAAGACTCACCGAAATGGAAGACACGATAAAGAAGCTGGTGGCGGAGGTAGAAGAGCTAAAAAGAACTAGCGAAAGGAACAGAACCCAGCCACAATGAGCACGCTGAGTCACGGCGTGTCCCAGAGATCACCATGGCCAAGGACGCGAGACGCATGATGTACCTCGAGCTACGGGAGCTTGGGGAAAATACGCAGAAATGGCCTAGCGAATGGGCGCATCATCCTCCGTAGACCAGTTGCTCACCAGCACAGATCTACCATACAACTAGGAGGTCATGACCATCCCACTCCAACCCAAGTTCAAAGTCTCCCAGATGGAAGCGTACAACGGGTCCAAAGACTCGCTAGAACACTTGGAGACGTTCAAAACCCACATAACCCTTCACGGATTCCCGGGAGAGATCTCGTGCTGAGCCTTCCCACTGAGACTAAAGAGGATAGCGAGGGCCTGGTTCCGAACCCTACCACCAAGTTCAGCTTCGGTGAGTTAGCCCGTCTCTTTCTAATGCAATTTATGGCAAGCCGAAAAAGGAGGCGCTCGGTCGCCTACCTTATGAAGGTAAAACAACGCAATGATGAGAGCCTCACGGCATACCTTTTTTGGTTCAATTGGGAGTGAATGATTACAGACGACTGATTAGACCCAAACAAGTACACAGTATTATAGTATAGTTCAAGGTGTCGATCCATAGGGAGTTGGAAGAAATACAACAAGATGCAAGTTTAAAAGAAAAGATCAAATTATAATATGACAAGAATCTGAAAATTCTACCTAAAGCACGTAATTAAAATAAGATTAGGGCACGGATAAGAAGACAAGTAAAGCTTTGGGCTTCCATCAACCGGATCTAGTACTCTGACTTTTTCAATCCAAACTATATACACAATTAAGAATTATAGCAACAAATTCTTAATTGGAAGATATGACATTATATTCATCTACTTTCTCAAATTTAATCCTAGAATCTATTTCCCCTTTACAAACCTAGGTTTTCTTATATAAAAGTGAATATTAGATCTAAAGACAATCCTATGTTCATAAACAATAGTGCAACAGAAGATCAAATCAATGGTATGAAAAGCTTACTTAAGTCACAATCATAAATTCATAATCCTATAGCTCAACAAAATCAAACAATAACAAAATTTAATTTAATTGTCTCAAACTTATAATATCCAAAACAAATAGAGAATTGAATCCTAGAATTTTAAACAATAAAGCTTAACATATGAATTGAAATAAAGTCGATGTATTTTCACCAATCAATTTTTGCCTCAGGTTTTACCCAAGATTTAGTTCTCCATGGAAGAATTAAAAATAAAAATAGAATTTTTCTCTTTTCTTCAGGAATGAGCCGTCTCCCTTCAAAATGTTTTTAATTTCGTGCTAATGATATGTTTAAATAGGGTAGGAAAAAAACCATAATATCTTCATGATTCCCGCATAAAAAAATCGCCTAAATTTTAGGACTCATCTTGGCAGCTACAAATATGCTTCATCATTTCGAATTTAGAATTCCTTATTAGAGACAAATTTGTATCCCTTTAAGATATCTTTCCAACGCATCAAGAATCACATCAATCCAATATGTAAGTGAAACGTTACGATCAAAATACTAAAGTATTTCCAGGCTGTCTCCTAGCGCATTTGGACTCTGATCCGAATTACTCTAAAACCCCATCATTTATCCTTATTTGTAGAGTCCTACACTTGTTGAAAGTTCTTAGGTTGTTCCAATGTCTTGCCCACTTGAAATTCCACCTTTGAATTTGACTAGGCTTTGACTTGCTTTTTTATAAACCCTGAAATTAAACATAAAAATCTGCTTAGGAGTATCTCAAAGTAAATAGAAACTCAATTCAAGAATACACATTAATTCTTATAATTTTTCTTCACATTTTAGCATTTTAGTCCAATAATAGAGTGTTTAGAGTGCACTTTCGTATACTCATCACATCCCTCAACTTGCTTATTGCTAGTCCCTAGCAATTTCTATACTAAATAGATGAAAGAGATGAGAATCACTAAAATAGGCCACCAATTCACATTTTCCAGATTCACAGATCAAAACAAACTAAGGAATCCAATAAACCATCAAAATCAATACAACTGTAGCAATTCACAGAGTGTGTGTGTTGTCCAATCCATAACCACCTTACCACAAGCCCTTGACACATGCAACATCAAGAACATCTCAAGCAAAAAGTTCAACTTCATAACTCACGGGTATAATAGTGTTTCGTGTAAGGGCTCTCTCTATGGAGTTGACAAGTGGTGCACACACAATCATATAGAGATTTAGGTAATTATGAACAAGCAATAAGCAAGCATTGATCTTATGATAGGAATACTAACAAATGAGAATTCAACCATTCTTTCCATAGGCTTACTTGGGATGAGAATGGTCAAAACAAAATGTTGTAATGTGGCTTAGGTTAGGCTATATGACAAGAAAAGGAAAATGATTGAAAAACTTCCAAGTACATACCTAAGGAATCTTATTGAACATCTCAATAAACCACATCTATCACTTGATATACTCTTCGACCTTTCAAATCACCGAATATCGCCTTTTTTCTCTCTTTTTTTTTTTTGTTCTTTTTTTTTATTTATTTTTTATAATTTGGTGAACAATTATGTCATCCTGGTATTTTGCTATTTTTTCCAAACCTGGTATTTTTGCCTTTTGAAGCTCACTCACTTGAACACCTTATAACTCATGTTCTTCCTTTTTTTTTTCTTTTTTTTTTAAGAGCCGCTTCTAAGCGGTCGGTCTTATTTTGAAGGAATAACAGCCCTCCACTTAGAAGCTGCCACCTTATAAATCACACCACAATCACGCTAGACTCGCGCACATGGGATAGAAATTGATTCACACTTCAGCTGAGAGAACTTCACTCGACTTTAGCTTAGCCCGACCTCGACCCCGACCCTTTGCATCCAGAACCAAAGTCGAGCATACCTCCACTGCCAGCATCCACTGCCAACAATCCACCACCACCGGTCTGTCGCTATCCTCCTTTTCCAATTTCACCCAGATCGATTACTCCAGATTTCACCTAGGCCGTGCCAATTTCCTTAAATATTTTCATCATTTTCGTCGCCCACTACGCAAGCACCGTCCACCACCACTGGTCCGTCTGTCACCCACTTTTGAGCGAGCTAGATAATCCACATAATTATCATCACGTCCAATTTAAAAGAATGGATTTGTATCCTTCAATCTCTGAAAAAAAGAATAAAGAGAGTACAATAAGTGTTAATAATTTATTGATAATGCTAGCTGAGCCTGCTCTGTTTTTTGAGAAGGGAATTCGAGCTGCAAAGTTGCTTTCGAAGGGGTCTCTATCGCGATTCGAAGGGGTTGGTGTCGATTTGAAGGTGCTGTGAAGGGGAGGGAGAAGGGGTTGGTGTAGATTCGAAGGTGAGCGAAGGTGAGGGGGCTATGTCTCTTGTGGAAGGAAAAAGGCCCGCGTAGGGGTTGTGTCTCTTTTGCAGTTGCCGAGTATTCCATGTAGTGATGGTTTACAATAATTATGGTGGAATATCTAGGTGTCCCTCCACTATTGGCAGGCTGTTATATGAGGATCCTTGGATGGACCGGCTTGTAGGAATTCTCTTCTTCTTTTATTTATTTATTTATTTTATTTTATTCCTTGCAAAAAAAAAAAAAAGAAAGAAAAAGAATTCCACATCTAGTACACACTTAGAAGTAACAAGGGTAGAGAAAATCAGTATATAGGTTATACTCCAGTGTGGAGAGGTATGGATAATGTAGGCATATGAAGAAAAAAGCTTATATGTGCTTCTTAGCTCAAAGTTGGCTACTAGGGATCTATATTTCAAAGGGTTGGCTTGAAAGGCTCAAACGTTAATCCTAAATTGACCTTCATCATATCCCAAGTATATCCACCATCTTACCACAAACCATATAATGATATTCTCAAAAGAAGTTCCCAATTCAATAGATCAATGAACGCTTATCACAATTTACTTCATTTGTAAGCTCTCAATCCCCACCAAAACTCACATGAATACTTAAGCAAAAAAGTTGTCTATCTACATGTGTCAAACCACCATCTTACTACAAAACTTGGATGAGTACATTAGAAATCCTATGATAGCCTCAGCATAATGATCAAGATGGGTTTATTGAATTCACTAAGATGACGATGAATGAGAATGAGTACATATGTAAAAATGATGGACGTGTGATTCAAATTAAAAAAAAAAAAAAAATTGGACACATGAAAATATGCCACAGAGTTCCAACAAACATTTTAAATATTGAATTTGCACCACCACCAGCTAACTTAAATGAAACATTATCCTCAATGTTTAATAATCAAATTTGAATGGGATGTAACTAAAAAAGGTAGAATACACCTGATGAGTAACGTGGGTAGCTCGCTAAGCACCAAAGATGGTAACCTGAAATGACAAAATGAAACTAACCTGCAAACAAAAACAAATAAAACAACAGCAAACAAAAAGGAAAATAAGAAAATAAGAGAAACCAAAAGTAAAACAAAACAAATAAAGAAAAACATACCTACGTGGTGTGGTCAAGGTTGATAGACCGGATCCACAAGTGGAATGTCTTCCACTTCCAGAACTTGCCTATCAATTAATACTTTAAGGCATTGACTATTTACTTTAAAGATCCAACCATCCTTAAGATCCTCTATTTCTACCGCCCCATTTGCAAAAACATTCTTTACTATAAAAAGGGCTGGTCCATCTAGACCGAAGTTTTTCTGGTTGTTTATGGAGTCTAGAATCATATAAGAACACTTGATCATTAGGCTTAAACGTTTTTCTTAACTGAAATTTCTAGAGTTCTCATAAGCATAATTTCTCAACTCCTCTAACTTGGTCAACTGAAATTTTCTAAACTTACATGTTTCTCCCATGTCAAAATTGAAATTTTGATGGCCCAATAAGCTCGATGCTCGAGCTCCACAGGTAAGTGACAAGGCTTTCCAAAAACAAGACTATAAGGTGACATGCCTAAGGGAGTTTTGAAAGCTGTATGGTAGGCCCAAAGCGCATAAACTAGTCTCAAAGATCAATCTTTGCGATCCGGGTTGACTGTTTTTTCTAAAATTTGCTTAATTTTCCTGTTTGCAAGTTCTACCTGTCCACTTGTCTAGGGGTAGTAGGCAGTAGAGATCTTATGTACAACTTCATATTTTTTTTTTATCAAAACCTCAAAAGAACGGTTGCAAAAATGTGTACCCCATTCACTAATGATAGCACGTGGTGTACCAAATTGAGATAATGAGAAATTTAATTACTGTCTTATTATCATTGCTCCTGCAAGCTGCTGCCTCTAGCCATTTTGACGCATAATCTACTACCATAATAATATATTGATATCCAAAAGGAGGAAATGGTCTCATAAAATTAATGCCCCAACAATCAAAAATTTCAATCACTAAAATTGGATTTAAGGGCATCATATTACGACGAGACATAACTCCTAACTTTTGACACTTTTCACATGAGCGACAATAGATGTTTACATCCTTAAACAAGGTGGGCCAATAAAATCCACACTGCAGAATTTTTGCAGTGATTTTCTTCATTGAAAAGTGGCCCACAAGCTTGAGAGTGACAAAATTTCAAGACGCTAGCAATCTCCTCATCAGGGATGCAACGCCTTAAAAATTTGGTTAGGGCAATATTTGAAAAGAAAAAGGGTCATCCCAATAGAAATTACGTACCTCAGTCATGAACTTCCTCTTGTCCTGAGCCCTCCAATCCACCGGTATCTAACCTGCAGCCAAATAATTCACAATATGAGCAAACTATGGTGGAAAAGTAATAAAAAGTAAATGCTCATTGGGAAAATCATCCCTGATTGGCAGGTGGTTAGAGGTGTCCTCAAATGTGAACCTCGAGAGATGGTTAGCCACTATGGTCACCACTCCTTTCTTGTCTTTAATGGTGATGTCAAACTCCTGCAAAAGTAAAATCTATTGTATTATTCATGCCATCATCCTTCTTTGTAAAAAGGTACTTAAGGGCTGCATGATCTGTGAAAATAATAATATTAATCAAGTAAGCAAGAAACTTATCCAAAGCACTACAGTTAGAAACTCTTTTTTAGTGGTGGAGTAATTCATCTGAGCACTATTTAGAGTTCTACTAGTATAGTAAATGACAAAAAGCTTCCCCCCCTTCGCTATCCAAGAACAGCACCTACAGCAAAATCACTAGCATCACACATGATCTCAAAAGGAAAATCCAATCAGGTGGTTGCATTATGGGTGCTGAGGTAAGCTTGCCAATTAGCATTTTAAAAGCCTCTTGACAATCTTGTGTCCACTCAAATTGGGCATCTTTAGCTAGGAGGTCACATAGTGGTCTAGATATGGTGGAAAATTTCTGTATGAACCACCTATAAAAGCCCTCATGACCAATAAAGGATCTCACATCCTTTACTGTCCTAGGTGTAGGCAACTTAGAGATTAATTCAATCTTAGATTGATCAACCTCTATCCCCTAGAAGAAATAATATGCTCTAAGACAATACCTGAAGGTACCATAAAGTGGCATTTTTTCCAATTCAAAACCAATTCCTTCTCCTTACAACGAGTCAATATTCTCTCTAAATTCAATAAGCATGCATCAAAAGAAGATCAAAAAATAGTCAAGTTATCCATAAAAACTTCAATGCAATTTTCAACTATGTCACTAAAAATGCTCATCATGCAATGTCGAAAAGTAGCAGGTGCATTACACAATCTAAATGGCATTCTACTAAAAGTATAAGTACTAAAAAGACAAGTGAAAGTGGTTTTATCCTAGTTTTCTAATATAATTTCAATTTGATAATAACCATAATAACTATCCAAGAAAAAATAGAAATGATGACCAGCCACACGCTTAAGAATTTGATCAATAAAAGGGAGAGGAAAATGGTCTTTCCGAGTGGCAACATTCAATTTCCTGTAATCAATGCACATCCACCACCTAGTCAAAAGTTTTGTAGGGACTAACTCTTCTAGGTCATTCTTCACCACAGTAACACTTGACTTTTTAGGAATAACTTGTGCAGGACTTACCCATTTACTATCAATAATAGGATATATGATTCCTGCATCTAATAGTTTCAACACTTCATTCTTCACCACTTCTTTCGTAGTGAGATTAAGCCTACACTGGAGGTCTCTACGAGGGTTAGTTCCTTCCTCCAAATTAATTTTATGAGAACAGACCAGGGGACTAACACCTTTTATATCAGCAATGCTCCAACCTAAGGCTGACTCTTGCTCACTTAGGGTCTGATTTAATTTCTCACATTGAGACTCAGACAATTCAGATGAGATAATAACATGAAAAGTATTACCTGGACCAAGGAAATCATGCTTAAACCCTTAGGCGGAGGCTTCAATTCAACTTTGGGTGCTTCCACACATGAAGGAATTTGTTTTTCACCTTTCTCAGTTAACTCCTCAAACTTTGTTTGCCATGCCCGAGTGCCATAATCCTGAGTTCTATAAAAAAAATAGCACAAATATCAACTACATCATATGGATCACTAATAGAATCAAACTCAAAATTAACAAGAAAATACTTAAGGGGATCAAAATCTTGAGCTGTAAAAACTCCCCTATCCACAAGTGAGTCAATCATATATGTCTGGTGGCTCTCGTCATCATCTTCTGGCTGTTTTACAATATTGAAGATATTGACCTCGAGAGTCGTGTTTCCAAAAGATAGCTTCATGAATCCATTCCTGCAATTAATAAGAGCATTAGCAGTGGCAAGGAAATGCCTACCTTAAATCAAAGGAATTTTAGAAGTAGTATCAACAACAGAGCTAGTGTCAAGGATTAGGAAATCAATAGGATAATAAAATTTGTCAATTTGAATTAGAATATCCTCACACCCCGGGGTACTTTGACTGAACGGTCAGCCAATTGCAATACCACAGTGGCTGGTTTGATTTCACCTAATCTGAACTACAAATAAATAGAACATGGTATTAGATTCACATGAGTCCTAAATCTAGCAAAACTTACCCAAACTCATGATTTCCAATGCTACATGCAATGGTTGGAAAATTAGGATCCTTGTACTTGGGAGAAATCAGCTGCTCAATTAGAGCACTAACTTGCTCTGTCAAGAATGCAGTCTTTTTCACATGGTGCTTCCTCTTAACTGTACACAAATCTTTGAGAACTTTTGCATAAGTAGGAACTTGTTTAATCACATGCAAAAGAGGAAGATTGATTTTTACCTGCCTTAGATTCTCTAGGATTTCATTGTAAGGATCCAGAGTTCGCTTGCTTGATTTTAAAGCTTGAGGGAATGGTAGCTTAACAGGACTCTTTGTCACCTCAGGTTCCTTGGGTAGCTCGACATCATTACTATCTTGATTCTTTTCCACATCCTCAAATATGTTCGTTGTTGAGATATGTACGAACTTACCACTTTGTGTCACAATGGCATTCATATCGTTCAAATTCTCTTGCGCCATGTGTTGACTATGGGGTGTGGACTGAGTTTGAGAAGAGCACTTACCTTGCTCATTCACACTTAAGGAGCTCATCAATTTGGACACTTGGCTCTTTATCTCCTTATTTTCTTCAACAACCTACATAATCAATGATTCAAACTTTTGGTTAGTCTTACCCTGTGCCTCAATAAAAGTATGCAAAGTATCTTCTAAAGGACTCCTAGAATATGAAAGTGCATGATATGGTACAAGATATGATCTAGGGGATTGTGCAGGTGGCTGGTTTTCAAACTTCTAACTAAAATTGGGGTCATTGCGCCACTCCAAATTATAGGTATCAGATAAAGGTGAAAAAGGTTTCTTGTACATACCTAAGGCATTACATTGTTCCTCATACATCTCTCACATCTCAGCAAATGTGGGACACTCTTTGGCAAGGTGATCTACCTCGCCACACACAAAATATGGTCCAAAAAACTCTGCATGATTAGCCACATATGTTGGTTGTAAGTCCTTAGTCTTTAACACATCTAGCTCCCTAGTGAGTATCTCAACCTTAGCCTTTAGGTTATCCTCTTCCCTGAAATAGTAAATTCCACCACCATTTGGATTTCCTGCAGGTCGTGTAACACCTCGCTCCCCAATAAAGACATTTTAAAATTTTTCGGAGAGCCAGTGTGCTACTACTGAATTTGACTAAAACTTTTTCTTTTAAATAACGAGCCAGATGCAAAAGATTCTATAAATAAAATTTAATTTAATTAATACTTAAAATCCAACATAGAGTCTGCGGAAGCACTTATTTAAAAAAATATGGAAGTCTCATGTGCTTATCAAAATAATTTACTTAAATCTTAAACCATAAAAACTAATCATATCATAATCTGTCTAGGCCTCTGTCTTGCCTCCCGGGGTCAAGTCATGTCTTGCAGTCTCATTTTCATAAATCTCATCACCTGGAGTGGTTTAAAAACATGAAAACAAACTAAAATGAGTCGAATACTCAATAAGCACACATCATACAGTAAACATAATAAACATAAGGTTTCTTGAAAAACGTGCTTACTTATAAATACATACGTAAATAACATGAACATGAACATAAGCTTATCTTTCACTTGTCATAGGCCGTTACTCATTGTTGACCTCCGTGAGTTAGGGTTAGTGAATCTAAATGATTCTGATTCCGCCCGTGGCCGCGGGTTGTGGAATCCATACATAAGGAAGACATACTGGGTGCACTACCAGCATATACGACCTGGCAATGCAATATGCCCATAACATAGGTACCGTCTTCATATCATAGCATAGGCCGTTACGTTTCTTATCATTCTTATTTCATCATAATCATACTTGCATACTTGTCATATCATAGATTTCAAAAGAAATCACATTCATACTTGTCATATCTTGTCATATCATAGATTTCAAAAGAAATCACCTTCATACTTGTCATATCTTGTCATATCATATCATAGATTTCAAATGAAATCGCATTCTCTCATAATATGTCGTGATGCATGACTTCTCACATAAAATCATGATATTTCATAAATACTTTAATGTATAAATATTCACATAAAATCATGCATGGCTTTTCATAAATTAATTTAATGCATAACTCTCACATAAAATCGTAACTTTTCATAAATCTTTTGATGCATAATTCCTTTCATAAAATCAAAATTCTTTACATAAAATCATGTATTTTCATAATTTTATCATGTCTTGGGTACATAAAAAGGAGCTTCCAATGGAGGGTATTCATGCATAATATTTTTATAAAAAAAAATGCCGTTTTACCGTACATACGTGTAAGGGTATGATCATGCTACTTACTTTGCAGCGTTACTTCCTGAATCTCATTTCGTAACTCGTCACCGAAGAGTACGTGACGGGGGTTGGCTGGACGAGACGACGGTGGCTCTGGGTGGCCAGGAGTGAGGCGACGTGGCTGGTTTATTGGGTTGGGTGGTGCGACGCCGAGAGAGGGAGAGATAGTACCCAGAGAGAGTTCTGTTGCCGAAGGCAACCGAGAGAGAGAGAGAGGAGGCTGGTGGTGGTTGTGGTTTCTTATGTTTTCTTCTGGAGGTCTCAGCTAGGGGTGGGTTTTATAGGCAAGGAGAAGGGTATTGTGATCATAAGGAGATGGGATAGGATTTGGAGTTGAGAGTTTGGTTTCCTAATAGGATTTGGAGTTGAGAGTTTGGTTTCCTAATAGGATTTGAAGTTATTAATTAGAGGATAAGGATGAGGCTTATGGGTGGAGATAGGGAGAAATAATGTTTAAATTCAAAAAACTAAAATTCTTGTGCTTAAAACAAAAAAATCCGTTCATGATAAAATACTAATAATAATAATAGAAATAACAATAATAATAATAATAATAATAATAATAATAATAATAATAATAATAATAATAATAATAATAATAATAATAATAATAGTAATGGAGGCTTAATTCTAAGTTAAATAAAAAATAATATGTTTGATAAATTCTTTTATGGACTTTAACTTATTTATCGAGCCTAATAAAATTATCCATAATTAATCTCTAATAATAATAGGATCGGGTCGTTACAATCTCCCCTCCTTATAAAAATTCTGTCCTCAGAATTTGCTAGACCTTAACAACAAACGTATTTATTCGCCACGTTCTTTCATCGTCTTTATCATTTAGTCGAACCTATTATTTCCAAACTTTTAATCCTTCAAGACTTATTTTTTAAACCTCGCTTATTCTCTAAAATTGTAAACCTCAATATTACGCTTTATTACAAGCCTAATAATAATTTGACTAGATGATTATCTGAACTCCACAAGAAAAGTAATTAAAGCTCTCCACATGCAATAATAACCTCCAAAATTCGTAACCTTAAACTCTCCAAAGTTCGGATCCTAAATCCTACAACTCATACTTAGTGATAGAATCACGTTATCTATAGAACATAACAGTACCACCAATCATCATGAAATACCTTACACCGTATATAAATCTATGTCATAACTTCAAAATTCCTCTAAATTCATTTCTAATTTCCTCAAATAAAACATTACAAAATATAAGACTATTTCCTCATAAACAAGATGCGTCATCAATCTTAAACTCAAAGATTCCTGACCTCATATTTAGAAGCTTCCTTACCTTTGCGCTAAAACCCTTTTCACGTAGTAGGTGCACTTTGACATGCATGTATCCAAAAATTTCATTCATAATTTTCATTAAAACAGTAAAATAGTAACAATTAAAAATACTTACTGCAGAGCAGAACTTGCCTTGGGGAGACCTTGGCCTAGACATTCCCTTCCTTCTTTTTCTATTTTCCAAAAAAAACTTCTCTGATTTTTAAAAAAATTTCTTTGCAAAACGTTTTCCTCTTTATTTTGAAAAAGTCTACAAAATCTTTCGACTTGGTCTCTGATACCAACTGTAACACCCCGCTCCCCAATAAAGATATTTTAGAATTTTTCGGAGAGCCAGTGTGCTACTACTGAACTTGACTAAAACTTTTTCTTTTAAATAACGAGCCAGATGCAAAAGATTCTATAAATAAAATATAATTTAATTAATACTTAAAATCCAACATAGAGTCTGCGGAAGCACTTATTTAAAAAAATATGGAAGTCTCATGTGCTTATCAAAATAATTTACTTAAATCTTAAACCATAAAAACTAATCATATCATAATCTGTCTAGGCCTCTGTCTCGCCTCCCGGTGTCAAGTCATATCCTGCAGTCTCATCTTCATAAATTTCATCACCTGGGGTGGTTTAAAAACATGAAAACAAACTAAAATGAGTCGAATACTCAATAAGCACACATCATATAGTAAACATAATAAATATAAGGTTTCTTGAAAAACGTGCTTACTTATAAATACATATGTAAATAACATGAACATGAACATGAGCTTATCTTTCACTTGTCATAGGCCGTTACCCACTGTTGACCCCCGTGAGTTAGGGTTAGCGAATCTAAATAGATTCCGATTCCGCCCGTGGCCATGGGTTGTGGAATCCATACATAAGGAAGACATACTGGGTGCACTACCAGCATGTACGACCTGGCAATGCAATATGCCCATAACATAGGTACCGTCTTCATATCATAGCATAGGCCGTTACGTATTTTATCATTCTTATTTCATCATAATCATACTTGCATACTTGTCATATCATAAATTTCAAAAGAAATCACATTCATACTTGTCATATCTTGTCATATCATAGATTTCAAAAGAAATCACCTTCATACTTGTCATATCATATCATAGATTTCAAATGAAATCGCATTCTCTCATAACATGTCGTGATGCATGACTTCTCACATAAAATCATGATATTTCATAAATACTTTAATGCATAAATATTCACATAAAATCATGCATGGCTTTTCATAAATTAATTTAATGCATAACTCTCACATAAAATCATAACTTTTTATAAATCTTTTGATGCATAATTTCTTTCATAAAATCAAAATTCTTTACATAAAATCATGGATTTTCATAATTTTATCATGTCTTGGGTACATAAAAAGGGGCTTCCAATGGAGGGTATTCATGCATAATATTTTTATAAAAAAAAATGCCGTTTTACCGTACATACGTTTAAGGGTATGATCATGCTACTTAGTTTGCAGCGCTACTTCCTGAATCTCACTTCGTAACTCGTCACCGAAGGGTACGTGACGGGAGTTGGCTGGACGAGACGACGGTGGCTCTAGGTGACCAAGAGTGAGGCGACGCAGCTGGTTTACTGGGCTAGGTGGTGCGATGCCGAGAGAGGGAGAGATAGTACCCAGAGAGAGTTCTGTTGCTGAAGGCAACCGAGAGAGAGAGAGAGAGAGAGGAGGCTGGTGGTGGTTGTGGTTTCTTATGTTTTCTTCTGGAGTTCTCGGCTAGGGATGGGTTTTATAGGCAAGGAGAAGGGTATTGTGACCATAAGGAGATGGGATAGGATTTGGAGTTGAGAGTTTGGTTTCCTAATAGGATTTGGAGTTTAGAGTTTGGTTTCCTAATAGGATTTGGAGTTATTAATTAGAGGATAAGGATGAGGCTTATGGGTGGAGATATGGAGAAATAATGTTTAAATTCAAAAAACTAAAATTCTTGTGCTTAAAACAAAAAAATCCGTTCATGATAAAATACTAATAATAATAATAGAAATAACAACAACAACAACAACAACAATAATAATAATAATAATAATAGTAATGGAGGCTTAATTCTAAGTTAAATAAAAAATAATATGTTTGATAAATTCTTTTATGGACTTTAACTTATTTATCGAGCCTAATAAAATTATTCGTAATTAATCCCTAATAATAATAGGATCGGGTCGTTACAGGCGTGACCTATTTGTGCTCTCAATAGCACTAGGTCCAATCCATATGTGAGCTTTTTCAGCAAGCTCATTTAGGTATTCTATAGCCTCATCAAGATCTTTATGTAAGAACTCACCATTACACATCATCTCCACAAATTGGCGTTCTCTAGGTATAAGTCCCTTATAAAATAGCTCACTAAGTGCCAACTCTCATACCCATGGTGAGGACACATACTCAGCAACTCCTTAAATCTCTTCCAAGACTGATACAAAGTCTCACTGTCCTTTTGTGCTAAGGTGAAGATTTGTCTTTTTAAAGCGTTGGTCTTATGTTGGAGAAAGTATTTATTAAAGAAGACTTGAGTCATCTCATGACCTAATAGATCGTGGTCTCAGTGAGTGTAGCCAACTCTTAGCTCTATCATTCAAAGAGAAAGGAAAGAACTTAAGTCTCACAATGTCATCAATTGCATTTTGACTACGAAAAGTCGCAACTATTTCCTCAAACTCCCTAATGTGCACATATGGATTTTTATTTTCCAAGCCATGAAAAGTAGGGAGTACTTGTATCATCCCTATTTTAAAACCCAGTTGGCGAGTATTAGCTGGAAACATGATGCATGATGGTGTGGCTGTGCGTGTAGGGTGCAGGTAATCCTAAAGAGTTCTAGTGGATTGATCTTCATGTTCACTCATTTCTTCGGGACTAGATGGATTGTCAAATAAAGGATTTAAAAAATTTGATTATAACCCTCGCACAGGCCTACAAGCAAATCTACCCAAGGCATCTCTATATTTGTGCATGCAAGGTAACAAAATACTAAAAAAGATAACAATACTATAAAAAGAAAGACGAAAAAAATAATGTAGCAAGTTAAAAGAAGGGACGAAGTTATTGCCTTACAAACTGCTGAAAAGAAAAACTATCTAGCAATTCTTCTACTGTCTCCCCGGCAACAACGCCAAAATTTGATTACGTCTAAACTAGTACGCGGTGTTATAGTATAGTTCAGGGTGTCGATCTAAGGGGAGTCGGAAGAAACACAACAAGACGCAAGCTTAAAAGAAAAGATCAAGTTATAATATGACAAGAATCTGAAAATTCGACCTAAAGCATGTAATTAAAATAAGATTAGGGCACGAAAAAGAAGGAAAGTAAAGCTTTGGGCTTCCATCAACCAGATCCAATACTCTGACTTTTTCAATCCAAACGATATACACAATAAAGAATTATAGCACCAAATTTTTAATTGGAAGATATGACATTATATTTATCTACTTTCTCAAATTTAATTCTAGAATCTATTCACCCTTTACAAACCACGATTTTCATATACAAAAATGAATATTAGATCTAAAGAAGACCCTATGTTCATAAACAATAGTGCAGCAGAAGATCACATCAATGGTATGAAAAACTTGTTTAAGCTGTCACAATCATATATTTATAAGTCCCGTGTGCTTATCCTTCATGATCCCTTATTGATTGGAAGAAATATCTCCCTTTTTGTAGGAGTTATCTTACTCAAGATATTCATGTCTAGTCGGAGGCCCCATTCCCAGTTCTTCAGGGATATCTTATCCCATGCTACAAGCCTTTTGTCTGTGGGGCTTCTAGCTTAAAGCCTTTAATAAGCCTTCTTGAACTTATGGATGGGCTTGGGCTTAGAGATGGGCTCGAAGCCCAGGGGTCTAAATGTCCCCTGGTGGCAGTTAGTATGTAAGGCCTTACCCAACATGGACTGAGCTTCCCTTCATCATGTGTAGTGACCCCCACCTCTTTTAAGACTAGGTCGCCAACTTTGAATGACCTTGGCTTGACTCGTTTGTTGAAGTATTGCTCAGCTTTCCTTTTATTGAGGATGTTTTGGATCTCTGCTTCTTCTCTCACTTCTACAAGGAGGTCTAACTGCTTGGCAAGAGCTTAGTCATTCTCCGCTTGATTGAAGTGGTTGGTCCGGCAAGTTGGCAAACCGATTTCAGTTGGGGCGACCTCTTCACTTCCGTATGCTAGGGTGAAGGCGTTTCCCCTGTCGGGGTTTTCACCGAGGTCCTATAAGCCCATAAAACTCCTAACAGCTCTTCTGCCCAATCGCTCTTCTGGTCTCCTATTTTCTTCTTTAAGATCTTGAGTAGAAATTTGTTTGTTGATTTTGCTTGTCTGTTTTCCTATTGGTGGCCTGGTGACGAGTATTTCACTTTTATCTCGAGTTCCTGGCCCACGTCCTTAATACTTGGAATGGAACTACTTCCCATTGTTTGAGATTATGGCACTCGGAATTTCGAACCTGCACACGACATTCTTCCATAAAAACCTTGTTAAGACTTTAGTCGTTATGGTAGCTAGAGCTTCTGCTCCTGCCCACTTTGTAAAGTAATCAACTGCTACTATCATGTATTTTACCCCGCCCTTCCCAGGCGAGAATGGTCTGACCAAGTTGGCTCCCCATTGGGCGAAGGGCCATGGGGAGATGACGGATGATATTTTTTCTGGTGGGCAGTGCAAAATTGAGGCATATGCTTGCCACTGGGTGCATTTTTTTGGCAAATTGTATGGCGTCCCTAAAGGTGTTGGGCCAATAATACCCTATCCTTATGGCTTTCCTTGTTAACGCCTTCCCACTTAAATGGTTACCACAGACACCCTCATGTATCTTTGCGAGCACATATTATGCTTCCTTGGGTGAGATTCACCTTAGTAAGGCTGTTGCGAAACCCTTCTTGTATAGGACACCACTGATCTTGACCTTCCTTTTTATCTTTCTTGCTACGTCCTTTCCTTCGGGGAGCTTTCCTGCCTCAAGATAGTCTTCTATTTCAAAGCAAGATAGTCTTGCGAAACCCCCGGTGTTTCATATCCTATCTGCGCTACTTTGATCCTGATGGCTGGTATTTTGATCAGCCTCCTCTGCACTTCCCATGGTAGCTCTACCTCGTCCTTAGCCAACGTCGCCTTTACTAGCCTATCTGCCACTATCTTGTCTGCCCTTGAAATTTGCATTGTAAAGAAATAGTTGAATTGGTCGCGTAGTACCAGTATCTGCTCGAGGTATTTCTTAAGCTTTTCCCCTTTAGTGGTTTAGGCCCCCGTGACCTGATTCACCACTATTTGGCAATCTACTTTCACCTCTACCTATCTGGCACCTAATGCCTTGGAGGCGAATAATCCCACTATTAAGGCTTCGTATTCTGCTTCGTTATTGGTGGTCTTGAAGATGAGCATCGCCATATAATAATGCTCTTGTTTTGCTTCAGTGATAATGTGAACCCCTATATTGCCTCCTGCTCGGCATGCAGACCCATCGACAAAGACAGTCTAGGGTTGTCCTGGAGAGGGCACCGTGACCTCTGCATGGAAACCATTGAGTTCGGCCACAAAGTGGGTGAGGGCTTGGTCTTTAACTGCATTTTTAGGCGCATAGCTGATTTCAGAGAGTTCTATTGACCATGTGACCAGGCATCCAGAGGAGTCCAGCTTTTGTAGTACCCTTCCAAAAGGATTTTCTGCCAGAACTTTTGTGGGGTTGGCTTGGAAGTACAGATTTCTCCTAGGGGGTCTATTCTTGGTTTCTCCTGGGTTGTGGGGAATTATTCCTTCTCTGTTCCTCTTGTTTTTGGCGCTTGGGGTTGCTGCCTCGTCTATCGCGATTTTCCTCCCTCTTTGGTTTGATATAATCGACTAGCATTTTTTCTAGCTACCTGCTTCCAGTCATTCATTCAATTCGCCTCTTTAGGGTCATGCAATCCTCGGTCCAGTGAGAGTAGCTTTGGTGGTAAGTAGAATAAGGTTGGTCTTTTCTAGGTAAGGATTCTTCCTTCCTCGAACTTTTACTATTTTCTTGCACATTGTGGTTGTTGTGTGCCAATCGGAGCCCTTGGTCTTGGCTACTGGTGTATCAGTTTCACGAGTCATCATGATTGCTTCGTCTGCTTGTCCTTCTGTCTTTGTCTTTAGCACTGTTTTGGTTTTTGTTCTTCGACTTTGCCTCCTGCTTTCGCAGATCAAGCAAGGCTTGCAAGGTATCCTCCGCATTTACGAAATCATCCGCTCTGTTCATGAACTCTCTTAATGTAGATGGAGTCTGTCTGGTCAGCTCGGCCATGAACGGGCTTCGGGGCCAAACTCCTCCCAGTAGTGTTGCCAACATGATCTTCTCGTCCTGACCGTTAGTGGTGAGCCTTTCTTTATTGAAGTGCGTTAGGTAAGTCTTCAGGTTCTCTCCTCCCTTCTATTTTATGGTTAGTAGGTAAGCTACTAGTTTGTGGTGTCTCCTGCTCGCCATAAATTGTGTGAGAAACTGCTTAGCAAGCTCCTCAAAGCTGCTAATTAATTCGAGGCAAAGGGTCCCGAACCATCCCTGGGTTATTCCCTTCAACGTCAATGAAAAGGCATGGCAAACTACCTCCCCTGGGAAGCCGTGGAGAGTCATGTGTGCCTTGAAGTTCTCGGGATGATCAATGGGATCTTTAGATCCATCGTACAGATTGATCTGCAACACTTTGATTTTAGTCGGTAGAGGGACCGCCATGACCTCCTCACTGTAAGGGAGGTCCATGCGGGTGAGGAGTTGCTCCAAGGAAGAGGAGCCACCCATCCTCTTCACCATCTCCTCGTACTTGTTTACCAAACCGCATAGTTCGTCATGCATGTTTTTCTTCTCTATCTCTTCACTATTAACTCTCCCTGCATTGTGCGCATCTCCTTTAGATTGCTCAGTCTGGGTGGGGGGATTATCCATCTATCGTTTTAATTCCTTGTTCTTCTTCTGCAGTTTTTCAACAACCACCATAACTTGCTTCAGCCTTTCCTCCGCTTTTACTAACCTTCTTTCCTCGTGTGACAGTTGGCATGTAAAAATCACGTTGAAGTCTGTGAAGATCCCACAAACGGTGCCACTATAAAGGATGTGTTTCACACCACCAACCATAAGGATATCCTGTAGTAACAAAAGGGCAGCACTGGTTGCCCTGCGTAAACTCCGATGCTTAAGTGAGTAACAATATAAGATAAGTGTATATAAAAATGAAGATGGGAATATTTGTTACCTCTAGCAAGTTATTATAGAAAGATGTGGCGTGATGGCGATTGACTCTGGTCATAAGTCCCGTGTGCTTATCCTTCATAATCCCTAGTTAACTGTTAGAGATATCTTCCTATTTGTAGGAGTTATCTTACTCAAGATATTTATGCCCAGTCACAGGTCCCATCCCCAGCTCTTTGGGGATATCTTATCTCGTGCTACAAGCCTTTTGTCTGTGGGGCTCCTAGCTTAAAGCTTTCAATAAGTCTTCTTGAACTTATGGATGGTCTTGGGCTTATAGATGGGCTCGAAGCCCAAGGATCTGAATGTCCCCTCCACTACATATACTTACATTTTTACTTACAATTTTCCTTACAAGATTCATTCTTTTTTTTTTTTTAATTCAAGTTTTGAATTTTAAATTTCATTATTTTCAACCTATTAATAACTAAAATGTGGATAAGTACGTTTTTTATAAATTTTTTAAAAATACATTGAGCATTTTCCATATATAAATAAATCATTCATGTTGAAACCTTAAGTGATTTTACTTGAAAACTAATTAACAAAATTATTTTCATTCAAGGCTCGCATGAGTTAATTTTTAATTTTTTATTGTTGGATATATTTCAGCCGGCCATTTTTTTTTTGAAGAGAATAGACTCATTTCATTAATGAACCGAAGTTACAAATATGACTTATCAATACATGGAAAATCCAGACTATAAGTCAACTACGCATCAGCTCTGGGGCTTCCCCACTCACAAACTGTTTTGTGGTGGATAGTGTCTTAACTTCTAGAAATTTTCTCCTAAACAGAGAAAGCGCTCTGTAAAAACAGAACTAAACTATCGCTTTAGACATTCCTAGAGGAATGAGTACGGGACGCTATGGACATCAAATCCAATAGCCTATTTCTATTTTATTACTAACTAACAACAAACCTACACCTAAATACAATACAAAAAACAAAACAACAAAGGACCCTAAGCATTGGTGCGATCCCAGACGTCACGCCCATCGCAAGCATCGGCACCTCGAATCTGGATTGGACGGGCACCCAGCTCACGCACGGACCACAAAGCCCGGCCGTACAACCACCAGCGTAGCATCGCCCAACACTCTCGAATAGCTCTTGCCACGAAGTACGTCCAATCCAAGGGTCCAACACCACATCCGGGTCAACAAAATTAACAATAAAACATAAAAACATAAAACAACTACAAAATACTGAAAATTACATAATGGAAAAATAAAACAACAAAAAACACAGGTGAACAGTGCACGGAGGATTCGGCAGTGACTCGTGCAGGGCACTGTTGCTCGGAGAGGAGAGCCGATCGTCAAACTTGGAAGCCCAGAGAAGCCGATCGTGGTGTCGGCAGAGGCCTCCTCTGTAGCGCGTGGTGGACACGCGCCGTCGTGGTCCGCAAGTTTCGTCCCGCGCGTGCGGGCAATGCACCACTCCGATGGATGCCGGATTTTGGGGTCTTGAAGATCGGCGCCTGGGCGTCCTCCCTGTGTGGCGCGTGTAACGATCCGGTGGCTGGAAAGACCCGAATAGCGCTCCTCCCGAATGTAACTTGAAAAAACTGAGAAAAAAACTACAACGAAGAGTAAAATACACTGAAGACGAAGGGCCGGTGAGGAGAGGGAGGAAAAGGCGAGGAAGAAGGAGCCGAGGCTCCCCCTTCCCCCCAACTGGATTCGGATGAGAGGGTCTGTTTAGAGAGAGTGTAGTTTGAAAATGATCGAGTTCACACTCCAGCCGGCCATTAAATGCGGTCCAAGTTGCTAAAGATAATGCAAAACATGTGACCAAGCGGAGCGTGAAGGCCGAGAATTGTAAAGCCAGCACCCCATTGCCATTATCCAGCAACTGTCCGACACCGTTACACGAAATTGCCCAAAACATCTCAACTGAGAGCATTTCTTTATATTATCCTTTTAAAATATACCATTATTTTTTCTTAATTTTATATATTAATTTTTACAATATATCATATATTAATTTATCTATTTTTTCTTCATATCATTTAAATAATATTTTTTTATTCTTTTTAAACATTTCTTTTCTACCAATAAATTTATAATATCCATATTTTTTTTTATATATTTTCAATATATTATTATATACAATGTAATATAATTCAATCATATACACACAAAATAAAAGTATATAAGCCAAATAAAAATTAAAAATTAAATCAAAATATGAAAAAATTGGATAAAAAATATTTTCAAGATATTTTTTTAGAAAAAAATAAAATAGAGGTGTTTTAAATGTAGATTGTCTTGTGACGGTGTCTTTGCAGTTTTATTTATTCCCTTTTTATTTCTCTCTCTGTGTTGGCTTGTGAATGTGAACCTGATCTACCTGGACGATTCAATGTTCAATGGAATGACTTGTTTATATTGGTACTCGTCTTATTGCCTAGGATCTAAATTAAGCAAGTCTCCATAAGAAATGTGTCATGAAATGATATTGTTATTAGTCTTACAATTGGTGCATTTTTAAGCTTGGAGGAAACCTAATATTACTGGCTTAGCACCCATGGATTTGTGGTCCATGACTCTCAAGAGATCTATCTGTATTCAGGGCATCATTATGTAATTATGATCCATCGATTTTTCTTTCCTTTGTGGTTGTAGTATTGACTTTAACGAGTTGCTTATACATTCTGGGCTTCTCTTTGTGAATTCTCCAACGATTTTGTTCTGTTGGCCAGGGTACACATAATATCCACAACCAACGCGTGAGGATGGTTGGCATATTGGTGTTTGTGTCGTCTTAAATCACGAAGATTATACTGTGTGGATCAACTACAATAGTGTACTAGAGAGCACCAATGAAAGTACAAAAGTTGTGATTTTATCAAGAATAGTGCACTCCGGCTTCTTATATACACGAATGAATACAAGAACCGAATGTTGACGTTGAGGACCATCTTGGCTTAGCAGCTAGGTAGGAAACTCTGTAAGTTAGGCTCTTATGTCTAATAAAAGAAAAATCTATCTATCATATTCGTGTTGATCTGATATTAAATTACAGGCTTATACGTAAAACATTATAAATAGTCTTCAATGAATCCAATCAGTTAATACCAGATTACATTATGGAATGATAAGATGATGATAAAACTGATATTAAAAGCAATATTCCTAAAACAAATATTCATAGCAAAGTAATCTTTTCCTCCTTTTCTGAAACCTGAAGGTTTAAGGGCTTGTTTGGATAGAGAAATGATATTATTTCATCATTATAATTTTTTTAGATTTTCACACAAAATGTAATAAACAATTAACATTTTTTAAATCCCAAAACAATAATAATATTAAAAAATAATATTCTAATAATATTTTATTTAACTCATCTAAAATCATCTCATCTTATCTCACTATCCAAACAAGCCCTAACTTTTCTTCCTTCCCCGAAAAATGAAAAGTTTCCATTTTATTAAACTTCTATCTCTCACAAGAGTAGATGCTTCAAGGGAGCTGTGAGGGAGGTCGATGCCCGTGTCGGGCTATACCACATGGACCCAACCCACGAGGCACTGATGGGTTTTGAGATAGCCCGATAGTAAGGAATCTGTATGAAAGCATAGGATGAGTTGGGTCTATAGGGCCAGACCGGCCCAAGAGGCCCAGAAAAGGGCGGAGATGTGTCACACACGAAATGCGAACCACTCAGTCAGAAGACCTGACACCTCTATTGGCCGACAAGCTGTGTACGTAGGGATAGGAATGGCCACTGCCCCAGGTTATCGATGGCTAGGAAGGCATGGGGAGCAGGCGTGCCAGATCAAGACCACCCCGAATTTGAAGAAGGACGAGGTGAACACACCACAATCTGGGGGTAGGTCCATCAAAGTGGCCACGATCAGGCATGGCAGAACGCCGGTAGGCAGCACGACCTGGGTACAATGTGGCAGAGCCATGATCGACTTGGCAAGGGACCACCACCACCAGGTGTATAGATATACCCCCCCAGGGGTTTGGGGGTCACTGATTTCTTCTTCTAAATTCCCAACAACGGGTATTGACTTAGGTATCGGAGGTGTTTCTCACCACCCTGAACCCTCACTTCTCGCATTCTTGTAGGCTCCGAACGAGGGAGAACTGTAAAGTTGCTTGAACTGCGAAACAAGACATTAACAGTGGTGCCATCTATGAGAAATATCCTATAGAAGCGTGCCCTTCATATGCTGGCAACGACGCGTTCCCAGACCACGTGGAAGGAAGAAGACCAGTCTGGAACCATAGAGGCAAGACTCATCAAAATGGGAGACACGATAAAAAAGTTAATAGCGAAGGTAGGAGGTCTTCGGCAGGAAAACCCCACGTTACGAAGAGCTAACAAAGAACTAGTGGGAGGAACAGAACCCAGCCACAACAAGCACCCCGAGTCACAGTCGAGGAAGAGAGGCACAGGATGTACCGTGAGCTCTGGGAGCTCGATGAAAAGTACACAGAAATGGCCTAGCGAATGAGTGTGTCATCCTCTGTAGACCAGCTGCTCACTAGCACAAACCTACCATACAATGCGAAGGTCACGGTCATCCCTCTCCCGCCCAAGTTCAAAGTCCCCTAGATGGAAGCATACGACGGGTCTAAAGACCTACTGAAATAATTGGAGATGTTCAAAACCCACAAGACCCTTCACGGGTTCCCGAGAGAGATCGTGTACCGAGTCTTCCCACTGACACTAAAGGGGGCAGCGAGGACCTAGATCGGACCACCAGGTTCCATTGATAGCTTCAGCGAGTTAGCCCGTCTCTTTCTAATGCAGTTTATGGCAAGCCGAAGAGGAGGTGCTCAATGACCTACCTCCTGACTGTAAAATAGTGCAACGACAGTAGCCTCAAGGCGTACCTCTCTCGATTCAATCGGGAGCGTATGACTATAGACCACAAACATGAAAAGATCACCTTGGCGGCTCTATTGAGGGGATTCTGGCCATGAAATCCAATCATGACCAAGATAGCACGCAAGATCCCCCCGACCTTAAGAGAGTTCATGGACTCAGTTGATGGTTTCATCAACGTTGGAGACACCTCTGGGATTTGACAACCCCCTCAGAAAACCGAGCTAGAACATGCGGATAAGAAAGCTGTGGGGCTGAATAACAGAGCGAACTGTGATAGGAACAAGAAGGGCACACAAGAAGTCAAGCGAATGAACGAGGCACCGACTCGGGGACATAACGGAACACGTGCACATACGAGTATGACCATGGAAGGTGAACGCACCCCGAGCTCGCATGAGGAACCTTTACAGGGTCGGGATAACCACAAATACTGCACCTACCACCAGACGAACTAGCATCAGATTGAAGACTGCTATACATTGAAGTGGAAGATGGAAGAGCTGGGAAGTCTGTTGGACCAACAATGCCAGGAGAGTGAACAATCGACTCAATAAGCAAACAAGCCCTCGAGGCCCCAACAAAGTGAAAGCCTAAGAGGACGAAGGGCTAGAAGGGGGCCCAGAGGAGCCCAGTTAGGACAGACAACCCGATGGGCGAGATCCACAATATTACAGGGGGATATGTAGGAGGAAGATCCACCTTGTCAGCACGATAGGCCCACGCCTGTAGGGCCTGTAGGAGGAGGTGTTCAAGGTGGAGAGGGCTGCTGCTGAGGCTAGGACACACACGGGAGTCGTCATAACATTTAGCAAGAGAGACGGAGAGGGCATCCTCCACCCTCATGACGACACCTTGGTAGTCACCGTGCAAGTCACCAACTTCACGACGCAGAGGGTCTTGATCGACATCCTATTCTGGGAATTTTTGTCAGGACGGGAATTAGTTCCGACCGATTACGCCCGGCCCCTATGCTGTAATACCCGCATCCTATTACGTAGGTTCTTACGTCATTTCAGTAATTCTTTAAGTTAAATATTTTGAGATAAAGATTATTTTTATTACTACTCTCAATTATTTTATTTTGAGGTGAGTATGTCTTATTTTTTTAAAAAACTAAGATGAGTATGTTTTATTTTTTTAAGTATGATTTATTAAAATGAGTCAAGAATATTATTTTCAAGACTTTGAAATATTTTTTCTTAAGCCCCTTAATTTGATTTATTTATGGAATAGTCCAATTAATCCCATCCATTGGATTGGTAGGTGAGGAAATTATCTTTCCATGCTTGAATCCTCACCATTCATCCCTTGGCTTATAAGATAAGCTCCTTGACTTATCAATTCACTTTTCTTTCATGAGAAACCGATGGCTTCCAAGATAAGTTTTGCAATTGTTTTCTCCAAGCCATGCATCGGTCAAGAAGACTTCCAATAGCTTCCAAGAGAAGCTTTTATTTCTTTCCTCCAAAGCTTCCATCATCCAAGACACTCCAAGCTTCCAAAGGAAGCCTTTGACCCACCTACCTATCTTCCAAAGCAAGCCAACCAAAAGGAGAAGAAGAAGAAAAATAAAAACAATTTTCCCTTTATTCCCCCCCCCCCCCATACCTGTCGGCCACACCCAAGGGAGGAAACAAAATTTCACTCCCTTTCCAAGCAAGTTAGCACACATTTCTTCATCTCCTCTCTTTTGCTCTTCAAGAAATCAAGGTTCTTTATCTCCCTCAAGTTTGCAACTCCATGGAAATGGAGGAAGAAAAATATTTTCTTCAAAGTTTGGAACCAAAGCTTGATTTCATCTTCCAAAGGATGAAATATTGAAGGTAATAAATTTTTGATTCACTTTCTAGCATGATCTCCATAGGAATTTCGAATTTCACCATTTCCTTACCCTTTTGTGTTTCGGTTTTGGGGTTAGGACAGTGCTATCATCTTGTCCTCATCTACACGGGTTCATCACCTTTTGATCCTCTTTCTTGCCTCTTGAAAGGAGCTAAGAACTTAAGGTAAAAATCCTAATTTAACTTATTTACTTTTAATGTGATTTTGGAAGCCTTTTGAGTTGTTTAAGCTCATGTTTTGATGTATTTAATTTTCTATATTGAAAATAAGTATGTGTGCACTATTTTTAGCCCAAACCGAATATGTTAAAGTGGGTTTTTCCTATGTGATTTCCTATATTTCGAATTTTTGCTAAGTTATTCTTAAACTTGGTTTAATCATAAATGATGATTATAATGATTTTAATTTATATATATATTGGTACCATGTGTCTTTTATTAATATTGGTTGGTAATCTATTTTAAGATGCTAGAGGTTTGGTTTAGAGGTTTTGCTTGGTTCTATAATTTTATATCTTGCTTTTAAGGGTATTAAATGAGTAAAGTATAAGCTTAAGTCTTTAATAGTTTTAAAGTCTATTAAACGGGAAACCTCATTGTATTTTATGTTATGTTTAATTTTAAAGGGATGGCAAACATGTTATTTACTTTCATAAGTTTCTTTAAAAATGTTTGGGATGAATATTTTAATGTTTTGGCCTAGTGCCATGCTTAGTAGGTAGACGAACGGGGCTAAAGAAACGTTTAATTCCAGGATGGAATTTAAGTAAGCATGTGAGCGTATCGATTAGTAAGGCTCAAAGTGAGGTGGATGTTAATATATCTATCTCATTTTATTGAATAGGAGTCTATGTTCAAGTTCAAAGGGACTCGCTAGTAAAGGTCGCAGGTAAATAGCTATGACCATGCTTCTTACACCATGCTCTATTTATGAAAGAATATCTCGCTCATTGCAAATGTTTCTCAAATGTGAAAGAATAAATCTATATAGTATGTACAAGCCCTTCCTTGATAGCCCATGTTAAGTACCCTATCGATTATAATCGTGTGTACATGTATATGGTAATGCATGCATGTAGATTCTAAGTCATGAGATTTTCATGCATGCTCTCAAGAAACTTATGATTATTCCTATATGTAGTATAGCATGAAAATGTATCTTATTCATGAAAATGCATATGCATTGAATTAAGAAAGATGATGAAAATGTTTAAATGCAAAGGAAAGGAACGTCTCATGTTTTATGCCTCAAATGATGCTTTAAATATGTTTTAAAATGTTCCTATGAACTGATGCTTTAAATGCCCCTGAGAACTATCATTTTAAAAGGGATGCTGTGAACTGGCATTTTTAAAAGATGATTTGAAAGATGATGTTTAAGCTCTTTTTTAATGATGTTTAAGCTCTTTCTTTTTAATGATGTTTAAGTTCGTGCCTTTTAATGGTATTTAAGTTCTTTCTTTTTAAATGATATTGATACTCGTGCTTTTAAACGATGTTAAGTTTATGCTTTTAATTGATGTTTAAACCTATACTTTTAAGTGATGTTTAAGCCTATGCTTTTAATGGTATTTAAGCTCATGCCTTTAAATGATGTTTAAGTTCATGCCTTAAGATGATGTGAAAGTTTTAAATTTTAAATGATGTTTAAGCTTATACTTTTAAATGGCGCTTAAGTTCATGCTTTTCAATGAGAACTGACGTTTTAAAGGATGTTTTGAAAGATGATGTTTAAGCTCATGCCTTTCAATGATATTTAAGCTCATGCCTCTCTCAATGATGTTTAAGTTCATGATTTTAATTGATGTTCCTTTCCTATGAATGAATTGTTAAATGAAAATGACTAAAATGTATGAAAGTACGAAAGGAACGAAAGGAAACGAAAGTTTCAATGAATGAAAATACGTAACGGCCACATGAAAGGAAATGGGTACCCAATGAATGAATGGACAGATTGCAATGCCGGGTAGTAGTATCTGGTAGTACACCCAGTGCTGTACCCTGACGGAATGGGATTCCAACCTGTGGCCATAGGCGAATCCATTAGCCATAGGGCTGCTAACCCTAGCACGTGGGGCGTAACAGTGTGCAATGGCCTATGAAAGTGAAAAGATGTAATGTATGAAAAGCATGTTATGCATGAAAAGATATAAAGCACGAAAAGCATGAAAGAATGTTTATGCATGAAAGATAAAAAGCATGAAAGAATGTTTATGCATGAAAGATGAAAAGCATGAAAGAATGTTTATGCATGAAAGCCTAATTATTTCTAAGAACGTTTATGCATGAAATGAAACGCAAATGTTTATGTATGCATGTTTTCGAAAGGAAAAGAATAGATGCCTAGTATGTTTACTGCATGGTGTACTATTTACTGAGTATTAGACTCACTTTTGTTTTTAATGTCCAGGAAATGATGAAAAGGCTGGGAAGCAAGGCATTACTGCAGAGAGAGAGGCAGACACTTAGTGTCGTCCCTATTGATGAGGAAAGGAAGAAAGAACGAAAAGAAAGTACGCAAAGAATAGGTATGTACGTGGCGGTCTAACCCTTCGCGGGGCGGGGTCGTTACATATGCCGTTTAAAGGGTTTCACAGGAGACGTTGTCAAACCAACAGGAGCCATCACCCTATCCGTCCTGGCCAAGAAGGCCCCCAAAACTTCACACACAATGGCAGACTTCGTGGTGGTGAAGGCCCCCTCCTCGTACAATGCAATATTGGGTCATCCGACCCTGAACAATCTAAAGGCGGTGATGTCCACATCTCACCTTAAGATGAAGTTTCCTACAAACTCAAGGATGGGTGAGATCTTAGGCGAGCAGGTGCTGGCTCGAAAATGTTACGCTCGGGAGTTAAGGCATGAAGGGAAGGAGGTCAGGACGATTGAAGAAGCAAGGGTGACCACTGAGCTGCCCCCACCATCGACCTTGGCAAACTGGGATGAAGAGGTCCAAGATGAGCAGGCACTGCAGCAGGCAGAGCCCAATGAACCCTTGGAGCTGGTTTCCATGGACCACTGGAGACCTGAGCGCACCATACGGGTCGGAACCAAAATGGCTCCTGAATTAAGACAAGCTATGAAGAGACTCCTTATCGAGCATCAGGATGTTTTTGTGTGGAGCTACAAAAAGATGCCCGAGATCAATAACGTAGTCATTGAACACGACCTTTGCGTGGATCCCGAGGCCAGGAAAGTCAAACAAAAAGGTCAGAGCTTCAATGCAGAAAATTATGCAGTCATAGTCGAAGAAGTAGACCATCTCCTTGTGACGGGTTTCATCAGGGAAACCCACTATCCCGAGTGGCTATCCAACTTGGTACTAGTCAATAAAGCAAGCAGGAAGTGGAGGATATGTGCCGACTTCACTGACCTAAACAAGGTTTGCCCAAAGGATAGCTTCTCCTTACCTCGCATTAATTTGATAGTCGACTCAACCATGGGCCACCGACTGCTCAGCTCATGGATGCATACTCAAGCTACAAAGAGAAAAAGGTCTTCATCATTGACTGGGGGCTTTATTGCTACAAGGTCATGCCCTTCGGGCTAAAAAAAGCTAGTGCCATGTACCAGCGGCTGGTCAATCGAATGGTCAAATAACAGATTGGCTGAAGCATAGAGCTATACGTGGATGCCCAACTCCTCAAGAGCAAGAGACCGAAGCAACTTTTGTCCGATCTCACAGAGGCCTTTGCGGTATTGCGATGCTACAAAATGAAGCTTAACCCATTGAAGTGCTCCTTTGGAGTGGAGTCGGGCAAGTTTTTTGGCTTCATGGTCTCTGAACTAGGAATCAAAGCCCACTTGGAAAATGTTAAGGCAATAGTGGGGATGCCCCTCCCCCCTCGCAACCTTCATAAAGTGCAAAGGCTAGCAAGGTGAGTGGCGGCCTTGAACCGCTTCATCGCCCAATCGCCAACTGATGTCTTCCTCTCTTTAAAGTTCTAAGGAAAGCAAGAGAGTGGGACACCGACTATGACCGAGCGTTCAGCAAATTGAAGGAATACCTAGCCCGCCTGCCACTTCTCAGCCAAACCAAACCAGGCAAAAACTTCACTGTGTACCTGGCAGTATCGCCACACACCATGTCTGCAGTCCTGATTTGCGATGGAGAGGAAGGACACCGACTCGTCTACTACACTAATGGGGCGTTCCGCAGAGCCGAAGAAAGATACCCGCTAATGAAGATGCTAGCATTAGCATTGGTGGTCGCCGCCAGAAGGCTAAGGCCGTACTTCAAGGCCCATCCAAGGAAGGTGCTCATTGATGTCCCCCTTAAAAAGATATTGCAGAAACCCTACATGTCCAGCTAGCTGATGAATTGGGCAATCAAACTTAGCGAATTCAATACAGTGTATCTGCCCCTTACAATGATTAAGGGACAGGTGCTGGCGAATTTCATGGCCGAATTTACCAATTTCCCAGAGGAAATACAAGTTGCACCTCGGGGAAACCCTTAACAGGTAGATGTTGATGACTCATCCTGCCAGGCTAAAGGGGGTGTAGGGGTGCACATTTTTACTAAGCTTGGGGAGGAGCACAACTACGCGTTAAAGCTCACCTTTAAAATAACCAACAATGAGGCTGAGTATGCTGGGAGCCACTGAAGCTAAAATAAAGGCAGATTCCCAAGTGGTTGTCAGTCAGGTGTTAGGAGAGTTCGTCGCAAAGGGTGAAAAGTTGAAAAGTACCTTCAGCAGGTGGGCAAGGAGCGTGACCTTTTTTGCTACTTCTGCATCCAGCAAAATTCCAAAATGAGAGAACCAAAAGGCGGATGGGTTGGCAAGGGTCACCTCGAGACAAGAGGAGTCCCCCTTCCCGAATGTACTGTGATCCGAACAGTCAATGTCCTAGCCATCGGGACCAAAGTATTAGTTGGCTCCACAGCACCACCTGAATGGGCCCCAGACATCATAAAGTTCCTTAATGAAGACGAAGTCCCAAATGACCAGGAAGAGGCACAGAAATTCAGGAACAGGGTTACGCTGTTCACACTGTTGGGAGGAGATCTGTACAAAAGGGGGTTTTTCGAGCCCTTCCTAAGATGCATCTCACTAGAAGAAACCCAGTATGTATTGGCTGAAGTACACGAGGGAATCTATGGGAACCATTCGGACTGAAGGGTGTTGGCCACATGGGTCATATGAGCAGGGTATTATTGGCCCCATTCCCTCCGATACCCAAAACACATCATGAAGAAATACCCAAAATGCCAAGAACACGCACCTGTGCCTCGCTGCCTGCCAGAGGAACTAAGGCCAATCATGTCTTCATGGCCTTTTGCATAATGGGGATTAGACATAATTGGGCCGTTTCCCGTGGCCAAAGGTGGGATGAAGTTTGTGGATGTGGCGGTTGACAACTTCACAAAGTGGGTTGAAGCGGAGGCATTGGCTACCGTCACGACCCATGTCATCATGAAGTTTCTATGGAAGTTAGTGCTATGTTGGTTCGGCATCCCCTAAAGCATCATATCGGACAATGGCCAGTAGGTCGATTGCTCATATTACCAGGAGTGGTGTGCAAAATTATGAATCAAGGTCAAATATTCCTCTCTGGGGACATCCATAGTCCAACAAACAAGTCGAGGCAACCAAAAAAACTTTGTTGGGCATCTTAAAGAAAAGGTTGGGAGATTAGAAAGGAAAATGGTGGGAAGAGCTCCCAGGGTGCTATGGGCCTACCGAATGGCTATCAAGACCCACTTACCTGGGGTGCTAGTGGAAATAGGAATGCTCACTTAGTGAGTCCTACACTTCGACCCAAACCTCAATGACGAGAGACTACAGGAAAACCTAGACTTCCTGGACGAAAGACAACAAGAAGCCACTGTGCAAACAACGAACAATAAGAGAAAAGTGGAACAATACTTCAACAAACGGGTCAGGCCACGTTCCTTTAAAGTATGGGATCTAGTGTTGAAGACGATCGAGGTGACCACCCAAGAAGAGGGCAAGTTCAGACCACGATGGGAGGGGCCATACGTGGTAACAGTCAGTGGTAGACCCAAGTCCTATCGCCTCAAGGATGACAGGGGTTGCGAACTCCCCCACTCATAGAATATCGAGCAACTTAAGAAGTACTTTCTTTAGAAATCACAACCTTACCTATGAATGTAACAAACGTGTTTTATGAATGAAGAAATATGAATGTTCACTTCGCCTCGACTTTGTTAAAGTTGGGAACCAACAAGTCGAGTCCTTAGACTCACCATGAGGTAGTGGTTAGGCTAGAGCATCTCGAGCTCTCCTAAATGGGCAATTAGACACAAGTGCCTCAACTTGTCAACCTTTGTGACCAATAAGCCGAGTTCTTAAACTCGCCACGAGGTAGTGGTCGGGCCAGAGTATCCAAAGCTTGCCCAAATGGCCAGTCGAACACAAATCCCTCAACTTGCCAACCTTCCTGACCAACAAGTTGAGTCCTTAGACTCGCCACGATGTAGTGGTCGGGCCAAAGCATCCAGAGCTCACCCAAATGGCCAGTCGAACACAAATTCCTCAACTTTTCAACCTTCGTGACCTACAAGCCAAATCCCTAGACTCGCCACGAGGTAGTGATCTAGCCAAAACATCCCGAGCTCGCCCAAATAGCCAGTCGAACACAAGTTCCTTAGCTTGCCGACCTTCATGACCAACAAGTTGAGTCCCTAGACTCGTTACAATGTAGTGGTTGGGTTAGAGCATCCTGAACTCGACCAAATGCCCAGTTAGACACAAGTCCATTGACTTGCTGACCTTCGTGACCAACAAATCGAGTCCGTAGACTCGCCACAAGGTAGTGGTCAAGCTAGAGCATCCCTTGCCCAAATGGCCAGTCGGACACAAGTCCCTCGACTTGCTGACTTTCGCGACCAACAAGTCAAGTCTCTAGACTCGCCACGAGGTAGTGATTGGGCCAAAGCATCCCGAGCTTGCCCTAATAGCCAGTTGAACACAAGTTCCTTGACTTGCCAACCTTCATGACCAACAAGCCAAGTCCCTCGACTCGCCACAAGGTAATGGTCAAGCCAGAGCATCCTGAACTTGCCCAAATGGCTAGTCAAACACAAGTGCCTCAACTTGCCAACCTTCATGACTAACAAGCCAAGTCCTTAGACTCGCCACAAGGTAGTGGTCGAGCCAGAGCATCCTGAGCTTGCCCAAATGGCTAGTCAAACACAAATCCCTCTACTTGCCAACTTTCGTGACTAACAAGCCAAGTCCCTAAACTCACCACGAAGTAGTGATGGGGCCAAAGCATCCCAAGTTCACCCAAATGGCCAATCAAACACAAGTGTCCCTCAATTTTTTGACCTTCATGACCAACAAGTCCTTCAACTTGCTAACTTTTGTGATAAAAGGATATACGTAGAGATAAGAGGAGAGACACAGGAAAGATACACAAAGTCCATGTATATATATATATATATATATATATATATATATAAAGGCTTTACATCAGTGGCCTTGCCGGCTCAAAACAAGGGGGGACAGTTGAAATTGTCTAGGCGGAGCAGGGCCATCCAGAAAAGCGAGCAGCATCACATCTTTCCGGAGGGTTTTGACGAACGCGAAGGCTCAGGGGTTAAGCTCAAAGGAAGCCAGGTTAAGAGTTTTGAGATCAGTTGCGGAGTGCTCCCACATATAATCCCTTAGCCGTTCAAACCCTCTTAGTTGCCATAGCCCCAAGCCTCATCCCAAACAGCTATAGCACCCTTAATATGAGACATGATCACTCCCCAGTAGATTCCATGGCCAAGATATGAACGTCTTGAGCTAGGATGGTGTTGGACCAACTTCATTTCCAGGGAGCGAACATCGGCCTCACGTTGTTGCACAAGGCCCCTCTGGTGGCTGACCGACTGGGTTAGCTCAAAATGTTTGGACAGAAGCTACAAGCGTCGCTCAACATCCAAGGCGCGTTGCTTAAGCAGTTGGCCCCTTTCTTCCTGAAGCCCCCTCCATGCTAACTCCAACTCCTCCTCTCACCTCCGCAAGTCTCATTGAACCCTGGTACGCTCGTCCCTGAGACGCTTACACTCTGACGTGACTTGATAAGTAGGATTTTTATATGATTTTATTATTCTTTTATTTATGAAAAGTGCCAATTTTTCTTCTATTTTATTTTATATTTTCTTAATTTTCTTGGATTAGAAGGAATGAGAAGATTTAATGCGAAAGGAGAGCATTTTGGTACAAAATAAGAGATTAAGGATCCAGACTGAAGAGAGGCTACGAGATCCAAAGAGAGTTAAGGAGATTTGGGTGAGGAGCCTTGTACCACGGGAAGCAAAGAGAATAATCATTCCTCTCGGTAGGCAAGGAGACCCAATGTCAATTAGAATTGGCGACAAGAGTTAGGCGATGAGAAAAATATTTTACTTCTCGGGAGGAGAAAAGACTTGACGACCAGTCTAACTAATCAACTTAAAAGACCAGCCTGAACGACATCGTGGATAACAACCAGTAAAGGCGAGCAGCTTTACCATATGGTAGGTTGGCAAGAGGAGTCCTTCATTTCGGTCAGGAACCCGACGTCTTGGCCATTGGGCAAGGAGACCTGTTATATTCAGCACACACGGCATCTACCCGATGGGACCCTCTCGAGTTCCGTAATCAATTAGCTGACTACCAAATCCTCCCGATTTCATCAAATCAAGCCGATTATCACTGAATCTTCCATTTTAGAGAAATCCGTAATTCTTGGGATATTTTCCTTCTATGTTAACTTCTATCTTTAGCAACTATTTTCCAGATTTTTAGGCTAGATTGTAGCTGCAATTATCTTGGTTCCAGATTTGAATTTTGACATCTATTTAATCCCAGCTTGTGGGATGAACTAGGAGCTTTTGAGTCTGATTTTAGTTAGTCTACGTTTTTAGAGTTTGTTTTAGTTTTAGTCTGAGTTTTAGAGTCTTTATTCTTTAAGTTTCTTTGGAGGAGGCAGATCTGGAAGGCAAAGGTGAGAGCCACATGCTTCATCAACCGATTCCAACAAAGAACACTATTTTTATTCTTTTCAATTTCATTATGAACTAATTGTATTTTCCAGAGCTTTGATGTAGCCTAGTACTGAATACATAGTTTATATTCCAAGTTATTTTATTTTCAATATTTCCATGAGTGAGTGTTTATTCATTGTTCTTAATGCTTGTTATTTTCTAGCTAACTATTGTTTGACCTATTGAATCACAATGAGACCGAGAGGTGATTTGTGATTAAAACTCTAGAATTAAACACAATTAGTTGAGCAAAAGTAGAGATGCTTTACCGCGATTAGTGTGATTTTCAAGAAGAATTCAAAGAACTTAATGAGTCTCCAATTAGTTAAATTCACATAGAGATATGTAGTTATTAGTTAGAGATATTTTTGATATTGTTTGAGAGAAAATATTGAATAGTTAAGGGATTTTTATCATCAACTTAGGATAATTGGGATTCTATAACAAGGAAGAATAAATTGTGTGAGATTTTCTAGGTGAAGTCAAACACTCTAGATCTATTCTCATTATTTTTAAAATCTTAATTTTAATGTTATTTTCTTCAGTTTAGTTTAGATAAACCATTCTTCAAATTTTGATTTTACAAATAGTAATTAATTTAGTCAATTTCAATACTCAATAGCATAAATATTCCCTGTGGGTTCAACAACCATTTTCTTTAAAATACTTTACTACTTGTTACGATTTTATACACTTATAGATATAGTTTTATGCAAACAAGACTTAGGAAAATTCCTCCTTAGTCCTGCCCAACTCGTCCTCCACAAGGGCCATCAAGTCTCGAAGCTCCCTGCCCCTCTCCTGTAAGAGCCTATTATGCTCCCACAATGTGTCCAAGTCCTCCGCCAAGGCATCGCTTTTGAAGGTCACCTCCTCCACCTCCAAGTTCAACTTACAAACCTTCATGCGGGCAAGAAGTGCCAGAAAGTGAAGCACCCTGTTTTCCTCCTCGAGCTCCCCTCGCTCTTCCATGATCATACCAGCTAGTTCGTCTGTAGCCTTCGTCACGAGTGATATTAAAAGAAGAGAAGTTTCGAAGAATTAAGGAAAGTGCAAATAAAAGATACTGGACAAAGAAGGGCCTTAGCCTCTAAGCCTCCCGATCGATCCCTTTGGCTCGAGCCCTCTCGAAGCACAGGCCTGTCGCCTGGGGTCCCTCTGTCCCAGTATAAGAGAATGGTCCGATGCCCCCTAATTTCCATAAAGGCCTAGACATGCTTGGGACAAATTCGGTGGAAAGGATTGCGCCACAGTCGTTTGGTACATTTCCCACGACATCGACTCCCGTTGGTTTGAAAACTGGCTCTACCAACACCGGCTCCTCAAAGGCAGTAGACCCTGAGGAAGGTTCCACGATCGCCACAGGAACTTCAGCTTGCATGGGCACTTCCTCCGTCTTGGAGGAGGCCATTACTTCTAGAAAGTCAGACTCGGCCGTAAGGGAAGATGCGGCACCGCCCCTTCCAAAACAAAATAAGAACCAACGTCTGGGTTTGAAGAGTGGCTAAGGGAAGGTGATGGGATGGACACGCAATCATGGATCAGCTCCATGATGAAAGAACTTGGCTCGACCTCCTCTCAATCAATCGATTGGGAACTGGTTGGGGAAGCTGGAGCTTTTAGACACAACGACCGGAGGGACTGGGTCTTCCAGTTAGAGTGATTCTTCATAGGAAGGGAATGACTCGACCTCCAAAGTGGGTCCGCTGGGTGCAGGTTTGAGGAAAGCATTGAAGAAGGCCATCCGAAGATCGTCCTCACCTACTTCTTTAACGGAGTATCCCGAGGTCAACGGGCCCACGGTTGGTACGAATAGAGGGTGCTGCACCTCCTGCTCAGGGGCCCTTCAAGAGGATGGCATTGGGATCCCAAGGCAGTCAACCCGTCAATCACCCTTGGGAATGACGGGACTTAGAACCCCTAGCCTCACTCTTGGGGGTCTCGCCAACTGAGTCGCCCCTCAGAAGAGGGAAGGAACGAGAACCCCCAACCTCACTATTGGAGGTCTCGTGAACTGAGTCGCCCCTCGAGACAGGGTGAGAGCGAGAACCCCTGGCCTCACTCCTAGAAGCCTCACTATAACACCCCGATTACTTACCCTTATAGGTTAACAACTAGATCAACACTAGAATTTAGAAAACTAGCTCATTAGAGTAGTCCACAACCCTAACAGATTTAGAAAGAATTAAATTAAGTTTAGAATCTTGGTTAAGAGCATTGATCAATCACCACACGTCTAGTGATATTGAAATCATGTTTTAAGCTTGATTTTTATCATTTCTCATCCTTTTGTTCTAAAATTTCTTTGTTTGGTTATCTATTTCTATTACTCTTAGATCATATTAGAATTTTATATAAACCTTTACATGTATCATTTAGGGTAATGAAATTTCAAACCCTAAAACCATACCAATCGGCACCCATGTGTACTTTTGTGTGCAATGGACTAATGTGCCCCTAGCTCGAATATTTCTATACCAGTTTTATCAAGGACATTTCTATCATTGGCCCTTCAATTTATTCATCAAATTTCCTACCAAGGTTGATTTTCTAAAACCCCAAATTTTATCCAATCCAAAAATGCCCTTGAATTTTCTACAATCACCCATGAAAATATCCCATTTATTTGATTTTATTTTATCACTACTTCACCACCCAATCCCCACCATCTACCACCTAAAGAGGATACTCAAGTATGCCTTAAACTAGCCACAAAATTCCAAGAGGATAGTCCAAATGAATAAGACAAAAACGGTTTGCCTTGTGAATTACCCCATGCCCGGCGGCATCAGTAACCCTTAAGCATTGCATTAATTGCACCACCCTTTCACCATTACCACACAGCAAAGCCCCTTCCCCATAGCCATTTTAGCCTACTCTAAGGTGCAGTGATCACCAAGTTAGCCAACCACCTGAGGATCTAGGCTAGGCGACATCATCACCACTGCCCAAATCCCCCAATGGGACGCCACCTTGCCAACGCCACATACACCCCTTGGAGCCTATATAAACTCCACTCCACCTCCACTTCTTCCTCACTTCACTTCCTCAACTCCCTTGAGTGTTCTTGAGAGTTCTCGTCCTCTAGTTCTTTGAAGTTCTTAAGTGTTCTAAGTGAGTTCTTGAGTTGTGAGATTGGAGTGGGAAGCTTCAAAGGCTACGAAATCTTTGTAAGTTTTCTCTCTAGATCTTAGTTTATATATTAAGTTTTGTTTTTTAGTGTTAGCATTAATTCTGGGTGATTATAGCATGAGATACCATGTTTAGCTAGAAGCCAAAATATTGCTAGATATGTTTATTGTTTAAATTATTTTGGTGAAAGTATTTGTTATGGCATGCCTTGATAATTCATGATATGATTCGATTATGTCTTAGAATAATTTTTGAAGGTTTAATTTGAGGTTAGAAACATGTCATAATAGGTTTTATTCTCTACCTTGTGTTTATCATCAAAACATGTATGGTTTGACTTTTAATCATGCTTCATTTGAGGAAATTGACTTATTTTACTTAGGTTTGAAATATGAGCATTTAGAAACCTTCTGATTGGGATAAGAAGAATGCATGATTTATTCTAGCACGTCATTGATAGAAAGGTCATATCATGCATCACTTGAGGTTTAGAATTTAACGATTTTATTAGGCATGATTAAGTGTTGGGATGAACTTGCTCAAAGTTAAGCTTTTGTTTCTTCATTGAGGATTTATAGTGATCATTTTTTTTTTTGAGGAATTCATCATGCATTCATTCATGAGGATCAATAGTCAAAATTTCGTCTAGGCATCAATTAGAGAGCATCCCACGAATTGAGAATGAATAGGCTAAGATCACTTTGAATTTTTTTAAGACATAGATGGTCTTAGAATGTGAAAGACATGAGGACTATGAATTTTGGTTAAGATTGAAGAGCATTTGCATTAGTAGGAATATTTGGAAGTTTAGGGATATTTTCATAATTTTCCCTCTATCTAGAAAATTTTATATTTTTTTCCTTAAGCTAGTATAGATTCTAACTCAGTACAATTTTTATCACATATACTACCTCACTTTTAGCTTCAACAACCTGTAAGTTGGTCTTTAGCTTACACTTTAATGATTATTTATGATTTATTTATAAATGTCATTTTGAGCATGAAAGGTCATATCTTATGTTCCATTTTCGTCATTTCACATACAACTATCATTTTTTAACTATATACATATCATGAAAATCATTTTTAAAAGTATTAAATGAAAAGTTATTTTATCAAGACCCCAAAGGCTAGGATAGGGAAGTATCTTGGTGAAACTCCTCTGTCTACTCTGGAGTGATTAAATATGGAGTGGTAATCCTTATGTTGACTAAGAACAGTCAACAGGTTTTGAATTGGTTCTTTTTAAAGAACGTCGAAGCGAAATCATATGTTACGACACCTAATGCTGGTGGGTATACATGTTATGATTTTTATGATGTTATGTTACCAATGCAGTGAGAACGAATCTGCAAACAACGTAGTTTCAACGTAAGTTGACTATGGTCCCCGGCAGGTATTCAGTACATATGGAGAACTGTAATGATACCATACATTATGTTAATTTTTATGATTTTATGTGATTCATGTTAAAAAAAAAGTTCTTTTTTTAATGACGGAAGTGAAATTATGTTCTCTGTAAGAAAATGCAGATTCTTAAGAAATCCAAATGGGAGACAAATACAATTTTTCTACATTGCATGAATTTCATGTTTATTATTCTTCATGCATAGCCTATCTTTGTGCATGTTGGTTGTCTAACTTATTGAGATTTCAAGTAAATCTCACCCTTTGTGGACCCACTATCATTTCATTCAAAATGATAGAAGTTGTAGATGCAGATGGACTCAATCGAGAAGATTCAGGAGGACTCATACGTCGACAGAAGACTTGATCTTATTTTGATATTTCTAGGCCTGACCCTTCGTGCCATAGAGCACATGAAGTAGCTAGTTTAGATTTTTTTGGAAACTTGGTATTTTGTACTAAGATTAAGCTACCTAATGATTTGAACTTATGGTTTAATCAATTTTATTGGGATGATTTTAATTATTCTGGAATAAGCTCATTTTCACCTGTACTTTCCACTGCGATGATTGCACACTACTAGCTGCATTTCTAGGATGCATTGCATATTAAATGTCATGTACGGGGGTATGTAATCTTGTGTTGCATGTCCCAACGCTCTAAGTCTCCATTACATCTTAAGCTGATGTTAGGGTCATCTCACTCACCGACTGTAACATCCCGGATTTTAGTGTATTTATAAAAAAAAAAGGTTTATTTGAATTATTTATTGCGTAATTCTCTTGTTTTAATATTTTAGAGATTTTATTTTATTATTTTATTGGATTTTCCTATTTTCATTAATTACTATTTTTAGAGTTTTAGAATATTATTTTTATTGGGCTTTCTTATTGTTAATTATTGTTTTGGATTTAAAATGATCTTTAATTTAAATTGGTTTGTTTGTGGGTTTTAAAATTATTATTATTTTAATTAAAGCATTTCACTGCGTTTGATTAATTTTAATTAGGGTTCTGCAATTTAATTCCTTTTTATTTTAAAGGATGTTATTGTTGGAGTTTAATATTTTACTTTAACTAGTTTTGAGTTTATATTGATTTATTTATTTTACTGTTTTAAAAATAGTTATTTTGAGGATCAGTTGTGACCCAAAAGTTGTGAGGATTGGACCTCATTTCTTTTCCTTCATTTTTTCTTTTCCCTTTTTCCTTTTTCTCTTTTTTTTCTTTTTCTTTCTTTTTTTTCTTCTTCCTCTCTCTCTCCCCGCACGCGACCAGCCTCTCTCTCTCTCTCCTCTCTCTCTTGTCGTTCGGCCTATCGCTGTGCAGCGCCGCCTTCGGCCGGCGGTGGTCGACACCGCCGGTACCACCGGCTTCCCCGTGAGCCGGCGACCTTGCCACATCAATTTCCTGCCGAACCTCGCCGCCGTTAGCCGCCAGTTGTCGTTTGAACCCGCGGTGGTTTTCTCCCATTCCGCCGCCGTCCGGCCACCTCCGGCCACCATCTCTCTACCACATCACCACCGGCCCTCAAGCAACCCTTTGGACCCAACCCCGGCTCCGATCCGTCGTCGGAGCCGCCCCATCGAACTCAAAACACGAACCGAGTTTTCCGGCCTTCCACCGCCGTTTCGGCCGCCACCCACGGCCAACCATCACCACCATTAGATTCCCCACCTCCCATAGGCCCTACCCTATCGTTCCCAAGTCTTCGTTTGGCCTCGGGTGATTTTGGGTTTCACTGTGTATTTCGGCCACAGTGTATTTTTACACTGTGGTGTTGCTGTTTTGGTGCTTCTAGTTCCTCCGTGATCCTCCATAAATTATTTTAAAGCACTGTAAGTATTTCTCCAAAAGACTTTTAAGATTTAAATATATTTTTGCAATGACCTGTTTTATAAACTGTGAATTGGTTATCTGATAGACTGTGTTGGTTATTGGAAAATTATTGAGAACTGTTGGTTATTGGTATTTGGTCTATTTCATGGCATTGTGCACGCATGCGTGGGTGTGTAATTTGAAAAGGTTTTTCGGGTGTGTGTGTATCACCCCCAAGCCGAGATGGGTTATTATCTCGGTGGAGCTCCTCTGGGCACTCGGGAGCGGAATATACTGAGTGTCGTCCCCTGGAGCTGTTGCTCGGGACTTGGAAGGGATGGTAGCGCTCTCGATCCGACTCCGTGATCTCTCGTGCTGGCGGAGATCAGAGGATGCTTGGCTATGTACGCGGTGGGCGCGGAACTGGGCATCACTCGTGTTGTATCACTCGCATGGTCGCTACCTGTGGAGTGACGAAGTGAGCCAGGGTATGTGGATGGTCCCTAGGGGAGGCCATGATGCATACGGGTTAAAATTGGAATAAAAGTAACTATTCCTGGTTATTAATTGTGCCAAATGATGATTTTTGGTGTGCGTAGGAAAAACTTGTGATTTTCGAGAAATGGGTTTTTTCTCAGGTTTTGCACTTGGGTCATCATGTGCATGCATAGTGGTTGTTGTATTCTTATATTTGTTATCTTGGAGTATTTTTGGGTTTTACTTACCTGTGGTACCATTTATTGGTACTGCAGATTTTGATGCAGGCTTTGAGGAGGCTGAGCCTGAGGATGCGGCTCCGCCTGAGAAGTAGGGACATTTGGTTATATTTCATGTGTATTTTATTTAGTGTTGATTTGCGAACAAGAAAATTGTATTATGTTTACTTGTGTATTTCTATATTATTTTGTATTGTATTAAATTCTGGTACTTAGTTATCTGACCAAACCTTTCCGCTGCATTTTATTTTGTACACGTGTTGTATTTCACACACTCGACACTTGTCGTTGGGGTGCGTGACCGTGTTGTCATCATCCCGGGTGTCTCGATTTTTGTGCTTGTCTGTACATGGAAGTCGAGGGCGCCACAGGTGGTATCAGAGCGGTTTGACTCTGGGTAAAGCCACATGTCCCTTAGGTGAAGTACCAGAAAATTTTTAAAAGTTGTGATTTAAAAATTATTTTGGTTTGAAATATGTTATTTTAATGGTTCTAATTTATTGTTGATAGTTTGATTGATTTTATTTTTTTATTATTTTTATCTTATGTTGTCCTATTATATTTTATTTGGGTGTTACTATTACTTTTAATTAAATTTTGTCCGGGACTATAGTGGGGTTGAGAATTGTGCTTTGACAGAATAATGGTGAGGCCAATGAGGCAGGATAAGGAACCCATGGGGGAATCTTCCAATAATGAGGTGGATAATGCCATTGCCAGGGCATTGAATAGGATGGCTGATCTCTTCCATCAAAATATCAGGCCGCCACCAGTTGACCAAAATCTGGTTGTACAAGTGGGGTGCTCCTATGAGAGGTTTCTTAAATATCGGACCCCTATGTTTTTTGGAGTTGAAGATCCACTTCAAGCTGAAGGGTGGATCAATGGAATTGAGAGAACATTTGAGATTTGTGGATGCACCGAAGATCAACAAGTATTGTATGCCAGTTATCTACTACAAGGAGAGGCAGCAAATTGGTGGAGAATGAAGCGAAACCTCTTGGAGAGGGAATTTGGAACTTTAGCTGCTGTGTCCTGGCAGCGCTTTAAAAAGGAGTTTGATGATAGATTTTTTCCACCTGCTGTGAAAAGACAGAAGGCTCGAGAATTTAATAATCTGGTTCAGGGTAATATGACGGTGGATCAGTACTCCCGTGCTTTCCTGGAGCTTGGGCGTTTTGCGCCCCATCTTATTGCCACTGAGGATCTTCAGGTGGAGCGTTTCCGAGAGGGTCTGCGTCCTGAGATACGCAGATTTGTGATTTGTCATCGGGTTTCCTCTCTTAATGAGTTAATTGATTTGGCTACCATGATTGAGCGGGAGAATAGTTTGGCTGTAGGCTCCCCTCCGAGTCAGAAAAGGAGGAGTTTTGCTGGTGAGGGTAGCAGTTCCGGATCTCCCCAGAAATTTGTTCAGAGGAGCGGGACTCGACCACAAGCAGCCTCTGGGATGCGTATTGGGGGCCGAGCCCCAGTTTGCAGCAGATGCAATAGAGCTCATGAGGGTGACTGCCGTCAGAGTGGGACCACCCAGTGTTATAGATGTGGCCAGCCAGGTCATTTTTATCGAGAGTGCCCTAATCAACCTCAAGCAAGTCAGGGAGGCCGACGTGGCGGAAGATCTAATCAGAGACAGCTGGTTCAAGCTCGGGTTTATGCCATGACTCCCGGAGACGTGGATTTTGAGGCGCCATCTACTCATGATGCTGGAGTGATTGCAGGTATGAGTTTAATTTAATTTTTGGAATTGGTATGTTTTATTATTGAGACTCGAAGGGAACGACATGGTCTAAGTGAACTCTATGGAGTAGGAACTCAAGTTGCAGCTCAGGTGGGGATAGCTTTTGTTCGCCTAGGATACTTGAGGTCTTAAGTTCCATAGAATTAAGTGTTGGGTCTTTAGAGTAAGAGGTCATAAGTTCAACGAACTTCGAGGATAGACTTATGAGAAGTTATCTAAGGTTTGAGGCCCTATAGTTTTTAGGAAATAAGTTTATAGGATCTAAGGTGGTAGGTTCAACAAGCACTTGAAGGACTAATTAAATTAGAAATTTTAGATTTTTTCCGACTCAGTTAAGCACTTTGATATTATTTCGGGTTTAGAATTTTGCAAGGTTGGTAAGGTGAGTGTTTTAGCTTTAAGGTCATCGAATTTGAGGATTTTAGGAAATGATTCTTTTTGGTTTAAGGTTTTAGAATTATAAGATTGAAGGATTTATTTGTAATAATATTTAAGTTTTTAATTCCTCGAGCTTAGTGTGCTAGCTTGTTTTATTTTGGAGACTGTTTAGTCTGTGATCATTAAATTGAGGTTGATCGGAGATCAATTATTAATATAGGAAATTTTTTTTTAATGAGAATATTTCTTTGGAGATGAAAGGTAATGATTTAGCTCGTGTATTTTCGGAGGATTGCAGATTTGGATCGAATTCGGGGAAAATGATTGTTTTTAGCGTGAGGTTACAATAGTAGATTTAAGATTTGATCCATATCAATTTTAAGGATTAAGAAGGTGTTGATTTAAGAAATGATTCTTGTTGATTTCGAGGATATAGGTCCAGATGATGGAAATGGTAGTGATAGATAACTTGCACGTTGGAGGAATATGGATTCTAGCTAAGGATGCACGAGATCGATGTGTAGCAGTTGTGAGTTTGTAGGAATTTCGGAGAGTACAGGTTCTAGTCTCATTCTTGACTTGGAAGAAGTAGTTCTGGTAGGTATTGTTAAGGAGTCGTTACGACAGTATTAAGTTCAAGAGTTTTGGTGAGTTGATCGAAGAGTACAGTCGATGCAAGTTATTTGATGGAATGATGATTGGCATTAATTATTGTGATTACCTGAAGGAATTAATTGTGACTTGAGGACACATAGGAATTTAAATTTTTGAGGCTATACTTTCCTTTGAAATTGAGTGTCCAGTTGGGAGAATCAAGGACATTGTTATTGGACTTAAAGAAAGATTGATGAATCTTGGAAGTTGAACCTAGGCATCAACGGTGGATAGCATAATCAAGTATGAGAGTTAATAAAATATTAGGATCCTTGGATGTGTTGTAATAGTTTTTGATGGATTGAAGATTTGAATAGTAGGGCGTGCCTTGAGATTGATTTTGGAAGAGGGTATTTTCTACCAATTGTGGTATGAGTTTTTGGGTTAATAGATATGGAGCTACCTTGTACTCAATGGTGTGGTTTTATGAGGACATGAATTTTTGGTATGTAGTGATTATCAGAGTGCGCAGCAGGAGCATGGTACTTGGGTTGTAATTAGGAATTTAAAATTTTGTGTTGATTTTTGAGGAATTAGTAATGATTGGGAATTTTGAGAAGATACCTGTAATTGGAGATTGATTATTGTGTTTGTAATTTCGTTATTGATGGTTAATTTTTGGAAGTGGCCACTAGGTTACTAAGGTTTAGTATTCAACGAAGGTTTGGAGTTTTACCGTAGGAGTTAATAGAGGTCAGTTCAGAGTATCAAGTGGAGCTAGTAATCATTGGGATTTCGTGGGTGTTGTATCAAGGTTTTGTGGATATAGAGATCTTGGATTACATGGCCATTCTAGGAGTAATAATCATAATGTGCCACTGGGAGACTGGTGCAAGTAGGTTGGATATTGCCATGTTTATTGAGAAATGTGTCAAGTGCTGGCAAGTTAAGGTTAAGATCTAAGTCGATACCTTTGGAGAAGGTAGCTTGGAGTGATCTATTGGCTCAAGATTCCTCTTAGGAGCGAGAGGCCGATATGAGGGAGCAGTATCCGTATTTGTTTGGTTGACCCTCCTGGTATGCTTCTTAAGTCTACTCCTAGTTGAACCTTATCTTTGTCTTAGTTTTTAATGATTAACCTTACCAATTTCGAGGACGAAATTTATTTTAAGGGGGGGAGATTGTAACATCCCGGATTTTAGTGTATTTATAAAAAAAAAGGTTTATTTGAATTATTTATTGCGTAATTCTCTTGTTTTAATATTTTAGAGATTTTATTTTATTATTTTATTAGATTTTCCTATTTTCATTAATTATTATTTTTAGAGTTTTAGAATATTATTTTTATTGGGCTTTCTTGTTGTTAATTATTGTTTTGGATTTAAAATGATCTTTAATTTAAATTGGTTTGTTTGTGAGTTTTAAAATTATTATTATTTTAATTAAAGCATTTCACTGCGTTTGATTAATTTTAATTAGGGTTCTACAATTTAATTCCTTTTTATTTTAAAGGATGTTATTGTTGGAGTTTAATATTTTACTTTAACTAGTTTTGAGTTTATATTGATTTATTTATTTTACTGTTTTAAAAATAGTTATTTTGAGGATCAATTGTGACCCAAAAGTTGTGAGGATTGGACCTCATTTCTTTTCCTTCATTTTTTCTTTTCCCTTTTTCCTTTTTCTCTTTTTTTTCTTTTTCTTTCTTTTTTTTCTTCTTCCTCTCTCTCTCCCCGCACGCGACCAGCCTCTCTCTCTCTCTCCTCTCTCTCTTGTCGTTCGGCCTATCGCTGTGCAGCGTCGCCTCCGGCCGGCGGTGGTCGACACCGCCGGTACCACCGGCTTCCCCGTGAGCCGGCGACCTTGCCCCATCAATTTCTGGCCGAACCTCGCCTCCATTAGCCGCCAGTTGTCGTTTGAACCCGCGGTGGTTTTCTCCCATTCCGCCGCCGTCCGGCCACCTCCGGCCACCATCTCTCTACCACATCACCACCGGCCCTCAAGCAACACTTTGGACCCAACCCCGGCTCCGATCCGTCGCCGGAGCCGCCCCATCGAACTCAAAACCCGAACCGAGTTTTCCGGCCTTCCACCGCCGTTTCGGCCGCCACCCACGGCCAACCATCACCACCATTAGATTCCCCACCTCCCATAGGCCCTACCCTATCGTTCCCAAGTCTTCGTTTGGCCTCGGGTGATTTTGGGTTTCACTGTGTATTTCAGCCACAGTGTATTTTTACATTGTGGTGTTGCTGTTTTGGCGCTTCCAGTTCCTCCGTGATCCTCCATAAATTATTTTAAAGCACTGTAAGTATTTCTCCAAAAGACTTTTAAGATTTAAATATATTTTTGCAATGACCTGTTTTATAAACTGTGAATTGGTTATCTGATAGACTGTGTTGGTTATTGGAAAATTATTGAGAACTGTTGGTTATTGGTATTTGGTCTGTTTCATGGCATTGTGCACGCATGCGTGGGTGTGTAATTTGAAAAGGTTTTTCAGGTGTGTATAGATCACCCCTAAGCCGAGATGGGTTATTATCTCGGTGGAGCTCCTCTGGGCACTCGAGAGCGGAATATACTGAGTGTCGTCCCCTGGAGTTGTTGCTCGGGACTTGGACTGGATGGTAGCGCTCTCGATCCAACTCCGTGATCTCTCGTGCTGGCGGAGATCAGAGGATGCTTGGCTATGTACGCGGTGGGCGCGGAACTGGGCATCACTCGTGTTGTATCACTCGCTTGGTCGCTACCTGTGGAGTGACGAAATGAGCCAGGGTATGTGGATGGTCCCTAGGGGAGGCCATGGTGCATACGGGTTAAAATTGAAATAAAAGTAACTATTTCTGGTTATTAATTGTGCCAAATGATGATTTTTGGCGTGCGTGGGAAAAACTTGTGATTTTCGAGAAATGGGTTTTTCCTCGGGTTTTGCACTTGGGTCATCATGTGCATGCATAGTAGTTGTTGTATTCTTATATTTGTTATCTTGGAGTATTTTTGAGTTTTACTTACCTGTGGTACCATTTATTGGTACTGCAGATTTTGATGCAGGCTTTGAGGAGGCTGAGCCCGAGGATGCGGCTCCGCCTGAGAAGTAGGGACATTTGGTTATATTTCATGTGTATTTTATTTAGTGTTGATTTGCGAATAGGAAAATTGTATTATGTTTACTTGTGTATTTCTGTATTATTTTGTATTGTATTAAATTCTGGTACTTAGTTATCTGACCAAACATTTCCGCTGCATTTTATTTTGTACACGTGTTGCATTTCACACACTCGACACGTGTCGTTGGGGTGCGTGACCGTGTTGTCATCATCCCGGGTGTCTCGATTTCCGTGCTTGTCCGTACATGGAAGTCGGGGGCGCCACACCGACTATGTCGCGACCCACCCGACACCGCTTTTCCTTACTGCCGGCCACATGAGGTCTGGAGTGGCTTTTCTGGCCCTGGGGAGAATGGGGACCTTCAGGAAATCCCGACCCAACACATACGAATGGTCGGGAGAGGACAGGAACCATCACGATGTTGGCTTCGGTTAACACCACGTCGGTCTCAATCTCAATAGGGTAGGCCACCACCCAAGCTTACACGACCGCCAGCTTGGCCTCCTCCCTCTTGTTCAACGTAATGGATAGGCTCTTGTTGTTGGGCACGTACGACCAAATGGCCTACACTAAGAAATCCTAGTGAACCTCCTAGGGGTGCTACCCAGTATGGTGCGGGGTAGCCCCTCCCCGCCCCTTGCCCCGTATCCCGAGGGTGACCCCTGCCCATTTCAATAATAGACTACAGTCTACCATTAGGCCAAAAATTTTTCCTAGGTCCAAAAGTGATCAAAAACACATTTTTGAACCTAAATTGTAAATTTAAATTTGTAAATATGACTATAATTTAAATTTTATGTAGTTTTTAAATTTATTAGTGCATATTTTGTGCAAGTTGTAGTATAGTAGGATGACTCTTTTATAAATTGCCTTTAGAGTACAAGTCTTACACTTAAGCAATGTATGACTCATGTATTGCCTTAACAATCTATAAAAGGGTCACCCTACTACACTACAACTTACACAAAATATTAAGTAAAAGTTATACTTAATACATATTACTATATTTATATATAGAACAAATAATAAATATTTATAAATATGTATAGTATAAATAAATATATATTTATATAATAAAATATAGAAGTGTGGGGCAGGGTTCGGCCTGACCAGCCCTCGTTAGGGGGGCCAGATGTGGGGCGGGGCTAATGGAGGTAGGGCCCCACTACCCACCCCTAGAACCTCATCCCCGTTAGGATACTCCTACCCCGAGCCAGAGATGAAAAAGAATCACTGAGACCAACCTTTTGATATGGGAGTGTCGTTTCTCCAGGTTGGCGATATGCTTCTCAGAGGAACGCGCCTGGAAGCTACACATGCTCCTGTTGAGACGTAGCACCCGGTACACTAACAGAAACTCTCGGGCTATCAGATGAGGATACTCCTCAGAACCAAACTTGAGCACCCTTCGAAAAATCACGCAACTAGCAATCAAAAGCCACCATGCATTCGGATGTCGCGGATAGTGCAGTAGGAGGGGAGTCGCAAACCGCTCGCGAATATCAAAGGATAAAGGGCAACCCGAGACGGTATCCCATCCGAAACCACAGTAGCAACGCGATGCCCAGGAATCTCTAGGATTGTCGACTCTGGAATGTTGTAAGCCCTCCTCATTGCCCGAAGGTTAGCGGCGGAGACTGAGGACTCATATCTCCACCGAATAAAGTACAAGCAATGAGCATCAAAAGATTCTTTGGGGGCCATCAGAGGTGACAGAAAGGAAATGGTGAAATAGAGAATGGGTAGAGGAAAACCGAGTAAACGAAGACAGGCCCAAAGGAAAGTGCAGAACAATGAGAGGCATAAGTGGTAGAAGGTGAAAGAATAAGGGACTTTAAATAGAAAGAGCGCTACAGTTTACATGCTGCAAACAACAAAATGATCCCGAGATAGAAACCCAAGGGGCGTGCCAGATCTCAAGAGTCGCGCGGAGTAGCGTTGTGGAGCCCAACTGATTTGAGCCCACGAAAGCATAGAGAACGAGTAACGCACGCGTGGGAAGCATGGTCCAATACTTTGGCAAGTGCATGGGCAGACTACACCTGCCCAAAATCGTCAAATAACGAGAGGATGGGGAGTATCCAAGCCACCTTCAAGCCAAAAATGAAGCAACTAAACAGTCGCAAGGTGTCAGGCGTGCACCAGGGGAAAATGATCTGAGAAAAGTGGAAGAAGATGCTTTGAATTCTCACCACACGTGTGTGGTGGGAATTCCTGAGGTACTATGAGGGAGGTTGTTTCCCGTCTTGGGCCGTTCCACATGGGCCCAGCCCATGAGACACCGATGGGTTTTAGGATAGCACGACAGTAGGGAATCTGTATGAAAGGATAGGTTGGGTCGGGTTCGTAGGGCGAGACCGACCCAGGAGGCCCAGAAAGGGGCGAAGATGTGTCACACACGAAATGTGAACCACTCAGCCAGAAGGCCTGACACCTCTACTAGATGACAAGCTGTGTACACAAGGATAGGAATGGCCACTGCCCCATATTACTGACGACTTGGAAGGCATGGGGAGCGGGCGCGCCAAATGAAGACCACGTCGCATTTAATGAAGGATGGGGTGAACACGCCACGACTTGGGGGCAACTCCATCGGAGTGGCCTCGATCAAGCATGGCAAGCTTGTTGAGTGGCAGAACACTGATAGGTGACACGACCTGGGTACAGTGTGGCAGAGCCATGATCGACTTGGCGAGGGACCACCACCACTAGGTATATATATACCCCCCTGGGTTTGGGGGTTGCTTATTTTTTCTTCTAAATTCCCAACAACGGGTACTAACTTAGACATCAAAAGTGTTTCTCACCACCCCGAGTCCTCACTTCTCGCATTCTTGTAGGCTCCGAACAAGGGAGAACTGTGAAGTTGCTCAAGCTTCGAAACACAACATTAACAGGAGCATTCTGCATTTTTACTCGTCCATCCAAGAGTAATAAATCAGGTCGCTACTACCAATATTCAAAAAAGTTAGTTGTTACCAATAACCCTAATTAAGGGCTAGTTTGGAAACACAAGTGTTTTTGGCTATAGTAATTATATATTTTCAAATTTTGACGTGCAACATTTAGGTTATGTTTGGAAACAAAGATGAAAAATTTCATCTTATCTCTATCTCATCTCATCATTACATCTTTTTCAAATCTCCATATAAAATATAATAAACAATTCAACTTTTTCAAATTCTAATTTAACTTTTTCAAATCCTAAAACAATAATAATATTAAAAAATCATATTTTAAACTTTCATCTTAACACTATTCACAAAATTTTTAAAAATTTTCATCTTATCTCATCTCCCAAGCATAACCTTAATGCTTCAGCTACATTAATTATATATCTATCTCTTCTAATTCGAAGGTATCTTGATTCATAGATAAATAAGTAAAATTAGTCTTGTCATTTCTTTTAAGCCCTTATTTGGGAACACAAATTATCTAATCTCAGCTCATATCATCTCAAAATGTTCATAATTTCTTTCCCAAACATCACTCAAACACAAATAGTTTTCAATTTCAAATCTTCAACTTTTTCATCAAATCATTACCTAATCATTACAACTTTCTCAAACTCTCAAACAAAACACAAAAAACTAATACAAGTTTTTCAAATCTCCAAACAAAAATTACATTAAAAAATTATATTCAAACAATTTTTAATTTTATAATATGTTTACTCAACTTTTTTTCTCTCCTTGGCCAACACCCAATAAAACATCTTAACTCAAATCATGTTATTACTATTCACAAATCATTTTACTACTATTCAAAATATTTTAAAATATCATGTCCAAACGAGCCCCAAGTCCACTTAATAGCAACCTAAAAATTGCTTACAATGCTCATGTTTTCTCCAATAAAAGCCAACTTCCAATAGAGAAAGTATGCAAAAATCTTCTTGAATGTATTTCGCCTAGTCTATCAATTTCTAAGAATCTCAACGGTTTCAGTTGCCAAATTTACTGGTGATAATTCAAACTAATTAGCATACTCGTAGGGCAAGAAAATCATACGTACCTCATATAGGAAATGGCAACAATCATTTCTCTATTTCTTGTCTCAAAATGCATCTGTTGAAACAAACAACCGTTTTATGATAAAATGCATAATCAATTATCGATTCAATACACAAAAAAAAAAAAAAAAAGCTTTAAATATATTATTAGAGAACAAAAGCCCATGGGAATTTGGCTGAGTAGAAAATCATAATAGAAGAAAACTAATATGTTTTCATTGTTTTGGGTCCAAAAACATGAGATTTGATTCATTTTCACGTTATTAAGAACCAAAACTCAATTCAAAATTCTTTCTTTTGCAAAAGAAAATATAGAGTTTGTTTGGAAATAGATCACATCTCATCTCATCCTATTTCCTTCCCCAACATAATTCAAATATAAATATTTTCAAACTATCATTACAACTTTTCCTTTTTCAAACAAAAAATAAAAAAACAATTCTAATAAGGAAATTGGAACTCCACCAATCATGTCCCAAGAATCACGCTGTACAAACAATATAATAGCTGGCACTGAATCACCTCTTGTACAGCATGCGTTCATGTAAATGCCGCACTTTTTTTTTTTTTTGGTGGGAGTGTGGGGGAGGGCAGAACGAACCGCACTGCACTGCACCGCACGTAAATGCCGCACTTGGTGGTTTATGGAATCCCCTTGTATAGCTAGACCACTTGCTGTATATATCCAGTGATTTATGGTCTTACCGTATATAGGTAGACCACTTCCTGTATATATATATATATATATATATATATATATATATTCATGTAAAGCTTTCTTGTACTGTGTGAGAAAATATTTTATTTAAACCTCTTTACGGTATCAGAGAGCACTCTAACAAGATTTGATCCATACCTTCCGCATCTATTGCCTCATCTTCATCCTCCAGTGCCTTTGACCCAATGGTTGCCTTTCACCCAACTAATGGCCCACTGGTTGACAAAGACAATCCCCTCATTGCCATCAACACCAATCAACTGGAACGCTTGACCCCCTCAAATTTCCCATCCTAGAATGAGACTTTTACCAGCCTTCTCTACGGATACAATTTGATGGGATATCTAGATGGCACTCTTCCATGTCCATCTATACCAAACATGAATGCTGACACCACCGCCCGTGCTAACTTCAATTTTTGGCTTCGCCAGGATCAGCTATTACTCAATGCTATACTCGCTCAATGCTTATACAATTGCTCCTCTCATTGCCACTTCAAAGACTTCACGGGAAGCTTGGTAGTGCTTGAAGCGTCTCTATGCCAACCGCTTTCATACCCCCCATGTGATGCAACTCAAAGAAAGCCTCACCATGCTTCAACATGGTGCTCGTTTTGTTTCTGAGTATATGCAAGTCGTTAAGGCTGTTGTTGACGAACTGGCACTCATTGATGCACCTCTTTCTTCTAACGATATAACCCTTTATGTTCTGCATGGGTTAGGTCTTGAATTTCGAGATGTGGTGGCCCCAATTCGCACCCACGAATTTGCTCTCTCATTTGAGGAACTTCATGACATCCTTCTTAGCCATGAAGTCTACCTCAAGCACTTGGATGCCTCAAACCAATCTGTTGTGGTCACGACAAATACTGCCAGTCGTCGGGTTGGGCAGCGTTATCAATGCCACAATGGCTCTCGCTCCACTTGGCCTTCATCCCACAATGACCATCAGTCCAACAGGAACAATAATCCTCGCCATAAGCCCACATGCCAATTTTGTGATGAACAGGGACATACTGCCAAATCTTGCCCAAAGCTTCAACCAGCCGTTGCTCATTGTGCTGGCCGGTCTGTCGGCAAGAAATGGTTATTGGATTCTGGTGCCTCCCACAATATTACATCCGATTTGGGCAACTTATTTATTCATTCTGAATATGATGGTATCGATGCTGTGGTGATTGGTGATGATTCAGGTTTACCTGTTACTCATATTGGCTCTCTTGTCTTTCACTCCTTTGCCAAGAATTTTAATCTCAATGATACACTTTGTGTTCCCCAGATTCATAAAAACCTTGTTTATGTTCATCAGTTTACCAAGTCTAATAAGGTTCAAATTTAATTTCATCCTAATTACTTTTTTGTGAAAGATCAGACCACGGGGGTGACTCTGCTTCAAGGAAGGTGTGACCACGGTGTCTACCCACTTCCTACCTTTATTTAGTCTACATCGCCCTCCATCACAGCCAATATTGGTGAACGAACAACTAGTTTAACTTGGCATCGTAGGATGGGCCATTCGTCCCAACGTCTTGTTAGCAAAATAATCTCTCAACATGTTCTTCCACTTACTGCATCTGGTTCATTACCAACATGTCATCCTTGTCACATTAATAAAAGTCACCAATTACCTTTTCATTCCAGCACTATCCATACAACTGCTCCTTTACAATATATTTTTTCTGGTGTGTGGGGTACGGCTCCTAAATTATCATATGATGGTTATAAATACTATGTCATGTTTATTGATCATTTTACTCAATACTGTTGGTTCTTTCCCATGCATAATAAATCTGATGTCCACACTATTTTTCCACAACTACATGTTTTTTTGAAAAAACTATTTGGTCATCCACTCAAGAACCTATACAGTGGTAATGGGAGCGAATATCTTCATCTTCGGTCGTACCCTAAAAAATGTGGCATAAGTCATCTCACCACACCACCTCACACCCCTCAACATAATGGTATTTCCGAAAGGAGATATCGCCACATTGTTGAAATTGGTAAAACCCTCCTCACTCAAGCTAATATGCCACCAAAATATTGGACTTTAGCTTTTCAGGCTACTGTTTATTTAATAAACAGCCTACCAAACTCCACCAGCCATGCACAAGTTCTCACACATCTTTTTGGTTAACAATCAAATTATTAGAAATTACGGACGTTTGGTTGTTTATCTTTTCCATGGCTTAAACCGTATCAATATAATAAACTTGATCCAAAGTCCAAAGCTTGCATTTTTGTTGGTTATTCTAATTCTCAAAGTGCTTACAAATGTATGGATATTACCACTAAAAAAATTTATATTTCACGATATGTAACCTTTGATGAATTAGAATTCCCATACATGTCCATGACTCACACGAATCAGGTTTGTAAAAATCCCCCTGGCGTGCTTGCTCAAGAACCCATTTACTTGCTGCAATAGCCTAACTAGATCCTATCGGTGTCTCCGACCACTCCAGCCCCCACACCTGGTTCACTCCTCCAATAAGCAAAGCACTCGGTGTCCAGTCCATTCACTCAAAGCACATCTCCTAGTTCATCCGTGCCTCCTGCCTTGCTTGGCCCTCATGAGCAACCTACCTTGACTACCTTGCAGCCTAGTCCGAGCTAGAGATTCCACATACTTATCCCATGATTACCAAGGGAATGAATAACATCAAAAAGCCCAAGCGGATGTTTGTAGCCACCAAACATACCATGCCATCCTCTCATGAGCCTACCTGCGTGGGCTAGGCCTTGAAAGATGAAAATTGGTGTCGGGCCATGAGTGAAGAATTCAATGCCCTTGTTCGACATGGTACTTGGAATTCAGTTCCTTTTCAGCCCAACATTCGGCCCATTGGTTGTAAATGGGTCTTCCGCATCAAACGAAAACCTGATAGTTCTATTGATTGCTATAAAGCTTATTTGGTGGCTAAAGGTTTTCACTAGCAGTTGGGTCTAGATTACACTGAGACTTTCTCCCCTGTTATCAAACCAACTACTATACAAGTCATTCTCACTATTGCATTACCTCGTGGATGGCCCCTTCAACGCTTGATATGAACAATGCTTTCCTTCATGGGACTCTTACTGAGGAGGTCTATATGGTTCAGCCTGTCGGGTTTGTGGACCCTAACAAGCCCAATCATGTTTGTAAGCTGCAACAGTCTCTATATGGGCTCAAACAAGCCCCCCAAGACTGGTACACTGCACTAAGTGGTCACCTGCTACAATTGGGCTTCCATCAATCCAAATCTGATGCTTCCTTGTTCATCTACAATCCGAATGATATTGTAGCTTATTTTCTGGTATATGTTGATAATCTCATTTTGACAGGCAACTCTGGCTCTTTTACTAAGTCTATTATATCTTCCCTTGGTGCCAAATTCTCTCTTAAAGATCTCGGCCCCTTACACTTCTTTTTGGGTGTTAAAGTACTTCCTATGTCAAATGGGCTTCTGCTCAGTCAACATAAATATATTATAGATCTACGCCAACGCACACAACTGGATGGTGCAAAAGCGGTTTGTACCCCTCTAGTAGCCACAACCAAACTCCACCTCAATGATGGCACCCCGTCGACCGATAGCACGGAATTCCGGTGAGTCATTGGCAGTCTCCAATATCTCTCACTCACTTGACCGGACATAGCCTTTCCAATCAACCGCCTTACTCAGTTTATGCACTATTCATCGCAGACCCATTGAAGTGCAGTCAAACGTCTGCTTCGTTACCTCAAACATATGATGCATTATGGCATACTCCTCCAAAAATATTCCAGCACCACACTCACGGCCTATTCTGATGCCAACTGGGCAGGCAACACAGACGACCGGACATCCACATCAGCATACATTATTTTTCTTGGCCGCAATATCTATCTCCTAGTGTACCCGTAAGCAACGAGTGGTTGCTCGCTCTTCTACCGAGGCAGAGTATACAACCCTTGCCACAATGGCCTCTGAGGTAGCCTAGTTATCCTCTTTATTCACTGAGCTTGGGTTACAGTCCGCTAAGCCTCTGAAACCTCTTTGCGACAATGTGGGTGCAACTCACTTAAGTGTCAATCCCATGCATCATTCTCACATGAAGCACATAGCCATTGATCTTCATTTTTGTGCGTGACTATGTTAACAAAGGAATCGCTGAAGTCTCACATGTATCTATGCATGACCAGTTAGCTAATTTGCTCACAAAGGCATTGCCCCGCACCAAATTTCATTCACTGATGTCCAAGATTGGCGTCACCGATGGCAGCACCATCTTGCAGGGGTGTAATAAGGAAACTGGAACTCCACCAATCACGTCCCAAGAATCACGCTATACAAACAATATAATAGCTGGCATTGAATCATCTCCTGTACAACATGTTTTCACGTAAATCCCGCACTCAGTGGTTTATAGAATTCCCTTGTATAGCTAGACCACTTGCTATATATATCCAATGATTTATAGTCTTACCGTATATAGCTAGACCACTTCCTGTATATATATTCATGTAAAGCTTTCTTGTAATGCGTGAGAAAATATTTTATTCAAATATCTTTAAATTCAATTTTTTCAAGTTCCAAAAATAATAATATTATAAAATTATATTATAATAATATTTTAACTTTCTAATAATTTTTATTCAATTTTTTCTCTCTTTTTTCTCAAAATTTAAAAACTACTCAACTCAAACTATATCACTATTATTTATCAATTATTTTATTATTATTCATAAAATTTTTATCTTATCTAACTCCCTAAATGACCATAATCTTTCTTTTTTAAGAAGGGAGTTGCTATTTGGAAAAAGAGAAGTTATTGTGAGAGACAACTACCCAACAATTTTTGGACAACTCTGATAAATTTTTAAATAAATTTTTAATATTTTTTAATTTAATTTAAATCTTGTTTGACTTTGATGGAAATGAATTCAAAATAAATAATATTTTATTAGAGAGTTGTATAAAAATTGTGTATTATTTGTTGCCATATCATTTTTGCTGGAAAAAACATCAAATCTCCATTTAGAAAATTAAAACAAGAAGAAAGTAAAGAGATTTAAATGCACACCGGCTTTATAATACCTGTACCTGTTCGAGTTAAACCGGTTATAATATGGGAGGGCACCCAATTGTAAAAATCTAGATATCCAGTTATCCGGATTGTAATCGGATACTATAATTGAATATTGGGATTTGTCAAAAAAATTATTTTAAAAAAGGGCTATAAATACAAAACGACATTGTTTTATCTATAAGGTAATTTTATTTAAATGTAAAACTCGATTATGGATATTGAGTATTCATCCAGAACTCATATTATATAATCGTATATGCATCTAGATAAGGGTAGGTAAAATCCTGATACCTGCTCGGATAAAATTTGGGCAGATATCCATCCACCCAGCTGAGCCCCAATTTTCCAGGTTTAATATCGAAAAAAAAAAAAATCCGATCTAGATGCACACACCTACTTTGGATTGCTTGCCCTGCTGTAGACTGATCCTAGGTTATATAATCGATTCCCCTCCTAATGAATCTGCGCCAGAAGTTGATTCCTTAGTCAGACAATATGTGGAAATTAACCAAAACGAGTTTTTGCAAATCTTAATTGGGAGTGGAAATTGTAAAAATGCAGCAGTTAGGTGTCAATTGCCCAGTTTGGTAGTTGATGATGCTAATTCAAAGGCACTAAATGTAATTTCCACTTGCAATTTTGGAAATTTCATATTTCTGGTACAAATTATGATAATGCAAGTTGAAAATATTTTTTTTTAGTTGGACTATATTTTGTTATTTGATTATTATCAAGTGTTATATAGTTTTTTTTATCAAAGAATAATTTTATCTGTAATTTTTTTTATCAAGTGTGGTTAATTTTTATCATGACTTTGTATTCTTTATAGGGATAGTAGTTTTCATTTGGCACTTAAGGTTTAATGACTCAATTGGACTTATTGTCTTGAGTTATTCTATTTACAAATCGGCATAGAAAATATACAATTCACATAATTTGATTTTTAAGATTTAAATTTGTAAGTTTATCTTACAAATTAAATCTTGCTGCACCAGTAATGTGGACCATGTATCCTCTACACCGACATAGAATATTAAGATGATGTGTAGAGCGCTTCACATCTCATAAAATGCTTACATAATATAATTTGATTTGAAATATAAATTTTAAATTTTAAATTTTACAAATCAAATCTTACTACTTAAGTGATGTAAATGGGATACTTTAGACTTACTTGAGCTTTAATTTTAAGAAAAATATTTTTTTAATATTTTAAAAAAGAAATTTACTCTAGTAGTCACTTTTTTTTTTTTTTTTTTTTATAAGTTACGCGAGCATCACTTTGGAGGCAGAGCCGCAGAGTAGCAGCATCCTTAATTTTAATTTGATCAGTCTCCTCATTTTTATTATAAAAAATAATGAAGGGGATGTTTCGTAAAAGCATTTCGATAACCGCTACTTTTATTATTAGTTTTTTGAAATTCGGTAGCGGCTACTTGGTTGTAGGGGTGTATCCAATGTTGTTTGATCTAATTTTGAATAAATTTTAAAACTAAATTGATATGCACCAATTTTAAAATTTTAAAAAATAATATGAACCAATTTATCACTAAAATTGAAAGTTTCAATTTTTCTAATTTCAATCTAATCTGATTTGCTGTTTATACATGTGACACTATATAAGTTAAGACTTTTTTTTTTTTTGATAATAACGGATCACTTCCATTCAATAAAGAGGACATACAAAGTTGACTTATAAAATAAGTCAATTACAAACGTTAGTAGAATCTCAGTACACTTTCGTGACTGACATAGTCTAGTCCAGGCTGGCAAATCTCTCAAGACCTAAGTATGAGAGATAGCACAACTCTGTCTACGACAGAGGTCACAGTAAACCAAACTCCATATCCAACTAAATGGAATATGGAGACCAAACCCCACGTCACCGCCTAAGCGGAGGGGGGAGCAACCTTCGGACCATAGTCCGAAGACATTACATTTTGGGTTTTTTCTTGGAAAATAGACAAAACAGAAAGTAAAATACGTAATAAAACATTGTAAAAAGGGAAAAACAGTGCACAAAAAGGCTGCTGGAGGGGGATTCGACCGTCAAGCTAGGGAGATCCAGAGGCGTTGGTGCGGGAACAGCTGCGCGTAGCAGCGGCAGTGGGTTCCTTGGTGGCGCGTGAGAGCCACGCGCAGTCGACCTCCGAAAACTCCAACCCGCGCGTGCGGGCAACGCGCCACTCCGGTTGAGGTCGCATTCGGTGGTTTAGCTGATCGGCGGCTGGGCAACCTCCAGGTAGGGCGCGTGGTTGCTGTTGGGCGCCGGCGAGTCCAGAACGGCGGATCTCTCTTTATTAGCCTGAAAAAGAAAACACAAGAAAAATAACAACAAAAAACTAGAAACCAGCGAGAGGGAGGGAGGGGGTGAGGGGGAAGGAGCTAAGCTCCAACCCCCTCTGGTCGGAGGTCTGAATGAAGGGGTAGTTTTAGAGAGAAGGGAGAGGTTTCAAGAAGAGAGAGAGGGAGTTCAGCACCCTCCTATAAGTTAAGACTTAAGAGCTGGTTGATTTAATGCTCGTTATAGTATTAAAATTTATATGTTATATTAAATGTTGTATTAAAAATTATAAGATTAATTTTATTTTATATCAAATTTTATATTAATTTTATGTTATAAGATTAAAAATATGAATAATAAGATTAAAATTTTATGTTATATTAATTAAAAATTTAACAAATTATATAAAAAATATCTTATAAATAATATAAAAATTAAATATATATATATATATATATATATATATATATATATCATTTCGGTTCAATTTAAATCGATTTTAAAAATATGAAAATGGGTACGGAGCCACTGTCCGTTCTTAAGAATCGATACTGGACTGGATCGATTAGGCACTGGACCAACTTATCTCGATTCAACCGATTTTTGATTTTCCGTTTTTACCCCTACCTGGCTGATTACTAGAGTGCGCCGTTCAAATATGGTAGTGCTGCTAGCATACTGACGAAAAGTCTGCCGAAAACTTTTTTGGACAGTTTTTCACTTTTCATCATTTGTTTTTACATACTAATACTTATACCATATCATATATGTAAGTATGTAACTTAATATATAAAGATAAATAATAACATGTTAATAACTTAATATTAATATTTATATTTAAGATTAAATTTATATCAATGAAGTATAAATAATAAGATTAAAATTTTTTATATTAATTTTATATTATGTATAATATATATCGCATAAAAATTGAATTATTTATTATATTTTGTGTGAAAATTTAAAAAAATTGTAATGATGAGATGATATGAGATGAAATAAAATTGTTTATGTATCCAATCAAGACATTAGTCGAAAAATATAATGACAAACATGAACATTTACAAGAAGAAAAACTCACCAAAAGGTTCACATTTTCTTTTTAAGAAATACTCTCTCATTCTCATTATTTTAAGATAAATCTTTTTAAGAAAATCTTTGTCCGAAACAAAGACTTTGGTCATTCTCTAGGTGAATCTCTATAAGGTCTCATTATATAGATGAGATGAAATGAAATTGAAATAAAATATTATTAAAATATAATTTCTTAATATAATTTTTTATTTTAGAACTTAAAAAAGATGAATTATTTTTTGTATTTATTTGGAAGTTTAGAAAATTTGTAATTATTAAATAAAATAAGATGAGATGTGATGTAATGGTTTATGAAAACAAACTAGGCCTAAGGCTACGTTTAGATAGTAAGATAATTTCAAATAATCTGTGAATAATAGTGAATACATGATAAAAAAATAATAATGAAATATTGAATAATAGTGAATAATAATAAAAAGTAGTGAAAATATGTAAAAAATAATGATAAAATATTGAATAGTCCACACTCTACTATTGAAACAAAGCCTACTCCCGTTTGGATAGTGAGATGAGATGAGATGGTTTTAGATAAAAGTTAAAAATTGAATAAAATATTGTTAGAATATTATTTTTTAATATTATTATTATTTTGAAATTTGAAAAAATTGAATTGTTTATTATATTTTGTGTGAAAATTTAAAAAAATTATAATAATAAGATGAGATGAGATAATTGAGATAGTTCTCAATCCAAACATGTCTTCCTTTCTTCTTGTTTTAATTTTCTAATTGAAGATTTGATGTTTTTCCAGCAACAATGATATAGCAACAATCAATACACATTTTTTTGTACAACTCTCTAATAAGATATTATTTATTTTGAATTCAATACCATCAAAGTCAAACAAGATTCAAATTGAATTAAAAAATATTAAAAATTTATTAGAGAGTTGTCCAAAAATTGTTGGGTAGTTGTCTCTCACAATCACTTCTCTTTCCCCGAATAGCAACTCACTTCTTTTTTTTCTTTTTTTAAAAAAAAAAAAAAAAAAGACTATGGACTGAAGTTAGTTGAGATGAAAATTTTATAAATAATAATAAGATAGTTTATAAATAATAATGATATTGTTTGAGTTAAGTATTTTTTAGATTTTGAAAAAAGAAAGAGAAAAAAGTTGAATAAAATTATTAAAAAGTGAAAATATTATTAGAATATAGTTTTATAATATTAATTTTGTTTGGAGAATTGAAAAAGTTGGATTGTTTTTTATTTTTTGTTTGAAAAAAAAGAAAGTTGTAATGACTAGTTTGAAAATATTTATATTTGAATTATGTTTGGAAAGAAAATAGGATAAGATGAGATGAAATCTATTTCCACACAAACCATTTTTTTTTTTTTTTTTTTTTTTGCAAAAGAAAGAATTCTGAATTGAGTTTTGGTTCTTAATAACGTGCAAATTAATCAAATCTCACGTTTTTGGACCCAAAACAATGAAAACATATTAGTTTTCTTCTATTATGATTTTCTACTTAGCCAAATTCCCATGGGCTTTTGTTCTCTAATAATATATTTAAAGCTTTTTTTTTATTGATTATGCATCTTATCATAAAACGGTTGTTTGTTTCAACAGATGCATTTGAAACAAGAAACAGAGAAATGATTGTTGCCATTTCCTATATGAGGTACGTAGGATTTTCTTGCGCTACGAGTATTCTAATTAGTTTGAATATTAAATTTGAACAATCACCATTGGCAACTGAAACCGTTGAAATTCTTAGAAATTGATAGACTAGACGAAATACATTCAAGAAGATTTTTGCATACTTTCCCTATTGGAAGTTGGTTTTTATTGGAGAAAACATGAGCATTGTAAGCAATTTATAGGTTGCTATTAAGAGGACTTAGGGCTCGTTTGGACATGATGTTTCAAAATAGTTGTGAATAGTAATAAAATGATTTGTGAATTGTAATAACATGGTTTGAGTCAAGACGTTTTATTGGGTGTTAGACAAGGAGAGAAAAAAAGTTGAGTAAAAATATCATAAAATTAAATATTATTTAAATATAATTTTTTAATATAGTGTTTGTTTTAAAATTTGAAAAACTTGTAATTTTTTTTTTTGTATTTTGTTTGAGAGTTTAAGAAAGTTGTAATAATTAGTCAATGATTTAATGAAAAAGTCAAAATTTTGAAATGGAAAACTATTTGTACTTGAGTGATGTTTGGGAAAGAAATTATAAAAACTTTGAGATGATATGAGATGAGATTAGATAATTTGTGTTCTCAAATAAGGGCTTAAAAAAATGATAAGACTAATTTTACTTATTTATCTATGAATCAAGATATCTTCAAATTAGAAGAGATAGATATATAATTAATGTAGCTGAAGTATTAAATGTTGCACGTCAAATTTTGAAGATATATAATTACTTTAGCTAAGAACACTTGTATTTCCAAACTAGCCCTTAATTAGGGTTATTGGTAACAACTAACTTTTTTGAATATTGGTAATAGCGACCTGATTTATTACTCTTGGATTGACGAGTAAAAAGGCAGAATGCTCTTGTTAACGTTGTGTTTCGAAACTTGAGCAACTTCATAGTTCTCCCTTGTTTGGAGCCTACAAGAATGTGAGAAGTGAGAATTCGGGGTAGTGAGAAACACCTTTGATGTCTAAGTCAGTACCCGTTGTTGGGAATTTAGAAGAAAAAATCAATGACCCCCAAACCCCTGAGGGGTATATATATACCTAGTGGTGGTGGTTCCTCGCCAAGTCGATCAAGGCTCTGCCACACTATACCCAGGTCATGCCGCCTACCTGCGTTCTGCCACGCGACAGGCCTGCCATGCCTGATTGTCGCCACTCCAACGGACCTGCCCCTAGGTCGTGGTGTGTTCACCCCGTCCTTCATTAAATGCAACGTGGTCGTCATCTGGAGCGCCTGCTCCCCATGCTTTCCAAGTCATTGATAATCTGGGGCAGTGGTCATTCTTGTCCCTGCGTATATGGCTTGTCGGCCAGTACAGGTCTCAGACCTTCTGAATGAGTGGTTTGAATTTTTTGTGTGAAAAATCTACGCTCTTTTCTAGGCCTCCTGGGCCAGTCTTGCCCTACGAACCCAGCTCGTCCTATCCTTTTATACAGATTTCCTACTGTCGGGCTATCCCAAAACCCATCGGTGCCTCGTGTGTTAGGCTTGAAACGGAAAACAGCCTCCCTCACAATATCTCGTGAATTCCCACCACACGTGTGGTGAGAATTAAAAGTGTTTCCTTCCACTTGTCTTAGATCAATTTCCCTTAATGCACGCCTGACACCCCACGACTGTGTTGGTTGCTTCATTGATGGCTTGAAGGCGCCTCGAGTTCTCCCCATCCTTTCGTTATTTGACGGTTTTGGGTAGGGGGCAGTCCGCCCACGCACTTGCTTGCGTATTGGACCGTGCTTCCCACATGCGTGTTACTCGTTCTCTACGCTTTCGTGGGTTCACATCGGTTGGGTTCCACAATGCCATTTCATGCGACTCTTGAGATCTGGCACACCCCTTGGGTTTCTAGCTCGGGGTCGTTTCATTGTCTACAGCATGTCAACTGTAGCGCCCCTTTCTATTCAATGTCCCTAATTGTTTCACCTTCTACTCCTTCTACTTCTCATCTTTCAGCACTTTCCTTCGGGCCTGCCTTCGTTTACTCAGTTTTCCTTTACCCATTCTCTATTTCGCCCTTTCCTTTCTGTCACCTTCGATGGCCCCTAAAGAATCTTCTAATGCTCGTTGCTTGTATTTCACTAGGCGAAGCTGGGAGTCCTCAGTCTCTGCCGCTGACCTTCGGGCTCTGAGGAGGGCCTACAACATTCTAGAGTCGGCAATCTTGGAGATTCTCGGCATTACGTTGCGGCGATGGTTTCGGATGAGATGGCATCTCGGGTTGCCCTCTATCCTTTGATTTTCACAAATGGTCTGCGACTCCCCTCCTACCGCCCTATCCACGACGACCTCAACTTTCTAGGGTTGGCTCCAGCGCAGCTCCATTCAAACGCGTGGTGGCTTTTGATTGCTAGTTGTGTGATTTTTCAGAGGGTGCTCAACTTCAGTTATGAGGAGTATCCTGATCTGATAGCCTAGGAGTTTCTGTCAGTGTATCAGGTGCTACATCTCAATGGGAGCTTGTGTAGCTTCCAGGCGGGTTCCTCTAAGAAGCATATCGCCAGCCTGGAGAAATGACACTCCCATATCAAAGACTGATCCCAGTGATTCTTTTTCGTCTCTGGCTTGGGATGGGAGTAGGACTGTTCATCCAGATTTCGGCTCAAGAATCCGGGTATACCTGAACCGGAACCTGGGTTTCAAACCTGAGCCGAAACTTGAATCGGGTTAGCTCAGGTCAAACCCGGGCCGAAACCTGGATGAATCTGGGTTGTAGTTTTTATTATTATTTTTTTTAAGTTTAAATATTTTGATATCCAGTTTCAATCCAATTGAACATTAGTAATTTTTGCATAAAGAATAAGTAACGGTTGGAAGTACCTTTAGGTACTTGAGTAGGCGACCGTAAACAAGTCCAAGAGAGAAAGCCGAAGCACGAGCTACCTATTAAGGAAATAAATCCCAAAAACCCACAGATTTTACAAAGCTTCGAGATATCAAGTTTTGACCTTTTCATTTTTTTCTTTCTTAGAAACCAAACAGAGAGAGAGAGAAACTAGATTACAAAGCGAGGGTGCTGGTTCCAACATAAGGTCCAGGAGGAGGTGCCATCAGAAGTTTCTTCTTCTTCGAATTTGTGCATGCGAGTGAGAGAAAACAGAATAAGACCATTATAGGATTTCATTATATATATAAAAAAAAAAAACTGGACTCCGGGCTGTAAACTCGGGTTCTGGATTTACAACCTAGTACTCGAACCAGGTTAACTCGGGTTTTGCAACCCAGGTTTCGGCCCTAATTTGTTTTAGGCCAGAACCCTAAATTGGAATCCGATTTTTCAGATTCCGGATAAGGTCGAAAAAAAATCCGTCCTGAATGAACAATCTTAGATAGGAGTGTCATAAAGGAAAGGAGATTCTAGAGGTGGGCAATAGGGCCCCGCCCCAGTTCGCCCCACCTTGCATCTGGCCCACCCTGCACTTATAATGATGAAAAACATTACTGTTCTGAATATCTTGAGAGAATCTCAAATTCAAAGGGCCGGCCCCTATACTTTTTAATCGAATATTTGTTTTAAAGAGAATCTTCTGCCTTTTTAATCGAATATTTTTTATACTCGCACTTTTTGGAAAGGCAAACCAATTGGGAGTCAGAGGATCCATAGTACCTGCAGCCCCACCGACTCTGTATTCATTCATTAGGGTGTAATCTTGATTCGGTCGAGTTTTTACCATATTTTGAAACCAAATCGATCAAAATCCATTTTGAAATCATCAGAATTAATCTAAAAAATCAAAACTTACAATTTTTTAAATTTCAATTTGATTTGGTTCGATTTACTGGTGTAATTCGGTTTTTGGCTTTTTTATTGTACTAATTAATTTTTCTAACCCAAATATATATATATTTTTTTACATTAAATATGATAGTCCAAAATATTATTTTAAAAAACACCATGCATATAGCTAATTAACTAAATTAACAAAATCTTAAAAAAAAATACTAATACTTATACCATATCATATATGTAAGTATGTAACTTAATATATAAAGATAAATAATAACATGTTAATAACTTAATATTAATATTCATATTTAAGACTGAGTTTATATCAATGAACTATAAATAATAAGATTAAAATTTTTTTATATTAATTTTATATTACGTATAATATATCGCATAAAAATTGAATTGTTTATTATATTTTGTGTAAAAATTTAGAAAAATTATAATGATGAGATGAGATAAAATAAAATCGTTTCTGTATCCAATCGTTAGTCGAATATCATGACAATCATGAATACTTTCAAGAAGAAAAACTCACCAAAAGGTTTACATTTTCTTTTTAAGAAATACTCTCATTCTCATTATTTTAAGATAAATCTTATTAAGAAAGTCTTTGCCCGAAACAAAGACTTTGGGCAATCTCTAGGTGAATCTCTATAAGGTCTCATCTGATTACATATATGAGATAAAATGAAAATTAAATAAATTATTGTTAAAATATAATTTTTAATATAATTTTTATTTTAAAATTTAAAAAAGTTAAATTATTTTCTGTATTTTATTTAAGAGTTTAGAAAATTTATAATGATGAAAGGAAATAAAATATGATGTAGTGGTTTATGAAAACAAAACAGGCCTAGATATTTCATTGAGAATTCATGAAAAAATAATTTTGCCTTTATACTGTTCATATGCATAGAGCAATGAAAGATTTTCTGGAAGTTCCTTTCTGCAAGACTTTCATTACCGTTGTGGCAGTCTTTAGGCAGGAAATGTATTTTTTATTTAAGAAAAATTCTTTTAGTTACTATTCATCATCTCACATCCTACACTATATGAAAAATACTCAACACCTTATAAAAAAAACAAATTTTCACGTCATGTATGAGGTCTGTGATATGAATAGTTGCTGATTTATAACAAAACTCTTTAATTAATTATACGTTTTTTCACAACTTTTATTTTTTAATTAATTAATTTTATCCCGGTTGGATAGTGAAAGTTATTCATCTCATTTCATCATTACAATTTTGTCAAATTCTCATACAAAATATTATAAACAATTCAACTATTTTAAATCTCAAAACAATAATAATAATAAATAATATTCTAATAATATTTTATTCAACTTTTAACTTTTATTTAAAATCATTTCATCTCACTATCCAAACCGTACTTAATATTCAAGTTTTTCGCTCAAAAACATTTCACTTCTTCAATTAAACCAACATTAAAATTAAAAAATACTTTAAAAAAAAACTCGAAGTCTGGCCACCAACCTGTAGCCACCGATATGTTCAAAGTTTTTCCTTTTTTTTTTTTTCTATTCTTTTATAAAATTAAAAAAAAAAAAAAACTTCTCACTATTTTCACAAAAACCAATACAGCTTCATGTCAACTTCATTTATTCACTGTTCATCAAAAACTTTTTAAACACTTTTTACATCCAACACCACCTAATGAACATTTTTAGACTTGTAAATTTTGAAGTCTAGAAGTGACCAAATGACAAAATTAACTTAGAAATAACAAATATATGGGTAACAAAGTCATCGAATACGATGAAATGAGAAGTTATGTTATTATTATTTTTTTTTTTGAAATGGCGAATCTCGTTTCATTAAAATGGGACTTACAATTTGACTTAAGAATAAGTCAATTACAATCAATAAAAGCTCCCTAGCGCACAACCGTGGCTGACATGGTCTAGTCTCACGGCACATCTCTACAGACAAAAAGCCTGAGAGATAGCACATCTCTGTCCAAAAACAGAGATAACAGATAACAACTAAAACAGACTCCATTCCCGACTAAGCGGGAAATGGAGGAGGAACACCCTGACCTCTCCGCTACGTGGAGTGGGGAAAAAACACCATTCCGGACCAAGGCCGAATGGGAAACACCATTACTGAGATTTCTTAAATAATAAAGACAAAATATAAAGAAAACTACAATGTGAAAACACTGTAAACGAAAAATCAGTGTACATAAAACACAACACATGGAGGGAAAACCGACGGTCGAGCTTTGGAGATCCAGTGATGCCGGTTCTGAATCGGCAGCTCGATGCGGCGTCAGATGATTCCATGGTGGCGCGTGGGTTCAACGCGCGGCGAGCTCCGAATCTTCGATCCGCTCGTGCGGGCTACGCGCCGCTCCGATGGAGGCCGCATTACGAGGTTTTGCAGATCGGCGGCAGGGAAGGCTCCTCGTGGGGCGCGTGTATATAGATGATCACCGGATCACCTCGCATCGACTCCCCCTTATTTAGTCGAATCCTGAAAAAAAACAAGAAAACTAAAGAAAGGGAACCGTCGGAGACACAGGGCCGACGTTAAGGAGGGAGGAGAGGAGAGGGAGGAGGGAGCCGGAGCTCCCCCTCCCCCCAGCTGTGATCGGATGAAGGGGCTTTTTGAGAGAGAGGGGGCTTATCGGCTTCTTCGCTCCAGGGGCTTCGTCTTGAGAATCTGAATCTTGCCGATAATAATCAAGTTATGTTATTAAACTAAGGGAAGTTATGTCTACAATTTGAGAAAAAATAAAAGTGATCATGTATGTATACACATTTCATGACAAAATGATTCATCGGTAAATTTCATATAAATGAATAAATTACTTTTCCACCTAGGAGTTTCAAGAAAGAATCTTACTTTTCAAATCAACTTCAGTCATTTTTAAAAAATTATAATATGATAAACCTGCTTATTTTGATAGTTACTAAAAATCAATTCATAAAACCACTAATCTAACTTAGAACCTATGTACATATAGAATAGTATTATATATATTTACAATTTTACTTACAAGATTCATTCTGTTAGTTTTTTTTTTTTTTTTTTAAATTCAAGTTTTAAATTTCATAATTTTCAACCTATTAATAACTGATATGTGGATAAATAAATTTTTTTTAGAAATTTTTCTTAAATACATTTAACATTTCCCATATAGAAATAAATCATTCATGTTGAAACCTTAAGTGATTTTACTTGAAAACTAATTAACAAAACGATTTTAATTCAAGGCTCGCATGAGTTAATTTTTAATTTTTTTATTGTTGGATATATTTCAGCCAGATCCAAGCCCAAAAAGGGCCCATTAAATGTGGTCCAAGTTGCTAAAGATAATGCAAAACACGTGACCAAGCGGAGCGTGAAGGCCAAGAATTGTAAAGCCTGCACCCCATTATCCAACATCTGCCCGACACCGTTACACGAAACTGCCCAAAACCTCTCAGCTTAATGCTTCGTTTAGATCCTCAACTAAGTCCAACTCATCTCAATTCATTTTAATTCATTATTATAATTTTTTTAAATTTCAATACAAAATATAATAAATAATTCAATTTTTTCAAATCTCAAAATAACTTTAATATTAAAAAATAATATTCTAACAATATTTTATTAATTAAACTCAACTCAATTTAACATCCAAACGCACTCTAAAAGAAACTGGTCACACGACTGACAAAACCGATTCATAATGGTTCTCGTTTCGATTTTACTTTTTATAATATCGGATCAAATTGAATCGGATCGGTTTAAATATATATAATTTATATATTATATGCTAAATTATTAATTAATATCACATGCAATTTTAAAATCCTATTATTCATATCTAATAATCTAATAACATAAAATTAATATAATATTTAATATAACATATAAATTTTAATTTTAGAACATAAAATATTAAAATTAATATAACATAAATTTTGATCTTAAACATGAACATTAATGTTAAGTTATTAATATAAACCTACTTTTAATATAAATATATACATATATATGAAAAATTCTATATACTACACTACCATCCCACTTTCATCTCACTATATAAGATTTGACACATTTATCACAATTGGATAATTTTTTATTGGATGAATCTTTATCATCTAATGGTAATAAATGTGTCACATCTTACATAGTAAAATAAAAGTGAGATATTAGTGTGGTGTATAACATTACTCATATATATATATATATATATATATATATATATATACTAGGTGAAAATAACATGCAATGCACGTTTGTTTAGTTTAAATTTATTTAGTTTATAAATAATTACAAACTATGATATATAAATAAATTATAAATAATTATTTAGATAATAATATGTCAATGTATTTTTTAAATAATTATAAATAATATATTACTATAATTTATAAATAATTTATTTTATTTTGTATTCACGTTTGCCTAGTTTATGATATAGTTATCTATAAAAAATATTATACATTTTATAAAAATAATTGATTTCACTTAATAATTTAAGATATAGTGAAAAAGATAAAAACATTAGTTTAAAATATCTTACAATCCAATATATATTTTTATGAATAATGCTAGATCCCCAGCTGGGAGCTCCTGGGGTCTAGCAAGTGTATTTTTATGTTGTTTTTTTAAGTTCTTTTTTTATATAAATTTTTTTAACAATTTTAAATATTTTAAAAAAAATTTATAACATTATTAAAAAATACTTCCTTAGTAAAATAAAATTTATAAAAAAAATTATTTTACTTCATAATTAAGGAAATATTTTTTATTAATTTTTTTTTTACTTTCTGATTAAAGAAGTATTTTTTAATGGCGTTTTAAATTTATTTTATTTTTTAAAAATATTAAAATATCTATATAAAAAATAACTTTAAAAAAAACAATGTACACCCTAGCGGCCATTGGTGTGTGTTTAATGCGCACATGTGGCTAGTAATCGGCTAATACACAAATATTATATATATATATATACATATATATTTATGTCTCTTTCACTGTCAAAGCCGCTAGCTAACTTTTTTCTCAAATTTTGAAATTAATTAACTTGGCTGGCTCGGTGGACGATTTAGTTTTTGGTGGATAGGTACGTATGCACAAGCATTATTGCAGGAGGGTTTAATTCTCCCCTTAATAAATTATTCCTCAATTTGTATGTTAAAAGTCTTTTTTCTTTCTATTTGTCGTTTTCAAGAGGCCAATTTAGATTATGTTTGGAAGTTTCATCTTCAATAAAATTCTCATCTCATCTCATCTCATCATTACAACCTTTTCAAATTCCTATATAAAATATAATAAATAATTCAATTTTTTCAAATCCCAATACAACTTTTTCAAATTTCAATTTAACTTTTTCAAATCTCAAAACTAAAAAATAATATTTTAAACTTTAAAACAAAACACAAAATTCTCATCTTACCTTCCAAACATAATCTTAGATTATGTTTGGAAGTTTCATCTTCAATAAAATTCTCATCTCATCTCATCTCATCATTACAACCTTTTCAAATTCCTATATAAAATATAATAAATAATTCAACTTTTTCAAATCCCAATACAACTTTTTCAAATTTCAATTTAACTTTTTCAAATCTCAAAACTAAAAAATAATATTTTAAACTTTAAAACAAACACAAAATTCTCATCTTACCTTCCAAACATAATCTTAGTCTTTACCACTTCGGTGATGGAGATGTTGTGGCAGGGATATTTTCCCAAATCAGTTTTACACCACATAAATCACTCTCTGCTCTTCGGTTTCCCAATTCTCCTTCCTCTCCGTCCGGACCTTTGTCTCTCAATCTCTCTCTCTCATTGAAAATCAACTCCTTCTTCCGTCTCGATCTTTTTGTCCCTCTGTTTCAATGGTCTAGAGGACAGAGTGGATTTCTCAACTCTTTATCAATTTTCGGCGCTCCATTTTTCATCTTGAGAAGGAGTTAAGACGCAAGGTAAAAACCCTAACTTATTTTACGTCTCTTTTTCTCTCCAACTTGAAAGCTTTGTTTTTAATTTTTTTTTCTTGTTCTTCGCAAACAACCTCAGATATATAGAATCGAGAATTTTTTTTTTAGTTTTCACTTTATTTTTTAGATCTGTTCTTCGGACCATCAGATCTTTATTCATTTTGTTGTGTGAATATGATTTTTTTTTTATTGTGTTTTTTCGGTTGATTTTTGTTGGTTTGCTCTTCCTGCTCTGTTTATTTTATTTTTTTCATCCTACACTTTTTCAACACCTCTGTTTATTTTTGTTTTCTTGTTTTTTAGCACCTCGGTTGATGTTTGATGGGCGTTGGTTTGTTGTTCCTGTTTTTTTTCCTAATCTGTAAAAATGAACAAATCTGTTTTTTTTAAATTTTCTGATTTTTTAGAAAGAAATTTTTAAATCTAATGAATCTGAAGGCTCATCTTTCAGATTTGTTTTTTTTTTTTAAAGCTAATGCATATTGATTAACTTTGTGTCCTCGTTTCTAAATATTTTTTGACAATACACAAATCTGAGATCTGTTGTTGATTTTTACTATTTCTCAGATGTTGATTTATTGTTTCTTTTTTCCTTCTATTTTTGTTCGTTTGTTTGTTGTGATGATTTTATCACATGCTCCTTTTCTCTATTAATACAAGTCTCCTTGCTGTTTATACATGGTTTAAGTGGAAGTCTTTTTGTTTAATTACAGGGACCATACGACTTTGGTGCTAGTGCTGCAAGGCATTTGGCCATGCTATTTTGGATGTAGGCTCATAACAAAGACTATCTATATGTTGGCATCAACAATAGTGGCACCAATGGAAAAGTAATGTCTGGCCAAGTAAAAATAATACTTTCTGGTTTTGTTTTTTGTTTTTAACGAGATTATGTTGTTTTGGTCTAATCCAATCTATTGGCTTCCATTGAATGTTATGTTTTGAGTTTAGGTTTCCAATATTGAGTTTAATTAGATTGTTTTTGAGTCTCTCTTTGTGGGGATTATTTTTGCCTTCTTATAATTTTGTTTGTGTATTAACTTTATTGAAGGATTGTATTTCCTAAGTATAGGTATCATGTTAATGTGATCTATTAGTAGAAGGCAAAAAAAAAAAAAAAACACTTCAATGTGTTTTTCTTAAAAAAAAAAAAAAAAATTCAATGTGTACTGTTACATCTGTTTTTTCCTGTACTCTGAATGATCCACTGTTTGGTTTGGTTGCTAAGAAAATGAGTCAAAAGAAATTGGAACAATTTTGATTCGTTGAAGTTGGATCTCGAAAAATTCAATCTAAATATTCAGAGTTCATAATTCAGGATTTTATTTTAATTTTTTACTTTATTTACTCCAATGTTTGGTTGTTGAGAAAAATAGAGGGAAATGGAAAAGAAGGTAATAATAGTAATGAAAGTGTGGTTTGTCTTTGTGTTTTGTGCTATTGGGTTTTCAACAAAACTGACGGCAAAAAATTCTTTGCTTTTATCTTTAGCATAACTTTTTACAACATAAATGGAAATAGCTGTGAGTTTGCTTTACATACTGGATCTAGAAAAGGATATCAAATGGAAAGAAAATGTATAAACAGGAAAAAACTTTGTTGTTGTTGATGCATATATTATGCTATGGTGTGTTTGGATGTAGTTGAAGAAATAAGTGGATTTTTATTTTTTATTCGGTCTAATTTTTGTTTTTTACTTTCACTCTAGTATTCGCTATATTTTTTTTATTCTGTTTGTTGTCTATTTTTCTGTTGCCTTTTTTTTATACCTATTAGGACACATGTTATTATATATTAAAGAAGGTTTGTTATTAGGACACATTATAACCCAATATTATAACATGTTATTATATATAACATGTACACTGAAACGCATTGTTAGAATGAATCTGCAAGCTACAATTTTTTTTTCCATTCTTCTTTCTTTTGTGAATCTTAACATATATTAATGAATGCTGATCACATATTTAGCAAAGTAAAAATTTCTCACTTGTATGAAAAATTGCTAAACGAAGCCACAAACACAGTACTAAACTGAAAAATAATAACTCAAAAAAAGAAAATTCCATAGGAGAATTGTTTTTTAGATTTTTTTTAGATGATTTTTATGATACACCCAAAATTAATGTTAGGTTGTATATATTAAATGTTTTGCTTGGTTTGTGACAAAAATCATTTCTGTCAAAACTTGTCCAAAACACAGTTTGTGACAATAACTTCTTCAAAACACTCACAATTCCATAAAATAGGGAAAGAATTATATTATAACAAAAGATGTTGCAAAATAAATAACATACACTATAAAGATTATAAGCAGAAATGTCCACACTCAACCAAAAGGGAAAAAAATGCAGAAAATACTATACTTAAAACATAAAATAAATGGAAAAAAGAAGGAATTACAAATAAAATTAAGAAGCAAATCTTCTTTTCTCAGAAAATCACCTGTAGTGTAGAATAATATGCAGAAGGAAAAAGCCAGTAATTGACTAACCTCCAGATCTTTTTCATGTGCAGTGTTTTTTGTTTTCTGAACGTGGTGCTAGACTGATATATATTGAAGAGAATGGATTGATGCTGACTTTTCATTATCCAGCCAAATGCATGAATCTATCTGAACCGAAGAATAGTTTTAATTTCTAATTTTTTTACTATTCAGAAATAAATATATTATTTGCCAGTGTAAATTTCTTCTTTTTTTTCATTCCCGATGATAGTTGCCTATCTCGAACATGATGGTTTTGTTTTTTTGTTTTTAACAAATGCATGAATCTGCCTGAATAGAATAAATATGCAGAGTATTTTGGTTTTTTTTTTTTTCTAATTTTCTTATTTTAAACCGAGGTTGCTTTTATAATGAGATTTCTTTTATTATGATGGCTGACAGATGACAGATAGAATTTTATAGATAACGAATAAATTGACAAAAAAATATGAAGAGTTTTTTGTTTTTTATTCTTAATTTTTTTGTTATAATGAGATTGCTTTTATGATGGCTGACATTGCTTTTAACGGACATTGAAAAATTGCGTTAACTTTAACAGAAAACAACAAAAAATCGTTAAACCAACAATTTTCTGTTAGATAGACACTTTTTATATATAGAGAGATATAAAGGATAAATACGTTTTATGGAATAACGAATTATAATATATACTCTTTTTGATAAATACATTTCTACACATATGATCATATGTATTGAATATATATTTTTAGTTTCGTAAATAATTAGGCACAACTCTTCTTATCTTTCTTTGCTCTAGAAAACTTTAAGGTTTTCATCATTAAAACCACACTGGAAAAACCAGTAAAATCAGATTGAATCGGACCCAAAGCGGTAAAATCGGAAGTTTCAGTTTTGGTAATGAATTGGCTTGATATCGGTTCTTCAATTCTTAAAATTAGTGTATACCGATTCAGTTCTAAAATATGTTTAAAACCAAATCGGTTACACCCCTACTTGTCAATTAGGACGAAGACGGATACAAAAAAGGTAACTAGACTTTTCACTATTCTTCTACTTATTCTCTGATTTTTTTCGTGACAAACTAGAGTCCCCACGGCAAATAGTGATGTCACACAATCTTAACTATCAATATTAAGAAAAAATCTTGATATCAGCCATTGTTTCGCATTAGCCAACACATGCATTACGTGGTAGCTTTTTTGTTGTTGTTATTTTTCCTCCTCCCATGTTCCTTTCACTCATTTGGAATTAGCCCCCGTTGCTCCTCTCCCCCAACCCCATGTCGCCCATCCTCTGCAAAGTTGCGCCGTCCGTTGACCCTCCTCTCCACACCTTACGGGTTCCATCGCCAATTGGGATTTTCTCAGAGCACCGCCTTTTGTTCAGTACCTCCTGTAGTTCTTGCAAAAGTTGCGTGGCTATGAAAGGTTATAGTCATAATAGCAGAACTTGGTGTTTGCGGAGTCACAACGTGGACATTTTGAGTAGTTCTTGCTCTGGGAAGTGGGGTTTGATGGGTTGGAATGTTGTTGGGTCTTGAATTTTCTAACTTCTAAATCTTTTATGTGCAAGTTTTATAAGAATGAGAAGAGAGGAAAAAAAAAAGGCTTGCTTTGATGACTAACCGATTGTGACTTTATGAGGATTTGGTTCGTTGAGTTTTTGGTTTTGAGGAGAATTGGGTGGAATTTGTGGTTACGGAATGAATTTTGAGTACTTTTCTAATATTTAAAACTAGAAACGATAAAAAAGAAAAGGACCAAAATTTGAGATGAAAGCTATTGGCTTTTGAGGAATTGGCAAATCATTATTTTGGTAGAGAGATTGAAAGTGTTGCACTGGTAGAATTTGGAAAATGGATTTTGCGACTTGTCTGTGTGTCTTTGAGCAAACTTCAAATGGAGAGAAAACCTCTCTCTCTCTTTCTGAATCAAAATGGTGCATTTTGCTTCAAAAAAAATATAGGTGTGCTATAGATCAGTCCTGAACAATGGCTGATCTGTAGAAAAACTCCCCAATTAAATTCACAATTCAGCAGCGACAACCTATTACTCTTAACACACACACACACACACACAAAAACCGTCGGATGCTAGTTTGCTTCTCATGCCTTCAAAATACGTTGTGAGAATTCTCAGAAAAGCATGCCAAGGGTACCCATGGGCCATGGTCTTAGCATTGGGGAATCCCTCCATAATGCTACAGCCCAAGTGAGGATGTTTCCTACTCATGTTCCTCATTGATCTGCACTAGGAACTAGGAAGACTTTTTCAAGGAATTATTTCCTGAGGTTTCACTCTTCCACCCTTGATAGACGTTTCGTGCATGAGAGATTCCTCGGCAGAAATCTACTAGCCAATGCAACCAAGAATGAATGAAGCCAAAGAAGCCTCTCCAAATATTGACCCAAAGTCAAAGGATCAAGCTGTAAAGATACACAGCACAATGATAAGCCTGATATCATACCTCAACATCATGCCCCAGACCAGCCACCGTGAATCATGGTCACCTTACACTTGAATATGTGTGGAAAATGGAATCATGGCCACAAGTATACTTTCACTTTTAAAAGGCCTGTGACTACTTGGGTTGAATTTAAAGTATATTCTCATTTTTTCCTCCGTTCACACCTAAATATGTGTGGAAAATAATATACAATTACTTTCACGTTTGAAAGGCGTGTGCGAATACTTGTGTTGAAAGTAAAGCAGATTTCTATATGTTCCGCTTGGTCACACCTGGAAATGAGCAGATTTCAGTGTGTTAGCATGAGTTCTGGGGAAGAGTTAATTGAGGGCTAGCTTTTGCATTGTATATCCTTTATAATCTAAACAGGAAGATGCTTAATTAGTTATTAGCTAAGCCAAGTGTCCAAAATATGGCTTTCACCAGCAATATTCAAACAACCCCATCATCTCCTTCCTCTTGTTCCAACCACCAATGGAAATATGAAGTTTTCCTCAGTTTCAGAGGTGAAACCCGTGAGACATTTACCAGCCATCTATGCAATGAGTTGCGTGAGAAATTGATCTACTCCTTTATGGATGATGTAAGACTGGAGATCGGAGGACCCATTAAGAAGGAACTCTTGGATGCAATAAAGAAGTCAAGAATGGCGGTCATCATATTTCAAAATAGTATGCATCGTCCACATGGTGCTTGGAAGAACTTGCAAAGATTGTTGAATGCATGAAAGATGGAGAGTTGAAAGTTTTGCCCATTTTCTATCTTGTAAATCCTAGTGATGCCCGGAAACAGGAGGAGGGCACCTTTAGAGATGCCTTTGCTAAACACGAGAAAAATCTTGCGAACAAAGAAAAGGTGCAAACTTGGAGAAATGCTTTGAAAGAAGTTGCCAATCTCTCTGGATACCATTTAAAGAACGGGTAAGATACACAGATTTTTCTCTAGTGAGAATCTTTTTTCTTTTATAACTTTTTTTCTCACGTAAAATACACATTTATTATTACTCATGTATGACTATAATTACAAGATTTAAGGACTTTACAAGTTGTCTCAATATTCTTCTTACAAATAATCACTTCACTTTCTTCAAAATAAATAATCTATTACCCTTTTTATCTACAACCAAGAAGATCCAACTCTTCACTACTGATCAACTATATGCTACTATAATAAATTTCAATAGTGTAAGGCGAACAAGCAAAGAATCAACCCTTACATATCTCTTGTGATTTGTGTTTGTTTTGAGTTGACGCATCATTAATAAAATAAACAAATATTGAGACAACTCTTGCACGAGTTATTTTAAAGGGATGAGTCAAAGCTTATCAAAAAAATTGTTAAAAGGATATCTATAGAATTGAGCAACACCCGCCCAAGTGGTGATGAGAACAACCTTGTTGGGATAGACTCTCGTGTTAAGGAAATGTATTTGGATTATTTAGATATTGGATCGAATGATGTTTGCTTTATAGCGATATGGGGGATGAGTGGAACGGGCAAGACAACTCTTGCACGAGTTATTTTTCAAAAGTACAATCATCTATTCCGAGCTAGAAGCTTTCTTGAAAATGTTAGTTTGGTGTCTAAAAGAAATGGTCTAGTTGCTTTACAAGAAAATCTCCTTTTTGATATGAAGTTGAAGGATGACCAAGAAAAATGGGATGTGGTTAAGGGAATTGATGTGATAAGGAATAGATTACGTTACACAAAAGTTCTTATTGTTCTTGATGACGTGGATGAAGAAGAGCAATTGGAAACATTAGCTGGGAACTACAATTGGTTTGGACCTGGGAGTAGAATCATTGTGACAACTAAAGATAAACATTTGTTAATACGACATTGAGTGCAAATTATATACTCGACTAAAGGACTACACAAAAATGAGGCTTTATAGCTTTTTAGTCAAAAAGCCTTTCGTAACCCTGATCAATGTCAAGATCAAGAGTTTTTGGCTCTATGCAATGACTATGTGAGTTATGCCAATGGTCATCCTTTAACTATTAAAGTTTTGGGTTCCTCCATGTTAGGAAAAGGAAAAGATGTATGGAAAAGTTCTTTAAATAGATTACAAGTACTTCCTAATAGAGATATTAAAAAGAAACTCAAAATGGGTTTCGATGTATTGGGGGAGACAGAGAAGAAAATGTTCTTAGATATTGCCTGTTTCTTCAACGGGGAAGACAAAGATCGAGTAGTAGATTTATTGGAAGGTTCTGATTGCTTCCCAAAAATTGATATAGAAACTCTTGTGGACAAATCTCTTATCACTATTTTGGGGAGAAAATTGTGGATGCATAGTTTACTACAAAGACTGGGTTGGGACATTGTTCGCTGTGAATACCCTCAAAAGCCTGGAAAATGCAGCAGATTATGGCGTTGTGATGAGATTCTTGAAGTTCTACAGGAGAAATCTGTAAGTGTAATAGTATAATAGCTATACACTCACACACAATGCTTAAGACTGTTTGTTGCATGCATAGTTCCATTCGTTTATTTTGTTATTTTTTATTACCAGGAAACATATAAAGTCAAAGGCATAATGTTAAGTACCTCGTCTCCACACCAAGAAGAAGACTTGGATCCTGAAGCCTTCTCAAAAATGAATAAACTTAGATTAATTAAAATATGTGATGTGAACCTTCCACAAGGCCTCAATTCTCTCTCTAATGGATTACAACTAATTGAATGGCGCGAATATCCTTTAGGGTCCATACCAAAGAGTTTCCAACCAAGCAATCTTGTTGAGCTCATTATGCATCGCAGCAGCTTTCTACAATTACCAATGGATTTTCTTGTGAAATCTTTTTCCTAGATTTATAGTTTTTTTCCTTTTTTTTTTTTTTATAATTTAGAGTAATTTCTTGAAGATATAATTTTTTTTTTATTTCTATAATATTGCATCACAGAATTTAGTCATGGACTTTACCAGCTCTGAAAACTTGATGATGACTCCTGACTTCTTTGGATGCCCAAATCTTCAAAGATTGATTTTTGAAGGTTGCACAAGATTGTACGAAGTTCACCCATCTATTGCAGCTCTCAATCAGCTTATTCTTTTAAATCTCAAAAATTGTAAATCTCTAAGTAGGCTTCCGCATGAGATCAACTTGGAATCATTGAATCTTTTGATATTATCGGGTTGTTCAAGAATGGCTAAGTTTCCAGAGTTTGGGCAGACTATGAAACATTTGTCAGAGCTTTATTTGGATGGGACTGCCATTGAGGAACTCCCATTATCAATTCAACATCTAACTGGCCTGACATTGCTGATCAATCTTAGAGAGTGCAAGAAGCTTTTGGTTTTTCCGAGTGTCATTTGTTGTTTACCTGCTCTTAAAACTCTCATTGTCTCTGGATGCAAAGGTCAACCTCATTCCCTTGTTTTATTTTCAATTGGTGCACCCCTCACCTTGTCGTTGCCTAGCTTTTTTTCAGGGTTGACCTCTTTGGCAGCTCTAGATCTAAGTGGCTGCAATCTATTGGATGGAGCACTCCCTGACAATCTTAGTAGCTTAACCTCCTTGGAGTCTCTGAATTTGAGCAAAAACAATTTCACACGCTTGCCAGAGAGCATTTCTCAGCTTCCAAAGCTTAAGTTTCTTTATTTGGATAATTGTAGCAGGCTTCAGTTATTACCAAATCTTCCCTCAACTACACAATTTGTAATGACTCGAGAATGTACTTCACTCCAAAATTATTCCAATCAAGTTGTAGTGTCGACTTCAGGTGGAGGAGAATTCACTGTTATTAACTGCCTTAGCCATGCTGCCCGTGAAGAAGACATTCTAAGTGAGGTTTCCTTGCTAGATAGACACTTTCACCCATTGTGGATGGAGGTCTCTCTCTCTCTCTCGCTCTCTCACACACACACACACGCACACACATATTCACAAACATACTAAAATTTTTCCGTTCTATAATATTGTATAGGAGCAAATTCATCAAAGTGAAGAATATCATGGCATTTCTCAGACTACAATTCCAATGTGGTTCAATCAAAAACATGGTTCATCTATATCAATTCCATTACCATACGATCTCTCTAAAAATAGTAGTTGGAGAGGAATTGTGTTGCATGCAGTGCTAAATACTGATGTTCATGGAGTCGAAACTTTGCCTAATGCCTCGAATAATGTTCGCGAGTTGATATGTAGCTTGGACATAGATAGAGGTCTTGCAACTTCTTCTGTAGTCCTCCCTAAATACAAATGCAGCCACGGCAGTTCAGTTGGACTTTGCCTATATATATCGCATGCTAGGCTTAGAAACCAACTAGACCAGCGCAACTGCATCATCGCTCAGTTTACATCCAACAACCCCAGTATTGTGATCACAGGTTGTGGTTCTCGTATCCTCTACGAGCAAGATATGATGCAATTTGTACAAATCTTAAGCCAAAAAAATTATGGATGGATTCCTCTAGTAGCTATAGGAGCTTGTTTACCTATTGGCCCTCGCGAGGAATTCTACGCAACTGGTCCACTGGTAAGGATTTATACCCTTATACATGGGGGACGTTTGGACAATGAGATTTGAAATTCTCAAATTTTTCAAAATTTCTCATAATTTCATTGTCAAACGTCACTTAAATACAAAAAACTTTTCAATTTCAAATTTTTAATTTTTTTATCTGATCATTATCTAATCATTATTCAAATATAAAAATCAATACAAAATTGAACCCCTAGAAAACCCTAAAATTTTTTTCAGTTTTGAATATCAACTATTTAACTTTATTTGTCCATTTTGTTCTTGAAAATAGCCTGAAGAGAATTTAATATTGGCTAGCTCTCTCTCTCTCTCTCTCTCTCTCTCTCTCTCTCTCTCTCATTTGATACTAAATAAATTTCCATTTTTACAGGACTTTCATCCCTCCAATAGGTATAGTTTTTGTTTCCCTCCGAGTAAAGTTCAAGACTGGTTCACTCATCAAAGTTGTGGGCACTCGGTGGCAATTGACATACCCCCAAGATTGGATAGTGATGATAATTGGATGGGACTTGTTCTGTATGCTTCTTTTTCAATCCACAGGGATCTAGAAACCCTCCTTTACAATTGTCAATTGCGAATGGGTCTGCATCATGCACTCCTTTCTTTCCACACCAGTAGACATGAAATCAAGCGGTTTGTTACTCGAGGTGGCTTCTGTTGGTTAGCCTACATACCTGCAGGTGATGAATTAATGAGCATGCTACGGTGCAATAGCCACATTGCAGCATCATTTGTGAGTGATTGTCCAATCATTACAATGGATAAATGTGCACTTCGTCTTTTGTACAAGCATGATCAAGTACAATTCGAGCAAGAACTAAACCACTGCAATGATTTGTTTTCTGAGTACTGAGATTCCACGGGTCCTTTTATGGCTGATCTAGAAAAAATAAATGAAACAACAGTACCTGTCCACTCTAAGGACCTCAAGATTGAAATATCAATATCTCCCATTCATTGTCAGAAGAAGACTAATAAAACTAGGAATGGAAGTAACCTTATGGTAAGAAATTTTTTGGAGTCTTTGTTGTGCTTCAATATACCATATTTTAGTTCCCCCTTTGTATATGTAATATTAATTCTCTCCTTTTGAGTAAAGTTCACCATATTTTCTATCTTTTACACAGGATATGTGTTGGGGGGGTAAATAGTCCGGTCCGGTCCGGCCATGGACCGAACTTTTAGGTCCACCATTTTTCCCCAACCGGACCGGACCGGACTGGACCGGTAGTTATCTGTCCGGTCCGATCCGGTCTGGCCTTTTTTTTTTCTTAAATCAATTAATAAAAAAATTTATTTAAAATACTAAATTAAACTAAGTGATTTATTAATGTGAATTATGTAACAAACTTAATAAAAAAATATTTTAATTGGTCAATGATAATAAATTAGATGAAAATTACATTATTAATTTATATAATTACTATATAATTAACTAATTGATATTATATATTAGTTAATTGATAGAATATTAACAAGTGTTAATAATATATTTAAAATTTTATATTGTTAATAGGGATAGGTTAGATGAAGATATATATAAAATATTGTTAATTTATAGAATATTAACAAGTATTAATAACATATTTATTAATTACATAATTTATTATACAATTATTATATAAAATAATATATTTATAAAAATAAAAAAAAAATTTGGATTCGGTTCGGTCCGGTCTGGAAAATCCCAACCCCAGGACCGGACCGAGGACCGAAATACCCCTACATATGGGACCGAAACCGACCATGGGACTTTCGGTCCGGTCCGGTCCGATCTCGGTCCGGTCCATTCGGTCTGGTCAGTCCATTCGGTCTGGTCAGTCCATTCGGTCTGGTCAGTCCATTCGGTCCGGATCGACCGTTTTACAGCCTTAGATATGTGTTATCCTCCAAGTAAAATTCTGGAGTGGTTCACCCATCAGAGCGACGACTCCCTTGTGACAATCCCTCTTCCTCCAAATAATCGTACTTCTTGGATTGGACTTGCTCTTTGTGCTTATCTTTCAGTGCCAAGGTATTCAAGTAACGCAGCTGACAATCTAGTTTTTCAACTTCCTTCCAACCTCATTTGTCATATGGAAACCAATATTGGCGCTGTGGAAGGTTTCCACACCTATTGCCTCAATGAACATAATGATCTCAAATTGTTGTTAAAGCTAGGTGGATTCATCTGGCTGTCTTATATACCACATCAGTTGTTTCTAGATTTTCTAGATAAATGTAGTTGGATTGATGCTTCTATCTCAACCGATTGCCCAGGCACCTTGATAGTGCAGAAGTGTGGGTTCCGTCTTTTATATGATGAAGACGAGCTAAATGATCAATTTGAGGAAGCAAAAAGCCATTTCTCGGCTCCGTATGTCTAGCAGAAATTATGGTAATTAATATGTATAGCTATCAGTTTATAAGTGTGATGATAAAGAAAATGTAACATTTGTAGGTGCGGCTGCTTATCATTGTTCTAGCATCAATAAAAGTTAATTTTATTGACTAGTGTTATTTGAATATTTTTACACCACACACCATTCAAATGGTATGTAGATGGTGTGTAGTACTGTAAAAACTTTCAAATAAAATTATTCATATTTTCTCACCTTGCTTCTTGAATCTGCCAATAAATTAAAGACACAGGCATGTACATGCAGTATGAGTTGATGAAAAATCTCTCGGCCTGTACATGGACTTGCAATAGCCTAGTACTTCGATTACTTTGTGTAAGTCATGATCGTCCCTCCACTCATCTATCATATTATTACAATTGACGGCATTGTCAACATATTTCTAAGAGTATATGGTCTTGCCATAATTTCCGAAACAGCGTTAGAAACCATAATTCACCACTATTCTTATGAAACAAGATCTAGATCACTTGATCCGAAATGGTGTATACTTATAATCAAATTACTAGTTTATTTCCAGTGATCCAAAAGTACTTCTTTTTATTCCATTATTTAGCCCTTTCAAAGGCAATATAGATAGTAAAATAAAACATTAAAAATATTTAAGCTAAGAGTCGACTACTTTGGTGCTTAGTATTGAAACAATCAACATATATGTAGGAGAAAACTAAGATGAGATCCTTTGAACCGTCTTTAATCTTACTTTCAATTACAAACATGAAAACTGATGCTGGTCAAAATATCTATGAGATCATCAACATATCTATGAAACAGCCCACACTGTTTCATAGATAATAGTACAAAGAATTTAGGATAAAAAGTTTACAGAAATGTCCGTGAAGATTACAGCACACATTCTGGTCAAAATTGTACTACCACTGTTATTGACTGAATTTGAGTGGCATAGTGCCATTGCATGTGCTTATTTTAAGATGAGTTTTGTTACTCAGCATTCTCACGTGCACATGCACCACATTTATTTTTTTTATTCTTCCTAAATTAATTGAATTATTCTACTTATCATTTATATACTACATAATTGGTAAGAAAAAAAATTAAAAAATTATGTATGGTGTGAGGATGATGAGTAGAATTTTTCTTTTAAGATAACAATTTATCAAGTCTTCAAATAATGATCTACGTCATGATATAGTACATATATTATTTGATTTTATATATGAGAACCGTTGTGTTCCCAAACAGCTGAGATAAATGAGTATATCTCATCTATTCATTTTCAACTAGAGACATCCAATGTTTTTTTCATTGAATGAAAATCCAACTCAAAAGATTTTCTATGTATCACTACTCTTTCGATAATGATTTATGATGGAGGATGCTATTAACAAAAGTACAGTAAAAGGTTATTGTCTTGCATGTAATTAATCAATCAATCACCAAAACCTCTTCTAGGACCTTCAAGATAAATTAATGTCTTCTAAAAAAAAAAAAATACACCCACCTATGTTATCTTTTCCTTTCTACTAATAAAAACTCTTAAATCTAAGTCTTTATTTTTTTAATGGTTTTTATTTATTTATTTTTATACTTATGGGATGAGCTTGTGCATAGTTCTTTTGCATTAGTTCCTTCAAGGGTTCTTCAATCCTTACTGTCTTTTTTTTTTTTCTCTACACAAAAGTTCTGTTCTATTTTTTATATAATGGAGGACAGCATCTCTTGAATTTTATTGAAGCTCACTTATGACTGAGAAACTGTGGAAACAATGTGAGCAAACAAATACAACCCAGCTTTAACAGCAGAAACAACCAACCAAAAAATAAACTATATCAAAGAATAAATAAAACCAATTACAAAGCATTTCTAAAATAAGGAAAGACAAGTTTATTGTCCGAATCAAACCCCTCAAAAGAGGAGGAACATAATCCATCTCAGTCCATGAACCTGCATAGTCGTCCGAAGTAATTCGAGCCAAATAATTAGCCAGAGCATTGCCTTGTCTGAAAATATGACTAATTGAAAACACCTTGCTGCAAAGTAAACCCATCAATTCCTCCCAAAAATCTTCAAGATACCAAATAGGACATTTTGCTCGTCGAAACCAATTTACCATAACTAAGGAATCCATCTCTATCTCTATCTTATCCAAACCTTTTTGACAGATTATTCTCACTCCAAGAAGAAGTGTCATGAACTCTGCAACATTGTTTGTAACATGATCAAGTGGAAAAGAGAAAGCAAAGACCATTTTACCTTCAACATCCCGCAAAATTCCCCTTGCACCTGCCTTCCTTGGGTTACCTCTACTACTTCCATCCACATTAAACTTAAACCAACCATGTTGAGGTCGATGGCAATGAATAACCTGCATCCTCTTTGTTCTTTGAATTTTCAGTACAATTTGCAAGTCTTCTAATAACTTCTTATCTTGTAAAGTTAAAGGCTTAATTGCACGTAGCTTCTCACTAAGTTTAACAATCTAGAATTTAATATTTTGCCAAGTCTCCTCCACAGATTCAGATTTTCCTTCCATTCTTACTTTGCATTGATGGAGCAAGAGAACCTAGGTAACAATGAGTGTAATTATGCCAATAAGAAGCCCTCTTGTTGTCGACTTTGAAGATCCATTAAACCATGCATACATAGTCTCTTTCCACTTACTAAAATTAGTTCTTAGCATACCAACCTCAATAGCACATTTCCTCCAAATAGTTTGAGCCACTTCCCCATTAGCTAGCACATGATTCAAATCTTCATAGGCTCCATTGTCGCAGCAATTGCACTTAGAAACAAGAGGAATGCCCAGTCTTCAAACATTGTCATCCAAACTAAGCACATTATTAAAACCTTTCCACATCATAATGACCATCTTCTTTGGAAGATACGGGTGCCAAATCCAATTCGACCATCTGATTTTTGGAGCTCTAACTCGAATTCACTCCCAAGCACTCTTAGAAGAGAACTTTCCATCTTCCTTAACCAACCAGATTAGTATATCCTCCCCTTCTTTTTGCCCACTAACAATGTTAACAATCTCTTGAGCTTTTTGAGAACCTACCAACCGATGCAATAGGTCCAAATCCAAACCATCCTCAAGCCAAATATCTTTTAATTTCAAACTAAGCACAGTGAAAAGAGAACTTGAAGCAAGAGTACTTTCCGCCCCCAACCATTTATCAAACCAAAACGAAAATTGTCCTACCTTTTGCTTCCATTTAGAGTGTTCAATGACGTCTGGAATATATCTAATTATTAGCTTCCAAAATTGAGACCCTTTATTAGGATTCACAAGAGAGATATGATCTTCCTTCACATATTTAGCTTTGAAAAACCGAGACTATATAGAGTCAGTAGTCAATAATTTCCAAGCTAATTTCATATGTAAAGTTTTTTTAACGTCTTGAAAATTTTTGAATTCCAAGACCCCCCTCACTAGTCGTAGTGCACAATTTATCTCATCCTTTCTAGTATCTCTTTAGTTTATCATCCTTATATCCCTAGAGAAAATTACTCAGAGATCGATTAAGAGACATTAAAACTAATTTCAAAGCCTATAGCATGGAAAGCATATGTATTGGGATATTGCTAAGCACATGTTTCACCAAAAGCAATCTTGCCCCACTAGATAATAAATGAGACATCTAGCCTCCAATCCTAGCACCAATCTTCCCAACAAGCTCATCAAAATAATTTGATTTTAATCTACCAGAAATCATTGGAACTCCCAAATATTTAAAAGGTAAAGAACCTTCTAAAAAGCTAGTTATCCATAATATTTGTCTTCTTCTAACTGATGAGATAAGTTTAGAAAAAAAAAATGATAGAAGATTTCTCCTTACTAACTTTTTGACTAGACCATGTTTCATAAAGTGCAAGAGACTCTGAGATCACCTTAATAGATGCTTTACTACCAGTTGAGAAAATAACTATATCATCTGCATAGAGAAGATGAGATATAGTCTGAGCACCCCTCAGGAGTGAAAATGAGACAATCCGCCCTTCTTGGAATCTTTTTTTCAAATTTCTTGACAAAATTTCCTCCACAATAATAAACAAGTATGGAGAGATAGGATCCCCTTGTCACAAACCTTGTGCCCCTTGAAAGAAACCCTTGGATTCCCCATTCATGACTACTGAAACCAAGGATAAGAGATAATATGTTGGACCGGGTTACAAAAGGCTTCAGAAAATCCAAATGCCGACACCACATGAATAAAAAAAATTCCACTTAATGCTATCGTATGCTTTGGCCATATCAATTTTCATAACCACATTACCTCTTCGCACTGGCTTGTTAAGGCTCTGAATAATTTCCTGAGTTAAACTCACATTCTTAAAGATACTCCTTCCTGGAATGAAAGCACCTTGTTCTTCCGAAATAATCCTAGGGAGCAATGGAGAAAGGTAGCTCACAAGAATCTTAGTGCAAATTTTGTAAAATACAGAACACAAGGTGATAGGTCGAAACTTATCAAAGCTCTTAAGATTATCAACCTTAGGAATAAACACCAGAAAAGAAGAAGTAAACCCTCTCGGAATAATGCCTCCTTGAAAAAAAATCATGCACAGCCAGCACCACATCTTTTTCCACAATATCCCAACAAACCTTATAAAAATTAGATCCAAAACCATCCAGTTTCGGACTACTATCAGTAGGAAAGAAAACAAAGCCTCTTTTGCCTCTTGGATTGAAGGAAGCTCTAAAAGAGCCTGATTATCCTTTGCTTGCACAATCTTCTCTATCAAATTAGCCAAATCTGGAAGCGAAGAGTGATGGTTAGAGGCTAAGAAATTTCGGAGGAAAGTCTGCATGGAGGGCCTTCTCTTCTCTCTCTCTCTGGAGGAAGAGTAAGGTGGCGTACCCTGCAAAAGCAAGGGTGTAAGTCTCTTGTTGGTGGAAGGTTTGGTGCAAGTTGACATGGGATTAAAAGAGGGGGAATTGTCAAAGAGATGGGAAAGGCTTAACCTGTCTTGTGAAAAGAGCTCCATCTTTCATGTTCCACATGGGACAAAGATGGGAGCTCATGGTAAACATTGCATTATGGGAAAATAGTACTGACAAAAAAAGGTGTGAATAATGAAGCATTCCGGAAGACTATGTCACAAGTATGGAGGCTGGAGGGTTGGGTGAGATTTAAGGAGGTTGGTGACCAGAGTTTCTTGATTGAGTTTCAACAAGTGGCTGACAAGGAAAAGGTACTTAGTGGATGTCCATGGTTCTTTGATAGGAACCTTGTGACTCTCCAAGAGGTGGATGACTCTATTGCCGTCAATTCCATGCAGTTTAAGTTTGAACCATTCTGGGTTCAACTCTATAATCTACCCCTGGCAACCATGACTGAGGAGGTGGGGAATTAGTTTGGAGCTTCCATAGGTCATGTCATTAGGGTGGATGCCGAGTTTGATGGTTTGGCTTGGAGAAGATGCCTTTGAGTGAGGGTGACAGTTGACATCCACAAGCCCCTGTTGAGAGGCAGATGGCTGAGTTATGAAGGGAAACAACACTGGATTTCTTCCAAATATGAATGGTTGCAGACTTTCTGCTTCCAGTGTGGTATCTTGTTCCATCAAGGATAGGGGTGTCCCAGGTAGAGGAATGAGCAACTAGAGGATAGTGTGAAGATCGAACACTATGGACCTTGGCTACGAGCTCAGTCAATGTACACCAATATTTTTTATGGTAGGAAGTATAGTGATGCTACAGAAAGCAACCACCAACAGTGGTGGTAGGAGGCTATAGTCAAAGGTGGTGGAGAAGCTACGATTAGTTTAGACAAGAAGGATCATGTGGAGGATTTTAAGGCTGAATTGAAGGAGAATTCAATGCACAAGGAGTTGACAAAGGAAAGTTGAGTGCATGGGGGGAAACAGCCTAAAGTTGAGGAAGGTGGTAGTGTGGATACAGTTGTCAAAGTCTCCAATAAGATTGAGAGTTTCCATACTGGGATTCTGGAAAGTAGTTCTCCTGCTTTAAATTAGGAAGCAAGCCTAAAAGAGGGTGCTCCTTTCTCTATAGAGCCTAGTGAGTCAGAAAATGGAAGTTTTGACTGCCATATGGAGCTTGAGACCCCCAAACCAGAATTGATAAGCCTTTCCAAGAATGGAATGTTGGATAAGTCCAACATGTCAAGGGAGAATACTGAGCCTACAACATCAATCAAGCATAATGAGGCTGGAAAAGGGCCAAAAACAAGGGGGTCCACGTGGAAAAGAAGGATAAGGGAAGTAAAGTCCCTCTCTCCACTAGAAGACAAGCCTAGTAAGAAACAGAAATAGGCTTTAGTTGTGTACCCTAGCAGTTATGAAACTGGGTTGGTGGAGGCTGCAGTGCAGCTCCACCAATAGCAATGATAGGCCTTAGCTGGAACTGTAGAGGGCTTGGGAACCCTTATACAGTTATAGAACTTCACATGTGGGTGAAGACAAAGTGGCCCAAAGTGGTTTTTTTAATGGAAACAAAGTGTGGAAGAAAGAAAGTGGAGGAAGTAAGAAACTAGTGGGTTTTGACAGAAGCTTTGTGGTTGAGAGTAGAGGTCTAAGTGGGGGCCTTGCTTTTTTGTGGAATAGCACAAATGCTTTTAACTTGGAATCCTTTTCTCAGAATCACATCTCATTATCTTTGAGAAGGGAAGAAGACAGTGTGGACCTATTGTTGACTAGCTTTTATGGACATCCATCCACATCACAGAGGGAGGGTAGTTGGTAGCTTTTGAGGATGCTTAAGCCTAGCAAGGACAGAGCCTGGATTTGTTTTGGGGACTTTAATGAAATATTGAATCAACATGAAAAAAAGGAGTAGCTCGAAGACCTTACATCCAAATGGAAAAATTTGGGGAGGCAGTGGATTTTTGTGGCTTGAGTGATCTTAGCTTTGAAGGAACAAAAGTTACTTGGAACAATGGAAGATAGGGCACTCAATTTACAAAGGAAAGATTGGATAGAGCTTTTGGAAACTTGTCTTGGACAAAACTGTTTACTGAATGCAGTGGCATTAGCCTAGTAGGACAGAATTCTAACCATTGCCCTCTTTTACTTAACATGAGGAATGAAAGGGAGAGAAGATGGAGTGAAGGATGGGGTAGAACAAAGGTGTTAAGATACGAGGCAAGTTGGGATCAAAGGGAGGAATGCAGTGGAATTGTTCACAATAGCTAGGCTCAGAATCAAAGCTGGCAGGGGTCTCTATTGAGGGGAGTAAATAATAGATTAGTAAGGTGTAGGGACTCTTTGATTCAATGGAGCAAAAACTTCCTAGGAAAGCACAAGAAAGAGGTTTAGGAGAAGCTCAAACAGCTCTTAGAGTTGTAGGATTCCAATGATGGTTTCCATACAATGGCTGTAAAACAGCTGCAGAAGGAAGTTGATGTACTTATGGAGGAGGAAAATGTGAGATGGAAGCAAAGGGCCAAACAGGCTTGGCTCAAAGATGGAGATAGAAATACCAAGCTTTTCCATAGAAGTGCAAACCAGAGAAGAAATTTGAATGAAATCAAGCAAGTGGTGAGGAGGGATGGAAGGGTAGCCACCTGCTTGGAAGATATTTCTAAAACTTTTTGTGTACATTTTCAGGAACTTTTTTCCTCCTCTAATCCTGATAACATAGATGAGTGTTTATCCCACATGGAAAAGAGGGTGAATGAGCATATGAACATGTTGCTGCTAAGGGAGTATATAGTAGATGAGGTAAAATCAGCTTTGTTTCAAATAAACCCTTTGGGTTCTCTTGGTCCCTATGGGTTCTCAGCTGTGTTTTACCAAACGCATTGGGATATAGTAGGAGGGGATGTGACTCGAGTAGTCCTTGAAGTCCTTAATGTAGCAGGTGACATATCCACTGTAAATAAAACTTTCATAATGTTGATTCCTAATGTCAAAAAGCCTCAGTTAGTTTCTGAGTTTAGACCTATATCTTTATGTAATGTTATTTATTAGGTGATTTCAAAAGTCCTAGCAAACAGACTCAAGCTCATCTTGCCTAAGCTCATTTCTCCTACTCAAAGTGCCTTTGTGCCTGGGAGATTAATCCTTGATAATGTGATAGTGGCTTTTGAGGCTATGCACTCAATGAATACAAGGTGAAGGGGTAGCAAGGATATATGTCCTTGAAGCTGGACATGAGCAAGGCCTATGATAGGGTGGAGCGGAGCTTCTTGAGAGAGGTAATGAAGAAGATGGAGTTCAGTTCAAATTGGATTTCTTTGGTGATAGGGTGTATTCCAATTGTTTCATACTCCATTCTCATTAATGGTTCACCTCAACCATGGTTCCAACCTGCAAGGGGATTAAGGTAGGGGGATCCCTTATCCCCCTCCCTTTTCATCCTTGTCTCTGAAGTTTTAAGTTCCCTTTTAAATCATGCTGAAACTTCAAAACAGATTCATGGTGTCCATTTTGGTAGAAGAAGGTTAAGTATTAACCTTACAGATGATAGTGTATTATTTTGTCGAGCAAATGTAGTGGAATGGTCCAAGATAATTGACTTGCTTGATCTCTATGAAAGGGTCTCAGGACAGAAACTTAACGAGGACAAGACTTCCATTTTTTTCAGTTCTAATACAAAAAAGAAAACAAGAGACCACATTCTTCGTATGGCTGGTCTTAGAGCAACATCATGCTATGAGAAATACCTTGGCTTACCTGCCGTCATTGGAAGATCAAGGTATCAGGCTTTCAAAGGGATCTTGGATTGAGTTAGAATTAGAGTGAGCCGTTGGAAGACAAAGCTACTCTCACAAGGAGGGAAAGAGCTTTTATTAAAGGCTGTTATCCAATCTATCCCCACCTACAGTACGAGGGTCTTTAAATTGCCTCAAACACTTCTAAGAGAACTCAATAGAGTGATGCATCGTTTTTGGTGGGGTCAACAACAAAATGAACACAAAGTCCATTGGGTTTCTTAGAAGCAAATGGTGAAGGCCAAAACTGAAGGAGGGATAGGCTTTAGAGATCTCGAGAGTTTTAACCTTGCTTTACTGGCAAAAAAAGGATGGAGGATAATGCAGCAGCCAAATTCCCTGGCCTCACAAGCTCTTAAAGTGAAGTACTTCCCATGTTCAGATTTTCTTAAAGCAAAAGTGGGTGCAAGGCCCTCTTTTATCTGGAGGAGTATTTGTGCTGCTAGAAACCTGGTTGAAAAGGGTTGAATCGGTGATGGTCAGGTACCCTTATATGGATAGACAGGTGGCTGCCAAACCCTTCTGGTTATAGGGTCCAGTCCCTACAAAGGTACTGCCAATGGATGCAAAGGTAGCTACTCTTATGAAGCATACAAAAAACAATGGGATAAGAGGCTGGTGAGAGAGGTTTTTGGAAAGGAGGAAGCTGATACTATCCTAAAACTAACGATTAGCTCCTTGGGTGCCAGAGATAAATTGATTTGGTTAGGAACTAATAGTGGAGTATTTACAATCAAGAGTGTTTAACATCTCCAAAAGGAGTTGAATACATTGGCTAGTGGTCAGTTATCATCTATAGCTCATAAGGAAAAGGATTGGACTACCAGTTGGAGCTATAAAATCTCAAAGGCAGCAAAAAAATTTATGTGGATTCTACCTCGAGTCTTGGCCTACAAGGCTAAACCTGTTCAAGAAGAAAATTTGTGACTTGCCTTTGTGTCCTATCTGCATGTGTGAAGAAGAATCTACTATCCACATCTTGTGGAACTGCCAATCTGCTATGGATGTCTGGAGCCAGGGCCCCAACTGTGTTCCATGAAAGTTCCCTTAGACCAAAGAGATTTAGTGACCTTGTTGAGGAACTGAGCCTCTGTGGTGATCAGAAGACTATGGATCTTTTTGCAGTAACAACAAGAAGCATCTAGTATAGGAGAAATCAATTTATTTTTTAGGCTTCATTTACACACCCAACAGCAATAACAAAGCAAGCTAAGAAGTTCATTGATGAATTCAGAGTTGCTGAATAAAGTTTTAAGACACCCATTCCTGTGATTTCAAATGAGAAAGTTTGTTGGACCCCCTTCTACAAGGAGCAATAAAGATTAATTGGGATGTAGCCTTGAATAAGAACAAAGGTAGAGCAAGCTTTGGTCTAGTAGCCTGTGACCATGAGGGTAGGGTGATAACCACCAAAAGGATCTCAAAAGCAAGCTTGTTTGATCCTGAACTAGTTGAAGAAGGAGCTTTGCATGCTGTAGAGTTAGTTGCTGTCTTGGGTCTTATATCAGTAATTTTGGGGGGTGATTCAAGCCAAGTTGTCAAATAATTGGAGCAACAACTGTAAGGATTGGATAGGATGGGCATGATCCTCGATGACATAAAATTGAGACTATCATCTTTGCCTAGTTGGAGTATTCTGTTTGTTAACATAGTTGGTAATGTTTTTGCTCATAACCTTACTAGACCATCTCTAGAATTAGAAGAAGATGTTTCTGAACTGGTTTTTAGTCCAGTATGTATGCAATCTGCCACTCTTTCGTGAGTTTTAATAAAGAGTATTATTGATTTCACACAAAAAAAGGCTAAGAAAGTTTTAAAATAATCAACCGCACCCAAATGGACCTCATCAGGAGTCTTCAACAAAATATCTTCATTAATCCACACCTCTTTAACTATTTTCGAATTTGTAGAAGCCATTATTTTAAAGAACTTCAAGTTTGCCTCCCCCTTTTCTATCCAATCTTGTTTCGATTGTTGAGCCACTCGGGTTTCCTCCCTACTAACCCAAGTATCTAATTCAACTTTCGAAACCAACAAATCTATTTCCACTGCCTCCGAGAAATCCCTCTGTAGCTGCTCTTCAAGCAGGCAAATCTTATCCTCAAGCATACGGATATGATTAGATGTCCACCCAAATACTTCGTGATTCCATTTCCTGAACACTCCCCTCAAGTGTTTAATCTTTCTGGCAAGTCTCACCATTCCCACTAAAGCTTGATGCAATTGCCATGCACTAGTCATGCATGCCTTGAACTGATCATGACTTGTCCACATTTGCTGGAATTTAAAAGGGCCATATCCATATTTGCTCTCCCTAGGTTCCATACACACCATCATAGGCGCATGATCTGAACTCAACCTAGGAAGATAATGACCAATACTCCTGGGAAATCCAACATCCAGACTGAATTAACAAGTGCCCGATCCAATCTTGCATAGCCCTGGAACTACCATAATGACCATTACACCAAGACAAATGATTACCATCAAATCTCAAATCTAATAAACCAGCACTGTCTATAAAGGAATTAAATTCCTCTATAGCTATGTGGGGCCTAGGCCTCCCTCCTATCCGCTCATCATCAGACTTGATGATATTAAAATCACCAAGAACCATTCAAGGATAGCTCCCCAGGTTCATCCTGAGAAGCTTCTCCCATAAAGATCTTCTTTCACCATACCTACATTTGGCATATACAAAGGAAAACCATCTAAAGTTATCATTAACAACCAGGGTAGTAGTACTTTGATTACTACGACCCATCATAGAAATACGATTTCCTTTCTCCCACAACACCCAAAGCTTTCCTCCTTCCTCCATATTAGAGACACTTCCTTCAAAAGAAATATCACTCTGTAACCTTCTCAATAGTTGAAAATCACCAAATGGTTCTATTAGTGCTATAATACTCAGTTTCTTCAATTTAATCATTTTAACCAACCTTTTTCTAGGGGTGCTGAGCCCTATAATATTCCAAAACAAAATTGGACACATCATAAGTTCAGTTTTTCAGGCTTGCTTTTAGCCTAAATAGAACTCCTCAATTTAGGTTCCAGTTTTTCTCCAACATTCTGATTTCTTTCCTCATTATCAGACAAAATTTCCTTCTTCTGTCGTATATGAGGCCCTACCATATTCCCTTCCCTAGCAAAGAGTGAACGGGGTAGACCCCCATTCTCCTTAAAAGCACACTCTGGAACCTGTCTCAAATCTGTCCCAGAATTCAACAAATCTACATTCACTACCAGAGTTGCGCCTTCAGTAACAAAAGGAAGATTACCTGCATGAGCTAGACCATCATCTTCCCCCAATATATTGCCTTCCTGCCTAATTATGTTAGTCCCACTAATATCAACAAAAGGGACAGTATCCTCCTACGTCTGCACAGAATCCTCAACAATATTACCTCCTTCTTCCTCCATTTCCTGATCTCCTTTAGCACATTGCTATCCCTTGCCATAATTACATCTCCAACCGAAACTGAATTTTCAACACAATTCAAAACCAACCCATCTACAATCAATTCCCTCCCACTCTATTTTCAACTTCTATTTCACCTTCTTCTATCTCAATATCAGGACTAGTGTAAATATCATCCCTCTTCTCCACATTTTGATCAATCTTCTCTCCCACCTATTTTTTACCGACTTCAGACCCTCCTTCCCACGTTCACCTTTTCCCCCATCAATTTTTATTCTGTGATTTCTTTCTTACAGGTATGCATGTTATGCCCCTGTATACTACAAGAGACATAATAAGCGGGCAAGGTTTCATATTTGATTACTTGAAATCTGCTACTAGACTGCCAGGGAGCACCAATCCAAAACCACTACAGAGGTTCAACTACCACTTTCATCTCACACAAACCCTTCCACCATTTGTGCGAGTAGCACAACGAGTACTATTATCACGCAGAATATACCGTCCAATCGGTAAGAATAAATTCCTAAAAAATGCCTCATGATAGAAATTGGGAGGCAACGCCAGAAGGACGACCCACACCGAGACACTAGAGGGTTTTGCGTCTTCAAAAAAATTCTGTAGTCCAATGAAATAGTCTGTAAGGCACACCTTCTACATCGCATGCTTCCTGAGAGAATGCCTTGAGAAAATCACCCTCATTTGAAAATCTGAGAAAAACATTTCTTGGTTTCCTCATACTAGAAACCACTTGTTGAGACTCCAAACCCTAGCGACTTCGCATAAAACATCTGATCACATCCAAACTAGGCCGTTGGCACAAGAACTTCATCACTCGAGAATAGGCAAAAGGCTGAGCAGATTTTTGAATTTCATCACCATCGATATTTTTAGGAGGCCTTAGAGGAATGTCCACCTCAGGTAAGGGCAAAGGAGTCTGTGAGACCATGTCCTCAAACAACCATGATTGCGCAGTCGGTGTCGGGTTGACTTAGGGGGGCCCGGCAATGCCATATTGTACGAAAGAAAACCCCTAGCAAAACACAACTTTTTGCCTTACCACGTTAGCCAATTTAACAATGGGTTGTCATTGTTTTATTAGTTGCACAAAAGTTTTGTTTCAATTTCTCTATACTGTTATTCTTTATAAAGCCACAATACTCCATCCCTAATTAATACAATTACACTTATCAACCAATTAACTCCCCATGCAGTTCCAAACCACCTAGGCTATGAGCCTTTTGCTTATTAACCTGATCGCATGGATAGCTGACCCTAGAGGTCGAACAAGTGGGTACACGCAACATTCGACATTAAAAACTGAAACATTATAAGTGCCACAGGCACCCACGTTGGGGGTGCTATCATACTACTATAATATGTACGTTATAATGTTCAAAAATCAAATAAGAATGTCTTTCATCTCATTTATTTTAGAGGAATTTATCTTTTATTTCATTTTAGATGACTAAATGAGAAAAATAAGATAGTCAAGACAACTTTAACTTCATAGAAGACATTAATTTATGACATAGTCCATGTTTGTACATTAATTAATAATCAAGGCTGTGATAGGAACTGGGGCAAAAGGGGCAAAACTATTAAGAGGCTTGGGGGGCCTTTGGAGACCCCCCCAAAAGTTTCAAAATTTGATGAAAATTAAGTTTTGAAAGGTGTTTTTTATAGAGTGGGCTATATAAAAATTAGTTTTTGCCCCTCGCCCCCCCTCCCCAAAAAAACTATTATTTTTAACTTGGCCCCTCCAAACCAGATTTTCTGGTTTCGCTCCGGGATAGGAAGTTCAAAACCTTCCGTGATGACAACAGTCCATGACCAAGAAATATTAATAACCAATTAATATTTGTGATAGAATATATTGCAGCTTATTTATCAAGTTTAATGTAAAATGTAGATGTTTTGGTGTCACATTAAGCAATAATACTACAATTGAGATCTTAAATAAATTTTTTCTTGCTCGATGAAGTCTAGGGGATAAAACTTCTCAATTATTTTTTATATAGATCATCAAAATTAAATAGTTCTCTTGAATTATTTCACTTTGAGTTTTGTATTAAGAAACCTAATATTGTATAATAAAATACTTTGGAATACAAATTAATAAAAAGTTTATTATTTCTTGTAAATTTAACTTTAGTTTGATTTTGGAGGGGCTACATCATAGAAAATAGATCATGAATAATGATATATAGAAATTATACAAAATTTTGGGACTATAAGAAGAAAATTGAGAAGCATTTATATGTAAATAGAAATTTTAGAACATTTTACAGAGCATATGAGAATTATAAATATTTAAGAGATGTCTTAACTCTTCTCTCTATTGTATCTTTTGAGAAGGCAGAGGTAAAGAAAAATGGTTACTCCCTACTTCTTTTGGGTGTGGAAGATCTACAGTCATCAGTACTACGGCAAGCCGTGGTGGCAGGATAGAGGAGCTAGAAGATAAGTGGGACAGTTTGCAATTGATGGAGGAGGAGTATATGACTATTAAGGTGGATGATGAAATCTCAGATGAGGTGAATATAGAAGGGAGATAAGAGCTTGGTGGGGAAGATATTAATTGAGAGGAAGATTGGAAAGGAGACTATCGAGTAGAACATGGCAAAGGTATGGAGAGTAGGCAAGCCAACAACATTTTAGGAGGTGAGGAGAAATATTTCCATGGTTACATTTGCAACCCAAGCTGGTAAACAAAGAGTATGGGAAGGGAAACCATGATTGTTTGATAACAATTTGTTTGTCGTTAATCTGTTTGACAGATTTACTCAACAACAAAAGATGAGATTTGAATAGTAGATTTTTTGGGTACAAATATACAATTTACCTTTGGCTTGTATGACGTGAGATTGTGGGGAACAAATTGATAATACTATTGGAAGGGTGAAGGATGTGGTGGCCCAAGAGGATGGGAAAACAATCTATGCGTTCAGATCATATTGAACTTAACAAAACCAATTGCAAGAGGAAGAAAAATTACGGTGCAAGGACAACAGTGGGTTTCTCTAGGGGTGACAATATGTGATATGATCCGTGAACCCAACACGAACACGACACCAAATTAGCGGGTTTGGGTTTGATATTAACGGGTTTGGGTCAAAACGGGTTGACCCATTAAAACACAAATACTTAACGGGTCAATAACGGTTCAACCCATTTTGACCCGTTAAGGGAGTCAAAATTATGATTTTACCCTTAAACCTAGAAACTACAAAAAACCTAACTACACTACTTTAGAAGTTAGAACTCCTAAAACACTAAACTCTTCTCTTCAGTCTTCATGTCCTAGACCCCCCCCCCAACTACTTAGGGTATAACCGGTCCGATTTTGGATATACTTTAGAACGAACCAATATATATCGATTTTGAAATTTGAATAACTAATACCGCACCAGTTACACTCCTAAACCGTTACTTCCAGTTTTACCAGTTCGGTTCGATTTTTTCGATATATTATATTATATAATAATATAGTGACAATATATTGTAGTATATTATAATTGTATTATAAACTATAGTAATAATATATAGTTATTTATATAGGATTTTAAAATTTAACATTATATTAATTAGTAATTTATCATAAAATATAAAATTATTTTTTATAATATAAAAAATTAATATATATATATATATATATGAACCGGTCCAGTCCGGTCTTAGAAAAAGAAAAATCAGAATAGGACAGATTTCGATTGATTTTCAGAAAAATGGAACCGATACCAGACTGAACCGAACTCGATATTGGACCATACCCACTGGTTTGGTTCGGTCCAGTTTGATGTACCGATTTTTTTTCACCCCCACTCACTACTAGATCTGAGTGGTCAACTACCTCCCTTGCTCTCCCTCTCTCTCATCTCTCTGTCTCACCGTTGGTTGCCCACAACAAGCCTCTGTAATGAACTCACTAGCAAGAACACTACTGCACTTTCACAATTGAATACACAAATTCAATTAAGAAGAACTCATGCCTCAAGATAGAATTATACTTCAATGCAAGATTCCCTTCGTAAATCTTGATAGGGAATTTTTAAGGAATTCCCAACCTCCAAATTGTACTAAACTTCAATGATTAATCAATGAGGTCTTACACAGGAGTTGCACTGCTTTTATACAAGTAGAGCATGAAGATGACTAAAAAAAACCACGACTGAAACATCAAACATAGCTTTTGACTCCTAACAACAATACTCACCTTTTCACTAAAAGCCAAAACACACAACTCTTACAAACAAAATGACACTAACACCTAATATTACAAAACACACTGTATGACTAAAACACCAGACTTTCCTATTTATTCTAAAAGTAGTTATAGTCATTACTCCCATCAACCCTTTAGTTAAAACTGTTACCCTTCTTCTTCCTGCTACCCTTCATTCCTCCTCACGCAGCACAACCATCCACCCTTCTTTCACACCATAGCCTTTCCTCCTCTTCAAAGACCAGCCCCCAAGCACCCATGACAATCTCCACCTCTTGAAGACCTTGCCCCCAAGGCACCAATGACCATCACAAGACAATGCCCACCAAATGAGGATAGACAGACCTCAATTTGTGTAACAACTCCCAAGAGTTATCCACCATATCAGCTCCCACCCATTTAATCAAGACCTCAGCAGCAGCCTGGTCCCCTACCTTCTTCATCCTTCTCTCATGAATTTTTTCAGGCTCGGGTTGAACCACACCTTCATCATTTACTGGAGGCAGCGTAGGCAAAGGAAAATTTTTTTCCCCTAACTTCTTCTTAAGACAAGAAACATAGAAAACGGGATGAATTTTCGATGTAAAAGGCAACCTCAACTTATAAGCAATTGTCCCAATTTTTTGAATTACTTGAAAGGGACCATAATATCAAGGAACAAGTTTCATGTTATGTCTCATGGCCACTGATTTTTGCCTATAAGGTTGAAATTTAAGAAAAACCCAATCACCCTCCACAAAGGATCTTTCTGATCTCCTCTTGCCAGCATACATTTTCATTCTACTTTAGGCTTTCCTTAAGTTTTCTTTCAATAAGGATAGCACTTATTCACGATTCCTCAGGTGCTGGTCTACTGCCTCACTAGCAGTGGTGCCTGCTACCTAAGACATCAATCTTGGTGGTGACATCCCATACAAAGCCTGAAATGGAGAGATGCCTGTAGAGGTATGCACAGATGTATTGTAATGCCACTCAGCCATGGGAAGCCAAGTACTCCATTTTTTTGGTTTAGAACCATTGTAAGCTCTTAAGTAGACTTCAACAGTCTTATTTAAAGCCTCAGCTTGACCATTAGATTGAGGATGGTAAGTTGAGCTCATAGTTAAGGTCGTACCTTGCACCTTGAACAGCTCTTGCCAGATCAAACTGGAGAATACAACATCACGATCTGACACAATTTTTCTAGGTAAACCATGGAGCTTGAAAACCCCAGAGAAAACATTTCTACCACCTTAGGTGTAGTATATGGATGAGACAAAGGAAAGAAATGACCAAACTTGGTCAATCTATCCACCACAGTAAAAATAACTATTCTACCATAAGAACTAGGAAGACCCTCAATGAAATCCATGGCAATATCGAGCCAAGGATTCTGAGGAATGGCCAGAGGTTGGAGTAACCCTGCTGGAAGAACATTTTCTGATTTGTTGACTTGATGACTTGACATTCCTTAACCAATTTTCTGATGTCTTTCATCATACCAGGCCAAAAAAATCCATTTTAGCTCTTTGTAGAGTTTTATGATAGCCAACATTTCCTGCTTCTAAACTGTAGTGAATATATTGCAATACTGTTTTTTGAAATGATGAACTAGGAACAATCATCATTTTGCCTTTCCTGAGTAGAAGTCCTTGCTGCAAGGAAAATTCTCTTGGGACTTGTTCTCCCTTCTTTAAAGCATCAATTAATTGAGTAATGTGAGAGGATTCTGAGTAACTTTGCTTTAGTTCAGTTATCCAAATAGGAGTAGGAAATGAAATGAGTGCCAAAATAGCAGAATCCTCTTCCATTTTCCTAAAAAGTGCATCAACCACCTTGTTATCTCTGCCCCTCTTGTACTCAACTTTAAAGTCATATCCCATGAGCTTTGAGATCTATTTGTGTTGGGCCTCTGTAGCTATCTTTTGTTCCAACAAATGCTTTAAAGCTTGCTGGTCAATTTAATCTTTAATGGCTGACCAAGCAAATAAGGCCTCCATTTCCCCACTGCACTCACAAGTGCTAAGAATTCTTTTTCATAAGTTGACAAAGTAGAGCTTTACCCTTTAGTGCCTTACTAAAATAAGCTATAGGCTGGCTGTTTTGCATCAACACAACCTCCAAACCAACTCCAGAAGCATCACATTTGATGGAAAATTCTTGAGAAAAGTCCGGTAGCTTCAAAACTGGAGGATGAGCTACAACATGCTTGAGTTGTAAAAAAGCCTTCTCAGCTTCTTCAGTCCACTCAAAGGAATTATTTTTTAATAACATGGTCAATGGGGCAGCTATTGAACCATAACCTTTGATAAACTTCCTATAATAACCAGTTAAGCCTAAAAAACCTCTTAAAACCTTGACTGTTTTAGGAAGAAGCCACTCTAACATGGCTGAGATCTTGGTAGGGTCTGCTTTTACACCTTCCCCAAAAATAATATGGCCTAAGTAGTCAACTTCCATGACCCCAAATCTGTACTTAGACCTCTTAGCAAACAAAGTATGTTGCTGTAAAACAGATACCATTGTTTTTAAATGATCCAGATGTTGAGCTAGATCTTGGTTGTAAACCAAGATATCATCAAAAAAGACTAAGACAAATTTTCAAAGGAAAGATTTAAAGACATGATTTATTAAACCTTGAAAAGTGGCTGGTGTATTAGTAAGCCCAAAAGGCATTACTAATAACTCATAATGGCCTTCATGAGTTCTAAATGTTGTCTTAGGAATATCTTCTTCCCTCACTCTTATTTGATGATAACCTGATCTTAAATCAAGTTTAGAAAAATACTTTGCTCCATAAAGTTTATCTAAGAGCTCATCTATCACAAGGATTGGAAACTTGTCCTTAACAGTTTCTTGATTGAGAGCTCTATAGTCCATGCACATCCTGCATGTGCCAACAACTTTCTTCACTAAAAGGACAGGTAAAGAAAATGGACTTTGGGTTGGTCTAATCACCCCATTTAGCAATAAGTCTTTAACACTTTTTTCAATTTCTATTTTTTGGTAGTGAGGGTACCTATAAGGCCTCACAGAAATTGGAGCAGTGCCCTCTTTCAATATAATTCGATGGTCAAACTCTCGGGGTGGAGGCAACCCCATTGGATCCTCAAATATAGATTTGAACTGATGCAGAACTTTTTCAACTTCTGGTAAAGGCTATTTTTTCTCCACATTATTTTTAACTGCTACAAGTTGTGGAAGCCAACCCTGCTGTCCAATGAAGGAAGACTTCATCATGTGAACTCCAGCTTCTACATGAATCTTTTCAGACAACAACCCTTGCAGAAACAGTTTCTTACCTGCAACCCCAAACTACATTGACATGTTTGTAAAATCCCATTGAATAGGACCCAATGTTTTAAGCCATTGGACTCCAAAGACAATGTCACACCCTCCAAGAGTCAGAACATGGAAAGGAACTAGAAACTTAGTTCCTTGCACCTTAATCATTTCCTCACATCTGCTTTGGTTGATTATGCTAGTACCATCTGCTACTTCCACCCGAAGACCTCTATCTTCAAGCACTTTCCACTTTGTTGCTTCTACTACCAAAGGATCTAGGAAGTTGTGAGTACTTCTTGAATCCGCCAACAGAAAATGAGCCTATTTTACCCAAGAGTTTCATGGCATTACTGTTAATACAACAAAAAATGGCATGGATAGAAGCTTCAAGTTCCTCAATTCCTTTCTTCACCAATTCCTTAGATACTTGCAATGATTGAGGCTCAACGTCATCCTCATAGTCAACTATCTCTTGCATCTCACTACTTTCTCCATGTAAGAAATACACCCTTGGATTTTTGCGTACATGATTGGGATTCCACTTTTCCTCACAGTGGTAACATAGACCTTTTTTTCTTTTTTCATCCACCTGAGATGAATTCACCATTTATAGAGGAAACACACTCTTCTAACCCCTGTTAGCTAGATCAACTAGCCCAACTTTATCAACTGGCCACTTCTCAGCATAATGGCCATTTTGTCTCCAAGGTTTTCTTGAGGACAACACATGTTCCTCTTGCAGCTTTGCCAGGCCAAAAGTAGCCCCAAGGTTCAGTGGATTAAACATATTCATAGGTATTAGAATGTCATCTTTTAATCCACTAATAAAACAACTTATCTTATGTTTATCAGACAAGCCTTTCAGCCTATTGGACAAGGCCTCGAATTGTGATGTATACAAACTAACAAAAGTAGTTTGTTTTAAGTTGGTTAAAGCCTCCATTAGATCATCAAATGTTGAAGGTCCAAACCTTCCTTGCATTGTTACCACTAAGGTTTCCTTGCATTGTTACCACTAAGGTCTCCCATGAGTTAAACTGACCAGAGTCCTAGGCATTTTGATACCACCCCAATGCCTCACCTTCCATATTGTGCGAGGCCACCATTAGTTTATGATGGAAAGGTAATTGAAAACAATCAAAGTATTGATTGGCCTTAAAGATCCAACCCGCAGGATCACTGCCACTACAATGTGAAAAATCCAACCTAAAATTCCTTTGAAAAACTCTTGTCTCTTCATAATGCCTAGGCTCATTAGATACTTCTCTATTTCTATGAGACATAACATTGACAGAATCAACTACAGATCTCAACATTTCTGAAACTTGTTCTAACCTTTCTGTGATTCCAATAATAGCTTGTTGATGTTGTTCCAGCTGCTTCTGCATCATTTCTTGTTGCTTTTGAGATCCTTCGATCTGACCTTTCAACGCTGCACCCGTGCCATCCACCATCAGAATCACCGTTGCAAGGATCGACTACTATTGATACCACTTGTAATGTACTCACTAGCAAGAACACTACTGCACTTTTACAATTGAATACACAAATTCAATTTAGAAGAACTCACACCACAAGACAGAATTATACTTTAATGTAAGATTCCCTTCGTGAATCTTGACAGGAAATTTTGGAGGAATTCCCAACCTCCAAATTGTACTATACTTCAATGATCAATCAGTGAGGTCTTACACAGGAGCTGCACTGCTTTTATACACGCAGAGCATGAAGTTGACTCAAAACGACCACGATTGAAATGTAAAACGCAACTTATGACTCCTAACAACATTAAGCACCATTTCACTTGAAGCCAAAACACACAACTCTTACAAACAAAATGACACTGCAACCTAATATTACAAAACGCATCGTATGACTAAAACACCATACTTCCCTCTTTATTCTAAAAGTAGTTACAGTCGTTACTCCCATCAACCTTTTAGTTAAAACTGTTACCCTTCTTCTTCTTGCTACCCTTCATTCCTCCTCACGCAACATAGCCATCCACCCTTCTTTCACACCATAGCCTTTCCTCTTCAAGGACCAGCCCCAAGCACCCATGACAGCCTCTCACGGTTGTCTCCGTCGCTCCTCGCTCTACCCCTCTCTACCTCTCTAATGGATCTGCAAACGGTAAGTTTTTAAGCCATTTGTTCTACTGCCTCTCTAAAATTTACTTACTTATTGTTCTTTTTTAGTTCCTGCTTATCCTTTGGTAATAGCCGTGAGAAATTTTCGTGTTTATCACTTTGGTAATAGCCACAAGAAATTTTAATCTCTGTAATGCTTCGCCACGAGAAATTGTTATAGTGGGCGTAGTTTGATGTTTCATGTTTATTAGAAGTCTGAATGGACTTGCAGGATTAGATAAAAAAAAAAATGGACTTGCAGGATTTGAGTATAAACAATAGTTGGCTAATAGGCTAGGCCCCATTCAGACAATGCAGTGGTTATTCTAATTTTTGTTGATTACTTCTTCAAGATATAAGCTTGTTTTGTTTGTTTTTATTTTAAGGAGCATTTGAATGATTAAATTCTAGAAGCTCACTGAGAAGTGCATGGTTATGGCTTGTAAGGATTTTGTTTCTTATGCTGGTGGCCATCCTTTAGCTCTAAAAGTTTTGGGCTCCTCCCTATTAGGAAAAAATAGAGATGTATGGGAAAGTGCTCGAGATAGGCTCATGAAGGCCATTCCATCTAGAGATATTCAGAAAAAACTTAAAGTAAGTTTTGATGCGCTTGGAGATACTGAGAAGATGCTATTTTTAGATATAGCAAGCATTTTCAATGGGGAGGAAAGAGAGAGAATAGTACATATACTACAGGATTCTGGTTGTTGTCCAAACATTGATATAGAAACTCTTGTGGACAAATCTCTTATCACTTTTTCAGGGAAAAAATTGTGGATGCATAATTTATTACAAAGAATGGGATGAGAAATTGTTCATTGTGAGTCCCCTAATACGCTTGGAAAATGTAGTAGATTGTGGCATCGTGACGATATTCTCCAAGTACTAAGCGAGAACACCGTAAGTTTATATTGGTATTAATTACATAAATATAGAGTACACATTTCTATGTTACTTGTATATCCTTGCCATATGGTTCCCCCTACTAATATCTTCTTGTTCTCTGTTTCTCGGGAACACACGTAGTTGAAGGCATAATGCTAAATGCAAATGCCTCTTTCCATAAAGAACAGATGAATCTGGAAGCCTTCTTAAACATGAAAAATCTAAAATTCCTTAAAATTTGTAACATGCACCTTCCTGCAGGCCTTTGTTTTCTTCCTATTAACTTACCCTTGATGGAATGGTACGAATTTCCTTTGGTGTCCATGCCAAGAAGTTTTCAACCAGAGAATCTTGTTGAACTCATTATGCCTCACAGCCACTTTAAGCATTTTCCGAAGGGATTCAGTGTGAGATTTATATTCACGCTAGTGTCTTTTAATTTTTTATTTTTTATTTTTTGATCAAGTTCTTGAACTGTTAAGTTTCTATATTTGTTCTTTTTATCACAGAATTTGAACAGGTTAAAACTCTTCAACCTCAGTAATTCTCAAAAGTTAGTCACGACTCCCAACTTCTCTGGATTTCCAAGTCTTGAGAGACTAATTTTTCAAGGCTGTACAAGACTGAATGAGGTTCAACAATCTGTTGGAAATCTCAACAGGCTGATTCTATTAAATCTGAGGGACTGCAAGTGTCTTCACACCCTTCCGAGTGAGATCAACCTAGAATCTCTAGAGGTCTTCATCTTATCTGGTTGCTCAAGGCACAAAATTTTTACAAAGATGAAATGTTTGTTGGAGCTTTATTTGGACGGGACTGCCATAGAAGAACTACCTTTATCAATTCAAAATCTAACAAGCCTAACTTAATTGAATCTTCAAAACTGCAAAAACTTTTCAAGCCCAACTATCATTTCTAGTGTGACATCTCTAAAAAGTCTCACTCTTTCGGGATGTAAAGCTCTTCCATCTAAATCATGGCATTCGCAACTCACATTTCCAAAAGCAATTTCAGTTTTAATCCTCTCCCTTTTGACTTTTCCACATATCAATCTTGGCACCATTGTTTTTGCTACACTTGTTTGGTTGGCATATTGTTTCTTGGTTGCCAAACATCCTGAATCATTGCTCATGAGCTTCTTGTTGCCTCAGTCATTCTTTGGGTTAACCTCTTTAGTTGCTCTAGATCTAAGTGACTGTGAACTTTTGGACAGAGCACCCCCCTTGATCTTAGTTGTTTATCTTCATTGCAATCTCTAAATTTGAGCAGAAACAATTTTACAACCCTGCCTAACAGCATTTCTAAACTTTCAAAGCCTTGAATTTCTAAACTTGGATAATTGTAGAAAGCTTCAATCATTGCCAAGTCTTCCTGTAACCACAAAATTTGTAATGGCACGAGGATGTAATCATTGGATAGTTATTCAAATCAAGTTGTAGTGTGGACTTCAAGCGGAACAGAATTCGGTCATTAATTGCCTCAGCTTGGTCGACAATGCAGACAAAAGCAGTAAGGTTTCTTTGCTGGATGTACACTTCTAGCCACTGTGGCGAGAACCAGCTGAGGTCTCTCTCTCTCTCTCTCTCTCTCATACACAAAATACATTGACCTCATTTCCTATTACAATTTTTTCTTTCCTATTTACATTTACGTTTTAATATTTTGCAGGTTTATCCATTTCATCATGAAAGCAAATTCTATAGCGTTTTGCCTCAAACTGGAATTCCAAAGTAGTTCAGCCATCAGAAATGTGGATCATCTGTATCGATCTCATTACCTACTGATCTTTCTAAAGATAGTTCTTGGAGAGGAATTGCACTGTATGTAGTCTTTGGTGTCGACAAAAAAATTAGCAGGTTTTCTCCTGGTCAGCGTTCAAGTTATATTCATGAGCTGAAATATCAGTTGGACATGAATGGAGGTCTAGCAGATGGTACCATCGTCCTTAACGTCCATAAGGATCAAGTGCATGCGGATTCGTATAGACTTTGTTTATATATGTCCCATGCAACGTTAGGAGAAAATCTAGATTTACGCAGCTGCATTCACCCTTCAATTACGACAAACAGTCCAAGTGTTGAGATTAAAGCATGTGGTGTGCGTATACTATACGAGCAAGATATGGTAGAGTTCATTCAAATTTTAAGCCAGAGAAACTTTTGGCCCCCTGACCTCAGTTCGAGTCGAATATTTGTACAAGAATCTGCATGGAAACCAAGTCTAGTAAGAAATTACAAAATATTTGTTTTGATTCGAATGTATCCACGTCTTTCTCTGTATCTTTCCCCAACTAATGCATACAATATTTCAAACTATTTTCTCAGGACTTTCATGGACGCTTTGTACATAATTTCTACTGCCCTCCAAGAGTGATTCAGTTAGCTGCCCATTACAGTAGAGATCCCTCAGTGACATTTGATGCAATGATAGTAATTGGATGGGACATGTTCTATGTGCTTGCTTTTCTGTGATCGAGCATTCAACTACTATTGGCGACAATCCGGATTCCCAAGTTCCGAACTGCCAACTTACTTGTTCTTTGAAAACCAATGTTGGTTGTCTGGATGGGTTTCAAATCTATTATTGACAGAAGATATTTAGCTTGCACAAAATTAGGAATTATCTTATTTTTAGGAATCAATCAAATTAGTCTACTTACCTTATGTATAACTTTCTATACTTCGGCTTTTGTAAATCTATTTATTTGTACAGTTGAATACAAATCAATACACAATTTTTAGCAAACATGTCTCCCTCTTATTTTTTAACATGGTATTAGCCTAATACAATTCCTCCTACACGCTGCTCATGGCCACCTCATCCAGCACCTCTCTTCCCTCCCCTTATCTCCTTCACCCCTTAGATTCACCAAGTTTAATCCTTGTCAATGGCATTCTTACCAGCAACAACTACCCAAAATGGCAAAAAGCTATGACAAGAGCTCTCAATGCCAAAAACAAACTTAGTTTTGTTGATGGCACCCTCAAGCCTCCTGATTCTACCACACCCGAATACACACAATGGAACCAAATGAAAGATATGGTTCTTATCTGGATTCCCAACTCCATCAGTCATTCTCTCCTTCTTTTGCCAATTCCCTCGAGTATCATACCGACCCCCATGATGTTTGGGTTGATCTCTCATCTCATTTATGTCATGGCAATAATGTCCGTATCTACCAACTCCAACGTGCTCTTTCCTCCCTACAACAAACCACAAATTCAATTCATGACTATTACAACCAAATCAAACAGATTTAGGATTACCTCAAAGCTTTGCAACAACAAACTGATGATGAGCACGTGTTTCAGTTCCTACTCAGCCTCAATGATTCCTTCGCCCCTCTTTGCACCCAAATCTTGGCCATGGATCCCCTTCCACCCATAAGCAAAGTTTTCTCTATTTTGTTTAAGGAAGAACACAAAGGATGCTCAACATTTAGCCTTATTCATCGAAAACACTTGCCATGGATGTCCGCAATGGTGGGCGTCTGAAACCACCTTTCAAGCGCACGGCTTGCGGGAAGGAGGGCCATACCCGAGACAAGTGCTGGACCATCGTGGGTTACCCACCTGGTCGTGACTCCCGACCCAAACCGCGAATCTCCATTCTCAGCCCACCTCCATTGAGTGCAAATCAGACCACCACCACCTCTTCGGCTTCCAGTCCGATCCCTGGGTTGTCATCGGAGTTGTACTAAAAACTTCTCCATTTGCTTAGCCCTTCACCTCCTCCGATTACCCCACAAAGGAGGATCTCATGTTGTTAAAGAGAGGTGGGTTTGAATAGTGGTGTTATATACCACGTGAATCGTTCCCAGATTGGTTAAATCATGGCACTTTGATTGAGGCTTCAATTGCAGCAGATTACCCCACCTTGACGATGGAGTATTGTGCGTTCCAACTCTTGTACCCAAATGACATATATGGTCAAATTCAATGAATCAATAAGGAGATGATGGTAAGATTAAGATTTATCTTTTATTATTATTATTATTATAATTCCAATTTGACATTCCAAGAACTAAATTTAAAGAAAAGTTTGGCTCCTTGACTAGGGAGTGGTTTGACGCTGTGAGCATGGCTGACGCAGGGGGAACCCAGACCCCTCCGACTCAAGGCCGGCAAAGGACGTTTGCAGAGTTGCTATCTTATACTCCTCAGGCTATCCCTGAGGTTGCTATTCCTCTTCGGCAGCCTAAGCATGTGGAAGGTGAGGTGTTTGTGCAATTTACAAAGGAGGAACTGGATTGATCTGCAGTACCATTTCGTTGCTCGTTGGTATTGAAGTTCTTGCAGCAAAGGCCTTCTCTGGATCGCATTTGAGGGTTTATCCATAACAGATGGGGTCTGTCGATGCAACCTATGGTTTCAGTGATGCATAAGCCACGGAACGTGTTTGTGAGGTTCACGAATGAAGATGATTTCTTGAAGGCGTTATCATGGGAGAGTTGTGACATGGAAGGGGCTGCTTACCGGACCTTTCAATGGACGATAGAGTTTAAAGAAGAAGAGGAACTTGTGCTGGTGCTGGTGTGGATTATGCTACCTAGCCTTCCTCATAATCTATATCAAGAATCATTTCTGAGGAATATTGTCGCACCAATAGGTGTCTTTCTGCATAGGGATAACGCAACTCGGTGTGCAACCAGAACTGATGGTGCGAGGGTTTGTGTGCTAATGAATATTGAGCAAGATCCTATTTCGTCCATCTAGATTGGGACGCCGAGGCACCCTACTAGTATTTTCCAGGAGGTGGAGTATGAAACACTCCTGGTCTTTTGTTCTTTCTACAAAGTGCAAGGCCACAAATTGAGGACGTGTAAATCTAAGCGTAAGGAAGGAGCAGAGCCCAAGATCTTCAAGAATATTAAGTCGAATAGAGTCTAGGTTCCTAAGGAGAAGGAAGATGAAGTTAATGCAAAGAAAGATCAGTTTGGAGATAATTTAAAGTCGTCCCCTGTTCTGGTTATGCAAGATGTAGAGACTAATGATCATATGTTATAGGACGGAAGTGATGCAGGGTTGGTGTTATTGGAGTCTGAGGTTGATAGGGAGGTTGTTGATGCTGTAAAGCAAAAGAATGAGATGTTGACGTGTGGCGAACCAAGTGGAACCAAGTTTGATAGAATGCAGGTCTTGGTGCCGGACTCAGAACAGACGTCAACTGTTGTGATTTCTCAGGATGGTTTGAAAGATGGTAATCCGATGCAAGCAGGAAGTATAAAGGTTTCTGGTTTGGAGGATCTGCAGATGGTGGTTTTTAACCAAGAACATCTAAATATGGAATCAAAATCTGATGATGAGTGTAGTTTGCCTCATCCTGCGAAGGACAAGGATGGAACATCTGACTCTGAACTAACAAAGAAAACTGCAATTCCCAAAAGAATATTGAGAAGTTCTATAAGGGCTCCGAGCAGGCCATCTAAAACTACTCAATGATTAGTAAGTTGATGTTCTAGAATGTATGTGGCCTTGGCACTTCCAAGAAGCGACTGAGGTCTCTGATTCATATGCATAAGCCGTCTATTCTTTTGTTGGCAGAGCCATTTCGGGATGACCAGCAACTGAGTTATTAGCAATGTTATTTAGCCTTTGATGACTGTCTGTCTAATGCCGATCATGCTAGAAAAATTTGGGTTTTCTGGACTGTTGGGATACAGGTGGATGTCATAGGTGTTTCTAATCAACATGTTTCTTTGCTTATCAATACCATTTTTTTATATCAGCTGTATATGCAAAATGCCGGTACCTAGATAGGAGGTCCTTATGGGCAGATTTGCTTATTATCAACAACTTGCAGTTGCCGCGTGTACTTATGAGAGATTTTAATATTTTGCAGAATGATAGTGAAAGACGGGGTGGAAGTCCGAGGTTGCTTACGGCAATGGAGGACTTTTGTTCTTTCATTGACATTGGAGGACTAGTGGAGCTGCCGTTTTCAGGTAACAAACTCTCTTGGTGCAATGGGCAATCCGGCTTGGCACGATCATGGGCAAGACTAGATAGAATCTTATGTAACCTTAAATTTTTGGATATGTTCTCTTCGGGTAGGTGTCATTACTTGCCTACGAGATCCTCTAAGCAATCACCAATGTTATTAAGGCTCTCGGAACCTTCAACTAGGCATGGTCCGGTTTGTTTTAAATTTCTTTCTATGTGGGTTACGCATGAGGATTTTTGGATGTGTGTGTCTAGTTCATGGTAGGAAGAGAGTAATGGAACTAGGTTGTGGAAGTTAGCTGGTAAATTGAAAAGACTTAAACAGGTTTTGAGAATTTGGAATAAGGAGGTTTGTGGTTGGACTGGAAAACATATAAAGGATTTAGAAAGTAAAATTGAACTCGGCGAAGCAAGTTTGCAAGAAAGACTTTCAGAAGAAGTGGAACTAGAGGTTTTGGCAAATAAAATGGAACTTGACGTCTGGTTAAAGAGGGAAGAAGCTTGTCTTGCTCATCAGTTTAAGCAAGGTTGGGTTTCATAGGGTGAAGTGTCATCATCTTTTTTCAAAGCATTACAGACCAGGAGGCATAACGTGGTGATGGAAATGAAACTGCCTGATGGCCATGTGCTCAATTCGCCGGAAGGCATCCATGACAAGGCCTGTGTCTACTTTGAATCCTTTCTTAAAGCAACTCAGTCAAGTTCTCTGCCAAATTTGGCTGAGTTAATTATGAGTGATGTTTTGGAAGAGGAAAATAGTTATCTTGGAAGTTCTCCCTCGGTGGAGGAAGTTAAAGGTGCCCTATTTCCCATCCCAAAGGATAGCAGTCCTGGACCAGACGGTTTTGGGTCGAGTTTTTATTAGTATTGTTGGTCCTTAGTACAAGATGATTTATTTGAAGCTGTTACTGAGTTTTTTAGCGGGCTTCAATTTCCAAGGTTCTACACTACCTCGTATATCGTTCTCCTTCCTAAAGTACAAAATCTTATGTTGTTTGGGAATTTTAGACCTATCAGTCTTTGCTCCGTGGTCTATAAAGTTTGCTCTAAGGTATTAGTGAACAGATTTACAAGAATTTTTAGTAGATTAATTTCAAAAGAGCAAGGAGCTTTTCTGCCGGGCAGAAGTATTTTTGAAAATATTAGTCTCACTCAGGAGATTATTCATGATATTAATAAAAAAAAGTCCAGGGAGGTAACATATTGATGAAAATTGACTTTGTAAAAGCATATGATACGATAAACTGGGAGTTCTTATTTCATGTACTGGATGCTTTTGGTTTCTCTCTGAAAGTTCGCCAGCTTCTGATACAATGAGTTACTACACCCTGGTATTTGACTGTTATGAATGGCACTGCAAAGGGGTTTTTTAAGGGTGGAAGGGGTCTCTGTCAAGGAGATCCTTTATCACCATATTTGTTCATTTTAGTGGAAGAAGTGCTTCCCCGTTTGATTAAAAAGAAGTTTGAAGAGACAAGGGTGAAGTGTTACTCTCATCCGAGACATGGCCCTACAATTTCTCATTTATTATATGCGGATGATATGATAATTTTTTCCAATGGGGGAAAATCTTCTATACTAGCAATTGTCGATACTTTGTGCACCTATGCTTCATGGTCGGGTCAACAGGTAAACAACACTAAATCTCATATTTTTTTCTCAAAGCATATAAATAATGCTAGAAGGCGGCATCTTTTGTCCATCACTCAGTTCTCCGAGGGGGTGTGCCCATTTAAATATTTAGGGGTCCCAATAGTATCTAGAAAGTTGAAGTTAATACATTTCCAAGATATTATTCAGAGAATTCGTAATAAGATTGAAGGCTAGAAAACAAATTTCCTTTCCGCTGGAGCAAGATTAATTATCCTAAAATAGGTATTGTCGAGTATGCCAATTCACTTGTTGTCTGTGTTGCATGTTCCAAAAATAGTGTATGTTCAGATTAACAAGATGTTGAGCACTTTTTTCTGGGGATCGATTAATGGGAGTCCAAAAAAGAAATGGATTAAATGGGATAGTCTTTGTAAGCCGGTGGATGAGGGTGGGGTTGGTTTGAGGAGTTTAAGTGAGGTTCAAAGATCCTGACACCTAAAATTAGCCTGGAATGTCCTATGTTCAGAGTCTATTTGGCAAAAGTATTTTTATGCAAAGTATATGTATGGTGTGCATCCGTTGGACATTAACGCTGCTAGCAGTACCAGATTCTGAAGATCGTTAGCTAAAGAAGTACCTTTTGCTTTAAGGCAGTCTAAGTGGATAATCCGTGAGGGGAATGTATATTTTTGGAAGGATAATTGGCTGAGCTCTGGGCCTTTAAGGGAGCACTATCCGGTTGTGGGTGATTTGAATTTGAAGGTAAGTCATATTTTGCTGAACAATAACTAGGATTCGGATAAGCTGGAATAACTAGTAAGGTCTGCAAAAGCCGAAGAGATTGTTAACGAAGTCAAGACTCGATGGATAGGTGTTGATAAGCTCATCTAGTTGGGAAGTCCGGATGGCCATTTCATGTCCAGGAGTGCCTGGGAGCTTGTTTGGGGTAGAAACCAGAAGAGTCTATGGATGGATTGGATTTGGAATGTGGCAATTCCAAAGAATATTTCTGTGTTTATGTGGAAGGCCCTTAATTCTAGTCTGAGCGTTGATGATCACATAAAAAAGATTGGAGTGCCTATAGTATCAAAGTGTGATTGCTGTCAACAAGGTGCCATGGAAGATATAAACCATATGTTGTATAGTGGATACATTGCAGCGGTCATTTGGAAATTTACTTCAAACATATTGGGAATTCCATTTGTCCCAGTTCGGTCTTGGAAAGCAACAATGGAGGCTTGGTTTCGTAGAGCGTCAAAATCATCCCAACTAGGCAGGCTAATTGGCTTTGTACCTATAATCATTTCTTGGAACTTATGGAAGTGGAGATGTAAAGCTAGGATAGGTAAGAAAGAAAAGTTTCATGTTTTATGGAGATCGGTAAAATATTGGATTTCTTGGGTTGGCATTAAAATTAGTAAGGTTTCTCGACTAGTGGAAAGTGATATTAACATTCTAAGTTCTTTTAATATTCCTATTATTGAAAAGAAAAAGGAAGCCTTCAAAGTAGTAAGATGGATGAAGCCATTGAAAGGGTGGCTCAAAATGAATGTGGATGGTAGCTGCATTAATAATTCGGGAAAGTTGGGGATAGGAGGAGTGATTAGAGATGAGTTTGGGGAAGTGGTATGTGCGTTTTCTGAGTCAGTTGGGCATGGTAGGAACAATCTTGCTGAAGTGATGGCTCTTCAAACAGGACTTAAACATTGCAAACAATGGGGGTATAATAATCTAATTATTGAAATGGATTCATTAATAGTAGTGAATCGGATTAGGAACGAAAGGTGCAATCTTTGGTACCTAGAGGATTTTTGAGAAGAAATAGTAACAATGTTGGGAGAGATTAACTTTCATGTTAGTCACATTTATCGGGAAGGAAATAAGGTTGCCGACTTTTTCACCCGGCTAGGAAGTAGTGGTATCTCCCATGTATGGTTAGGTCAAACGGGACTTCCTCATCTATTGAAAAGGATCATCAGAATAGATTCATGTGGGTTACCTGGGCTTTGGAAGTATTGAAGGTAGCTTGTTAAATTTAGAAGATGTGTTTTGGTTTTGGTTATAGGTTAGTCTTGAGAGGTTGTTTTGAGTACTTGGGGATTTATTTTTATTTTTATTTTTATTTGTAAATGCCAAGTACTATGATTGTTATCACGATATTCTTTCGCCACAAGTGAGGGCTCATTAATAAACTTGGGCAGGGGTCACTATTGGACATATGACTACATTCTCTTAATTAAATAAAAAATAAGGAGATGTTGGAGATTGAAATGATATGAGAATTTTGTTAATAATAGTAAGATGACTATAAATAATAATGAGATAGTTTGAGTAAAATATTTTTTTATTTTTGGAAAATGAGAGAAAAAGTTGAATAAAAAATATTATAAAGTTAAAATATTATTAGAATATAATTTTTTGTTTTGCGATTTGAAAAAGTTAAATTATTTATTTGTTTTTTATTTAAAATGTTAGAAAAGTTGTAATGATTAGTTTTAAAAAGTTACAATGATTAATTTGAAATTGTTTGTGTTTGAGTAATATTTAGGAATAAAATCAGATGAGATGAAATAAGATGGAATAGAATGAGAAATACTTCCAAACATCCCCTAAGGGTATTAGCATTGGCTTGATTAAAACTAAAGATTGGCCAAATTTTAGATAATATATGCTAAAAAGTCCTCACATTAGATTGGGCATTTCTAAAATAATTTGGATATTAGCTACAGTGATTAGCCAAATTTGAAGAATCAAATTGATTCACCAAAAGTTAAAATAATAATTTCTCACTCCAAGCAAACATTAAAATATTAATTTCTCACTCCAATAAAAATATTATTTAATTTGTAATTAAGAAATTTAGATAGAGTTTTTGATGAGTTTAATCAAATATTTTTTATTATTAGCATTAAATGACTTTTAAAAATATGATTTTTTTTTAATATTAATTTAATTAGAATATAATTATTATTAATATTAAATTGGTAGAATTATAAAATGTGATATAAAAAAATTAAATAACAAAATTATTAATTTAATAATATTTTATTATTATAGAGAGAGTAAATGGCTAATCTAATGTGGGGATTGAATTTAAATAGAATATGCAAATGTAAAAAAGTGTGATATTGGCTAAAATTTGAAAATGCATTTGGCCAATCCAATGCTAGTGCTCTAAGAATCACAATGAACAGAAAAACTTTAGGCAGAAGGTTGATAAATCCCATTGCTTAGTGATCTCATGAAGGTCAACTTTTTTTCCCTGTAAAAATTATTTGTAAGCTTTTTTATTATTTATTATTATGTAAGTGGGTCTCATAATAATGAAAAATATTAAGGGTATAATTTCTTATTATAGAAAAACTCTTAAAAAAAGTTAATATATATACAAATCATGTGCTTACAAAAATTTCAGACTTGGGCTTCACACTTCTAAGATAAAAATGTGATTTTCGGGTGAGGGGTATTATGTGAGAAATGTGTTTATATTGGTGTTTGGAAATCAAAATAAATAAGTGAAAAGAAGAAGCAAAGAACCTTTTTTTTTCTCTCTCTCTAGGAAAATTATTGACCTTCAAGAACATATCAGCTGCAAAGGATGAGTTGGATATCTCATCCTAAAACCAAAAAAAAAAAAAAAATCCCTCGTATCAATTTCTGAAAACGTCTAATAGAATTAGAATCGGAACTAAAGAGAAAAAAATCAAGTGACTGAAATTCCCAAAGATTGAAATTTGTTAGCCTCCTCGATTTTGTGGAATTATTGGTCAAAAAGTATACCTAATGTATTAGAAAGAAATAAAATCAACAAGAAATTTCAAAATTTTAGAACAAATTAAGAGAGAGAAGAGGTTGAAGCATACCCAAATGTAGCTGGGCTTTGGCTATGCTTCACAAATTCTCTCCTCACCTGTGGTTTGCATTGAAAGTGCTTCGAATCTCTACATTTTCGATTCAAAAGTCCCATTGTCCACCTGAGGTAAAGGTTGTGAAAAAAATTCTCACCGTCACTTTCAAGCTTTATAATTACTCATAGCTGTCACAAATTTTTGAAGGAAAATGCTGCTGTGATAAAACTCATCATTTTATTATTATTATTATTTTTACATATTAATTAAGTAAATATTTTTAAATGATGTTGTGAATTTTTTTAAAAATTATTTTTAAGAGAATTAAAAAAAATACATGAAAAAAAAAGAAAAGAAAAACAAAAAGGGAAATGGCCTTATCAGTGGTGGGACCCACTCTCGGTAGCCCTAGCACTACTCTTTTATAAAGAAAAATGCTAGTATAACTCGTAAATGTACTCATCAAATGTGTCCACTCATATATCTTAATTTTTTTTTTCTTAATGATTCAGGAAGTGATCATTAGTGGATTTGTATTTTTCTTTTTCTTAATAGTTAATGATGATTAAAAAATGCTTAAAAGAAAAAGGAAAAAAAAATCATTTCCACTTGTGTGCATATTTGAGATGCACATTTGGTGTGCACCCTAGCATTATCCTTTATAAACATAAGCTTATAAACAGTTCGACTCACCTTACTTTGTAAAATCGTTATTATTAAAAAAATTATCTAATGCATGTTATAAAAAATTATGTCAGTTTATAAATCAAGAAATCATATTTGTTGTCTAACATTGTGCACGCATTTTGAAAAAATGAGTAAATATAAAATTCATATGAAAAAAATTAGTTTTTAATAGTAGACCTCACTTTTTTTTTTAAAAAGAGTATATAACGTTTACATAACTAATAACTGTATTTAGCATTATTCTTTTGCTTTAATATCTGTACAAACTCTGCCCTATCATGTTCATATACACGCACCACATGCATGCTTTGAGCCCAACAACTATGCATCCACGATTTTTATCCAAAAATGGTAATTCAAGATTTGTCCACTAGAGTTTTTATATGAATGGTCAGGTAGAATAACCCAATAAGAACCTTCTAGTATATCATCATTTAGCATATTTAATACTTGATTTTGGTTCTTAATTCGATTTGTCTACTGTAAGTTTTTATATATATTAAACTCTTGTACGGCCACCAACATTTTTAATACTTGAGTAAGGGTAGATACAATTAGTTTCGAAACTGACAAGTTTCACGCAAATTTTTTGTAAAAAACTATAATATATATATTTTTATATATAATTATATATAAAATAATTTTATATTATATGATAAATTTTTAATTAATATAATATTAAATTTTAAAATCCTATAAAAATGACTATATATTATCACTATAGTCTATTGTATTAGTAGTTATATTATTATATACTATAATATTATTATTATATTATTATATACTATAATATATATACTATATAATATACCAGAAAAATTGGATTGAACCGGACCGAAACTGGTAAAAGAGGAACTGATAAAACTGGAAGTATCAGTTTAGGAGTGTAACTAGAGTGGTATTTGTTTTTCAAATCTCAAAACTGATATATATTTATTCGATTCAAAAATATATCCAAAACTAGACCGAACCGAACCGATTAGGCCTGTAGTAAGCACGACGACTCGGTCATACTCGTACTCACACCTACATATGAATTAGACTCTTTACTATACTTTTTCTCATTCCTAACATAATTCACAGAACCCTAGCTCAAAAGCTTTGAAACTTTCCACCAACGCAATCATACTCGTTCGTACCCGCTTCGTTTGAAGTACTGGAATGGAATATTTCAGTATATCGTTTCGAAATAATCGTTATATAGATAATTATATATATAAACAATTCTATATACAAACTATATTCCAAAACATTGAAAAACAAGTTAACAAGTTAAAATTTTCAATATAGTGATAATACTTAAGATTAAGTGATCTGATTTCAAGATTAGCTATGTAATGAGTTATTAATTAGACTTCTTTTTTAAGACTTGTTATTTATGAGGTAGTTCTCACATGAAATCTATATTCAGGAATACATGGAAAAATAAAGAGAAAAATACAAATGACATCTTTGAGCAAAAGTTAGACCTGTATGCTTTAGAGTCTTCAAAACCCCTTTTTTTTTTTTTTTTGAATAAACCTCTGTATTTCATTGATGAATCAAGTAATACAATTTGGATTGTAATCTCTGTTTAGACATCCCGATATACAATCTGGGATAACCTCTAACCAAATTTTTTTCCCTTCTAAAGACAAAGCTCTTTTTGCTAAAGTATGAGCAACCATATTTTTCTCTCTATAAGCAAATTGAATTTACCAATATGAACTGTTTTTGAAGTAAAACCTAACATCTTCTATTAAGGAACCATAAAAAGTAAGCGTTTCTTCTTCCTTGCACACTGCCATGATGATCTCCTTTGTATCCCCTTCAAAGATTGCTTTCTGAATGTTAAGAGTACTGCATAATTCAACTGCAGCCTTTAGTGCATAGCCTTCTGCAACAGCTGCCTCTTCAACATTTTATTTCTTATCACAGACAGCTGCTACAACCTTCCCTTCCTCATCTCTAACAATGATGCCAATACCCATTCTCCTCTTTTTTTGATCCAAAAAAGCATCCCAATTCACTTGACATATCCTTTTTTTGGTTTTTCCCACCTTTGGTTACTAACAGATCTGTTTTGCACTTGTCTTTCTAGTTTCTCAGAGTTCCTCGCTACTTGGTAGTTTCTAACAGTAGCCTTAGCAGATAAACATGGCTCATAGGACATTCCATTCTATTTTCAAACACCACTCCATTCCTCCTCAGCCAAATCTTCCTAAGAGTCACTTCTAGCTCCTCCACTTGACTCATATTAAGAGAGGTAATGCACTTCTCCCATAGCAATAGAAAGTCAGCTTCATATGTGCCCCACTTTTGAACACAACTTTCCTCACTACCCCATATATCATTTGCTGAATGACACTCCCATAAAACATGCATAAGAGTTTCATCTTCAATTTCACACATAGGACATATTTTATCCTTCACCACTCCTATTTTGAACAAGTTTACTTTGGTAGGTAATAAGTCATTCCCAGCTTTCCATAGAAACATTTTTGTTACAGCAGGAACTTCTAGATCCCAAAATTTTCTCCACCTTTCATCACCTTCAACTTCTCTAGAACACTTACCATTACTCTTCTCCCTCTTTTCCATACTCACAAAGTATGCACTCCTCGTCGAGAAGATACCCTTTTTTTTGGGCCCCCAAACTATCTTATCTAATGCTTTGCCTTTGCTCAAAGGAATGGTCAATATTTTCTCAGTCTCTTCTATTCTGAAAATGGATCTAACCATATCTTCCTTCCATTCTCCCTTCTGTTGGTCAATTAGAGCTTCAACTCTTGAATCCTCCTGTAACACAGACACTGGTGATTGCACCATAAAAGAATAAGGGTTTGGAAGCCATTTGTGCCCCCATATCTTGATGTCTCTCCCATCCCCCACCTTCCATCTAATTCATTCTTTTAATAAATCCCTAACTGAGTTAATACTTCTCCATATTAGTGATGGTTGTGAGCCCAGTTTAGCTTCCAAGAAGCTGGATTTCCTATAATATTTCTCCTTAAAGATAGTAGTTGCCAAAGAATTAGAGAACTTAAGGATCCTCCACCCTTGTTTTGCAAGAAGGGTTGTATTGAAACTCTCCAAGTCCCTAAATCCCATACCACCCTTACCTTTCTGCATTCCCATCTTTTCCCATTTCCTCCACACAATTCCCTTACCACCCTGTTGTCTACCCCACCAAAACTTTGCAAATAACCCATTGATCTCATTACATAGTCTCTTTGGTAGCCTGAAAATACACATAGTGTATGTTGGGATGGTCTGCAAAACTTCCTTGATCAAAATCTCTTTACCTGCTTGGGAAATAAAATTGTTCTCCCAGCTATTCATTTTCTGCCATATTATTTCCTTGAGATTCCTAAAGGTATTAAACTTTGATCTTCCTACCATAGTAGGAAGACTAAGGTACTTCTCATAGGTTCCATAAACAAATGAATTCCCAACTTCTAAAGCCTTTTCATATAATTTCAGCACCTCTTGTAAGCTTCTCCGCTCCTCTATCCTTGCTCTACCAAATAAAATACAATCATCTACAAAAAGCAAATGATTGATACTAGTACCCCCTCAAGCAACTTGCACCCCTCTAGTAATATGCCTTTTCTCATAATGATTAAGAAGGGAACTCAAACCTTTAGCACAGATAAGGAAAAGATAAGGTGACAAGGGATCACCTTCACCTTGTCTCAAACCTTTAGAGGGTTTAAACTTAAGCCCTGGGAAACCATGAATTAAAACTGAAAAAGATACAGTTTTTACACATTTCATCACAAGGCTCACCCACTTCTCACAAAACCCCAACCTTATCATAACAACCTCTAAAAACTCTCACTCTGCACGATCATAAGCTTTAGACATATCTAACTTCATGGCCATGCTTCCCACTTTTCCTTTTTTTTTGGCTTTCATGGAATGCAATAACTCATAAGCCACCATTGTGTTATTATTTATTAATCTACCAGGGGGAAAGGCACTTTGGTTTGGGGATATGATTTCAGCTAAGACCATTTTGAACCTATTAGTGATAGCCGTAGAGACTATTTTATACATGACGTTACACAAACTAATAGGTCTGAAATCACTCACTTTTTTTGGGTTTCTTGACTTTGGAATCAAGGCTATGTGTGTGTGGTTAAGAGAAGGATCAAGAGTGTTACCATTGAGGATATCCACTGCTGCTTTACAAACCTCACCAAAGACTAAGCTCCAATGACTTTGGTAGAAACAAGGCCCAATCCATCTGGACCAGGGGCTTTTAAAGGAGCCATCTACTTCACTGCATCTTCCACCTCAGTATCAGAGAAATTTCTGGATAGCCTATCATTCATAGCTTCTGTGACCCTTGAGTTCAACCCCACGAGATAGCTCTCAATCACTTATATGTTTGGCTTTGTAGTTTGAAAAAGATTACCAAAGTAGCTTCTAAAAGTTTCTTCAATATTCTTAAAGCCAACAACCAATCTATTGTTTCCATCCTCTACTTCTTTATGAAATTTCTTTTCCTTCTTTTATTAGCACAAGTATGGAAATATTTAGTATTCATATCTCCATGCTGGTACCAATTATTTTTTGCCCTTTGTTTCCACCATAGATCTTCCTTTTCTAATAACAGATTAAGCTTAGCCTTTACCCTTTTAATCTCTTCTACATTTTTGTGGCTTTCCTTAGCTTGCATACTTTTTAACAACTTAGTTTTTTCTTTTATTTCCTTCATTCCCCCCTTCTTCTTCACTTTCCACCTTTGAAAAGTTTTTTTACTTCTCTGCAGTAATCCAGCTACACTTGTGGCTCCTTCAGCTTCTCCTCTCTTCCACACTTCTTTCACAACCCTTTCACAATCCTTTTCTAAAGCCCAACTGGCCTCATACCTGAATGGTTTTTGTTTCCACCAACACCTTTCATTTGTGTATGCTCTTTTAGTAATTAAATGAACTACCAGGGGTTTATGATCTGATGTTCTGGCCACATTACTTCGACCCAAGCATCCTTGTAAATTTCTAACCACTTAGGATTAGCCACTGCCCTGTCCAACCTTTCCTTAGTAAAGCTTTCATCACTATGAGCATTACTCCATGTGTACTTATCCCCCTTCCATCCTAGATCATATAAGTTCTCCTTAGTCAATACTTCCCTAAACAGCTCCATTTTAAACGAGGGGTGCAAAACCAAAAAAGAAAAGTTTGAGAGAGAGAGAGAGACTAGGGATTAGAAAGTTACACTCAAATCTGATAAATTCTAAAAGAAAAAAATAAAAATAAAAAGAGAAATAAGGCCCCATCGAGTAGAAAAATATGAGGCTCTGTCAAGGAGAGAAATTACGGCAAGTTTACACTCAAATCTAATGAGTTTTGAAAAAAAAAATAATAAATAAATGACTTGCACCTCACGACATCTTATGAATGGAAGGAGTACTTGAGGGGCCCTTTCATTGCAGGGTAGGAGAAAAAGAAATGTCAAGAGTACAAGTTTGTCCCTCTTTTCTAAATATTTACCAAACGGAAAAAGATACACTTCCCGTTTGTAGCTCTCGCTTTGGGGTATCGTTGTTTTTTTTTTTAACTTAATAATCAAGTACGTATTTTTTAATAATATTTTGATTTTTTTTTTTAAAAAATATTCAAAAGTTTTTAAAAAAATACATGAAAAAAGTTAAAAAAAAAAAACAAAGAAAAATACACCTGTATATGAAACTTTCGACTAGCTCCGTCATACTCACAATAAAAATTTCTTACCATAAGGTCACACTTATTTTATAGGACCACAAGGTCACTTTCACTGCAAATTTTATTAAGTCTTCACCTCACTAAGAATTCACCTATACATATTTCAATTTCGAGGTTGGGGAAGTTTTGGATATTTAGTTGAGATGAGATGTATTAATGTCGCGTTTCGCGGGCCTGGGCCACTCCACACTAGCAGCGCTCGGGCTCTTCCCTGCAAGGAGGAGAGTGGGTGAGCTCGGGGGTTGTGGTGCCTCCGACACTCAAGTCAATTTAAGGTTGAGGGAGAAGAAGAGAATGGAAGCTAGAATGAGATAGCAAACAGTATTCAAGAACGTGAGTAACCCCTCTCTCGGTAGAGTGAGGGGTATTTATACCTGGCCTAGGCGGGTCCCAAGGTGATAATGACCCATGGATAGCTCCCGTATTGGGATCGCACGTCCCTACCCATTTCCTGCTTCCCACCAGTCCTGCCAAGCCTAGCCAGAGTCGTTGTTAGCACCCAGGAGGGCTTTTGCGTTGCATGCCATCCCTCGGGACGCATTGAATGCAGTGTGGCCCTACCATGCATGCCTCCTCCTGCGCCATTAAATTTGGTGTGGCCTTGGTCAAACTCGTTCCTACTCCATTAAATGCAGCATGGCTTTGAACGGGCTCCCTTGTCCTTCTGCGCCATTCAGGCAACTATGTCAGGATCTGGGTGTTCCCGATGGTCAGCCATTTCGAATGTCAGTCCACCTTGACACACCATAATTGACAGCTCCTTGGCCAATGGTGTCAGGTTGTACGATCTTTCGTCCTCTGGCCAGGACTCCTGCCTTACGTTCTTCCCCCTAGGCCTTTAGTGTTGTCCCTGCCCATCCTGACTCTCATGCACAGGCTCAGGCCCGGGCCTAGGCCAGAGCCTGGTCCTGGGCCTCTAGGGATTTTTCCCCTCACAGTACCCAGCAAATTCCTAGTACACATGTGTGGTCGGAATTTTCAAAAGATTTTCCCTCCCTTGCACTTAGCGTGATGGCCATGTTTGTTACTAGCTCGATGCTTACCCCTCCATTTTGGGTGATGTCCTCCTTAACTCGCCCCCGTCACTTACTTGCCCTGAGTCATTCTTGCTTCCCAAAGCCACTTTAGTTTTAGTGTCACTTCATCTCCTGATGGTTGTGAAGGCCAACAAATGTGCTGGAGTCATTATTGGTGCTGACATTGGCCCATGCACTGGGGCTATCATTAGTGCTAACGTCGCCTATTCAGCGTTTCTTCATACCGTGCCATCGCTTGCCTTTTGGGCTTCCCGAGGCCACCTGTCCCAATCATTAACTCATGGGTTCCCTGCCGTTTGGACTCTCGATGCTCTCTCGCCTTCGACGGTTATGGCATGCAAATCACGTTTGCCTAAGCCTTGAGCCCCTATTGGTCAATGCACTACACGTGTCTGTTGCCACGTTCCTATCATTCTATGATGTCTGGCTTTCCTGAGGTCACCAACCCATTATGTCAAGCTGCTCCTCAGTTTGCGCGTAGGCCTATATAGCTCCTCTCATTCATCGTTTGCTCTTTCCCCTCTCCTCTATCTTCATTTGCTTCCTTGCTTTGAAGTCTTCCTTGTCTCCCGTCGAGCCCAATGTTCTTGCACTCTAGCTCCTCCGCTGCTTTGACCCCTCTTGTTGACATGGCCCTAAAAGGTTCTTCGTCTTCCAAACCGTCGTACTTTGCAAAAAAGAACTAGGTTTCGTCAGTCACTACCGACAACCTACGAGGGTTTTCGTGCGAAGTTCAACATCCCCTCAACAGTGAAGCTGGAGGTGCTTGACCATCGTGAAGCCCCCATCGACGCCCATGGGATGGTGGGCCACATGGCCCTCTATCCCCTGATGTTTGCGAATGGACTCCAGCTCCCTCTCTGTCGCCCCATTTGGCCCCCGCTTAACTCCACCCAAACTCCTGGCGCTTATTGGTGGTTAGCTGAACATCTACCAGAGGGTCCTCGGTACCGGCTCGAAGGAGTATCCCAACTTAACATCTAGGGAGTTCCTGGTAGTGTATCAAGCGCTACGGTTGGACGGAAGTCTATGCAACTTTCAGCCTCACACACCCGGGAGGCGTATTGCCAATCTGGAATTGCGCCATTCACACATCAAAGACTAGGCCCAGAAGTTCTTCTTTATTTCAAGCTCGGGATGGGAGTACCCCGAGGGGGAACATAACCACCAAGAATTCCCCTTCCAAGCCGTCTGGTCTTACGTCCCTTTAGCCAAGAGCTTGGTCATCAACTTGTCCCAGAGGGAAGAGGCCAGGCTTACGGCCATGTTGTCTTGGTTGTTGGCCCATCCTTAGGATGTGGAAACTAACGCCGTGCTATCGGATGTCAACATTAGGAGTTTCCTCACCACTCCTGACCGCTAGTATGTCCTTGGTCGGGATTTTTTGTTGGAGCCCCCATCACCCCGAGACAGAAGCGTCTGAGCTCTCCTACCACTCGTGGTAAAGGCAAGCGTCCAAAGGTGGCGCATGACAAGGAAAGGGAAGCTTCATGGGGAAGACACTCCCGAGAAGTCGCCAAGGGGTCCAAGAGTAGAAAAGGTTCATCCTGAGGCGGGGCCCGTGAAGCTAGGTCGCCCTCCCCTTACATAGCTTTGAGGGGTGAAGCAAGAGGGTCTTCTCGAGAGCCTCCTCGCTAATGCCCGTCATCCAGTCACTCCAACTCCTCCCGTCCACTATTCCTCCAAGGCCTGGGGGTTGTGGGGAATGCCGCCCTAATGCCCCTGCTTCTTCTGCGTGGGGAACCGTCTCCTTTTCACTGCCAAAGCCTGTCTCAGTCAATTCAACATCAGCCATGCAGGAATCCACCATCCCTGCCTTCATCGCCGAAGAGGAGGGAGAGGACAAAGTCTTTCGGGCCGTCTTCTTGGACGCCTTCATAGAACCTACACCCCGCATGGGTGTTGCCGTGGATGCTCATCTTTCCTTTAAAGAGGCTCTTTCCACAGAGATGGCACCAACCAAGCCGTCTCCGGTCGAATCTTTGATTTCCCCTCTCTCCTGGAGGTCCCTAATCTGGAAGGTGCTGCCCTTCCAATCCTTCCGAACGTTGGGGGTTTGGACATTGAAGATATGGAGGAAACCGATCCAAGCTCCCCCTTCGTCGTGGAGCTCAGTGATAGCCTTGCCTCGGTCCCGTCATTGCCCTCACAACCCTCCCTGGGGCCGAAGGTGGATTCTTACCTGGCCTCACCTAAAGTGACTCCTCCACCCGATGGGGGTTTCGTTAATGTCGAAGGGACTTCTTCGGGGTCAGGGGTCCACACGCCCACCGCGCCCATTTCTGAATGAGCCTCTGGCGCCTGTCCTTTGTGGGAGTCTACCAGAGATGTCTTGCTTCCTGTGCTTCCCCTGATTGATGTTGGTGCCTCCTCCTCCCATGTTGGTCCAAGGTCTAGTCAGTCTCTAGGCTCGAGCTTCGTTTGGGCTCGTACAGAGGCGATAGAATGCGAGGTAAAAAAGTTGAGGCCTCTTTTTGCGCAGGTATAACTCATTTCCTCCCTCAACCTTTACTACGGGGAGCTTCTAGCTTTGGTTGAAATTATTAATGTCTTCCTTCTTCACAGGCCATGGATCAGTTGGCAAGCATCATCGTCGATGAACTCAGGGAGGTTAAGGAAGAGGTCTAGGCGCTCTGGTCTCTTTCCATACTAGCCCGCCATGAGGTCCGAAAAACCCAGAGGGAGACGGCGGCCATCTCGATAAAGTGTGAGGTACTCGAGGAGAAGATGGACAAGTTGTAGGAACGCCATCAAAAGTTGTGGGACAAGGTCCAGCAGGTGAAAAGGAAGAAGTATGGACTAAAGGAGAAGCTTGCTAGGCTCAAAGTGGATTAAGCCCATGCTTCCGGTGAGGCCCGACGCCTTTGAGACACGTTGGGCGAATCAGAAAGGAGAACAGACGAACTCTAAAAGGGAGTTCTCACACTCCAGGGGGAGAGGAGCCAAATGGACTGGGACCTAGCTGTGGCCGTCAGGTGACACTTCTAACTCACGTTCAAACACTTTTCCCTGGTCCAAGAGGTTCAACGCCTTAAGGGCGAAGTGCAGTGGAGGGAGGCCCAAATCCATAAACTCGGGATCGAGCTGCAACATGCCCACAATATGATATCTAACCTTGGGAGCAGTGTCGAGTAAGTCAAGACTCAGGTTCAGCGTGCTCAGGCCATCCATAATACTGCCTGGGGATTTGGCTACAAGGAGGTTCTCGAGCGGTTTCGAGACCTCATGCGCCTAAACCTCGATGGACCTTGATACCCTGGATTGGAAGTCCTTAGAACGGGACCCCCTTGCCTTTGCGTTTGTTAAGGAACTAGGGAAACCCCCGTACATTCCAGGAGATTCGCACCCATCTTCCTAGGCTTTTCTTCTTCCTTTTGTTCGGCCCACAGGCCTTTGTATTTTGAACTTTTGTAACTTGGGTCTGTTTATGTAAAATTATAATCAAAGTTGGTTTTCATTTCATCTTTGCTTTCATGCTTGCATCTTCTATGTATTTTCCTTCCTTTTTATTTGGCCAGGAACCCTAATTTTTGCTCAGCAAGCCTAATCTCGCGTCTCCACCGATGTTGTGCTATAGTTTTGGTGGTCAGGCTCATGGTGCACGAAGGTCGGCGAGTCAAGTGACTCGTGCTCGACTGGTTATAAAGGGGAGAGCTCGGGAGGCTCTGGCCTTTAGCCAATCCATTGCAACCAGCCAAGGGATTGGGCTTGTGGTGCACGAAGGTCGACAAGCCCATGGACTTGTGTCTGATTGGCTGTGAAGGGGAAAGCTAGGAAGGGTTTGACCCTTAGCCAATGCATTGGGACTATGTGTTGCATGAAGGTCAGCGAGTTAAGTGACTCGTGCCCAACTGGCTATAAAAAGGAAAGCTCGGGAGGCTCTGGCCTTTAGCCAATGCATCGCAACTAGTCAAGGGACTGGGCTTGTGGTGCACGAAGGTCGGCAAGCCCATGGACTAGTGTCCAATTGGCTGTGAAGGGGAAAGCTCGGGAGGTTTTGACCCTTAGTCAATGCATCACGACCATGCTTTGCCTGAAGGTCGACGAGTTAAGTGACTTGTGCTCGATTGGCTGTAAAGGGGAGAGCTCGAGGGGCTCTCGCCCTTAGCCAATGCATTACGACCTGCCGAGGGACTGGCTTGTGGTGCACGAAGGTCAGCAAGTCTATGGACTTGTGTCCGACTGGCTATGAAGGGAAAAGCTTGGAAGGCTTTTGTCTCTTAGCCAATGCATCGCAACCATGTATTGCGCAAAGGTCGGCGAGTTAAGTGGCTCATGCCCGATGGGCTATAAAGGGGAGAGCTCGAGGGGCTCTGACCCTTCCTTAGCCAATGCATTACGGCCAACCAAGGGACTGGGCTTGTGGTATTGGCATTCTAATGACAAGAGCGAATAGGGGTGGAATCATACTTTCATTTAAACAATCGCAAGTTACACAATTGGGGTTGGTCGTGGCCCTTGTGGTCCCTCACTTTACCTAAGCTTGGGGTGGAATTGTTGCCTCGGGTGCTCCTCTAAGGGTTTGGACTTTGGCGGCCTCAGGCTTTAGCTCCTGAGCGTAGCACTCCTCTGCCAGCTTCTATTCAATGTATATTTCTCCTACTCCCATGGGGGTTGGGAACTTCATTTTTAGGTGATAGGTGGATGTCACCGCCCTGAGGCGGTTCAAGGTTGGTTGCTCCAGGATTGCGTTGTAGGAGGAGGGGACTTTTACTACGAGGAAGTCCACCATAGTCGCCACCGTTCTTGTGGTCGTTCCTACCAGAATGGATAAGGTGATGGCTCCAACTGGTTAGATCGTATCCTCGATAAAACCCTTGAGATGGATGGACCCGGACCTAATCGGTCGGGCGTGATCCCCATTCAGATGAATGCTTCCCAATATAGAATGTATGTCGAGTTGTCGTTGTCTATTAGGACCCTCCTGCTCTAGTAGTTGGTGATCTGCACAGTCACGACGAAGGCGTCGTCATGGGGGCACAAAATTCCTTCTTCATCTTTCTCGCTAAGAGTTATGACAGGCTCTCTCGCATGGCTTCTCGCGCTCGAGGCCGCCCTGTAGGTGGTGAACACCTCCTCATATTTGGCCCTTCTGAGGTGGGCCCTTCTTGCCAACGAGGTGATGCCTCCTCCTGCGTATCCTCCTACTATCATGCATATTTCGCCCATTTGGCCTTCTTCTCTAATCGAGCTCCTTGGTCGTGGGCTTGTCCTATTGCACTCGTCGAGCCTCCTCATTTTGGGGCTTTGGCTTCTTCATGGCTGCATTTGGTCATCGTATTGCGGGCCATACCTTTCATCACCCAGCTGGTTTATCAGGGCTTCCATCTCCTCTAACTTCCGCTTCCTTGTGACGCAATCCTCCTTCCGGTGGCTGCTGGTTTTGTGATAGATGCAATATTTAGGGCAAGTAGAGTCTCGTCGCCATTCGTCTTGTGGGCTCAAATCCCTTTCGGTCTCCACAATTAGGTTGGTGTGGATGCGTTGTCTAGCCTTCCATGCTCTTCTTTGCACTTTGTGTCGCGCGCCCTCTTCTTACTATCTTCTCGGCTTCCCTTGCCGTTCTAGCCAACTGCTTTCCTGTCTGCTTTGTCCAACTCGATTCGACTCAAGGCCACCAAGGCTCGAAACGTGTCCTCAACATTAATGAAGTCGTCAATGCGGTCCATGAACTCTCGTAGCAAGGTCAGGGTTTTCCTTGCTATCTCCGCCATGAAGGGGTCGCGGGGCTAGATTCCCCTCAGTAGTGCTGCCAGGGTGATTTTCTCATCCTAGTCATCTATCGTCATGCATTCCTTATTGAAGCGAAAAAGGTAGGACTTCAAGCTTTCATCATCTCTTTGCTTCATGGTCAGGAGATAGGCAGTAGGTCGTCTCCTCTTCTGACTCACCATGAACTGCGTCAAGAAGAGTCGATCCAGCTTGGTGAAGCTAGTGACGATCCCGGGTGGTAGGGCCCCGAACCATGCTCTCGCCGCCCCCTTCAGGGTGAGGGGAAACACCCTGCATGCAACCTCGCTCGAGAACCCGTGTAGGGTCATGTGTGCCTTGAAGGTTTCCAGGTGTTCCAGGAGATCTTTCTATCCGTCGTATGCATCTATCAGTGAGACTTTGAACCTCGGGGGTAGAGGAACCACTATGACATTGGCGCTATATGGCAACTCGACCCTAGTGAGCAACTGGTCTACCATGGAAGGCAGGCCTACCCGTTTGACTACCTCGTCGTACTTGTTTTCAAGTTTCTGGAACCTGAGGTGCGCCTTGCGCCACTCTTCTTCTGCTACGTTGGTCTTAGGTGGACGGTGGGTCTCGGAGTTGTGGCTTTGCTGGTCTCCCTCAGGTTCTCCGTCCCCTTTCAAGGCGGCATTTTCCTAGTGAAGGGCCACCATCTCTTCCATGAGACTCTATATTGTCGCAACTTGTTCGTTGATTATTTCTTCCATAGCCTCAAGTCGCTCTTCTTCTCACCGCGAGGCTTGAAAGCGCGTCGTGGCCGGCATACGAATGACACGTTACTTGCAGGAAAAAAGATATCCCACAAGCAGCTCCAATGTTAATGTCGCGTTTCGCGGGCCTGGGCCACTCTACGCTGGCAGCGCTCGAGCTCTTCTCTACAAGGAGGAGAGAGTAGGTGAGCTCGGGGGCTGTGGTGCCTCCGACGCTCAAGTTAGTTTAAGGTGAGTGAGAAGAAGAGAATGGAAGCTAGAATGAGATAGCAAACAATATTAAAGAACGTGAGTCACCCCTCTCTCGGCAGAGTGAAGGGTATTTATACTTGAGGTGATGATGACTCGTGGATGGCTCCGTAATGGGATCACATGTCCCTGCCCATTTCCTTCTTCCCACCAATCCTACCAGGCCTGGCTAGAGTCATTGCAAGCACCCATGAGGGCTTTTGCATTGCGTGCCATCCTTGGGATGCATTGAATGCAATGTGGCCCTGCCATGCACACTTGTCTTGCACCATTAAATGCGGTGTGGCCTTGATTAGACCTATTCCTACTCCCTTAAATGCGGCGTGGCTTTGAACAAGCTCCCTTGTCCTTCTATGCCATTCAGGTAGCTATGTCAGGATCTGGGCGTTCCCGATGGTCCACCATTCCAAATGTCAGTACACCCAGACACGCCAGAATTGGTGGCTCCTCGACCAATGGTGTCAGGTTGTGCGATCTTCAGTCCTCTTTCCAAGACTTCTGTCTTACATTATTCCCCATGGGCCTTCTGTGTTGTCCCTGCCCATCCCGACTCTCGTGCGTGGGCTCGGGCCAAGGCCAAGGCTCGAGCCTCGTCCTGGGCCTTTGGGATTTCTCCCCTCACAAGATGAAAATCGAATAAACATTGTTAAAATATTATTTTTAGTTTGAGATTTGAAAAAGTTGAATTTTTATTGTATTTTGTTTAGAAGTCTGAAAAAGTTGTAATAATTAGATCAGATGAGTTGATATGCTTTCTAAATCCAAACAAGGCTTTCTAAAATTTATACCTAGTCGGCCTACCTCATCATCAAGTAAGTACTACTTGTTTCATTTGTTTTTTTTTCATAAAAGTAATTCTAGGTATAAATTTTAGGTGTAATAACTTTGGCGTAAATATTTTGTAAAAAGGTAAATTCCTTTATATTAAAAGGTGATTGTTTTTATACTTTTTAGTAGTGGTTCGTTTTTTAACATAAAAACCTACTGATCACTTATTGTGAATCAAACATTTCTTTATATATATATATATATATATATATATATATAAATATATAGTACACATAGCTCTTGCTTTTATATATGGTGATTACATAACTTCCATTGATTGAGATTTGGGGTTTTAGAGTTGTTGTTTTAGATGTATATGTTCGCCATGGCCATATGCATGGTGATTGATCTCTACAGGGTTAATAGTAAGGGCTCGACCTTGTTTACCGATAGGAAGCCGAGCGCTAAGGAAAGTTCTGGCTTAGAGGTCCTCTCCTCTTGAAGGGTGAGGTTTTTTGCTTTCTCTCTGAAAAAGCTTCAATCTCTTTGGCGTAAAGCTTATAGAGGTTTGTTACAATGGAGGATGATATCATAGCACGTTGGGGAACCTTGAAGCTCACAGAAGAAGAACAATAGGAACTAACTCTACCAAAGGAAGCGGTTTTATCTACCAAACTTAGGGGCAGTCATTGTCTCTTTGCTCATATTCTAAATGACAGGAATGCTAACCGTGAAGCATTTGAGTCCACCATGGCTAAGGTGTGGAACACAGCAGGCTAGTTAACTTTCAAAGAACTTGGTACCAACAAATTTCTCTTAGAATTCCACCTGTTGTCTGATAAGAACAAGGTATTACAGGGGAGGCCTTGGACCTTTGATCAAAACCGTTCTGGGTTCAAGTACACAACCTACCATTCGAAGGCATGAATGAGCAGTTGGGGAAAAGGATAGGTGCAGCCATAGGTGAGGTGCACACAATGGAAGTAGACGACCAGGGCTACAGATGGGGGAGTTTCTTAAGACTTTGAGTGGAAGTGAACATCACCAAGCCTCTGTTACGAGGCAAAATGATCAACCTGGGAGGCAAACAGTGCTGGACTTACTTCAAATATGAAAGACTTCCTAACTTCTGCTTCAAGTGTGGTCTACTGAAGCATACAAATGGGAAGTGCCCAAGCTTCAACCTCATCCCTCAGTCTCAAGAGCAATATGGACAATGGCTGAGAGCACCATCTATCCCTCTTCACCCTTCCGCTGTGAGGAAATATGAGGGTTCATCGGAGTTTACATCTCAGGGATCCCTTCCTTGGGAGCACTCAGAGGAAGTAGGTGACCGGAATACTGCTGGTGAGAAGTCACGATCAGTAGAGGAGGCAGAGGCTACAAGTCAATATACCACAACTACTTTCCAAGAGCCAATCATGCACCAGAAAAAATCAGGCCAAATCAATCAGGAAAGCAACTTGTCTTCTGAACAGGTCAGCAACCCTATGAGTATGTTTAAGGATCCCCAGATTTTCAAGATTCCTTCTGAGCCAAATAAGGTAATTCCACCTTTTACTAAGAATGTAGCGCAAGAGTTTAGTAACAAAAGCCAAGAACTGCCTTTTACAATGGAAGAGAATAGCAGGCTAGCTGTTAACAGAAACACTGAACAATGTAATTCCCCAAACAAGTCAACTCCCACTTGCCTACACCTCGATCAATCCCAACTCTACCCACAAAATGCAGCAAGTGGAAAAGGAAAGCTAGGGGACAACCCCCTATCCTTCTAGACATTACCAATCTCCCAAATGCCCCTCCTCAACTTCATAATGCCAAAAGACCAACTTCTGTGATGGAAACTCGGTCTAGCTCCCATGGCCTTAAGAAAATGAAAACAAACCTCACACCTGCAAGGAGACAAACTCAAGCACATGTGGTGGAGAATGAACATTTTAAGTTGGAATTGTCGGGGGCTTGGGAACCCCCGAATAATTCATGAACTTCACCTAATGGTGAAATCAAAGGCCCCACACTTGGTTTTCCTCATAGAAACCAAGTGCATCAGTGACAGGATGGAGAGAATTCGAATCAAGCTAGGCTTTGACCACTGTTTCAGTGTCAATAGTAGGGGAAGAAGTGGTGGATTGGCCCTCCTTTGGAACTCCACAATGGACTTTAAGATTGATACTTATACTAGTTTGCATATCTCAGGGTTTATCAAGTCACCTAGTGATTTTATGGTCACCCTAATACTGCCAAAAGAAGTGCTACTTGGAATCTCCTTAAAGCTTTAACACTTGCAATGAATGTTCCTTGTTGTGCTTTGGGGACTTTAATGACATCACGAGTCTAGATGAAAATTTTGGAGCTGCAATTAGACCTTACATACGGATCTTAGACTTCAGGAAGACCTTAGATTATTGTGATCTTAATGACCTTGGTTATGAAGGAGATAGTTTTACCTAGGCTAATAATAGAGAGGGAGAGTCTTTCACAAAAGAAAGGTCAGACAGAGCCTTAGGAAACTCTAATTGGATTGCTAAGTTTGAAAACCAATCAATCCAACACTTGGCGACTGCCACATCAGACCACAGGCCCCTTCTTATCCAAATCCAAAAAAAGTTTACCAGGAAGAGACAAGAAAGAACATTCAGACCAAATGCCCCATCCATTAAGCATTTGTTTTTTGAAATGATAGCCTTCTCTTTTGCAAAGCCAACTCTATTGAATGGAGAAGACTATATTACTTGCTTGAATCCTATGAACTTGCTTCAGGTCAGAGACTAAACAAGGAGAAAACTTTCATATATTTTAGCAAAAACACAAGTGTGGAGTCATCACCAGCATTACAGGGATAAGGGGCACCAACTCCTATGAGAAATACCTAGGCTTACCAGCACTCATTGGGAGATCTCGAGCTAACTCTTTCAAGAGTATTTTGGACAAAGGTGTAGGCAAGGATCACAAATTGGAAGAACAAGTTCCTCTCCCAAGTAGGCAAAGAAGTACTCATCAAAGCCATCATTCAGGGTATCCGAACCTATAGCATGGGGATCTTCAAGTTACCAAGGCAGCTAGTCCATGAACTGAACAAAATGGTAAGAAATTTCTAGTGGGGGCAACAACCTCAGGAACAAAAAATCCATTGGGTCCACTAGAATCAAATGAAGAGAGCTAAATGTCAAGGTGGTCTAGGCCTAAGGGACTTTGCAAATTTTAATTTAGCCCTTCTAGTTAAACAAGGGTGGAGATTAGTCTCTAACCCTGACTCTCTTGCTACTCAAATGCTTAAGCAGAAATACTTTCATACGAAATTATTTATGTTTGCAAAACTAGGCAAGAATACATCCTTTTGATTAAGCTGCATTATTGCATATTTTTTTATATCTAAAATCAATATACTTTTAATTATTTCATTATTTTATTATTGGTTTTAGATGAAAAAATTGTTAAAAGGCATAAATTCAAGTTATGATTTAAATTGACTAATAGCATAATTTATGCTTAATTTTATAACTTGTGATTTAATTGGTCAATATTTCTTCACATGCACAACACATTTTTTTTTTTGGGATCTTTTATTCTTCATCTTTTGTATAGTTTTATTTTCTTTGTTATTTATTTATTTTCTTTATTTTTTGTTTTGTTTTACAGTCAGCCACCATGTCACATTTTACATCCTCAATTTTTAAAATGGAAGTGATCTACAATGGAAGCTATAAATGTGCAAAGCCCTCCCAACATAAATAGGAACATGACCACATTGAGACCATTGGGAGAATGATATCCATCCATGAGAAATTAATAAAATAAATAAATCAATGAGATGAGGGTGTGTTTTTTGAGGCCAACTCATTCATTCACGTACATTTGCAAACCACTACTTCACACAATGCTTCAGTGGAGAGACTAAGGTTAGGTTTGGAAGTTTTTTCAAACATAAAATTTTCATCTTATCATTATAACTTTTTTAAATTTCTATATAAAATACAATAAATAATTCAACTTTTTCAAATCTCAATTCAACTTTTTCAAATCCCAAAACAATAATAATATTAAAAAATAATATTTTATTCAATTTTTAACTTTCATTTCAAACTAAAAATTCTCATTTCAACATCCAAACTCTATTAAAAAAAAAACATCCAAACCTAACCTAAGAGACAAAAGCAATGCACGCCGAACAAGGAAAGAATTATGCAAATTGGAGAAAATAAAGCAAGAACTCACTCACGCTTCCCAGAGCTTCTTTTTTGGAATATTTATATACATAGTGCTAAGATGGATGGTGCTACAGAAATAAATAAAAAAAATAGAAGAATGGAGAGACCACGACACAAAAGCTGGCACATAGGCAACACTCAGTGGCATTTGAAGCTCTATATAAATGAATTAAACGGACGAAGAAAGGTAGTGAATTTTGGGGATCAGAGTTCGGGAGTGAGGAGAATCTGATGGCAGGGAGTTTTCAATAGCAATGTTTCTTTTCTTAGTATTTTTGTTTATTTTTATATTGTATATGGAATGCTAGTTTTATAGCCTAGCTGATGGAATAGCTTGAACTAGTTGTGGTTTCTTATAATGAAAATCATCTATTTCCATTCATAAATTTCAGAAAAATATGTTTAAGAACTTTGCAAATGAACTTTCAAAGTCAAATCCTCCGATTATAAATATCCTGGCTGGATTAATAATCGAGAAAACTAAACGAGATTGAAATTGCAAAACTCACAACCAACTAAAGTTAGACCTGAAGCTTAGGTGTTTATTTCTTTGATCAAATCATAATTTTCTACTACAAGCTTTGTTTCCTTTCTTTTGTTGCAAAATTTTAGTTTTCATTTTACATTTCACATCTACGAATCACAAACGCCTTTCTTTCTTTATATATAAATCATAAGATTTTTACAATAGCATTTTAAAGATTGTTTTAATACCCTTTTGTCCCTGTGGAATACGATCCTGGATTTATCCTTAATACAACTTGACACTTCTACATTTGGAAGAACACATTTAAAATCACGTCACCTTTCTATGGCAGAGTTTCTTAGCTGCTAGATCTTTGCTCATTGAGGGACTGATTTTGAGAATAGAAGATGGTGAAACAACTGAAATCTAGAATGATAAATGGCTCCCTAGACAAACCACCTTTAAACCCCAAAGTTCCCTTAGATTTCTGCAAGTTAATACAGAAGTCTCTCTTCCCATTGACAAAATAGTAAACCTATGGAAAGAGGACTTGGTCACAGCTTGTTTACTCAGGAGGAAGCAGACCTAATCAAAGCAATACCTCTAAGCTCATACCCTAAACCTGATAGATTAATTTGGAGATGCACCACCTCAAGATAATTCACTGTTAAGACTGCCTATCACCTGCTCACTGACCTGGAGACTCAGAAGCTGGGACAACCTTCTAACCCCAGCACCTCACAGACCCCTTGGATAAAACTCTAGAATCTCAACATCCCAAATGCAGTAAAAACCTTTCTCTGGAGAGCTTGCCTCAATGCCTTACCAACTCGAGTCAATTTAATGAAGAGAAAGGTCATTGCAGACTCTATCTGCCCAATATGCAAGCAGCAGCTTGTATCCATTGAACACATTTTTTGGGACTGCCCCTCAGCCAGAGATACTTGGGACTAGAAAATTGTAGAAATCAATCCCTTTCTATCTTCACTTTGCAGAGCTAGTATAAGGTTTTGCTGAGTGCCTGGATTTAGAGGAGCTAATGTCCTTTGCAATCACATGGTGGCTCATTTGGAAAAGGAGGAATGACATGATGTTTAGGGGACTCTTCTCACACCCAACCAACATTGCCCAGCAGTCAAGCCAAATGGTAGAGGAGCTAAAACAGATCACTCAGCAGAAGAGGGCACAATTATCCAACAGCCAATAGCACACTCAATGGGAAGCCCCACCTAAAGGAAAGATGAAGCTAAATTGGGATGCAGCCCTAGACAAAGTGTCACGTAAGGTAGGAGTTGGTGCAGTAATAAGATATTGGGAGGGAAGAGTGCTAGCTACCCTAAGGATAAATCATGACTTGTACCCTAACCCTTTGACAGCTGAAGCCTATGCTACACTTCAGGCATCGTTGTTTTGCAAGGCCTCTGGATTCAAAGATATAATCATGGAGAGGGAGTCTTTGAAGGTAGTATCAGGCCTCAATTCAACAACAGAGTCTATTACCTACGCATGACAACTGATAGCAGACACTAGAACAACTCTTAACTCCTTTACTTTTTGGTCAGCAAGGCATATTGTTAGCAAGTAATTATGTTGCTCATGCCTTAAGTAAGGATGCTCTTAGCATTAGAGTTTGGTATTCACACTCTGGTTTAACATTATCAATACAGAATCCGTTATCTTCAAAAAAAAAAATAGTAATAGCAAAATAGACGAGCCTGAAAAAACATAATTTTTTTTTAACATGAGTAATGCTATGCCTTCTAATTTGTGTAATTTACTTTGCCCCTCTTTGATATGGCACCACAATGTGGCTTATTAAAAAAATTTAAAAATAAAAATATAAAAAGATAGAGAAAATCTAAGATTTTAATCTTCATATTTAATTTTGTATTTTTAGAGGCCATTTTGTTTTAAATATATATTTTTAAAATTAAAAAAATAATAATAAGTCATATGGTACCACATTGTGATGCTACATCAAAGAGCAATAAATGGTATAAATTAAGAGTATAATAATATTAGTCTTGCAATATTTAAGAGTCTACTTTTCCGTCCAAAAAAGAAAAAAAAAAGGCCCCGTATAAGAAGATGATCATACATTACCCATCCTTTAAGGAGAATCCGGAGTGATTGTCTACTTTTGTCAAAGGGCAGTGCTACTATGCTATTCAAGTTTGTTCACTTTGTGTGTTCTTAGTGTAAATTGTATTTTTTTTTATTTTTTTTAAATATTTTTAAAAATATCTTAAAACATTTAAAAAAAATGCATAAACAATCAAATTGAAGAGACAAATTTAGGCGGCATTGTATCATCTTCCTTTGTCAAAAGAAAAGTGCCGGTCTGTGGTGGAAATCACGGCTTATATTGTACAAGTGCTTATAATTGGAGTATTTCAATGCTTCTGTAATTAGATGAGCATTTGTTGACAAGACAAGGAGTGCCCAAACGAAAATATATACATGGTTAAAGAATTGAATGAATACAATAAAGATCTTGATTTGAAGCTCTTTTGTCAAGAAGCCTTCGGCAAACCCAATTGCGGATTTTGTACGTTATGATAGTGGCCATCCGCTAGCACTTTTAAGTCTTGGGATCCTCTTTATTTGGAAAAGGAAGAGAGGTATGGCAGAGTGTTCGAGTTAGATTAGAAGGGATATTCAGAAAAAACTTCAGATTGGTTTTGATGCACTCGAGAACACACAGAAAAAATTATTTTTGGGTATTGCGTATTTTTGTAATGGTGATAACAAAAATCGAGTAATAGATCTACTAGAAGGTTTAGATTGCTACCCTACCATTGATATTTGACAAATCTCTCCTTACTAGTTCTGGAAAAACATTGTGGATGCATAATTTACTTCAAAAAATGGGTTGGGAAATTGTTCGTTGTGAAGACCGTCAGAATCCCGGAAGATTGTGGCTTTCAGATGATATCCTTCAAGTGCTAAAAGAAAATGCAGTGAGTGTCAAGCATAGTATTAAGAAAAATTATATTCATCATTCTCACACACTACGCACCACATTTTTTATTCTCTTACTAAATGTATTATATATGGATGATGAGTAGAAGAATTCAATAAGTTTAAGAAAAATAAATTAAATTAAAAAAATAAAAAATAAGAAAATATAGTGTGTAGTGTGTGAGAATGATGAGTAGCAAAGCTTTTATGCCTTGTTTCGCTTTGAACAACTGCACGAGGGATTTAGTGTAAGATTTTATCTTAATACAACTTTGTTATTTTTTGTTTTTCTTTTATTTTTTTTAGATGAACTCTTGATTTACTTATTTTCTCTTTTCATATTTATTTATTTTATTATCACAGAACTTGAACAAGTTGAAAGTCCTCGACCTCAATAACTCCCAAAACTTACAAGTGACCCAGTGGCAGAACCAGAAATGTATTGTAAGGGGGCTAGCAAAGCTAAAGTTGAAATAAAATATTTTTTGTTCTATTTCTAGGTTAAAATAATTTATAAGATCAAAATAATTTTGTAGAGGGAGTTAAGATAATTTTTTAGAAATGAGGCCAACACAATATGAGATTAATATAATCATATTAAATTATAAAAAATTAATATATATATATATATATATATATATTTCCAAACTTTGTGGGGGCCATAGCCACCTCCGCCCCTATCTAGGTCCGCCAATGCTTACAATCCTTCCTAACAGCATTTGTAAACTTCCAAAGCTTAAATTTCTATACTTGCATGAATAATTGTAGAAAGCTTCAATCATTGCCCTGTCTTCCTCTACTCTAAGTACACAATTTGTAATGGCACGAGGATGTAATATTTTGCGTTTTGCCTCAAACTGGAATTCCAAAGTGGTTTAGCCATCAAAAATGTGGATCATCTGTATCCATCCGATTAGCTACTGATCTTTCTAAAGATAGTACTTGGAAAGGAATTGCATTGTATATAGTCTTTAGTGTCGACAAAAAATTGAGCAGCTTTTCTCCTGGTCAGCGTTCAAGTTAAATTCATGAGCTGAAATATCAATTGGACATGAATGGAGGTCGTGTAGATGGTACTATAGTCCTTAACGTCCATAAAGATCTAGTTATATTTGCCCCTGCCTTTACTTATATGTAGTGTTTATTTTGTTTTCGAGGGATGAACTTGTGGCTGTTCTAATATACCTCAGGATTGGGCAAAAACTTCGTAACTCTGACTCCATCCGACATTCGCTTTGACTCCGACTGCAACACTCCGATTCTATTGAAACGAAGTCAAAGTTGGAGGGTGAAAAGTAGTCAGAGTCGGAGTTTGGAGTCGAACAAGACTCCGAGTTCGATTGTTATAATTAATATATTTTATATTGTAATATAAGTGATAAAAGGCTGAGTAGCCTAATGGTTGGGATAGTATTTTGTAAACTACATGACCTGTTTGGAGCCCCCACAAGGCTGAATTCATTAACTTTTATTTTATATGTTTTTTTAAGAAAATCTTAAAACTGTGCATTTTTCTCGTCCTATATATTCATCTGTTTAATTTCAGCTAACCCTACGCATTTCGTTCTCTTCAATCCTTAGCTGCTTTATTTTGTCTCTCCACTTCTTATCGAAGATTTGTTTGGATCTTAGGAAAGTGCGAGTAGGTAAGAAAGTGAAGTGTTACATGAGCTACAAAGAGATTTAATAAAAGTAAACCCACAAATTAAAATGATATGTTAAGTTTATTTTTTAATAAAAATAACTTTACAATCTAACATACAACATGATCAAGTCACGTTAATTATGGGTTTAATTTTATGGAATGTTTTTGTGATTAAAGTATTTTTCTGGTTCTTTAATTAATCATTTTATGGAAGGATCAAGTATTTTTTTAATGTATGTCTTAATTCATTGGTCACTAGTTGAATCATCGCAGGTTCTTTTCTACAATCTACGATGTCAACACCACATGAAGGGAAGGGAGGACAGTTATGTGATCTGTATGTTTCTTCTTGTTCAACCGAAAGAAGCAACATGAGTAAAAGGAATGAGAGAAGAAAGAAAACAAAGAGGGAGACAGAAGCCACATCGCAATTAAGAAAAAATCTTGATATCAGCCACTGTTTGGCATCAATCAATACACACATTACATGGCAGCATTTTTTGTTTTTTGTTTCTTTGTCCTCCTTCTCCCACGTTCCTCTCTCACTCATTTGGAATTAGCCCCCGTTGCTCCTCTCCCCCACCCCCACGTCGCCCTTCCTCTGCAAAGTTGTTAGAGACCCCGGTCAAGTTCCTAAACACTAAGTCCTCCTCGGCTATGATCTCCTTTGGTTGATCGAATTCTAGTCCTTCATTTGCTTGGTTCACGATCAATGGTGGCTATGGTGGCAATTTGGACAAGGTGAGGTTAAGTGTTTCGGCTAGTGTGAAGTGGATGGAAGGTGGAAAAATGGCTAAGTGTTTGGGATCACAATGGTGAAGGGTGCACAGCACTAGAGTGGAGCTAGGGTTGGCGCCACTTGGATCTTAACTTTAGGGTTTGGGCAAGTGAGATGGGCGGCTAGGGTTTAGGATTAGGGTTTGGATGAGGTGGCAAAGGTTTGAGATGTAAGATGGATTAGGGTTTGGAGTTAGGGCAAAAGTGGTGGGCAGCCAAGGCTTGGCCGAATAGGCTAGTGAGTGTTTTTAGGAAAGTTCCCTAAAAACAAGGGATATGCTTGTGGATAATGATGTGGCCGGCCATGTGCTTTGAGGGAGTCAACTAGGGTTTTCAAACAAGGAAACCCTAATATGGTAAGTGTGTTGGTCGACCAAGGCTAATTCAAATATGGCAAGAGTGCCAAATTTGAATTCAAATTCAAATGGGAAGTGGGGATTCGGCTAGGGCTAGGTGAAAGAAGGGAATTAATTATAGAAAGTTGACAAACAAGGTGGGTGGTCGAAATTGAGGATGGAATGGATTGATGAGCCGAAAATGTAATGATCTCCATGAACACAAGATGAACACTCAAGACCAAAATGATGAACTTGAATGAACAATGAAATAAATTCAACAATTGATTCACAATGTGCACCAAGATTGAATAAACCTCATATATTGATAAAAGTAACAAAAATAAAAATGATCAACTTGGATTCAATGAATTGCACCAAGTTGATAAACAAGATAAATGGATTACTCCAATTCAATGAATTGCGTGGAGTAATCCTCTCTTTGGGATTTAATGAATTGCACCCAAAAGAACCCAATTGTCTAGCACCGAAAATGATCTCTCAACAATGTTCTCACTCAAGTCAATCTACCAAAAGATATGAAAGAAATGACTAAGGGTCCTATTTATAAAGGTTACAACTTGAAAACCCCCAAAAGGTCCCTTTACAATAAAAGAAATAAAATAAATAACATAAATCAAGATAGTGGCATGGACCACATGGCCGTGACATGCATGAGCCAAGGGTTCGTCTAGGATGGTACATGGTGGTCCTCGGTCTGGTCCATGGCTAAGTGGCTCGGCATGGCTAGTTGTGGTGCATGGCATGGTGCCATATTCAGCCTGCTAATGGTGGCTAGCCATGTGAGCCTGATGCAAGGCATGGGCTGGAGCCATGCGCTAGATGGCATGCCTGGTGGGCATGCCACTGACCTGCTCTACAAGGCACGGGCTGGAGCCGTGCACTAGATGGCATGCCTGGTGGGCATGCCACTGACCTGCTCTACAAGGCACGGGCTGGAGCCGTGCACTAGATGGCATGCCACTGGCCTGCTCTGCATGGCACCGACTGGAGCCGTGCACTGGATGGCATGCCTGGTGGGCATGCCACTAGCCTCGCTGGTGTGCGGCAGGAGGGCCATGCGGCTGGGTGCATGGCCGGCTGCAAGTGCATGGGCGCACGCATGGGCGTGCGCAGGATGAGCGTGCACCTAGGCATGCGCATGGCCATGCGGTCAAGGTGGGGACGCAGGGCCGTGTGGCCTTAGTGGATGCGCAGGACCATGCGGCCTGCGTGAGCAAGCTAGGCCATGCAGCCTCCGTGCATGCACAAGGCCATGCGGCTTGCGTGCGTGCGTTAAGCCATGCGGCCTGCGTGCATGCGTAGGGCCACGCGGCGCATGGGCGTGCGCATGCCTGGCCGTGCGCTAGCCTCTGCATGGCCACTAACCTCGCTGGGACCGAGGCGTGGCGCATGCATGGCTTGCATGCTGGGCGCTCTGTGCGTGTCAAGGTACAGGCCAAGGCATGCTCGTGGCATGATCAAGAGGCATGTCCCAGACATGGCTAGGACATGTGCGGCAACTTTGGAGGCGACTTTACGTGGGGGTCTAACAAAAGTTGCCACGTCGACGTCCACCCTCCTCCCCACACCTTACGGGTTCCACCGCCAACTGGGATGTTTCTCAAAGCGCCACCTTTTGTTCAGTACCTCCTGCAGTTCTTGCAAAAGTGGCATGGCTATGAATGGTTGTAGTTGTAATAGCAGAACTTGGTGTTTGTGGAGTCACAACGTGGACATTTGAGTAGTTCTTGCTCTGGGAAGTGGGGTTTGATCGGTTGGAATGTTGCTGGGTCTTGCATTTTCTAACTTTTGATCCTTTTATGTGCAAGTTTTATAAGAATGAGAAGAGAAAAAAAATAGGCATGCTTTGATGACTAACCGATTGTGGCTTTTTGAGGATTTGGTGCATTGATTTTTCGGTTTTGAGGAGAATTTGGTGGAGTTTGTGGTTACATAATGGATTTTGAGTACTTTTACAATATTTTAAACTAGAAACAATCAAAAAGAAAAAGACCAAAATTTAAGATGAAAGCTATTGGCTTTTGAGGAATTGGCGAATCATTGTTTTGGTAGAGAGATTGAAAGTGTTGCGCTGGTGGAATTTGGAAAATGGATTTTGCAACTTATCTGTGTCTTCGAGCAGACTTCAAATGGAAATGATTCTCTCTTTCTGAATCAAAACGGTGCGTTTTGCTTAAAAAAAATATAAGTGTGCTACAAATCATCCGTGAACAGTGGCTAATTTATAAAAAAACTCCAATATTAATAGTGGATGTTATTTGACAATCAATATAGTTGGATGATGAAATGTGTCAAATTTAATAGTTCAAGATAATAGCCATAAAAGTTTAAAACACCTAATAAGTTTAGGGGTGAAAAAATGTATATTTAATCCAAATATAAAAGTTGTGAAGAAAATAAAAACTAAGGAAACAAAAGCCGGGTGATTTTTGTAGTAAATGGCCTTATCCATATCTTAGATTAACAACAATCTCTTCCAACGAACGAAATTTGAACGCTTGAGACCTCTGTATTGGTCATCTGCGAATCTATGTTGCTAGAACCTCGAGTTCTGCCTTCTAGAAAGTTTGTGCCTCTTTGAGATTAATACCTGTTACAATCTCACATCGACTAAGTATGGGATTAGTTGGTAATTTATAAGCCCCCAGACATTATTCCCTTGTAAACTCGGTTTTCAAGTGTGAGTTCTACTTAGTGGATTCATAACAAATGGTATCAAAGCCACCCCACATATACAGTCCATGTTGACACGGTTGCAATCATGCGGCACAGGGGATGATGCCGGCATTGTGCATTCATCTGACTAGAAAAGACCTAACGCATAGTCAGCCCGTGTGAGCACCCTGACCGCTGCGAGCGTCGGCTGCGGAGCGTGGTGATTGTCACAATTCCACATCGATTAAGTATAAAATTGATTGGTGATTTATAAATCCCTGAACACCCTTCCCTTATAAGCCCGTTTTCAATGGTGAGTTCTACCTAGTAGGTTCATAACAATACCTTAATCAAAGGTTAAAAGTTATGCAATTTTGCAGAACGTCCAAGACTTTCCCGAGATTATTCATAACACAAATAAAAAAGGTTAGGTAATGTACAGAACATGCAGTCTCCGAGTGTTTATGATAAAAATCATACAGAAACTTAAATTTTACGGCACGAGTCACATTGTCCAACGGAAATATTCATTACAGCAAACATTCGCTCACCTCCCCAAACCCCAAATTTGCCCCTACTGACTTCTACTTGCCCCACCCCCATCAATGGACGACAAATCCCATAATTGCAGTTCATTCATGTCTACGTAAGTTTACAATCTCTTCAAGCTTTTCTTCCTTGCATCTAGTTTTTTCTTGTCTGCGTGAAATTTTGCCAATCCACATTCCTTCTTTTGTGCGGTGGCTGCTGCAGCCACAGCAGACCCACTAATTACTGTATCTGTTGTTGGTGCCAAGGCAGCAGGCTGCTCCAGACCATTTCCCTTGGTGGGTGTTGTAGAAGGTGCCAATGGGGATGGCAATGGCAATGCAACATCTGGTGTTATGCTCTTCTGATCAGCAGTAACTGAGGTGTTAGTCTGGTCAACATTCAGAGCTGTGGTAGACTCGGAAATGGCTCCCGATTTGAACTTGGGTTTTGGCTTGGCATGGATCCCGGTGTAAAGTCTGCAACAAAAACACCCTCAGGTCTCCATAAGAAAAAAAAAAGTCGTCTCAAGAATTTTTTTTTGTATAAATATTTAATGGGATGTGGTCTCAAGGTTCTATATATAAAAGTATTATGGAACTAATTTAAGTCCAGAAACCTTTTATATAGAGTTTTGCTATATACAAGCAAATTTGCGTACCAATCTTCGCACTAATACTGTTGTCTTCATATTCAAAATTCAAATTAGCACTGTTTTCAATAAAGTCTCCTTTCTAACCAATTATATTGAATGGGTGCGCGTATTAGTGTGCATAATCATTTACAACTAGATTTTTCCTTTTATATATTATGGTTTACAGGATGTGCTTTGTCAACACACCATTCTCAGAGCTGAAATATGGCAATTATTTCAGCTGATGTGAGATCTATATAAACCATAATGAAAGAAGTCAAGTAACCTAATGTAACAATTCTGTAAGATACAATTCTTCCTCTTAAGTAATCCTAAAACACACCTCACAGACCAGAGGACCATGACAGTGAGTTGTGTATAACATGTTTAAGATGTTAAAAATTTCCATTTTCAAATTAGGGGCTTTATCTTGAGATCCACCAAATCCAAGATCGCATGAATAACCATAGTTGGCCCAAGGATGGAGTCATTTGAAGAAAGAATAGCCATGATAAGCCTGGAAAAGTGTTATGAAGTTTTCATAAGGGGCTAAAAAAGGAAGAAGCAACCAGAAAACTCAGTTTGCCCCCACTGGCCATAAGAAACTTGATACTCAGGTGTCAACTTAAAAGGTGCTAATCAAAGAGCCCACAAATGGCACTCCATAACCAAATTCACCCAGGTAAAATTAACAGTCTCAATAAACTGCATAAAATTTTGATACAGAAAGGTCCACTGTTCCCATATATAACACAATATGAAGGGCATGACTGACCTGGCATGTCTAGCATACTCCTGATAATTCTCAAGTAGCATCTTGCCTGCTTGTTCATTTAAGGCTGATTCTGGAAATGGTTCGATCAATAAACACCTAACTACCTGAAATACCCAAATACCTTAAATTGAATGCAACTGGTTGTTGAATTTTTTAAAAAAGTTCTCAAACAGATTGGAAACAGTAGGGAACTAATTAAGTTCTACACGGAATAGAAAATAAACCTTACAATGAGAACATGTCGTAACCCAAGACTTGGATTCCAATCCTTTTTAAGTGTATTGACACAAATCTCACCATTGGGTGCAATGTTTGGATGGAAAATCTTGGTCAGGAAGTAACCTACAAAATTAGTGACCATAACACTAAAATATTAACACTAGAAGCATAAATAGGAATTATAAAAAGTGGAGGTAACTGGAAGGGTTAAGTTATGCCAATTAAAACAAAGTGGAGGTAATGCAAAGTTCTCGTTTCTATGTTAAAACCATAATTACAAGTGTCAACTAACCTTTTGGAGGAGAGTGTGGAAAGTCACGAGATAATAATAACTTCATGCGAAAAACACCGTTTTCATATGGAGTCCCAGCTGCAAGGTCAAGAATGCCCATTCATTTATAAGCCTCAAACAATGCCTTTAAAAAGTAAACTTCGGAATATAAAGCTACATACCTGGGCCCTCAATATCAGCATATATGGTTGAAAAATCATCATCGTTAATACCTACTTTAATGCCCTCAGGGGGAGATTCATCAAGATTCTTCAATTCCTTTGCAAGTTGCTTTATAACATTTGGGGGAAGATTTTCATTAGCCGCCTGAAAAGTAAAACATATCAAAAACTTATATGAGGACATCAGCACTTCAAAATAGCAAACGATGACATGCTTCACCACAGCCATAAAGCTTTTTACAGAAAAATGAAAAAACAAACTTCATATCATCTTTTATGTAAGAAGAGAATCTTTGCTTGACAAATAAGGAAGAGCTAGGCTCCATCGACCATGTTATTGGTAGTTACAACAATCAGGAATCATTGTTTTTGTGAGAATTCTCAAGACAACTCTAAACCCCTTGTTCAAAATCAACCAAACAGTACGGTGTAGTATAATATCATGTGTCATTCTAGTTCCAACATTAAAATGCATATACCACTTTATAGCTCATCTATGCATTCCTCAAGTAAATAAGACAAAAATTGCATTACTTTACTATCTTTTAAAAATCTCATTAGAAAGGCCCAAGACTAAAACCATAGTAAAGAAAGAAAGAAGTACCATTGTCACAAAGAGACGAAATAGATCGACTTTCATGCTAGTTCTTGCTCCAGCATGAAAGTTCCATTTAAAGGATGGATGACGTACCATGATACTTTCTGTTGGCCAACTTGCTGCTGCTTAGAGAATGAAAAATATAGACCACAGCAAAAAGTTCCTGCAAGATAAGCTTGTGTGAACAAAAAAGAGATGTTGCCTCTACAAAGAGGATGAGTAACAGTTTATACTCCTTAATACATCTCCACAGACAGACCAAAAAAATAGCACATGGGATGAACAAACAATGGTCCAGTTTGAGGGTCTTCATACATGTTGAACATAACCAAAACTTTACTTGGTGGTCATGTAAGTTACAAATAATGTGAGTGACACCAACCAAATGTCTTTCATGGAATCTAGTTATTTCCTATATCAGAAAACTCTATTGTGTAAAAATGACATAGTTATTTAAAAATTGAATTGTTGGAACATTCAGGAGTGGTATGGTTACCCAATTAACTGATTCCTACATTGAATAATAATTACAGGATCTAAAGGTTAATACTATTTTTATGCACAAATTCAAAGGTATAAACCAAAAGTGCATCTTTCAACTCTCAAATATGAATCTTATGGACTCGAATCTCAACTCTCAAAAAACTCACAGATACAAACAAGTCGGATCAAATGAGTCTAAATTTCAATAGGGCAAGACGGAGACATAACAATACTGATTGGTGTCAGTGCTCCCAAAGCAGAGCAAGGATTGCTAAGCATTCGACTGCTAGTGATGACACATCACAAAGATTATTAAGAAATACCTCCAATCTCCATTCAAAAGGAAGGGTAGCTGGGTATAACTTCATTTGGTATTATGCGACTCACACACGAAGGGGGAGATTTGTTTAAATATTTATGCCTAAGTTGTGCAATTAAAGTTACTAAGTCTCGTATAACATAGTAGCAGCAAGAGCAAGTGGTTGATATGACAATATTGAGCCCATATTCAGATTAATGTGATGTTCTTGAAGCCCTTGCAATGACTCCAAAGTTTTTATCTATCACAAATACAAATGCCAAAAGATGTTTACCAATTCATATTTTCTAGAAATCCATGAGACTGTTTCAAATGAAGATTATGATACATGACATATGACCCTCTCTGAAAAACTTGACATTGGAAATGTATGAATCTGCAAAAAGAAAGAAAAAGAAAAAAAAAATACCATACATCAAAAGTTTCACCTGCCAAGAAGAAAGAAAAAGGCAATTAAAATTTAAAATGTCAAAAACTGTTTTGTCTCCTCCAAAGCCTGAAGACAAAAAGAAAAGACCCATCTTTCAGTATATATGCGTCTGACATGCATAACTCCACTAAGCAATTATTGTCTTCAAGTTGCTTTTCTACTACATGTTACAATATGAGTCATAAGGAAACTCCTTCACCATAATGGAAAGATGACCATCATAATGCCTCATCCTGAAAGTCAAAATTGTAAGCTGAGACTTGAAATTCAAACTACTGCTGAAGGAAAACGCCTCACTCAATTTTAGGATTTCTTCCTTGAATTGAGAAAAGAAAGTTTGCCAATAATAATTAAAAAAAAGATCTCAACGATCAGAAAAGTCCTTTGTTCAATGTATATTGGATTCTGGGTACAAGCTCTGCCTGCATTATCAAAAACTAACATGTGACCTACAAGTAAAAAAAAAGTTTTGCTCATCAGTCATCCTCCATATCACAAGGGGCTCCTCCAATTTCGTGCTTTTCAAAGCATTTAGTATTTAGTTTGTATCCTTTTTCCTGTCTCTTTCACCTACGTGTCTTGCTCATCAGAAAATTAGCATGAAGGAAACCATGATCCATTAAACTTATCATTTCAATTATAAGCAATGACATGTTGATTGTTGACAGATAATTTCTGACTAACCTCATCAAGTGAAGCACGGACAAAAAAGATAGTGCATATGAAGATCACCTTATATGCCAAAATAACCCAGACCCCATGCAAAAGGTAAAAAAAAAAAAAAAAAGCACAAGATACTCTATAAAAAAGCCTGCTAAAACAGAGAGTCTAGTCATGATCCCAACTACAGCTAAATTTTTTTTTCTGGGCAAAGTTATAAAGAAAAGATAAACGTGTACAGAAATCATGGGGGTTTAAAGACATAATTGGGAGCAATCACATACAGTGCATTCTTCTAACACAAGTATCAAAGCCCTAAAACACAAGTCTCATAATAAATCAATCCTCAATGCATAGACAAAACATAAACAGATTAACAAGATCCAAATTAAAACTTTCACAGCCAGTCTGACAAGAAGTGAATATGACCACTAACCTTCTCCAATGCGCGAGAGAAAGAGAGGAGAGAGAGAGCTTTTGTATTTCAAACTAGAACCCTTTACATAAACAACCTACTCCCATATAGAAACCAAGAAAGGAACCTTAAAAGGAAAGATCCCCGCATTTCAGATCAAAACCCTTATGCTCTGGAAAAAGACGCATTTCCACGAGAAAGAAACAAACACGCATACATATATTGAACAAGAAAAGCATATCATCGCACAAAGTGAAGAACCAATCAACTCAGAAACTAGAACAACAACGCACACCATCGAATAGATAATGGAAAACAATCACATTCACAGTGCAAAACACAAACTTTCCAAAGAAAGAAAAAAAAAAGATAATCAAAGAAAGTACAAAGAACAGTAACAAAGAAAAACAGATGAGAGAATCAAGAATCAAGACATTAGCACAGCCCCAGGTGAGGGGATTCACCTAAATCCGAATTCTTCTCTCACGCAACCAGACCACAGCGCGCAGAGAGGGAGTGTGTGTCTGAAAACAGAGACTCGAGAAAGCGATCTGTCCTCAAAATGATTGATTGGTTGATTTTGAGACGACAAAAATGTAAATCCCCACTATATATTTACTAAAACAGTATATAAAATGATATTTAAATGACTTTCCGATAACAAGATCTGCAATATCTTTACAGACGTTGGATTCCGTATGTTTTTATTATGGGAGAGATCCTGGATCCACGCTCTATTGGACTAGTTAAATATAAGTGAAATCTTTAGATAAGTTGCATTGAAATAGTTAAAAATTTTAAGTTTAAATTTTGAGTTATAATAATTTAAAAAAAATTATTATTAAAATATGTATTATTATATTAATATTTTAACTTTAAGATAAATAGTCTAACGTGGATTAATACTTTCAATAATTTTGATTTTAGGTAAAACTTCAACTTTTAACCAAATTTTAGACCTAATCATCGCCAATACTCTTACAGTTTTACCTTTTTTTTTTATTCCGTTTATTCAAACAAATGGAAAATCTATTATCCTCCTAATTTTACTTATATAATTATACATATTGATGTTAAGTTATTGAAAATTATAAAAAAAAAATTAAATTTTTTATTGTTTTATTATATATTTGTTTTTCTTTTTTCTTTTTATAAGGTCGTTAGTGGGAGAAATACAATTACGATCATGTTTTAAAAAAACACTAAAACTCTTGAAGTTCTAGTCCAATAGAGTAGATTTCACTCAATAAAAAATTCTAGACATTACTCAATACTTATAATATCATGTAGCAAATACTCCATGCAAATTGTATACAATGTGTGGCGGTGTTCTATTTACAATAGAATTATTTTTTCAATTTTTTCACAAACATAAAAACCTTATGCTCTCCAATCAGCTTTTTTTTTTTAAAAAAATGTATTATTTTAATATAAAATATATTAATTCAAAAAATCATCCCAATATTCTTCGCCACCACAAGGCCAAACCTTCATGTTGGTGCGGCTGTATTGGCCACCACAAATGGCCCTATGGGTGGCCACGTGATTTGGTCTATCTATCCTTGGCGAGTAATGTTACATTGTTACTCATTATTTATTTTTCCATCATTCTCACGTCATTTTATGATATGATATTAAATAATTAAAAATTATTTATTATATTTTATTTATAAATCTATCATTTAATGTTAAATCAAAAAATGTTGAGATGATAATGATAAAAATAATGATAAATAAATTTTTTTCATCCTAGACCTCTGATGGCCACCTCAATTTTATTTTTATTTTTATTAATAAATTAAATAATAATTATTAAAAGATATTACAAAATTCATTATGCAAACATATTTTTAAAGTATTGGCCGACATTTATAGAAAAACTCAAATAAGGTTTTCATTTCATTCCAATTCATTTACTATATTCATAAAAGATTTTCCAACTTTTAGCATCCAAATATACGCTAAAATCCGTAAAAAGGATAAGCATTTTATTTTGTTGTATTTTTCAATTTATGTTTAATTTTTTATTATTCACGTTAATACTTTCATTCTTAGAATGATGAATCTGCCCTTAATTTTCAAGCTATTTCATGGGAGGGTACTTTTGGAGGAGGCTCTGTTTTGACCATTTGTAAACTTTTTACTTTTTATTTTTTAAAAATTGAGATGTAACGTTTATTGAAATTTGTGAAAGTTTTGAGAATTGCTTGAGTAAAGATTTGTTAGCACCTTACTTATATTATAATTTGCAAAAAGTGAGTGAGTAATTTGAAAAATTGTTCAAATTTATAAAACTATTTTGATTTATATGTTTTTAATATTTATTGAAACCTAAGAAAAATGATTAGATGAAAAATCTTATAATAAGACTACGAGAGTTTCACTAACTTTTTCTGTAACGCCCGTCCTTGTGGTGGGTATTTTTATAAAATATTTTAGAAAATACGACGGGAATTACCATCCAATTTAAAACCTTTCATTGTTCTTCCCAGGGTGCAAGACTCTACGTTAATAAATAAATTTTTACTTTTACAATAAAAGAGGTTTGGGGTTTAAAACGATGAAAAATATAAATCTTTAAAATAAAAAGCCTTTCTTACATTTAAAACTTTCATGCCTAGACTTCCGTGCCCTTCTCCTTTCGGCCGTGTCTCTCCCGAGCGTACTACTCATTCAGTTCCTGTGGGGGGATGGGCACACATAAAAACTAAAATGAGTCGAATACTCAGTAAGCGTTACTTCATACAGTTAAAATATAAAAATATAGGTTTTCAGTCATGCATTCATCATTCCATACATACTATACGTACATGCATACATGCTTTCGTTTGAAAACATCACTGACGGGATTTTTCTTCTTAAAAATCAGTTTTCTTTTCGTAAAATGTTTCTCCCGTCAGTGCCTACATTCCTTAAAGAGTGCCGTGCATTCTTACGTTACTTTTTATTTTCGTAAACGTCAGTAGACGGGGGTTTTCATAATTAAAAACGTGTTTTCTTTTGGTAAAACCTTACCCCGTTACTGCCTTCAATTATTGAAGGGTGCCATGCATTCATACATTCTTTTCTTATCGCTTTTATAGGCCAGTGCACACTGTTACGCCCAGTGTGCTGGGGTTAGCGGCCTTTTGGGCCGATGGATTCGCCTGTGGCCACGGGTTGGAATCCCTTTCCGTCAGGGATGCAGCACTGGGTGCACTACCAGATACTACCGCCCGGCATTACAATCTGCCCATTCATTCATTTGAGTACCCCGTTCATTCATTTCATGTTGTCGTTACGTATTTTCATACATTTATGCACGCTCATGCATTTCTTTCATTCTTTCTTACGTTCATTCATTCATGGCGGCTCTAGAGAGACGCAGCTTTCATTCATTTCATGTGCATGAGCATGCCTTTCCTTTCTTTTCATTTCATTTCGTGCTTTCATGGAAAAACGTCTTTTCGTAAGAAAACATTCTTTTTGTGAGAAAACGTTCGTTTGGGGCGAGAGCCTGAAAACATATTTTCGTTCATCATATTTTCTTTGAAAATACATACAATAGATACTACGTATAGACATCCATTCACATGCATACACTTAATACTTTTGGGTGCGTGAAAAGGGGCTGCCAAAGGGGGCCGTACATACTTATACTTTAAAAGCGTTACTTTTCGTTCTTCTTTTAGTAAAACGTCTGCCCTTGAAAAGGGAGACCAGTTCTTTTCTTCATTTTCGTAAGGAAAAACGTTTCTTTTTCTTTTTCATATCTTTAGAAAACTCTAGAAGAGTATGAACGTAACACTTACCTGGACTCCATGCTACTTTCATACCATACAGTCCGTTCATACCGTACAGTCCATTCATGCGTGTCAGATGACAACCTACATGCATACATAACCTTAACGTTATTCTCTGTCTAGTGCATAAGCAACTGACTAGAAATAGAGCTATACTTTACTTAGAGAACACTCTCCTTCTATACCGTGTTCTTTCACGTTTCTTACTATGATAAAAACCCTTAGAGACCCATTACGGTCTCTACTTCCTTCAACCTTGACGTTTTACTCCAAGTGCTTACTCATTAGGGTGAACTCATGATTCACCTTAGGATTAAACACTAGGACCTTTGTCCTATTTTATTAACCACATTCTGATGCATGACTTAGACCAACTAAGTCATGCATCCCATTCTTAGATAGTACCTTCATCATTACCCTCACGTACCTTAGTTTACTCTACTTCTCATGACCATCTGTACACATCACACGGCTCTAAGCCAACTCTGAGGCTTAAGTACCATGTCATCATATATAGGACAGATTACCCATCATTTACGGTAAATCCGTCCGGCACATGTGTCTAACCAGACAACACACGTACCTTACCATTTTATCTCTTAAGACCATCATGTAATACATTGGTCACGGACTCGTATGGCGAATGCCATACTCCGTTACCAACCTTCCCATACCCGGCTAGCACGACTCCCCGTGCTACCCGAACCTCGTGACAGTTCATCCCAACACTTAGCCGATGGGACTCTGTTCATAACCACACTTTACGTCACGCCATATAGCTCGAGACTATTCTCAAGCTACACCGTGACCTTGTCACATCACCTTACATACATCTTAGGTCATCACAGTGCAACTCCATGATGGACCACGTCACTTCATGACGTTGCCCAATCATGCTTCCGCTGCACTGCTCTGATACTTCTTAACTACTTCGCACTTATTCCCGATCATAAACCAATCACATGGCAACACCCGTCGGCTTGGACTACAGCCATTTCAGGACACTGTTCCACAGTTTCCGACACCATACGCCAAGTTCTTCCCCTATTAACTACGCAACCATCCTCATTCTTGCGACACGCCACTACGTCACCAATACGGCACATACGTCATATGGTGCATCGCTCCATCACATGGAGTACACCCTACATGTACTCCATTCACGGCACTACACCACATCACTACTACCGCACATGCACTACAACCACACTTCACAACACAGTTCCCAACACTACACAGCACAGTTCACAACCTAGTCAACTAGCTAGCATCTAACATAAATAGCGAGGGATAGAGAATTATACCATCGACGGGATAACCCGTGCGTCGCTCGTTGATCGTCATAGTGAATACGCCGAAGGAGCGTACGAGGTGGCTACACCGCGTACAGTGACTGTTTAAGTGTTTGGATAGTTAGGTGTGGTCTTGGAAGGGTCTACGGTGACCTTGATGATGATGGCAATGAGCGTATCATGGCAGATCTTGCCGTGTACAGTGGTGGTCAGTCACGCGCAGTGACTGTCCATCACGTACAGTGATTACCCACCACATAAAGTGGTGGTTTAGGCTTGGGCTAGGCTAGGGGAGGTTGCTAGTGGAGCCGTGGAGCCTCGGTGGCGGTCGGCACGGTGGTCCACGGTGGCTGGTCGTGCACTACGAGGGAGGATAGGCCGTGGGAGAGTGTGAGAGAGTGAGGGGTCGTGGATGGTAGATCGGGGCCGTGGGTGGTACCGTTGGACTCGTGGTGGCCTAAGGATGCCGGCTAGGGTGGCCACTCGCCGTGGGTGGCGGCGGACGGCGGCGGGGGAGCCTAAACCCGTGCGGTGTACGTGGGAACAATGGGAGGTGGAGGAGAGGCCTATTGGCCGTGGGTTTGCTGGAGGAGGAAGGGGGAGACCTCAGGAGTCTCATGGTGGTGGCCGGTTGTCGAGGTGGCCGCGCACGGCGGCGCTAGGGGCTCGCACATTGAACCCGTGCGTGGACGAGCCTAAGCTCGTGCATGGTGGCTACCGGCAGGGAGAGGGAGGCTAAGATCACTGGAGGAGGCCGGTCGGTGGCTAGGGAAGCTACCCTAGTGATGGTGGCGCCGGAGGACGGCGCACGGCGGCAGATCGGCTCCCAAGCCCATTCGGGCTTGCACTGCCATGAGAGGAGGAGGGGAGAGCGTGAGGAGGCATGGCCGGTGCTGGGAGACTCGCCGGAGGGAGGCGATGCTAATGGTGTGGGCGGTGAGGCACGCTGGCGCACGCCGGCGCCGGGCTGGGCTGGGAGGCATTCGGGCGTGAGAGAGGGGGGCTGTATCGTGCAGTGCAATCCAAGAGGGAGAGAGAGAGGAGAGGGAGAAAGAGAGAGGGGCTGGGTTTTATCCTAAAACCCGTCGTCTGTAGATCAATAAAATGATCTACGATGACCTTTAAATACTGATTTGAAAATGCGTAAAGGCTAACTTATTTAAAAGTACTGAGAGGAATTAAGATAGAATATTATTTAAAATAATATTCCTTCATCATTTATAAAATGATGAAATCTTACTTAAAATATTTAAAAGAGTAAAACTATTAAATAAATGAAGATTCCATTATTATTTAAATCACATAATATTTTAAATAACTGGAATCATTTACATAAAATGATTCCCTACAATTATAATATTTTTGGAGCTCTTCAAAGATATTATAATTGAGTTATTTAAAATATTCTTTATTTAAATAGTGATAGGAATCTTCCATGTAAAATACACATTACTTTAAAACACAAGACTAGCTTTATAAATTACGTAGTATCTTTAAAAACACGCCATCTGGGCCTGGCACGCGTAACGGGACTCTTAGACACTAGAGAGGGGAGTTGACAAGCTGACGCATCTGACGTAATTGCTTACGTCATAAGAAATGAAGAAGCAGGGTGTTACATTTTCCCTCGCCAAAATGATAACAACAATTTCCATGACCTAGAGGATTTCTCTAACAAAATTAATGAGTTTTAAGAAATTGCTTACAGTCTACACTCGATACTTGATGAGGAAGAAAAAGTAATACCAATGTTTTAAATCTTGTTATGGTGATCATTTCAGCTAAAGTAATCAAACGAAATATTTCGATACGGGTATGTTCTGGTGTGCCATTTCGAGATCAGTTATATATATATACGTATTTATATACATGTATATGTATATGTAAAAGAAATACATGTATATGTAAATGTATATACTATATGCATTTGTCTTTATGGGTGTATATATATGAAAGAATTGAAGACTTCTAAAATGGATATATATTGAAAACCATAAAAGAAAGTAGAGATATTAGTGTCAAAAGATAACATTAAACAAGTCATAAATTTGAGTTGAGACACAAGAATAACAAAAGAAAAAAAAAATAAAGAGCAAAATCTATTTTAAAAATAATCAGATTTTTAAAAAATGAGACAATGAGGGGACATAATTAAAGTTACAAAAAAAATTAAATTATATAAACCCCTTTAGATTTTAAAATTACATGAAGGTCATCTAGATTTGAAATTTACAAAAATACTATCCAAAGACGAGAATTACAAAATTACTATTAAAATAGTCAGAAACAGAATGTAGTCTAGAATTGGCCGAAATGGGCCAAAATTTAAAATAAAACAGAATAAGGATGTATAGTGTACCAAGAACTATATCAGAATATAAAATTCCAGCTGCTCTGGACGAAACAAAATGAAATTCAAAACTATGAGTAATACCATTTATTGAGACAAAGTCCAACTCATATACAAAGACCAAGTCTTGAGCAGCAAAATCACAAACGGATAGCCTTCAAAACTCTTTTGCAGGTAACTCCAACAACATGTCTTCCACAAATGCCGCTGCCAAGAAATAAACTCAAAATAATTCATCACAAATTTAAAATTCAAATTCAAATATAACGAATGATGATAAGATTAGATAATGTCATTGTTGTAAACTTGTAACCAATTTCATTTATAAATAATATTGTCAAGCTCCCAAATGGATTAATGGGAAGCCAACTTTAGAAACTTAATGTGGTAGCAAGAGCCATCTGATCCATACTATCAATAATGTCCTCCTCCACCACCTTCTCCTCCATGTCTCGCCCATCAGGTGCTCCTTTTCATCCTACCCATCAGATCACCCTCAAACTTACTCGTGACAATTACCTATCATGGAAAGCCCAGCTGCTTCCTTCCTTACATATGTGGCCAAAAACTTTATGGATTTGTTGATTCCAGTCTTCCAGCCCCTCCTAAATTCCTACCTTACATATGAGTTTTGGTTTGAACAAGACCAGTTGATCCTTAGCACCCTTATTTTTTCCCTTTCCGAATCTATACTCACACAAGTCGTTGGACTTGAAACATCACATGATGTATGGCTTACCCTTGAGAAGATGTATTCCACTACATCTCTAGCAAATGAACACTCTATATCCTTGGCACCTTAAAGAAAGGGGCTCTCTTAGTTCAAGACTGTTTTCAAAAAGCAAAAGGCCTTGCTGATATTTTATCTGCAATTGGACAACCACTTGGAGACTTAGAACTTATATCCTACGTATTAGCTTGGTTACCTACAAAATATGACCCATTAGTCACCTTAGTTAACACCCGATTGGAGCCTATGTCATTTGATGAACTCTTTACTCATCTTTTGACACCAAACTTTGTTTGGAACAAGTTGCCGCTTCTACTGATGTCAATATTCCTTCTGCAAATCTTGCTGCTAAAATTCACCATTTAATAGTTTTGGTTGCCACTCATCCAATCAACCATTTCATGGTTCTAGCAAATGAGGTCAAGGTTGTGGTCGTGGTCACTCCAACTCCACTTCTTCTGTTACATATTCCTCTGGCTCTCCTCGCCCCTTCTGTCAAATTGCCTTAAAGTGGGTCACACAACTCCCAAGTGTTGGTATAAGTTTGATTAGGACTATCAAACTCCCTCCACTTCTCATGCATATGTTACCACCACACAGACTTCTCTAGATCATTCATGGTACTCAAATAGTGGGGCCACACACCATATCATTTATTAGGTTATGGTCGGTAATGGTAAAGGTCTGTAAACTTACCATGTTGGCTCTTCTCTTTTTTTCTCCCCACCAAAATCATTCTTTTTTAAATAATGTCCTTCATGTTCCTCGAATAAAAATGAATCTACTCTTTGTTCATCAATTTACAAAGGATAATCATGTTTATTTTGAGTTTCACCCTTTTTTTTTTGTGTTAAGGATCAATTCTCGGGAGTCACCCTACTCAAAGGCAAGAGTAACAATGGCCTCTATCCTCTACAACACACGCCCAAGCTCTCTTGTCCTCCTGTAGCATTTTTTAGCACTCAAGTCTCTCTTGATCAGTGGCACAATAGCCTTGGCCACCCCTCTCTACGTATTGTTCATCAAGTTTTGTCTCAACACCATTTAGATGTTTCAAATAATAAGTCTAATAATATTTGTAATTCTTGTCAACTCGACAAGAATAAAAAAACTCCCATTTTATTTGTCTGACTCCACTTCTGAGGGTCCTCTAGATTTACTATCTACAAATGTATGAGGTCTAGCACCCTAACTCTCTTGTAATGGTAATCTTTAATATCTTTGCTTTGTAGATGAATATTCCAAATATATTTGGTTATTTTCTATTACTCCCAAGTCTATTGTCACTTCTATTTTTCTCAAGTTCAAAACTCATGTTGAAAGATTTCTTGGTTGTCCCATTAAAGCTCTCCAATCGAATTGGGGTGGTGAGTTTCGAAAGCTAAATTTTATACTAACCTCTCTTGGTATTGCTCATCGTATTTCTTGTCCACTTACACGAACAAAATGGTTTCGTGGAATACAAACACCGTCACTTGGTCGAAACAAGCCTTACTTTACTAGGTACTGCCTCTATTCCAAAACAACATTGGGATGAGGCCTTCTCCACTGCTGCATAGCTCGTTAATAGGCTACCTTCTCATGTCACTAACCATAAGTCCCCTTTTGAACTCTTGTCCAAAAAAATTCTAGATTATCCATTTTTAAAAACATTTGATTGTGCTTGTTGGCCTCATCTCCGGCCATACAATAAACACAAAATGGATTATCGTTCCTTTCTATGTGTTTTTTTCGAATATAGCACTAACCACAAAGGGTATAAGTGCTTCGATCCCTCCACTAGTCTTATTTATGTCTCCAAGTACGTTACCTTTGATGAATCCCTCTTTCCTTTTGCCGAATTTCAATTACTTGTCCCTTTATCTAACATCAATGGATGTACATCTCTCACTTCTACAATTTGCTTGCCCTCACCAACTCAACCTTCACAAATCACTGCATCAACATGTGTACCGACAGTAGCACCTTCTCCACCACCGAACATATCTCCTGCTCCTACTCTAATGAATTCTAATGTATGCAGGCATCCTATGCAAACTCGAGCCTATAACAATATTTTTAGGCCCGAGCACTTCTCTTATGGTATTGTGGCCCGCTAGCCTACTGCCCTTCGCATGGAATGCTCTCCTTCAACTCCAGCTCTTAATGAGCCTAATTCATTCACTACTGTAGTTAAATATCCTGAATGGCGCAAAGCCATGAATGAAGAATTCATGACTCTCATGCAAAATGGAATATGGACCCTCATTTCCCCAAGGCCCAAAATGAATTTAATGGACTACAAATGGGTATTTAAGATTAAAAGACGGGTAGATGGTTCTCTCGAGAGGTACAAGGCTCATCTAGTAGCCAAGGGATATCACCAACAAGCGGGCTTTGCCTATGGCCATATCTTCAAATTGGGTCATTCGACAATTGGATGTCAATAATGTCTTTTTACGTAGACTTATTGAAGAGGATGTGTTCATGACTTAACCTCCGGGTTTTAAACATCCATCTTTTCTAGATCATGTTTGTCATTTGAAGAAGTCTCTCTATGGCTTAAAACAGGCGCCCCAGGCTTGGTATTCAAGACTCAGTTCCAAGCATATTAAACTAGGCTTTGTTGGCTTTAAATTCAATACATCTTTATTTATTTATAGTTGTGGGCCGAGCCCAGTCTATATCCTCATATACGTAGATGACATTGTGATCACTGGCCCAGATTGTGCACTTATAGCATATCTTATTACAACTCTCTAGTCCACTTTTGCCATCAAGGATCTTGGGCCTTTACATTATTTTCGTGGAGTTGAAGCCCATTTTACATCTGAAGGCCTCTTCCTCTCTCAACAAAGATACATCCAGGATCTCCTAATCAAAGCAAACATGCATAATGCCAAGTTGATTTCTTCTCCAATGGTCTCCACTACAACACTCTCACAGCACCATGGTGATCCTTTTTTGGATCCGACTCTCTACTGAAGCATTGTTGGCTCCTTACAATATTTAGGGTTTACAATACCGAACATTGCTTTTGACTTGAGTAAAGTCTATAAATTTATGCAACTAAGAATTGGAGTACTATAAAATGGATTCTATGCTACCTTTGGCTTACCAATCACCATGGGCTTCTTCTACTGTGATCTACTTCTCACTCACTCCAAGATTTCTCCGACTGGGCAGGATGCCCTAATGATCGAAGATCAACCATTAGGTATTGTATCTACTTTGGTCTGAATCTCATTTCATGGAGTTCTTTCAAACAAAATATAGCCTCTCGTTCTAGCACGGAAGCCAAGTATCAAGCCATTGCTAATACTACAACTGAGTTTCTTTAGGTTCAATCTGTCCTTTCCGAGATCCATCTCAAATTACCTTAATCATTGACACTTTGGTGCGACAACATTAAGGCAACATATCTCACTGCGAATCCTTTATTCCACTCACGTACAAAACATATTTCCATTGATTATCATTTTGTCCATGATCAAGTTTCCTCTTATTCTTTATTTGTGTGTTTTTTGTCTTTAAAAGACCAGTTGGCTGATACATTTACCCTTTACCACCAGCTTGATTCGCTACGATTCGACACAACCTCAACGTTTGAGAGCTCCCATTGAACTTGCGGGGGTGTATTGAGACAGAGTCCAACTCAAATAGATAGCCTTCAGGACTTTTCTATAGATAACTCCAACATCACGTCTTCCACAAATGACGCTTTCAAGGGATCAACTCAAATAATTCATCACAAATTTCAATTTCAAATTCAAATGTAATAGATGATGACAAGATTAGATAACATCATTACTGTAAACTTGTAACCGATTTCATTTATAAATTTTAGAACCTAGACTTTGCCAAGTCCCTATTCCTTTTTTATTCAAAGATTATTTTAGTTATTGGAAGATGCTATGTATTAGAGAAGAGCCTTAAGGTATGTTTTATTTTGGACCTTAGAGTTCTAGATTTAGAAAGCTCATAAGAGGAAGGAGAGGAAAAAGTCCAAAAAAGGCCTTTGTGGATTTTGGCCAACTAGGTTGAAATTAGGGTTTGGAGGCCCAAAATGATTTTTAAAGGTTGGTAGAGGCACCACATGGCACAAGATGAACAATTTGATATTCCTAGAATGGAACCTAGGAAAATGGCAAGTGTGACACTTGTCAAGCATGCATGAGGTTCTAGAAGGTGTGAGTGGAAGATGAGGTCATCGAGATTAGGACGTACACGCCCACATGCAAGGACCCATTTTCTATGATTGACACTTGTCAAGTATGGAGAGAGGCCTTTGGAGTTCTAAGAAAATCTTACCTGGGAAGAGGAAAAAACATGTTCTAGAAGAATGTTGGAAGAGCACGAGAGGAGAGAGGGGGAGACGAATCAATCTTGGGGAAGGCCCAAGATCACTTGGGAAGAGCTAGGGTTTCGGCCAACACAAGGAACACACATTCACTTGTCATATGGAAACCATGCACTCGAGGTAGAGTTCCAAGGAAGATTGGGTTTTGTGTTTTGACCATTTTGCTACCAAGTACATTGAACCTAGATAAGTAAGGAAAGGCATAATGGGAAGGTGAGGCAAGAGAGGGTTTCGGTTTTGAAGAGGCCACAGGCCACATGTAAGAAGGGCTTTTGATTTTCCAAGGCCATCTCATCATAAAGAAGAGGAAGAGACGCTTTAGTCTAAATGCCAAGTGACATCCATGCACAAGCCTTAAGTATTTCAAGAAGGGATGAAGACTTCTATAAAAGGGCATTACCGAAAAGTTGGGAGGTCTTTTGCTCAAGTTTGGAACTTTGTTTCTAAGGGATTTGGTTACCATTATTTGCTCTCTAGTTCTTAAATTTTCTCACACTTTCTCACCAACCAAACGCCACCATTCTCTTCACCATTTTGAAAACCATCAAGAATACTTCTTCAACTATTCGGCTAGAGGAAGAACACAAGGAGGTAAGAACTATTCCAGCATTTCTTGCACATACACACACGGTTAAGAGGGAAAACAACACCAAGAAGTTTTGGTTTTAAGGTTTTTCCACATGTACGCACACTTTCACTTTAGAAACTAGGATTTTTCTTCAAGAAAAGGAAGAACCCAAAATATTATTTTTGTTTTAAGTTTTTGAACACGAAGTGTAAAGGGAATGAAGGCCATGACCACCACTTAGAAAGAAGGCTAGGGTTTTTGGTCTTTAAGAGTTTTGGATTCTAGGGTTTATTCCATGGAAAAGCATTTTTGAAAACCTTACACACTCACACTCACCCTTATTTTGAGACTAGGGTTTCTCTATCATCTTCTAATGTGTCTTGTATGTATTTCTTAGGTTTGCTATTTTAATACTCCGGATTTTTTTGTAAGTAAACTTCCAACTTACTTTTGATAACGCTTGTATATATTTTGTGAACTCTTGTTTGTTTATCATTGCTTAAATCATGTTATATTGTTACATGTATGCTCGGTTTTGATAAAATGATGAGATGCTATGTTTTTATGATGGTTTGTTGAGTGTATTTCGAATATGCCATGTTAGGGTTTCGGCTTTGACATGTATATGTGCTATGCATACTTGCTTTGATATATAAATGTGTAGAAGCATGATAGTATGTGTTGTGATGATAAAAATTCATGTTTGGAGGGCTTATATGATTCGACCAAGGCTATATCAAGGGGAATCCGAATCTGTTTTGGGTTTGGACAAGTATGATTCAACTATGTTTACAGGTATTCATCATATGATTGAATGTTATAATGTTTTCAGGGCATATTTTGAGATGCATATTGCGAATTGGACTATATGTGTTTCGGGTTGTACATGTTGCATGAGTATGATAAAGTGTAACATCATGTGTTCATGTCTCATGCATTTGAGTCTATGCTTTCAAAAAGAAAAGAGTCAAAGTACGTTTTATCATAACCTCAAATGCTAGGGTGAGAAAATGCCCTAGTGGAACTCTCTGTCTACTCTGGAGTGTTTAAAGTCGAGTAGAGACCCCTGAGTCAACAAAGTACAGTCGACAGACCTCGAATGGTTCATTAAGGAAAGGATATCGGAGCAAGGTTGCACCTAAAGCTAGTGGATGCCATACAGTGAAGGCGAAGTACGCAAACTGCCGTAAAGAATATATTTGTGTTATGACGTAGTCACCTCGATCAAGTGGATCATTGGTTGATGCGGTAACTAGCGGGGAACACACGATGCTTAGGAGAGTCATGAGGTATACATCCATGTGAATCATGAAATGAACAAGGCATTTGAGCTCCATACAATATGACATGCCATGATATGTTATGATATGCCATGATATGTTACGATGCGATATGATATGTTACTATGCCATGATATGTTACGCAGTGATATGATCACAATATGAAAATATTATGAAATGATAAGAATGGCATGATATGTTATAAAATGATAAGAATGACATGATATGTTATGACAAGAACAAGTATCCAAGCTCAAATGATATGAATATGTGATAAGAAGTCTAAAAGATGAAAATATGTTTTATGAAAAATCTATGTTGCATATATCAAAGTTTTTACGTCAAAGTTCATGTCCATATACTTATTGTTGTTTACTTGTATATGTTTGTGATATCTACTGTATATTGACTGTTTACTTGCTGAGATTTCTCGAAATCTCACTGTGATAGTTTCTGCTACCATTCTCTACCCAGAATGGTAGAAATTGTGACATATTTAGATGACGAAATGCAAGAGGACCAAAGTACTCCCGACCAGAGAGGAGGTGCCCAAAACTAACGAGAGCTCGACTAAGCCCTCTATTGGATAGGACAGAGAACGCCGACCAGCTCATTTCCGAGGCCTTACAACTTATAGATGAGACAAAGAGGCTGAAGAATAGGGACAATGACTGCTTTTTGGAAAAGAGAAAGAAGCCGGATTAAAGAATTACCTTAGAAAAAAAAATAGAGAAGGAGACCATGGAAGTAGTAATAGGAACAAGAACATGACTTATGGTTTTTAGGAAAACAGTTTTTTTATGGTATCGTGTTTTGGGAGTCTTTAAAATAATTATCTATTTTGAAGTAATTATGTAAATTTAAACTTTTGGAATGCTTACATTCGATACCATGATTATTATATTGACATTGTCCTTATGTAGTTAAAAGAATCTTATGCTGCAAATTACTGCATATTGCTAGAATTATAGGTGCATTGCATTTTATTTGTCATGTATGAGGGATATGTAGCCTTGAGTTACATGTCCCAACAATTCAGTCACCGTCCGATCCCAAGCAGGGCTGGGGGCGTCACAATAAATAATACTGTTGAGCTCCCAAATGGATTCATGGAAAGCGAACTTCCGAAACTTAATACCATTCAAAGATGGATTGAATCCTCAAATTTATAATTAAGGCTAATTACACAAATATGTTATAGGGTTAAGTAAGTCTCTCTACCCAAACTAAAGGACATAATATTGATAAAAGCACTAATGAGAAGATGATGCCTGAGATATTTTCGCGGGCAAAGAATATGTTAATTTGAACAGTGAATTATTTTTAAAATATGACCCTATGCTTTCACACTTGAGCTAGGTCTGTGGTTTGCCTAAACAATAGGAATTGCAATTTAGTATTAAAAATATAGGCCCTTTATAGATGAAAATTTGGAGGCTATAGACTTTGAATGTTTCTTATCCATAAGGAATTAGTGAGAATAGGACGGATTTAGTAGTTCAAAAAATTTGAAACTATGAACTCTTGATATAGCTTCGCCTTTATAATGATATGATTTACGTAGGAAAGGGACTCTCTTCATTAGTCTATCAATGATTACCAAAATGAAAGGTAACTTGATTATAGATGAAAAAAAGATGAGGAACACTCAATTGGTTTGGTGGAGAAAGTTTTTGCAAGTGATACAAAATGCAGCTAGTCCAACATGTAGGTGAGCAAGCACCTTGTAGAAGTCCTGACATATGCGTCCCAAGCGAGGTGGGAATGAGTGTCTCACCCCATGGTTGGTGAGTTAGAAATGTTGCCCAATGTGAAGGCAAGAATGAGGAGCTGGAGAGGGCATTGGCTTTGCTAAGACAAGAGTGGCAGTGTCGTATGTAGAAACTCACACTCCACCTAAAGGGTCACATCTAGAGTGGGCCTACTGAAGGGATTAAGACTCGAAAAATCATATCATCTAAGCTCAAAGGTATGGTCTGATGCCACATGCATAACCCTCATTCAAGGAAGGACTAAGGAGTTAGTAGACTGTAAGAAAGTGCAAACCATGTTCTAGCTATCTATTTCTACCATCCTTAAGTGCGACAGACTAGTCTAAAGGATTCCTATCCAAGCTGAATTCTTTGGAAGAAAGCAAGGAGCGGCACAACGAGGTAGCAAGGGAAATTTAACGTTGTAAGGTAGGTTAGCTTTTAAGATAAGACTAGAGAATGTAGGGTGAATGTTGTATGTAAGGAGCATTTACATTTTATGTAACCTTTCCTTCTCTGAACATGAATAAATATGTTTTTGATTATTATGTTAATCCTATGTTTGTATCCTATTTTCAAGATTTTGAATGTATTTGTTGCTTTTCAATGATTGTATTAACTCTTTGTGAGAAACTATCATCTTTGAGAGTGAGAGAGAGAGAGAGGAAAATAGAAAAGTGCGTCAATAATCATGGGATAAGATAGAGTTCTCCAGACCATTCTTGTGAGAAGTCATCACAAGCTTCAAAAGGGTAGAGAGATTCCCCATAAATGATTGGGGTGGGTTGGTATCGTGATTGACCACACCTGATAGTCGGGATGTAGAATCTCCCAGCGTATCATGTGTTTATGTCTTCAAATTGGTTGGTTGGGGAGACATTTCCCTGGTGCAACATGTGTTCTCTATGTAAGAGTTTACCTATGTTGGGTATAGGCAAGCTAACTTGCACCGTGTTATTCGGGTAGAAGAGATTTCCTCAAGTTCAATGGTGAAGCAGGTCATCCCCAGTTTTCCCATCAAATGATGTATATCTATGTGACGATTATCTATGTGATGAGAATATGTGTGATGGAGATGATGCCTTTCGAACCATTGTGATTTTAAGGATTTCTTTCTACTGGAGCGAAGGGTGATTCCTCGCTTAAATATTATCTATGCTTTAAGGTACATTGCATAAGAAGGTAATTCCTTGGAGGATGATTCCTTGCCATGCTTATAAATATATGTGTTTCACTAAGAGGGTGATTCCTCGCCATGTTTATTAACCCATGTGTCTGCGCCATAAAGGGTGATTTCTCGCCAAAGCATACATACATACATGTGTCTTTTTACTATTTCAATGAAGCATTCATTGCATCTTTAGGAGCATTATCTCTCATTAATAGTTTTTCTCATGGCTATCTAACCTACTTATGGTTTTATCTTTGGAACCATAGACTTTGATATAGAATAAGAACTAGGAAAGGTGCTCAAGGAAGAAGAGCCTAACCTGTCCGAACCTTGAGAATGGAAGCTTGTCTCTGTCATAGGAGCATGCATCATTTTGAGTTGTACTTATCCTTTTAGAAAAGAGGCAACCGATTGTATTTGTTCTATCGCCCATTAGGCGATGAAAATTGTATTTAGATTGTATATAACCCTAAGTTGATACTTATGAGGAATGATAGTAATGATTTTTGAATTGTGTTTTAGATTTCTGGTACTGCAAGGTCTAGTTTACTAACTAAACCTCTATCTTTTCCGCTACAATTTTATATTTGTATCCAACATGTGCACTTCCATTTGGATGAGGCACGCCTTACCCAACCAAACCTTGGGTGTTCAACTTTGGGCTGGCACCCTTGGCATCGTGGAACCTCTCACCAGGAATTTTCCATGAGGGATGGTGCACCAGAAACTCGTTTCATTATCTTGACTGGCTTGAGGTCGTCTTTCTACAACCCAGCTATTATAAAATAACTCATCAGTTATACCTGAAGTGTTCCCACATCACTGTATGCTCTCTGAGGTTCATTTATAAACAGATCTTACATACCACTTAATGCTTGGTTTGGATACAATAAGTCTTTCAACTCATCTCATCTAATTATTACAAAATTTTTAAATTTCCACATAAAATATAATAAACAATTCAATATCTTCAAATCTCAAAATAACAATAATATTAAAAAATAATATTCTAACAATATTTTATTCAACTTTCAACTTTCATCTCAATTCATCTCATCTCAACTCACTATCTAAACTTAACTAGTAATAGAGACATGTCTTCTGGAAGATAAAAAATCAGCATGTAACTTCTTATTCAATGCATCTACCACTACATTAGCTTTCCCTAGATAATCTTTAATCTCATATTAGTAGTCACTATTAATCTCCGTCCATCATCTCTACCTCATATCAACTGATTGAATTGATACTTTAAGTTATTGTGAACTGAGTAAACCTTACAAGTAATGCCTTTCTATTTTTAAGATACAAATTAGGACGTCAAGTTCGAGATTATGAGGAGGGACGAAGCCATGATTATAACTTTGGAAGGGCCAAATACTTTTACACTAGAATAATTAGTTGTTATTGGAAGTGAGTTTATCTTCTCTCTTTTCTCTCAGGAAAAGAGGTGGAGCGAGAGTGGGTGCTAGAGGCATGTGTGACGCCCCGACTCCCGCGTATAAAAAATCTCGGGAATCGTGACGTCAGGATGATGACAACCCGGTCACGCATCCCAACGACAAGTGTCAAGTGTGTGCAACAAATAAACAATGCACAATTTAAAACACAGCGGAAGGTAATTAAGTCAACCAGTACCAGAATTTTAGTTAATACAGATATCCAAAATACAAATACCTTAAAAACAAAACCAAGTCCCAAAATAAAATACAAGTCTGAAATAAAGAACTACAGCACGAGTGATCCCAGATCACTCCTCCGGCGGAGCCAGATCCTCAAGCTCGGCATCTGCATCACCAACAAAGTCTGCAGTACCATTAAATGGTACCACAGGTAAGTTATAACCTAATCAAGTCCTAAGATAAAATCATATCTAAACAATTAACCATGCATGCACATGATGCAATATGCAACACACGCCAAAAATCTCTTTTGGCCCAAAAATATTTCCAATAAAATCATTTCCACCATTTTCCCAGAAAATGGCCCAAAAATCAAAATCCATCATTTTTCCAGAAAATGATACACAAAACCAACTCACGCTATTTTCCCAGAAAACAGCCATTTTCCATTATCCAATTAACCATATGCACCATGGCCTCCCCTATGGACCATCGGCCGTCTTGGCTACTTTACGAGCGATGCCCAGTTCCACACCCAGTGCGTTCGTGGTCAGGTCATCCTCTAGCCCCCGCCAGCAGAAGGGCCACGGAGTCGACACGTCCAACGTCCGATCCCGTTGTCGTCCGGCGACAACCCAGGGGACGTCACTCAGTATATTCCGCTCCCGAGTGACCAGAAGAGCTCCACCGAGATAATGCCCCATCTCGGCTTGGGGTCGTGATACACACGCACCCACAAATCCAGTCAACACATGAAAACTCAGTTTTCAAGATAACCACATGAACATGAATGCAATACACGAAAACCCAGTTTTCAATTTACAAACATGATCATGCGTGCATATGTAACATACCAAACCACAACAATAAATCTCAATAACCAATGATCAACTCCCAAAATCACACATAACCAATTTCAACTCACAAGATAATCAATATCCAACAATAATCCAATCACCAAAAATCACACAACAAATACTCCGATCTATCCATCCACCCCCGAACTCCTCAGACTCAATCCGGAAACCAACCAGGATACATATATATAAAATATAGCAGTTAATTGCAAAAATATAATTAAATCTCAAAGAATTGTTTAGGAAATATTTACAGCGCTTTAAAACAATTTTACGGCGGATCCGAGGCACAGGAAATTACCAAAACAGCAAAATTTCACAGTGTCAAAACACTGGCCGAAATGCAGTGAATTTTGAATTTTGCACGGGTTCAAACGGAGACTTGAAATTGATAGGGTAGGGCCTATGGAAGGTGGGGAATCTAATGGTGGTGGTGGTTGGCCGTGAATGGCAGCGGAAATGGGTGGTTTAAGGCCAAAATTTTTGAATCGGAAGTGGAGCTCGCACGGGTGGCTCCGGCGACGGATCAGGGCCGGGAATAGGTGGAAAAGCCTAGTATTGGGCCGGTGAAGATGTGGTGAAGAAATGGTGGCCGGAGGTGGCCGGACGGTGGCGGAATGGAGGAAGAACCACCGCGGGTTCGATCGGCTCGTGGAGGCTAACGGCGGCACAAGGTGGTATGAGATTTTATGGGGGAGGACGCCGGTGGCTGAGGGACCAAACGGTGCCGGCGGTGTCGACCACCGCCGGCCGGCGGCGGTGCAGAGAGGAAGAACCCGAATGGCGTGGGTGAGGAGAGAGAGTGCACGCGGGAGAGAGAGATCCGAGAGAAAAAGAAAGAAAAAGAAAAGAAGAGAAAAGAAAAGATGAGGAAAAGAAATGAGGTCCAATCCTTACAACTTTTGGGTCACAACTGATCCTCAAAATAATTATTTTTAAAACAGTAAAATAATTAAATCAATTTAAACTTAAAACTAGTTAAAGTAAAATATTAAACTCTGACAAAAACATCCTTTAAAATAAGGAGAAAATTAAATTGCAGATCACTAATTGAAATTAATCAAACGCAGTGAAATGCTTTAATAAAACAATAGTAATTTAAAATCCACAAACAAACCAATTTAAATTAAAAAAAATAAATTTAAATTCAAAACAATAATTAACAATAAGAAAGCCCAATAAAATAATAAAATAAAATCTCTAAAGTATTAAAACAAGAGAATTACACAATAAATAATTAAAATAAACCTTCTTTAAAAAATAAACTAAAATTCGGGATGTTACAGCATGTGAGTAAGTGTGTGAAGTGGTTATAACAGAAAATAAAAGGAAAGGAAAGTAAGTGGTCCCTATGGTACACGGGGAAGATTCGGGCGGTTACTAGCGTTGGTAGGCAGCAGGTTATGATAGACCGCGATGGTTTTGGTGGAAACTGCTGAGAGGAGAGAATTCGACATCATATGATGGAGGATTTAGAGGAAAAATGGAAGGGTTTTCGATTATGGGATGAGAAGCAAGTTGTGATAGAGATAGAGGAGGATGTGTCGAGTGAACTGGGTTTGAAGGAACATGGGTCTCTAATGGGTAAAATTTGCTCTACAAGGATGATAAGTGGAGAAGTGATGGGTGCCATGATGGCAAAGATTTGGAGGATAAGCAAGGCTACTCAATTTACTGAGATGAGTCCGAATACTTATGTCATTGTATTTCAAAATCTGGAGGACAAACATAAAGTATGGTTAGGTAGATCTTGGTTGTTTGATAACCAGTTGCTGGTTATGAAGGAGTTTGATGGGTATAGTCCTTTATAGAACATTAGATTTGATTCAGAAGTCTTTTGGGTTAGATTTCACAACTTACCATTATCGTATATGACAAAAGAGAAAGGAGAACAAATATGGGGTACGGTGGGTAAAGTGGAGGAGGTGGACATGAGGGATGATGGAAGTGGGTGGGGAATTTTCTTAAGAGTTCAAATCATGGTGGATTTAACTCAGCCGTTGGCTAGAGGACGAATGCTGAAAGTAAAAGGAAACAGTTTATGGGTTCCCTTTAGTTATTGAAAAATGCCAAAAATATGCTTTTCATGTGGGTCTATAAGGCATGGGACGCGGGGATGTAATAGTGGAGGGGAGAGTATCGAAGGGAAAGAACAGCAATATGGGTCATGGTTGAGGGCTAAACATGTCCATAGAAATAAACCATTCTACAATGGAAGGGGCAGGTCAGATGTGGGTAGTTGGTGGAGGAAGGAAGGGGGAAACCCATATTATAATGGGGAGAGTAGAGTTGAAAAAGAGAGTGAGGAAAGTAAGGGAAATGGAGTGAGTGAAGCTGAAAATAGTGAGAGTATGGTTAATAGTGAAAAAGACCATGCCGAGGAAGAATTAGAAGGGAGCAAAAACAGTGAAGGACTAGGTGAAACAAGAGAATCTGTCCAGCAAGGGAGATGGAGGATTGCAGGAGGTTGTAGTTGTTTTCGAGGAGGGAAGTATGGTAGAGGTGGAGAAGCTTGTGAAAAAGGGAGTTTGGAGGAGGAAGGCTGGAGTAAAATCCAGAAAGAAGGACCCAGTGGCAAAAGAAAAAAAAAAGGCAATGCCTGTAGAAGATAGGGGTCCTAAGAAGTTGAGTAAGAAAGGAAAGGTGGAAGGTGGAGGTAATACAGATAAAAAATCTGGTTTGTTGGCAGTGGTTGGAAGTCAGGCCGCCAAGTATTATGAAAATACTAAGTTAGAATTACAAAGAATTGGGGAATCCTCAGAAAGTTCAAGATCTCTGTTCTTTGGTAGAGAAGAATAAACCCAACTTAGTTTTTCTTATGAAAACTAAGATTAAAAAAAGATGTTGGAACATAAAAAAAAAAGGTTGGCTTGTGAGGGGTGTTTCGAGGTGGAGGTAATGGGAAAAAGGGATGGACTGATGTTATTATGGGACCAAAGGGTGAATGTGGAAATTGTTAACTTCTCCCAAAGACATATAAATGCATGGATAGAAGATGAGGGAGGAAGTAGATGGTTGCTTACTTGTTTTTATGGACGTCTAGAGACAATAAAGAGAAAGGAAACATGGTTGATGCTGAAATCTATGAAGTCAAAAGGTGGAGTAGGATGGTGCATAGTAGGAGACTTCAATGAAATTCTTACAAATGATGAGAAGTGGGGAGCTAAGGCAAGACCAGAGAGTCAAATGGAGATGTTTAGGGAAGTATTGACTGAGGGGAACTTGTATGATCTAGGATAAGGGGGATAAGTTTACATGGAGTAATGCTCATAATGATTAAAGCTTTACTAAGGAAAGGTTGGATAGGACAGTGGCTAATCCTAAGTGGCTAGAAATTTACAATGATGCATGGGTTGAAGTAATGGTAGTTAGAACATCATATCATAAACCCCTAGTAGTCCATTTAATTACTAGAAGAGCAGATACAAATGAAAGGTGTTGTAAAAGAAGTATGGAAGAAATGGGAAGCTGAAGGAGTTATAAGGGTTACTGGCTAATTGTAGAGAAGTAAAGCTGCTTTTCAAAGGTGGAAGGTGAGGAAGAAGGGGGGAATGAAGGAAATAGAAGAGAAAACTAAGTTGTTAAAAAGGTTGCAAGTTGAGGAATGCCATAGTAATGTAGAGGAGATTAAAAGGTTAAAGGCTGAACTAAACCTGTTATTAGAAAAGAAAGATCTATGGTGGAAACAAAGGGCAAAAAATAATTGGTACAAGCATGGAGATATGAATACTAAATATTTTCATGCTTGTACCAATAAAAGAAGAAAAAGAAATTTCATTAAAGAAATAGAGGATGGAAACAATAGAATGGTTGTTGGCTTTAAGAATATTGAAGAAACTTTTAGAAGGTACTTTGGTATTCTATTTCAAACTACAAAACCAAGTAAAGAAGTGATTGAGAGCTATCTCATGGGTTTGCATTCAAGGGTCACAAAAGAAGCTATGAATGAAAGGCTATCCAGAAACTTTTCTGAAATCGAGGTGGAAGAAGTAGTGAAGCAGATGGCCCACTAAAAGCCCCTAGTCCAGATGGATTTGGGCCATGTTTCTACCAAAGTCATTGGAGCTTAGTCTCTGGTGAGGTTTGTAAAGCAACAACGGATATTTTTAATGGTAACCCTCTTGATCCTTCTCTTAATTACACATACATAGCTTTGATTCCAAAGTCAAAAAACCCAAAAAAAGTGAGTGAATTCAGACCTATTAGTTTATGTAATGTTATGTATAAAATAGTCTCCAAAACTATCACTAATAGGTTCAAAATGGTTTTAGTTGAAATCATATCCCCAAACCAAAGTGCCTTTCTCCTTGGTAGATTGATAAATAATAATACAATGGTGGCTTATGAGTTATTGCATTTCATGAAAACTAGAAAGAAAGGAAAAGTGGGGAGTATGGTCATGAAGTTAGATATGTCTAAAGTCTATGATCGTGTAGAGTGTAATTTTATAGAGGCTGTTATGACAAGGTTGGGGTTCTGTGAGAAGTGGGTAAGCCTTGTTATAAAATGTGTTAAATCTATATCATTCTCAGTTTTAATAAATGGTTCTCCAGGGTATAAGTTTAAACCCTCAAGAGGGTTGAGACAAGGTGATTCCTTGTCACCCTATCTTTTCCTTATCTGTGCTGAAGGCTTGAGTTCCCTTCTAAATCATTATGAGGAAAGGCATATCACTAGAGGGGTGTAAGTAGCTCGAGGGGGTACTAGTATCAATCATCTGCTTTTTCCAGATGATTGTATTTTATTTGGTAGAGCAAGGATAAAGGAGTGGAGAAGGTTACAAGAGGTGCTAAAATTATATGAAAAGGCTTCAAGCCAATTCCTCAACAAAGACAAGACTGCTATTTTCTTTGGCAGTAACACCAAAACAGTAGACAAGAAGGCCATTATGGATGCTAGGAATTCTTTTGTTTGGGGAACCTATGAGAAGTACCTTGGTCTTCCTGCTATGGTAGGAAGATCAAAGTTTAATACCTTTAGGAACCTCAAAGAAAGAATATGGCAGAAAATGAATAGCTGGGAGAACAATTTTATTTCACAAGTTGGTAAAGAGGTTTTGATCAAGGCAGTTTTGCAGGCCATTCCTACATACACTATGTGTGTTTTCAAGCTACCAAAGAGACTATGTAATGAGATCAATGGATTATTTGCAAAGTTTTGGTGGGGTAGACAACAAGGTGGTAAGGGGATTGTGTAGAGAAAATAGAAAAAGATGAGAATGCAGAAAGGTAGGGGTAGTATGAGATTTAGGAATTTGGAGAGCTTCAATATAGCCCTTCTTGCAAAACAAGGGTGGAGGCTTCTTAAGTTTCCTAATTCCTTGGCAACAACTATTTTCAAGGAGAAGTATTATAGAAAATCCAGTTTTTTGGAAGTTGAACTAGGTTCACAGCCATCCCTTGTATGGAGAAGTATTTGCTTAGTTAGGGATTTATTAAAAGAAGGAATTAAATGGAGGGTGGGGGATGGGAGAGACATCAAAATATGGGGGCATAAGTGGCTTCCAAGCCCTTCTTCTTTTATGGTGCAATCACCAGTTTCTGTGTTGCAGGAGGGTTCAAGAGTTGAAGCTCTAATTGACCAGCAGAAGGGAGAATGAAAGGAAGATGTGATTACATCCATTTTCATAATCGTAGAGGTTGAGAAAATACTGACCATTCATTTGAGTAGAGGCAGAGCAACAGATAAGTTGTTTTGGGGGCCTTCGAAAAAGGGTATCTTCTCGATGAGAAGTGCATACTTTTTGCTTATGGAAAAAATGGAGAAGAGTAATGGTGAGTGTTCTAGAGAAATTGAGGGTGATGAAAGGTGGAGAATGATATGGGATTTAGAAGTTCCTGCTGTAACAAAAATGTTTCGATGGAAAGCTGTGAATGATTTATTACTTACCAAAGTAAATTTGTTTAAAAGGGGAGTGGTGAAGGATAAAACATGTCCTATGTGTGAGACTGAAGATGAAACTCTTATGCATGTTTATGGGAGTGTCATTTAGCAAATGATATTTGGGAAAGTGAGAGAAGTTGTGTTCAAAAGTGGGGCATATATGAAGCTAATTTTCTATTGTTTTGGGAGAAATGTATTACTTCTCTTAATAAGAGCCAATTGGAGGAACTAGTAATAACTCTTAGGAAGGTTTGGCTACGGAGAAATGGAGTGGTGTTTGAAAATAGAATGTAATGTCCTATGAGTTAATTTTTATCTGCTAAGGCTACTATAAAAGACTACCAAGCAGTGAGCAAATCTGAAAATCAGACAAACAAGTGCAAAACAGAATTGATAATAACCAAAGGTGAGAAAAACCAGGAAGAGGATATGTCAAAGTGAATTGGGATGCTTCTTTAGATCAGAAAATGAGGAGAATGGGTATTGGCATCATTGTTAGAGATGAGGAGGGGAGGGTTGTAGTAGTAGTTTGTGATAAAATAAGAAAATGTTGAAGAGGTAGCTGTTGTAGAATGTTATGCACTGAGGGCATCAATAGAATTATGCAGTACTCTTAATATTCAGAAAGCAAACTTTGTAGGGTATGCAAAGGAGATCATCATGGCAGTTTGCAGTGAAGAAGAAATGCTTACTTCTTATGGTTTCTTAGTAGAAGATGTTAGGTTTTCCTTCAAAAATAGTTCAAACTGGTCTATTCAGTTTACATATAAAGAGAAAAACATGGTTGCTTATACATTAGCAAAAAAAGCTTTGTTTTTAGAAGGAAAAAAAGTTTGCTTAGACGCCATCCTAGATTGTATAGTGGGATGTCTAAATAGAGATACAATTCAAATTGTATTACTTGATTCATCAATGAAATACAGAGGTTTGTTCAAATAAAAAAAGAATAATTAGTTGTTGATAAATTGATAAAATGAGTAAAAAATAAGAAAGAAAAAAGACTTTCTAAATTTGCATTCTTCTAAGAAAATTGATAATTTTACACCAAATAATTTTATATATTGCAATTAAAAGAAGAAGCTATTGCTAACTATGGAAATGAGCTACATAGGAATTAAGTTACGTGTCAATGATAAATTAAGTTTTATATTTTTCTTAATAATATATCTCACCCAGATAATTATAAATTTTTTAAAAATAATATAATGTGCATACCATTTTATTCTAATTTTCTTGAAATAAGATAAAATTAAAAATGTTATTACCACAAAACTCTAATCTATTACTATATATAAAAGTGGAGTTATACAATTCCGACGTAACATTTTACCCATAAAAGTAGGCATTCTACCACTTAAATTTGAAGTGTAATGTTTATAAAGTGGTAAATCTTTTAAAATCAATGTTTCATTATGAACTATTGTAACTTTTAAGTTTAATTTCTTTTCTTATATATAAAGATATAAACCGATTTAAGATTCCACTCAAAAGTACTAATTTAACATTTATATTGTTTCTTCAAATAAACCGTTTCAAAATTTTCCATTATAAAATCCGGTCTCTCACTAAATCTCTCTCCTTTATACACAACAATTCGCATATTGCGCGAGTTATAGGCTCGTTTAATAATAATAAGAAAGAGCTGAATAAAAAACAGACAATATGCAAGGATCCCTTTGCTCTTGAAGAAAACATAAAAGCTAGAGAAAAGAGCCAAATTTCCAAAAGAAAACATTAAATATGAGATGAGATGAGATAGTTTTGTTTTATATAACCAAATCAGTCCTAAAACTAGTGAAAAATACTTAGAAGAGGTTTGGATAAAAAAAACTTTTTAACTTATCTCATCTTATATCATCTCATCATTACAATTTTTACAAATTTAAAAACAAACTACAATAAATAATTTAATTTTTTTAAATTTTTAAATAAAAATTATATTAAAAAAATATTTTATAATAATATTTTATTCTCATCTCAATTTACTATCTAAGCTTAAACTTTCTCAATATAATACTTTTTGTCGAATAGTTTTTTGTAACACCCCGTCCCTTAAAGAAAAGAAAAAATCTACTCAACCTCCTACTATTCACACCACACTCCACACTCCATCTTTTTTTTAATTTTTTTTATCAAATATATTTTTATATGAATAGTGAATAAAAAATTATAAATAGTTTAAAAAAAATAAATTCAAAAAAAAATTTAAAAAAATATTTAAAAATGTGGAGTGTGGAGTGTGGGGAGGATGAATAGCAAAACCCTAAAGAAAATTACTAATTTTATAAAATAAAGAAAACAAGATACTCGATAACAATCACATCATAAGATAAATATAATAAATATGCTCGTACATTTTAGTTCGAAAACTTCATTCATAATAGCTCGTACATAAATCATGGTAATGCTTACTTTTCTCTTTAAATATACAGCATTAATTTTTAAAGTGAATATGATATATCAAATTTATGAAAATTTAATTTTTAATTATCGGTCTAACATTAATGTCCGTTTAGATATAGTAAAAATATTTTATCTCATTTTATTATTATAATTTTTTTTAATTTTTATATAAAATATAATAAATAATTTAAAAAATTTTAATTCTCAAAATAATAATATTATTAAAAAATAATATTTATATTTTATTTATATTTATATTTATATTTTAATTCATTTTATTTTATTTCAACTCATTAAAAAATAAATAAATAAAAGGAATGAAGGAAAGAGTTACCGTGCAAATCTAAAATGACTCGGGAGAATTCTAGGCGAAAAAATCGCGAGATGTAATACAAAAGAACAGGCATTAAACCGTTGCAGGTAACAATAAAATAAAAGTAATAGAAGTGGGCAACAAAGTACAAAACGAAGACACAGAAGCAGCAGAGTTTGTAGAGAGGGATATAATCAGGGAGATACATCCGGAAGTTGTTTCCAAGCGGAAAGATCTCAGGTCGCGAAGAAGCTCTCAACCGATTTGTAATGGAAGGTATGTTTTTGTCTCTCCAACCCTGATGTCTCTCTCTTTTGACTTCCGCTTTGACTGAGTTTTACTTTAGAAAGAACCCCGATTGACCCAATTTTCTTCCTTTCCTTTTACTTATAATTCTCTCGAGTTTCAAAGAATTTCTCGCTGGTTTTTTTGGATTTGCTTTTGTTTCGTTTAGCGTCCAATGTGTGAGAATTCCCGACCCGACCGCGTTACATTTGCGCCTGTTAAATATGGAAATAAACAGTGGCGGTGTTCTATAGGCGAAGAGTTTTCAATTCAATTGTGTTCCATTTGTAGAGTATGCGGAGGGGGAATTCTCATATGGGATCGGAGTTTCCTTACAAAAAATATAAGGCACGTAAACGCGTTAATTTTAAAGTTGTTGTCAAAATGCCTGAATGAGTTAGTCTAGGTCAGTCCTTTACTAGTTGTTTGGGTCCTAGGTGATTCTTGGTTGCCCTGGTATATGTTTATACGATAGACCTTGGCTCTGCCCTCCAATTGATGTAAAATGTTTTTGGCGATAAATCCTTTTTTGATAAGTAAATTATAGCGATAAATTCAATCTGCGTGTTTCTTTGCAAGGCCACGTTTGAGTTTTTGTGGTTATTCATATAGAAATTCAACTTTAAAACTCATGAGTAGGATCCTGATATACGTCAATAATTGTGGTTTACTAGGGTTGAGGAGGCTTTGAAGAAAAATATTAGTAATTTCTCAAAATTTTTCCTTCAATTTGACTTGGAGAAAGATTGCAGGACCAGTTTCTTATTAATAAAGTACCTGGAACTAGGTTCGAGGAGGCTTTGAAGAAAAATATTAGTGATATCTCAAAATGCTTCCTTTGACTTGGAGTTTGATTGCAGAACCACATTCTTATTTGTAATAAATAAAGGTTTTGTGTGAGTTATTCAACCGGAATGATCTTACTCTTTATGTAGGCCTTTTTTAATTTAATGCGGTTGTTCAATTCAAGAATTTGTAATCCTGATTTGAATATCATGTGCAAAGGTTTATGTCATTGAAAACAAATGTTAGATCTTTACATATGCAATTTAGTTTGGTAATTTTATTTGCTAATATCTCATTATTAATTGATTAGGCTGTCTAATCAATTAAATATCTTATTTATTTACATATAGAAAAAAAAAAGTTAATCGATTAGGCTGTCTAACTAATTTGAGATATCTGCTTGTGTATATGCTAAAATGTACTTTGGTGTTTATATATTGAAAGAAAAAAAAAAAAGCTCATAAATACAAGAATTGTCTGGATTTTTTTTTCTAAGTAAATGATTGTATTGATAAGATGGTATACAAGAGGTATACAAGAGGTAACACCTATCTAGGAAGAAGCAAAGGAAACAAGAAAATCATGAACATCAAGGCCATTAAAATCTATAGCTATGGCCCATAGAAATAAAGTCCTAATAAAAAGAGATCTAATTTCCTCTATTGTGCGCTCCTTGTCTTCGAACGTTTGGTCATTTCGCTCTTGCCACAAGCACCATAGAATACAGATAGGAATCATCTTCCACACAAACTTGATTTGTGGAATACCTCCTATGTTTGTCCAGCTGGCCAACAACGCAGCCACTGTGGCGGGCATTACCCAAGCTAGCCCTAATCTACAAAACACTTCATTCCATAGCGCTCTAGCAAGCTCACAATGTAGTAAGAGGTGATCCGCACTCTCACCATTTTTTTTACACATGCAACACCAATCTACTATGATCACCCTGCATATCCACAAGTTATCCATCGTCAAAATCTTACCCAGAGAAGCTGTCCAAGCAAAGAATGCCACTTTGAGAGGCGCTTTATTTCGCCAAATCCTTCTCTATGGAAACTGATTGTTCTATGGCTGTGTGAGAGACTTGTAGAAGGAGTAAGCCGAGAATGTATCTTTGCCTGTGGGTATCCACCACAATGTATTAGCTCATTGAGTGCTTGGTTTCATGTAATACAAGTATCAACAGACGGCTTTGCTGTCCATAATTCTTTTCTTATGTCAGCTTTCCTTATTTTACTTATACTTGTACAGTTAGCATACAATTTTGGACAGAATATCGTTTCCATATATAGGGCTAGAATCATTTGGTTTCCGTACTTTCTTTCCATGTATAACATTGTTGTGAAGTCCATATATACTATACAGAACACTCAAGGCCATTCATTCGGCCATTTCATACACTTTGACATGGTATCAAGAGCCGACTGCTAAGATTCTTCTCCCACTTGATTTTTTTTCTCGGTTTCAGTATCTCGTGTTTTGGCGTGTTCTGTGTTGTTCTTGGTAAACCGACGTCACAACTTCTTCTTTTTTCGGCCTTTTGTTTCTGTGTTGGTGTTGTCGGCACATTCTGTTTTTGGGTTGGTGTTTGTCGACACCTTCTGTCTCAGGTTTGAGTATTTTCGGCACCTTCTCAGTCCATCGACACGTCCTTCTCCTGGAGTGGTGTTTTCGGCAGCCTCTGTTTCAGGTCTTGGTGTTTTTGTTCTCAGATTTTTTTTGGCAGTTTATTTTTTCTGGTTTGGGTGGTTTCAGCACCTTTGTTTTTGGTATGGGTATTTTTTTTGGCTTCTCTGATTTTTTCGGCAGCAGGTCCTTCTCTCACTTTATTCTGGTTCCTTTATTTTTTTGATATTTTTTCTTTCTCTCGGGTTCTATTTATTTGCAATGGACTTCGCACCTGTGTGTGTCAAGTTTATGGGCAAAAATTACTCTACTTGGGCATTTCAGTTTGAACTTTTCCTCAAGGGAAAAGACCTTTGGGGCCATATTGATGGCACGGATGTTGCACAAACATCCAACACTGACAAATCCAAGGATGTCAGGTCTTCTCCTTTTTGGGCTGTGCTTGATGCTTGGATCATGTCTTGGCTTCTTGGTTCGGTGGAACGACATATTGTCACCAACTTGTGTCTTCATCGCTATGCTCAATCCATGTGGACTTATTTGAAGAAGGTTTATCATCAAGATAATGATGCTTGTCACTTTCAGGTAGAGCATGCGATTGCCATTTTTCAACATGGCAGTCTTTCCATCCAAGACTATTATTCGGCCTTTCTGACTCTTTGGAATGAATATACTGATCTTGTTACAGCGGATGTTCTTGTTGCCGCTCTTTCGACTATTCAGAATCTCCAAGCGATTAGTTGGCATGATTAGTTTCTTATGAAACTATGCCCGGAATATGAATCTATTGGCTCCTCTCTGCTGAATAGATCTTCTGTTCCTTCTCTTGATGTTTGTTTTGGCGAGTTACTTTGTAAAGAACGTCTTAGTACTCAAGCTACTCTGGAGCAATCTCATGGTAGTTTAGGAACTGTGGCTTATGTTGCCCAAGGACGAGGACTATCTATGCATTCTAAAAATTTGTTGTGTTTTTGCTACAAGGAATATGGGCATATTGCTGCCAATTGTCCCAAGAAATACTGCTCTTATTGCAAGAAGAAGGGTCACATTATCAAAGAATGTCGTATCTGCCTCTGGAATCGTCAGGCTCAAGCATTTCAGACTTCTATTATTGCACCTGCAGTAACACCTTCCAGTGGAACTTCCCAAAGTCCTCAAAGCTTGCAACTTCCCAATCTTGGGCCACCCTTGTGAAGTTGATGTTCCATTGGACTTGATCCCTAGATTTCGCAATAAGATCAGGCACTGAAGCGTCTTTTTCACATGTAACCTGGAAAACTAAAGGGAACAAGTCTTTTAGAGCATTATTCCCACACCATAGGTCGCTCTAGAATTTTATTCTAGAGCCATCTCCCAACACGAGTCTTGTATGATGATTAAAAACCTCCACCCTCGTCTAATGTGCTTCCAAACTCCCACCCCATTAGCCCCACTTATCTCTCTAGTGCACCACAACCCCCCCCCCCCAAACATACCTCTATATTTATAGTCAATCACAGATTTCCATAGAGCTTCTGATTCCATATTATATTGCCACAACCATTTCCCGAGTAAAGCCCGATTGAAAATCCTTAGGTTTGTAAGTCCTAGCCCTCCAGTGGATAATCGAGAGCATACCTTGTCTCAACTAACTAGATGGAATTTGAAGTCATCCCCTATGCCGCTCTAAGGGAAATCACGATGAAGTTTCTCAATCCGGGTTGCCACACTTGCTGGAATTAAGAATAGAGATAGAAGATATGTTGGTAGATTAGATAGGGTACTGATAAAAAAAAAGATATGTTGGTAGATTAGATAGGGTACTCTTGATTAAGGTGATCTTGCTACCTTTCGACAAGTACAGTCTCTTCCAACTTGTCAATCTACGTTCTATCTGCTCGATCACTGTATCATAGATTGATTTAGCCCTTGAGGCAGCTCCTAACGGAAGGCCAAGGTAATTCATGGGAAGAGCGGAAACCTTACATCCAAAAGTGTTAGCCAGCTGCCGGATGTTATGAACATTGCCAACTGGCACCAGCTCTGATTTGTCAAAATTCACTTTCAAACCTGATGCCGCTTCAAAATAGAGTAGAAGCTCTCAGTGCCCGAATCTGATTTTGGTATGCCTCACAAAATATTAGTGTATTATCTGCAAATAGTAAGTAAGAAATGTTAGGAGTATCCCTATTGGGGTCACCAACCGAGAATCCGCCACAAATACATTATTAACTAAAGCCGTTATCATTCTACTAAGCGCCTCCATGACAATGACAAAAAGGTTTGGGGACAACGGATCTCCTTGTCTTAGATTTCGAGAGCTGTTCAAGAAACCAGTTGGAATGCCATTCACCAAAACTGTAAACTTTGCTGTTGCCATACACCATTTGATCCACACACACCATCTCTTCCCAAATCCACACCTCTCAAGTAAGTAAAGTAAGAAATCCCAATTAACATGATCATAGGCCTTCTCCATATCCAACTTACATCGGATCCCTGTATTTCCGGATTTCTAATTTATGTCAAGAACATTTTCATTCATTCAATTTTTTGCAAGGGGAGATGTTATTTGGTATTTCCTCTTAAAGTAGCATACACCCTCTATTAATTGGGGTTTACCATCTAATCAACTCCATAAGGGAGACTGGTTGTTGTTTATGGTAGTCAAATTGCTTGGCTAAGCCCAGGGGATGAAAATGTTGTTAGGTGTTTTCCATGAGTGCTATATGAGCTTATGTTTTTCAAGCTGCATGCTATATGTAAAAGGTGGCACAGATAATCGAGGTGAAGCAGTTCCTTTATAACCAATTATTTTTCTAGGAAAGGAAAGAATTTAGAGTGCAAAATTTTTGAAATCAACCTTTGCTAATATTGCGAGATTATTTGTGTGATACCCCTATGATGACAAACTGTTAAAGAGAAGCAGTGGTTTCGAATATGCTTTTTGCAACATATGCAAGATTTAATGATAACATGTCATTGATGTAAAATGGATAGCACAATAAGTTTAAAGCCATTACTTAGAACACCGAAAAGTGACATGGGTGTATATGTGCATGTGTAGAGTGCGAGAGACTTGTCTCCTGGAAGTTGTATATGTCTACATTCTTATTCTTATCCTTTGAAAAACAGCCTGTATCATTGTTTGAAAGTGTAATAGATGATCTAATGATATATGCTAATGGAGTGATTGTGGTCCCACATCTCCAATTTGTTACACTTGGCCATAATTTGCTAGATAACTAAGAATCTTCCTTTTTTTTTATTGGTACCGGGTGCCCAGAACAAAGTCCCAACTAATCCCGAGAGTGAATGGGCCATTGGCAAGGAGTTTTCCGCAAGCGCATCTCGGATAATACAAGGAAAAATTTCTCTAGTCCGATGGCCCCTAGAAATGTTTGCACCCAAGGTTCGAGTCTTAGACTTGGAGGGAACATACCACCAAGACCAAGGCTCTTAGGTTTGCTTTTAGATAGTGAGGTGATATCACATATTCTGTGAATAGAGTGAAGTAGTGAAAAAATAATGATAAAATATTGAATAGTAGTAAAACGTAGTGAAAAATAATAATAAAATAATGAATAGTAGTGGGAACACTCCACTACCCAAATGGAGCCTTAGCCCAAGGGGTTAGCTAAGAATAAGAATCTTCTTCTTTATTAGAGCATTTGTTTTGGGGGACAGGCTTCTTTGTTTCCCATCCAAAATAGTTGGTAATCTTATCCATGAAAAAGGCATGCAATTGTTTGTTTGCTTGTTCTCTTGGTTGGTATGGTCACTATTTTCAGAATGTACTTTATATGCATCAATCAAATATCTTGAATAAAAATACTGAGACAATGTATAAGATTTTTTATACATCTGTAATACCCCATTCCCCTAGGACTAAGAATAACGCCATTTTTATGAAATCGAGGGATCCAGAGTGCTATTAACCTTGCCTTTAAAATTTTCTTCTGAAGCGTTAGATACAAAATATTCCATATAATAAATAGTCATTCTTTATTAAAATGTTTTTTTATAAGTAATAAGAAATTTTATTGACTAGTAAATAGGTATAACCTAAGTACACAAGAAGTATACAAGAAAAAACATCTAAATACAAGCTAGGAATTAGAATAGGCTAAAAGCAAATAATGAAAATTGTCTTCATTCAATAAATGAGCCTTCGCCCAAATACACAAAGTACTAAAGAAAATCTCTCTAAGTTCTCCCATCGAATGTTCTCTATCTTCAAAGCACCGCCCATTTCTTTCCAGCCACAAACACAACATCAAATATAAAGGGATCATCCTCCAAATAGCAGCAATGCAGTTATTCCCCTTAAAACATTGATAACAAGCTAAAAGATCTACCACTTGCTTAGGCATCACCCAAGCAATACCCATTCTACCCAAAATCTCATCCCAAAAATTTTTAGCCACCTTGCAATGAAGAAATAAGTGGTCAACAGATTCACAATCTTTCTTACACATGAAGCACCAATCCACAACGATTAGTCCATGCTTTCTGTGAGGACCGTGCTGAAGCAAGGGAAGAGATTCTCTCTCGAGGACGAAAGGCGAGTAGGGGGGAAGCCAGGTGAGCAAAGTGCAACTAGTCCAGGAGAAGGGTGAGTGGCACTATGTAGAAAGCCTAGCTGACACCGTTCAACATTGGGCGATAAAAGGACTTTTTACCCTGCGCCAGGTGGGCAAATGATGTGATGACCATACAAGGGTGAGCAATGGGCAAGGACAAGCTAGATCCAAATGTGGGAGTTTTTCGTGATAACCAGGAGGTGCTCAAAGGGTGGCAAGTGTTGTACACAGAGGCCCATATACCATAAGAGATGTTTTACATCTAGAGTGAGCATGCGGAAGAAAGATTATGAACCTGCAGGCCATACCATCAAATCTAAGAAGGTATGGTTCAGTACCAAGTGGGAGACCCTTATTAGGGAAGGACTATGGGATTGGACGCAAGGCGAGCTACAGGAATATGCTTGCCTTATCCCATCAATCATTTGGTCTCTTCCATTCTTCAAGGCTAGAGGGTAAATGGACGGCCGAGATCAAAGGTATCTCATCCAAGCGCACCCAGAGTCAGACAGACGTTTGAAATAGAACTCCAATGGTATAAAAGGCATTGGACAAAAGTCAAAACCTCACTTTTGAGATTGTCAAGTGTTTACTCTTTTTTCTAGTAAGAGTTTTCAAGAAAACAAGTGATTTAAAAGCTTGCGACAGAAGGATCGACACCAACATGACTGTAGTGTTCGAAATACTATTCACGTAGATTAGTTTCTACGACCATACTGGGAATATGAGCGTGATTCCTCGTCATGCTTGTATAATTGAGATTTATCTTGAGGGTGGTTCCTTGCCATGACTATGAATACATGTGTTTCTGCCCAAAGTGTGATTCCTCGCGATGCATAAATGTGTTCACAAATTTGTTTACATGAAGCCGTGCATGCATATTCATTTCCATTGTCTCTCTTTAATAGTACTGTCATGGGTTTTAACTTATTGGGATTTCTTAGAAGTCTCACTATGGTGGTCCCACCTATGGTTTCGTTTATCAGAGCCATAGATCTTGATGCATATGTATCCTAGGCAGAGTTTCCCAAGGAAGGACCAACCCAACCTGTGAAATAGATACGGGGCCTGTCTCTATTTAGTAACTATTTGTACTTGTTAAGATGTTTAGTTTAGTTAGGCGACAGGCTATGTATGGTTCGTTGTATTTTGATATAAGTGATGATTTAATGATGGTCTACAATATTATTTGAGAAGTTACAATGACATGGATATAACTATTGAAGGATAATTTTGATTGGTACAAATCTCTAGTACAATTGACATTCACCCTCGACTAATCCTTATACTTATTTCCACTGCATTATATATATTTCACTTGCCGCATGTTCTATTTGAGAATGCACTCCTAGTCCCGAGTCAGATCTAGGGTGTTGCCTACTGGCTGGCACCCCTGGCACTTCGGATCCACCAAGTATGTTACCCAGGAACGAGGGCACCACACTTTCTTAAATTATCCGTAGTCAAAATCTTTCCAAGGGATGCCAACCAGCAGAAAAATGCAACCTTACTAGGCACTTTAGATCTCCAAATGCATTTCCAAGGAAATTTATTGACAAAATACAAGTCAACGCGTTATAGAAGGAGCTAACTGAAAATCTGGAATTTCCTGTGTGGATCCACAACAAACTATCATCTCTTCCTTGACCAATCTTCATATCATATAACATTCCAAAAAAATCAGAAACAATATTCACTTCCCAATCATGCACATCTCTTATAAAATTTACATTCCATTGAAGAGCGTTATTTAAAAAAATAAAAGAATAAGCTACAACAGCTTCTTGATGTCTTCCAATCCTAAAGAGGGAAGGAAAAATATTCTGAAGAGTTGTATCTCCAGACCAAGTATCATGCCAAAAACAAATCGTAGTTCCACCACCCACCTTGAATTTATTATGGCTAACAAATTCCCCCCAGCCATTCCTAATAGTTTTCCTCAAATCTACTCCATACACTCCTCTAACTTCATTAGAACATCAACTCCCCCACACCCTCCCATATTTCACACATCAATAATATTCCTCCATAGCACATCCCTTTCAAGATGATACCGCCATAGCCATTTCCCAAGAAGAGCTTTGTTGAAAAGCTTCAATTTCGAACCCCCAATTCTCCACAAGGAACCGGTGAACAATCCTTGTTCCAACTAACTAAATGAAACTTTCCTATCTCCCCAATACTGCCCCGCTGAAAATTCTGAAAACTTTTCTCCATTTTATTAGCCACCCATGCAGGCAAAGGAAAAAGTGAAAGGAAATTCGTTGGAAGATTAGACAACATACTTCTAATCAAAGTAATTCTTCCCCCTCTAGACAAATAAATCATTTTCCAACCTATCAGCCTCCTCTCAATCTTAATCACACCATCATATATCATCAAAGATTTATTCAGCTCCCAAGGGAAGACCAAGATATTTCATAGGTAACGATGAGACCTTGCAACCCAAGATATTAGCCAAATCCAAAATATCCATAACAGAACCCACAAGAACCATTTCTAACTTAGATAAATTAACTCTAAGCCCATAAACAGCTTCAAAGCAAAACAAAAGGGTTCTCAAAGAATGAAGATGATCAAGATTAGTCTTATTGAAAATTAAAGTATCATCAGCAAAAAGAAAATGTGAGACTTTTATGCTACCCTGATAGTCATCTCCCACCACGAAACCTGACCAGAAACTCCCATTCATCGCTGCTTCAATCATTCTACTCAAAGCATCCATGACAATGACACAAAGAAAGGGACACAAAGGATCCCATTGTCATTGAAGAAACCAACTAGGGAACCATTCACCAAAATGGAAAATCTAACTGTCAAAATGCAATGCCTAATCCACAAGCACTGCTTCTCTCCAAAACCATATCTCCAAAGTAAATACAAGAGAAACTCCCAGTTAACATGGTCATAAGCCTTTTCCAAGGCCAATTTTACAAGAACACTTAAGTCGCCTGATCTGATTCTACTCTCCAAACATTTGTTAGCAATTAATACCAAATCAAGAATTTGTCTACCCCTGACAAATGCATTCTGTGATTTCAAAATAATCTTTTCTACCACCACACTTACACGGTTAGCTAGTACCTGTATCTTGGAAATAATCTTATACACCCTATTGACCAAACTAATGGGACGAAAATCCCTAATCTCCACAGCCCCCACCTTTTTAGGGATAAGGGCAATAAGTGTAGCATTAAGACTTCTCAAATTTCATAAATGAGTGAAATTTAAGAAAAGCCTTCATAACATCCTCTTGCACAATATCCCAACAAGCTTGGAAAAACCATCCGGGTCTGGAACTTTATCCCCCCTTCCTTTAACCACATCAAGAACTTCCTCTTCTTCAAAAGCTCTCTCCAACCACTGCACACTAGATTGGTCAATGGACTCAAAAACCAACCCATCCAATTTAGGTCTCCCAAGTATATTCTTACCGAAAAAGCTTTTCATAAAAATTCACAATATGATCCAAAATAGCCAAATGATTCAAAACAATACAATCACTTGTATGAATAATCTCAATAGCATTATTTCTTCGAAACAAATTAGCCATTTGATGAAAAAACTTAATACACTTGTCACCTTCCTTCAACCATAGAGTTCGAGATTTTTGCCTCCAAGAAATTTTCTCCAAAAGAATGATCTTTTCTAATTCGGCAACCACCCTCTTTTGCTCTCCTTATCCTGTTCCAAGATTTTTCCCAACACCTCCCGTTCCTACATAACCTGCAGCTGCTCCATAATATGCTTCCTCTGACTTTCCATATTCCCAAAAACCTCCACATTCCATTTCTTCAAGTCATTTTTTAAAGCTTCAAGTTTTTCAGCCAAGACAATGCGGTGTACCAGAAAAATGATACAAAGACCACCAAACCCTCACCCTATCCACAAAGCCGTCATCCTCCAACCAAATTTTCAAATTTAAAATACCTACGCCCTCCATTGGTGCCCCCACAATCCAAAATGATGGGAAAATTGTCAGAACGTAACCTTGGAAGTATTTTCTGACATAAATCAGGAAAATGAACTTCCCAAGAAGAAGAAACCAAAAATCTGTCCAATCTAGACCATGCCTTCCCATTAGACCACATAAAATCACCACCAGCCAAAGGTAAATCAGTGAGGTCCATCTCAAATATAAGATCTGAAAAATCAGCCATAGCAGTATAGATGTGAGAATCCCCCCACTCGATCACTAGGGAACCGAGTAATGTTGAAATCCCCACCGAAACACCAAGGAAGATCCCACCAACGACAAAGACATGCCATTTCGTCCCACAAAAATCTCCTACTATCCAAATTAGGACCATAAACGCCCACAAAAGCCCATTCGAAACCATCATCCACATTTTTTAAATGACACGCCACCAAATATTCTCCCACATATTCTTCTATCAATTCCACAACCCTCCTATCCCACATAACAACGGTACCACCAGATGCTCCATTCGAAACAAACACAGCCCATCCCACATAATGACAATTCCACAAGATATTGATGATAGTTTGTTTAATAAATTTCTATTTGGTTTCCTGAAAACAAAGTACATCAGCCCTTCAATTACAAATTAAATTCTTCACCCCGAGGCGTTTGCGAAAACCATTAAACCCTTGGACATTCCAAGAAATAATCTTCGGTTTCATAAATAACACTTAGCAGCCCACTCCTTGATAGATTACTGGTAGTTGTAACCCCAATGGGTTGGCCCAAGTGGTGAAGACCTTGGTCTTGGGGTATCACTTCTTTCAAGGTCTAAAGTTCAACACCTCACAGGTGCAAACAATCCTTTGGGGCCACACCTCCTGGTGAAAAGCCAGCGATTTAACCAGTTTCATGTAGGAAAATTTTTTAGGGTGCAATGCACAGGACTAAAGTTTACTTTGCAGGGGTGGGTCCGAAGGACCCTGTCTTGGAGAGATTCCCTGACATAAAAAAAAATATATATATATAAATATATCATAAAATATCATCCCAAAAGATAAGCCCTACAATCAACACTCACTAGGCAGGGGCATTTACGCAACTTGATTCCTAGAGGTTAAGTCCAATCATATAAAGTTTTAACATTGGAGAGGAATAGAGAGGCCTAATGGGCAGAGTAGTCATGCGATGTGGGGTGCAGCCGTGTAACTGGCATGGAGGAACAACGGTGGTTGGTCAGCTATTTTTGCAGTGATCCTAATTGTCTCCGACGTAGGGTGGTGGTTGGTGAACGAGCTACGAGCTTCACAGTTGGTTTACCGTCTTCGTCTTCGTCTAGGTGGCTGGGAAGCAAGCTAGGGAGAGAGGAGACTCACAATGCTGCAGCAACCAACAGGGCAGTGGGCCAGCGATGGTCGCTTGGTGCTTGGCGTCTCACATGGGTGACATCTTGTGGCTCATGGTGGTTGGATGATGGTGGCTTGCTCTGTTCTTGGTGTAGCAAACAGAGGACATTGGGCTGGGCAAGGCTGGGCTTCCCGTTTTGCTGCCTGGGGTGGTTGGGGCTGTTGGTGGTCTGTTTCCGAGGCTAGTTTCCGCTGTGTTGTTAGTTATTGGAAAATTGGGGCTGTGTTGTTATCACGAGGCTAGTTTCCGCTGTGTTGTTAGTTATTGGAAAATTGGGGCTGTGTTGTTATCACGAGGCTAGTTTCCGCTGCGGTTGGTGGTTATGGACAACATAGATGTCTATGGGCTGGGTGGTGCAAGGTGGCAGCAGTATGGAGGGGCTTGCGGTTGCTGTGGTGGTGGGGTCTTGGACTAGTTCTTCAAACCGAGGCTGACATGTGGTGAACCAGGTGAGGTGTGGCAGCAAGGGGTGGGCATTGTATGGACTCAAAAAATGGGTTGGGTCATTTGAAGGGTCCAACTAAATTCTAGGGCTTGCCCTATAATTTCATGGGCTACATCACTTAACAACCCTTGTGGCTCAATCTTAAATTCCAAAATGAACCCAACTCGTCCGATAAATTCTTTTGGGCTTATAAATAATTCTTGGGCCTAATATTAATTAAATAGGGGCTTGCGGGAAACTCCTTTCTGAGAGCCTATGCACCTTTGGGATTAGTCGGGACGCTGTTCCTGGACACTTGGTGCCAATAAAAAAAATACTAATTAAATAGGGGCCCACTTGGTTCATAAATATTAAATTGGATTTAATCCAATTATTGGGCCCAATACAATTCCATTATACATCATAATAAATTTTGGGCGTGTGGCCTATTCAAAAGAATCCAATAAACCTCAATAAATTAATAGCTCGTGGGCTATTCCAAAATGATCCATTAAACATAATTAGGCCCAATAAAATTATCCTTATTAAATCCCTAACATTGTTGGATTGGGTTGTTACAACACTGCAATTAACATTGTGTACACACACACCCACACAAAATATTTGATACATAAATCTTCAAATCTGTTCCGTTGTTTTTCTTATTCTGCGATGCTCCTTCGTTTTTTTTATATGGCTATAATTATTGGTGGTGGATATTTTCCAGAGAATGGGCACTGTGTCTGATCTCTACTTATTACATACTTTGGTCAAGACAAAAGCTATGAAATAATGCGTTACTGTAATATTACATAATTTTATGTATGACTTTTTTTCTCTGGCCAAAGTTTTCTGCTGCAATTCTGCGATTGTTTGCTCCATCTTTTACATATCAATCAATTACTTTATGTTTGCACCTCATGAGAATTTGTGAACACTTCATGTTTGACAGGTGATTTCCCAGACCAGGAGTCAGTGGGGTCTGGGACAAAAAGGTCTAGTGTATCATCTAGCAGTAGGTCTCGGAACCGCAAAGATTTTTTCCATAGATTTTTGGATAGTAAAGATCTGACTGTGAAGCTTGAAGACTGGTTTGATTCGTTATCAGAAAAGTCAGCAGCAAAATCACCTGCCTTTGATGTTCCTTTCGAGTTAATAGAACTTCAAAAGTTTGATTATGCATTGGAAGGGATCACATTTCAGCAGCTGATTCGGATGCCCAATGCTGTTTATGCTTCTACTTCTGATGCTGTAGAAGCAACTGCTTATCTTGCCATTGAAGACTTTTTACATGCGAGTGTGAAGGGCTTGTGGGAGGCATTTTGGAGCCAGGATGAACCTATGCCTTTCTCTGTTGCCTGTCTGTCCAATGCTAACTTGAAATTCTACCAGGCTGAGAAGGCCATTGCTAATGGTAAGCTTGGAAGTCTTTGTGCCACTGGTCTAGTGCTAAAAAACCCTAGGCATCCCAGCGGGTCGTGGGACCATCTTCTTGAACTCGCTCTTATGAGACCTGATATTGGAAGCCTTGCTGGGGATAGTGAGCGGCAGCCTTCTCTTTCTGTTATAGGGGAGGCCCTATTCTATGCTCTTCGTATACTACTATCAAGAAGCTTAAGCAGATTGAGTTTCTCTGAGAGTTCAAACACAGTCTTTGTTCTTCTTGTTGATTCTCAACATGGTGGGGTTGTAAGAGTTGAAGGAGACATATTTAAGTTGGAATATGATGTTAATAATGTTTATGAATGTGCTGCTAATTGGATAAAAGACCATGCTAGAATTGCAGTCTCTCCGGTTGATCGGATCTGGAACAAGCTAGGAAATGCAAATTGGGGAGATCTGGGTGCTCTACAGGTACTCTTTGCAACCTTCCACTGTATCATGCAGTTTGCTGGAATGCCCAAGCACTCTATTGAGGATTTAGCTGTTGACCATGGTTCTCGCCTTCAAACAAGGAGAGTGGAGAGGCAGTTGGAGGATACCAGAGTGAATGGGAATGGTATATTTCGTTACCAGCAGCACACTGTTTCCCCTGAAATTGTTGAAGTTCAAGAAGATTCCAATAATATTCGGTCTGAAGAGGTAATGAAGTTGGAAGTAGGATCCACATTATGGTTGGAGGATTCCAACTGGAAAAAGGGTTATCAGATTAAGGAATTGCTGAGCAGTGCTGAATTTTCATATTACATTGCATCTCCTCTGGAAGACCCAGGAAAAAGTCTGTTTCTATATGTTGGTTCTCATCCTTATCAGCTGGAACCAGCTTGGGAAAATATGAATTTGTGGTATCAGGTTCAGAGACAGACTAAAATATTGACCATTATGAAACAGAAAGGTCTCTCTTGCAAATATTTGCCACAGTTAGGTGCATCTGGCAGGATTATTCACCCTGGTCAGTGTCGAAGACCCAGCTCGGGAGGAAACTGTGACCACCCTTGGTGTGGCACCCCAATTCTTGTGACCAGCCCAGTTGGTGAAACTGTGGCCGAAATGATTAGTGAAGGTCGATTCGGTTCAGAGGAGGCAATCCGGTGTTGTCACGATTGCTTGTCTGCACTTTCGACAGCTGCCTGTGCTGGGATTCGGCATGGAGACATCAGGCCAGAGAATGTAATTCATGTCAGGTCCGGTGTGAGGTATCCGTATTTTGTCCTCATTGGCTGGGGACATGCTATTCTTGAAGATAGGGACCGCCCTGCATTGAATCTTCATTTCTCGTCAACTTTCGCTCTTCAGGAGGGAAAGTTGTGCTCAGCTTCAGATGCAGAGAGCCTGGTTTACATGCTTTATTATTCGTCTGGTGGTACTTTTCCTGACCTGGATTCTGTTGAGGGTGCATTGCAGTGGAGAGAGACCTCTTGGTCGAGGAGGTTGATTCAGCAGAAGCTTGGTGATGTCTCAACCGTGTTGAAGGCATTTGCTGATTATGTTGACAGTCTTTGTGGGACACCATATCTGATGGACTATGATATATGGCTAAGAAGGTTAAAGAGAAATATTCGTGAGGAGGACCATGGTAAGGAAATTGACACATCAAGCTAGGATATTTTTCCTTTGGCTAATGGTAAAATGAATCCCCTAGATCACTTTTATCATTATCTAGTTCTAATTGTGATTGATATGGATTTCTTCTGGTGGAAGTCTCTGAAACAAGAAATCATTTAAATACATGCAAGGATCCGGAGTTTGTTTTCCTTCAGACAGAATGTTGGGGTTTAAAATACAAGAATGGTTTGGTTACTTCCTCCGTGAAGCAGCTCAATCATAATCCTCTCTTCTGAGTGTGCGCTGTGCTGTCCCACGTCTTGGATATCTCTTGCACGGCTTTCTGGTATATGCATCGATGAGTTGAAGTGTCGGTTAATTAGAATGATCTCTGGTTATAGTTGGTTCTTGGACTGTGTTCAGAAATTATCTGCATAGATTTGCAATGAAGCACTCTACTTATGCAGGGGATCAGACGGCTTTTAGCTCTTGCGAGTTTCTTATTGATAGATGCTGTATTGAGTGCAACCGTTCCCATGTAAAGAAATGAATCATCCAGATTGCCCTGAAGTTGGTGTAATTGTTGAGGTATGAGATTGAACTCGAGTAGTCTGCTTTGTTCAGGCAGCAACCTCGTCTGTAAATGTGTTAGCCCCTTTTTCGTGTACTTTATTTTAATTTTGCGGGTTGGATGCGACTGTGGAGGGTTTGAGGGTGGGAAGGTCCATGGGATTTTATCAAGCCCTTAGAACGGGCAATATTTGATCATTTGAGCCTCTATTCTTTATTTCAAATTGACCGTTCGGCGTTCACAAGTTCCTTCTTTGGATGTCGATCAACTCTTGCTCCTGTTGCTTCTTTTTCAGCGGGTTGAGGCCCAATTGCCAAGCTTCAATACTAATAATAATACTATTTGCCTGAGTAATTATTAAGTACTCCCGGAGTATGGATACGTGATATTCTCATTCTATTATTAAATGTCATGTCAGTTAAAATTGGTGCTTGTATAAGCATTTTTAATTACACGACATGTTGTGATACGATGGAAGCACCTAATAATTTTCTCTATTCGTGCAACGCAAACACTTTTGAAGCTATTATGAGCAACATAAGATCATATCGACCAAGAATAATGCACGTATGATGGTGGTTTGATTGAGGTGGTGTTACCAATAACAGAGTTGTCAAATAAGTTCCGTTCTAACTGGCACCAATTAGTTAATCCAAACTCTCTCTGTTGCAAGTTCAGATGCATAAATAAGACCCATATGAGAATTGCCTTTAGCCTTCCGAAACCATAATCTCATTCTCTGAAACCAAGTTTGCTGTTCTAGAAAGCTTATTCCCATCACTACTGAACAATACTTCCAAGACAAAGCTTCTGGAACTCAACACATGATCATGATCCAAATACTCCTCCGAAGGCAGGTAACAATAGTTACACATTGATGCCAAAGGAGTATGAAGCATTTTGTGATTCCAAGCCCATCTATGCCAACCCATCTTCTCTCCCCGAGATCCAAAGTGATTCCAAATTTCCAAACAAATGTGATGAAAAAGAACCCCCTTCTGTCTGCTATCCAGATTGGAATATCTGGACCTTTCCTCAATGAAACCAACCCGTGACAAATTTGACAAACCAAATCCACACCAAAATGCCTTTGCAAGTAAGCCAAGTTCCACCCATTTGAAACTACATCAGCCACCTGTAAGCAGAAGAGCCGTGGAGGAAGTCCCACGTGAGCTTTCTTAATCTCTAGTAAATCCATAATCACAAGACCATCTTACAGGTTTACAAATTTTGTTCCAAGCAGTTTTATTTTCTGTTTGACTTGCGATCCTTTTCTCTTCTCATTGACCATTTGTTTCAAATAAGATCTGATAAGGACAATCATTTAAGCAAACTCGGACTAATGCTACTCATCATTTCATGATGTGACATTAGATGATTGGAGACTATTTATTATGTGTCACTTGTAAACTTATTATTTAATACCACATCATAAGATGATGAGAGGATGATGAAAAAATAATGATGACTAGACTCTCTTAAAAAAATAAAAAAATATATTTAAAAGTCGGTATATAGAACGTTGACATGCCATATTGTAAATATCTTAAAATATAAAATTTTAAACTTTCCTTACAAATCAGTTCCTACCATATCAATGATGTAAAATGCATGATTTTCGTACCGACTTGTAAATAAAACGACCAACTATATGAATTTTAATTCTTCCTCTTTTTCACCTTTCAATCAAAACTCTTGCTTTGGAATTCAGATGACATCACAATTCACATAGATTGTTGACTAGATTTCAATAATTATCATATTTTGTTATTTATGAAAGTTTTTAGGTGTACCTTTTTTTTTTAGAAAAGAGGAAAAAGAGATTCTAAGTTATTTTTGGTAGTAAGGTAGGTAAATGCAAAAACCAATAGTTTGGAGGGTGATTACAAAATCTAGTGGTAATTCGAGAGACGTTTATGTGTTTTCCATTAAACTTATACGCTCAAACACTTAGATACAAAAACTTATGGCTCATATCAATAAGAAATGAACACTAGAATTTTGATAGAATGTATTATACATAGGTTGGCAACGGAGACTAGCCAACCCACTCCGCCCCTGTAAGGATAATGGCCAAATTTTCCATCCATTACTTTGACCACTTCCCTTAGTACAAACTGTACTCTCTCTTTTTCAAATATTTTTAAACATTTTAAAAGAATATCAATACACTAATAGTTACTTTTTAACTATTAAATAAAATTAAAATTAAAAAAATAAAATAAAATATAGGAAAATGCTAGGGATCCCGCTATGGAATCTTGTTTTCTCTTCCTGTTTGATGTGGGTCCACCATGTTAGCCTTCTTTAATCTTTTTTCCCCACGTTGAATCAGCCCCATCGAGTTCATCTCCCCTCCCCTCCATCTCCGACCTTATATCTGACCTACTTTCGGCGCTTTGTCCCTTGAATCAGCCCTCATCTCCAATCAGCATAATATTTTTTCAAGGTAATTTTTTTTTTTTTTTTTACCTTTGTTTCCCCTGCACCGGCCACTCTCTACATTTTTTTTGTTTCTCTGGAATTTGCTTAGTCTTTTGATTTCGTCTCTATGTTTGAGCAATTTTGCAAATGTTGTTTTGTTTGTGGCTAAGACTCATTGTTGAGTTTTATTGTAGACTAATGAAGTGATTTTCTGAGCACCAAGTGCTCAACAAAATGGCACAATAGAATTTGCAATGGATGTCCAAACAACTCGACATCGACTAGAAATAGAGATTGAGAGGCGCAAGAGAAAGGTTGAGAGAGTCATTGTAGTTTTAGTAATTTCAATGTCATAGGTACTTTGTTTAGGCATGTTTTTTGAGAAATTGTGCAACAATATGTAATATATGAAGTTAATTTCATGTAATCTTGTTACTACGTGTAGTACTGGGTACCTTAATAGCACTACTATGCATTTCGCAATTCAGTATTGTTATTGTAATCCAAATTACATGATTAAGATTATGATATTGCATCAACAAATAGTTACAAAAATCATGAGTGTTTACATCAATGGAGGAAAACCATGAGTGCTTACTTCAACAAAGAGTTACAAAAACATATTCAATAAAATCCCAAAAACAGGTTCAATGGATGTTTAATTAATGATCTAAACAACTCAAAGATCATTAAAAATGTATAATTAATGATCTAAACACGTCATTGTGACCAAGATTACAAAATTGTCTCATGGCGTCTACCAATCACAAAGCACTAAAGTCCTGATGAAAAGCCACTGTAGTGTGTCCAATATCAGTTTTGTCCTATAGGAGCATAAAAATAAATTAAAAGTAGCAACACAATTCACTAAAAATATTACCAAAATAATTTAATTTTACATTACTTGTGAGTGATGAGCAATCAAAGGAGTTGAAAAAAAATCTGGCGCATGTGTCTAAACTTAACTTTGTTAATCCTAGTGTTAAAAGTATAATTTAAAAATAAATGAAATAAGAAACAACAAAACATTCAAACCAAGTAGTGTGCCCAAAAACTTACCAATGTTTGAGAAGTCACATGTTGTGTGCCGCTTACAATGCATTCATCTGGAGTGTGATTGCTCCGTTGTGCATTAGAATAACCATTATAATTTAGCTCTACACGTCTATAATAAGTGAATCGTAAATTTAGTATACAACATTAATAAAAAGGAACCTCAGCTTCGTAAATTTAATATAATTTAGCTCTACACGTCATATCGTAAGCATGCACTTCTTTTACAGATGAAAATTGCATTCCAATTGTAGGTTCTTCAATAGTTTCATCACCTCCAATCTCCTTGTCAATTCCTACCTTATCACACTCATTATTTGAATATTCTATGTCAGCATCCATTGCAACGTTTGAATTGTCTACAAAGATACAACATGTGAAACAAGGATATTAAAATAAATTTTTTAATGTTGTAATATAAAAATAGTCAAACATGAAGCCCTATACAACTGTTACTCCTATCTGCAGATTTCTAGCAACTATTTCTGATATTGAGCTTTCCATGTTATAGTTTCTATTTCCAAAATTTATGGTGGAGGGGACCAAGAGGAAGCCAAATAAACACTTGTTCCCCCTTCAAGCTTCTAGTATAAGAGTGTAGTACCCAATGGGTGCATAATGGAAAGCTCATATTTCATGGCAAAACATATATATACAGATTCACTGGATGAAGAGAGTCAATCGTAGTGGTGGCAAAAGGTACACTTAAAGCACTAATATAATTACAACACGTAAAAAAGCAACAAACCAAAAGATGATAATGTGGAACATGCCACTCAGCCCACAATTTTACAATCACAAACATAAAGCATGGATCTACCAATGTCTTTGAATCCTCTAATACTTTCATGCAAATTCTGTTGTGGCATTTTGTTGAGCACTTAGTGCTCAAAAAATCACTTCATTAGTCTACAATAAAACTCAACAACGAGTCTCAACCACAAACAAAACAACATTTACAAAATTGCTCAAACATAGAGATGAAATCAAAAGACCAAGCAAATTCTAGAGAAAAAAAAAATAGAGAGTGGGCGGTGCAGGGGAAACGAAGGTAAAAAAAAAAAAAAATCAATTTACCGAGAAAAAATCTTGTGCCGGTCGGAGATGAGGGCCGATTCAAGGGACAAAGCGCCGGAAATGGATTGGAGATGAGGTCAGAGATGGAGGAGGGAGGGGAGACGAACTCGATGGGATTGGGAATGGGCTGGGAGAAATGTATTTCAGCCAACATGAGGAAAAAAAATTAAAGAAAGCCAACGTGGAGGACCCACGTCAAATAGAAAGAGAAAACGGGATTGCACAGCAGGGCCCCTAGCATTTTCCTAAAATGTATAAATGTTAGGTGGCAAAGTGAAGCCGCATAGTATAGTTTGCTTCGTAACGAGCGGGTGGTTGTGGATTCAAATCCACCTATAAAATGACGGCTCACCCATCTAACCATGAATATTGAATATATATATTTCATCATCTACACTATTTTTTTTTTCTTATTTTCACCCCACCAGCCGCACTTTCTCGTACTCTTATTCCTTTTTCTTTATTCTCTCCTTTTGTTTTCTCCTTTCTCCCGTCTTAAGTTTCATTTAGGGAGTATGGTGATATCAAATGATTCGTAAATAGTAATGTAAAAATAGTAAAATAATAATAATAAAATATTAAATAATAGTAAATAATAACAAAAAATAATGAAAAGTAATGATAAAATACTGAATAGTAGTGGAGTCGACTATCCAAACATAGCCTTAGTCTTCTCCTTACAAACATCACAGTCTCCCCCTTCTCATTTTTTCCTTTCCTCTTCTCTAAAGGAATGCTTGGAGAACAAGATGAGATGATAAATCTGTGAATATTAGTGAAATAGTTTATGGATAGCAATGAAATTATTTGAGTTATGATATTTTACGAAATTTTAGAAAAAGAGAGAGAGAAAAAGTTGAATAAAATATTCTAAAATTAAAATATTGTTATAATATAATTTTTTAATATAATTTTTATTTTGAGATTTGAAAAAATTGAATTATTTTTTGTGTTTTGATTTGAATTTTAAAAAAGTTGTAATGATTAGGTAATGATTATATAAAAATGTTAAATATTTGAAATTGAAAGTTATTTGTGTTTAAATGATATTTGAAAAAGAAATGAGATTATATGAGAATGAATGAGAAGAAACCATCCCATCTTCTGAACAACCCCTCAACCTCTTCTTGTTATTCTCTTAGTCTCGATCTTGATCTGGATTTTTTCTTCTATCTTTTTTTTTTTGTCTCAATCTCCATCTTGTTTTCTTCTTTGTTCTTCTATCTTATTCTTGCCTATTCTTCTTGTAAGGGAATTTCTCCCTCACTTTAGAAGCCCATTGGGTGCTCAACCGAGAGTAATGGGTTTCGCCCCAATACCCAGCCCCAAGGTCCAAACTTGCCCATGAAGTAAGTTGTGTAAGGAAAAATAAACAATGATAGTTGATGGAATGGATAGGCCTGACACTCCTCTGCCACACCCCACCCATGGAGAGTTGTACAGGGTAGAACGGGAAAGTCGAGGAATCTTTGATCTTCTAACATGGGAACATCGACAGACTGCCAAAGACACCAGCAGAGTAAAGCAAATTGGGGAATCACGCCTCATTAATGACACCATTACCCTAGTTACACGCCACATTAATGACGTTGTCTCAAAGGCACGCTGTATTAAAAAATTCTGACAAAGGGAACAGTAAAAATGACATGGACTCCATGGGGACAGGCACGATCTGTCCCCCTGGACTTCCAATATAAATAGCAAATTCCAAGTTCGAGAAAACTCTTTGGTCTCTAGACTCTCTCATTATTTACAAACTTTCAAAATACTCTACTAACTTTGGCATAGAAGACTTCCCGGCCCCAAGGCCACCCTCTCTTAGTTTCTTTCTTTTTCTTTTTTGTAGGCCTAGTTTTGAAAACCTGAGTTGTTGGAACTTGGCTTAAATGTATACAAAACACAACGTTAATAGTGACGCCGTCTGTGGGATCCTCGTAGATCTTGCGTGTACTTTGTATGTCTGTGACAACCCATTCCAAACAACTAGGAAGAACCCATTCCAGACAACTAGGAAGCTCACCAATAGTGTTGACGAACATGGAAGCTGACCAACAAGGAAACAAAACTCCCAAGATTGAAGGAGGGGACGCCGCAGAAAAGAGGCAATAACATACCCAGGAAGGGATGACTTTGAGTGGCGGAGTGAACGCAGTATGCCCTACGGTGGATGATTGCACCTTGCCACCACTACCATCTGTGCCCCAGCTGAAAGCAAAATTCGAGATGAGCAGAGACTCAAAAAGGTGGAACCAAATGAGTCGTTGGAGTTCGTTTCCTTCAACTTGAATCGACCAGAAGCCACTACAAGGATTGGTAGCGAAATGACGCCTAAGGTGTAGAATGCCATGCAGCAGCTCCTCACTAAGCACCAGGATGTATTCGCTAGGAGCCACAAAGACATGCTCAGAATATCCCCCGAAGTCATACAACACAGCCTTAGCATAGACCTAAAGGTCAAAGGGGCAAATAGAGAATATGTGTTGACTTCACATATTTTAGTGTATTTTAATTGAAGTGTTATTTTAATTAATTTAAATATTAGTTCTTTTGTTTTAAAAGTTTGAGAGTTTTGATATATTATTTTATTATATTTTTAAGTTAGAAAAATTATTTTTGATATGCTTTCTTAATATTAATTATTGTTTTACATTTAAAATGATCTTTAATTTAAATCAGTTATTTATGGGTTTTAAAATTATTATTGTTGATTAATTTTATTAGTATTTTATTTAAGCTTTTCACTATGTTTGAATTATTCTATTAAACTTATTATTTTGAAATCATTTTCGTTGGATCAGTTTCGTGACCCAAAATATGAGAATTGGACCTCATTTCTTTCCCTTCATTTTTTCTTTCTCCTCTTTCTTTTTCTCTTTTTCTTTCCTTTCCTTATTTTTCCCCTGCATTCCTTTCTCTTCCCGGGCGCACATCCCTCCTCTCTCCCCCGTGCGTTTCCTTCTTCCTCCCCCAATGGCGATGTGCGCCACCGTCCGACGACACCGCCCAACCCATGACCTCCCCCACCCTCTGGTGAGCTCACCCACCCTAGCCACCACCTCCCACACCCCCTCCTTCTCTCTCTTAGCCGTGTAGAGCCCAATCGGCCTAGAAGCTCACTGTGCAGCCGTGCGCCGTCCATTGCCGTCACCGCCCCTCCTATCTTCTTTCCCACCTGCCAGAGACCACTCCCCTCTATTTCCAGCTTCTCTCGCGTCGCTGTAACCCTCCACGCACAGTTTCAAGCTGCACGGCTTTTGATGCTCTAGCACCGCCTTTGTGCCACCTCCGGCCACCACATCTTCACCACTTCACTCTCGATCTCCCAGCAATCTAAAGTACCCATCCCCAGCCCCGATCTGTCACCGGTGAAGCCCAGCCAATCCCATTTTCGATTTGATCATTTTGGCCTCCAAACGCCTCCCCTACCGCCACCCACGGCCAAAGGCCACCACCACTAGCTTCACCGACATCTCTAAACCCTACCCTTGTAATCTCAAGTTTTCGTTTGAACCCGTTCAAAAGTGGGTTTTTTGAGACCCACGGCCTAGTGCATTTTGCACTGTTTGGTAACTATGTTGCCGCTTCTAGCACCTCCGTGATCTTTCGAAAATTATTTTAAAGCACTGTAAGTATTTTTCCAAATAACTTTTGAGATTTAAATGTATTTTGCACTAACACTCATTTACTGTAAATTGGTTGGTTGTGCCGGACTGAGTCCGAGGAGTAAGGGGGTCAGTTGGATTGGAGGATGAAGTTGTTTGTGTGATTGGTTGTATTGGAATTTGTTGGTTGTTGGATATTGATGTTGTGTCATGTACATTGCATATTTGCACGGATGTTCATGTTTGTAAATGAAAACTGAATTTTTGCATAATTGCATACATGTTCATGTGTATATTTGAAAAATAGATTTTCATGTGAGAAAAAAGAAAAGAGACTGTAGGGATGGTGGTATAGTCATGCCTGCAATTCCCGCCTATGATGCCCGCGGTAGGGATGGTGGTATAGTCCCGCCTGTGATACTCGCCTACAGTGCTCTAATGGGTACCCCTTGTGTGGAAAAAAACTGTAGGGATGGTGGTAAACAGGGATAGTGGTATAGTCTCATATGTGATTCCCGTCTACGATGCATTAGGTAGGGATGGTGGTAAGCAGAGATGGTGGTAGAATCCCGCCTGTGATTCCCGCCTACAGTATCTGATAAATATTTTTGTGTGAATCATTTCTAGGAAAATGATGAATTATATTTTAGGCCAAAATGAGATTTTGGCTTGTATCTGGAAAATATTATTTTTGAGAAAAATGATGTTTTGAGGCTAAGGCATATTTCATCATATGCATGCATGTTGGTTGCATTAATGCACTTTTATCTCGAAGGTTATTTGGATTATTACTTACTTGCAGTACCATTTTATGGTACCGTAGATTTTGATGTGAATGAGGACGACAAGTCTTAGGGATCGGCTTCGGGGAGAAAGCGGCATGTGGTTACTTTTTGGTTTATGGGATTTGCTTCCCTTTGTCAATGTATTTGGCTTTTTACTGTATTTTCAGATAACTGTATAACTTTTTCAGTAATACTTTTATATTGATAGTTTTGTATATAAAAATTCTTGTACTTAATTGACTTATTTAATTTATCCGATGCGTTGTTGTTGTGCACTTTTTACATGTTACACATACTTAAGCACTTATCGTTGGGATGCGTGACCCAACGATAAACGAGGTGCAAAGACTGGCCGGGTGAGTGGCAGCTCTCAACAGGTTTGTGTCAAGATCCATCGACAAGTGCTTGCCTTTTTTCAATGTTCTGTGAAAAGTAGATATATGGGACGACAAGTGCGTCCTGGCGTTCAAGGCTCTCAAGAAGTACCTCACAAGCCCATCGCTCCTCAGCCAACCCAGGTGTGGGGAAACGCTGACCCTGTACTTGTCAGTCTCCCCCCAGGCAGTCTTTTTGGCATTAGTGCATAGAGAGGATGGAACCCAGAGGCCGATATGCTACACCAAGCGAGCATATCTGAAGCCAGGTACCCCCACATAGAGCAACTCATCTTCATGCTGGAGGTAACCACAAGCAAGTTGCGCCTGTAACTCCAAGCTCATCCAGTAAGGGTCCTCATAGAAACTCCTCTGAAAAAGATCCTGCAAAGGCTGGACACTTTAGGCCGGCTCATGAACTAGATAGTAGAGCTGATTGAGTTTAACATCAACTATGTGCTGTGAAATACCATCAAGGGGCAAGTGCTAGCAGACTTAGTAGTTGAATTTCTAGTTTCCCGGCGGAGAGCGAACATGCACCTCCCCTGAATAGGGGTGTAAATTTAAACCGGTAAACCGGTTCGAACTGGACCGGTTTTGAATTGGTTCAGTCCGGAACCGGTTCTTATAATTTATAAACCGGTTGGAATCGGTCCGGTTCCGTTTTAGGATTTTTTGGACCGGACCAGACCGAACCGGTTGATAAAAAAAATACAAAAAATAATATTTTATATATAAGTTTTATACAAAATTAAAATTATACAAAATATTTTTTATATATTAATATATAAGTTTTATATATAATGTATAATTATATGTGAAATTTATATATATAATTATATATCATATATGAAATAATTTTATATTATAATTTATAAAATATAATAAAAAATATTAATTTTAAATATGAACATTTGTAATTTGTTTGATTATATACTATTAATATAATTATATATAAGATAATGTTATTATAAAATAAAAGTTTAATCTTAAAAATGAAAATGTAATTGATCATGTATTATATAACTATACTAATATATAGTATATCACTAATACTAATATATACTAATATATAGCTATACTAATATATAAATTTATAACTTGTACTAATAGTCTAATATAGACTATAGTTATAGTTATATTAATAGTCTAATATAGATTAATAAAAGTATACAGATTTTCTTAAAACAATTTTTTTAAAATATATTTTTAATGACAAAATATCAAATTTACATTTAAAAAAAATCAGAAAACCGGATTGGACCGGACCGGAAACCGGTAAAATCGAAAGTACCGATTTAGGAGGGTAACCGGTGCGTAATCGATTTTGAAAAATATAAAATCGGTCATACCAGTTCAGTCTAAGATTTTGTCCAAAACCAGACCGGATCGGACCGGTTACACCCCTACCCGTGAAGCCTTGGCAAGTTTTTGTGGATGGTTCATCTTGGCGAGCTGGATGGGGGGTAGGGGTGCATATCATTACGTCTAAGGGAGGAGTACAATTACGTCAACAAGTTGGCATTCAAAACCATGAACAACAAGACGGAGTATGAAGCACTGCTGTTAGGACTGGCGATAGCTAGGTCTTTGGGTGTTGCAAAAATTGAAGTGTGAGACGACTCGTAGGTGATGGTCAATCAAGCATGAGGAGAGTTCGCTATGAAGAGCAAAAAATTGAAAAAATACTTGGCACTAGTAGAAGCCGAGCTCCCCCTGCAAGAGTAGACGCTGACCCAAACCGTCAAGGTACCCACTTTAGGCATCGAGGTGATGGAGATACAGTCTAGAGCCCTAGATTGGGTGAGGGACATCCTCAAGTACTTGGACGCCAACAAGGTGCCCGAGGATAGGCAAGAAGCCAGAAAGATTAGGAACTGAGCAGCACGCTACACTCTGATCAAGGGAATTTTGTACCCAAGGGGCCACTTGACGCCTCTCTTGAGGTGCATCTCCCCTGAAGAAACCCAGTACGTGTAGACAAAAATACACGAAGAGATTTGCGGCAGTCACTTAGGAAGGAAGGATTTGTCAATTATTTGGGACCATTTTACAGAGATTGAGGGTTGTCTTGTAGATGATCCTAAGGCCAAGTGTAATTATTGTGGCAAAATGTATGCTTGCCACTCAAAGAGGAACGATACTTCAACCATGCAAAATCATCTGCCTTCATGTCTCAAAAATCCTTATAAATGTGAACCTTTAGATAGATACCAAAAAATATTGGTGGGTGAGACAACACCTGAGTAGGGGGTTGGAGAGGTGATGGTAGTGTGATAAGGAATCTTGTAATCCACAAATATAAAAAAGAGGCTGTGAGGTTGGCGATTGCAAAGATGATAATCATCGATGAATTGCCATATAGAATTTTGAAGGGCAAGGATTTAGGAAGATGGTTTGGTTGCTTGAACTGTGATTTAAAGTATCATGTCGTGTCATAGTTGGAAGAGATTATATGAAACTGTTTGCATCAGAAAAGGCCAAGCTTAAAAAGTTGTTTAAAGATGGGGGAAATGAGGATTTCATTGGCTATCCATATATAGACATTGGTACAAAATCTTAATTATATGTGCCTAACTGCATATTTCATTGATCGTGATTGAAAATTGCAAAAAAAATTTGTTTAATCCCTAATCATCAAGGGGATACTATTGGGAGATATATTTAATCATGCCTCCTTGATTGGGGCATTAATAAGATATTTACTATTATTAATGATAATGCTAGCTCAAATGATACACAATTTCATATTTGAGGCATTTTTTAATGGGTAATGTGTTGGGGAGAAAGTATATGCACATGAAATGTTATGCTCATATTTTGAACCTTGTCGTAAATGAGAGTCTGAAGAAGTGTAATAACGACATCGCAATGGTTATAAATGCGGCTAGATATGTGCGCTCATCCCTTGCAAGATTAAACAAATTTAAGAGATGTGCAGAGAAAGAGAAAATTGATTGTAAAAAAATATTGTCTCTTGATGTGCAAACCCGATAGAATTCAACTTACATGATATTGGAGGTGGTTGAAAATTTTGAGAAGACTTTCAGGCGGTTGGAGAGAGGACTATAATTTTCTCTCTTACTTTAATGATGGACACATGGGGTCTCCTAGAGATGAGGAGTAGGAGACAATGTAGATTTTTGTGAATTTTTTATAGATGTTTTATAATGCCACTAATCAATTTCCTGAGTCTTTATATGTCACGGCAAACACCAATTTTTTGAAGATTTGTATGCTCTAAAAAAAGTTGGTTAGGCTGAGTGAGAGTGACAATAGTTGTTTGATGAACATGGCCATAAGCATGAAAATGAAATATGATAAGCACTAGGGTTCATTAGATAGGATGAACTTCTTGTTATTGATTGCAGACTTGTAGTTGTACTTGATCCACGTAGTGAGTTAGGGCTTCTTACTTTCTACCTGAAAAAAATTTATGATAAGACTTAGGCTGAAGAGTTGGTATCGAGTGTGAGATAGTTATTAATAGACTTGTACGCGGAGTATAATACTACATTTGGTTCTACCTCGACTAGCTGCGAACATGAGCCATTTTATGAGTGGTATCAAGCATCTTCTGCCACTGGATCTTCAGCTGCCAAAATAGAGGTGGACCAATATATATCAGATCGTTGTAAGGCACTCAGCACATCTTTTGACTTGTTGATTTGGTGAAAAATTAATAAGCCTAATTATTCCATATTTGTGACAATTGCACGAGACATTGGTTATGCCTATTTTCACGGTTGCATCGTAGTCAGCATTTAGTATAGGAGATCGTATACTTGATCTTTTTCGGTGTTCGATTGCTCCAAAAATCATTGATGTATTTATTTGTACTCAAAATTGATTGTTATATTCGTCAACGCCAACTAATATTTGAGAGTCCTTAAATAATGTGAAGAATTTTATGATAGAATCTAATAATGTTTTAGGCCAAAACGAAATCGACCGGCTCGATTTTCACTCTCCTTAAACTAGAATTTTCCATAAGCGAGATTGAGAGAGAAATCGTTTAAATAATAAATAGAATAAACCGACTCTCCTTTCAAATTTGCAATTTTCTTTTGAACCCAAACATGATTGAGACCGGATCCGGATCTACCCAACACCCGCAGGCGACGTTACTATAAAAACTATTCCAGTTATTTCAGACGATAAACCCTAGAATTCTCTCTTACAATCCCCCTAAATATTCCCTTCATTCCCACACAATCGGCTTCAATGGCCGCCGCCCGTCCTCTCGTCTCCGTGCAATCACTAGAAGGAGACATGGCCACCGACTCCTTAACCACCGTTCACCTACCCGACGTCATGAAGGCCTCAATCCGACCTGACATTGTCACCTTCGTCCATGCCAACATATCCAAGAACAAACGGCAGCCGTACGCCGTATCAAAGCTCGCCGGCCACCAGACCTCCGCCGAGTCCTGGGGAACCGGACGCGCCGTTTCCCGTATCCCCCGTGTCCCCGGTGGCGGTACGCACCGCGCTGGCCAGGGTGCCTTCGGTAACATGTGCCGTGGAGGCCGCATGTTCGCCCCCACGAAGATCTGGCGCAGATGGCACCGCAAGGTCAACGTTAACCTCAAACGCTACGCCATCGTTTCGGCCATCGCCGCTTCCGCCATCCCCTCCCTAGTTCTCGCCCGCGGCCACCGCATCGAGTCGGTACCTGAACTTCCTTTGGTGATCAGCGACTCTGCCGAGAGCGTGGAGAAGACCTCTGCAGCTCTCAAGGTCCTGCAGCAGGTCGGTGCTCATCCCGATGCCGAGAAGGCTAAGGACAGCCATTCGATCCGTCCAGGCAAAGGTAAGATGCGTAACCGCCGATACCTTAATCGCAAGGGTCCACTGATTGTCTACGGGACAGAGGGGGCGAAGGTCGTGAAGGCTTTCCGGAATATTCCCGGGGTTGATATCGTGAACGTGGAGAGGCTGAACCTTCTAAAGCTCGCACCCGGTGGTCACCTCGGGAGGTTTGTGATCTGGACCAAGTCGGCCTTCGAGAAACTCGACTCTATCTACGGTTCATTCGAGAAGCCGTCGGAGAAAAAGAAGGGCTACGTGCTGCCTAGGTCCAAAATGCTTAACGCTGACTTGTCGAGGATTATCAACTCGGACGAGGTGCAGTCCGTGGTGAAGCCAATCAAGAAGGAGGTGAAGAGGGCGCCGATGAAGAAGAATCCACTCAAGAATCTCAACACGTTGCTGAAGTTGAACCCCTACGCCAAGACCGCCAGGAGGATGGCGCTTTTGGCCGAGGCGGAACGCGTCAAGTCCAAGAAGGAGAAGCTTGACAAGAAGAGGAAACCAATCACTAAGGTACACAGATTTTTCTACCCTTTTTTAAGTTATTTGATATCATCCTACTATCATGTAATAAACAATAGATGATTGATTGTTGCTTGCTTCTAAATGATGCTATTATTATGAATGGTTCTTCTATTTGGTGCCTGTCGTTTACTGTTGGACCAAACAATGAGCTACACATGAAGAGCAAACACCCTTTCCTAGAGTTGTGGGTAGAAGATTCACCAAGCTTAACTTATCCTAGAGTGGTAAGCAAAGATAATTAACTTGTCCTAGAGTCGTAAGCAAAGATAATTAACTTATCCTAGAGTGGTAAGCTAAGATAACTGTAGAGCCTAAAGGAGAAATTAACACATCCATTGATCCTACAGCATTTAGTTAGCATATAGTGCAGTCTTTGGAATTTACTCGAGCAATTATAAATTCTATAGGATCTAAATTAAGTGTATCTCTCTTCTACTCCAAGCACTAAGGGTCTCAATCTTGTTTTCACAATCCTTATTTTTTCTTTGTTGTCTTCCTATCAGTTCTTTCAATGTCAGTTGTGATCCCTTTGATTGGTCCTCTGTCCTGTAGCATATGCATATTCTGGTGCTTGTGTTTACTTGGCATAGTTTCAATCGCACCTTGTTGATGAATGCTGATTGTTCTATTCAAAGCTGTAATGCCCTTCTCGATATTTGGCCAAGCTATTAACAGAGATTTTTGGGTGTGGTTTATCAGGAGGAGGCTGTTGCAATCAAGTCTGCAGGGAAAGCATGGTTCCAGACAATGATCTCTGACAGTGATTATACCGAGTTTGAGAACTTCACAAAGTGGCTGGGAGTCTCCCAGTGATTTTTCTTTCTTAATTTTTTTTTTCTTTGGGTTTGAAAATTTTGTAGACCTACCGATCCAAAAAAAAAAGGTTAAACTCCTAAATTTGTATTCACTTGGTGTTTTATTAAGTTTTTGTTTACAGCCTTGAGACGCGGATGAGATTAGGTTGGGAGGAAAGGCCCAGAATGAGATATGAAAATGAATTTTTTCTTTCCCTTTTCCACGAAGGTGGAGTTGTCCTTTTATGCGTTGAACTTAAATATTTTAGTTTTGTTATGGCAATACGACTATAATCCTACAATGGGATAATTTGCATCAGTGTCTAATGGTTGATAAGATATTTGCTACAGACACAAAGAGATTATATAAAAAGAAAGATATAAACTGGCATAATTTTATAAAATCCGTTAGATTTGATATATTACATTTAAGTTATGTCAGTTTGCAGTCTTATTTTATTTTTGTGAAATTCATTTATGACTAAATGTATTTTCTGGCAATACAGGGTGGATGAGCCTGGGTATGTTGTAGCACGAATTAGAGGCTATAATATATATATATATATATATATATATATATATATATATATATATATATATATATATATATTATTAAATATAAACATTTTTTTTCATTCGAGATTGTCTTCAGGAGAATATTAAGGGAGAGCATACCAGTTAAATTATAAGTCATCCAATAATAGTGGAGCAATTTTAATTGAGTATGATATACTAGTGTTTTTATGCACAAATATGAAATAATAGTTATATCATGGTATTTGTCTACCTAGGGGTGGTGGTAATATGTGATACGACCTGTTAACCCAACACAAACACTACACGATAAAAGCGGATTAGAGTTTAGCCTTAACGGGTTCGGGTTAAAACGGGTTGACCCGTGAAGACACGATTACTTAACTGGTTAATAACGGGTCAATCCGTTATGACCCCATTAAGAAAGTTGAAGTTACAATTATACCCTTAATACCTAAAAATAAAATTATTAGGATTTTAATTTTGATATTATTTTTATTTAGAATTATAATTTTAGACTTGTAGTTAGTTTTATATTTTTTATAGATATTGTGATTTTAATATTTATATCAAATTATATAAAATTTAATTAGGTCAAACGGGTTAATTTCGGGTTTGTTCAAGTCATTTACATAAACGGGTCAAAACGAGTTGACACTACACTACCCGTTATGTTAATGGGTTGGGTTAAGGTTTGAAATTTTGACACGATAAGCTTAACTAGTCGGGTTAGGGTTGACCTATTGACACGACACGAACATGACCCGTTAACACGATTTGACACCTCTATGTCTACCTCGCTTGCTTAAAAAAAAAAAAACCGTATATATATATTTCCATGGACATCACTTGACTTTTGATGCCCCGTTGATTTTGTGTTTTGATAATTCTTGAATGATGATACTCTTACACCTCATTTACTACTACTTTACTATCAAGCCATTTTTTTTTCCTTTAATTTACTTTTTAAATCTTGATTAAAAATCTCAAAACATAAACTTCTTGTATAATTTAGAAAAAAAATTCAATCAACCAACGTTATTATGCTTCTCTCAACAATTGATGAATCAATTTTGTTCCTACTGCTGCTATAGAAGATGCAAGCTTGCTCAGTTGATGATTTGGAGTCTTGTTTATAGTTTTGGATTTCAATTTTGCTCTAGTTGATTTATTGATGTATTTGATCTTGCTTAGTTGATGATTTGAGTTTTTGATGATGTATTCTTAGACTTGTTATAGTTTTGGATTTCGAGCTTTTAATGAAGAATTGAAGTGCAATTTTTACTATTGGCAATTTTTGAATTTGCTTCTGAAGTTACATTCTTGAGTGATGTCTATTTTTAACATTTACAGTTTTTATTTTGCTACTGCTGGAAAGTACACTACTGTTTTTATTTCACAGATGCAATGCTATGTAAATAAAACCACAAAAGCATAGAATTTGTGAACTCTAGTTATTTATTGTAACATCATAAGTTTGGTATAGTGTAGCACATAAAGTAACGTCACAATAACTTTACAAGTGACCAATCTAACTACAACGCTTATAAACTTAACCAATCAGCTAAGTCCCCAACACAACATTAACAACATTAATTTTCCTCTCCCTTTAAAATTTTTCCAATTCTCTATCTCTCTACTGGAGATCTCTTTCCCTAGCAACTAGACTTTCATTGTTTTCTCCATAAATGTTCTAGGATGTGCTTGTGGTTCTGAGGATTAAGATGTGTAACATTTCTGCCATTAAAGAATGGGCAAAATGAGAAAAGAAAAGTTATATATGTCTTGCAATCCACTAACAGGGAAAGGGACTACACTTTAAATATTATTTCTCTCACATAACTAAAGATATCCATTCATTCCACCGCTGCAAAAGGACAACAAGTACAAGTAGTTAAGCTGCAGGGCGTATATAATGGAAAATGATCACAATTATTCAATCCTCCAAAAACATTTCTCATGTGGCGGTAGATGGAAGCATATTCTATAATACTGGATACTTTGTAAAGTCATAGGATGACCAGGATGTACATAAAGTAAATCAAACATCACATTATTCCTTACTTTCTCTTCCTCCTTCATAAATTAGATTGAAGAGGAGCACACTTGAGCATTCAAAGCATAAAAAATAAAATACCAAATTTATCAGGCTTTCTATTGATGGTAATGGCCCTAATAACCCAACAAATTATACCCATCCATAGTGCTTGAAGATACAGGAGATGAACCTAATTACAAGCTAAGTGCTGCCCAATTCAAAATGAATTGATTGATTTATGCATTTAGAGGAAATTAAAGATGCTCATCGACAAGAGTCAATAAACTAGTTTACCATGGAACAAGCCATAAAAAACAATATATTTTATAACCAAATACAAATAAACCCCTGTTGCATATCGTTAAAGTACCTTCAAGCTTCTTTGTTGTAGCAAGCAACTTCTTCTCATCAATGAACGTTAAACTTGAAAACACCCTGTTTTCCACAAAATACACCCAATATAACTTTCAACTTTGTCAAATGAACAAAGAGAAAATGTCAAATCCATACAGTAAATGACAAGAAACTACCTGCCATGCAAAGCGTTTACCCTTCATATCAACCTCAAAATCTAATCCAAAAGAAGCCTAATTAATATTGAAAGAGAATTGGACAATAGATGATGTGGGGTTGATCATTGTGACGACCCGATATTTTTGCCCAAAAACCTTCACTTATTATTTTATTTTTAATTTTGGTTTGATTAGAATATGTGGCCCAATGATTGATTAACTAGGATTTTTTTAGGGGATTACTTGGGCCTAATAGCGTAGGCGTCCAAGCCCAATAGAGGCCCAAAAGGACTAGGTGGTAATATGCCATTGAGGGGGGCAATTTGGAAATGAGGCAAACCCTAACTAGTGTTTTGGGCCATGTGGCGCCTACTTGGAAGAAGCTTGGGTCATTTTTGTTTTTTTCCTAGGAAATCTCATCATTTGAAACCTAGGGAAAATGCACTCTTGGTAAGCACCACATTGCTACTTGGCAGCCATGCATGAGAACTTCTAGAAGAAGCCAAAAGGAGAGAAGGGCATGGGGAAGTTGGCACACATAAGGTACACGCCCCACTCACTTGCCACTTGGCACACATGCAAGTACATCCCTTAGATGCAAAGAACCTATACGCAAAAGTAGGAGAAGGGAGAGAGGCGTATGGGAGATGTCAAAACCACACGCACAAGCTCCCAATAAGCCTTAGGGTTTCGGCCAAGGGACTTCACGCCTACCTAAGAGAGACCAACCAACACCTTGCCAAGTGTCATGCATGCACTAGGAATGGGGTTTTTCTAGAAGAAGGTGATGACGAGGAAGATGAAGGGTTTACACGGGAAAAGGGCGCACACACTCACCAAGATTCTAGAAGAAAGGAAGAGGAAGGGACGGCAAAAGGGGCACAAACTCACATACATGCAACTTGCCACTTGGCAAGCATGCACACGCCTAACCCTAGATTTTGATTTAGGGTTTTTGTAAAAAGACATACATGCCTTGAAGGTTCATTGAACCTAGAAAGAAAAGGAGGATGCAAAGAGACTTTTAGGGTTTTGGATTGGGGCAATAAGACGCCACTTGTCATGCATGAAGAATAGTCTTTTGGCTTTCCAAAGCAAGGCAATGATCATGAGGGAAAGTGGGAAGTTTCGACCAAGATAGGGCCACATGGCGCTCATGCACAAAGACTCTTGAGTTTCCAATGTTAGACATGATGATAGGAGAAAGAGAGTGCATGGAAAATTGAAAATAATATAAGGACTTCTTTTAGAAGGCCAGAGCCTACACCCCCAAAGAAGACACCCAAAGGTCATTTTGTGTTTGCATGAACTTCTTACCTCCATTTTCTCTCTAGCACGTCAACCATAGGGGAAGAACACGCACTTTTCTTTCTATTTTCTCTCCAACCAAAACGTTACCTACACTCTACCATCTTTACCCATCCAACCACATGGTGGAAAAAGGGAGCAAGGAGCCCACGTTGAGAGGAGACCCGCACGCTAACAACCACTAAATCTCTACTATGTTTCTTTCATCAAAACACACACGTTCACAGGGATCTCTTAGGAAGAAAGGGTTCAGTTAGAGTGAAGGGAGAGACACTCCATCCCAAAACTCGAAGGAGATTGGAATGGTTAGGGATTTCGTTCGATTATTGTTAAACCATGGAAGAACTAGGGTTTTCCTCAAGAGGATGACGAAACCATCACTAGCATATACACGTGAGCATGGAGCCTTGAAGGGAAGAGAGACCCCGGCCACCATCTTGAGTTTAAATTTGGGTTCCATTCTCTAAAAAGGTTTTGGCCATAAGAGTAATGATCACACATGGCTATGCCATCTCTCACACGTCATGCAACACCATGACCGAGTCTTTTTAGGAAACATAAACATCATTCGGCCAAGGGCAACCTCTTCTAGGTTGAGCACATGGAAAGCCTATCTAACCTTGGAATAAGCACCACAACCATGAGGGAGTAAAACCCCTAGACACCACACACACACCTACACCTACTCGGACTAGGGTTTGTGTTGATTACTACGTCTAATAGTTCAAATTATATTTTCAGCTTGCTTGATCATGAAACTTATATTGTTTTGGATATTTGTAAGTAGACTCTCAACCTACTTTAGATAATATTTGTATCTGTCGTGTGAACTTTGCATTCTTATGTGATATTATATGAACTAGTTGATTGATTATAATCTCTTGCTATGCGATGTCTTATAATCGGATTTGCATGATGTTCTTGCTATGTTTACTTGTTCATGATATTTCAAGTATGCTTAGAAATATTGGTTCAAGTTGTTTGCTATAACATGTTTGTGTAAGTCTCAAATTATTCGGCCATGCATATGTTTTCGGGTTTAAGATATCACTCTTCTACTTTGATATGCCTCAAATGCTATTGCTTATGTTTGTGAACTAAGTATTCGACTGTTCTAATATTTTCAAGACCTAACGTGAGATGTTCAATGTTGTGTTGTATGGTTACATGATTCTCAGCATTTACATGTTCACATGATGCATGAAAAGAAAAGTGTCACAAGTTCATGTCACATGCATTTGGGTTGTGTATTGTTTTCAAAGAAAAGAGTCTGTACATATTTTATCACGACCCCAAATGCTACGACGAGGGAATGTCCTGGTGGAACTTTTCTGTCCACTCTGGAGTGCGTAAATTAGAGTAATAGCCCTTGAGTTGACAAAGTACAGTCGGTGGGACTCGAATGGATCATTATGGAAAGGATACCGGAGCGGAGTAGCACATAAAGCTAGTGGGTGCACATGTTATACACAGTGAAGGCGAAATGGTGAACTCCCCGCATAGTAAGGACTACGACGTAGTCACCACAGTCAAATGGGTCATTGGATGGTAACTAGCAGAGAACCAACGGTGCACCGAGAGGTATCCAAACTACGTGTTACAAGAAGTGAACAAGGCAAAGAATTAAAGATCTTATCATAGATCTTTAATTCTATGGTAAATAAATGATCTTATCATATGATAAGATCTTATCATAGATCTTATCATTAACCATTCTATTGTAAATAAATGATCTTATAACAGATCCGTTGTAGTCTTAAAATTATATAATAATGGAATAAGCAACCTTAGTAGCCATCTCTATATCTAGTTTACTTGTAAGTTTTATTGGGTACACCTTATATACTCCTTTCTTTTGAGGCAGTTCGGGTTGTTGAATCCCCACACTCTAAGCAACCCTTTGGGATTCTACGATGTACTCCCATGCTTGTCTTAGGTAGCCCATTACAAAATCCATACAATCTCCTAAGGATAATGCGTCCTCATGCTCGAACGACCTTGGTGAGTCATGGTCCTTATTCAGAGTATCTTGGATGTTCTTAAAGTATCGTGAAGTAGTCCTTAAGCAAACAATAACAAAATTGTAGCGGGTCTCAAGAGTGTACTTATCCTCAACTAAGTCACTAATCTCATTCATTCTACTTAGGGTCCTGAGTACCTGTCACAACTTCTACCATTCTAGGTTGGGAATGGTAGTGGAAACTACCACAGTGAGATTTCGAGAAATCTCAATAAATAAACAAACAACATACCATAGATAACGTAGGCATATCAAAGTAAACCATAAAATGAATACATGGACATCTACTTAACACAAAACTTGGTTCATGCAATTTAAATTTTTCATAAAACATCTTTTCATTTTTGCACATTGAACAAGAAAGAAGGAAAAAAAAAACCTTGCTCCTGGCAATATTCCCATGAGCTGATCAAAGGGATTGAAAGGCTCCCCAAGAATAAGTAATTTCTAAATCAATAAGATCATTGAGATCACAGGCAAAAGGAGCATATTGGTAGGGATAAAATTTGAGAGAGGCAGTAGTAGATGCAAATTTGAAGCTCAATGGTTGTGAATCGAATTTACACGAAGGTGAACCTTAATCGGTCGTTAATCAAGAATTGGTTTCGCATATTCAGGGCTTCAAAAGAGGGAGGGATGGTCGTGAATCAAGGTATGGATTTCGAAACTTAATCGGTTCAATAATGGGTTTAGAAGAATTGAGGCTTTAAAAGAGGGAGGGAGAAGGGTTAGGGTTTTGAAGGAAGGGGAGAGGGGGGGGGTGATTCAGAGGGTTTCATCTCTCTAACAATCTAGATGAAATGAATCATTTCACTTCGTGTGCACGCAGTTCCTATTTGGAGACCACATCTAGAGTTTTTCAAACTAGAAAGCAAATGGATCTATTAGAAATGAAGCCTCCAACAAATGCCAATCTCTAATGATGGTTGTCGAAAGAAAGCTTTCTATTTGTAGACTGGTTGCGCTTGGATAGTGAGGTAATCTCAGATATTCTCTGAATAGTAGTAAAAAAATAATGATAGAATATTAAATAGTAGTAAAAAGTAAGTGAAAAGTAATAATAAAATAATGACTACCCAGATTGACCCTTAAATGAGGTTCACAAAAACCGATGGCCTTGAGAAGATTTATTGAAATGAGGTGAAGAGAATTTGGAGACTTCATTGGTTTGCAAAGTGAGATGATCTCATCTTATCTAAAAAATTTTCATAATTTCTTTTCCAAACATCACTTAAACATAAACTCTTTCAATTTCAATTTTTCAACTTTTTCATTTACTCATCACAACTTTCCCAAACTTTTCAAATAAAACACAAAAAACAATACAATTTTTTCAAGTTTCAAAACAAAAATTATATTAAAAAATTATATTCTAACAATATTTTAATTTTATAACATTTTTATTCAACTTTTTCTCTTTCATTTTTCAAAACCCAATAAAACATCTTAACTCAAACCATTTAACTAATATTCACATAACTCAAATCTCATCTAATTACCCAAACATGCCCTAAATTGAAAATATACACATCTGATTGAGTAAGGTTGAGCAAAAATCCAACTCCGAGTCCGAGGCCAACTCCGCTCCAACTTCACTCCGGCTTCGCTTTGACCCGACAAAATGGAGTCTGAGTTGAATTTATATTTTAATTTTCCATCGAAGTCGGAGTCGAAGTCAAATGTGTCGCTGGACCACTTCGACTTTGATCCAATCTAACTCTGACTCCGACTTTGCAATCTAACTCCGACTACGATATTGTATATATGTTATAAAAATATGTATTTATCTATATATTTATCATATATACTTGTATAGTTATATAACTATATAACTAGAACTTATATAGCTAAATTCAATAATATAATAGTATGAGCTAATTATTATAAAATAATATAATTATATTGTAATATAAATCGACTAATGATAGTTTAGTATATGTAAACATCGTAGTATTATTACCATATATAATCAAGTATAGAAATAAGTTAAACACTAGTATTTAAATAAGTCTAGTATATTAAGTTAATAACACATATACTGATTTATTAAAGTATCATAACATGTAATTAGACACTATACTATAAGTCTTGTATAGAAATAAATTAGATACTAGTATAGAAATAACTAATAAGTCTAGTGCAATAAGTTAATAACACAAAATACAAATTTACTAAAATATAATAACATGTAATTAGACACTAGAAATAAGTTTAGTGTAGAAATAAGTTATATATAAGTTAGACATTAGTATAATATAATAACATGTAACACTATGGTATAAGTCCACAATAAAAATAAGGTTTTAGTTTTTAATTTTTGCCAAAAATTGAAATTTGAAGGTCACAAACTTTTTTTTTTTTTTAAATGGGCTAATTATGAAGCTAAAAAAAAACCTAAAGCTAAAAGCCCAAATCCGACTATGCTCGGACAACTCTAAGTCAAAGTAGGATCAAAACCTCCGCAAGTCAGAGTCGAAGTTAGAGTTCAGATTTGAACTCCGACTAAGTCGATGCTCACCCTTATGATTGAAATCCCTTATAGTTCTAGACTGAACTCTAAAGTCAAGAGTGGAAGAGAAATAAATGCACGAAATGACTTCATAGCATTGATAGCTGCCCAAATATAAGTTATTTGGACATTATTAAATGCTTTATGAATGTTATGAGGTTCATTTTATATATTTATCTATCTATCCCAAAACCTTGTCAATAACTCTAAAGAATCTAAATCGTACGTCTTTTACCTAACCCATTTGCCTTTTTCCATAAACATGCAGACAACTCATCTACAACTTACACAAATATGTATTAATTATATTCAAGTTATATTTTGTTTAATTTTGATATATTTGAATTGAATTTAAAAAATCTAATATTTTAACATAAAGTTATGGAAGAGTTGTAGAGTGACTGTCTATTATCAATTATCTTTTTCCGCGAGATTACCAAACTTTCAAAGATCAACCTCACTGAATCATTTCTATCATGGAAAGAGGGCAGTTTACAACAATAGTTATTAGTTCTTGCCAGTATGAAGTTAAACCATTCAGATTGGAGCAAGAGGGTGATTCAATTTTTTTTTTTTTTTGGTGATTTTGGGGGGCGGGGTTTGATGTGCTGCGCACACCTCAACTAATGTCATGGAATCCTGAAATTAACAACTAGGTAAACCTCCAGTGGCTCTAAGGGAACTCGAACTTATGACTATTAAGAAGCAAACCCAAGGCCGGACCAGCTGAGCTATGTCTCAGGATTTCTTTCTCATATCTTCTTTCAAATTTTCTTTGTGCTTTCCTCTTTCTCGATGTCCATTCTCCACTTGATTTTCAAATGAAATCACCATCATATTCAAAGCTACTCCCACAAGCTACTGACTGGATACCGGTTAGTAACTAAATTTTGCTCCTGTCAATAGATATGAAACTGACTATTTATCTAAATTACAGTAGCTGCAATAAATATTAACGGATTATAACGAAAAAAAAAAAAAACATCATTCCATCCATATCTTATTTGTGGGATGTTCTGGAACGATCCAATTACAAACCGACGTGCAGCCACTCAAACAAGACAAATAACAACAGGGATGCTCCTCTAATCAGCATCCATTTCTTCCAGAGCTGCTTTAGCCGCTGCCTTAGCTTCATGGAGAAGCTCATCTGGAACCTGAAAAGGATTTAAAAGAAAAAGAAATATCCTAAGATGATGGCAAAAGAGGCATGAAGTTAACCTGTTGGATTAGTACTAGAGTGATAAGCAATGCCACCAAACCAAACGGATAAACTAATGGCCGGTCAGAACAACAAATAGCTCTGAGGTAAATCAATCCAACATCGACAGGTATGGGATAAGAAACAACCAGGCTTGGTTTACACAACTGAAGGACGTGATCATGAGAGAGAGCCTTAATTTCCTTGCAGGGAGCTACTACTTAATCATGCATGCCTTCAAATTTCATTCCAATGATACAGGAAAGCTGGTGCAGATCTGTAAAATGGCACTTCCAGCACCATAATCTAGGTCCGGCCCTCAATGCAAATAAAGGGAAAACTTTAAAACTGCACACCTAATTTACCAAAAGAACCAGCATCTTGAGGAATTCCATAGATTCAGAGACAGGGAGTCTAGGTCGAGTTAAACAAGTCTAATGCCAAAATATTGCATTCCAGATCAAGTGTTTCAAGATTTACACAACTTAATAAAAACAAAAACCTTTGTCAAGGGCTCTAACTGGTCTTCGCCTGCTCTTTATTCTTTATCTACCTCCCGAGACAAAATTATCTCCAGTTTTAAAAAAAAAAAAAAAAAAACTTCAGCTCTGCAATACTTTCTTAAAAACAGAAACAAAACAAATACTGACAAACAAACTAACAAAACTGAACCTTCAAAATAAAATTTGGTGACTTTCAGCTATATATGATTAATTGAACTAACTGCAAAAGCATGCCACCCGCAACACTGGCAGACAACTGGGCTGTTTAGACTAATGTGCAAGGGTGACAGAGAGAGGATACAATATCAAAAAATTAACTAAAAAAATGGAAAGCTTTTTCACTGCGATTGAAATTTAGTGATACCTTCTGATGCTGACGGTTTGACTCATCACAGACCCAGCTCATTTCCAATTCAAAGTCCTTGTCCTTTGCCTCATCATGTACTCCATAAATGCTGCTTAGCATTAGCGTCAAATTGTCAATCTAATCACTTTTAGAAACAAAATGACCAAAATACCTCATATTTAACACTAAATAGATACTACCCATTTTAAATGAAATGAGAAAAATCCTACTCCCAAAACCCACTCTGCAAAGCTACAAATTCTTTTTTCCTTTACCATCTCTTAAATATTTAGCTTCCAACGAGACCTCCAATGGAGTTTTGGTAATGTGGGATAATAGGCAGGTGGAGAAATTGGCAGAATGTGTGAAGGAATTTATGGTGGCTTGTTCTTTTAGAAATGTAGAAGATGATTTCTTGTGGGCTCTTGCGGATGTTTAAGGGCCCAACTCCGACAACCAAAAAGGTATTTGTGGGAGGAGCTTCATGGTCCTTATAGTTGGTGGGAATTACCGTGATGAGTTGGCAGGAATCTTAACATGACTTGGTTCCCACGTGAAAGATCTGGTGAATCTCATCTCTGTTCCACTATGGTGGTGTAGTGTTCTAGGGAAAGCACGAAAAAAGACTAAGAGTCAATTTTAAACTCCTCTAGAATCACTTATGAAGTTGTGTTTCACCTATTAAATAGTCAATGTGGGAATTAGCACCCACTACCTTCATAACTTTGTCAAATCTATGTGGGTTATTCATAATCCTAATGTTGTGAGACTAGGGTGTTACAGACTTGCAGGTGGATTTCTCATAATTCATTTCTTGAGCATGATCTTATGGATATTCTCATCATTGGAGGTACCTCCACGTGGTCTAAGAGACAATCCCTCTTAGTCTAGACTTGGTAGATTCTTTATTTGCCCAGATTGGGAAGCATATTTTCATTGTCCATGTCAAAAGAGACTCAGATCATTTCCCCATTACTCTAGACTGTGAAGGCATTCATGACGGCATAAGATACTTCAAATTTGGGAATATGTGGTTAAATGCAAAAGGCTGTTGACAAGGTTAGACAATGGTGGTCTTTCTACCAATTCCAAGCAACTCAAAGCTTTATCTTGTCCCACAAACTTAAAGCGTTGAAGAATTACTAAGACTGGAAATGAGCAAGCATTTGGCATTGTGGATAATCACAAGAGGAGAGAGATAAGAGAAGATACGGAAAAACCAAGTAATCACTAATCTTGAAAGAGGTCACTCTAATGGAGACGTCTTGGAGGCAAAAATCCAGGTCTATGTGGTTAAATAAGGTTGATAGGTGCACCACGCAATTCCAGCGAGTGGCTGACTTGTGTACGAGGACAATGATGTTTTTGGTTGATGGTTCTTTTGGTCGATGGTTCAGTCTTCTCTGATCAAACTGACATGTAAAAACACAGTGCAGCATCACAAACATTTGTTTTCAGAACATTTTGCTTGGAGGCCTAAGCCTACCGAACAAGCTCTTTAGCCCATTGAGGAAGACGTGGTCAAGTGACTTGAGAGGCATTTTGAACAGAATGAGGTTCCCAAATTGGTTAAATGTCCCCTTAGGGCCACTGGAGGTTTACCTGGTCGTTAACTTCAGGGCCCCATGAGATTAGTCGAGGTGTGCGCAAGTTGGCCCGGACACTCACGGTTATCAAAAAAACATTTGGTAACAAAGCATGGCTCCCGGATGGATTTACTATGACTTTTCATGTTTGTTGGTATGTGATTGATGTAACATACGAGGGCATTCCAGTAGTTTCAACAGAGACCCATGCTCCTGCCACACAAAAACTTGGAGTTCTAACGTGAAATATAAACGCTAGAAGCTTTGAAATTCTTGTTTATTAGCCCTAATAAATTGTTTTCTTCTCAACCCCCAGGGTTGACTCAAGTGGTTAGGGCCTTGATCTTGGTGGTATACTCTCTCTGGGTCTAACGTTCGAACACTTGGATGCAAATAATTTCTAGGGGCCACATCCCATTCTTTTTCAATAAAACCTAGAGATTGTTACAGAAATTCTGCCCCAAAGATCTGTTTGTGCTGCCAGCCTCTTCATTCACAAAACCCTGACGGCCTGACCGCCATAGACCAAAGACAGTGAGTGACCTACACTTGCCGCCTGCCCTCACACCCTTTCTTGAAGATTTCTTGACAAATTATTGGAAAGAAGTCATCAACAATCTCAGTGTATCTCTCTGATAAGACCCAAATATTAAAGTGTTAGTTTCATCCTATAAACCAGTTACTGATGGCTGCCCAGGTACCAAGGAGATTACAGCTGCTAAGCACTACAAATTCTTGATATGGCTGAAACCCTAGGTGAGCAAGTCTGCCGAGTTTTCATGTTCATAATGAAATTTAGACCATAGGGCTTGCAAGCACACACACTCATCCATGAAATTCAAGTCAAGTTTTGTCACATGGTGCTGTCCCAGTTTTTAGCATCAAGAACACCACAAAAGAGAGATTTTGTCACCAATTAAATATCTGAACCTTGACATGCACGGCCTTTTAAATTCTGTCAAACTATCATCAAATTCTGGAAGGGGTTACTGTTAACAACACCAATATACCTTAGAGGCCAAAATTCCAGCATGATAGTCATCATTGATCTATGACTGAGAGCCCTAGATAAGTTTCCCTAAGAAAGTCATACAAACATGATGAAATTTCCATCAAGCATGAAATTTCCAGATGGCCTAAAACGAAATTTCCCTCATATTCCTAAGACTAGGAATGAGCAAAATCACATTACCTGTTTTGACATTTAGATGGATGCATACATATGTTACAGCTGCTGTCAAAGTTTTGACAGCAACCTCTTCACTTTAGACAATGATTACAAGATCCCAAATCCTTATCATAACATCACGCATGCAAAGACAAAGATCTAACTCTAGATTATCACCAAAACCAATGGGAATTCATATAGAGAACCCCACTGTACTTGCTGGAAATTTTAGAAAGCATGTCCAGAATGAAAGATTGAATTTCATGGAATGTTGGAAACCTTTGTTAAGAACGAAACAGCACCAGAGATGCCAAACTTTGACACTCAAGTCCGTCCCTTAGTTAAGAGATGGAAGTTGTATAGACATTGATGTGATGATGTACATGTGATTATATAGGTGTTGTTGCCGTTATTGTTGAGGTAAGTAATTGTGATCATATTACCCTTCTTGTTATTTATGTAAACAAATGACAAAATGCTCTTCTTGCAAAGTTATAAATATGTAAATGCTTCAATGATATGATTTATAGTCCATTCATTGCTAGCCTATGTTACATGTACCTTGTATTATAAACATAATGAATGCAAAATGAGATTGTATGTATTCTGCCACTTGCCATGATATATGTATAGAAATATCATATGCTAAATGAAAGAAAGATAAAGAAAGGAACGGAAAAAACAAAGAGGATGAATGCATACTTAAAGTTAGTTGTTTTCAGAATGGGCCATGAGTGTAGAAGTTTCAAGGTACAAGGGGAGAGCAGTGATTGCAACACTGGGAATGACTCGCTGGCAGTGTGCCTAGCGATGCCCTTCCCTAAGGAGTACTAGGTTCTTTACTGAAAGTCATGGGAGGAGCCATGACCACAAGGACCACTAACCCTTTTACAAGGGTGTAATAGTGTGTTGGCCATAGACAGATTAAAGTAAAGTCTATATAAATATGTATATGACTGAAAGTTCGACTGAGAATGCTCTTTTATAACTAAAAATCTATCTTATTATATTGTTTACTATATGATGTAGTTGCTTACTGAGTATTCAACTAATATTTGTATTAATTGTCCAGGTGAAGGAGATTGTGAGGACGAAGCCGTAGGACAAGACATAGCTCAAAAGATGAGATGGAGGTCTCAATCGACCGAAAGCTGGCATTAGAGAAAGTAGCTTTTCCATGCTGTCTCAGGAACCTTTTAAATAATGATTTCATGATTATTATTATTTGAGATGTTTGGAAAAAGCACAAGACTTGGATTTTGTTAATAAATGCTATTTCTTACTCTTTTATTTAATAAATTTCGGTTTTTTTTTATTTTTATTTATAGAATATTTTATACCTGACTTGTATGAAAATCTTTTTAAATGTTAGTAACATTCCTAGCCCTAGAGGACGGGAGTGTTACACCAGTCGCTACCCTTAAGTGGACAGTACAATAACTACCTCCAAGAGTGATAGTTTAGGAACAAAACGTAGTCAAATCTTGCTGGAAATTCAAGCAAGTAATGGCAGAGCCCTTAGGACTCACCCACAGAACCTAAATCCCCGGGGAGTATCTTTATTTCTGGAGTATAGATGTACTGTTCTTTCTCTTAAATCTTGGGTTCAATTATTATAAAGTAAAGATTATCTGCTGATAGCACTTTTGATGTACCCCTTTATTATAAAAGCATGTGGATGGATGTAATGGAATTTTTTTATATGTAGTAATGATTTTCAATGAATTGAAGAAAGAAAAGAAAAGGAAAGAAAAATTATTGAATGATTGCATGTCTTTTATGATTGTATGTATGTGTTCTTCAATAAGATCTTTGATCACTTATCAAAAAGAAAATCTATAAAATAGAAAGGAAAACTCTACAACTAGATATTGACATCAGAGAGGCAAGATACAAAATTTACATAACAGTAGTAGCAACACTCACATTTTGGCAACTTCAATAACCCCTTGACGGCAAGTCAAGTCTGAAAGCCTCAACTTTTCGATCTCTCTGAAAATATTATTTCATCATATGAATCAGCAGCATCACTAGTGCAAAACATATAATCAAAATTCAATTAAAAGAACTACAATCAGAATAAGTTGTATAACTGATGAATTAAAACATTGCAACATAACATAGCAGCAGCACTCATCTAGATTTTAAAATCCTTATGGACAGGATTTAGTAGCATTACACGTCCCACTCCTGATTTACTACCATAAGATATCTTTCTATGAGTAATGTAGTCCCATAGGATATTTTATTTTTTACTGGCATCAGGTGTTTGGAACAAAGTCCCGACAAATCTTGGGGGTGCACAAGCCCTCAGCAATAAGTCTTCGCAAATGCACCTCAGGTAATTCAAGGAGATACTCCCCCAATCCAATGGCCCCTAGCAATTGTTTGCAGCCAAGGGTTCAAACCTTAGACCTGGAGGGAGCATGCTGTCAAGACCAAGACTTTTACCACCCGAGCCAGTTCCATAAGACATTAGCATGGGAATAACAAAAGAATAGGGTATTCTTCAATAAGAAGTCAGGATTATAATTTACAACCATGTGATTGTACTAGTTAAGACTCACGAATACATTACTTACATTACTAATAACCGGATAAACAATGACACCACCAGATTCTTGGGTCATATTTGGGAACAAAGTGTAATTGTAAATTTGATCAAAACTTTCTTCCTCAGTACAAACCTGTTTTACACCAAAAGAATCTCAATCATCAAAACATCTTATCTTGATTTTCTTAACAAAATGAAACCAAAACAATTTTCAAAACTCATAAAACCTCACAAAAATCTTCCTTCAAAACATATTTCTCACCACCATTTTTATGCATTTCTAAAAACTTTCTCAATCCAAATCATTTTTAATGGGTCTTTCAATTTCACAAAACCCCATAAGGCCTATGTTTAAAATTTTTCTAAAAGTTTCACAAATCTTTGAGAAAATCTTACGTACAAGCATCCTGTGTGATTCTGTAGTGAATTAACTTCATTTTGATTTTAGTTGTGGCAGATCTCTGATGCAAGATATACCAATTACAGCATTGAAAAGTACAATACCCATTCAGTTTATCCTAAGATCAAACTTTTGTAGAAGCATAACCTTAGTCCAGATTGGGATGAAGTCACCCACAGGCAGGGTTAAGGCATGACAAGCATTATGACAAAAAGAGAGCGAGAGAGAAGTAAATTTGTGGAGTTAAAAAGTAGGGCCATGTTAATATCAATTGGAAAATACGTGTTCAACTAAATTGTCAAGTTGTAATACATCATTTAGCTGCTCCTAGAATTTGATAAACAGCTATAACTCAACTTACGTTTTAGCTGCCTGCCTGCCCTTTCCAATTGCAGCACCAAAGTACCTCTAGAAAAAATGCCAAAAGTCGTTTTGGAACAAAGAAATACAATATTACAATTGATTTATGGATAATGATGATGTAAAAGGCAAAACAATTGATCTTCTACATTTATTGTCCAATTTTACTAAAACAATTGACTCACATATGAAATACCAGAGGGTTCAACCATGTAAAGTTGTGGTCCATCTCTGTCATAGCCACCAAGAATAACTCCGCATCCAAAAGGTCTGCAGCACCATCAGTTATTCCCCTAGGGATAATAATGAGAAAAAAATAAAAATGAATGGCAACTACTGGTTGCCTCGTCAAACCTTAGCCACCAATAGAGTGTACACAGATGAACATAACTAGCTACACGATCAGCAAGCTCCTTGACAGGAATTGGTTCACCATATACACTGCATAAAAGACTCACGAAAATGAGATAAAAATGTAACAATGTAAAAGGCAGATTTGAGACTTTTTGGAGTTTCGGATCATGGATTTTGGCTAAATTATAAGGGCATATTTTCATTAGGGGTCTTATTTTTACTTTATAAAGGCAAATAGGAGCATGTAATTCAGTAATGCGAACAAGACAACGTATATGAAGTTCATGGTTACTAGTAATCAAAATTTCATAAAACCTTGTTTGCCAACCAGGTTAAACAGATGCTCCAATTGGGTTATGAAGCCATGTGAAAATACACATTGTTTCTTCCCCATGCCATAGTAGCTGGCATCAAATAGCACATAAGGTCTGAAACACAACCATCAAGTAGCTGATACCAACCAGTTGAAGGGTAATATATTGTTTGAAACTTACCTATAAAAAATATATGCATACATGCATACATAAATATATATATATATATATATATATATATATATATATATATATATATTGTTCGAGACTTTTGAGCTGCAATGGGTCCCAAACTAAAAAAATGGTTAAATACTAAAATACTCCCTATACTCTCTTTTAGACTTTTTACTTTTCATGTGCATTCAATCTTGATCATTTTGATCCTTCTATTAATATGCCAGTAATATTCCATTAAATTTGTCATGTCAACCCAAATAATAAATTGACATGAAAAAAAAAATTAAAAAACAGTTTATCACCAAAAATTTAAGTGGAAATCTAAGCACCTTGGTTGTGACCCAAGCCACAACCCACATGGCCTAGGTCACACCCATGCAACACTTAGGCGCCACACTAGGTTGCAAGACCCAGCTGCGACCTAGACCACACTTGAGTTGCAAGAGCCAAGTCACCACCCAAGAGATGCCTGGGTGTGTCTGAGCACAACCTAGATCTTGCGACCCACGCTGCCTGGGTGCAACCAGGTTTGCAACCAAGATTACCACAAAGGCGATGCTTGGATGGGGATCACTAGACCCAAGTCACCACCCAAGCTTTTGGTGTGCCTGGGCACAACCCAAGTCACAATTGGGTCTTGCAACACATGGTCTTTCTAGGTTGCAATGACCAATGTCACCTAACTCACCACACAACTTGGGTCAAGACCTAGGACACTTGGTTGCAACAAGATTTTATTTTTTATGTAATTTTTAATTTTAGATGAATTGCTAATTTCTTTTACAAATCAATCAGCCATTGTGGTTGACGGGACAAATGTAATTGACTATTAACAGCATACTAATGGAAGGATCAAATAAATAAAAGTCGAAAGCGTGGGGATTACAATGTTCAAAATTAGAGTATTAGGACAAATTTGTCCAAAAGGTAAACCACAACGACTATTTTAGTATTTAACCCAAAATATAAATCAAAATATCATAGCATTACAGAGAATGTGTAATAAGCTAAGAAAAAACCCAGTCATATCAAGTTTTACTCCAAAAACCTAGTCAATATTACAATTTGAGTTTCTTGAAATCATTATAAATTGCAATAATTTCGCCCTCCCAAACAAAATATAATGCCCCAATGGAAGGCCCAAGCCAAATGACCTATACTTAAAAAGGACTAGTCAATGATACAATTGAAACCCAATTGGAACATTATAAAGAGCAAGAATTTCTCCTTCCCAAGCAATGTGGGATCCCATACACCACCTACGCTCATCATTTATCAGAATGGGGTATCATAATCTCCCCCTTTACATTCCCAACGTCCTCATCAGACCAGTCGGTCATAGGTCACACAACTCAAGTTCCACATTTCCAGTTAGGATAAGCTCTGATACTATTTGTAACGCCACAATAGAACATCATGACCTATACTCCAAAAGGACTGGTCAGTGATACAATCAAAGCCCATTGGAATATTATAAAGAGCCCCCTTATATTCCCGACGTCCTAGTCGGGCCAGCCCATCATAGATGGCACAACTCAAGTCCCACATTTCTAGTTGGGATAGGCTCTGATACCATTTGTAACATCTCAATGGAAGCCCCAAGCCACATGGCTTATACTCCAAAAAGACTAATCAATTATACAATTGGAGCCCCATTGAAACATTATAAAGAGCAAAAACTTCTCCTTCCCAAGCAATGTGAGATCACATACACCACCTACCCTCATCACTTATCAAAATGGAGTATCACACAATGTTAGATCCCATTCTACACCCTTTCTATACTCAATCTAGGGTGTACGATTTAGACCACTCAAATCCTTGACGTCCTCGTTAAGCCTTCCAATGATGGTACAAATTGAGTTCCACACTTCTAACAAGAGATAGACTCTAATTCCATTTATAATGACCTATGGAATGTTCAAAACCACATTTAGGCTCATCCTCCAAAAGGATTAGCCAAGGTTATAATTTAACTTTGTTAAAATTCTTATCTCGGACAATGTGAGATCTCATTCATCATCCTTCCTATACTCACTCCAGAGTGTTACAAAAGGTCACGAGACCGAAAGAGAAAAAATGAAGGTTTCACACATTAATTGCACATGTACTGTTAAACAAGACCAAGTCCATGTAAAACAAAATATCCAAAAAAAGACAAGAATGTATGAAGAACAGCAACTACAAAATATAAAGTTTTCTATAGATGCATATTGCACTCACGCACTAGGTAGTTATGATGAAACCAACTGTAACTTTTCTCCCTCTTCTTTTTCTTAGGATAAATACCATCTATGTTAGGAAGCCAGCTCATTACCATCATATCCAGTAACATGATTTATGAAAAATAAGTGCACGACATGTGTTGCAAGTGACTGCAAACCTAGTAAGCTAGGTAAGCGACTTCATATAAAAACTTTGCTGCGAGAGTGGATGGCGGACATGGTATGTTTACAAGAAACTAAGCTGAAAAGTGTTTCTAGAAGGTTAATTCGAAGTGTTTGGAGTTGTACTTATGCGGATTGGGCCTATCTTGCATCAAATGGGGCTTCGGCTGGAATCCTAGTGATGTGGGATAAAAGAGTGGTTGAGAAAATGGAGGAGTTTGTGGGGGAGTATACAGTGGCATGCTCTTTTAAGAGTGTGGCAAACAATTTTGTGTGGGCTTTTGCAAGTTTATACGGTCCAAATGTAGACAATGATAGACGTTTCTTAAGGGAGGAACTTGCTAGGTTAAATAGCTAGTGGGAGCTTCCTTAGTGTATAGGAGGGGATTTTAATGCCATCAAATTCCCTAGTGAACGATCTGATGAGAGTAAAATGTGCCCAACTATGACAGAGTTCTCAGATTGTATCTTTGACTTGAACTTGCTGGATATTTCCCTTTTGGGGGGCTCCTTTACTTGGTCGAATAATCAGACATGGTCTCAACTGGACAGATTTCTAATCTCACCGGAGTGGGAGGAATACTATCCAAAGGTGTGCCAAAAGAGGCTGCCACGTCTTTGCTCAGATCATTTTCCTATCTTGTTGGTTTGTGGTGGCATTCGAAGCGGGCGCTGATACTTCAAGTTTGAAAACATGTGGCTGAAAAGTGAAGGCTTTGTGGATAAAGTTAGGCAATGGTGGTTTTCATACCAGTTCTACGGTAACCCTTCATTCATCCTAGCCTGTTAAAAGTTTTGGAAAATGACCTTAAGCTTTGGGATTCACAATACTTTGGAGATATAGGGGAACGAAAGAAATTCATGGTGGAGGAGTGGCAACAGTTTGAGCGGATACTTGAGGCTAGAGCCCTTATACCAGAAGAGCTATTGCGCAAGACAGAGTTGGTTTCAAGTCAACTCCTCTTCAAGACAGAGTTTGAAGAGGAGGAAGTGTATGACGTAGTGAGACATATGGGTAAAGATAAAGCTCCAGGTCTAGATGGCTTCTCGATGGGCTTCTTCCAAGCTTGTTGGGTGATGGTAAAAGTGGACATTATGAATGTGTTTCAGGAAGTATCCTCGGTTGGAAAGTTTGAGAAATGCCTAAATGCTAATTTTTTCAAGTTGATCCCGAAGAAGATTGGAGCGTCGGAGGTTTAAGTATTTTCGACCCATTAGCCTTGGGGTGTATAAAATTATTTCCAAGGTTCTTGCTAATAGATTGGGGGTGGTTTTGGGCAAGATCATTACGAAGCCACAGAATGCATTTGTTAGGGGGCGACAAATTTTGGATTCAGTCCTTATAGCGAACGAGGGCTTAGATAGCAGATTAAAGGCTAGCTCCACAGGGATTATTTGCAAACTAGATATGGAGAAGGCATATGACCACGTAAATTGAGATTTCCTCTTGTATTTGTTGGGGAGATGCGGCTTTGGGGCTAGGTGGCGTACTTGGATTAGTTAGTGCATCTCTACGGCTAGATTGTCAATTTTGATTAATGGCTACCCTACCGGCTTTTTCAGCAACTCTCGAGGTCTAAGGTAAGGAGATCCTTTGTCTCCACTTCTCTTTGTTATCATTATGGAGGCCTTGAGTAGGATGATATCGGCGGCGGTTACGCATGGGTTTGTGGCTGGATTTCCGATTGGTGATCCCAATAGGGGCATTATTACTGTCTCATTTACTTTTTGCAGATGACACGCTCCTATTATGTGAGGCAAGTAAATCGAAACCAGTTGAGGGCATTGAAGGCTTTGTTATTATGCTTCGAAGCACCGTCAGGCCTGAAAGTTAAATTTGACAAGTCAGAGTTAGTGCCAGTGGGGAACGTGAGCAACACTAGGCAACTAGTTAGTATTCTTGGGTGCAAGGTAACTTCTCTTCCCATTACCTACTTAGGATTGCCGTTAGGGGCTGCCGCAAGGGCCTCATCCATATGGGATTCAGTCATAGAGAAGATAGGAAGGAAATTGACAGGATGGAAAAGACTGTATTTGTCGAAAGGTGGACAGTTGACTCTTATCAAGAGTACCCTTTTTAACTTACCTATGTACTTCTTATTTTTGTTCCAATTGTTGGCCACGGTAACGGCTCGGATTGATAAACTGTTTTATGATTTCTTATGGAGTGGGATAGGGGATGAATTCAAATTTCACCTAGTCAACTAAGGTATGTAGATCAATCTCGTCAGGTGGTTTGGGTATAAAAAATCTGAGAGCATTTAATCGGGTCCTGCTTGGGAAGTGGCTATGGAGGTATAACATGGAGACAAAAGCCTTATGAAAACAGGTGATTGATTGTAAATATGGAAACTTGTGGGGGGGGCGGGTGCACTGAAGAGGTAAATGGGGCCAGTGTGGGAGTTTGGAAACACATTAGGAGTGGGTGGGAGATTTTATTAGCCATTCTAAATTGGTGTTGGGGAGGGGTTCTCATATTAAGTTTTGGAGGGACATATGGTGTGGGAATGAGGTTCTAAAGGATGTCTTTCCAACTTTTTTCCAAGTGGCACATAACCAGGAAGCTTCAATAGAAGACCTTATGCTTCTATCAACGGACCAAGTGCAGTGGGATGTCATGTTTAGTAGAGCGGCGCAAGATTGGGAAGTGGACATCTTTTGAGGCTTTTTTCAATCTTGTTTATTCTGTGAAGCCGAATAGACAGCAAGCTGATAGGATGTGTAACATACGGGTCCAGACTTAGGGCTTAAAAACTAATATTATTTTATTATTTTATTTTATTTTTATTTAATTCTTTATCTTATTTCTTTATTTTATTTTAATTATTTCTTTTATCATTTTAGGAATTTCCCATTAGTTCCGTGTTAGGTTAGTTCCCTAGTTTAACTACAACTCGGCACAACCAAGTCCCCTCAGAATCCATACCCTTGTAGGATTTTTTTTTCCGAGTATTAACTGCCAAGGATTCACGCCTCTCCCCTCCCACTAGCTATATAAGCCCCGATACCCTCTGTGTTAAACACCGAAGAATACCTAAAGCAAGAACCAAGATCGTGTGAGCCGTACCTCTGCCCAGCCACTACCGACCACCCTAGGGCATCGGAGCACCACCGACGGCACCAGAAACTGCCGGCCAGCCTAGCCCCGTCGCACCTACTCCCTCAGGTAAGCCACTGCCATCACACTCACCGATCCTCCCTCTCGGTGATTTAGTTTCCAACTCTATCTCTCTCTAAACTCTCTCTTTCTCTCTCTCTCTCACTCTCTCTCGGCGTCGCACCACCGTAGGGATCCTGTTAGACCCCCACATAAAATCGCCTCCAAAGTAGCCGCCCATGTCCTAGCCATGCCCGGGACATCCCCTTGATCATGCCACGAGCATGCCTTGGCCCGTGTCTTGTCACACACGGGGCGCCCAGCATGCCCATGGACCGGCCACATGCATGCCTTGGCCCGTGCCTTGACACGCACGGGGCGCCAAGCATGCAAGCCGTGTGCGCGCCACGCCTCGGTCCCAGCGAGGTTAGTGGCCATGCGCAGCCCAGCGCACGCCCGTGCGCATGCCCATGCACCACGCGGCCTTGCGCATGCAGGCAGGCCGCACGGCTCAGCGCCCGCACGCAGGCCGCATGGGCCTGCGCATGCGCGCAGGCCACATGGCCCCGTGCGCGCGCAAAGGCCGCATGGCCCTGCACGCCCACGCAGGCCGCATGGCCCCGCGCGCCTGCACATGCCGCACGGCCCTACACCCCCAGCCAGGCGCACAGCCATGCGCACGCCCAGGCGCACAGCCATGCGCACGCCCACCAGGCGCACGCCCATGCGCGCACCCGAGCACCTGCAACCGGCCATGCCCCCAGCCGCATGGCCCTCCAGCCGCACACCAGCGAGGTTAGTGGCATGCCTTCCAGGCATGCCATCCAGTGCACGGGCCCGGCCCGTGCCATGCGGAGCAGGCCAATGGCATGCCCACCAGGCATGCCATCCAGCGCACGGCTCCAGCCCGTGCCATGCAGAGCAGGTCAGTGGCATGCCCACCAGGCATGCCATCCAACGCATGGCTCCAGCCCATGCCTTGCAGCAGGCTCACATGGCTAGCCACCATCAGCAGACCGAACATGGCACCATGCCATGCCCACCAGCCAGCCCATGCATGGCACCATGCCATGCACCACAGCTAGCCATGCCGAGCCACTTAGCCATGGACCAGACTGAGGACCACCATGCACCATCCTAGCCGACCCTTGGCTCATGCATGCCACGGCCATGTGGTCCATGCCACTATCTTCACTTATGTTATTTAATTTAATTATTTTATTTTATTTCTTTTATTGCAAGAGGGGCCTTTTGGAGGTTTCCAAGTTGTAACCTTATAAATAGGACCCTTAGTCATTTCTTTCACATCTTTTGACAATAGCCTTTGTGGACTACTTTGTTCTTGAGATCATTTTCGGTGCATAGCACTTGGGCTCTTTGGGGTGCAATTCGTGAATCCCTAAGGAGAGAATCACACTTTGCAATTCGTGAATAAGTGTGATTCAAGTTATCAATCGTATGAGTATTTTCCATTCCATCTCTTGTCTTCCATTTGATTCCATTGATCTTGATATTTTATGTTCTTTGTTCATACATTGTTCATACATTGTTCATCATTGTGCTTGTGAGTTTCGGCCAACAAGTAGTCCTCAACATCCATTTGATCCTCCAACCCTAGCATCATTCGACCAACCCTTGTTTGCCCTACTTGCCATATTCGGCCATCACCTCCCAAAAATACCCTTCATCCAATTAATTTCCCCATAGCCGAGATACACTTTCCATACAAGATCAAATTCAAATTTCGGCTCCTTAGCCTTATTTGAATTAGTCTAGCCGCCCACTCCACTTTCCATACAAGAGTTTCCATATTGAAAACCCTAGTTGACTCAATTAATTCCCTTGGCCGGCCACTATCATATCCATAATCAAATCCCTTGTTTTTAGGAAGCTTTCCTAAAAACACTCACTAGCTCACTCAGCCAAGCTTTGGCCGCCCACCTCATTTGCCCTAGCTCCAAACCCTAATCACCTCATCTCACAAACCCTAGCCGTCCATCTCATCCATCCAAACCCTAACCCTAATCCAAGTGGCGCCAACCCTAGAGCATCCTAGTGCCGTGCACCACCCTCCATTGTGATCTCAACACTTAGCCAATTTCCACCTTCCATACACTTCCTACTAGCCTAAACACTAACCTCACCTTGCCAATTTGCCACCATAGCCAACATTGAGCGTGAACCAAGCAAGTGAAGGACTTGAAGTCGGTCAACCCAAAGAGCTCATAGCCGAGAAGGACTTAGTGTTTAGGGACTTGACCGGGGTCCCTAACAGATCCTCCAGTTGCGCCGCCGGTCACTCCCAGCCACCTTGAGCCACCACGCATCCACCTCTTTCTCTCGGTGAGCCCTGTTTCGCACAACACACACACACACTTCTCACAAAAGGCTCTCGGCCTTGAGAATTGTAGTAGGCTTGGGCCTAAGGCCCATTCGGCTTGGTAGTTTTGTGCTAGGCCCGAATCCTTGCCAGCACCTCGACTTAATAGGATAAATCTTGTTGTTTCACAGACAACATGTAGGCGCTAATGAGGTCCATATTGTAATGAAATTCCAGATTTAATTTCATGTACTTTTTACCTAGCAGATCTTTATTAAGAATCGATTATACTGAGCTAGATATTCTGGATTATTATATATTACAAGTCTTCGATTAGATTTGCATGAAATCAAGATAACTAATATGTTAAATTACAATTTTATATTCATATTGAACCACGGCACGTTTATCTAGGAATTTAGTAACGTTCCGTACCTCGTACAGGTGACTCGCTACAAGTTGGAAATCCAGAAGCAGTGCTAAGAGGTAAAATAGTATGATTATAAATACATAAATGCATGCATATTGTGAATATTATTGTATGAAATTATGAGGTGTTTATGATGGTTATTTACGCTACGCTAAGAGACAAGTTAAGGTTAGATTTCTTTTCATGATCCTCAATGAAATATGAGATTATGCTCGAATGAATGGATGTTACTAAAATCGCATGTAAGCCATGAGATATTTATGTAGAAATTGAGTTTAGTATGCCATGTATCAAAAAGGGCCAGATTATGTATGCTATGCAATATTTGGATGATGTATGCCATGAATGCCATGAAGTACATAGATCACACAAACTAAGGAAAGTTATAAAATAGTCAGATCATGCATGTCACGTCAAGTATGCTATGCCATGTACACAAAGAAGGTCATGTTAGCTATGTCACGAACAAGAGTATGTCATGTTAGACAAGTTGAACAAGAGTGTGCCATGTTAGACCAGTTCGGGAACATAATGAATTATCATGCATTAAGAAAGACAAGAAGTTTCAAGTTAAGTGATTCACGGACCCAAGCGTGATTCACTCCAGTAAGTGAAACACGGACTCAAGCATGTTTCACCCCATGTTATTCAGTTAAGTGAATCACGGACCCAAACGTGATTCACTCCAGTTAAGTGAAACACGAACACAAGCGTGTTTCACCCCATGTTATTCAGTTAAGTGAATCAAGGACCCAAGCGTGATTCACTCCAGTTAAGTGAAACACGGACACAAGCGTGTTTCACTCCATGATATTCAGTTAGGTGAAACACGGACTCAAGCGTGTTTCACTCCATGTTAAGACAAAATAAACCAGTATTATGCATTCACGTTACATGTGCCACTCATGTTATTCAGGAATAGATATGTTGTGTTAACCCATGATGTTGTATGTATGTATGAAGAGTATTCAGAAATTGAGTTTATGTTAGGCTAAATTACTTTTACGGTATGATGTGCTATTTGCTGAGTATTCAACTCATTTTTTTTGTTTGTTTTTCCTGTTTTCTCCTATGTCAAATTTTCAAATGGTGATTTTGAGGACGCAGAGCTGGATGGCCAGGAGTACATTTAGTATAAAGACTTAGGAATGAATAAGTGTTACTCACACGAGAACTAGAATTCTTTTATGTCATTCACAGAATTAATTCATATTCTTTCATTTTGTTCAGTTTCGAAACAGCTATGTTCATTTCAGTTTCTTTGATGTTTTTCAATAAATGAGGTAATTCAGACTCTGAATCTCTTTGCCGAGCATTGTGTTGTGAATGATAGTAACATCCCTATCCTTTGGGAACGGGGTGTTACAGGATGTGATGGACTCTCGCGAGTAAGGGGATATTCTCAGTTCGATCCTACTATAAGTCCCTTTCCCAAGCTGCAAATATTCCGTTCCCATGGAGGAGAATTTGGAAATATAAGACGCCTCCAAAAGCAGTCTTCTTTACATGGACAGCAGCGTTGGGGAAGATTCTTATTACCGACAATCTGAGGAAGCGCCAGATAGTTATACTAGACTGGTGTTGCATGTGCAAGAGATCGTGGCGAGACAGTGGAACACCTATTGCTACATTGCGAGACAACTAGAGTCTTATGGGTGGAAGTCTTTAGTCAGATAGAGTAATCCTTTGTTATGCCTGCAACTGTGGTAGATCTATTGGCCAGCTGGACACTTCCAAGAGGAGTTCAACAAATCAAGGCGGCGCGGAAAATGATTCCGATCTGTATTATGTGGTGTATATGGCAAGAGTGCAATGATCGAACTTTCAAAAACAAGGAGCGGTCTTCGGAGGAACTTAGAACTCTTTTTTCCATACTTTATTTCTCTGGGCCATTGCTTTAGATTTTAATGGCCTGAATTTTCATGACTTTCTAGTTTCCCTTACTTCAACCTAGATAGGTCTTATCTCTTGTATACCATCTTGTGTACTTGGGCTTTGCCTATCTCTATTAATATAATATCGATTACTTATAATAAAAAATAAAAAAATGTCCAATTTATTTACTTGCATGGCATTTCAACTAAGGAAAAATGTAACCATGTGAGGTATGACCAAATATGTGTTCCCATTATAGTTCGTAATTCTTCATAACATAAAAAAACGGCATCATCAGATAAAGTAAGTACAATAAGGCTGCTCAAGTTTCCATTACAAACGACCTAAGCCATTTCTTCTAATATGTGCCAACACAACATATTGATTTCCAAGATGTATCAAGTCTGTAACTAGAATAGCCATTGGATTTCTGACACATGTTGAGTACTAAGGGTACGTTTGGGTGGTGAGGTGATCTCAAATAATCTGTGAATAGTAGTGAAAAAGTGATGAAAATTTAATAGTAAAATATGGAATAGTAGTGAATACTCTTGTACTGAATGGGGATTCTTTAAATGTTTCCTTTTTAGACTTTGCTAGTTTCTATTTTCATAGCTTGTATTCAGGTGTTTCCGCTTGTATACTTCCTGTGTACTTGGGCTATGCCTATCTACTTGCATTAATAAATTTCTTAGTACTTATAAAAATAAAAATAAAAAGTACTAAAAAGTAACTGAAAAGTAATGATAAAATATTGAATAGTAGTCACTATCCAAACACAACCTAAGTCAATCAAGGGAAGGCAAGATACTGACATTTTGCTATACTCTCTAGCGCCCTAGAGACTATTTATTTACACTGTTACAAAGTCTGGAAGAAGAACCAAATTCAGGTCTACAACACCAATAAACCTTTCATATTGATCATGTTTCAAGTAGGAAGTCAATAATGGGTAAACAAAAAGCCGATCACTCGACCCTATGATATACTCGTGAGTACCCCAACTGCTCTTGCCACTACTACAAAGTCTCAAAAGAAGAATCACATTCGGATCATCTCTCTCCTCTACCTCAATCTTTACATGGCATATTTACACATCCTCCCTCTCCTCCTTGCCACCTCAAGTGTAATACCTCAATTCCACATCTAGAATATGAACAATGCACATACAGTTGATAAGTTAAAAAGGTAGCCATGGGTGTTAAATTCCACATTGACTACATACTAAGTGAAAATGAGCTTTATAAATGATTTACTTTAAGATAAAACTTTTCACATGCGTATCAGAATACTCGAAGATGTTTAATAAACGTTATACAGTTGCTTTTCCAACCTGAAATTCTCTCTCTCATTTTCTAGAGTGCTTTCCTTGGGTTGTTACATATGGTATTAGAGCCACCTAATAAGGTCAACTATGAGATATTGGAGCATTGCATAACATGGCCTAGACCCCCTAACAAGGACATCAGGAATTTTTTTTATGAATGTTTGTAACACTCCAATCCCACATGTGGGATATGAATAACCCACATTTGTACAGACCTAGGGTGTGCAAGTCCTACACAAGCCCTTCGAAAAAAAGGGGACCAATATGAAAAAATCACTTTTTCATAGTGGGTCCAACTTTTTTTCGAAGGGTTTGCACAAAACTTGCACACCCTAGGCCTATATCTAGCATTACTCTATAAAGAAATGCATAGGCGCTAAGTCCCACATTGGCTACCTAAAAGCTAAAGTGGGCTTTATAAATGACTCTACAAATGTTTCAAATTAACCAGTCTATTTAGAATTATAGCGCAAATGTGGCTAGCACTTTCCCAGGGTTGTTACAAAAAGGGTGTTGCTTCAGCTCGAAAGAAAATTGTTTCACTTCCGAACCTTGTCAAGTCAAAAGGCAAAAGGATTTTTTTGAGCCGATTGGGTTAAAGAACAACCCCAAGAGCCATTGCTTTTAATAAAAGTGATGGCCTAAGTTTATATTGTGAAAGGAAAGGAACAATTTACTATAATGAATTACGTCAAATGGCATTTGCAAGGTCACAAGAAACCATAATTTTGGCTATCCTAGGGGGAAAGGAGTACAATACCATGAAATAAAATACAATGTTGAATTGCTTTTACAAACATGTACATGGCTGAAGAACTTTCAAACAAACAACTCAATAGCCATTGAGAAGTAAGATACTAAGATGTAGAGAGTAAAGCAATCAACATGGAGTCCTTCTATTGAAACAAGATATAGATCCCAAATTTCTCTAATGTAATCTGAATTTCAGCTAAAACAAAAATATATATATATTTTAGAGAAAATCTATAGTAGAATCCCTCTGAAGAATTACATGCGGTTACAGATGAATGATTTGTCTTACAACTATTGTAAATGGCATGTGTCTATGCATTCAAGATCATGCTGTAAAAAGAGGATTTTAGATAGTACTAATCTTGACGTTGCATGATTGAAGATTATTCCATAAAGGGGCAAAGTGTCCAAGTAGCATAGAATGTATGGGAATAGAGAGAGTAGGTGTGATGCTGTTTTCAAGTAGCATAGTCACAATTAATTGCAACCATATTTATATTTACAATATGCAAAGATCTAGCAAATTAGTTTGTACATTTACATTGTATCTTTGTGGCATTTTGGTGAAGGATAGCAAATAAAAATGGGAAAAAAAAGAAAGATTTATCCTTACATATAGAAAGAGCTAGGGGTGAGAAGCTATGACACTAAACAGATATTCAGGTGCAAATACAAACCTTTCGTAATTAGTAGCTTCAGATTTGGCACGGGCAACAATTTGCCTCCCATCTGCTGCCAATCCTGCCACAGCCTGTATTTGAAAAAAATAATATAGATCAAAATAGTATCTAAGAATAAGATGCTGGATAAGGATAAGTTTGAGTCTAGCTCATTTAAGAACAAGATTATCTGACACTACAATAATCATTCTACCCTTATTGCTTGGGTTATAGATTCTAAATGCATTTAGGCAAAAATCTGTTTGAATGTAAACCTCAGAACCGAGTATAGCACAACGATTGCCACCTCAAAGAATGTTCTTCATAAATCAAACATGACTGCTCTTAACTCTTAAGGAATGAAAGCTCCCATTTATGACAAAACCTCCAATAAAGTCAGCTTTTACTCCTGCTTCTTCCAGCTTTCCAAAAGCTCGCTTGATCAAGTTTCATTATTTCCGACTTATTTGGAAAACTTACCGATCAAAAAAAAATACTTATTTGGAAAATAATGGAGGAAACAAAAATAAAGGTTACCTTTTTGCAAAGTCACATGAAGATTGGTGTAAAAATGGTGTTAGATATAACCCATAATCATCACAAAAAGTCATTCAAGTATTGAGTGAGAGTGTTTTGGAGATCAAATATTTACATATAGATACTTATGGTACATGTTCCTCTGCATTTCTGCATCCATATTTGCCTTATCAAGGTTCAATTCTAAAGAAACCCAACAAAACCATGGGTAAGAACACTAAATCAAGTCTCACTTAGTAACAAAAACATATATCACATAACAGTGTCATTTGCAATGAAGGCAGATGAAATATCCAAAATAATTACGCCAATTTATACCAGAATATTATATAGCAGCATTTACATCCGATCAAAATGTCACCACTTTATAACTAAACAAAATGAAAATTTGGAACATATAATACCATGCCCGAGTGGCGATGAACAGAATGAATTCTTCGATTGGAACCAGGTAGCATCATCTTCGAAGCTATTAGCTTCTCCACACCCTAAATTCCCCGTGAGAATATATCGACATTAGAGACTGCCCGATAGTCAAATGAATAAGGAGATAAATTAGAGAAATACTTTACCATTACAATCCCATCTTTGCATTTGATGCCAATCACAGTCCTGGAATAATAAGAAAAATCAAAATCACCGAACATAGAAAAGGTTTGAAACTATGTAGCCAGTAACCTAGTTGGTTCTTGGATAATCTCAGTTGGACTAATAAGCCTAGGGTTTTGTGGCTCGGGCACCAGATGAAGAAGTAAGAGAGACAGAGAGAGAGAGTAACCCGCTGTTGTCGACGGCTTTGGCGGCGTACTCGATCTGGAAGACGCGGCCATCGGGGGAGAATGTAGTCACTGAAAGATCATACCCTGTTCCTATGCTGCTCATACTGTCGCCTGATCCTCGTTTCGATTCTTCTTGCTTCTTCTACGTCTCTGTGTATCAGTCTTCAAATGAACTTTCGAGCTCGAGCTACGAATGACAAAAGCCTCCCCCAACTATTTTTTCCTCTCAAGAAAGCCACGCAGCACCGGACATGTTTATTATTAGAAATAGGAATAGTAAGGCTGCGTTTGGGTTGAGCTAATCTAAGCTGAATTGAGTTTTTTTATAAATAGTAATGTGTTGAGTAATGAAAGGAGTTATGTGGAACTCATCTAAATTGAGTTAAAGTGTGTATGAATGTTAAGATGAGTTGAATTCATTTTTATAGAAAAATTAAAAAAGATTGTGAATCTTACATATAAAAATATTTTAAGTTTAAAAAAGTTGTGGATCTCACTTGTAAGAAGATTTTAAGTTGAGATAAGTTTAATAATTTGAGAGCTGGGTGTTTGGATATTAGATTCAGTTTAAAATTAAACTGAATTCAATTGAACTGAGTTTGAGAACCAAACGCAGCCTAAATCTATTTATAAAAAACTTACTTCCACATTATTATTATACTAAAAATAATAAAATTTTAAATTTAAATTTTAAATTTTAAAAAAATTAATAAAATAAGTCTTGTAAGTAAAAGTATAAGTAAAACTGTAAGTACATAGTAATATTATTCTTAAAAAAAATATTGTAGTCAAGAATTATACAAAAATTATATAAAAAATAATTTTTAAAATAATGTAATTTGATATATTACGTTAGATGGTAAAATTAATATTTATATTTTTTTTATTTTCTACCATTATGCATGGTAAAAAGACTATGAAATACCCTTGAAAAAATCATTAGTATTGGTTTAACTAAATTTTTAGAAGAAATTTGATTAATATGCTACTTTTATAGTCTTCGCTGCTCATTCAAAAGTTGATCCTCACGTTAAATAAGCAATCCTATTCTATATGATAATCAATACTATTAATTTGACGTTTTGTTTATTCTTTAAAAATGATAAGACTGTTAAAGGGCTGTAACACGAAACAAAAATGCTACCTTTGTAATTTTTGCATTTAAATTGTGCACACCTTATATAATTGTCCACCCATAAGCAATAATGTTGACATGTTTCGCTAAAAAAAAAAAAATTAGAAGAATAATGTTACTTGTCCTAACAATTGGGTCTCGACACGAGTCCTGATAATTTTTTTTTATTATTTAATGATTATTTATTATTTAATGATTAAGGAAGAGCTTTTGAATCATGTTGTGAATTTTTTTTTTTTTTAATATGTAAGGGTATAAAACAAATGAATGAAAAAAAAATCAAAATCAAAATAAAAACACCAAATGGCTTTTTCAAGACCCATTCTCGGACTACACTCACAGTGGGTGTAACAAGACTCAAACAAGAATATGTTTATGTGTTTTGCACATAAACATTCTTTGTTTTTTGTAAAAGGCAAGCACTTAAAACCAAACTTGGATAGTATAAACATGTACCAAAAAGGGCTTTGCAATCTACAATATATTCTTAGGCTGCGTTTGGATGTTGAATTAAGCTGAGCTGAACTGAATTATTTATGAATACTAGTGAGTTGAGCAGGTGAAGTGAGTTACATGGGGCCCATCTAAAATGAGTTTAAAAGTGTTGGATATTAAAATGAGTTTAGTGCTATTTATAGAAAATTGAAAAAGGTTGTGGGTCCCATATATAAAGATGTGTTGAGTTAGAAAATGTTGTGGATCCCACGTGTAAGGAGGTTTTAAGTTGAGATGAGTTTGGTAATTTAAGAGTTGGGTGTTTAGATGTTAAACTCAGTTTAAAATTAGACTGAACTATTTGATCTTAATTGAGTCTTTCAACCAAACGAGACCTTAGTCGGATCAATGCCACCTTCATAGATGGAATCCTCTTAATTATCTTATATGGACGCAACTCGTTTCTCTTCACATTCTCACTCAAAGATTGCTCATATCTAAAGGAGACTTCAAAATCTCAAACAAGAGTCGATGTTATGTTCTACCTACCTTGTTAAAACCAAGACTTCAGTACTAGCTAGCTAGCCACATTTGAGAAGCTAAGGATGATGCATGCAGACCTCAGATATTTCATCACAAGTTGTTTGCACTCTTCCTACATGTCATTTGTTGCTGCCTTCTACTTTCAAACATGCAATCAACCCAAAACATATAAAAAGATTTTTAAGTTGAATTACTGAACTATGAAATGCTGCTAGCCAATCAAAACTCAGTTACCAATTTAGACTCTAACAAACTTTGCTCTATTTGCTAACATATCTTACACCTTTGACAGAAGTCCTTTACCAATCACATTACTCTAATTCTGGTCACTCTTCAGCCCCATCCAACAATGTCTCCAACTCAAACATAGCATCCTCTCGGACTTATGGCCGCAAAAACCACCGAGATTTAGATTGTTTTTGTCACATGGATCATTCATATCAAGGTTAGCACTCTCCCAAACAACTTGCTTCTATGGTAGTTAAGAAGAATTCTTCCCTTGACGATGAGGCCTAGTATGCCAACATTAGAGCAAACACCCACATTCCAGCAAGTCTTGATAGTCTATATATACAAGAACTATCTCAAAGGTATTATACTGTAGTTTTTGGTAATAGAGCGTCTCTACCAATTTCTCAGTACTTTAGCCCTTCTTTTGTCGCACGCTCAGACAATGTTTGGATGTTGAACTGAGCTAAGCTAAGTTGAATTTTTTATAAACAGTAGTGAGTTGAGTAGTGGAGGGAGTTATGTGGGACTAATCTAAACTGAATTTAAAGTGTGTTTAAATGTTAAGATGAGTTTAATACTTTTTATGAAAAATTGAAAAAAATTATGGGTCACACATATAAAGATGTTTTAAGTTGAAAAAAGTTGTAGGTCCTACGTGTAAGAAAGTTTTGAGTTGGGATGAGTTTAGCAATTTGAGAGTTGAGTGTTTAGATGTTAGTCTCAGTTTAAAGTTAGATTGAACTCAGTTGAGCTTGGGAACCAAACGTAGCCTCACTCTAACATTGCGTTTAGGTAGTGAGGTGATTTCAGATATTCTGTAAATAGTAGTAAAAAAGTAATGATAAAATATTAAATAGTAATAAATAATAGTGAAAAATAGATAAAAAGTAATAGTAAAAAGAGATATTTGCAACCATGAATTGTACAACTATGGCGTAATCACTTTAAAAAAAATGAATAAAACATGGAATCTACATGAAAAAATTAATTTTTTAAATAGTAGACCCCACTCTTTTTCTAAGCGATTACGCGACATTTATGCATTTCATGATTATATGTAGAATTACTCAATAATAAAATAATGAATAGTAGTGAAGAATTCTCAAAATACTCCACTACCCAAACTAGCCCTAAATCTTCATTGAAAAACACTTTCGGCGGTCATAGTGATACAGCCAATTTTGTATCTATTCAAAAGTTACGTGAAGGAAATAAATGCTTATTTGAACTAGCAAGATCTTATTTTCTTATTTTTCATTACGCACCTTCAAACTAAGAGTGCTTTGCACCATAGATACAGTGAAGATGGCATGTACCTCCTCATTCAGCTTTATAAGGCATTTATCTAATCTTGTAAATTCGTCACCATAAAGTATCTATTCATTTAATTATGTGAAATCATCACTTGTCTTAAAATTAAGGATGAACAAAAAAAAAACCCCGACCCGACCCGACCCTCCCCCCCCCCGAATTAGCCCGACCCGTTTACGGCTAAAATCGGAAACGGGTATTACTCGTTACCTGATTTTAAGTTACTTCGATTTCGTTCATTTTCGATATTACGCCTGTGACTCTCTCTCTCTTAGTCGAAAACTCATCCCATTTTCTTCTTCTTCATCTGCAGACCACGGTATCAGATCCGTAAAGGTGCGCACAAATCATTTTGTTTGACGTCAATGGTTGTCGTTGCTAGTTTTAGAAATGAAAATGTAAGATTGGAATGATGATTCTGGAATATTTAAACAAATATATATTTGTTGGAGCTATGCAACATCAAACTCAGAGATTTGAAAGGTATTTTGAGAGTTTCATGTGAAACTATTTTCTATGGAGAATCGAAGGGTTTTTTTTGTATTTTTCCATTTTCAGTGTTTTTTTTCAGGGTTTTTTTCAGTATTTTTTTTTCTGGATTTTTTCATCCGATATTTTCTTCTGGATTTTTCTTTTGTCTATGTTTTTCTTCTGGGTTTTTTCATCCGATATTTTCTTCTGGGTTTTTCTTCTGTGTTTTTCTTCTAGCTTTTTCCATCCTATTTTTTCTTCTGGTTCCATCCGATTTTCTGTGTTTTTCTTCTGGTTCCATCCGATATTTTCTTCTAGGTTTTTCCATTCTGTATTTTTCTTCTGGGTTGTTCCATCTGATTTCTATTTTAAGATGATTATCGCGTGAATTTGATTGTGATTTGGAACTGGTTTCATGATTTGGAACTAGGTTATTGGGAGAAATCTCCCTGGAAACAAAACAAAAATTCAGGTAATCGGTTAACGATCAATGGGTTAACGGGTGATTGGTTAACGAGTAATCGGTATTAGAAAAGATTCAGGTCAGGTCGAAATTTAGGTTTTTCGGGCCGAGTCTGGTCGATGAACAACCCTACTTAAAATCTTAAACTGATGGAATAGATAAATTTAATTAGTTGTATTATATTATGAACACTCTCCTTATGTATAAGCTGTCATAATCTCCTTCACTGAGTGACCTAAGATGTAAAATAGTTATTTAAATAGATAAATTATAGAATTAAGGTTCGAATTCAAGATTTCTACTCTAATATTGTAGCAGCCATGATTTTTTTTTTAAGTTAAAGATTTTAAATTATTTTATTTTTGTGTTTATATTATTAGTACTATTATTATTATTAATTTTAATTCTTAATTTATTAAAAACCTTCAGATTTTCAGCCGTTGTTTCCGTTTCAAATATTCCTCAATGATCTCTTAGATTTTCAAACGTTACAATGTAAGAATTAATTCCTTCAATTTATATTCCATATTCTTTCAGCAGAGCAGCAAATACACTGCCTCCTTTATTCTTTGTTCCATCCTTTTGCATCAAGCAAAAGTTCTCTTGATCTCATCCATCGTCATTCATTATAGTATTTCCGGCCTTCAAATCTATCTGTGCTTGACATTTTTTCCTCTGGTGGTAAGCTTCACTGACTTCCTCTCTCTCTCTCTCTCTCTCTCTCTATGTTCTTTTGATTTTCAGTGAGTATTACCGAGGCTAAGTTCTTTTCTATAATCAAAGCTCATTTTCAGCTACACTTTCGTTGATCTTCACTATATCTCTCGCATCGATTTCCTCTCACGGTGAGTTGGTTTCTCCTTGTCACGTGATACCTTTCTTCTTCGATGAAACTTTTCATTTATGCTTTTCTTGGTGTGTTAACAAATTTCCAGATTTATTTTACTTTTCATTAAAAGCTTTGCATGTTTGTTTTCATTAAATTTACAAAACTGCCACTTCAAGACAGCTTTCGATAGAAATCTCTAAAAGCCTTTTAATTTGATGTATTTACAATTCAGCCCTTGGGCATTAGTGGTTATGTGTTAATTTTTTTGGAAGCTTGTAAATGAGTTTTGAGAATGTGGGCTTTACTCATGATAGTTTTATTGTTGGGTTTAACTGCAATTTTTTTTTATGGGCTGTGCCAGTTGGGTTATTTTTTTAAGAATACAAACTATTTTGAGGTGAATTAATCTATTTAAAGAATTTCTATTTAAATAAATAGTAAGAAATCTTGTTTTTTTGAAATATGTAAGAGGTAAATTATGTCATATTGTATTATTTTTTTTATAAACCAAATTACTGTAATATTATATGAGAATTCAGATTTTAGTTTTTAATTATTTTGAATATAATTAAATCTGTTTTTTAATTGGGTTTTCTTTGACTTGTTTAATAAATTTGTAGTAAGTATAAATTATGCTACTAAGTATAATTGAAAGATTAGGTATGATGCTAGTGTTAAATATTAAATGAAATTAGTAGGACATTACCGAATGTTTTAAATTGTTTTATCTAGACAGTGGTTAATTTAATGAAATGTGATGACATGCTATTCTACAAAATTAGTGATGAATAGTACTTCATATAGGTAACGGTAACAAACTACAAAGTGAGATTGTAGAAGTAGTGCTAAGAGATAAGTAATTTGATCACAAATTAGGATTAGCATATAGTTAGACTATTACTATTAAAGCCAGTTCTTTGATAGCCGTTCTTTTTATGTACCAAGCATGTTACGATCTATAAAAGCATATCAGTCATCATAGCATATGATAATGTTAATTTTTTGCATAATGTTCAAGCTCAACATTTTATAGTTATTTATATTAGTATGAATGTCATGTATATCACATTGCATAAGACATGTAAGTTATTATAATTTTCAAGCGTAAGATAAGATCAAATTAGATCAGTTAATCAAATGGCCTTTCAGTTCAGTATTCAGGGTGGATTTGCAAGACACGGACTCAAACGTGGTCCACCCTAGTATGTCAGAATACTACTCAGCAGCTCCCCTTGCTGCAACGGGATGCGGGGCCTGTGCACAATCTTGCACACAGGGTTTAAGTGTGTGGGCCAGACAGATTAGTCAGTTGATTCAGATAAGTCAAGATAGTCATGCATAGCATGAGCATGAGCATGAACATGATATGACATGAATTTTATTCAACATGATATGACAAGAATTTTATTTAGTATGAAAATTTTATTAAAGCCTTTCAATTATTATATTTACGTTGTGGTGAGTTCTTACTGAATCTTCGACTCATTTTAGTTTTATCTCATTTTTTTACCACCAAGTGAGGAGAATGAGGACTACGAGTAGGCGGGCCAAGTTTAGAAGGAGTGGACTAATGAACCTTAGGCTATATTTATGATTTATTTTAATTTGGTTGGTTTGGAAACTTGGATATGACTATGTTTTTTTGAAAATGGTTTAACTTAAGTTTTCTTTTGGAATGAACAATGTTTTTTTAAAATTATGCAAGTCTCTTACCTGGCTTTAGTTACATTGTACGTGACATTCCTAATCCTATGGAGTGAGAAGTTACAAATATAATGTGAATTAATAATCACTTGTCACCAGTTATCTCAAAAGCTTAGTTTTTTAGACCAAGCGGTATTTCAAAAACCCAAAAGATTGGCGAAGACTTCGATGATAATAGTTAAGTGATAGATATCGATGGTTGGTGAATAAAGCCATACTTGATAGCAAAGAACGTCGATGATCAGCCAATAAAGCCATTAACGAGAACAAGATGTGATGAGAATCCAAAGACTTTTCAAGCTTGAGTCACTGTTATGGAAGTAGAAGTGTAGAGCGGGCACATACGGCAGATCAGTGAGTAATGCATACATAAATAAAGGCTCTTGTTTAATTATAACGTGTTGAGAAGATAGAAACACAAACGCTTTGTATTATTTGAACTTGATTATTTTCAATGAAATGATTTTACAATTAAAAATATACATGGAGCTAAGCTAAGTATGGAAACAAAGCTAAGTATGGAAACAAATCATACATGGAAAGAATTGATATTGACAAATCAATGACTAATTCCTAAAATCATGGTGTTGATATCTTTGTTGATTTTGTGCAATTTTGGATCCTGTCAATACTCCCCCTCAAGTTGGCCCATGGAGATTTGAAATGCCCAATTTGCGTGAGAAATGATGGAAAAGTTCATGTCCTAAGGCTTTAGTGAAGATGTCGGCAACTTGCTCATGAGAATAAGTATGTACGGTTGTGAAGAGACCAGACCAGATCTTATCTCAAATAATGTGACAGTCAATCTCAATATGTTTAGTGCGTTCATGAAATATTGGATTGTGAGTAATGTGGAGAGCTGATTGATTGTCACAATGTAAGCTGAAATGCTCAGAATGAGAGATGCCAAGATCAGTGAAGAGATGTTTCAGCTAGGTGAGCTCACAGGTGATGACGACAATAGCGCGATATTCAACTTCAATAGATGAGTGAGCCACTGTCATTTGTTTTTTTGTTCGCCAGGAAATAGAACTCATGCCAAGCTAGATGAAGTATCCTGTGGTGGAGTGACGGGTAGTGGGATAGCTAGCCTAATCCGAATCAGTGTAGGCAGTAACATATAAACTGTTAGAGGAGGAGAAGAAAATGCCTTGCCCAGGACTTCCTTTGATGTAGCAAAGAACACGAGTGGTGGCTTGCATGTGGGGAACACAAGGGGCATGCATAAACTGACTAAGGATGTTTACTGTAAAGACAATGTTGAGACGAGTGATGGTGAGGTAGATGAGACATCCAACTAGCCATCGATATGCACTAGGGTCAGGAAGAAGTGTGCCATCTTGATTGGTAAGCTTCAAGTTTTGTTCCATGGGGAAGGGAGCAATCTGGGCACCAAGTTGTCCACTATCATTTAGAATATCAAGAGTATATTTTCGTTGGTTGAGGAATATGCCTTTTTGGGACTGAGCAACTTTGAGACTAAGAAAATATTTGAAAGAATCGAGATCTTTGGTTTTGAAGTGTGTGGAGAGAATTTTTTTGAAAAACTTAATCTGAAAGAGATCATTACCAGCAACCAGAATGTCATCAATATAGATAAGAACAATAGTAATACTTGTGGAAGTGACCAAGGTGAATAAAGAGTGATATGCTTGAGATTGAGTAAAACCTGCATCAAGAAGCACAGTAGTTAGTTCAAAAAACCAGCTACAGGATGCTTATTTAAGGACGTAGAGGGATTTGCGAAGATGACAGACGCATGTCTCCCCTTGAGACAATAACCGAGACGTGGCGTCATATAGACTTCTTCATCAAGATCGCCGTGTAAGAATGTATTGTTAACGTTAAGTTGATGAATAATCCATTATTGGGTAGCAGCGATAGTCAACAAATATCGAACAGTAGTTATTTGGGTAACAGGAGCAAAGGTCTCATGGTAGTTGAGGCCTTCAACTTGAGTGTAGCCTTTAGCTACTAGCCGAGCTTTATATCTTTCAATGGAACCATCTGCCTTGAACTTAGTTTTGAATACCTACTTGCAATCAATGGGTTTCTTACCAGGAGGAAGTGGCTCAAGTGTCCAAGTGGAATTTGCTTCAAGAGCATGGAGTTCAGTATATATGGCTTCTTGCCAATGTGAATAGCGAATAGCATCAGAATAGCCAAGAAGGTTCAACAAAAGTAGCAAGAGCATGTAAAAAATTAAGGTGAGAAGATGAAAAACGAGAATAGAAAAAGAAACAAATAAAGGGTGAGCAGTACCTGAGATCTGTGTAGCAGGTGAGGATGTCGTGGGCTTCATGTGTAGGGTTGAACAGACATAATCTTGGAAATAGGCTGGTCGAGTGGTTATGCCACGAGGGCGAAGAGACGGGGAATCAGAGGAACTAATGGAAATAAAAGAAGGAGTGGGTGGTAAGATAGGCTCAGGAATAGGAAGAGGAACTATGGGAAGATATGTATTCGAAAGATCAGGAATTTCCTGAAAGGGAAATTGGTGTTCATGGAAGGTGATATCTCAAGAATAGAAAATGGCTTGAGTGTCGAGATTATAGAGCTTGTATGCTTTATGAGTGTTAGGGTAGCCAAGAAAGATACATTTTGAGGCACAAGGAGAAAATTTATCACAAAAAACACAAAGGGTTGGAGCATAACAAAAACACTCAAATACACGAATATGATCGTAGTAGGGCATGATGTTGAAAAGGAGTTCAAAAGGATATTTATTTTGAAAAATGTAACTTGGTGTGCGATTTATGAAATATGCAACAATGAGTACGCATTAAAATTTTAAAGGTAAGTGAGCTTGAAAACGAAGGCTGCGGGCAATATTCAGTAGGTGTCAGTTTTACGTTTCACATCGCCATTTTGTTGTGGAGTTTCAACACAAGTACGTTCATGAATAATGCCATGATCATGAAAATAAGATTGAAATTTATGCGAAAAAAATTCTTATCCATTATCAGTATGAATTATTTTAATCATGGTGTTGAACTGATTTTGGATGAGTGCAAAAAAATGCATGAGATTTGAATAAGCCTCAGATTTATAACGCATGAGATAGATCTAAGTAGTATGGGAGAAATCATCAACAATAGTGAGAAAATAATGAGCACCACAAATTGAAGGAGTATGATAACCACCTCAAATATCGCAAAAAATTCGATTGAAATAAAAAGAACTTTTATTAGTAGTAGAAGAAAAAATGCAATCTTGTGTGCTTAGAACAAGCACAAACATCACAATCATAAATGACATAGGAATTATTAAAAAAACTGAGGAATAAGAAGACGAGAAGGATGACCTAGGCATTGGTGCCATAAATTTTTAGTAACAGTAGATTGAACAGAGAGGGCCATAACAGTGGTGGGTCGGTACACATAAAACCCATTGCAGAACTCACCCGCTCCAATCAGCCTCGTCAAGTGTGGGTCTTGGAAAGAAAAATTTGTGGAAGAAAAGGAAACAAGACAATAAGTGGTATTAGTAAACTGAGGGACAGATAATAAATTAAAATGAAAGTGGGGGATAAAATAGACATTTTGAAGAGTTAGGGTTGGGAACAAAATACATGTGCTGAAACCCTCAATAGAGAGTGTGGCCATTGGGAAGCTTCACAGATTGCAAAGGGGGGGCGCAAATCACGGAAGGTCGTGCGGTCTGGCACATGTGTGCGCTAGCGCCGCTGTCCATGACCCATTCACGGTGGTTGTTGAAATAAGGAGGGGAAGAGGTGGCATTACAAACAAAATAAGCCGAGGTAGAGTTCAGAGTGAGGAGATCCAGCAGCTTTTGGTAGAGGTCCGACGACAGTCCAGGTACCGGCGAGGAATCAGTAGAAAGAGAAGCTTGATGGGCTACCAATGCCACCCCAGACTGTGGTTTGCCAAGAAGAGATGGTCGTGGGGTGGTGCGAGGTTCACGGCCATGTGGGTACCCAATCAACAGCCAGCGACGGTTGCACAGATGCCCTAGCTTGCCACATTTCGTGCATCGTAGGGGGTTTTTCGAGTGGCTGCTTGTGCTGCTGGAGTGAGTTGCAAAGGCCATGGAGTTTGCTGGTGTGGGTCGCACGTGGAGTAGCCGCTATTGTTCTTCCTGAAATAGAGTAGAGAAAACTTTTGTAATGGGGGGAAAGGGTTCCATGGCTAGGATTTGAGATTTGAGTTGAGAGAAAGAGTCATTGAGGCCAAGTAGGAATTGAAAAACACGTTCATCCTTTGCTTGTTGTTGCAAATCTTTGAGTTCATTGCTGGTTTGAAGATGATTGAGTTCATTCCAGATTTGTTTAATATGGTTGTAATACTCATGAATGGAATGGGTGTTTTGTTGCAGGGATGAAAGCTCACGCTTGAGGTGATAAAGGCAGGCATTATTGCCATGGCAGAGGCAAGATTGGAGGTTGATCTAGACTTCACGTGGATCTGTGTTGTATTCAAGGGAGTTGGCAAGGGATGGGCTGATAGAGTTTAGAATCCAGTTAAGGACCATGTCCTTTGTTTGATTCCATTGTGTGTAGTGAGGAGAATTGGTATCGGGAGCTTTGAGAGAGCCATCAACAAAACTGAGTTTGTTTTCGGCATTGAGGGCTTGGGTCATGCCTTTTTGCCATTTTGGGAAATTGTCTCCTGTAATGAGTCTAGAAACAAGAAGTAGGCTGGGGAATCAAAGGAATGTAGAAGAAATGAAGAATGGATGTTGGAAGAAGAGGCCATTTTTGGTCTTGGGTAGGGATCGTGTTTTAGTTTGATACCATGTTGAGAATATAGAAATAGAGACACTTTGTATTATATGAACTTGATTATTTTCAATGAAAGGATTTTACAATTAAATAGATACATGGAGCTAAGCTAAGTATGGAAACAAATCAATACATGGAAAGAATTGATATTGACAAATCAATGACTAATTCCTAAAATCATGGTGTTGATATCTTTGCTGATTTTGTGCAATTTAGGATCCTGTCAATATAATGAGCGATCAGATCTAGCATGAGAATTCTAAAGACTTTTCAAGCTTGACTCAGTTGCATAAAGTGCTATGGAAAATAGAACAAGGAAAAGGGATTGGCAAGGCACAAGATGGTGATTAGAAATAATGCCATTAACTAACAGACGCTACACACGACATAAGCATGGCAACATCAACCTTCAAGAAAGTATGCACCCTACTCTCTTTTTTCTTGTTCGTTAATCATGTGCTTTTATTATCAAATTCTCTAAACTAACTTCATCTTGATCAAAACCGTTTAGAAGGTCTCACCTCTAATTCTTTAGGAAATTTGAGAAATCTTACCCTATTGTATCCCTTTAGAAATCAACTTTCTGACTACATTCCTGAAGAAATAGGTTGCTTAAATTCTCAACCCTAGCTTGATCTTTTCCAAAACTGTTTAGAAGATTTCATTCCTACTTCTTTGAAAATTTTGAGAAATCTTCTTGTTCTTCATCATTGGAAAAATTAATTTTCTAGCTTCATTCCTAAAGAAATAGGCTGTCTAAATTTTCTAACTTAGTTTGATCTTTCCCAAAACCAACTTTAAGGTCCTATTCCACGTTCGTTTGCTAATTTGATAAACAATTTACAACATTTCAATCTTTGTGATAACAAACATCTTGGTCCCATCCTACAAGGAATCGAAGGTTCCATGAACATGCAAGTTTGCAACTTGGCAGACACTAATTTACCAGCTACTTGCCCAAAAGTATTTATCACAGTGGTTCACTTCAAAAAATTTCAATATCCAACAATGGTTTAAGATGTCAAATACCAAAGAGCCTAAAAATTGCACGAGCTTAGTGAGAGTCCTCTTGAATGGAAAACAACTCACTGGAGATATATCTCAAGGCTTTGGTGCCTATCCTAACTTGATCACCATAGATCTAAGCCACATTAATAATTTTTATGGCAAGATCTCAAGTAATTGGGGATAGTGTCTAAAATTAGGGACCTTAAAAATGAGCTGGAACAACATTAGTGGTAGCATACCACTCGAGATTGGAAACTTGATTCAACTACATGCAATTGATTTTTCTTTAAATCATATAGTTGGAGCAATTCCATAGGAACTTGGAAAGTTGACTTCTCTAGAGAAGTTGTGGTTGAATGGAAATCATCTCTCTGGTGCTATACCTGTAGAATTCAAGTCATTGATCAATCTCGAACAAATTGTACACGCAAGTCACTTCCATGTAATCTTGGGAAGTGCTTCTTAAAATTAAACCACTTGAATTTAAGCCATAACAATTTTAGTGAAGAAGTTCCTATCTCGCTTATGAGCTTAATTCATCTCTCCAAACTAGATTTAAGTTGTAACTCATTAATTGGAGAGATACCGTCAGAAATCAACAAAATGCAAAACTTAGAAGAGCCCAATCTCTCTCACAATCATTTTCTGGTGTTATTCCGACTACCTTTGAAGAAATGCATGACATGTTGTATGTTGACGTATCCTACAATGAGTTACATGCCGTCGTTCCTAACAACAAAGCAGTTTTAGATATCTCGCTTAATAGAAGTACGGCATCGAAATATCATCAAACTTCATGAATTCTGTTAGTATGCTCAACATTTGTTTTTGGTTTACGAATATCTGGAATAGGTAGTTTGGCAAGAATCTTGAAAAATAAAGAAGACGTTAAAGAATTGGACTGGAATAAGAGGTTGAATATTACTAAAGGTGTGGCTTATGCCTTGTCTTACATCTTGTTGGATTCTCGATACAAGGCTCGCGTTTAGATTTCGACATTGCTAAGATTCTGGAGCTAGATTCATCCAATTGGACTTCCCTTGCAGGTACATATGGATATATTCCACCAGGTAATTCCTTTTATTGCACGAGATTACAATATTGAAGGTGTGAAAGTGTTAAATTTTGTTTTTTATTTTTTGTTTATTTTTTGTTCTTTTATTCTTGGCAGAACTTGATTATATAATGAAGATAACTGAAATATGTGTTGTATATAACTTTGGTATGTTGGCATTAGACGTAGGAGTGTTACCCGCCTCCTACGGGGTAGGGCCACCCCTTCCCCGCACCTAGCCCCTCACAGGGCGAGGGGTGGGGTTTTCACCACCGTCCCACGCCCCCACATCCTTGGGTCAGGGTACCCCGCAACCTAAATTCTACTAGGTTTAAAAATTATTTTTAGATCCAAAAATGATTAAAAATATATTTTTAGACCCAAATTGTAAATTTAAATTTTATAGATATGACTATAATTTAAAAATTATGTAGTTTTTAAATTTGCTAGTGTATACTTTGTGAACAAGTCTAACAAATTGTAATATATATTTCTATTTTATATGTATTAATATATATTTATGTTTACATATATATAAACATCCCCCGCCCCAGCATGGGTGGACGAGTTCAGAAAAGCGGGGTGCAGGGCCTCGCTGCCCACCCCTAATTAGAAGCAATAATGGATATTCAACTAAAATGTGGTAGACCAACGTGGTGAGCCGGTGGAACTATTAAAGATCCAACCATTAATAAAAAAGCTTTAGAACTATTGAATACTAATTTGGTTAAACTTTTGACTTTCAAGATTATAATATTCTAGTACGCTTCTAAATCCGACGTCTACGGTGGCCTTGTTGGGATCCCATAAAAAACAGTCCTAGGACAAGGTCCTAGGCATGCATGAACAACAAAGATCGGGTCACTTCCAGGATCAAGACTAGCCAAGGCCAACTAAGGGCCAAGACATATCACGGGCCACATTGGCCATGCAAGACCATATCATTTATTTATCTTTATTTATTTTATTTAATTATATTTCAAGGAACCTATTGGGGGTTTCCACTTTGTAATCTCTATAAATAAGACCCTTAGCATTTCATTTTACATCTTTTGGCAAATTCCCTAAGTGGGTAGACTATTGTTCTTGAGACCACTTTTCGGTACTTAGCACTTGGGCTACTTAGGTGAAATTCATGAATCCCTAGTAGAGGATCATCACCTTGAAATTCGTGAATAGGTGTGATCCAATCTATCCTATTTCATCATTGTGCAATTCGTGAATCAATGGTTATTTATCTATCTATTTTATAAGTATTGTTTTGTTCCATTCTATTGTCTATCTTTGTTCTTATGTTTTCCATCTTGTTCATCTTTACTTTCTTGCAAATCAAAGATATCCTAAACCTCAATCTTAGTATTCTTTGGTTTCACAAAATATCCATAAAAACCATAAAGAGAGTTCATATTCTTTTGTTGAGTCTATTCATCCTTTGTTCATAACTTTTCCATCGTTCATACATTGTCTTGCATCCTTTCATACATTGTCTTGCATCCTTTCATACCACAAACACAATCTATTCACCCATTTGATCTTTCTCACTCACATATCTCGGCCATTACTGTAACATCCCGAATTTTAGTATATTTTTAAAGAAGGATTATTTTAATTTGTTAAAAATTTATTTTCTTATTTTAGAATTTTTGGAGTTTTAGAATATTATTTTAGAATATTTTAAATTGTGAAAAATTATTTTTATTGGGCTTTCTTATTGTTAATTATTGTTTTGGATTTAAATTGATTTTTTAATTTAAATTGGTTTGTTTGTGAATTTTAAAATTATTATTGTTTCATTTAAAGCATTTCACTACGTTTGATTAATTTTAATTAGTGATCTGCAATTTAATTCCTCTTTATTTTAAAGGATGTTTTTGTCAGAGTTTAATATTTTACTTTAGCTAATTTTGAGTTAAATTTATTTATTTATTTAACTGTTTTAAAAATAGTTATTATTTTATTTAAATATTTCACTGCGTTTGGATTATTTTATTTAGCTTTCAGTTTTAAAATCCTATTCGTTGGATTTTTTCGGGACCCAAGTTGAAAGACTGGATCTCCTTTTTCTTCTTCTTCTTTTTCTTTTTCTCCTTCTTTTTCTTTTCTTCTTTTTCTTCTTTTTCTCCCGGTTTCCCCAGCCCAGCCCGACCCGGATCTCCCTCTCTCTCTCTCCTCTCTACCGCGTGTTACGGTCTCTCCACCGTAGCGCTGCCTCCGGCCGGCGGTGGTCGACACCGTCGGTATCACCGGACTCCTCGTGCGCCGACGAGTCAGCCCACCCATTATCCGGCCGGCTAACGCCGCCGTTAGCCGCCAGTAGCCGTGCGAAGCCGCGGTGGTTTTTGCTCCGTTCCGCCGCCGTCCGGCCACCATCTCCTAGCCACTTCATCACCGGCCCTCCAGCAACCCTTTCCACCCATTCCCGACCCCGATCCGTCGCCGGAGTCGGCCATACGAACTCAAAATCCGATTTGAGTTTTTTGGCCTTAAACCGCCCATTTCCACCGCCATTCACGGCCAACCACCACCACCATTAGATTCCCCACCTTCCATAGGCCCTACCCTATCAATTTCAAGTCTTCGTTTGAACCCGTGTGAAATTTGTATTTCACTGTGTTTCGGCCACAGTGTTTTTACACTGTGACAATTGCTGCTTTGGTGATTCCCTGTGCCTCGGATCCTCCTTAAAATATTTTTAAAGCGCTGTAAGTATTTTCTAAACAATTCTTTTGAGATTTAATTATATTTTTACAATTAACTGCTATATTTATATATTGTATCCTGGTTGGTTCCGGACTGAGTCCGAGGAGTTCGGGGGTGGATGGTTAGATCGGAGTAATTGTTGTGTGATTTTTGGTGATTGGATTATTGTTGGATATTGATTATCTTGTGAGTTGGAATTGGTTATGTGTGATTTTGGAGAGTTGATCATTGGTTATTGATATTTATTGTTGTGGTTTGGTACATTACATATGCACGCATGATCATGTTTGTAAATGAAAAACTGGGTTTTTGTGTATTGCATTCATATTCATGTGGTTATTTTGAAAACTGGGTTTTCATGTGTTGACTGGATTTGTGGGTGCGTGTGTATCACGACCCCAAGCCGAGATGGGGCATTATCTCGGTGGAGCTCCTCTGGTCACTCGGGAGCGGAATATACTGAGTGACGTCCCCTGGGTTGTCGCCGGGCGACAACGGGATCGGACGTTGGACATGCCGACTCCGTGGCCCTTCTGCTGGCGGGGGTTAGAGGATGATCTGGCCACGAACGCACCGGGTGCGGAACTGGGCATCTCTCGTAAAGTAGGCAGGACATGCGGATGGTCCATAGGGGAGGCCATGGTGCATATGGTTAATTGGATAATGGAAAATGGCTATTTTTTGGGAAAATAGCGTGAGTTGATTTTTGTGTATCATTTTCTGGGAAAATGATGGATTTTGATTTTTAGGTCATTTTCTGGGAAAATGGTGAAAATGATTTTATTGGAAATATTTTTGGGCCAAAAGAGATTTTTGGCGTGTGTTGCATATTGCATCATGTGCATGCATGGTTAGTTGTTTAAATATATTTTTATCTCAGGACTTGGTTAGGTTATAACTTACCTGTGGTATCATTTAATGGTATTGCAGACTTTGTTGATGATGCAGATGCCGAGCCTGAGGATTTGGCTCCGCCGGAGGAGTGATCTGGGATCACTTGTGCTTTGCTTATTTTTATCAGACTTGTATTTATTTATGGGACTTTTGCTTGTTTTTAAGATATTTGTATTTTGGATATCTGTATTAACTAAAATTCTGGTACTAATTGACTTAATTACCTTCCGTTGTGTATTTTATTTGTGCAGTGTTTATTCGTTGCACACACTTAACACTTGTCATTGGGATGCGTGACCGGGTTGTCATCATCCTGACGTCATGATTTTCGAGACTTTTTGTACGTGGGAGTCGGGGCGTCACAATTACATTGTTTGCCCTACTTTCCATACACATCAATACCATAAGACCTAGCCTCTATCATCTCCATAATCCTAGCCGAAACACTATAAGCCTCACTTACCAAAATTAGCCTTCCCACATCCACATAAGCCCTAGCCGAAACCCTTGTCTTCCATAAACCCTAGCCAACCCTCTAAAGTCCCACTTGGCAACTTGCTTAATTTTAAGAAAGTTGACTCATCCCAATCAAATCCTATATTCTATCTCAAATCCCTTAATCCAAGGAACCACCCTTGAATCATTCAAACCCTAAACCCATCACTTCTTCCCTTGCCTTAGTCAACATCCTACCAATCCCTAAATCATCCCCTACAAGTTAGGAACTCATCTTTCAATCTCTCCAAATTCGAAATACACCATTTGCCTTAGTCAAATTTCAACTTACCAACAACTCTCATACATCTTATCACTTGAAATCCGACCCTAACCACCTCACCCATCATGTAAACCATATATTCCTTATCTTACCACAACCAATCCCTTGATACTAGGAACTTCCCTAGAATCAATCCATCCCTAAAATCACTCCATCACTCAAGACACCCAAAGACTTCCAAACACTTGCCATATCCAAATCCCATCTTACATTATCCAATCCCTAAACTCAAGGAACAACCTTAAACTCATTCAAACTCCATCCATCTTCTATATCCAATCCCTTAAATCTCTCATTCCCTAGAGTCACTCCATCCACCTAATCAACCAAAGACTTCTTCCACTTACCAAAACTGAGCCACCTACCCATAGTTGATCCTACAATCAAGGGATCACATTAACCACTCCCATATTCGGCCAACCCTAGCCAGCAAACCCTAATCCCACGCATCCATATCACTTACAAACCCTAGCAACTCATCTTACACTCCAACCCTAATCCAACTCTTCCAATTTCGAAATTCCCCATAGCCACCATCCAAACCCTAGTTTATCTTCATCATACCAACCCTAATCATCATCAAAGTTGTCCCAACATCAAGGGCAACCCTCAAGTCATTCCCCATTGCCTCAAACACGCCTAAACATCACTTAGATCACCAAAACTCACCATCATCATCATTTCCATCACTAAACACCATACTTTCATCAATCTAGGAACCCATCATTGCCATAATACGTGCAAAAGCCAAGCAAGAAGACTTGACACTCGGTCACCATCATCACCAAAGCGAGCTCGTGGACTTAGTGTTTAGAGACAAGACCAGGGTCCCTAACAGGCCTATTCTATCGACACTGATTCGGTGGTATCCCTTTCCCTTTTGACGGCTTCACTCATCTATTAGTATTCAATAACTTAACACTATGCCCATACAAAGTACCAAGACATTTTAATTCAGCCTATGAGTCACTCCTTTCGTGACTTGAACCTATGACGTGGTCCCTACTCTGGTACTCATTATTAAAGACCCGACCATTGATCCAAAAGTCTTATGACTGTTGGATACTAATTTGGTTAAACATTTAACCTTCAAGATCATAACATGAGCCAATCTGAATGTTGTAATGCATTGGGAGCTACAATTTATAACGCATTCAGAACCCAAATTTAGATACTATCCAAAATGGCCAAAACCTGACGAAATACTCAATCCAAAATAGTCAAAAATTAATAGCGAAACAAAATAAGGATTTTTTTCGGGGGAGAGGTCAGGTATAGTTATTGTATAATTATTGAAGTTTTGGACAGAATGATCAAAAAATGGAGCGAAAAAGGAAAAAAAAAATTCCAGTGGCATTAGTTTTCAATTATAATTTATTAGTAATAAGCCCTAATATGTCTCATTCATCTTGAAAGAACGAAAGGTTCAATCCAGTATTTGAAATACCGAAAAAAAAAATTCACACATGCATCTAGACTTGAAAAAAAAAAAGACAATAATAATAATTCACATTGCGTCGCGTATTATATTTAGTGTTGGAGGCCAAATAGTTAGTGTTGAATTCTGACTATTTGAAACTAGTTAATAATCAATAAATCTTTGGAAGATGACCTATATATATGAATTATATCTAGTGTTGGAGGCAAAATATTGGGCTGTAAAAATAACCGGAAAATCAACCCGGATCAGTTGGTTTGGTCCGGTTCAATCCGAGATCGGTTCTTTTATTTTAAAAACTAGTCATAACCGGTTTGGTCTCGGTTTTATGTAGGACAGGACCGAACTGGTTCGCATATTTATATATTTTTAATTAAATTTTAATATTATATATAATATTTTTTATTTTATATATAATTTTTATAAATTATAATTATATATGAAATAATATTATATTATGATTTATAACATAAAATTTTAACCTTAAACATGAACATTTATTTGATCATATGTTTTAAATGAAAAATCTATATTAATTACATTTTATGGTTTAATAAATTTTCAATATATTCCTTTTGGTAAATATATTAGTAATATTAATATATATATATATATATATAAATAAGTATAAGAGATTAGAGATTTAATATATATTAAAAATTGAAAAACTAGATCGAACCAGACCGGAATCGATAAAACTGAAAGTACCGATTTATAAAAATAACTAGTACGGTATCAATTCTTAAAAATACAAAACTGGTTTATTCTCGTTCATTCCAAAAATTGTCTAAAATGAGACCGATTATATCCCTTTTGAAATATATCAAGAAGGCCCAATTGAAACGAAATCTGCCTCCTGGTCCGAAAGCCAGAGGGCTTTGGAGAGCATTGGACCGCCAAAAGAGTCAGTAGTGAATCTTGCCCATAAGTGCAGAGTCAACCTCGCCCGGAAGTGCTCGTTAGGATTGAACCTCGCCCCAAAGGAAAGGTCCAGTGAATTCTTCTATGCTTCCTGTATTAATTTTGAGCCCATCTGAGAACTAACTAACTAGGCATCCTAGTATTTGCAGCCACCCGTTCCATTTTAGTTCATGCAGTTTGAATATGCCAACAAGTTATGTACATGAAAACAAACAAACAAACAACAAAGACATAAGAGGAAAAGAGTCACCCTCGAGCAAGAGGATAAGTACTGCAGACTCAGTAGCATATATATATACATATTGCTATTCAAATACACCTCGGGCCACCACTTGATTCAGCTCGTTACTTCACTTTCACAGATCCACTTTGGGAAAGAAGAGAAAGAGACAAGATCAAAGAGGAAGAGGAAGCTTCTATATACAGAAGCTACAAAACTATTAGCTAATTGCTCTTTCCTTTGGTGTGTAGTACTTTTGATGCAGAAAAATTAAGCAGGATTAATGATGACAAATTAGGAAGAAAATTATAAACCAAACTATCTCATCTCATCTCATATAATCATTGTAATTTTTTCAAACTCTTACATAAAAATATAATAAACAATTCAACGTTTTCAAATTTTAAAAGAAAAATAATATTATAATTTTATATTATAATAATATTTTATTTAATTTTAAACAAAACATCTCATCTGAATTACGTAACCAAACGAGACAAAGAGAATAAATCCAAAGAAAGAAAGAGAAAGGGAGGGAGAAGGAACTCCATTCAAACAATATTTTACTCCATTCAAGAATATTTAGACCCTGTTTGGATTCAGAAAGTCTATTATCTCGTCTAATCTCATCATTACAATTTTTTTAAATTCTCATATAAAATATAATAAATAATTTAACTTTTTCAAATCTCAATTTAATTTTTTTAAAATTTAAAATAATAATAATATTAAAGAATAATATTCTAACATTTTTTTTTAATTTTTATCTTTTATCTAAAACTATTTCATCTCATCTTGAATCCAAACCAATCTTTACTTTGTGATCTCTAATGATATACAATGATTCTGTTGATAGGTTTTTTTTTTTTTTTTCGTTTAGAAAAAGTATAGAAGGATCAGGTAATTATGGAGGAAGCTTCTCGGCCTACTAAAAGCTACATGCTAACTTCCCAATGACAAAAAGGGTTTAAAGGTGCGTTTATATGTTGAAGTGAGTTGAGTTTAGATGATAAAATATTGTTAGAATATTATTTTTTAATATTATTATTATTTTAGAATTTGAAAAAATTGAATTGTTTATTATATTTTATGTTGAAATTTGAAAAAATTATAATAATAAATGAGATAAGATGAATTTAATTTAGGAACCAAACGAACCCTAAATCTAATTAAACTGAAAGAGGATGACGATTCTTAAGAGTACTAAATTAATTAGCATAATATTATAACCTAATTATCTTAAAAATTCGTCTTTTCTGCTTCTTCGTCAAAACTTTGACCTTATAAGGTACTTAAAAATTGCTGGGCATGAAAAAATAATTTTAAAATTGCAAATCATGGCCTAAAAATATTCAAATCACGAGCGTCTTTTCTTCTTTAATTATAGTCATGATCACAATGATCACATGCTGCCTTATCTAATTAATTAACTTGATAGAATGGGTTTTCTCGACTACATACATGTTCTTCTCGAAACAATCACATCTGATCGAGACGTAATTAATTATTTTTTGGACGACATAATTTGTGGGACTATAAATTAGCTGGCATTTATAAGTTGTAGTCACTACAAGAAAGGAGGAGGTTTTATTTATTTATTTATTTATATATATTTAATTTTGTAAAGAATAAACTCACGGCAAATAGCACTAGTTCATTGCAATTTATGAGCATTTGAAAAGATAAGGTTTTATTAATATTGCTCTATGGCTAAACGATTAATCGTAAATTTTTTAGAGTATTGATAGTGACTTTTCTATCTTTATTTTCATCTTTAAATTTGAAGAATTTGTCTTTAAAAATGTCTGTATTGGCTTCTTTATCTTTATATTTTTACATAATTATAAACAGTCATTATTCAAATATGAAGAAATACTATTCATTCTTTAAACATTATTTTACTATTTTTTTTTCTTTCATACACATTAAAATTAACTTTATAAAATTTATATTAAAATGATTTTGATATATAAAATTTGTATTAAGTTGATAATATAAAGTGGATGCTAATTGTAAAATATATATAAAAAATAATTTTAGAAAATAAATAAAAAATAAAAAAAATAATATTTTATTATTATTTGGTTCAAATATGCATAAACTAATATGAAAATCATTTTTCAAATAAAAAATTATTTTTTAAAACAGATAATTTTATATATGAAGATGTATAAATCACTGTCAATACTCTTATAAGAAATGTAAGAGGCGGGCTAGCTAGCTTTATGGCCATTTTCAAGAAACGCTGGCAGCTTATATATGGACGGTAGAATTATAATATATATATATATATATATATATATATATAGATCCCAATACAGTACGGGCATGCATGCAGCGGGTAGTGTCATCAATTATGCAGTCACAATTCAAAACTGATGATCAAACAAAAGAGGACGTACGTATGTACATGTCAAGCTGATCAACTTGTGATTTATATGCAAGGAAGCGGAGATCTCGATACTTGCCCACAAGTTAAATATGTATTTTCTAGACCAAGCTGATCGATTTACAACTAAAATACTTCATTTGTTCTCTCTCACAAAGTTAATAGTTTTTTTCACCCAAGCGAGAACTTATTAATTACAAAATATGCAAGCTCCATATGCATGCATATATATATAGATATATCTATATCTATATGTATTTCACCGTTGCTTGAGTAGCTAGAGCTATTGCAACAAGAATAGCTAGCTAGCCTAAGGCTGTGTTTGGGCATTGAAGAGTTCTCAACTATTTCAATATACTCTTGTACGGTTGAAAATATCTTCCCATCCAAATAAAGTATTTTCAAACCATTCAACACTCTTCTTACATGTAAACTGTTTACATGTCAGGAATCATATATAATTATTATTTACGAAAAGCACTTGCAGACAAAAAAAATCACAGCCTTCCTCCCTCTCTCTCTCTCTCTCTCTCTTTGTTCATGGACTCGACAACCCGACGTAACTGCCTCCCTTCTTCCTCAAAAATCATTCAACTCCCATGGCTCCCGAAAGAATCCCTTACAGTAAAAATCCCCTCATACTGATCTCTCTCTCCCCCTCTGTCCATAGAACCCCTTCGCACTGGCCTCCCTTCTCCCCCAAAAATTCTGAACTCCCATCAAGCAGCTCCCCAAAGAATCCCCTCACAGTGAAAGGTGTTCTTCTTCGTACACTGACCTCTCCCTTTATCGCTCTCTGTAACACCTACTCCGAATCTCTCCCTCTTTCTCTGTCTGCAACGCGAATATTGCCTCCCTGCACATCGAGGCGAATCTCTGGACAATCCGTGATGCCTACCCAGATGAACCTGCTCGATGGTCTATCCCATTATGCGAATCTCATGCCTCTACCCTTGGGCTTTGGTAGAGTAGTTGACTGAGGGAGAATCAAAAACATCTCCTCTGCAATCTGCAATCTATGATCCTGTCAACCCGTGACCTAGGTTTCGCAGCCTCCATTATAAACCAGTCATGGCTAAAGCCACAATATTACGAACCGACTCCACTTCTTACTCACAGCTTCGATATTGCAACAACACCCAAGAGTTGCTGCCACCAAATTCGTCATCACGGGGCCTCAAATGCGCTCCTTTAAGGTAAGCACAAATCCCCTCCTAACATTCAAAACTTATGCTCTGCTTAGTACTCCTCGCTGGTCTAGATCAACCAAAACAATTATATCTCATGGCCTAAGTTATATTAATTATATTTCTCATGACTTGGTGTTTGTAAAAAGGGACGTAGCTCCAATTATAATGAACACGTGTGATGCTTGTAAAAATGTCTCCTACACAGTGAGAGTGCTGAGAGCCTTTTTATTCATATTTATATATGTTATCTACAAGATGTATACTCGGAAAGGAAGTATATGAAGGTTTGAAGATGATTATGTACTAGGAAATAATCAAATTTAATGGAGTATGATATATATTTATGAAGGTTTGCCATTAGTTGTTGTAGAGAGGATCTTGGTCATTATTGATATATATATATATATATATATATATATATATATATTTCTTTATCGGTCTTCAAAGTGGTGCAACTGTAAAAACCCCATAGAGGACTAGAGGAATCAGAATCCCATCTGCTAGCTTCATCATTGATTTTGCATTCCCAAATCCGTTGAAACCAGTCAGCTAATTTGTAGAATAAAATACATGTCAATGGCTTCTTCAAGCATCATCATGTTAACATTCAGATTTCAGAGCTTCTTTTCCCACCACACTGGATATCAATATTTGAATCCTGATGATCAAAATAAGAATAATGTTCCTCTAATTTGATGTCCATACTCTGATGAATTGAACCGTCAGATTCTTGACCTCTTTTCTCATGTTTATATATGGACATATATAGATTCAATATTATACTTCAAAATTTTCAAACTTAGTTTTTATTATTAGTTTTTATTACTGCCACATCTGTTTTTTTATGTTGGGAATTTAGAGGAATTCCCATTCCAGTTCAAACCCATTGAGGAATTTGTACATAGTGAGAAGAGAAGGGGCGAGGGTGGGTGGGTGAGGGAACATGGGAGTTTCAGGTTTGGAAACTCTACTTATAAACCCAGTTTCTTTATTTACTGGTCATGTATAGATCTATACATACACACACACAAGGGTATCCGATGGGTGGTGGGATTATCATGGCTATATGATAAGAGTTGGAAGTGGGGGCTGCAGATTTGAAATGCAGCTGAGCCAAAATGAAGGGAGATAAAGTATTGAATTAGGTAAAAAGGATGATCTAAAATGCATGTTTTTATATGAATTATGTATTATTACATTATGAGATATAATAATAATTAATGGGGCCAAAAAAGACAATACAGTCTAGATGTTAGACTATTATAAAGATGAGACCAAAATAGTCTGACAAAGTGAGAGAGATAGAATAGGAAGAGAGATAGATGAAATGTAGGTTGTGCTACACCCAGGCATGTAGCCACACCAATATGCTCACATGGGCGTAGCAGCCTGACCACCCCATTATCTATATACAATACGGAAGTCAACAATATAATATATATATTTATATTATATATATATATTCTAAGTTGATTATGTGAAATCCTGATTGTTAATTCTTTTTATTAAAATTCATCAATATTCTAAGGCATAAAAAGGAGCAGAATCAATATATATTTATATTATATATATACTTCTTTATTGTCATGAAAAATGTGACGGGATGCAGACTAGCTTTATAAATATATATATATATATATAATATATATATATATATATATATATATTAGATAATGCATTTTTGTGATTAAAATATCTTATCACAATAGTCGTGAGAAACAGAGTAGCTTCTGTTTGAGGTACATCTCCACTTGGTTTGATGCTTTAAATAGTGGACCACGTTGATAAATTGTGTTTTGCCTTTATATTGTGTTTCATATGGTTGTTGGATGTGATAAGTTCAGGGCATCTTTATTATATATTGTTTTAAATTTTTTACCATATTCATCGTTGATTTCTATTGACTCAAATTTACTATATTACAGCGATACTACCTCAGATCTTCTATGCGTGCTTCGAGGGAGGTATGAATATTCATGATTTTTACCTCTAACTTTTTTTCATGTCTTTTACCATACTCATTGGGTGGTTAGTTAAACTTATATGTTATTATTCTAATTGATATTGGTACCATGTTAGTTGACCATATTCATGAATATGAGTTAGAGTTTGATGTTATTATATTAGTTTAACATATCCACCTTTTCAAACACAAGGGGTCCTCAATATTCTGATTGTGGTTTATAACTAGTAAACTACTACCCCCAAGACTTTATACTTTTATATTGGGTAATATGCTCATGTTTGCAATGAGCAGCACTCAATGGATGAGTCTGGGGTCCAGCATGACAACGAGCTGTGGACCGATAGATTGGAGGGGATGTTCGTAGACATCCTCTACCAAGAGACCATTGAGGAAAAATTGGTTGGCTCGAAGATCACCAACTGAGATCATGAGAGACTTGCAGAAAAGCTTACTCAGGTTGGGAGGAAGGCAATTGATGCGTCACAAATAAGGGGGAAAATTACTCGCCTGAGGCAGAGACTACGACTGTTTATGGATTTAATGGGCTAGACAGGAATGGGTTGGAATCCATAGACAAAAACTGTCATTGCATTGGAGGAACATTGGGCTAACACAATAAAGGTACAAAAAATACTTCACCAGTTTAATTTTCATACATTTTCGATATAAATGTTGTTGAGGAAAGGAGACATGTTCTCTAGTGTATATGTCAAGTCTAATATAAGTTTTTGCTAATGCTAGGTGCGTGGCCAATGGAGGAAATTCAAGACACATGGTTGTCGAGACTACGATCTCCTATGCACCATTTTTGGCCAGTCTGTGGCCATGGGGGTCCTCCATTTTGCGTCAACGCAGCAACCCTCGACGATTGAGGAGGAGGACTTCCTTGAGGAGGAGGTGAGGTCACGGGGCCCCGTATTGGGAACTGGCACGGACGTGCCAATAGACATAGATGGCCCAGGTCGGAGATAGAGGCCAAATCGTCGTCGAGCAAGAGAGTCAGCCCGGGGTAGCTTATCCTTAGATTTTAACAAAGTTTTGGAAGCTATGGCCGCGGGCCAAGCTACGATAAATGAGTTGGATAAGCAGTTCTTAGAGGAATGTAGTAGAAAACAGAGCAAAGGCATAGAGTCATCTGGTTCGAATGTGTCATACAGCAAGATGGGTGCCTGTGTGAAGTTTTTGGATGAGATCCACCTGCGGCTCCCTGCATATCAATATAAAAAATCATTAGCTCAGTTTTTGCAGGATAAGGTGGTTGAACAGTTCTTAATGCTGCCCCCGGGCTGTAAAATTGATTGGATCTGGTCTTTGGAGTGACGTAGCATATGTTTGTTACGTAACTGATCTAACGTTAATTATTGTGGATGTTGTTTTTATTGCGACTATTATTATGAGTAACTATTACGATTGTTGTGTGTTTTTAATTCATTTGGTCTATTGACAGTTGTTATTGATAGTTTAATTCATTTGGTCTATTTACCTTTAATTTGCACTATTTGGCAAGTATTTTATTGTTATTCTATTTATAAATTACTAATTATTACATGCGATAAATGAGGCTATTATTTAAGTGGCATATTGGAGATATGTCACGTATAGAAAATGATTTCTAACTCTTTGACATGTTGCGGGAAAATTAATAGAGAAGCTTATTATGTGTTGTCAGTTATTGGTCAAAGTGTTATTGTCCATAATTTAAAATTTTGAAACTGCAGAATGGATTTTGGAAGTGGGTCAGATGATGAGCCGCAGGTGGAGGCAAAAAACACCACCGAAGCTGGATCGAGTAGTAACCTGGCTCCAAGGTGGGACGATTATGAAGCTTGGAGGAGGCGTGATATATCTAGTAGTAACCAGCCTCCAACATGGGATGAATACTTGCTTCGAAGGATGCGTGATGCATCCATGTGGGATGACATGCCCATGCTTACAATTCTTCGAGCAACAGAGGAAAGCGCACAAGCAAGGGTGTTTGAGCGAATGCCGGAACACAATATTAGCTTATGCAAACGAGACTATATAATTGCAATTCTCAACGGAAATCCGAGGTGCTGTTGGTATTTGTTTCGGATGGAAATATATGCATTTGAAGCATTATGCAATACATTGCGGGCAAATGTACGGTTTGAATTGACTAGGCAAGTTTTTGTGGAGGAAGCTTTGGCAATGTTTGCATACACAGTCGGACATGGCGTAGTTCAACGACTAACAGGCAACCGATTTCAACACTCTACTGAAATCGTTAATTGACATGTCTACGCAGTGATGCTTGCCCTATGTAATCTTGCTCCTGATGTGATTGCAGCTACACAGACTGCTGGGGTGGCGCCTTATATTCAAGGCAATCCAAGACATTACCCATGGTTCGAGGTGACAATTTCTTATTCTAGTTTAAAGAAAATAAAATGTGGTTGAAAATAAAGGTGTGTGGTTGGTTTTGGTTTTATTAAAAATGGGATAAATCACAATTTTACATTGAATTCGTGCAGAAATGTTATGGTGCAATTGATGGGACTTATATCTCGACATGTGTGCCCGCGGAAGGTACTAACACGTATCTATCTTGGCATCAACAAGTAAGCCAAAATGTGCTGGCAGCCTGTGATTTTGACATGAAATTTACATTCATATACGCTGGTTGGGAAGGCACTGCCCATGATGCTCGTCTGTTTATGGATGCGCTGACTCATCCAGGGATCAATTTCCCATTGGCTCCTGAGGGTAAATAGTATTATTAATAGACATTTATGGAGGAATGGTATTTTTCCCTTGTTGCCCATTGAAGTTTTTACTAATGTTTGTATTGGTTTCCAGGTTATTATTACTTAGTTGATTCTGTTTTTCTGTGCACGATTGGATTTATGCCCTCGTAGCCCAGGGTGTGGTATCATAGGTCTGACCGCCATGACAATAGTTCATTCCTGGATATCAAGATTATTTTAATTATCGACATTCTTCCCTCCGAAATGTGATTGAGCGTATATTTGGTATGCTAAAAAAACGGTTTCGAATTTTGAAATCAATGAACCCATACAAAGTGACAAGACAATGATATATTGTCATTGCATGTTGTGTCATGTATAACATTATTCGATCTATTACACTGAATGATAAGATATGGCGTCAATTTTCCGATTCGAGTGATTATCCAGGATGGACTTGAGTAGACAACCCAGAACATCTGCTGCGTATGCCTGACATGTCATCTACCTCAGCACAAGCCATGGCTGGAACCAAGGACTCTATCGCAATAAATATGTGGGCACATAGGCATGCCAATTGATATTAGTATGTTGATTTTATTGTATTGTATGTTGGAGGACTTTTTTTGTACGTGTCGAACTTGTTTTGGAATTTCTTATGTTTTGTATAAAATGTTGATTTTCGCCTATATGAACTAATACTAATATATATTAAAAATTCACATGGGTTTAGTTAACTAAGTTTCAGACTGAATAAAAGCATGAAATAGTGCACTTGCTTGTTGCCATTTTAATATATAGCCTCTAAATTATAGTGTACTTGTAATTTATTACAAGACATTTTTACAAAAAATAATTTTTTAAATCAAGATTCATCACTATAATATTTATCACTATTATATAGAAATATAAAAAAACTAACAAAAAATAAAATCATTATAATATTTATCACTATTATATATAGACAAAAAATAAAATCACAATAATATTTACTAATATTATATATAAATATAAAAATAAATCACTATTATATTTATTACTATTATATATAGACAAAAAATAAAATCACTATAATATTTATTAATATTATATATAACTATTAAATAAAATCACTATAATATTTATCACTATTATATAAAAATATAAAAATAAATCACTATAATATTTATCACTATTATTTAGAAATATAAAAAAAAAATAACTAGAATATTTATCACTATTATATATAGACAAAAAATAAAATCACAATAATATTTATTAATATTATATATAACTATTAAATAAAATCACTATAATGTTTATTAATATTATATATAACTATGAAATAAAATCACTATAATATTTATCACTATTATTTAGAAATATAAAAAAAATAGCAATAATATTTATCACTATTATATATAGACAAAAAATAAAATCACAATAATATTTATTAATATTATATATAACTATTAAATAAAATCACAATAATATTTATCACTATTATATATATAAAAAAATAACTATAATATTTATCATATTATATAGACAAGAAATAAAATAACTATAATATTTATTAATATTATATATAACTGTTAAATAAATCACTATAATATTTATTAATATTACATATAACTATTAAATAAAATCACAATAATATTTATCACTATTATATAAAAATATAAAAATAAATCGCTATAATATTTATCACTATTATATATAGACAAAAAATAAAATCACTATAATATTTATTAATATTATATATAACTATTAAATAAAATCACTATAATATTTATCACTATTATATATAGAAAAAAAATAAAATCACTATAATATTTATTAATATTATATATAACTATTAAATAAAATCACTATAATATTTATCACTATTATATAAAAATAAATCACTATTATATTTATCACTATTATATATATAAAAAATAACTATAATATTTATCACTATTACACAAAATAAAATCACTATAATATTTATCACTATTATATAAAAATAAAAAAATAAAATCAATATAATATTTATTACTATTATATATAAATAAAATCATCATTAAAAAAAAAATCAATCATTGATGGGACCAACACCTTTTTCAACTACCTACTCAAAAGTCAACAACTCAACATACTTCATACATTCAAACAATTCAAACTAATCTCAATGGGACCTACAAACCCACTCCAATCTCTACTCACAACTATTAACAACACTTCTCGCTATTCAAACACTGCCTAACACTTTGCAATACCACAATCTCCTATGAAAAACATATAGACATATTTAGTGAGTCTTACACCCTTTATTAATCATTTAATATTGTTCAAAATATTTTTAGGCAACAATAAATGATACGTGCAGGACCCTTTTGATGTGTTTGTCTCTCTAATTTGAGGCTTTCAAGTTCATCTAAGAACTTGAGGAAATCCTACCCTGACAAAAGGTAATGTATATGCTAAACGTATAAGTACCTTTGAACTGTTACTAGGGGTGAAACCAGTCCTGTTCGATCTGGTTTGGATAAATTTTGAAACTGAGCCGATATACACCGATTTTGCATTTTCAAGAACCAATACTGCACCGATTACCCTTCCAAATCGGTAGTTCCAGTTTTATTGGTTTCGGTTTAGTTTAGTCTAATTTTCCAATTTAATATATAACTCTTATAATATATTAATATATACTAGTACTATATATTATACTATTATAGTGTTACTACTACATATTATATATATTATAGTGATATTAATACTATATATATATTTTAAGGGAAACTGTCAACATTTATTCATCAAGAAACTTACATCCACGAATGGATGCATTATAGGATGTCCCCATATTAAACATGACATTATAAACCAAAATAATGCATTTGGAGCTCTACCAGTACAATATTTCCTTTTATGACTAGTCTGGCCTTCACTACTGTTGATACTCTCTACAGGCCAACATCCAGGAGACAGCCCAACCTCAACCTTCATAGAAAGAGAGGGCTCAACCTCTACAGATAAAAGTCTGAGAGACGAACTTTTTTTTTTTTAATTAACAATAAGAAAACAAAAAAGAAAAGCAGTAAGATAGATACGAAAAAGAATGGATTATAGTTTGGACCAACTTCGGTAGATTTCGAAATCTATAACGACTCGTGAAGACAACATGCTTGTTTCTTTTCAACCACAAAAGTCAGATCTGAAAGATCTGGTGGTGGCGAGTTTGGTGATCTGGCGCATGTGGCGAGAAGCACTGTCAGAAAGGGTGGCGCGAGAGGACCACTCGCAGTGATTTTTGCAAAACCGCCACTTTCATCCTAACGATTTGCGGCTTGTGAGTTTGCTTGTGCCGCGCGTCTCTTGGGAGTAGCCGGAAAGCTATAGATCTGTATTTTTTGGCCTTGAAGGAAGTAAAATAAAACTAAACAAAAAGAAATACCTTGATAGACAAGGTGGGTTGATAGAGGAATGAGGGGAAGGAGAGGGAGAATGAAAAGGAAGCCTAGACCTCCTCCTCCTTTGGCGAAAATCAGATTTGGATCCCTTGATTTTTTACGAGAGAGAGAAAGAGGGGGGGCGGAAGGGAAGATGGCTAGGGCTTCTTCTTAATACTATATATAGTTATAATGATTAGTATAACTATATAATAGTATTAGTGTTAGTATGGTTATATATTAGTATTAGTTATAGTGATTTAGTATAACTATATTAGGCTATTAGTATTAGTATAAATATTAGTATTAGTTAATAGTTATTAGTATAACTATATAATAGTATTAGTATTACTATATTATTATAGTATCATATAGTGATATAGTATTAGTAGTATAATTAATACTATAATGATTTATATAGTAATTTATAATAGACTTAAAATGGATTACTAATAGTATTAGTATTAGGCCATAAAATGTAATTAATATATATACTTTATATTTAAAACATATGATCAAACAAATGTTCATATTTAAGATTTAAATTTTATTTTATAAATTATAATATAAAATTATTTCATACATAATTATATATTATAATATAAAAATATTATATATAATATTAAAAATATATATATACGAACTAGTCCGGTCCGATGCCGCAAAACCTAAAATTGAAACCGGACTGATTTTGACATTTTTTAAAATAGAGGAACTGGTCCCAAACCAAACCGTTTCAGAACCAAACGGTTCGGTTCGAGCCGATTCTCTGGTTTATTTTTACAACCCTAATTGTTACTGTAGCAAAACCTAAATTGAAGGAATCTATTGGGGAGCAATTTTAAGGGATTTTATACTAGTTTAGGGATGGGAAGGGATATAGGATAGTGCTCTCAATAGACTCTTCATCCCCTGTATTCTAGTTTTACTAGAACTAGCATTTAGGAAAGTACTATAGCAGTCCCAAACGAATTTTAAATTCAAAAGAAATAGACGAGTAAAAAGATGAAACCTTCGATGATTTATTTTTTATTCAATCATTCATGATCTTCCATAACTAAATCACAAGATTTTTTAACCTACTATTAGAGGAAGAGTCTAGAAGACTATCAAACTCAAGAATATGTTCCTATGTATGGAGAGAATAAAGAGTAAATGAAGAGATATTTGGCTTGTGAGAAATCAAAGGTTGAGGAAAAATGTTATAATTTATAATATTTAAAAAACATGACAGTTAAAGAACATGATTTTTTTTTTATAACCAAAACTTCATTCAACTGAAAATAACATCAATACATCAATTGTTATCAAACCATAAAGCATGGTGAACAAAAGAAGGGATCTGCTCCCACCAAACATTAATATCAACAATGTTCCAAAGCATATCTAGCTAAGGCATGAGCTACCCCATTCCCCATCCTGTTGACATGCAGCACTTGTACTTCTTGGAAATGCAGCAGCAGGTTCTTAATCTCATTGAGCAAATTGGCAGCACATAAGAGACTTCTGTGGATTGCAGCTCTTGAACCACACTGAGACAATCAGTTTCAATGACCAATTTTGGAATGCCAAGTGGAAGGCAAAGCTGTATCCCTCTCAACACAACAATGGCTTCAATTGTGGCTGCCTCATCCACCTCTAGCTCAGTTTTGCTTGCTGCCATCACAATTGCTCCATTTTTATCTTGCAAAACAACCCCAACTCCAGTTTTCCTCAGGTTAGTTAAAACTGCCCCATCAACATTTAATTTGAGAACACCATCTGCTTGAGCTTGCCACTTAATCAACTTTTGTAATTGCTCCCTTAATGTAATAGCTCACACATCATTGAAAGCTTTGCATATTGATAAAGCATGTTCAGCAGCTTAAGCAATTTGCGATTTGCTCCGTCTTTTACTGAATACACAGTTTTGATCTTTTGTACATTTCTGTGCCTAGGTTTGGCCCATGGCAACGCCCCATGCCCCCCCGGTCTCGATGGGGGCTACTATAGGGGATGGTGGAGCTCTGTCTTTCTCTCAGATAGTCTCAAAGTCGGCTGTGCCGCCAGCTTTTAAGATGCAAATGCATTATCCTGTTGATGTGGATGGTGAACCTGGGTTCATCTTTTCGGAACCAGAGATGTCTAAGGTGGCTGAAGATTTTCGTTTTGCATTCGTTTTGCATTCGACGAGGTATTATACAGTCTTGGGGTTTGCTGGAAGTTCCAAAGGTGAGTGTCATGGACGATCACCATGTCTTGGTTAAGATGCAGTCCGAACGTGATTTTATTCATGGTTAGGCATGCGAAGGCCGTTTGTTGGCGGGCTGTATATTTCATTTGTTTCGATGGACGAAGGAGTTTGATTTACGTAAAGAATCAACGTTGGCTCCACAGTGGATATTCTTACCAGGGCTACCGTTACATCTATATAGAACTGACTGCTTACAGATCTTTGCTACACGTTTTGGAAGATATCTGGGAACGGACAACGTTACCCTAAATAGAACTCGGGCCTCTGGTGCCCGGTTGTGTGTGGAGGTTGATTTAACGGCAGATCCTGTTAAGGGCTTTCCGATTATGGTGGGCAGTAAGAAACTATGGCAGGAGACAAGGTATGAACGGAAGGGATTCTATTGTTTGAAATGTTGCAGACGAGGCCATACGTTAGTGGTTTGTAGTGCTGGTTTGGGCATTTCAAAGATTGTCAGGGATGAAGTGAAAGGTGGAGTCAAGAAAATTTGGTAACAAAAACAAAAGAATGGTAGTATTATTGAGGAGGAGGCCGAGCCTAATGGGCTGAAGACGCATGGTGTTTAGGTAGAAAATGTGGTGGCTCTAGAGGAGAATACTGTCAATGTGGGTGTCACATAGGATATGCTGGGTGTCGAACAAGCTAGTCGGGAAGGAGAGGTGGTGGGGAGGGTGCAGATTGAGGAAGTGCTTGTGGATTGTGAGCATGAGCCTAAGGATGTGGTTCAAAGTGAGGTGTAGACATTGCCTGTTGTTGAAGAGTTAGATGGTGAGCATATGTTGGTAGAGTTACCTTCAATCCAAACAACCAACCTATAGGTGCAGGGGTAGGCCCTGGCTTAGAGGGGTGACTGTGTGGACATTGACCCGGACGTGATATCTGTGCCTGTGCATTTGTCGCCTGGGATGGGATGTGGTAATGTAAAAATGGTGACAGAGGTGCTTGAAATGGAATGTAATGCCATGGTGCAAATGGAGGCTTGGGCTGAGCATCATTTTGCTTCGGATGTTGAGGAAGATGAGCAGGCCATTAAACTGGCTAAACATAAGGGGTATGAGTCTAATAGTATTCATGGAAATACTAGTAGTTCTAAGTTGAAAGCTTTGCCGGTGCGGCAGTCCCAGCGAGTTTCCACTCGCACCGCCAAATTGAATTTATGACAGATTCCATCATTGCATGGAACATTAGAGGGTTGGGTCGTTCTACGCGTGAGTTGTGACAGATGATTCAGAAATTCCATGGAACCATTGTAGCACTTGATAAACTGTTGCAATTTTCTTCTAGTTTGGGTTTTGATGGGTATTATTGTAATGAAGATGTGGTGGGTAAAATCTGGATATTATGGAAACATCCATATGATTTTGAAGTCGTTCGTGTGTCCAACCAGATGGTGACGGGGTGGGTTAATCTGGAGCATAAACGAACTATGGTAACCTTTGTTTATGCAAAGTGTTTTTTGACTGAAAGACGTGAGTTATGGCAGGAGTTGGTGGAGTTTGGTGTAGGTACTCATCCTTGGTTGGTTCTTGGTGATTTTAATGTCATTAGAGAGGACAGGGAACGAGTAGGGGGCGTCCGCATTCAAGTCAGGCAATGGAAGAATTTAATGCATGCATAGATGCGTCTGGACTCGTAGAGTTGTCTCATCATGGGAATTCACTTTCCTGGTGTAATGACCATGAAGGTAATGCTCGGCAATGGGCACGGTTAGACAGAGCCCTCAATAATTTGAATTTCTGTGAGGTTTTTCCGTCAGCGAATTTGGAATATCTTTCTCGTAAGACCTCGGATCATAGCCCTATGGTGGTTAAGTTATCTATTTGCTCTCCCAGATATGGGCCCTCTCCTTTTAGATTCCAAAGCATGTGGTGCTTGCATGATACATTTCAAAGTTGTGTGAAAGATGCATGGGATAGGCCTGTATATGGATCAAGTTTGGTGAAACTGGCTGCTAAGCTTAAATGTACCAAGATTGCACTTCGAGCATGGAATTTTTCTATGTTTGGCCGAGTTGATCAAAATATTAATGAGTTGGAAGGTAGGCTGGGAAGTTTTGGAATCCAGCTTTAGTTGAATTACTCAGAGGATATTGAGTCTGAGTATCTTATATCCAAGCTTGAGCTCGAGGTATGGGAAAAGAGAGAGGAAGCCCGACTGGCTCAAATAGCGAATAAGAAGTGGTTGAAGGAGGGGGATAAGAACTCAAAATTTTTTCATGTGGTGGTTAACCAAAGATGACAGAGTTCGGTCATCTGGCATATGACCCTTGAGAATGGGACGATACTGAGTTCGCCAGAAGCAGTACATGAGGGAGCTGTCGACTACTTTCAGGAGTTTTTACCAGAAGTTACGGAAACAGAGAGGGCAGACTTGTAGGGCTTGATTCTTCTAGATGTGTCATTGGCTGAGAATGATGAGCTCTATAGGTTGCCCATGGAGGAGGAAGTGTGTGTTGCGGTTTTCTCCATTCCGCAGCAAAGCAACCCGGGCCCAGACGAGTTTGGTTCATTTTTTTATACTTCATGTTGGTCTATAATAAAATGTGATGTACTGGAAGCGGCAAGGGATTTTTTAGAGGTACAGAATTGCCTTTATTTTATGCTTCATCTTACATTGTTTTGATTCCGAAGGTGGTGGACCCGAAAAGTTTTGAGAAGTTCTGTCCTATTAGTCTTTGTTCAGTGGCATATAAGATCTTCTCAAAAATCATTGTTTCACGGTTGACATATATTTTGCTGAAGCTGATTTCTCCAGAACAAGGGGTGTTCATTTCAGGGCGTAGTACCTTTGAAAATATATCTCTTGCTCAAGAGATGGTGCATGCTTTGAAGAAGAAGACCCGGGGAGGGAATGTCATGGTCAAGATTGACATGGCGAAAGCATATGATCATGTACATTGGGATTTTTTATTCCAAGTGCTCGAGGGTCTGGGTTTCTCTCCAAAGTTTTTTCAGTTTGTTCGTTCATGTGTTTCCTCTTCACGGTATTCGGTGATGATGAAGGGCTGAAATAAGGGTTTTTTTAAGTCAAACAGAGGGCTTCGGCAGGGTGATCCCCTATCGCCTTATCTATTTATTTTGATGCAGGAGGTTTTATCTCGCCTTCTTGGGCAGAAATTTGAGAGTGGTAATATTGGGAAATTTTACCATCCAAGGAGGACTTCGTTGATTACACACTTACTCTACGCGGATGATGTCTTTGTTTTTTTTTTAAATGGGATGAAACGGTCGATGCAGAGATTGATGAAAACATTTGCGGTGTATGAGAAATGGTTTGGGCAAAGGATTAGTAATGCAAAATTTGCTCTTTTTATTGCTCCCTATGTTATTATTGCAAGGCGACGCGGGTTTTACGGAGTACTGGTTTTAGGGAGGGTCATTTTCCTGTGACTTACTTAGGGGCCCCGCTGGTAGCTGGGAGGTTGAAGGCTTGTTATTTGGATCCACTGGTGAACAAAGTGAGAGCAAAAGTTGCTAGTTGGAAGGCTCGACTATTATCACAAGGGGGAAGATTGGTTTTTTTAAGGCATGTCCTAACGAGCATGCCTTCTCATCTTATAGTTTTCGTGGATGTTCCGAAGTTGGTGCTTGCCAAGTTAAACATCATTTTATCGACCTTTTTCTGGGGCAAACATGGTGGAAAGTCATAGACGAAATGGTGTTCTTGGGATCGGATCAACAAACCTACTAGTGAAGGGGGTTTGGGATTGAGGAATTTTTTGGAAGTGTAGAGGGCCATGCATATGAAACTGACATGGTCTTTATTGTCTTCTAAATCATTGTGGGCTCGGTTTATGTTACATAAGTAGAAAGGGGAGGCATTTATCTCTGGTGGTCTCTATGCATGCAAGTTCTCGATTATGGAGGTCAATAGTCTCGGTTATGCCAGAGGTTTGTGCATTTTCGAAAGTGAAGGTGAATGAGGGTCGGGCATCTTTTTGGTTTGATAGGTGGGTCAGGGAGGGGCCGCTGTGTGATCTGGTGTCTGCAGTTGGTTAGCCGTTGTTGAAGGTTTGTGATGTATGGCTTGACAACCAATGGGATTTTGATTTGCTTGTGCAATTGGTGGGGGAAGAATTGGCTACTGAGGTGGTAAGGAAAGTCTGTGCAGGCAGAACTGGGGAGGATGTGTAACATCCCAGATTTTAGTATATTTTTAGTGAAGGCTTTATTTAATTTATTTAGTGATTGATTGTCTTATTTTAAAATTTTGGAGAGTTTTAAATATTATTTTATAATATTTTAAGTTGTGGAAATTAATTTTTATGTGCTTTCTTGATGTTATTTACTATTTTTGCATTTAAAGTGATCTTTAATTTAATTTAGTTTGTTTTTGGGTTTTTAAAATAATTTTTATTTTATTCAAATATTTCACTGCGTTTGGATTATTTTATTTAGTAGTTTTAAAATCATCTTCGTTGAATTTTTCGGGACCCAAGATGAAAAGACTGGATCTCTCTTTTTCCCTCCTCTTTTTCTTTTCTCTTTCCTTTTCTTTTATTTTTCCCTTTTCTTTCCGCGGATTCTCTCTCCCAGCCTGACCCTCTCTCTCTCCTCTCCCCCACGCCGTTTGGCCATTTACCACGCAGCGCCGCATCTGGCCGCCCTGTTAGACCCCCACGTAAAATCGCCTCCAAAGGAGCCGCCCATGTCCTAGCCATGTCCGGGACATGCCCCTTGATCATGCCACGAGCATGCCTTGGCCCGTGTCTTGTCACACACGGGGCGCCCAACATGCTCTTGGACCGGCCACATGCATGCCTTGGCCCGTGCCTTGACAAGCACGGGGCGCCCAGCATGCAAGCCGTGTGCGCGCGGCACCTCGACCCCAGCGAGGTTAGTGGCCATGCGCAGCCCAGCGCATGGCCAGGCATGCGCACGCCCGTGCGCATGCCCATGCACCGCGCGGCCCTGCGCATGCGCGCAAGCTGCATGGCTCAGCGCACGCACGCAGGCCACATGGCCCTGCGCATGGGCGCAGGCCGCATGGCCTTGCGCCTACACGCAGGCCGCATGGCCCTGCGCATGCGGGTAAGCCGCATGGCCCCGCACGCCCTTGCAGGCCGCATGGCCCCGCAAGCCCTTGCAGGCCGCACGGCCCCGCACGCCCACGCAGGCCACACAGCCCTGCGCCCCCAGCCAGACCGCATGGCCGTGCGCACGCCCATGTGCACACCCGAGCACCCGCAGCCGACCATGCCCCCAGCCGCACATCAGCGAGGTTAGTGGCATGCCTTCCAGGCATGCCATCCAGCACACGGGCCCAGCCCGTGCCATGCGGAGCAGGCCAGTGGCATGCCCACCAGGCATGCCATCCAGCGCACAGCTCCAGCCCGTGCCATGTAGAGCAGGTCAGTGGCATGCCCACCAGGCATGCCATCCAGCGCATGGCTCCAGCCCATGCCTTGCAGCAGGCTCACATGGCTAGCCACCACCAGCAGGCCGAACATGGCACCATGCCATGCCCACCAGCCGGCCCATGCATGGCACCATGCCATGCACCATAGCTAGCCATGCCGAGCCACTTAGCCATGGACCAGACCGAGGACCACCATGCACCACCCTAGCCAACCCTTGGCTCATGCATGCCACGGCCTAGTGGTCCATGCCACTATCTTCACTTATGTTATTTAATTATTTATTTCATTTTAATTCTTTTATTTCAAAGGGGCCTTTTGGGGGTTTCCAAGTTGTAACCTTATAAATAGGACCCTTAGTCATTTCTTTCACATCTTTTGACAATAGCCTTTGTGGACACTTTGTTCTTGAGATCATCTTTGGTGCATAGCACTTGGGCTCTTTGGGGTGCAATTCGTGAATCCCTAAGGAGAGAATCACACTTTGCAATTCGTGAATAAGTGTGATTCAATTTATCTATCATATGAGTATTTTCCATTCATTCTCTTGTTCTCCATTTATTACTTATTGATCTTGATATTTATGTTCATTGTTCATACTTTGTTCATAAGTGTTCTTGAGTGATTCGGCCAACAAGTGTATTCCATAGCCCATTTGATCTTCCTTCCATCCACATACTCGACCAACACTTGTTGCCCTACTTGCCATATTCGGCCATCATCTCCCAAAGATACCCTTCATCCAATCAATTCCCTGCATAGCCAAGATACACCTTCCATACAAGATTCAAATTCAAATTTCGGCTCCTTGCCTTATTTGAATTAGTCTAGCCGCCCACTCCACTTTCCATACTTGAGTTTCCATATTGGAAACCTTAGTTGACCCCATTTAATTCCCTTGGTCGGCCATCACCCTAATCCAAAACACATCCCAAGTTTTTAGGAAACTTTCCTAAAAACACTCACTTACCCCATTCGGCTAAGCCTTGGCCGCCCACCACATTGGCCCTAGCTCCAAACCCTAATCATCTCATTCCACAAACCCTAGCCGTCCATCTCACTCATCTAAACCCTAAACCCTAATGCAAGTGGCGCTAACCCTAGCTCACCCTAGTGCCGTGCACCACTCTCCATTGTGATCTCAACACTTAGCCAATTTTTCACCTCCCATACACTTCCAACTAGCCTAAACACTAACCTCACCTTGCCCAAAGTGCCACCATAGCCAACCTTGAGCGTGAACCAAGCAAGTGAAGGACTTGGAGTCGGTCAACCAAAGGAGCTCATTGCCGAAGAGGACTTAGTGTTTAGGGGCTTGACCGGGGTCCCTAACACGCCCGTGGTCGACACCGCCGGCACCACCGGCTTCCCCGTGCGTCGGCGAGTCAGCCCACCCAATATCAGGCCGGCTAACGCCGCCGTGAGCCGAGCGAAACCGAGAGCTTCATTTCGTTGTTCCGCCGCCGTCCGGCCACCATCTCTTCACCACCTCTTCATCGGCCCACTAGCAAGCTTTTAGACCCAAACCCGGCCCCGATCCATCACCGGAGCCATCCCATCGAACTCCATTTTGGATTCGAGCTTTCCGGCCTTAAAACCACTGTTTTCGCCGCCACCCACGGCCTAAGGCCACCACCACTAGCTTCACCACCTCCTATAGGCCCTACCCTACCGTTCCCAAGTCTTCGTTTGACCTCGTGTGTTTTTGAGTTCACTGTGTATTTCGGCCATAGTGTTTTTACACTGTGACAGTTGCTGTTTTGGTGATTTCAGTGCTTCGTGATCATCCTAAAAATATTTTTATAGCGCTGTAAGTATTTCCTAAACAATCTTTTGAAATTTAAATATATTTTTGCACTAATTACTTTTACTGTGTTCTGGTTGGTTCCGGACTGAGTCCGAGGAGTTCGGGGGTGGATGGTTGAGTGCGGAGTATTTGTGGTATTGATTATTGTGATTGGGTTGTTGGATATTGGTTATATTGTGGTGTTGATTATTATGATTGGATTGTTGGATAGCGATTATATTGTGATATGAAATTGGTTATTGAGGTTTATTGTTGTGGTTTGGTACATTACATATGCACGCATGATCATGTTTGTAAATTGAAAACTGGGTTTTCGTGTATTGTATTCATGTTCATGTGGATTGGATTTGTGAGTGCGTGTGTATCACGACCCCAAGCCGAGATGGGGCATTATCTCAGTGGAGCTCCTCTGGTCACTCAGGAGCGGAATATATTGAGTGACGTCTCCTGGGTTGTCGCCGAGCGACAACGGGATCGGACGTTGGACGTGCCGACTTCGTGGCCCTTCTGCTGGCGGGGGCTAGAGGATGACCTGGCCACGAACGCACCGGGTGCGGAACTGGGCATCGCTCGTAAAGTAGCCAGGACGTGCGGATGGTCCATAGGGGAGGCCATGGTGTATATGGATTAATTGGATAATGGAGAAATAACTGTTTTCTGGAAAAATAGCGTGAGTATAATTTTGTGTCATTTTCTGGGAAAATGATGGATATTGATTTTTGGGCCATTTTCTGGGAAAATGGTGGAAATGTTTTATCGGAAATATTTTTGGGCCAAATGTGATTTTTGGCGTGTGTTGGATTTCTTGCATACTGCATCATGGGCATGCATGATTAGATGCTTAAATGTATTTTTATTTCAGGATTGGTTAGGTTATAACTTACCTGCGGTACCATTTCATGGTACTGCAGATTATGTGGTTGTTAATGCAGATGCCGAGTCTGAGGATTTGGCTCCGCCGGAGGAGTGATCTGGGATCACTCGTGCTGTGTTGTATTTTCAGGCTTGTATTTTTATTATTTAGGACTTTGGCTTTGTTTTTATGAGGTTTGTATTTTGGATATTGTATTTAACTAAAATTCTGGTACTGGTTGACTTATTTATTATCCGCTGCTTATTTTATTTGTGCACTATTTATTTGTTGCACACACTTGACACTTGTCGTTGGGATGTGTGACCGTGTTGTCATCATCCTGATGTCACGATTCCCGAGGCTTTTTGTACGTGGGAGTCGGGGCGTCACAGGATGTGCTAATTAGGAGGCCAAACCCGAATGGTCAGTTCTCCTCAGCTAGTGCATGGGAGCTTATACGGGTCAAAGGAGAGCAATATCCTTGGATGGATTGGTTGTGGAATAAAAATTTTCCTGGGAAGCTCTCGGTATGTATGTTGAGGGCGAGGTTTAAGTGCCGTTCAATGGATGCGCGAGTTCGTAGACGTGGGATTCATCTAGCGTCGAAGTGTGACTGCTGTGGGGAGCCAAGAGTGGAAACTATGGACCATGTTCTAGCCACAAGTGAGTTGGCATAACAGGTGTGAAGGATGACTGTTTTAGCTATGGGTGTCCCGTGATGCATACGGGAATGTTGTGGAGTCGAGTGATAGTATGGTTTTCATGTGCAAAGAAGTCTACGCAGAAAGGAATAATTATTGGGTTACTCCCAAGCATCTTGACTTAGTGCCTATGGAGAAGGTGGTGTAGAGCTCGGATGGAAGGGATTCATGATAATGTGGTAGGCGTTTGGAGATCTGTCTGTGCTTGGCTGGGAGCTATTGTGAATGATAGCAGCGTTCTTGACCCAGGTGACGAGTTACACTTATGAGAATTGGAAATCCCAGTTCGGCGTCGCACTGGTTAGTGTGTTCAGCTCGTAGCTTGGCAAAAGCCATCTGCAGGGTGGTGGAAGTTAAACGTGGATGGTAGTTGTAGGGGTAATCCAGGCTCTTGTGGTGGTGGTGGAGTGGTGCGCAATCATCGTGGAGTTGTTATTGGTGCTTTCTTAGAACACTTTGGGGTTGGAACAAATACAGAGGATGAGATGCGTGCTCTCTTACACGGCATTAAAATGTGCAAACAATTGGGTGGTTATCGAATTGTCTTAGAGTGTGACTCGAAGGTGATAGTGGACTGGCTTAGTGCTCGTTGTTGTACATTATGGTATTTGTGGAATTACTGGGATGAGCTACTTCACGAGCTTGATGGGTTATCCTATCAAGTTGTGCATCAATTTAGAGAGGGAAACCAAGCAGAGGATTTCCTTACAAGAAGAGTTGCAGCAAGACAAGTGGGTTTTTATGGTAGGGATGACCTATTGCCTAGGTTACTGCGGGGTATAATTAGATTGGATAAAATGGGTCTACCTTCTTTGCAAGGGCGCTCATGGTTGCATTCTTAGATGTTGAGAGTGATTGTGATTTTGATTTTTTTGTGTGTGTGTTTTTTTTTTTGGTTAGTTTGGTTATTGTTTTCCGGGATGTTTTGCTTTGAAAGTTAGTAGGGCTTTGATTTTTATGGTTTATGATTTTCCTCCGCCATAAATGAGGGATTCATTAATAAAATTTGGTAGAGGTCACTATTGGACAGGTGGCCTTGACTCTTTGAAAAAAAAAATGTTCAGCTGCTTGGACAGGTTGTATCAAATTCTGCTCCATCTGCATTTGGTTTCTTTTGTACCATAAACTCCAACAGAGGATACAAAACAAAGTTAACTCAACTTCGCTGCCTTGCATCAGGACCCTTCGCACAGTTTGAATAAAACTGAAAGAAGTGTGAAAAAGCTTGAATAATGGGAAGAATCTCTGCCATACAATATAATTAGTAGGACAAGTTAGCAGAGCATGAGTAATATCTTCCTCATGATTCAGACAAAAATAGCACCAAGGCTCCACCTCCACCTTTTTCCTCTTAAGATTAATAAGAGTTGGTAAAATATCCTTACAAGCCTTCCAAGCAAACATTTTAATCTTCTTGGGAACTTTCATGTGCCATATTTTCCTCCAAAGATTCCTGTCTTGCATCTGCAGGGATGTTTCACCATCACCACCGGCCTCAAAGTCCTAAATCAGCATGTAAGCACTCTTGATAGTGAACTTGCCATTTACTTCCTTGTCCCAAATCCACTTATCCATACATTGACTTGTATGCTCGACAGACATGCCATGGTCCCTGCCATGGCATGCACTTGACAGCATCGTTGGCATGCCATGGCCCTTGCCTTGGCACGCCCATGTCAGCACCACAGAAATGCCGCAGGCATGCCATGACATGTCCCTGACGCTCAGCAGTACGCAACAGGCATGCCATGGCCCTTACAATGAAATGCCCTTGATAGCCCAGGGTGAGGCTAATGGCATGCTAGCCATGCATTAGTAGCCACGATAGCACAGTAGCAGCAGCAGGAGGCACGCCCAACAGCCATGCCATCAGGCAGCCCCAGCGCCTAGGCCCTTGCCTGGGCCATGTCCGGCATGCACCAGTGGGCAGCACTAGCAGGCAGCCCCACACCCAGCCCATGCCTAGGCCATGCCAGCCACATGCTAGCCATGTCAGTCATGCCCATGGCCCATGCCATGGGCCAACCAAGGCCACCAAGGTCCAACCTAGCCAAGGGCCATCATGGGGCCCATCCAAGACATGTTATTTTATTATCTTTATTTATTTTATTTTATTATATTTCAAAGGACGTATTGGGGGTTTCTACTTTGTAATCTCTATAAATATGACCCTTACATCTTAGTTTACATCTTTTGATCATTTGACATTTTTCCTTTGTAGAACGGTTTGGTGTGTTCTTGAAGAACACTTTCAGTGCTTTTGCACTTGGGCTCTTTTGGGTGAAATTCGTGAATTCCAAAGAGATGATTAACACCTTGCAATTTGTGAATAGGTGTTGTCCATTTATCTATCTTTGACTCATCACCTTACAATTCGTGAATAGGTGTTGAATCACTTATCTTTCTTTTTATCGATCTTATGTTTCATCACCTTGCAATTCATGAATAGGTATTGATTCATTTTATCAATCTATTGTCTATGTTTTCCATTCTATATTCAAAAACTCAAAAATACATTGTTCTTATCTTTTCTACTTGTTCATATATTTTCCTTGCATTTTCTCACATACCACACACATCCTAAGCCTCCATCTTACCAAGGCCATATTTCCCATAAGCTCCACTTACCAAAATTAGCCTTCCCTCATCCACATTAGCCCTAACCGAAAGTACAATGCCTCTATCTTTCCATACACATATCTTGCCTTAGTTGGAAACCATAGCCTTCCATAAGGATCTCCTAAACTCTAGGAATCCTAACCCTAGCCACCCTTCATCCAACTAAGCCCTAACTGAAACCCTAGACTCCCACAAGGCAATTCCTATAATTTAGGAATCCTTATCTCATCTTCTAAATCCAATCCCTAAAATCCCCCAATCCCTCAAATCACTCAATTCCCTCAAATCACTCATTCCTAGAATCACTCAAACCACCAAAAGACTTTCCTTATCTTACCTGGCCAATCCACTATTCATTCCATGTCCTAGTAGTATCATCAATTAACATGTCCACTGTAGTTTCTTCATCAATGGCCCATTTCTGCTATCTAGATCAGAATGTAAAAGTCTAGGGCCAGGTAACCAAGGGTGCTTCCAAGTCTTCACCAATTCCCCATTCCCAACACGCACCTACACCCTTTCAACAACCATTGCCTTACTTCAAAAATTCCCCTCCAAGCATAGGAAGGGTTAGTGCCTAAAGAAGTTTGGAAAAATGAACAATTGAGATAGTACTTAGCCTTGAAAATTCTCTGCGGCAAGGAATTCTCATTTTGCAAAAGCCTCCAGCCCTGATTGGCCAATAAAGCCATATTAAACATATGTCAATCATGGATCCCCATCCCACCTCTACATTTGGACACACATAATTTTTTCCAACTTATCCAATGGATTTTCCTCTCATTACTTCTTTGACCCCACCAAAACCTCGCCATCATCCTCTCTAGTTCTCGGCACAAAGTCAGAGGTAATTTAAAGAAGCTTATTGAGTAAGTTGGTATAGATAAGACTACTGCTTTAATAAGAATTTCCTTACCCCTTGAGAAAGTAGTCTCTCTTTCCAACTTTGGAAATATGACCGTACCCTTGTCTTAATACCTTCAAATGATCTGGATTTAGATCTTCCCACAAAATTTGGCAGCCCTAAATATTTATCATACTGCTGGAAAGTTCAAACACCCTATAAGTGCAACAACTCTCTTTGTTTAATAGCATCTACATTTTTAGAAAAAACCATAAATGTTTTCCCTTTGTCCACCTTTGCCCAAAAGCCATCTCATATGAAGTTAATAAACCTTGAATAAATATGGTTGTTTCAACATTAGCTCAACAGAAAAGTATGCTATCATCGGCAAAGAGGAGGTGTGTTACCACTGGAGCCCCTCTACAAACTTTTACACCTATCAAACTCCTATTTACCTCATCATCTTTAAATAAGGCTATTAAACCTTCAGTACAAAAGAGAAAAAGGTCAGGGGAGTGTGGATCCCCTTGCCTAATACCCCTTGTAGGTGAAATGGGTCCATGAGCATTCCCATTTATAAAACTTAAAAAGTAACAGTTTTAATACATTCCATAATTAGAGCATCAAATCTGGGTGCAAACCCCAATTTAAGCATAATTTTCTCTAGGACACCCCCATTCAACTCTGTCGTATGCCTTACTCATGTTCAATTTAAGTGACATATACCCTTTCTTCCCATGCCTTTTATTTCTTAGGTAATTGACTAATTCATAGGCTGTTAATACATTATCACTAATTAACCTTCCCCCCACAAAAGCACACTGAGATTCAGAAATTATGGCAGGTAAAACAGTCTTCAGTCTATTAACAATGACCTTCGAAACAAACTTATAAACCATATTACACAGGCTGATTGGACAATAATCAGAAACCAACTCACAAGTTTTCTTCTTAGGAATCAAACTTATAAGTATATGATTTACTTTAGAAGGCAGTTTACATGTGTTGAGAGAATCCAACACTGCATTTGTAACAGAACCTCCCACAATGTGCCAGTATGATTGGAAGAACAAAGTAGACATGCCATTGGGTCCCGACGCCTTGGTTGGCTACATTTGATTCAAGGCTTGCTTTACTTCTTCTACAACAAAGGGCTTGGAAAGTGCAACATTCATTTTTGCAGTTACTCTCTGGTCAACAAAGCTCAAAACAACCTCCTAATCACCCTGCACAAAGGAGGTGAAAAGGTCCTTGAAAAAATCAACAACCAACTCATCCCTTCGTACCCCCTCATGCCAAATTCCCTTATCATCCTTAAGGCCTCTTATTAAATTCCTTTTCCTCCTGGTAGATGCCTTAGAATGGAAGAACTGTGTGTTTAGGTCCCCCTCTTTTAGCCACTGCACCCGAGATCGTTGTCTCCACATCACCTCTTCCATTTCAAGCCACAACTGAACTTCCTTTCGATCTTGATTAAGGCCACCAGGATCCGGATCATAAGAATGAGCAAATTGCATTTTCTCAAGCTTAGACCTAGCCTCATTAAGATTTTTCTGTGCATGCTCAAAATAGACTATATTCCATGATTTCAACTCTTCCCCACATCCCTGAATGAGATTAATAATCCCTTCCATACCCTGATTACTCCCCCCCCCCCTTTTTTTTTTAACCAAAGAGCCGGTAGCCCCACACATAGTGGCCCCGTCCCAAGTTTATTAATATACCCTCACTTGTGGCGGAGGAATACCATGGTAACAACAAAACACTTGGGGCTTACAAGATAAACTATAAAAACTAACCCAAAACCAAGTGTCAAAATAAACCAAGCAACCAAAACCATAAACTAACAAGCCTAAAGACAAACAAACAACACACAAGGGAAAAAACTAAACAAGCCTAAGGAACAAACAATAATTCTCTCACACTGCACCTCTCCCACCCACATAGCCTCAAAGTGAAATTGCTTCTGTTTTTGTTGCACATCCTTATAACAAAAGGATTCAAACAGAATTGGCAAATGATCCGAATGTGCTATAGCCCCATGTCAAATCACAGATTGTGGAAACAATTGAGACAACAAATTATTTCCCAAGAACTTGTCAAGACGCTCATAAATATGAGCATCGCCTTCCCCCCTATTCCACCAAGTAAACCTAGGTCCTTTGAAACCCAAATCCCTCAACTCACAATCTGTTAACACCCCTCTAAAAGCCTCAAGTTGAGATATAGGTCTTGGTCTTCCACCTCGTTTTTCATGTGAATGCAACACTTCATTAAAATCACCCCCAACAACTAGGGAATTTGCTCAAACGAATTAAGAGTTCTGATGAGATTCTAGGTGGAATATCTACTCGATGCTTCTGGGTGACCATATAAACTTGATAAACTGCCACTCTGTTAAATCCCCCATTTTAATATGAGCATCAATATGATATCGTGAGTAAGATCTAATTTCAACTCTCAGTTCAGAATTTCACAACAAACCCAACCCCTCACTTCGCCCCACAGAATCAACAGAAAAACAGTTTGTAAAAACTAATTTATGTTTACAAACATCCATACCTTGTGTTGTAAGCTTCGTCTCTTGCAAAAACAATAGATTAGGCCCTTCTCTGGTGATTAAATCATGAAATGCATGAATTCCCAGTGGGTTCCCAAGCCCACGGGAATTCCAGCATATTGTTTTCATCGTTGTCGGCAGGGCTAAACTTCAGCCCTTGCCGATAATACAATTGGTGCCTCATGAAGGACATAGATCTGAACATCCCCAGAAATGCTCCTTTCCTTCTTTGCTTGAACCTCCTTCTACTTCGTAGTCGAACTCCATTTACTCGGCTTCAAACGTGAAGAGCAAACATCCTCAGCTTTCACCGGCCTAACCACTTTCCCTTTCCATTTCCAGAAAGCTTTAGATGAGCATTGTTTAGATTGAGATGCCGTGTTATTTCCTAGGTTGTAATGGGATGGGTCCATATCGCAACAACCCATCTCAGAAGAATAAACCGGGTCTATCAATTTCATATTTTCTTTCGCTGCATCAACCTTCTGCATTACGTCTTCCATTTGAATTTGAGATTCACTCCTTTCATCAACCACATCCTTAATTGACGCAACCTCCACCATTATGGCCTGTTTAATGTCATTATCCCCCCCGTTTAACTGTTGCACTATCTCCGCAGGTAACATATCCTCCACATTTAAAGTCTTTTTAATAACCGTTGTAACTGCTTCCGAAGATGTTGCATCCATGGTTGGGACCAACTTTGACCCGCTGCTTTGACCCTCACCGCTAAGATTGACCACCTTAGATGGCTGTCAGCAAGCAATCTGATAAAGCGTAGGACTGGCATGACCAAGATTCCACAACCATTGTTTGTAAGGCAATTTCCCACCCGAAGCTTCACTCTGGCCAGCCTACTCACAATCCCTCTGCAAATTCCTGAGCCGGCCACATATATAACAGAACTCCGACAAATGTTCATATGAAACCCTTACCCAGTAAGGCTCATTCCCTCCTAGGCTGACTCTCTTCCCTCGTAGATGAGGTTTAGAGACATCAAGACAAATTTTCACCCGCATGAACTCCCCCCATTTGCACTCCCCATCAAGCAGATCCACCTCCAACACTTTACCTAGTGATTCACCAATTTTATGTCCAATCCTCTAGCTACGGGCCATAAGTGTGAAATCATGAATACGAACCTAGAAAAGGGCTTCCAGAAAAGGGCGTCCGTCAAAGTTATCTAATGAGGTTGAAGGAAGCCATCAAATGGCTTTAGGAGGACTAATTGCTTGTCAAAAGACCACGGCTCATCACGCAGGATCCTCTCCTGATCTTTGACATCCTTAAACTCAGTGATAAGAAATTTAAACCCCAAATCCTGTAGTCACATAGATCTGAAGGTCTCCAAATCTTCGTCAGGACTTGCTTAAAAACCTCTTTGTTGTTGTGTTTAGTAGTAAGCAATTGCACTATCAAGCATTTCTCGCCACACACTAAATTTTCTTGCACTATGGCATCATCAACCGAAACAACTTCTTGCTCATGCTCCGTTAAGGACAGCTTCCCGTACAACGCTTCCAAATCATCTGCCATGGTTAATCTGAACCTGCACTAGGAGAACAAATCTCTACTCATGAGAGACGAGAGAGGAAAAAAACAAGATTGCTTATCAGTTGATTAGTCGATCGCTGACATTTTCTCCCTGCTTTAATCTTGCCTTTGGCGTGATCACTAGCCCTCCTCGAGCCTTCATTATCCACCTGATTGTTGGATAGGGCTACAATTGAATCAAGTTTAGCCGAATCTAAATAGGCTAATTAGCCTATTTGTTCAAATTTGAAAACTATTACTCGAACTCTATTCGCTAAATATTAATTATGTTTGAATAAGAATAAACGAATGAGTTGACCTCGATTTTTTTTGGTATTTAAATTCAATTAACTAATTGATATGTGGATTTATTTCTAATTATAAAAAGTAAGAGAAATATCAGCTGAGTGCCAAGTTGTTGATTGTAATTATTAAAGTAGTGGGAGAGCCGCACTATAAAAGAGCGAGACTCCCTCCTTCTAATGAAGAGATTGAAGAAGCGGTGTTGGGTCGGGTCTTCTTTTCTGTTTTGAGTCAAGTTATTATAACAGAATGTTGTAAATACATGAATATAATAAAATATATTCCATGTATTTGATGGGTGACTATTAGAATTCTTGAATATTCATGTTGTTAACGTCATTTTTCGCACACCTTTAGACTAAGCTCCAACAATTCAGATCTTCGGTAATGAGCCCTGCACAAGGTAGAAAAGACTACGGCTTTGAGAGGGCGGCCTTGGGTAGGGGTGAGCATCGATCGGTCCGGACCGAGAAAACCGGACCGGACCGGTCATTTTGGACCGAACCGGACCGAATGTATTTCTATATATTTTTTATATTAGTTTATATATAATTAATTATATATATAATTATACTATATTATAATTAAGTATAGACTATTAATACTATTATATATTTATATAGTTATACTAATGGTTATATTAGTTGTTATATTAGTTTAGTTATACTATATTATAGTGATTTATTATAAGTTATAAGTTTATAAGAAATTATAACTATATTATATATTAGTATAAGTTATAATAATTTAGTATAGTTATAAGTATAGACTATAGACTATAGTTATACTTATGCAATTATACTTATACTAAATTACTAATATATAGCTATAGCCTATAGCCTATACTATATTACTAATAATCTAATACTTTATACTAATAGTTATATTAGTTTAGTTATACTATATTATTATAGTGATTTATTATAACTATATTATATATTAGTATAAGTTATAATGATTTAATATAGTTATAACTATTAACTATAGACTATAGTTATACTTATACAATTATACTTATATTAATATTACTAATATATATCTATAGCCTATACTATATTACTAATAGTCTAATACTTTATACTAATACTATTATATAATTATACTAATCATGATTCATAATAACTAATCACTATAAGTCTATCACTATATATATTTAGTATCAATGTATTAATATATTCTTTAATGTATTACTAATACTATTAAGTATTAAGAGTTATAGTATAAATTATAATATATGTATAATTTATAAATTTATAATAGTATGTATAATTAAATATTTTTTTCTTATTTATAATAGTATGTTAAGTATGTATCTTTCTTAATTATGGATATAATATGTATGGATAATTAAATTATTCATGCTTATTGCTTCATATACAAAATGTTAAAAGTTGTATGTGGCTCATTATGTATTAACATACTTTAAGCTAGTAATAAAGTAATAATTAACATCATCAATAATGTAATTTTCATCTAATTTATTATTATTGATCATATAAAATATTTTTTTATTGAGTTTGTTACATAATCCACATTAATAAGTCACTTAGTTTAATTTAGTATTGTAAATAATTTATTTTATTAATTGATTTTTTTTTTAAAAAGGCCAGACCGAACGGACCGAACCGATAGCTACCGGTCCAGTCCGGTCCGATCCGGTCCAATCAACCTTCGGTCCATCGCCAGACCGGACCGGACCGTGTGCAGCCCTAGTCTTGGGGCTAAGTAACCTTCGATACCAAAGTTAGTTAATGTTCTTGGAGGGTAGTAAATAAGTAAGTGAGTTTAGGGATCAGAGAAAATGAGGGAAGTGACTTAAAGCAAATGGGGGGTAGTAGATAAAAGGCAATGGGAACCTACGGATGGCGGACTCTCTCTTTAGGACGACTTCGACTTCTTCGGACTTGGGACTTCTTCTTCAGCCAGAGAGTTTCAGAGAGAACTTTTTCTCCAGCAAATAGCTCTACAGCTTCCATTGTACAGTGAGAAAAGATAGGCTATGAGTGTAATACCCTACTTCTTCCTTCCTTCTGACGTAAGTAATTACGTCAGATGAGATAGCCTGTCTACTGCCCTCTTTAGTGACTAAGAGCCCCGTTATGCGTGTCAGACCCCGATGGCGTGCTTTAAAAGATACTACGTAATTTATAAATCTAGTTTTGTGTTTTAAAGTAATGTGTATTTTAAATGGAAGATTTCTATTTTTATTTAACTAAAGAATATTTTAAATAACTCAATTATAATATCTTTGAAGAGGTCCAAAAATATTATAATTGTAGGGAATCATTTTATATAAATGATTCCAGTTATTTAAAATATTATGTGATTTAAATAATGATGGAATTTTTAATTGATTTAATAGTTTTATTCTTTTAAATATTTTAAGTAAGACTTCATCATTTTATAAATGATGAAGGAATATTATTTTAAATAATATTCTATCTTAATTCCTCTCAGTGCTTTTAATTAAGTTATTGTTTACGCATTTTCAAATCAGTATTTAAGAGTCATCATAGACCATTTTATAGACCTCCAGACGTCGGGTTTTAGGATAAAATCCCAGCCCCTCTCTCTTCTCCCTTACTTTTCCACAGCCTTCTCTCTCTCCTCCCTCTCTCCTTCTGATTGCACTGCACGATACCCCCCGACCGAACGGCTCTAGCCCCAGCCCGGTGCCGCTGTGCACCGGTGAGCCTCACTGCCCATACCACCTGCCTCCTCTCCCTCTGGTGAACCTCCTGGTACCGGCAGCTCCTCCTCACGCTCGCCCCTCCTCTCCCTCGGTAGTGCACAGCCCAAACGGGCTTGGTGCTTCCAGCGCCGCCGTGCACCGTCCTCTAGCGCCACCACTCCCACGACAGCCTCCCCTGCCACTGACCGGCCCCCTCCAGCGAGCCCAGCCTCTACCTCCCCGTCGGTAGCTCCTTATGCACGCACGTAGCCCCTCCCATGCACGGGTTCACTGTGCACGCCCACAGCGCCACCGTGCGCGACCATCTCAGCCGTCGGACACCACCATGAGACTCCTCAGGTCTCCCCCTTCCTCCTCCCATAAACCCACGACCGGTAGCCCCCTCCACCTACCGGTGTTCCTCTCTCTCACGCACGGTTTTTCCCTCCTCCGCCGCCGTACGCCACCACCCATTGCGAGTGACTACCCTCTTCGGCACCCTCAGGCCACCTCAAAGCTAACCCAACCACCCACGAGCCCGATTTGCCACCCACGGCCCCACACTCTCTCTCACTCTCCCACGGCACCTATTCCCCTCACAGTGCACGGCAGTTCCTCTTCCACCATTGTGGACCACCGCACGACCACCACCGAGCCTCCACGGCTCCTCCGACAGTTCCCTTAGTCTAGCCCCTAAGCCTAAACCATCACTTTTTGTGGTGGGTAATCACTGCACGTGATGGACAGTCACTGCGCGTGACTGACCGCCATTGTTCACGGCTAGATCTGTCATGGTACGCTCATTGTCATCATCATCAAGGCCACCTTAGGTCCTTCCAAGACCACACCTAACTATCCAAATGCCTAAACAGTCACTGTACGCGGTGTAACCACCCCGTATGTTCCTCCGGCGTTATCGCTGTGACGATCAACAAGCGACGCACGGGTTATCTAGTTGATGGTATAATTCTCTATCTATCTCTATTTATGTTAGATGCTAGCTAGTTGACTAGGTTGTGGACTGTGCTGTTAGTAATTATGGAGTAGCTGTGTAGTATGGTGGTGTGGACTGTGACGTGAAGTGTTGGGCGTATTGGGAAGTGTGCTATGTAGTGTTGTGGACTGTGCTGTGTAGTGTTGTGGACTGTGTTGTTGGTATTGTGGACTGTGCTGTGAAGTGTGGTTGTAGTTATGTGCGGTAGTAGTGAGTGCCATAGCGGTGACGTGGCGTAGTGTCTTAAATGGAGTACACGTGAAGTGTACTCCATGTTGTGTGACGATGCACCGTATTATGTGTATGCCGTAGCGGTGATGTAGCGTAGTGTTGTGAATGAAGTACACGTAGAGTATACTCCATATGGTGGAACGATGCACCGTATGGCATGTGTGCCATATTGGTGATGTGGCGAAGTGTCGTGAATGGAGTACATGTGGAGTGTACTCCATGTGGTGAGACAATATATCGTATGGCGTGTATGTCATAGCGGTGATGTGTTGTAGTGACGTGAATGGAGTATATGCGGAGTATACTCCATGTGGTGAGATGGTACACCGTATGGCGTGTGTGCCATAATGGTGATGTGGTGTAGTGAGGTGAATGGAGTATACGCGGAGTATACTCCATGTGGTGGAAAGATACACCATATGGTGTGTGTGCCATAATGGTGATGTAGCGTAGTACCGTGAATGGAGTACACGTGGAGTGTACTTCATGTGGTGAGACGATGCACCATATGGCGTGCATTCTATGGTGGTGATGTAGCGTAGTGTTGTGGATGGAGTACACGTGGAGTGTACTCTATGCGGTGAGAGATACACCATATAGCGTGTGTGCCATAATGGTGATGTGGCGTAGTGCAGTGAATGGAGTGCACGTGGAGTGTACTCCATATGGTGGAACAATACACCGTATGGCGTGTGTGCCATAATGGTAATGTGGTGTAGTGCTGTGAATGGAATACACGTGGAGTGTACTTCATGTGGTGAGACGATGCACTATATGGAGTGTGTGCCATAATGGTGATGTGGCGTAATATTGTGAGGGGAGTACGCGTAGAGTGTAATCCATGAGGTTCAGCGATATACCGTATGGCGTGTCGCAAAGATAAGTGTGGTTGCGTAGTTGATAGGAGAAGAACTTGGTGTATGGTGTCAGGAACTGTGGAACAGTGTCCTGAAATGGCTGTGATAGTCCAAGGCGACGAGTGTCGTCATGTGACTGGCTTATGGCCAGGAATAAGTGCGAAGTGGTTAAAAAGTATTAGAGCAGTGCAGCGGAAGCATAATTGGGCAACGTCATGAAGTGACGTGGTCAATTATGGAGTTGTGCTGTGATGACTTAGGATGTATGTAAGGTGATGTGACAAGGTCACGGTGTAGCTTGGGAACAGTCTTGAGTTATATGGCGTGACGTAAAGTGTAGTTATGAATAGAGTCTTATCGTGTCAAGTGTTGGGATGAACTGTTATGAGGTTCGGGTAGCACGGAGAGTCGTACTAGCCGGGTAAGAGAAAATTGGTATCGGAGTATGGCGCTTGTCCATATGACCCAATGACCAATGTAAGGTATGTTGGTCTTAGATGATAAAGGGGTAATCTGTCCCAAGTAGGATGACACGGTACCTAAGTCTTGGAGTGGCTTAGAGTCGTATGACAGGTATAGATGGTCATGAGAAGTAGAGTGAGCTAAGATACATAAAGGTAGTGATGAATGTACTGTCTAAAAAGGGGATGAGTGACTTAGTAGGTCTAAGTCATGCGTCGGAATGTGGTTAATAAGAAGAACATGACAAAGGTCGTAATGTCTTAATCCTAAGGTGAATCATGGGTTCACCCTAGTGAGTAAGCATTCGAAGTAGAACGTCAAGGTTGAAGGAAGTAGAGACCGTAATGGGTCTCCAAGGGTTTTATCATGGTAAGGAACGTGAAAGAGCACGGGATAGAAGGAGAGTGTTCTAAGTAAAGTATAGCTCTATTTCTAGTCAGTTGCTTATGCACTAGATAGAAAATAACGTTAAGGTTATGTATGCATGTAGGTTGTCATCTGACACGCGCATGAATGGACTGTATGGTATGAAAGTAGCATGGAGTCTAGGTAAGTATTACGTTCATATTCTTCTAGAGTTTTCTAAAGATATGAAAAAGAAACGAAAAGCTTTTCCTTTTTGAAAACGAAGAAAAGAAATGTTTTCCCTTTTTACAAGGGTAGACGTTTTACGAAAAAGAAGAACGAAAAGTAACATATTTAAAGTATAAGTATGTACGGCCCTCTTTGGCAGCCCCTATTCACGCACCCAAAAGTATTAATTGTACGCATGTGAATGGATGACTATACGTAGTATCTATTGTATGTATTTTCAAAGAAAAGACAATACATGAAAAGATGTTTTCGGGCTCTCGCCCCAAATGAAATTTTCTCACGATAAGAATGTTTTCTCACGAAAAGACATTTTCTCATGAAAGTATAAAATGAAATGAAATGAAATGAAAGGCATGCTCATGCACATGAAATGAATGAAAGCTGCAGCTCTCTAGAGCTGCCATGAACGAATGAACGTAAAGAAAGAAATGAAAGAAAGGCATGAGCATGTATGAATGTATGAAGCTACGTAACGGCCACGTGAATGAATGAATGGGTTACCCAAATGAATGAATGAGCAGATTGCAATGCCAGGCAGTAGTATCTGGTAGTGCACCCAGTGCTGCATCCCTGATGGAATGGGATTTCAACCCTTAGCCACGGGCGAATCCATCGGCCATAGGGCCGCTAACCCTAGCACGCGGAGCGTAACAGTGTGCATTGGCCTATGAAAGTGAAAAGAAAAGAATGTATGAATGCATGACATTCTTTAAGAAATGAAGGCAGTGACGGAGGAATGTTTTACCAAAAGAAAAGCATGTTTAAAATTGAAAACCCCCGTCTACTGATGTTTACGAATGAAAGCATGTATGCATGTACGTATAGTATGTATGGAATGATGAATGCATGACTAAAAACCTATTTTGTTATATTTTAACGGTATGAAGTAATGCTTATTGAGTATTAGACTCATTTTAGTTTTTATGTGTGCCCCTCCCCCCATAGGAACTGAATGAGTAGTATGCTCAGGAGGGACACAGCCAAAGGAGAAGAGCACGGAAGTCTAGGCATGAGGGTTTTAAATGTACAAAAGGTCCTCTTTATTTTAAAGATTTATATTTTTCACTCTTTTAACTTGCAAACCTCTTTTATTATAAAAGTACATTTTATTTTATAACGTAGAGTCTTGCACCCTGGGAAGAACAGTGAAAAAGTTTTAAATCGGACGGTAATTATCGTCGTGTTCTCTAAAATATTTTGTAAAAAAACCCACCGCGAGGACGAGCGTTACAATGAGAAACTGTAAACAAACTTATTATAGTGGAATCTCCCCTCCCAAACCCTTGTGGACATAGGTCTAGTGCTAAACCAAGTAAATATGTGTGTTCATTCTTTTTATTTCCTGCATTTAAATATCGTTCATCGTCATGGATGTACGAATCGACACCGTACAGTCACACTGGACCACTGTCGGGGGCTCCACACAGCACTGATCGAGACCCAACTCGGAAGACCCAAGTTGCTGGAACTTGGCCTAACGACGTGTGAAATACGATGTTAACACATGTATTTCTATTTTTCATGTTCATGTATCCCTTTGATTCATGTATTGTCATTCCCTAAGTTTATGTATTCATTTAATATTATGTATCCTCTCATGCCTATAAAAGAATGTCTTGAGGAACATTTGTTGTAGACACACAACACGGAAATTGAGAGAAATAACATTTAGTTCCCGAAGAACTAATTTTAGATATTGTGATTTTTCAATTCTCTTGCTACTTTTTTTTTTAGTTTTACAACACGTTATCAGCATAAGCCTCTAGCCAATTGTCATGTTCTTTGACGTTGAAAGCTATCTGTGAGATTTATCTGATCACTGTAAATATTTCCACAATTTTATAATGTAATTTTATAATCATCATGTCAGCATGTTGTGTTTATAAATTTGATATTATTATGAATGATGTTATAACATATATTCTATGCAATCTTATTTGAAGTAAAATATTATGTCAATGCAATTCATATGACTTTATAAAGTTTATAATTCTTGTATATTATTAATCTTATAATATCTACTTATTCAATTTTTAATATATTTGTTATAGATAATGTCAGATCTTACAAAATTGAAATTTGTTGTTCTCAACGTTTCTGGCAACAATTACTTATCTAGGATCTTGGATGCTGAAATACATGTTGATGCAATGAACCTTGGAAATACTATCCAAGAAAAGAATGAAAGGTCCCTGCAGGATTGTGCCAAAGCAATAATTTTTCTTCGCCATCATTTATATGAAGAATTAAAAACTGAGTACTTCACTATAAAAGATCCATTGATTCTATGAAATAGTCTAAGGAAGAGATACGAGCACCAGAAGACCGCAATCCTTCTAAAGGCTCGCTATGATTGGATGCACTTAAGGTTGTAAGTTTTTAAAACAGTGTCTGAATACAACTCTACACTTTTCAAAATAAGCTCATAGTTAAAATCATGTGGAGAGAAAGTCACTGATGAGGATATGTTAGAAAAAAAAATATACCACATTCCATGCTTCGAATTTGCTCCTATAGTAACAGTATCGAGAGCATAAATTCACAAAATATTTTGAACTAATATCTTGTTTGTTAGGGGCTGAACAAGACAATGATATTTTAATTAAAAATCACCAATCTCGTCTAATCGGTTCTACTCCATTCCCTGAAGCGAATGGAACCTCATTTTATAATCATAAAGGAAATTGTAGACGTGGACGTGGTAGGAAAAATAATAAAAATAAAGGAGACCATACTCAATATTACTCAAAGAGGAACTTAACATAGTATACCACCGAGAGTGGAACAACATTGAAACAAAAAGGGATGAAAATAAAGACTTACAAAATAAGCCTGCGAAGAACTATGAGGATAAATGTTATAGATGTGGTATGAATGGACCAATGTTTAAATTTCAAACCGTATCGACTGACCGTAGCAGGGCAGTGACCAGTACAGGAAAGGTATTTGTTTCGTCCTGGGTCAAATATCGGCCGTACCGGTGCGTTTTGATTAATATCGGCCGGTTTTCAGTGTATTGGCTAGTTTCGGTGTATTAGCTAATTTTTTTTTTTTTGTAATTAATGTAAAAATCTTAACTTTTTCATGATTTTCACTCCAATTCTTACATATGAAGACTATTTTCTTAATTTTTTTTAATCCCATTTTCTCGAGGATTGAAACTCAAATCCCTGCTTCCTTTTTTGTGATAAAAATATGTAATTATTTTTTAAAATAATTTGATTGAGAACTTAGAAGTACTATTGAGTTTTAAAAATATGTGTTTTAATTTTTTAAAACTTGCATTGATGTTATTTTGAAATATTATTTATACATATATAATTAATTTTTTATCTATAGATTATTTCGAAACGGTACTGGTACCGAAATATTTTATTCCAGTGTCTTAACATAAATGGCTACCAAAACGGTATTCAAAACTTTGGAATATATATTGGTCACGTACTTGTTGTATACCAAAATATTTGGTAGACCTATATTAGGCCTCCATTAAAGAAAAAGAAAAGTGACTCGAAATGAATTTTGCTAATCATAAGAATCCAGCAGGTCCAACTTATATCCCAAATGGAATGGATCTCACCCACCTGAATGTTTTTATTTCTTTGTGAGCCCCAACGAAAATACAGATTTTTTGATTGGTGATAATTATGGTTACAACAATTAATTTTCTTTCTTTGCCTTGTAATCACATTATATTTTAGTTATTATCTTCGAATACATTATAATTTTTATGTTTTATGTCAATACCATATCCGATTTTTCGAATCTAATTGAAGGCTTCGGAAGAGCAAATATAATGTTACTGTAAGGATTTATTTTATTTTATTTTATTATTGATGATGCTTTGTATTCTTCAAAATCTAGAAGAAATTTCTTAAGTTTTAAAAATATTTGTCGTAATGGTTATTATGTTGAAACCATTAATGAAAAAAATAATGAATATCTGTATATTATATCTATGATTTCGGGCCGGAAACTCATATTAGAAAAACTACGAGCTTTCTCTTCGGGTTTATATTATACAACTATGAGTACAAGTGAATCAAATATTGTAATGCATCGAAAATGCTCTGATCTAAAAATCTTTATGCTTTGGCGTGATCGCCTTGGATATCCGAGATCAATTATAATGCGATGGATAATTGAGAACTCACATGGATATCATCTAAAAAATCAGAAAACTCTTTTACTAAGTGATTATCCATGTGCATCATGTTCTCAAGGAAAACTAATTATTAGATCATTCCCTTCTAAGGTAGTAATTGAATCCCCGTCATTTTTAGAAAGAACTTATGTGGACATATGTGGGCTAATACATCCGCCATGTGGACCATTTAGATATTTTGTGGTCTTAATAAATGCATCAACTAGGTGGTCACATATTTGTCTACTCTCTACTCATAATGGTGCATTTTCTATACTTCTTGCACAAATAGTTAGATTACGAGCTCAATTTTCTAATTATCCAATCAAGTCTATCAGATTGGATAATGCAGGAGAATTTACATCTCAAGTCTTTGATGATTATTGCATGTCAATAAAAATTCATATTGAACATTCAATTCCTTATGTACACACTTAGAATGGTTTGATCGAATCGTTTATTAAACGACTACAATTAATTGCTAGACCTTTGCTTATAAGAACAAAACTACCTGTTTCAGCTTGAAAAAATGCAATTTTACATGTTGCATCATTAGTTCAAATTAGACTAGCTGCCCATAATAAATACTCCCCATTGCAACTTGTTTTTGGTCAATGACTAAATATTTTTCATCTTCGCATTTTTTGTTGCTGTATATGTTCCAATTGTACTTCCCAAACGCACTAAGATGTGCACTCAACAAAAATTTAGAATTTATATATATTTTTATTTTGATTCTATTATTAGATATCTTGAACATTTAACTGGTGATATTTTTAAGGCAAGTTTCGAAAATTGTTATTTTTATGAAACAATTTTCTGACCATTAGGAGAAAAAAATGTGCTCAGAGCACAAAAGGAAATAACATGAAATGCTTTGACATTATCTCATACAAATCAATTTGAACTGGAAGTTTAGAGGATTATTCATTTACAAGGTATTGCAAATCAATTACCAGATGCATATACTGATAGCAAGAAAATAATTAAATATCATATTCCAACTACTAATATTTCTGTGAGGATTGAAATCCCTATAAAACAATCAAGAAATCAAGCAAGAAAAGAATCTAAGACATATCTAAAGTGTGGGAGATCTATTGGTACAAAGGATAAGATTCCTCGAAAGAGAAAAACTAAAGAAAAAAGTTGGTGTTCCAGAAGAAACTATACCTAAAAAAAGGCAACAAAATCAATTGATCCATCCAAACTTTCAATACCAAATTCTCCTAAAAAAGAGTCTTCTGAAGAGAAATAAGTACCTGAAAATAATGAGATCTCGATAAATTAATGTTGATAAAATATTTTCATTTAAAAGTTGCCATTGATATTACAAGAAGTAATGATGAAATAGAACCACAAACTGTCACAGAATGTCGACGTAGAAATGTTTGGCCAAAATGAAAAAAAGTAATTAATGCATAATTGAATTCACTTGTAAAACCTGAAGTATATAGACCTATAGTCCAAATACCTAAAGGTGTTACACCTGTTGGATATAAGTGAGTATTTGTACATAAACATAATGAAAAAAATGAAATTGTGAGATATAAAGCGTGACTTGTTGCACAAGACTTCTAACAGAAACCTAGTATTGATTATTGAGAAACATATTCTTCTGTAATTGATTCAATTACATTCAGATTTTTTATTAGTTTGGTAGTCATAAAAAGTTTGAATATGCATTTAATGGATGTGTTTACTGCATATTTATATGGATCACTAGATAATGATATATACATGAAAATCTCTAAAGGATATAAACTGTCTAAAGCATAAAATTCAAAATTCGGTAGTATTTATTCTATCAAGTTACAAAAATCATTATATGATCTAAAGCAATTTGGATGTAAGTGATACAATCATCTTAGCGAATATCTATTGGGAAAAGGATTTGAGAATAATCCAATTTGTCCATGTGTTTTTATTAAGAAGTCAAAGCTTGGATTCGCAATTATTGTAGTATATGTAGACAACTTAAATTTCATTGGGACTCCAAAAGAGCTTACGAAAACTGTAACTCATTTGAAAAATGAATTTGAAATGAAAGATCTTGGAAAAACCAGATTTTGTCTTGATCTACAAATTGAACATTTTTCAAATAAAATTTTAGTTCATCAGTCTATATATATAGCAAAAGTCTTGAAGCATTTTTATATGGATAAAACTCACCCTTTGAGCACTCTAGTGGTTGTTTGATCACTTGGTGTAGAGAAAGACTATTTTTGACTTCGAGGGGAAGATGAATAAATTCTCGGTCCTGAAGTACCATACCTTAGTGCAATTGATGTTTTAATATATTTTGCAAATTGTACAAAACCTAATATTGCATTTTCAGTCAACTTACTAGCAAGATATAATTTTGCTTCAATTCGAAGGCATTGAAATGGAGTCAAATAAAGATATAGTTATCTTTGTGGTAGGATTGACATGAGATTATTTTATCTAAAAGAATCAAGTATACAATTAATTGCATATACAGATGTAGGTTATCTATCTGATCTGCATAAAGGACGTTTTCAAACAGGATACCTATTTACATATGGAGGTACAACTAGTTTATGGAAATCTGTCAAACAAACAATAGTTGCTACTTCTTCTAATCACTCCGAAATTATTACAATTCATGAAATAAGCCGTAAATGCATTTAGTTAAAATCAATAATTTAACATATTCAAGAAAAGTGCAGTTTACTAATAATTAAAGATAGCCCAACAATATTATATGAAGATAATGCAGCATGTATTATGCAAATAAAAGGAGGCTACATCAAAAGTGATAGGACCAAGCATATTTCACCAAATTTTTTTTTACACGTGAGCGTCAAAAGGGCGGTGATATTGATATCAAGAAAATACAGTCAATTGATAATTTGACAGACTTATTCACTAAAACTTTACCAACTGCAACATAAAAGTTGGTACACAATATTAGAATGCGACGGCTCAAGGATCTTTCATCATAAACAATTGAAATTTTACATACTTAGAGTTAATTATTATCTGGATTGTACTTTTTTTCTTTCGCTAAGATTTTTCCCATGAGGTTTTTCATTTGCAAGATTTTAATGAGACAATTCTAAAACATTCAAAGACACATTAGAATGTTGTATTCTTTTTCCTTGGCCACAAGTTTTTTCCATTATGTTTTCTTTGGCAAGGTTTTAACAAGGTATATTCTTTGTGTATGGTCACCACGGGAAGGGTTGTAAATACATGAATATAGTAAAATACACTCCATATATTTGATGGATGACCATTAGAATTCTTGAATATTTATGAATATCTATTTCCGATGTTCATATATCTTTTTGATTCATGCATAATTCTCTAAGTTCATGTATTCATTTAATATTATGTATCTTCTCATGCCTATAAAAATGTGTCTTGAGGAGCATTTGTTGTAGACACACAATAAGAAAATTGAGAGAAATAATATTTAGTTTCTGAAGAACTAATTTTAGATATTGTGGTCATTCAATGATTTTGCTACTTTTCTTTAGTTTTACAACACAGAACACAAAATAAGGTTTTCTAAGGCAAAGTGAGATGAAATAAATTTTTTTGTAAATAGTAATGAAATAGTTTGTGAATAGTTTTGAAATAGTTTGACTTATGATATTTTAAAATATCATAAAAAAGAGAGAAAATTGAATAAAAATATTATAAAATAAAAATATTATTAGAATATAATTTTTTAGAGTAATACTATACACAACACTCTCATTCTATTTTCATCCCACTATGTAAGATGTAACACATTTATCACTATTAGGTGATAAAAAATCATCTAATAAAAAATCATCTAATGATGATAAATGTGCCATTTCCTACATAGTGAGATGAAAGTTGAATAATAGCGTGGTGTATAAAATTTTCTAATTTTTTAGTATTATTTTTTTTTGAAATTTTAAAAAAATTGAATTATTTTTTATATTTTATTTAAAAATTTGAGAAAGTTATAATAATTAGATAAAAAAATTTAAAAATTAAAAATTAAAAAATACTTATATTTAAACGATATTTAAAAAGAAAATTATGAAACCTTTTAAGATGTGATGATATAATTTGTATTCCCAAACAAGACCTATCTTTTCTTTTTGAAACAGAGCTAGCTTGCTGGTTGCACGGTATTGATATAAAAAGGAGATGAAGGGTGAAAGAAACATAAGGACAAGTCGTGACGGAGTAAAGAGCCAACCGTACTCGATGAAAGATAAAATAGAAAATAAAGTCGACTATTCAGGGAAGATCAGGCACTTATCTAAATTAGGTCACTTCAATTACTATAATGAATTTTTAATGTACAGAGCAATTCACCTCCTACTCTTATATATTTATCTTAATTTAATAAATTTTTTATTAAAAAAATGAGAGAGTACAAATATATTAGACCCGTTTAGATTGAAAAGTGATTTCAACTCATCTTATCATTACAATTTTATTAAATTTCTATTTAAAATATAATAAATAATTCAATTTTTTCAAATCTTAATATAATATTTTATTTAATTTTTAATTTTAATTTCAACTCATTTCATTTCAACTCTCAATCCAAACAGAACCTAAAATAAGATTGTAGAGTTGTCAAGAAAAACCTTAAAAAATAGTAAAAAATAATACAAAACAAAATAATAAACACGAGAAATGTTTAAAGAGAATACCTAAAGTAGGTCTTTAACACAATTACTAATAAAATAATAGATACTGTGCCACTAATTATATACACGGAAAATAAAATCAGAATTAAGATTTAATATAAATTGAAATTGAAATTGAAATTATTATATTGATAATAATTCGTAATTCAACATTTTTTTAGAGCAGTGTTATTTGAAAGTTTTTACACCTCACACCATCTATATAATATAATTTTATTTATAAATTTTAAAATTTATTATTTAAATTAAATTAAAAAAATAATATTTATAGTCATAAAATCTGTAATCGTCATATATTTTTTTTAAAAGAAGCAAGAAAATATATGATCTAAATGAAAAAATTAATTTTTTAATAATATATTTTAACTCTTTTTTAAAAAAATATGCTATCTTTATCCAATCTATAACTATATGAGAAATTTACTATTTCAATAGAATTGTTGTTTTCTTACCAATACGGCTTAAAGGGTGGCTGGTCGTGATTCACGAACTCATGTCCGAATCAGAAGGAGACCCCAAAGGCATAATCCTTGAAATTCCCACTTTTACTCGACCCTCTCAAGATCCGAGTCATCCGACAACACGTCAAAACTGAAGACTACAGGAAATTTCGCATGGACAGTCTTCTCTCAGGATCTGTTGTCAACATCTTCCATCATAAAAGGCCATCCTAAATACTGTTTCGTTTTTCTTGGCTAGAGATATTTATGCCATAAGGGGGAAAGATGGTGTTTTAACCAACCCAAAAAGAAAAAAGAGAGAGAAAAAAGAGGAAACTTATATTTCTTGTTTGAAGATGGCTGCGATTAGTTTGCTGGTCTCGGATTTCATAATCTCTTTCATGTGGGTATGGTCAGGAACTCTGATTAAGATCTTTGTGGACAAGATTTTGGGGCTGGGCCATGAACCCAGCGGCGAGGTTATCCACTGCGTGCTGTCCATCATCAACATGTTCTTCTTCGCGTTCTTGGGTAAGATTACCGAAGGCGGGGCATACAATCCTCTCAATGTGTTGGCTAGTGCCATTTCTGGGAATTTCAGCAGCTTCCTCTTTGGCGTTGGTGCTAGAATACCATCTCAGGTTAGCTCTTTGATGCTTTTATTTAGTACCGATGTCTTTGTTTGTAAATGTGCTTATTTGGTTGAAATTTGAGTTGGGTTTGCTTTATTAGGGTGTCGAACTCGAAGCACTTTCTAATTATCAAATGGATTTGTTTGATTGAAGTGTGAACCGAGTTGTTATAGCTTGTCTGGTTGGCGACAAAGTCAAGGAAATACGATTTATGAATTTATGTCGTTTTTTTTTGCGAATTATTGAAATGCGCGTCTTCAATGATGATAAAATTGTATAGGTTTACTTGGACATCTTACATTTCGTTGGTTCTGGAAAAGAAATCTACCCTAAATTACTTTGGCCTCTTGTCTTTTGCTGCAATTTCTCGGTTCAGCTGCTCAGGAAAAAAAAAAAAAAAATGGGTTCAGCTTTTTATGTTGGCTTCATGCTTAATTGGTTCTTTTGACGACTTCTCTTGGATGATTCGGGGTTTTTGGTGTAGCATAAATTGATTCATTAATGTCATATGCTCATCTGAAACTTCAGTTGCCTGATTAATTGCATCTGTCTGGCGTTTGAATTAAGGAGGGTTCTCTGACGAATTTATGGCAAAAATGGAGATATTATGGAAACTTTTGTTCTTAACTTAATATGAAAAATATTGTTTGCTGTGATACTTCTAGAGCTTGAAGCTTTATTATCTTGTTTGATGTTTACTTTGGTTGAGTGGCATATACTTCGTGGTAAAATATCATCTTTCTTATTGACACAAGACTGAGATGGGGTCTTCAATCTTGAACTAAATACTTTCGCTTGCATTTGGTCTATGGCATCTTTCCATGGTTATATAACTCAAGGTGGATGGACAGTTGAGTTGATGTCTCAATTTATAACATTGAAAGACTTTCTATTTCATCGGTAGATGTCGAAAATTTAAACCTAATTTATATACTTTTGAAGAGTGTTGTCATTATCCTACTTATCTTCCTCTGGTGATAAGATGGGGAGGATCAGATATTGGTAATTGGAGTTTAAATAGGCCTTTGATGGATATGTCCTATACACATTGTTTAGTAATTATCAAATAAAGAACTTAGCCATTGATTTGATAGCTTGTGACTTGATTTTATGGTGTAGTGGCTCTCTTGCTTATTTAAATGGTTAATCCCATGATTAATTATTTCAATGGTTAATCGCATGATTAATTGGTAGTGCTTGATAAAATTCCTGTGTTTTTCATTTAGTGAAATATATGTATCACATTTTAAAATCACTTTCAACATTTTTACTGTGCGGCTGGTAACCTCTTATCTAAAAGAAGTCCTTTCTGGTGCTAGAAACATAAAGAGTTTCTGCCTCTTCTCAAATTGAATATTGTATGAAGTGATATGGAACAAAATTCGTAAAAAATTAGGATGCGAAATCTGATGCTAGCTTATTGTTGTTTGTTTGTGTGAGCTTGCATGCAAATATGCATCTTTTATGTGTCTCTATATCTGGGTGTTTGCTTCCACATATGTACTTGAGTGCCTTTTCATCTACATGTTTGTTTGCACGCGGATTTGGATGTGAGAGGCACGTACAGTAAAGACAATGGAAGGAGGTAGATAAGTCTAGTCTGTTACGTTTATTATCTAGTTACATAATGTTTTTTTAAAAAGGCAACACTTGGAAACCATATATTTAATTTCAATATGAATTTAAAGTAACAAACCTAGTTTACATGTGTTATGTGTTTAAATTTGAAGAAAAAGTATTTAAAAATTGTAACATGGAGGAAAGAGAAATTGTTAATTCCTGTTGGCCATTTGAAGAAAATTTGCGTTTCCTTTTGTTGATGTATTAAATTTCAAGGATATAGTTTACTCATCCCTAGTCAAATACTGAGGGAGGATTGCTACATAACACCTTGTGTGTCATAGTGAATGTATCTATGAGGTCCGGGGACCATTATAAGAGATGAAATTAATAGTTAGAAAGAGAGAAATAGAGAGCTTTTTACATTTAAATTACATAACTAAACATGTATCCACATTGCTGCAAATCTGTCTTATACAGTAGATTTGAATTTAGAAGCCAAATAGTGCAATGCACTCATTAATTCACCACCTTGCAGTGATGGACATTGCAGAGAAATTGTAAAGCACTCATTATGAACAGAGTGGAAACTTAACTTGAAAATTTTGGTCGTCGCAAATTAAAACTATGATAATATGGAGTTAGTGTCAAATTGGTCTGACACAAGAAACAGAGGAAAAAAAAACATCCTCCTGTCGCACCTGAATGATTTAGACCGCAGAGATGAATATCAGAGTAGGGGCTCTGGTACCATGTCAAATTGGTCTGAATGCCCTTTCCAGAGGGTTTGCTTTCAATATATATAAGAGAGGTTACACAATTGTTGCCAGATTTCCAGCGCCTAATCTTCTATACAAGGTAAGTATTTACACCCTAATATTCTAGCTAGGAAGGAAAGTATCTATCTAGAAAGGAAAGTATGACTAAAAATACAATAAGTAAACGTAAATCATATCTCCGTGACAGTTAGGATAGGGAAATTTTTTTGCATCATTTTGGATTGTGAAACCTTTAAATATATTGTGTTAAGTCTTCTGACATTAGGTGTGTATTAGGTGGAACTGTACAAGTGATTACCACAGTATATAAGTGATTACAACATTTTCAGTTGTGACTAATCGTTTTGAAGTACGTAGTGTGCTTGAGAAGTTACAGAGTCATGTGGGGGCTCAATGGCTCACATTAGTGCACGGCACATAGTCAAGCTTGATGAAATGTGAAGCCTTGTTAATCAAGAAATAAAGCATCCTAACATTTTTTTACAAATGAACTAAAAAGGGAATATAGAACTTGCTTGAATACATTTGTGGGTTGTATTCATTTTTGACAGCTAGGGGGATTACCAATTTTTGGCCATGATGAATTTAAAGACTCTGGTAATCAAGGAAATTTTCTCGAGTTACCGTGGTTTCTTGCAACATATAATGAAGAAATTGGTTAGTCTTGGAAAATTCCCTTAAATTATCAAATGGCTGCATCGTTCAAAAAGAAATTGCAAATGCCGCACCACTCCCAGTCCCAGTAGATAATATAAGTTTGCCAAAACTATGCATGCGCATTGGAAATTATTTCTATTCATGTAGTTAGCTGGTTCCTTAAATCATGGAGGCAACAATGTGCGTGTATGTGACTCTGTATATGTTTATTTCTGGCCTTATATCTTCTCTCCAGGTTCTTGGATCGATTACTGGGGTTAAGCTCATAATCGAGACCTTTCCTGAAATAGGACTTGGGCCACGCTTAAATATTGACATCCATCGAGGTGCACTGACAGAAGGATTCCTTGCATTTGCAATTGTCATCATCTCACTTGGTCTGGCCACAAAAATCCCTGGAAGTTTCTTCATGAAGACTTGGATCTCAAGTGTCTCCAAGTTAACTCTTCATATACTCGGCTCTGATCTGACCGGTGGATGTATGAACCCAGCCGCTGTAAGTCTTCTGAAATTATTAATCGGAGAATCTTCATTTATCATTAATTTGGCTACAGAACTTAATTATAGACCTTCAGTGGATCATACCTCCCTGATTTATGCAGGTGATGGGATGGGCTTATGCTCGTGGGGATCATATAACCAAGGAGCATGTACTTGTATACTGGCTTGCTCCGATAGAGGCAACCCTATTGGCGGTGTGGATATTTAGGTTGTTAGTACGGCCAACGAAAGAGGAGAAAGCAAACACGAAGAGTAAATCAGAATGAGAGTTCTTCTACATGCTCTTCAAAAGCTTGGTTGGATGATCCAATCAGCTAACATTTGAATTGCTGAAAAAAAGGGTGAACTTGAACACCATTAGACTTGAAGGAATCAGTATTTTTGTATATAAATTCCTTCAGGTCATTAATTTCTAATCATATTTCAGGAGTAGATTAACCAATCCTTCCTCCCAACTCCCAAATGTGCTAATGAGTGAGAAGATCACCACAAAATAAATCCGAGCCTGATTAGATTTTGCAGCCTCAGTAGCATCTTTAGTTACTGAATGTGATAGACAATCATGTAAAGACTGTGATAAATGAAATCGTAACCATTCCTGTTACTTTCAGCTTCCCTTCTACGACTGTTGTGTAGATGCTGAATGTGCTGTGAGCCAACTTGAAGTAGAAAATAATAATAATTATTTAGAAAACTTTATAGAGCATTCACAATGGTTTTTTTATCTTATTTTTTAAAATACATCACCAAATTTCATTTTTTCTATTGTACATATTGATTTTTACATTATATCATAAATTAACTTATCTATTTTTTCTTCATATTATTTAAATAATATTTTTTTATTATTTTTAAACATTTCCTTTCTACTAATAAATTTGTAATATCCATATGTTTTTTTATATTTGCGATATATTATTATATAAAAATGTAATATAATTCAGCCCTATACACAAAATAAAAATATATAAGCCAAATAAAAAATCAAAATATGAAAAAAATTGAATAAATAATATTTTCAAGATATCTTTTAGAAAAAAATAAAACAGAGGTGTTTTAAATGATGAACAATAAAAAGAATTTGTATTGAAATGTAAAGGTAAAAAGTAAATGAGAGAGTAAATGAAGTATAAATAATAAAAAATTTGTTTGAAGGATTGACAGTAGCGGGTTACTGTAGCAAGTGTATTTTAAATAATTTACATTTTTTGTATTATACATAAGGCATTGAGAATGCTTTTAAGTTTTCTATACATTGTGGTTTTTGTGAATTTAATAACAGCTGTTTGGACTCTGGGAAAAAAAGAGGAGAGAAACTGATGTTGGATTTAACCTCCATAATGCCCTGCAATTTATATATTTCCACCACAGATTTAAGCAACGGCAAATTTCTCATGCCTGGTGAGTGATGACTCGCATTTTAGCTGTCTGCCCAAATTGCTCTTCCCGAACGAGAATGGGTGAACAGGCCCACATGCCCATTTTAGCAAGAATGGATATTGTTATTAGACGCACATGCCCATATTTATTGGATAATAGTAGATAGACCAACGAGCCTTAAAATTTATCACTAAGGATTTTTTGAGACCATTGGCCCAAAAAAAAAAAGTGGACATTTTTTCTCTTGGGAAGAGTTTGGAGGAAGTTCATGGATTGCAACAATGTTGATTATGGTTCTTATTTGCCTTATATGGGGTATTTGAAGGGAAACGAACAACATGATTTTTGAGAACTGAACAGATGTCGGGAGAGTTCAAAGCATTATTTTTTCAGAAATGATAGACTTTACTGCTGGTTACTGATAAAATATTATGAAAGATAGGATTTGAAAGAATTGCAATAAAAATTAATAGATTTGGCCTATGCATGTTTGACCTAGTTGTGATATGTTTTAAATTTTTTCAATTAAATATTTGGATTTAGTATAAAATTAATATGAAAAATATAAATTTTGGTGAGTTTTGAAATTAGGATATGAAATCCTTAAGTTAGGGATAAAGCGGTCATTTTTTCACATATAGAGGGGTAAAATGGTAATTTTACTCTAAGTCAATATTTTTATGTTTCTAAGTTATTAGTGAAGAGTTTCTAACATTTAGAAACCTTTCCTTATAGTTCCGTTTATTCGTACATTTAATTCATTACGCTATGCTCACTATATGTTAGCTTATTGTCAAATATTGTTATGAGTGTTGGTAAGAGAACATTTATTCATTTTCTTATGTTCTTAGATATGTCATGCTATGTCATGTCATGAAACGTATATCTGATACACACTTTTTACTATGTCACGAAATGTATATCTATTATACATTATATTATGTCACGGAATGCATATTTGTTACACATTATGTTATGTTATGGAATTTTTATTTGTTACATATTATGCCATGTAATGAAATGTTCATTTGTTACATGTAATGTCATGTTACAAAATATTATTTGTTACATGTTACTTCATTTAATGAAATATACATTTGTTTCATGTTATGACATGTCATTCATCTAATGCACATGTCATGTTACGTTACGTCAAGTAATCTGTATTATGTTTCATGTCACATCATGTCTCGAGTACAGAGTGTGTCTCAAAAATAGTATTTTTCACACTAGTTAAGTTTTTTATGTTTGTCACGACTCTAAGTGCTAGGATTGTGTAATATCCTAATAGAATTCCATTGTTAACGTTGGAGTGTTTAAATTGGTATGAAATTCTCTTAGTTGATAAAGTATAGTCAACAGACTTCGAATGAGACCTAATTAATTGGTCACCAGAGTGAACCTGGATACTAACGCTGATGGTGCCACCAACATTTCAGTTTTATGTTATACATACTCGTGTGAGTGTAGATACCTGTCACGGGATACGTATATTATGTTTTTCATAGCAAGTGCAGATACTTGTGAACTGATATGTATGTTAGCGCACTCAAAGGGACCTGTGTAGCATCCACATTTCACGTTTATTAACCATGTTTAATTATTGAACAAGATTCCAAATTTATGTTATTTCATGTTCATGTTAGTTCACATTCATGTTTATGTTCAGTTTTAGTTCAAGTTCATGTTCAGTTTCAGTTTAAGTTTATGTTCAGTTTTAATTCGAGTTCAAGTTCATGTTCAATCTCAAGGTCAGTTCATGTTTAGTTCAGTCTCAACTTTAGTTATTTCATTTATAATCACATTTTTCATGCTTTTACTGTCATGCATGCATATTTAAACTGTCAGTTTAAGTTGTTTCTTAACTTGTTGATATTTGTAATCAAATTATCCGTTGTGAGTGTGACATATTGCTAGATGCTTTACATTCTTAATTGTCATGGGCGGGGGCATGTAATCTTGTGTTGCATGTTCCGAGACTTCAAAGTTCATTAAATCTCAACCGAAATCTAGGAGCGTCACAGGTGAATGGGTGCTTTCTGACTATCTAGAAAATTTTTCATTCGATAACTCAAATAAAAAGTAATTAAAAGCAACCCAAGCAAGAGAATTATACAACAATTTTGGTAACAAAGTGGAAGCTCATTTAAAGGGAGTCTTTAGAATCTAAAACGATTCTGGGTGTAAGTCTCCACTTACTAAAGAAGTTTAGTTCGTTACAAATAATTTAGAGACACTTACAAATCCTAAAAGTATCAAAATCTAGCTTACAACAATACTGACCCACTTGATATTTGCACCTTGGCAAGTCTACACCTCTAGCCTCTTCTATAAGCTTATCCAAGAGTAGCTACTTGATTTCTGCAACTTGACCAATGTTTTGAATATCGTCTTGGTGACCATTTTGGTCGAGACATTAAAATGAAATATTTCGATACTGGTACCGTTTCGAAATAATTTATATATAAATAAATTATATATATAAATATATATACATTATATTCTAAAGTAATAGTCTATATATGAATAAATAATATATAAATATATATAAATTATAAATAGTCTGGTCTGAATTGGGGGGTCAAAAAATAAGCTTACAGTTTGAAGAAATGAAAAAAGAAAAGAAAAAAGTAAAGGCCGAAATATCAGCCGGCACTGGTCGAAACGACCGAAATTCTAACCTATACGAAACTATATCCTTCTCTGTACCGACTACACCACAGAAACGGTATATTTTGACCATATTGGCCGGTACGGTTCAAAATTCAAAACTTTGAACTTGACAGCTTTAGAAGGACCTCTGGCCAATAAACTCGTTCACATTGATAGACTCGCTAGCAATCAAATACTAATATGAAGTGACAAAATTATATCGTGAAAGAGTGTTTTGACAGTTCAATGGATCTTTTAGGATTTTCTCTCAAGAATACAATAAAAATAGAATTTATGGCCTCAGTTAGCTCTTATAATAGTGTTGTTTAATAATGTATATATAGTTAGGGTTTGTACAAGATATTTATGGAGTTCAAATCCAAGTAAAACTTTCATCCCAGAACTTTTGTTTGAGCCAATATTGAGTCTGTGTTGAGCGAACTTCTGAATGAAGTTTGCTTGATTGAGACGTTTCACATGATTAGCGAATTTCTTTCTTGACCTATTTTTGTCTAGTCAACTTCAGAATTTGGAGTACTTTGAGGAACATAAAGTTGTAGAACTTTGAGTTAGCAAACACCATCACGATCACATTTATCCAATGTTTGGGATCAAAAGATATGACTATTTCACTTCGACCATGCTGATCTCGCCAAGTCTAACAAACTTTCTATTCCTGCGGATTTTGCTCCAATTTCAATATAAACTTCACCCAATATAATTTCAATTCAATTAGATTGTCCTAAGAATATGCCGGCATACTATTTGAAATTAACAAAAAGTGAGGTGAAGAATTGGTAAAGTAGGTGATGTTCGGGACGAAGACTGAAATGGAGCAAACGTGGGTGGAGGTTGTCTTGCACGAGATACAACGTATGTCGTGGTGCTTTTCTTTACTTATGGGAGTTAGGTTGTGTTTGAGTATTGAGATGATTTCAGATATTTTGTGAATAATAGTAAAAAATGTATAAAAAAATAATAATAGAATATTGAATAGTAGTAAATAATAGTGAAAAGTAAGTGAAAAAGTAATAAAAAAATCTATTACTATATATAAAAGCGGAGTCAAATAATTCCAACGTGACATTTTATCCATAAAAGTAGACATTCTATCCATTAAATTTGAAGTGTTATGTTTATGAAGTGATAAATCTTTAAAATCAACATTTTATTTTGAACTATTGTAACTTTTAAGTTTCATTTCATTTCTTACATATAAAGATATAAACCGATTGAAAATGCTATCCAAAGCACTAATTCAACATTTATATTGTTTTGTATTTTAAGCGGAGTCATATAACTCTAATGTGACATTTTACCTATAAAAGTAGACATTCTATTCATTAAACTTGAAGTGTTGTGTTTATGGAGCGATAATCCTTTTAAAAACAATGTTTTATTATGAACTGTTGTAACTTTGAATTTTTTTTTTCTTACATATAAAAATATAAACCGATTCAAATCTCCACCCAAAGACACTATTTCAACCTTTATATTATTTCGTCAAATAAACCGCCCTATAAAAAATCTCTCATTTATACACAACATACATAACGATCCGCGCATTGCATAAGTTATAGGCTCGTAATAAATAATAATGAAGTATTCTTGTACCTCATAAGACTTCACTACCCAAACTAGCCTACCATGTGTAAACGTCAACCTTTTCTTACCATTTGGGTTGTTAAATGTTAACTGTCACGGGCCATTAGGCTGGGTTGTCAAATAAGTTGTTGGGAACGCTGTTTTAGCTGGGAATTACAGACTTTACAGTTGACTAGCCTGTTTGTTGTAATACAAGGGGAAGTATATGCCAAAAGAATTCATTCAAAAGAGAAACTTATGGAGGTGCTAATTTTCTTAAAAAATCAGCGCGTCTGCGTGAATTTTCTCGGGTTTTCTTTCAATACAAATGGTATTATCTTTCCTTTTCTTTCTTTACAACCAACAACACTTTACAATCATTAGTCAGAAGAGGTGGAACCTTAACTGACGAAAAAGCCTAGGGACCAACAATCTCCTCTTCTTTTCCAGCAAAATTAACATTCCTGCGCGTCATTTCAACCTCTGCATTTGGGAACTCACAATCCTAGAAAAACAAAGAAATCCTTGTCTGCTTCTAGATGTACAAGCCACAGAAGAATGTCCTGCAACAATCCAAATGTTACAAATTATTATGGCTAAAGCAGATTGACTATTTAGTTAAACCTGTTAAGATTTACACCAGTTAAGACTTCAAGAAAAAAAAATAAAAATAGAAACAATCTTCTAGCAGCCTTTTAAAGGTGATGAATAACTTTATATTAGGCTAAAAGAAAGTTATAGTAAATCTTGCCCATGGAATGGCACTCAACTTCAACTTACTCATGGGAGCAAAGCAGATCTAGCCCATAGTGAGACATGCCATTTATTAAACATATTATGTATACATTCCGTTTGTCTACAACTATGCACTTTGATTGGAAACTGCTTTATTTGTAAGCAAAGCTTTAGAACTAGGGATAATATTTTTTGGGTATGATGTAGATGGACCAAGTTTCTCATGGTTGCTGTCAAAACAAGCATTGTTTAACACTAACAGTAGTTATGATTGAACAAGTTTTCTGTTCCAAAACAACAGAAGCTTAGGTGAAAATAAAAATAGAAGTCGAGAAGAGTCAGAATAGGGGAAAACCTTTATGCTTGGAAAACTGGTGTTATGGTTTGGTGCAGGTTATTTCCTTCATCAGTTTCTTCGACTTCTTTAGTTCCATTGACAGCCACAGACTTTTGGTCAGATTCTACAGCTCCATCACCAGAAGAGGATATTTGAATAGACGTTGTCACTTCATCTGCAATTAATGAGCTTTGCATGAATTTTGTCACTCCATCTTCACCAATGGAACTTTGAATAGATTGTTTTGATTCCTGCTGAACAGAAAAAGCATCAATAGCAGGTCTTTGTTCTTCCTCCATACTCTTCATATTCTCCTCCAAATCATCATAGTCCAAATTTCGCAAAATTTCTGGAAGCGAGAAACCACTGCTCTCTGCACACCTAGTTCCCATTTCAATATCAATTTTCTCCTTTGGGCTAATAGTGGCTTCCCCAAGATTCGGAGTCACAAACGCCATCACCGCATGTTCATCCTCCTCCACAAATGATCGGAATTTATTCACGGAATGCGGAATCTGAGAGAATAAAACTTCTCTGAGGTTTTTCTTCATTCCCTTGTTGTATGGGTTCTCCTTCTTGTCATATTGGTAACGGAAGTTTTCATACGTTGTCTGAAATGAACCAAAAAAATAATGGATTGAATATAATTAATTCAACAATTGTCATTCATCCAATTTGGAGGAAAAGCTATTAAAAAAGGAAAAAAAGAAGAAAAAAGAAGCAGATAGTAGTAGATACATATGACCTTTTTGTTAGGAAAACGAAGAAAGAAAAAAGGAAAAAGAACAACATATCGAATATGCACAAGTTAGTGAAACTTTATACGAAAAGATACATGATGGCCCCGGTAGAAGCACAGTATAGACTTCCACCTAGGCAACCTTCCTGAAAAAATGGGATAAATTTCTTTGCTTGTCTTGCAATATCAATATATTATTTTAAACATCAAGAATTTTAAGAAATTTCCTGGATTCAATGAAAATATGGATTTCCACAATTAAAGGCTAACAATGCTCTCTTTTAGTTAAGGCTTAGTTGGGGTAATTTTTTCCTCTTCTCTATTTTCTAAAGAAATCACACATTACTCGCAAAGTAAAACACATTATATATTATGATGTCAGAAATGAAAACTCATTACAGGACCTATATAAGAGAAGCTGTGTTTTGTGGTCATGCTGTCAAAATACGTTAGAAAATTATTTGTTCATAGAATCAAATTACAAAGACAAGAAGATTCAGATCGTAATGGTAGGAGATGACAAAATTTAAGATAATTACTAGGGCTGTAAGCGGACCGACCGGACCGAACGGACCGGACCGAGACCGGACCGGACCGAGTTCATTCGGTCCGGTCCACGGTCCGAATTTAATAGGACCGAATTAATTCGGTCCGGTCCACGGTCCATGTGCTTTTCGGACCGGACCGGACCGGACCGGACCGAACCTAAAAAAAAAAAAAAAAAAATTATATATATAATTAATTATATAATTTTCATCTAACATAATCCTATCACTAACTAATATATAATTATACCATATTATAATTAAGTATAAACTATAGTTATACATTTATACTTATACTAATATTACTAATATATAGCTATACTATATTACTAATAGTCTTATACTTTATACTAATTCTATTATATAGTTATACTAATTATGATTCATAATAACTAATCACTATAAGTCTATAATTATATATATTTAGTATCAATATATTAATATATTCTTTAATGTATTATTAATACTATTAAGTATTAAGAGTTATAGTATAAATTAATTTAGTATTGTAAATAAATTTTTTTATTAATTGATGTGAAAAAAAAAAAAAAAAAGGGCTGGACCGAATGGACCGGACCGGACCGATGACTACCGGTCCGGTCCGGTCCCTATAGGAGTTCGGTCCGGTCCGGTCCGGTCAAACCATGGACCGAAAAAATTCGGTCCATGGCCGGACCGGACCGAACCGGACCGGACCGGCCCGTTTACACCCCTAATAATTACATATGTGAGTCTGTGAGACTAGATAACAGAAACTAGTTAACTTTCAAGAATTGACCAAGGTACCTTTGCAGCTAAGTTATACAACTCTAAGCTTTTGTGACAGATAACAAGAATCCGAACTGTAATCATTGCTGGTGCCGATGGATTATATTCTTTTTTTCTATAATCATTGCTGGTTTATCATTGAGGGATCTGTATGTTGCAGAATCGGAGTTCTTCCAAGGGGGGTGATCTCACTTATGCCTACACTACTTTGATTATACTGGTGGCGAAGATTGAGAATCCAAAGGAATTTACAGCTTTTAGGCAAATTAGTTTATGCTAAGTTTCCTAGAATTTATTTTTTCATGATCTTTGCTAAGACTACTCTTTGCCTAAACATGTATCTCATAGTCAAGGGGGATTTGTGGTGGGAAGAATGATTTATGAGAAGATTGTTTTCACTACAAAATTATTATATAGTTCAGGCAAGAAAACTATTCTTTTAGTGGGTGGTTTAAAGCAAGGAACCTTGAACGGGTAAGTTAGTTCTTAAACTTGACACAGCCAAAGCATTTGACCTTAGTGAATTGGTCTTTTTCATCTCTGGTTCTCTCTTCTTTTGGCTTTAGTGATGACAGGATTGGTCTTGTACAGAAGTGTTTCACGAATCCTAATTTATCTATCTGCTTATTGGCATTCATGAGGGATTCTTTTCTTCCACTAGAGAACCAAGGAAGGGTGATCCTCTTTCTCACCTCCTTTTTATTCAAGCGAAGAACAATTTAGTAGGCTGCCCAAATTGATGGAGGAGGATGTTTTGGGGAGGAACCATGTTTCTAGAGGGTGTGAACCTATTACTTATCTCCTTTTTGCTGATTATATTTCATACTCACTAACGACTCTTAAGAGATCTGTGCAGACTTCATTGTAATTTATTTTGAGTTCTGAACAAACATCAAGCCAGCTAGTTAATCTTAGTACCAGTTCCTTTTGTTCATCATGCTATAACTAGAGCTAGGACGGAGATCATTTCAATTCCTACTGGCTAATGGGAGGGTTCTTTTCCATTTATCTTTTCTTTCTTGAAATTCCATTACATTATGGCAAGATTACTTCTATGATGAATTCTCAATTGTTGAGAAAAGTGGTAGGCTGGAAGGGAAGGTTATAGTCCATTGGTGGCAGGTTAACACTCATCAAGCAGGTTAACTCCCATTCAGGTGTAATTTTCCCCTGATCAGAGAAAGATTTTCTACCGACTAGGGATTTTCAGTTTCACCAAACATAAGTAAACTAGAAAAAGCTCTCCGGAACATATTTCATAACAAATTAAAAAACACCTTATATATGGTTAGGATCTGTTTCAAAATCTATTCATACCCTATATATCAGCTACATTCATGGATAGGCATCTGACTGAAACATAATGAAGCACCTAAGTGATAATATACACAGTCATGTATTTTGAGTAACAAGGTTACCTGGTTTGTGCAGATCAGATAGAAATGGAAAACTGTAAGACCACCGACGAACCAGACAGCTATGAAGCAGTAGACCATGAGAAAATCTGATGGGATATCATGTGGTATAGCCTTCAAAAAAGTGCTGTCCTTTTTAAGAATGCTGATCAAAGAAAACACAAAGACATGTATGCACAAGATGGTTGATGTTGCAATGAACATGAAGAAGAACCGATAGTTACGCTGCAACCAGATCAACATTTAGATGTACTGTTAGTTTCCAAAGAAGGCATGATGAATCAATAAATATAATTTAAAACCTTACATCTCACACTTCCTATCGATTAAATTACTTGCACCATGTTTCTTACCTAAATTATGTTTTTCTTCAAACTTTACAAGTCACCAGGATTGCTAATTAATATCATCATAAGAATGTTTCCCTAGTAATCAGGATACATACTAATTGCAAAGGTCTGAAAGCATTGCTGCTCTAATATTGGACAATTGTTGTTTCCCTGCATTTTACATGGTTGCACGCACATTCTCATTGTGAGATTACTAATTGGCAGGTCTCCAAAACAGGTGCCACAATGCCAGCGCTTGGGTTTGGCCCGTGACAGTTGTTATATAACAGTTCACCTAGGTAGCCTCACAATTGACAGAAATAAAATCTGAAGGGGCGTGTCCTCTAACAAAGAGTGACTGGAGGAGCTGGAGGGGCAGTTATCCCAAAAAAAGAGACCACAGACGGTGCTATCCAACTCATAGGTGATAACATTTTAAAATTCACCCCATACCATCGTAGAAACTTGGGCATTTGATTGACATCAAACATCAGTGTCATTTGCAACCAATTTTATTTTTCTTCCAAAAACATGGGTCCCAGGAGAGAGAATTCTAAATGCCCTATTAATGCATGAGAAAATAAATGCAACATGCTTTTAATTAGGGAAAAATAATGAAAAAAAACATTTCATTGTAATGTGAATCCTTGAATGACTGTTATCAATTTATCTTTCTCCAAGCAACATCATTGAAGAAAACAGATAAGTTTGGGGTGGCTATGGCTTTTCCAACTGAGTACGATGGGTTGGGAGAGAATTTGTTTTTGATAAGTGGTTGGGAAAGATGTCCTAAATCAGGTTTTGAAAGAGGTTGGGATATAAAATATAATATAGGGACACGACCGGGAAGACTTTACCCTTCCCATTTTCAACCTGGTGCATTCGTAGTGATTAGATGTACTAGCCTTCTAACTACTTCCACTGCATTGCTTTAAGATGTACTGGGCTTTTATATTTTCTTTAAGAAAATCACTGCAAGCTGAAAATTTGAACTTACTAATCCAATGCACTGACCAACCCATGGACAGTGATGATCAAATCTCTGGACACAATTGTTGCAGATGGAACAATGCGAACTACGAGGTGGGCGGTAGAGCAAACAAGTGTCACAGTATTTCACTTTGACAGTGTGACCATTCACAATCACATCTTTTGTCCGGGGAAGTTTCATGTGAGGGGTTCTACCATTAACCCACTCCATAGATGGTGTAGTTGATTCACATCCTTCATCTGACTCTGGAGGCCTTGAATTTCTAGGGACTATTCCAGGATCTCTTCCAGAGGTCAAGAAGAGAAATGTTAAATCCTGCACCAAGGTTGACAACAGTCAGGGATACTACGTGCAGCATGAGCAGTCATTGTAAGCATAGAGAAGGCATGAAGAAACAATTCTCTCACGGCAATTTGATCACAAATATGGAATTGACATCACTGCATCTTGATTTTTATAGCGCGTGATGGAGATTGTCCAAAGTTCAGAATAGAATCATATCCTAGAGAAGGTTTATATGTGGCATTGTACAAAAACTTGGTAAAAGAATATCAGAATAATTTTGTAAAATCCATAGAAAAAGAACTGCTCTTGCAACAGGCAGTACAAGCTACTAAGACAAAACAGACTCATTCCAAGGCTAACTGGCCACTTATGGGGGAGGAGGTACTGAACCACTGCAACCATTATCTGTGGTCACATGTTGTAGTCCTCTTAGCTGCAGGCACTGCCCTAACTACACTGGATCTCTACCTGAGGGCAATCCCTGGCATAGCCATATCAAAAAACTTTATGAAACTACTCCTAGTTTTCTCTGTGACTTGTACCTTTGGGGGAAGGGGCATAGAAAAAGGCTGAGGCAGTCCATTTCCATGTGGGGCATTCACTATGGTTCTTTTCCCTGTTTTGGAACATTATGTGGTACCTGAATATTCAATACATTTTAATTGTGAAAATTTCATCTGCCATCCCACCTGTATGAATTGAGTCAACAACACAGGACTCCCCCCTTTCTAACTCTCTCTGGCTTTGACCATGCATAGTTCTGGAAACCATCATCACTACTAGGAGATGCACATCAAATATAAAAACTTACCAAAACAGTTAGGATTGAGCCCACAAACAACACAGAACACCAAAGTCCATGGTTCTCGTCGTTGACATCTTTGATCTTAAGATATACATTTATACAAAAAGCAATTGCAGGGCCTCCAATAAGGAACGTGGATAGAAACAGAGAGGCAACATCAGGACCAAATATCAATCTCCCACCACATAAAAATTTCTGACAAAACCATGAAAAGGCTCTATCAGTGCAAGTATGGCACATTAATTCCAGATCTTCAATTAGAAAGCAAAATTAGTAGGCATACTTTAACAGGTAGCTTCTTTAATCAGCCAAAATAAAATTCTGCAGAATTTTATGTGCACAAACACACACATCAAGTAAGAGCGAAAAAACAAGAAGACCTCCACTCACTACTACGCAAAAAATAAATATATAAATAGACTGCAAAAACATGAAAGTGTAAGCATCCATTCTAGCCACGGAACTATCTTAATTGGAAGAAAATTTCATAAATTATACACCGGAATCATATGTGCTGATTGGAAGATTTTGGGGGGGGGGAGAAAACAAAAAATTCTGTAGGCACGCAAGAAATGGTCACTAGATTCAGATTTTTAAAATTTAAAAACAATTTAACTTGGGAAAGGGAGGGAAAATTTGTGCACGACATGATAGATTGTGTGTAAGTAGTGTTTAGTCATTCACCAGCATCATTGTTATTATTAGAAGTTATAGAAATCTATTATTATTTTCTGGGGGCATGACATGACTGAGAAAAGTTTACCAATTCAAAAAGCCTTGATATAAATAAATTGGATTTAAATGTTTCATTACACCCACATTCACATTCGCAAAGACAGCAAGGGACAGAGAGCAAATAATTGGCATAAGCATAATCCTTTGAACTTGAGCTAAATTCAGAATCCCCATGGATAATCAGCTTGTATATAGGCACCACTATCTCCAATAATACACTTGAGAAAAGGTACTTGTATGGATAAACAGATCAATATATAGAACTTCATCAAATTGCCAATACAACTACCACTGATAAAACTTTTGGAGATGGCTTTTTTTAACTGGAGGGGCCTGTATAAAATTTATATGGATTAATAAATTTTTTTGAGATATAATTTTATTAGGCTGTTTGAAAAATTGCTGCACCCCATTGAGAAGATGTTTGGTCAAAAATTATCCAAAAGGTTTTTTTTTTTGGAGGGGGGAGGTTTGTAAAAGCTTTTTTATTTTTGTGTTTTTTCATCACAGGAACTGTTGCAAATGATAGATGAAAATCATTTTTTGAGATTTGCTCTGTTAAAAGATGTTTCAATTGAAAGTGGAAAAGAATTGAAAATGTTCTTATAGATGTTTTGAATCCAAACATGGACACAATATCCACATTATGGGAAATAGCCCATGTATTAGATAAGCAGCCCAATCCCCAAGAAGAAGGAAATGACAAAAAGGAAGGGACAAGAGATCAAAAGAAACACTACCCTGGTTGACATGAATGTAAAGTCAAGTAATAAATAGTGTTTCAATCAAATAAACCCTTTCCTTCATTTGGTTCCCATTTTAGAAGAATAAGCAAAGTGAAGAAGAGCAAAGAAGGAAAATGAATAAAATGAAGAGAGTTGAGAGAAAATAAAGAGAAGGAAAAGAACTTTACACTCATTTCGGTTCGCATTCTACGTGATAAAATAAAAATAAGAAACAATAGAAAAGAATAGAAAAGAAAATTATATCATTCTCTATTTCTGTTGCGAATAAATCAGTGAAGAGAAAACAATATTGAGCAAACGAGATTATAATATACTTTCTTAGTAGTTCTAAATTTCTTTCCAAATGTCACCTATGTTTGAGGGAAAGTTCTAGTAGGCCTCAGAATGAATGTTTTGAAACTTCCTTTATTCCACAAAATAAGAGAACTCACAAAATGTTTCTCGCCTTTTCTCTGTTTTATGGATTGATAAAATGTAGTGTTAGAATATTTCCTTCACTACACTTATTCCCAAAAGAAAATTTGGACCAGCTATTTTTTCACACTTCCATTCCTTTTCTCCCATCCTTGGGCCTTGACAAACCAAAACAGGAAAAACAGAAAACTTTAAGATTTACTCTTCTTTCCCCTTTTTTTTTCTTCTGGTGAACAAATCATGCTGCAATGTCACTAGTTATGCTTTGGTAGCGTGGTGAGATAATAATCAATAGAAACCTACAACCAGAGACTTCCACAATCAACGTCGACTCTTCCATTTGCTTGTCCCCAATCACCTATCTACTTAACTTCCTAACTAATACAATTTTAGCACTGTCAGTTATCAGTAATAGAGGATCATGTTTTTTCCCTTGATAAGTAGTAATAGAGGCTTCTCATGTATACTTCCTGTGTACTTGGGCTGCCTATTTCTATGAATAAAACTTCTTGATTACCTATAAAAGAAAAAAAGTAGTAATAGAGAATCACTCATCGCGATCAAGATAAAATAAAATTCGTATCTAAAACCAAATAATTACCGACCAGACACGTGCAACTTAGAATGGAACCCAATACAAGGAAAATGAAAACGATGAAATTGTCACAATCTTTAGTATACCAACCCAAAAATAGTAAAGGAAAAATGACCCAATTCAATTTATGAACTTAAAAATCACATAATATTTAGAGTAACGCTCAATTGACATAGAGACTCAGAGAAACTTACATTACTTCCCTTCCAAACTTTGTAGAGCCTCTTGGGTTTATCATTCGAATCCATACTCTCACCACGAAGAAAAACAACGCAGAACAAAGATTAGAATTTCTGTTCCAAACCGAAGAAAACCTCGTTCTTATCAGAACCCCACTTGCTTTTCCTCCCCATCCATTGCATAACCAGACCAGCCCCCAAATACCTCCACAAGAAATACAAATTTACTTGATGGGATGGTGATCCTGTAGTGGGGGTTAGAAAGACAGGTGATGAGAAAGAGCGAGAGACAGAAAAATGTTGTTTGATCTAGGAATAACAAATCCAGCTACCTCTCCTCTCACCCAAAAATGTTTTTTTGTTTCAGACGGATTGTACCAAGCGAAAAAGATTCTCACTTTCCGTCCATTAATCTTTGGAGTTTGTAAAACTCTCCCCTCTCTCTGTCTCAAAAACTCTTTTATTTTTCTATTTCTTTCTTCCAAAAGGCTGGCAACCATGAGTTGGGCGGCGGATGTTCCAATTCCTCGCAGACACTGTGGACAGCCTATTAAACTAACGACCGGCAGCTTAGCAAACGTGCAATCACGGCCAGCTCTTATTTTTTTGAAAGTTGTAATTGTCTACACGCGTCTTTCTCTTATTTTATTTCCTTTTCTTTTATGACCAAAGGAATTAATATATGAGTTTTGTTACACAACTCTTTCATATTTTATATTTCATATTTTTTAAAATTTTAAAATTTTTAATTTTTTTAAATATTTTTTGAATTTATTTTTTTAAACTATTTCAAATTATCTATTTATTATTCATATATTAAATATTTAATAAAAAAATAAAAATAAAAATTAAAAAAAATATAATGTGTAAAAATTATGTAAATAGTAAAAAGTTGTAGAGATGTTTTCTTAATGTAAATATATATATATATATATATATATATATATATATATATTGTCCACGTGTTTTAAGCTTTTACATATCCTTTCTTCCTTATTTTTTTCAAAAGAGAATTATTAATCTCCATGGAATCATTACCTTACATCTCCTTAGAGATATTTAGTTATCAATTAATTATCATCAATATATTAGTAGGGAGTGTATTAAATAAATAAATAAATAAAAATATTTATTATTGGTCATGTTTCTAATTATCCTCTTCTCATAATTTCGACATGATTTTAAATTTTTCGCGGTTTATATTCATTAATTATTGAATAAAGAATGATGAACGGTACTGAAGTAACACAAAACAGTTGTATACAAATTACCAGCAAATTTAAGGAATTAAAAAAGCATAAAATAATATATTAAGGTTGAAATCACATGCTATATATGTTTGTTTCACTGGGAGAAATATTTTAATTATAAAAGAATTATATAAAAATAAAATTATAAATTGACGTGATTTGATGTGATGCATCAAATTATAAAATTATTTTTATTATAAAGTATATCTAATAAATATCATAAAATTATATTAATTTATAAATTTATTTTTATGTAATTTTTTTATAATTCATCCAGGGGCATTTTTGGAAGAAATATGTTTATTTTGGGTTAGGGTTTTAATTAGATTTTGATTTAAATACTTTTTGTAGCCTCATTTGAACGAAATTTTATGAAATTTGATGATTTATTCATTGTGAGTTGAGTTTTACTCCTCTTGTTCTTAATTGAACTTTTAAATTTCTCAAAAGTAAATCACAACCTTTGTGGCATTCCTCCTTATAATCTTGGTTCTTGAAACGGGTTTTTCAACGGGTCTAGATTTTAATATAATTTAGGTTATTTAAACGAGTTCTCATCGAGTCTAGATTCTCCATCCATTGACTTGAGTTTGACTTTCTTGGGTGAGTTTTCAATTTGATTGTGGGTTCAAGGGATTCTATTCCCGTGGGTTCATATCAGTTCTGCTTGGACGAGAGATGTACTCGACCACATCAGGGGTTAGCGCGAAGGTCAAATTTGGCGAGAGATGTACTCGACCGCGTTAGGGGCGAGTGATGAGCTCGATTTTGAGTTTTTTTTTTTTATTTGTTTGGATGTTTGGCTGAGAGATTGTTTATTGTGAGCAAAGAATGCATATTTCCATGATTGGTTTTTTGTGTGTATTTTCATGATCGTTTTTTGCTATTGTTAGTAGTAATGGATTTTCTGCCCTTTGGTGTAAATTGTGGTTTGATGTTCTCATTTTGGAGTTGATGTTAGAGTTTATTTGTAGTAATCCGAGCTTAAGTGTACTCGGTCCACATTAGGCAGTTGCCGAGCCCGTCGACTAATTTTTGAAGGAAACTCGCGCGAGGTTGTTGTGGAGCTCGATGGCTCGTTCCCAAAGGAAACCCACTGGCAGCAGTTGTGGCGGGATTGTAAACACTCTTCGTTTGTTGGAGAAGATGATGAGCTTGTATTGCTATTTATGTGAGAGAGGTCGGGCCGTCCAGAGAGTTGCTCACCTATTAGGCGCTTGGGAGGTGGGGCGGTCCTTGACCTTTCCTGCCTGTTTTGATGGCAAGGCTCGCGTGGTTTTTTGACCTCCACGCCCATTCTAATGCGAGTCTTTGGACTCGATTTTGGTGGTTTAAGGGGGTTCGTGTAGTCTTTTAACATCCATGTCCATTCCACCACAAGTCTTTGGACTCGAATTTGGTGGTTTAAGGGGGGTCGTGGGGTCTTTTGACCTCCATGCCATTCCACCATGAGCCTTTGAACTTGACTTTGGTATTTAAAAAGGGAGTATTGCTACAGGCAGGCATAATGCCATGCTTGCCCCCAAATGCCACTTCAGCAATTATATATTAAAAAAAAAGAAAAAGAAAAAAAAGTTGAGAACGAGAGAACGAGTGGGAGAAACATTTCCTCATTGCATTTTCAGACCCATTTTCATAGAAGCAGATCCAGTGCATTTTCAGACGAGAACCAATTGCTACAACCGAACCTGGTAATACTATTTCACCTTCTGACTCATTGCATTTTATTATAGTATTTTGGGCTTTTTATTTTGTGGCAAATGGCAATTCCAGGTTTGGCGTCGTAGCTCCCATCTCGTGTTTTTTTTTTCTTTCAGTGGGAGAGCGTCGAGTGTTTTTTTTCAGACTCATTGATTAAGTTACTTCTTGTTTGAAAAAAATGGAAAATGGAAAATTCTTTTGTTTAGATCTTTCTGTTTTTTATTCTATTTTTTTCTTGTTGATAAAGTTTTAATGACCAAGAAATGGTTAGCATTGTCCTGCATGAAATGGAGATTTTTTTCGAGAAGAACATTTGCATTCAGTGTTGCTGTAGATTTTTTTCAAGAAAACATTTGCATTCAGCATTGTCTTGGGTGAAAAGTATCGTATAAAATGTGAATATATGTTGCTGCAGATTTATATAAAGATTTCTTGTAAAAAGTTGCTTTTTGTGTTGCTATAGATTTATATAAAGATTTATCGTAAAAAGTTGCATTCAGTGTTGCTGCAGTATTTATGTAAAGATTTTTCATTTTACTTATATATTTGTAAAGATTGACTTCTCTCGTATAGAACAAAACTTTAACTTCAAAAGTATAGAATAAATTATGCTGCTAAGCTAAGTCCTAAAGGGATATATTAACTTATGGTTGACATATATGTGTAATAGAAAAAAAAAATATTAATTGCCATATTGAAAGTTTAATATGATATTGTAGGTGTGTGCATCTTGGTTTCATTCTTGGTTTAATATGATATTGGTTTCATTGTTTAGGTAGATAGAGAAAGAGAAAGAGAAAGAAGATGCCTCCCTCATAACAGCTCTTATCACCAATCCATAAACCTAGGTATTGTAAACCTCTTTCAACAGTTGACGTGTATTTATTTTATGTGTTGTCATTGTCCACTTGGATTGATTAACATTATGTTGCTATATATTAGGATATATCAAGACCACTGTATCCAAAATTTTCAAATTATATACCAAGTTACTACGGTCCAATGCCTCATGCGTGGTTACCACCTTTTGTGCCTCCTCCAAGTGCCAGCCCATATCTGTGAAGCAACCAGGTGATCGTTGGATGGTAAAGTAGTTTATGTACTTTATTTTATGAACTTGAATATTTGGTCTAATTATTTATTTATTATTTTTTTTTTGAAGAACTGCAGCAACACCCATGGAGCTCTACTGTCGATGCCACTTCAAGTACTACTGCCCTAAGTAGTACCACTACCTTGTATAGTTCTGCCATACCAATGATGGGACCTCCTCCAATTGCCTACTCATATATATGGAGCAACCAGGTGATGATTTCTTGAAATATTTATTGTCGTTAGTGTGCTTTAATTTTCTGAACTTGTATATTTCGTCTAATTATTTATGTTTAAATTTTTTATGAAAAACTGCAGCAATACCCATGGAACTCTACCTCCTCTGCCACGTCAAGTATTGCTGCCTTGAGTAGTTCCGTTGCTGCGCCAAGTACTGTTGCCTTTAGTAGTTCCGCTGCCGCGTCAAGTACTACTGCCTTGTATAGTTCCGCCATACCAATGATGGGACCTCCTCCAACTGCCTACCCATATCCATGGAGAAATTAGGTGATCATTTTTAGAGTATTTATTGTAGTTAATGTTATACTTGAATACTGGTCTAATTATTTATGTTTATATTTTTTTTTGAAAATCTGCAGCAACACCCATGGATCTTTACTTCCGCTCCCATATCTAGTTCCACAAGTAAAATCAACTCTAGTGTAGCTGCCAGTTCTAGTGTACAAACCTGTACTAGTGTCACTGCTAGCTCGTGTTTGGCTTTACCAGTATTTGTTCCTCCAACTTCTACCAACCCATATCCATGTGGCAGTGAGGTGATGTCTTGGATTCTCCACATTTACATTATCCATAACATATTTTTTCATATAATACTTTTTTCTCATATTTTACAAGAAAATAAAGTGCAGCAAAGTAATTCCATTGAAGAAATTAGTGAGGCCACATTAGACTCAATAGAAGTTGAAGAACAATCTACTGCCTCTTTGGGTAATACAGTTGATACTAAGGAGGATGGCACTGATGGGGTGATATCACTGAGGAGCCAAAGCCAGGGATGCCCTTTGAGTCAGAGAATGAGTTGATGAATTACTATAAACATTATGGAAAGCGATGTGCTTTTTTGGTAATGACACAAATGAGTAAAAGAGAGAAAGATAAGATTATAAAATATGTCACTGTGGGATGTGCTCGGGGTGGCAAGGCACGGAATAGGGCGTCAAATGTCTCCAAGCCTCGGCCAACAATCAAGACAGACTGCAAGGTAAGGATGAATGTCATGTTACATGATGGGAAGTTATGTGTCATATCCGTATTTAACACACACAATCATGTGCTCAGTTCAAAAAAATCTAGGTTTTTCAGATGCAACAGAGAAGTTAATGAGTCTGCTAGAAGGGTGTTGGATACAAATGATGAGGCTGGTATAAGGATGACTAAGAGTTTCCATGCTCTTGTGACTGAGGTGGGAGGGTTTGAGAACGTACCATTTGGAGAAAAAGATTGTCGTAACTATATTGACAAGTCATAACACTTGTGCTTTGGTAAAGGTGGTGCTCAAGCGTTGTCTGAGTATTTTAGAAGGATGCAATACAAGAATAATGGTTTTTTAGCCTCATGGAATTGGACGATGATGACAGACTGAAAAGTGTGTTTTGGGTGGACGCCCGTAGTAGAGGGGCCTACAAATACTTTGGAGATGTGGTAACATTCGATACCACATACCTGACAAATAGGTATGGAATGCCATTTGTACCTTTCGTGGGTGTAAACCATCATGGACAGTCAATCCTTTTGGGTGCAGGCCTTATTTCAAGTGAGGATACAAAATTGTTTGTTTGGTTATTTAAAACTTGGCTTGATTGCATGGATGGAAAAGCGTCGAATACGATTATTACAGATCAAGATCGCGCAATGAAAAATACGATCGCCGTTGTCTTTCCCAACACACGACATATATATTACTTGTGGCACATATTGCAAAAGGTTCTTGAGAAGCTTGGTTCCCATGGGCAATACAAATGTGGCCTGAAAAGTAAGTTGTTATCTTGTGTCTATGACTCCCTATCAGTTGAGGAGTTTGAGAATTCTTGGAAGAGTTTCAAAGATACGTTCAAGTTGCATGAAAATGCATGGTTGCAAAGCTTATATGCGGAAAGAGAGTTTTGGGTGCCAGTATATTTAAAGAACTCGTTTTAAACTGGAATGAGTACAACCTAATACAGTGAGAGCATAAATGCTTTCTTCGATGCCTACGTGCATGCCAGGACAAATCTTAAAGAGTTTGTTGATCAGTTTGACAATGCTCTGAAGAAAAAAATTGAGAATGAAAACCAAGCTGACTTCAGTTCATTTAACTTCACAATTCCTTGCATATCACACTTGGCTCTTGAGAAGAAATTTCAAGATGTATACACAAATGCAAAATTTAAGGAGGTTCAACAAGAGATAATGAGAATGATATATTGTTGTTGTAAGTTCGAGAAAATGGATGGAGTAATCACAACTTACTTGGTCGATGATCAAGTTAAGGCTGAAGATTTTATCAAGGAGGTTACGTATACTCTTTACTTTAATGAGGCCGAGTGTGAGGCGAAGTGTGTTTGTGGGTTGTTTGAGATGCGAGGGATAATATATAAACATATTCTTGCCATCTTTTCAGCTAATAAAGTCCGTGAGTTGTCGGAAAAATACATATTAGACCGGTGGAGAAAAGACATAAAACGTAAGTATACTATTATTTCAAGCAGTTATGACGTTGTTGATCAGAGACCTGAAAATGTTAGGTATAAACGTATATTGAAAACTTTCAATGAGTTAACAAATGCAGTTTTGTGCGATGGGCATGCTGAGGAAATGATTTCGAAATTGTATGCGATGAATGAGGTATGGCGCACTTCGAAGCCCTTCAACATAAATTCCAATGTTGGAGGAAGTACCGTGAATGCAACCATGGAAGGAAGTTCTAAAAAGGTGCTAAGTCCCCATGTTGTCAGAGGTAAGGGAAGACCCCCGTGTAAGAGGAGGATGTCGACGATGGAGGAATAATTGAAGAAAATTAAAACTAAGGCTGTAAATAAGAAAAAAGATACTGAAAAAAGTAGATTGGTGAGAGCATACTTATTGTCATTATTACCTGATGTTCATCTTTGAGTATTTGATAATATATTATTATTTCTACTTACTTGTGAACTCTAATTATTTTTTATGTTGTCAGAGGCGTAGATTGGAAACCAAACTATTGGAAAGCAGTGGAAACCAACTCGGCCTTTCGGGAATGAGGATGCAAGAAAATATACAAACTCCCATAATGGTGGATCAAGAAAGTGGACAAGAAGATGTGATGGGGACACCAGAAAATGTACTAATTCCAGTGATGGAGACACAAAAAAGTGTACAATTATCACTTGAATTCATTTTATTGTATAGTTCATGGTTTTTTATATGGGTTTTACTTTGTTTGCTATTATGTTCATAGATGCAACTAGGAATGGATGGAACACAGCTAGAGACGATAGATGGAAAATAGCTGGAGACGGCAAATAGAATGTAGCTAAGCAGCTTTTTGTAGCAAGATTTTAGAGATCCATTATGCCTAAGTGTTTGTGTGTTGATGGTGGTGAGTCGTTGGAATTTGTGTTGGATGTGGTTTGTTGGGATTTGTGTGTTAGGGGTGATTTGTAGGAATTTGTGTGTTGGTGTTGGTATGTTGGCGTATGTTAAGTATTAATGGTGAAAGTGTATGTTTTGTATCGTATCTTAATATTTGAGCCCACGTTTTGCACATTTTGTATCCAAGTACACTATTTATGTAAATGTGAGTTTTTATCCAAGTACTCAATTTATGTAGTTTTGATTGAATGTGAATGGCACTAGTTTATGAGTTGAGATTATACTGTGTTTGATATTGCCTTTTATGTCCAGGTGAAAAAAAAGTAAATCAATAAATCTGTAATTTAGTCCTGTGAAATATTCTGACAAAATAATCAGGCTGGTAAGTTATTTTCATGTATATACATACTTTTTAAAAAAGCAGTAGCACGTTAAAAAAAAATAAAGTCTCGAGATTGAAGATAATATACAAATTAGAATAAAGTCTCAAATACATCATTCCCAAAGTCTTGACTTATAAACCCTAAGTTTGTATAAAATATAAATACAAACTCGTTAACGCAGTGAGAGTATCAAATACAAGTAAATAACTATGGCTATTAGCTAAATTATACAAAATAGTTTGCGTGCACCACGCATGTCGGCTTCTTGACTACGAAACTGGGCTTGATCGTTATGGAGTGCCAACTCTCTCTTCCCGATCTCTTCTTCTCTCTTTTAAAGTTCTTCATCTTTCCTTAATACTTCTGCTTCTCTCTTTTTAAGTTCTTCCTCTTTCGCCAATTCTGCTTCTGTCTTTTTAACTTCTTCCTCTTTCATAGAAGCGTCTGCTTCTCTCTTTACAAGGGCTTGCTCTTTGTATTCACTACTATAGTACCACTTGAAAAACTTGCAGTGTGGTAACCCCTGATGACATAGGAAAGGGAGAAAACACTGGAAAATTGGAACTTCCAAATGTTTGCCAGAACCTACATGAAAATTGTCAAAGTCCCTAGAAGGGATATTGTCATCAAATTTCTTCATCATATACCAAGGTCCATCTCCAACCCCAACTAATACAATTGACAGACGGAACTTGTTGTACCCAAATAAACATATAAGACAAAATCATGGGACAAACAAAAAATATTGGAGTAAAGAAATTAGTCCATACTCACCTTGCTTTAACAATGGCATCAACAGTATTATGCTCCTGCGGGCTTACCTTGCCATGCTCAGTATCAACACTTCTAGTTACTTGAGGCAACCATCCCTTTAATGAGATCACTTCAACTATATAGAGCAATATGACGAAATCACATACCCCCTCACCTCTCCTTCCCAACCCCAAGTGGGAAAACCCGAAAATAAATGATTGATTATGAACATCCAGTATAGTGATGCAGAGCAAGCTTAACTATAGCATTCACAATAACAAGAACTATTGTAGCTCTTTCTGTAAGAATATACAGATTACAGTCAGGTGTACTCAATACTTCATCCATGCAATACCTAGGCCTATGTCAAAAAACCAGACTATAGAGATGGTAAGGTTAGGTAGGTGGCAATATGGCCACCAACTAAAGAGGTGCATAAATGCCAAAAATCCAGAGTGGATGTTTCCTCTACATATGTTCGTAAAGCTACCATATAATGCCCAAACAATGTGTTATAAGCGAGAAAATTACCTAATCACTATAATTTGAAATCATAAACTCACCAATCAAAAACAAAATTGCAATCATAAACTCAACGCAATCTATATATACTAGTTTCTTTTTTCTTTTTCTTTTTTTAAAGTAAAACTTAGATATACTTTTGGAAAAACTAATTTACAGACACCACCTACATTTTTTTGCCTTGCCCTTGTAATTTCAACTCACTGAAACTTGCCGTATATTGATGTTTCAATTGACATTTTTGCAGATCTTGCCATATAACTAGTCTCATACTCGTAGACTTAGTTCAACTATTTTAGCTTGATTTCAATTTAAAAGTTGCAATTGTGATGACAAACTAATTCTGCCAATAAAAAAAAAAATGACAAACTAATTCTTTATTCTTTTTAGGATGAAGGCCATTTCCCATTGTACAAAATTGTGGTATGAGTAACATGTCTACCTTTGATCAGCTTGCTCAACAAAAGTTATATCTAGTATGGAGGCAGAATACCTGTCCATCTGCAATTATTAATAAAACATGGTACTGGCCACCACTCTCCTCCACGATGGTCATAGCCATCTCAATTATTGGTGCAAATGAAGTTGGTCCTGCAACAAGTACTAGTTACATAAAGAGTAAAAACCAAGTTTGTAGATATAAGAAGTATCTCAAACACAATGCATTGGTGAAGTACAATTTTTTTTTTTTATCAATAAATAAGAACTTTATTAAAACAGGTTGATGAAGTAAAATTCAAACCTGCAAGTCGTAAGTGGGGGACAATTTCCTTAAATTCAAACCTGCAACTCTTCCTCAGCGTCGCACAGCTGCGTTAGGGTTAGGTTTAGCTTTGGGAGAGAGATCGGGCAAGGGAGAGATTCTTGGAAGGAGAAACGAAGAAAATCTAACAAGAAGAAAGGGAAAGAAAAATCGAGAAACGATGAAGAAGATCGAAGAGTCCGAGGAGAAACGAAGGAGAAGTTGAAATCACTGGGGCAGAGAGAGTAGAGAGTTCTTGGGAGGGAGACATATCGAAGGAACAATGCAAAATGGTGCGTTTTGTTTTTAGATGAAAGGCATTTCAGTGGACTCAAAACGCACTGTTTTATTTACTCCAAAATGGTGCGTTTTGTTTCCACGTAGGAAATCGTCCGCGAGGAGGCCCGAGTCATGATTGCGTTTAGAATCTTCCTTAAAAAGGGGGGTTGTTAGGTTTTTTGACCTCCATGCCCATTCCACTTTGAGCCTTTGGACTTGATTTTGGTGGGGCCGTTGTTCACTGCGAGTCTATGGACTCGACTTTGGTGGGGTTGTTGTTCACCGCGAGTCTAGGGACTCGACTTGGTGTTTGAGGGATGTTGTTCACCACAAGTCTAGGGACTCGGCTTTAGTGGGGCTATTGGCGCTACTATGGCTCGAGGCAAAGTTTGCCTATCTTGAGAGGTTTTCACCAAAAACCAAATAGGTAAGTGTAATACAAATAACAAGTTTGAGATTTATAAACCCGAGCCATTTCACTAAAGCGTGATGAAAGCTTGGGGCTGCCCTTGATATCGAGCAATCTATTCTAATGGAGACAGATTAAGATGTCGAGAAGGACTTTGTAGGCGGTGTTCCATGCCACGAGGGTGATTTTCATGAAGTTTTCCGAGATGTGTAGCCACTTGGATTCTCATGGAATGTTAAGGGGTTTGTGGGGAACCACTAAAAATCAAATTTGTTAGTAGAAAATGAACTTCAAATAGCAAGTTTGAGAGAGACAAACTAGAGCAATTGTTGCCCTTGCTTTCTGTTCTTCTAACCTAGAATTGTTCGCTGATGAATGGTTTTTGCCTAGGGAAGTTTTTCATTCTTGAGCATTTTTGTAGCAACGAAGATTTTCTGTTTTTGAAGTATTTTTCTTTTTTATTTTTTTTAGCGAGTAGCTAAATAACCTTTCACGAGATTGCTTCTTGTCTCTAGGGGTGAGCGATTGTGGATGTGTACATAGCGGAGTAGTAACTTGTCACCAGAAAAGTGAGTCATAGTGGGTGGGCAAAGGAGCTTATTTGTCGTATGATTAATTGCACTCGAGCTACGGAGCTTGCCCGCTGAATAGTTGGTGAGTTCGCGGCTTGCCAACACAAGTCCTTTGTGACTAGTAGCCACTGCCCACCACAGGCAGTGCCCAAGAGGGACTATTGCCCGCTCTGGGGTCAAGGACAGTGGTGAGGAGTTCCTCCTTTGACGAGGTGTAATAGTCTACTAGAAATTCATTGGTGAAATTTCTAATGACTTTATGAAGCTTGTAAAAATTCCATAAGTTTTCACGAATCTACCAATCGTGCAGGTTTTAGTCTGTCAATATAGTCAGTATTATCACTCACTATGATGTTAGAAATATGAGTTTAGTTATTTGAGATAGTTAGAAGTGTCAAAATGCATTATGGTCTACGCCATTAGATTCAGTTGATTATTTATGATTTTATGGCGCAATAACCCATTTTCATAATTTCGGACGAAATGCTTATTCGAAACTACGAAATTATTTTTTAGGAGCATTTCGGGGTTGAATTTCGATAAGCGATTTTCACTATAGGTTAATATGAATATTTATAATTTTTCAGTACTAAGTATATTATGCATTTTTTTGGAGTAAATAATAACCTCGATATGCACACTAAGTGCAGTGTTTTTAAAATCACAGTGTGGCACGTCCAAATTAGGTTAAAGAAGTTTTATTTGGACACTTGGCAAGATCTTAGTCACACATAGTGAATAGTATTAGACACTTGGCACAAAGAGGAGCCATGAGTCGGATTATGAAGGAATCAAAGTGTGAGATTATGCCACCTAAGCGAAACCCTATTCTTTTTCATCTGATCAACCGATTCTGTACCAGACCAAAGAGGGTTTCAACCCTACTGAAACCCTAAATGGTTGGAATCCAATTGAAACTCCAAAAACTTGGTTGAAACCGAAACCATAAACGGTTTCCCCAAACCCTAAAGTTGGCCTCCAAACCCTTTGTAATCTAATTTCTAGTATTGTGCTTAATCACTTGATTAAATCACTTCTACCTGCTATTAATTTCTCAAATTCTTGTTATGATATCATTATCCAACTTTTTAAACCTTGGATTTTTGATTGGGCTAAGAAAAATTGGATTTGGGTTTGATAACATCTCAAACCTTAACCAAACCCCCTTTAAACCCCAAATTGAAGCCCACTTGGTTGAGGTCCACCAAGGCCCACGAATTTGGCCGCCTTGGCAAAACTTCTTAAAGAAGTTTCCTCCCCCACATGGCAGACCATCCACTGCTATTGGCTGCACCCAATAGTGCCTTGATGTGAAGGAGAAATCCACCCCATCAACCTCCATATCTCACAGCTGCTGCAAGCAGTTCCTTCCCCTCACTATTCTCCACTTTATGTTACATAGCCACCTCTAATCAAGAGTCATTCAAGCCCATAACTTCACTCTCTAGAAGTAGAGAGTCGTGCAAGGCACCCTTCTTTTCATTTCATCACTTCTTCACCCTGTTCTTAGAGAGAAACTCAAAAGAGCTCTCTCGGTAGATTTCTATGTTTTTTTGCATGGCATTTTTCAACCAGTTGTAAATATTTTCGCACGATGACTCCTTCATTAAAGTTGTTCGTATTTGATTTTAGTTTTCGTGGATATTTTATTAGTCTCATTACATGCTCGTTTGATTAGTCAAAAATATTTTTAACCATGGAAAGGTCATTCTCGGCTTGAAACTGGAGAGTATGTTATGTTTTAGAATTTTTGACCAAGCTAATGGGCATATCTTGGTCTGAAAATTTTATGGAGTTTTGTTAGAATGTGCTTATGAATGGTCATTATGGTTTTATTGCATGGCTAAAGCTTTTGATGATAGATTTCCTTAGATCTAGAAACTGAAAACTGGAAGTGGAAAAATAGTTTCTGTTTTGAGAAAGTTTGAATATTTCATGGTTTAATCTTACTCCAAAGGCTTTGAGATTTTTATGTGATGATTATAAGTCTCTTATTTTCATGTTAGGATGTTATTTTGAAAATATTTAGCATTAGTTCCAAAGATATAATTTTTCTATGCAAGAGGATTTCGGTTAGGCCTAAGATTTGGTGTTGTTGAGTTAGATCCATGTTTTATTAAGTTTTAGCCATGTGATTTTAATTTTAATGGTTAGATCTTCCTTAGGACACATTTTTGAACCATGTGATATCTTAGTTTGAAGATCACATGTCTTTAGGCCATGGATCAAGAGATTGATCAAAATTAGTTGAGAGAAAAGTTTTTGTTTTTGGACTAAGTGTAAAAACAAAAATTTCAAGTGTTGTTTTGTGATTTTTGGTGATTTTTGTTTGATGATTTAAAGCCAGGTTGATCTTAAGATGATGCTGTGAATATGTTAGAAGTAAGATTTTATTTTTTGAAATTCTTGGAGATGTTTTTATTAAGGTCAAAACTTGTGATTTAAGAGTTTACTTTTTGTTAAAAAGTTTGGGTCTTTTTACAAAAAGTTTGGTGTTGATGTTTAGATTTTTCTTAATGGATATTTTAAGTGTGTTTTTAAACTTAGGATAGAAAGATCTTTGTTACAAAATTTTGGTTTAATCATGGGTTTTGAAGATGAATGATATTGCAATCAAAATCAAGAGAAATAGCCTATGTAAGTTTCGGCCCTATAGAGTTTTAATGGTTGTATTTAGTTTTAAATTTTTCTAAGTTGATATTTGAGTTTAGGACAAAATTTATACAAGAAATGTAAATTTTGATAATTTTTCGAAATAGGATGTGAAATCTTTAAGTTAGGAGTAAATTGGTCATTTTTCCACATGTAGAGTGTAAAATGGTTATTAATTGTCTATTTTCACATTTCTAATTTTTAGTAATTAAATTTCTAACTTTTAGAATACCCTCTTACAATTCCTTGTGTTTCACACTTTATTATCTTAAAACGTGACAATCGAGGTAAGTTAACTCTTAACTTATTATCAGTTTGCTGCGTATGTGTGATGGGTAAGAGAACTACAGTTTATGTTCATATGTTATTATATATGCCATGCCATGCCATGTTATCACATGTTTATCTATTACATGAATTATTCTATCACAAAATACTTATCTGTTACATAATATATTCTGTCACATGTTACTATCTGTTGTAAGTATGTCACATTATGTATGTCATCTGTTATATGTATGTCATGTCACGTAATATTCACTGTCACATGTTATGCCATGTTATAAAATATTGTCTGTTATACGTATGCCATGTTATGAAATGTTGTCTGTTATATTTATGTCTCAAAGTACGTCACGTCTATTGTCTTACGTTCATGTCACATTACACTACGTCAGGAATTTTGTCATTTTGTATTCACGTCATTCTGTCTCAAATACAATTTGTGTATCTCGAGAATAGTCATGTTAAGTTATTCATGTCAATCACGACCCTAAGCGTTAGGATGATTTAATATTCTAGTGAAACTCCTTTGTTCACCCTAGAGTGTTTAAATAGGTGTGAAATTTCCTAAATTGACGAAGTACAGTCAACAGATTGTGAATGTGGCCTAACTAGCTGGTCACCGGTGCATGCCAAACACTAACATCGATGGAGCCATACTTTATTTTACGTGTGTTCGCAGCAAGTGTGGCACAAAACAATTCATAAGGCCACAACAACTGTGGAGTATGAAGTATGGGGCCACAATAACTGTGGAACATGCACTACGTGAGACACAACAATTGTGACACATAGAATACGTGGAACCACAACAACTGTGGAGTACGTATTAATGCACTCACAGTTGGTATGAGTACCTATATTGTGATGCGGTAATCGGCAGGGACACACGGCTCAAGGGGACCCGTGTAACACCCGTATGGTCACTTTAATGATTAAGTCTATTGAATAAGATTTCAAGTTCATGTATTTCATGTTTAAGTTATGTTTCACGTTATGTTATGTTCAAGTTTAGATTTATGTCAACTTTCAAAGTTTATGTCATGTTCAAGCTATGTTAAATCATGGTAACCCCATGAGATAAGAATACTCAATCATGGTAACCCATGAGATAAGATTACGCAATCATGCTAACCCCATGAGATAAGATTACGCAATCATGGTAACCCCATGAGATAAGATTATGCAATCATGGTAACCCCATGAGGTAAGACTACTCTATCATGGTGACTCTATGAGACAAGAATATGTTTCAAGTTCACGTTCATGTCAGGTTTTGTTCACGTTCATGTTATGTTCAAGTTCACGTTCATGTTATGTCATGTTCACGTTCACATTATATTTCAAGTCCACGTTTATGTTATGTTATACTCAGGTTCGTGTTATGTTCAAATTCATGTTCAAATTATGTATGTTACGTTCATGCTATATTTCAAGTCCGTGTTATATTTCAAGTTCACGTTCATGCTATGTTGCTAGTGCATGTTATGTTTTAAGTTCACATACATGTCATGTCACGTCAAGCTAAGTTTCAATTTCAGTTCAAGTTATGTCAGCTCATGCCATGTTCTGTCAAGTCACGTTATGCTTATTATTTCATGCAATGTTATGTCAAGTTATGTTATGTTACTATTGACTTTGATTATGCATTCATGCTTTTACTGCCATGCATGCATCATTAACCTGTGTGGAAGTTTCCTGTTAACTTGCTGAGATTTGTAATCAAATCTCACCGTGGTAATCCCAACTATCATTCCCCTAAAATGGTAGGCGATGTGTCAGGATCAGAGCAGGGAGCAAACACTAGCAGACTGGAGGAGGTTGACTAGACGTCGTAAACGCAACGCGGAGTTTGCAGCCTCTATAGTTAGGTTTTTGGATAATATTCCAGCATCGTTAGTTAAGTTACACGAGTTACTCAACAAACTAGCCCGATAGTATATTTTGGCAATGCAATTATGGAGCTAGGTGTCTGTTGTTTTGAGATTATAGTCTTCTGAGACTCGTATTGTAATCATGGATGTTTATTTTGTTAAGTATGCATGGATTATGTTTTAACTATTTGGGATATTATAAGTTTGGTGCATAGTATTACTAAAAAAAAAAAAAAATTATCTGCTGTAAATATTGCATAATGTTAAATGCATGTTAGGAACATTGTATCTTATATGTCATGAACGGGGGCATGTATTTTTGTATTGCATGTCCCAACACTTGAAATATCCGTTCGATCCCAAGCGGAATCTGGGGGCATCACACAAGGAGCTTCCATGGCCGAGATGGGTTGTAAAGTAGATTACCATGGTGAGTATGCGATCTAGTAGACCACCATGTAGGGGAGGTGGTTAAGCAGACCACCAGTGGGCGAGATGCCCATGGCTCAAGTGGGTGGTCATTCAACATGGAAAGGATATGACTTTTTTGTACTCACTATGGAATTTCTGTACTCACTATAGATGTTTAGATTTGATGAGATTAGATGAGATAAGTTGAGACCATCTGTGAAACCAAATAGGGCTAAACCCCTTGAGGAAATTGAAACCCCAAATTGGTTTCCAAACCCTAAAGTGGCAGGTTGCAACTAAGTGATTTCTCACTTGATTAAATTACTTCCACATGTAGCTAACCGCTCAATTACACACTCTTGCACCCTTAACCACTGTCTTACATCTTGGTAAAATTTGACCAAGAAAAATTACATGGGAACCAAACCATGACCAAAACTCTAACTAAACCCCAAACTAGATGCATGTCGATTAGCCCCATTTAGTCCCACCGAAACCACACATTGTGCCCATGCTTCATCCAAAAGTTTCCTCCTCCTTACAAGGCCATATCATGATACCTCATGAACAGCCCCAAATAGGGCCTTGATGGGAAGTTAATCAAGCCCCAGTCACCCTTCACCCACTTGGCTTGCAGCAGTAGAAAACAGCTGCACACTTCAGCCCTTTTCTCCTCCACTTTCACAAGCCAACCTCTCATCAATTGGTCATTCCTTCACCCATCAAGTCAGCCCCTTCCTTTATATGCCACCACCTCATCCATTTGTCTCCCACACTTTGAATTTTTTTACTTGTTTTCCAAGAGAGAAACCTAGAGAGAGCTTGATAGAAAACTAGGCAATTTCTACTCCATGAGTTCCTAGTTTTTATAAGTATTTTCTTGGGCTCTAATCTCTTACATTTTATCTAGGATTGAGTCTAGTTTATTAGGGTGTGTATTGGTGAATTATTCTTGGAGTTTTGATAGATGAAAGTTAGTGTTTTTGGTTGAAAGGTTAAGTGTTGATAACTTTTGAGATTTGTGATGAACTTTTAAAGTTTTGTGAGATTTTGGTTAAATTTTGGGTAGATCTTGCTATGATGAAGTTTCAACATGATTATATGCAAGTTATGATTATATTCAAAGTGTGTTAATATTTTCACAAAATGGTTTGGCATGGTTTAGAAATCGGCTCGCTCAATAGGAACTTTGTTTGGTTTGATTGTGATTTTAGCTCTAGAAATATCAAAATAAGATCAAGTCTCTTGTCGACGTTTGGTTCCTCCTCAACCCTCTTGATCCACTGGTCCATTGGATCAATCTACATTTACAACTTCTATCATTTTGAGTGAAATGATAATGGGTCCACAAAGGGTAAGATTTACTTGAAATTTAAGCAAGTTAGACAACCAACGTGCACAAAGATAGACTATGCATGAAGAATGATAAACATGAAATGCATACACTACAGAAAAAAACTGTATTTGTCTCACATTTAGATTTCTCAAGAAGATAGGTTTTGGATGCACATTTTCTCATAGAGAACATAATTTCACTTTTGTTGTAAAAATTTAGTCTTTCATCAAGAATCACATAAAATCATGGAATTAACATAACATATAGTATCATGATAGTTCCCCATATGCACTGTGAGTACCTTTCGGTGATTGTAGTACAACTCACGTTGAAACTACGTTGTCTATAAACTCATTCTCAATGCATTGATAATATAACATAACATAACATCTAACATGTACACCTACCACCAGCATTAGGTGTCATAACGTATGACTTTGTTTCGGCGTTCTTTAAAAAGAACCCATTTGAAACCTGCTGACTGTTCTTCGTCAACCCAGGGATTACCATTCCATATTTAATCACTCCAGAGTAAACAGAGTAGTTCCACCAGGATAATTCCCCACTAGGATAAAAATAATTTTTCATGCAATACTTAAAAAAATAAGATTTTCGTGATATGCATAAATGTGGCACATTTAAAAAATGATACTTGTATGCAAAATGACAAATGGAACATAAGATATGACATTTCATGCTCAAAATGACAGTTACAAATTAAATGTGACATTTATTAATAAATCATAAATAATCATCAAAGTGTAAGTTAGAGGTCAACTTACAGACTATTGAAGTTGGCAGTGAGGTAGTGGATGTGATAAAAATTGCATGAAGTTAGAATCTATACTATCTTAAAGAAAAATAAAATCTTCTAGATAAAGGGAACTTATGAAAATACCCCTAACTTCCAAATACTGCTACTATTGCAAATGCTCTCCAAACTTAACTAGAATCCATAGTCCTCATATATTGCACGTTCTAAGACCATCTATGCCTTAAAAATCAAAAGGATCTTTGTCTATTCATCCTCAATTCATGGCATGCTCTCTAGTTGATACCTATATGAAATTTTGACTATTGATCCTCACGAATACATGCATCACAAATTCCTCCAATAAAAAGATGATCACAAGAAATCCTCAATGATGAAATAAAAGCTTAACCTTGAGCAAGTTCATCCCAATACTAAGTCAAGAATCCTTAAATTATAACTAAACCTCAAGTGATGCATGATATGACCTTTCTATCAATGACATGGTAGAATTAAATCATACATTCTTCTTATCCCAGTTAGAAGGTTTTCTAAATGCTTATATTTCAAGCCTAAGTAAAATAAGTTAATTTCCTCAAATAGACCACGATTAAAATTCAAACCATACATGTTTTGATGATCAACACAAGAAATAATTTAAAACCTATTATGGCATGTTTCTAACCTGAAACTAAACCTCCAGAAATTATTCTAAGGCATGCCATTACTAATATCTTCACCAAAAATAATTTAAACACTCAACCTATCCACCAATATTTCAGCTTCTAGCTAAACATGGTATCTCATGCTATATTCACCCAATACTAACGCTCAAAGACAAAACTTAACACATAAAGTAAGATCTAGAGAGAAAAATACAATGATTTCGTGGCCCTCCTAAGCTTCCCACTCAAAACTCACAAACTCTAGAACTCACTTAGAACACTCAAAGAACAAGGGAAGAGAACTCTCAAGAATACTCAAGGAAGGCTTGAGGAAATAAAGTGAGGAAAAAGTGAAGGGGAGATGAGTTTATATAGGGTTCAAATGGGTGAAAGGGTGTGGCAATGGTGACTTCTCATTGGGGGGGTTTGAGTGGTTATTGATGATGCGCCTAGATCCTCCTTGCCATGGGGTGTGGTTGGTTGTTCTCCATCATGGTGACATCTATGTAGGATGATTCGGCAAGGGAAGAGGGAAAGTTGCCATGTGGGAGTGGAGAAAGAGTGGTAGAATAAAGGCATGGCATGAAGGCATCCTATCATGCTGCTGGGTAGGGCGTTTTCCCAAGGCCAACTGTTTTTGTCTTATTCACTTGGACTCTTCTCTATGGCTATTATGCCTAGTTTAAAGGCACTCTTAAGTTCCCTACATAGGTGATAGACGGTGGGGGATTGGTTACCAAGTGATGATGAAATGGTAGCCCAATGAATAAGGTGATTTAATGGTGGTTGCTGAGATACTCAAAGGTGCATTCAGATTGGTTTAAATTTCTTCATGATAATTGGAGGGGCTTTTGATGAATGGAAGTAGAAGAGGGTCGTGTGGGGTGGTACGTCTTCCATGGAAAAAATCTTAATAATAAAAAAATTTCATTCCGTTGCCTAATACTTGGTGCACTTGGTTTGGGGTTTCGGCTAGGATTCTTGAAATCAATGTGACTGAAGCTTGGTTGTATTTTAAGAAATGAAATGAGGTGTTTAAAAGAAAGAAATTCCTTTGAGAAAATGACACAAAAATATTTGAACTAGGGGCACATTAGTCCATTGCACACAAGAGCACACATGGGTGTCGATTGGTGTGAATTCGGGTTTTAACGTGTCATTACTCTAAATGATATGTATAAAGGTTTAACTAAAATTCTACTATGATCTAAGAATAATGGAAATGGATACCAAAACAAGGAAATTTTTGAACAAAAGGATGAGAAATGATAAGAATAAAAAATCAAGCTTAAAACATGGTTTCAAGATCACTAATCGTGGTGATTGATCAATGCTCTTAACCAAAATTCTAAACTTAATTTAATTCTTTCTAAAACTCTAAGGGTTGTGGACTATTCTAATGAGTTAGTCTTCTAAATTCTAGTGTTGCTCTAAGAGTTAATCTATAAGGGTAAATAGGTGGGGTGTTACAGTTGCCATGATTCGATCTCTTCACGCTGATTTCTATGACTACACTCTCATATTTCTCTAATTTTGGATACCGATAATGTGGACATATGTGCAGTTTTCCTAGTTCATGCCATACCCTATTATCACAGGTATGGTGTATATATATATATATATTTATTTATATATAGGTGACATTACCAACAAACCATTGAAAAAACATACCCACACAAAGTCTTTATATTCAAACATTCAAGAGTACAGTCAATCAGACATAGAATTCATAGCAAACAATTGAGTCTAAGATACAAAAAAATGAGGGTATTTAGTCCTCACGAATCCTCCCTTTCCCTGGTTGTTTCTTGGAAGTCTGGGCTATTCCAGAGTACTTTGACTAGAGGTATCCTTTGATTCCTTAGTTCTTGTTCCTTACGATCTACAATATGCACCAGCCATGATTCATAAGATAGATTGGGTTGGAGCTGAATACTGCTGGGCTCCATCACATTTGGTTGTCTTTCTTTGAAACTCTTCTCCAGAGAAAAGATATGTGAAATACGTCGTGTATACCTTGCATTTCCACCGACAAATCCAATCGATAAGCTACAAATCTAATCCGTTCTACGATTTCATAGGGTCCTCCATACCGAGGAATTAACTTCCCTCTTTTACCAAAATGAACCACTCCTTTCATCAATGATACCTTGACATACATCCTATCTCCTACTACAAACTCCAAATTTCTCATTCGGTTATCAGCATAACTTTTCTGTCAGCTTTGGGCTATTTGCATCCTTTCTCTAATCAAGGATACTTGTTTCCGAACGTCTTATAGGTATTCGAGTCCAAGTATCCTCCTTTCTACTTCATCCCAATACAATGGAGAACTACACTTTCTCCTATACAAGGTCTCGTAAGGTGCCATTTGGATCGTGGCTTGGTAACTGTTATTATAAGTGAACTCTATAAAATGCAAGTGTCCTTCCCAGTCACCACTTAATTCCAATACATATGTCCAGAGCATATCTTCTAATATCTAGATCTTATGTTCATTTTATCCCTCGGTCTGTGGATGATACACACAGCTAAACCTTAAACTGGTGCCTAGTAACCTTTACAAACTCTGCCAAAAATGCGAGGTGAACCGCATATCCCTGTCTGACACTATGAACTTGGGTACTCCGTGCAGTTGAACTAGTCGAACTATCTCCTTAACATATATCCTGGAGAGTTTATCCATTGAGTCTGTGTTGGCTATAGGCAAAAAGTGTATGCTCTTTGTCAATTTGTCAACTATAGCCCATATGGAGTTCTTCCCTGTTGATGTCCTTGGCAAACCTACCACAAAATCCATAGATATATCTTCCCATTTCCATCTGGAATGGGTAACAACTGCAATTCTCTTGCGGGCCTCTTGTGTTCATGCTTCACTAGTTGACAAACTGGGCATTTTGCCACGAAGTCTGCTACATCTTTCTTCATCCCGTCCCACCATATATGTCCTTTTAGATCTTGATATATCTTTGTACTACCGAGATGGATAGTATAAGGGGTATAGTGTGCTTCCCTTAATATTTTTTCCTTTATCTCCGAAACTGCAGGAATTACCTACCTTTTTTTTTATAACACAACATCCCATCTTTTCTAATGCTAAACTACTGCAGTCCTTCTGATTCCATGACCTTCTACCCAAATCTATCAAGCTTCTCATCTCTTTGTTGTCCTTTTAGGATCTCCACATTGCTAAGCAGTATTGTTGCCAACATGGCATCTCTTGGCAGATTCCCAATTAATAAGCTCCTCATGCTCACCATTAGGGTCTATTTGAACTTTTGGTTAAGGGCATCTTCTACCACATTAGCCTTCCCAGATGATACCTTATTTCACATTGATAGTCAATGATCATTTCTATCCACCTCCTCTACCTCATGTTCAGGTTTTTCTGACTAAAAAGATACTTAAGACTCTTATGATCAGTGAACACTTCGCACTTATCCCCATACAAGTAATGTCTCTAAATCTTCAGTGTGAAAACTACTGCGGCTAACTCTAAATCATGGGTAGGATAGTTCTGCTCATGATCCTTGAGTTGTCACAAGGCATAGGTGATGCCTTTTCCTTCCTGCATTAGTACACATTCTAATCTCATCTTAGAAGCATCACTATAAACCACATAAGGTTTGTGAGGTTTGGGTAATGCTAACATTGGGGTTGTGGTAAATCTTTTCTTCCACTCTTGAAAACTTTTTCACATTTCTCACTCCAAACAGTCCAGCAGGCCAACGCATGATGGCGCCCAGGCCATGCATGCGCATTGTGCCTATGTACAGGCCATACATGCGCATTGTGCCTACGCATAGGCCATGCATGCGCGCTTACTTAGCATTTTTCTTAGTTAATGTTGTAAGAGGTCCTAAAGGTTTGGAAAATCCTTCCACAAATATTTGTAATATCCTAACAGACCAAGAAAACTATGTATCTCGTTGGCGTTAGTCAGCTTCTGCCATTCTATTATGGCTTCTATCTTGGTAGGGTCTATCGCTACTCCCTTGCTAGATATTACATGACCTAGAAACTCCACCTCTTGTAGCCCTAACTCACACTTACTGAATTTGGCATAGAGCCTTTGCTCCTATAAAGTTTCCAATATCAGCCTCATATGTTCCCTATGCTCTTTATCACTCAGAGAATAAATCAAAATATCATCTATAAAGACCACCATGAGACTATCCAAATACTGCCTGAAAATCCAATTCGTCAAATCCATAAATGTTGCCGGAGTATTAGTCAATCCAAAAGGCATTACCAAGAACTTGAAGTGTCCATAACGAGTTCGGAAAGTGGTTTTAGGGACATCATGTTCCCTGATCTTGAGCTGGTGATATCCCAATCGCAAATCTATCTTAGAGACTACTGAAACTCCTTCTAACTGGTTCAATAGATCATTAATCTGTGGCAAGGGGTATTTATTCGTCATGGTCATTCTGTTTAACTTTCAGTAATCAATGCACATTCTCATAGATCTATCCTTCTTCTTCACAAACAGAATTGGTGCACCCCAGGGGGATGAGCTAGGTCAGAAAAATCCTTTATCTAAGAGTTCCTCAATTTGAACCTTTAGTCCCTTTAGTTTTGTGAGGGCCATTCTATAAGGTGCCTGGTGCACAAGGGTTGTTGCAGCTCCAATTCTATAACGAACTCTGTCTCTCAGTCTGAGGGTAATCCAGGCAACTCATTGGAAAATACTTTAGGGAAATCCTCTATAATAGGTATTCCCTGTACTCCCCCTGGCTCCTTTCTCTTATCCATCACAACCAAAAGGTATGTGGTAGCACCTTTCAACATGCTCTCCTTAATTTGGCAGGCCATGGCTACCAACGGAGCTAACTTGATTGCCTCTTCCACATAATAGATCCTATCTTTTGTACGTGGGTCAAATACCACCTCCTTCGTTCGACAATCTATCTTGGCATAGTGCCTAAATAGCCAATCCATTCCTAGGATCAAGTCTAATTCCATCAAATGGAAAACAATCAGGTTGGCCTCAGCATTAGGCCTGCGACCTCCAAAGGACAATCCTTAACTATATGGGTACAACCAACTATCTTCCCATTTGGAATAGCTACCAGAACCTTCTGAGGCAAAGGCTTTGCATTCAATCAATATCGGTGCACAATTAGAAGACATGAAATACCGTGATGCTCTAGAATCAAATAAAGCACAAGCCATGCATTGCTACAATTTAATCTTACCTATCAAGATAACTAAGGTTATATAGGGTTTCAAATCAGAACTAACTACTTAGTCATGGTAGAGTTTGAGATGTTACCAGTAACTGTTCTTGCGTCAACTGCTTCATCAACCTCTAGATCCATCTCTCCTAGAGTGATGGCATATACTTTGGCCTTTACTGGGGTCCTTGGGTGCTGCCCCTCCAGGCATGGTGCGTGGACAATCTCGGATTAAGTGGCTAGTTTGACCACATCTAAAACAAGCTATGGTGATTAGGCGACATTCCCTGCTATGTCTTCGCCCACACAACATTCCCCGCTATCTCTTTGTTGGTGGCATACAACAGAAACTCTTTTCTTTTCTGTACTCCCTCTGGGTGAGTAGGGCATTCCCCTCTTCCGCTTTGTGTTGACTTGTGTGATCAAGCTTCGTTGCTCTACCTTAACTATTGAAGCAACATTGACCAACTCTTGAAATTCTCAATCCTCATACACACGACCTAATTTCTAATCCATGCTTGCAACCCTCCCAAAAACTTTTGGGCTTGCATCTTCTCGGTGTCAATTAGATGCGGGGCAAACCTCCCTAACTTTATGAATCGAGCCGCATATTTTTCCACCGTTAGATTGCCTTGAGTCAGATTGGAAAACTAAAATGCCTTATGTTGCTTAGTCGATTCCACAAAGAATCAATTATCAAGCTCTCTCTTAAATCTTTCCCAGGTAAGAGAAGCTATGTCTCCTAATTCTTGAACCAACAGTTGCTGCTTAGTGTCCCACCATATGCCGACCTCTCCTTGAAGCAAATGTCTGGCGTACTGGACCTCTGGCGTATTGAAGCAAAGGTCATTTTCAAATCGATAAGCCACTTATTGGTCCTCAGGGCTCCTTTCGTGCCCATGAAGTTTGGGTAACAATATACTAAGAATCCCTCAAACGGGAATCTACGATTCTCTCCTTTAGGCAGTTCTTGCATAACATTCTGCTCTTGCACTATTTGGTGCTCTACAATCTTTGTTATTTGGTGGATTACTTCCGCAATTGCTTTTCCTCCTTACAACGGAGGGCTCCTTACCTCTTGATCCCTTGATATCGGAGAAACTTTCTCATGTCTTCCACGTGCCATGAACTGTTTTCCTCTTGAAACGCACGAAGTCAACACTTATCAATCCTATTCCAATGATAGAGCAAACCTTAGCTTTGTTTCTTGGCCCATAACACGCGCCTTTCCACACTATGAGGATTCAAGCCTATAGCTAGAGAATTCAAGCCTAGCATTTGGCACCATGTTTCCCTAGAAAAACTTATGCATTTACCCAAAGACATAATTACTCTGATATCACCATCTGTGACACCTTCAGCCCCTACTTGGGATTGGACGGTGACTGAAGTGTCAAGACATGTAACTTAGGGCTACATGCCCCTGTAAATGACAGTTAAGATGCAATGCATCTAGTGTATTTCTAATAGTATGCAATAATTCACAACATAAATTCATATAAATCTAAGTAAGATTCTAAGCAATTTTCAAAAGTGTCATGCTACCATTTAAAACTATAGATCCCAAAATAACATCACTATTCAAAACTTCCAAATACAAGAGGGTTCAAAACAAAATAAACCGTTTCCCTCTTTTACACAATATCTTCTTCTTCTTCTTCTTCTCTCTCTCTTTCTTTCCTTTTTAAAAAAAAAAATCCTAAAAGCCCTTGTCTTGAGCCTATTTCACCTTATCCTTGTTGATAATCTTTTGCAGGTCTTCAAACAACTTAAGCACTTCACAGATGAACTGATCGGCTGCCTATAGCCTATCCTCCACAGATGGCTGCACCGAGTAGTTAGGGCTTTTCAGGGCCTCTTTAACTACAGGGGCTTCGGCTTCTTGCGTTTCCCTATGATCAGTTTCTTGACATGTTACAACTTCTATCATTCTGAGTGGGGAATGGTAGTGAAAACTACCACAGTGAGATTTCAGAAAATTTTAATAAGTTAACACATAACATACAAGCAGGTAATATCAGCATATAAAGGCAAACGATGAGAATGTATGCATGGATATGTACTTGACCCAAAAACTTGACCTATGCATTTATGTGACAAAAATCTGTTACAGAAAATCATGTTTAAGAAAATCATGCTTGACGTTTGATAAATGTTATTTTTATGTAATTTTTATCACTATTTTATTTATGAGAAGTGTTATTTTCCGTTCAATACTATTGATTTTATTTTATTTCTATATATTTTTATTTATTTTCTTGGATTTGAAGGAATGAGAAGATTTAGTGCAAAAAGAGAGTATTTTGGTACAAAAGAAGAGACTACGAATCCAAACCAATGAGAGGCAGCGAGATCTGAAGAGAGCCGATAAGATTTGGGTGAGAAGCCTTGTCCCATGAGCAGCAAAGAGATTTCTCTAGCCCAAAGGCAAGAAGACTTACCTCTCAATAGGCGAGGAAACTCGCGACCATAAGGCGTGAAGATTTGGCGACAAGGCTCTAGATTGGGCTATTAGTCTAAACGACCAACTTAAAAGACCAACCTAAATAACATTGTGGACAACAACTAGAAATGGCGAGAGGAGTTTTTCATTCTGGTCGGGAGTATTTCTACTCAGTAGGCGAGGAGAGGGTTGTGTGGTTTTTGTGACCTCCATGCATGTTCATTTGTGACCTCCATGCCAGTTATATTCAATGCACATGACATCTACTCGGTCGGATAATTCCTCCTGACCAGGATCACTCGGTTGTTGACCACCAAATTTGAGTTTTGCAATCAATTTGTTGGGGACCAAATTCTCTCGAACTCCGCAATTCAAGCCACATATTACTGAGTCTTCCATTTTAGATAATCTCGTTATGCTTGGGATAATTTTTTTTATGTTAACATTTATCTTTAGAAACAATTTCCAGGTCTTTAAGCTAGATTGCAGTCATAGTTATCTTGTTTCCAAATTTGAATTTCAACATCTATTTAATCTCGACTTGTGGGATGAATAGATGAGAATTCTGAATTGGAGTCGAGAGTTTTTATGTTTTAGAGTCTGATTCTGAGTTTAGAGTTCCAGAATTTATTCTTGAAATGTTCTTTCAAGAAGGCGGAACTAGAAGGCAGAGGCGAGAGCCGCATGCTTCATTAATCGACTTCAACGAAGAACACCAGTTTTATTCTCTCTTTTCAATTCCATTATGAACTAATTCTATTTTCTTGATCTTTGATGTACCCTAGCATTGAACACATAATTTATATTCCAATTTATTTTATTTTCAATATTTTTATGATTGAGTGTTTATTCCTTGTTTTTAATGCTTATGATTTTCTAGATAACTATTGTTCGATCTTTTGGATTGCAATGAGACTAAAATGTGATTTGTGATTAAAGCTCTAGGATTAAATACCATTAGTTGAGTGAAAGCAGAGATGCTTTACCATGACTAGTGTGATTTTCAAGAAAAATCTAAAAAACTTAATGAGTCTCCGATTAGTTAAATTAACATAGAAATATAAAGTTATTAGTTGGAAATATTTTTGGTATTGTTTGATAGAAAATATTGAATAGTTAAGGGATTTTTATAATCAATTTGAGATAATTGGAATTCTATAACAAGGAAGAATAAATTGTGTGGGATTTACTAAGTGAAATCAAACACTCTAGATCTATTCTTAATATCTTTAAAATCTTAATTTTAATATTCTTTTCTTCAGTTTAATTTAGATAAAACATTCTTCAAATTTTGGTTTTCCAAATAGAAACTAATTTAGTCAATTTCAATATTCAATAACATAATTATTCCCTATAAGTTCGATATCTATTTTCTTTAAAACACTTTACTAGTTGTTACGATACTGTGCACTTGTAGAGATATTTTTATGCAAACAAGGTTTCGGAGAAAAACTTTTCTTTCTTTTCATAACACATATTATTCATAGCCATATAGTCCCTGTAACATATAAGTGGACACCTCACGGCTCCCTTACACATCGTGGGCTCCGTGCTAGTTACCGCATCACTCTCAATCCACTTGACTGGTGGTGACTACGTTAGAGTTCTTGTCATTATGCGGAAGTTTGCATTTCGCCTTCACCGCATCCATCTTATGGCACACACTAGAGTTAGGTGTTACCTCGCTCCGTAGTCCTTTAAAAAGAACTCATTCAAGGTCTGCCGAATGTGTTTCGTCAACTCAGGGTTCTCACTTCTAATTTATGCACTCCAGAGTGGACAGAGGAGTTTCACTAGGACATTCCCTTGTCCTAGCATTTAAGTTCATGACAAATCGTGTAACAAACTTTTCTTTTGAAAACTATGCACAACCCGAAATGCATGTGACATGTACTTGGGACTCTTTTTCTTTCATATGTAACTTGAACATGTAGATGCCGTGCACTATGTATCATGTCATGTTATCAAACAACACGTCAAAGCATCTCCCATTACGGCTTGAAAGCATTAGAACTTACAATTTACTTATCACAAAAACATAGGCAATAAAAATTGATGCTTATCATGGCAAGAGACAATTTCCTAATCATGGCAACTATACATGGTCGAAACATTTCAAGCATGTAGACATGGCAGGAAAGTTATATAAGCTTGGCTGCATGAGTGCCATGTGTCACAAGTCCTCTAAGCTTGGCCGAAGCCCCTTCCCCTTCTCCTTCATGATTGTTCTTCCTTGGGAAGTCCAATTAACCCTCACGCATGATTGACAAGTGGCTTGTCCTCTTGCTTAAAAAATCTGAAACCCTAAATGCCCTTAGGGAGTGTTTCTTTATGTGGTCCTGGCTCATTGAATCTTTGGGGGATATTTGTCTTTTTATGGAACCCTAATTCTAGACTAGGTCCACTTAGGCGTGTGCATGCTTGCCATGTGGTAAGTGGCGTGTGAGTCTTGCCATAGTTGCCTACCTCTTGCTCTTCCTCTCACAAAGATTCTTCTAGAATCTCGGTAAGTGTGTAAATGTGCCTTCACCACGTGTCTCTTACTCTTCCCCATGCACCTCTTCTAGAAACTCTCATTGCTTTCCCTCCATGTGTGTCAAGTGTCAAAAGAGTTGTTGGCTTTTCCATGGTTAGCATGCAAACCCTATGGCCAAAGCTCTAGAAGTCTCTTGGAGACTTGTGCCTCTAATTTGTAGTGTCCCCATGCACCCCTTCCCTTTCTCAAATCATTGCACCTTCTTATTAGAACTTACCAAAATTCTATGGGAGGCGTGTGAGTCTTTCGAGGTTACTAAAACCCTAAACTCTCTCACTCCCCTTACCCATTTTTACATCCAAATACAAAGTAGCCTAGAGGTGAGTTGTGCATGTGAGACACGTGGCATGGGGTTGGTGAGAATGGCGTGTGGCTGAGCCTTCTCTCTTCTCCCAATCTATCTTCTTCTTCTACAACCTTAGGTGGATGTTGGACAAGTGTCATTTGTGTGCTAATCGAGGTTCCACTTCCTTAGGTCTTCAAATGATGAGCTTTTAGGGAAACTAAAAGGTCTTCCCCAATCATGTGGCACTTCCCTTCTCAACCCTAGACCTCAACTAGGGTTTCAAACCCTAATCCCTTCTATTGGCCGAAAAACCTTATGGGCCTTTTTATGGGCTTGGACGCCCAATGTACTAAGAACACGAATAAGACCCATGGTCCTAAGTGAAGTTCTCATTGGCTAAGTCTGGGTCGTCACAGAAGACATATTTGCAACCAAACTATACCGTTGGAATTGATTTGCAATGGAGTCCAAATTTTTGGTAAATTGACCAAATTTATATAAAATTAAATTTTAATTAGCATCGAATTTCAAATCGTTGCTAATGAGGGAAGATATATTTGGAGTGATTCATTTTCATTGGTAATGATATATATATATATATATATATATATTCGTTGGTAATTGTAGGAAAGTTATATAAACTACATTTTTTAATTTGCAAGGAATTTCAAATCGTTGCTAATGAGGAAATATATATTTGCAATGAAATTATACCATTGCTAATGGGTATTTGTCATCTTTTAGCAGTTGGCATCTAGAAACATTTTGCAATGCATATATGTTGTTGCTATTTTCTCAATATAATTGCTAATTCTCATACCAGATCTGATGTTAATTGCAATGATTATTTTGCAAAAAAAATTATTTCTTCGCAATATTTGTATATATTTGCAAGAGAAATGCATGACCGTTGCAAAAAAGCAAGGAAAAAAATCTCATTGCCAATAATGGTCGCAAAATGCCTTTCCTGTTGTAGTATGTATATAAGGTTTCAATATTAGTTCATTTTTTCCAATTCCAATTGATAGAATTGAATATATAGTCTAAGTTTGAAATTTTATCATTCTTCTAAAATGGGGTGCATTTTCTTCAACAGTAATTTTGACATAATTTGAGATGACTTTTAAATGATTAGTGACAAATTTTCTACATTCTTACCAAACTACAAATATTTTCCTTACTAACTACATTATGCCTCATGCAAAAGTATTGTTACATCTATTTAAATATATAATAAGATGACATTTATACAAAGTTCTGAAAACAAAGAGGAAGCAGTACTGCTAGCTTGATATCCGATCTGAAGTTAGTGACGTAATTCAATAGAATACACTAAGACAAGATCATCTTACCAATATTAATGGTATCTCGCTCCAACAGTACTGGAGGTTCATTGTGAATATCTTTGTTCCTGACTATATGACCCGATCAGTAGCTATGGAAAAATGGATCTAATCATGATCGAGCTCTATGATCTCCATCTTCCATCTTTTGCTTCAAATTATCATCAATACCAGTGTAATCCAAATTCTGTAAAATATTTACAACCCGCAAACTTCCAACATTTTCAAACTTGTTTCCAGCTTGGATATGAAATTTCTCTTTTGATGATCTATCGTCGAAGGCTCGACCACCAATTAGTTCCGAACTAAAAGATCCCATTGTTACATCATCATCTTCAGACACCCAAGCTCGAAAATCGATCGTTGAAGGTGGGATCTTAGAAAAGAAGACCTCTTTCAAGTTCTGCATTATTCCCATGGTGAAAGGGTTTTCGTTCTTATCATAGCGGTACCGAAAATTCTCATAAGTTGTCTGTGAAAAAGAAAATGACAATCTAACATAAGAATAAGATCAGACATTTATATTTATGTGTGTGTTCGCTTAATAGACATAGCAAATCCTGCCAATACACAAAGTTTCACTCGCACTATTGAAAAACTTCCTAAAATCATGAAGATCAAAAACCCTAAGTATAAATGATGGTGCATGCATGCATGCAAGATGTCTTAAGAGGAATTAGTAATTATTATAACTAAATAATTGAATACACATACATATTTCTAGTATTTTCCATCAAAATTGAAGAGAACAAATATTATCCATCTCTCTCTCCCCAATTCAATTCTCTATCCTAAGATAAGGAGAGAAGCCAGCTTGAGTTAAAGATCACCTAGCCTAGCCACTGATTGAATACTTGTGAAAAGGCTGCCCATGGATTGAGTGAAGTGATCAAGAAGGTTATAACCTAGAAAATACGCCATGGTGAATGGGGTCTTGTATCATCGAAGCTTAGCCCTCACGCTCCTTTCGTATCTGATCTTAGGCCCCAAAGGCAAACTATGTACGAAAGAAATCCATGAAAGAACACAAAAAGCAACTAGCTAGGGCCATTGGCCTTGGCCCATAAGATCCTTTGGGGGTGGGTTACTATTGATCGACCTGCATGCACATTCCCTCGAATGAGACAGGCAAAAGATCTTCAAACATCCGGCCAAGACTCTCACCTGAAGATGTGACCTTGATGTGATTAGTACTGTGAACTTGGCGCGAGAGGGTTGACATTGTATCCCTTTCTCCGAAGAAAGAGGTGAACTTTATAACAGTGCCGTCATTACTAAAAAAATAATTTACATATCAGTACATTCCACACTTCATATTTAGTATAAAACAACTCATCATTCACTCTCTCTCTCCTCGACTCTCATCAGACCTCTCTCTCATCAAGGTCTATCTCTTTCCTCAAACTCTCTCTATCTCATTAGATCCCTCACTCTCTATTTTCAAATTCTTTTCAATCTTCTCTTTTCTTCTCATCAGACCCTCTCTCTCTCATCATCTCACTCTCTTTCATTATTTTTACTCATCGTTTCACTCTCTCTCATCTCATCAGACTCCTCACTCTCTCTTCAAATTCTTTTCAATCTTTTCTTCTCTCCTTATCAGACTCCTCTCTTTCTCTCTCATCATTTCACTCTCTCTCATCTCATTGACCTCTCACTCTCTCTCTTCAAATCCTTTTCAATTTTTTCTTTTTTTCTTATCAGACCCCCTCTCTCTCATCATTTCACTCTCTCTTTTATCATTTTCACCCATCATTTCACTCTCTCTCATCTCATCGGACTCATTTCTCTCATCACCCTCTCTTTCCTCAAACTCTCTCACATCTCATTAGACACCTCTCTCTCATTTTTGTCAAATTCTCTCTCATTTTTGTTAATAGAAAGAAGAGATAGAGAGAAAATAAAAAGAAAGAAAAAAAGGAAGTCCACGTATGGTATGGGGTGTAGGAAGGAAATAGTGGCTGATAAAAAGAATATTTCTTGCTAAAAAGATTGGCTTCCTTTTTGCTTGAAAATCTATTTAGTCTATCAATTCGATACTTCCGATGGAGGTCCTAATCATAGATAGAAAATTTTGATAATTAAGCTAATTTCAACGACTTTGGTTTTCACAATGGAATCCTAAATGACCACTTTGGTATCACAACACATGATAGATTCTCCAATGAGAATTTGCTTTTATTGTATAGTGTTTCTAGATTTAAGTTGCTTGAGAAGATGCAAATTATCATAATTGTAGTACTGCTCCTTTCGGAAGGATTGATCTATACTCATCAAATCAATATGTGTTTTTTGTTATGGACTAACAAGCCTTCATGTGGAGAGACTTGTTGGCGGTATATTATTAATGTAACACCTAATTTTATTAAGTTTAAGAATAACGTCATTTTTAGAAATTCAGGAGAATGAAATATTACTAACATTGTCCTTACAGATTTTCTCTTCTTAAAGGAGCACAAAGATATATAAAAAAAATTCTAAAAAATAAACAAAATCATTCTGTATTAAATTAATACTTAAAATATAAAAGAGAGTGCGAAAGTCCTTATTAAAAATCGTTCAAGTCTCACATGTGCCTGACAAAATAAACTTATTAATGACGGAAAATATAAAACTAAATATATAATTCATAAACTGCCAAGATGATCTTCTCTTCCGTCTCCATGAGTATTTATTCCTACGTGCTAGAAATGAAAGCAGGGTGAATCTAAAAACTTCAATTGACGAAGTACATGCAATTTCAATTAAAAGCCAACATATATGATCATTGGCCCTCAAATATATACAACTTCTTTGGATCGAAAATTGATGACTAGAAAAGGATCGTCAAGCAGATCATAGACATGCATGCTTGCCATGATTAAGTAAGATAATCAAGACAATTATGAGATGAAAGGAGCACTGGAAATAACCATGCAGAAAATAATTAAAGGGAAATATGAAATATATATAAGAGCAGCAAGAAGAAGAAGGGTGATCACCTGGTTGGTGCAGATGAGATAAAAATGGAAGAAGGTAAGCCCACCAACAAACCAGAAAACTACGAAGCAATATACTATGAGAATAACTGAAAGTATATCACGTGACATGGCGCTCCACAAATTGCCTTTTCTCCGTAGAACATTCATCCAAGAAAACGTAAACACGTATATACACAAGAGGGTTGACGACAGTATAAACATGATGAAGAATGGATAGTTACGCTGCAAATACAACATATAATATCCAAGTGTAAGATAGATAAATATTTATATAAATAAATTATTTTAGGAGATCGAAGAAAATAGTATAATTTATTTGTATATCGCTGGACTAAAAGTGAGTGCAGACATGAATCCAATACACTGATATATTCTTTGAGTATAACCTACTTACCAATCCAATACACTGACCCACCCAAGGGCAGTGGTGATCAAATTTCTGCACACAATTGTTGCACAGAGAGCAATGAGAAGCGCGTGGTGGGCGGTAAAGCAAGCAAGTGTTGCAGTACTTCACTTTTACTGTGTGACCATTCACCATTACATCCTTTATTCGAGGTAATTTCAATTTGCTGGCTTTGCTATTCAGCCACTCCATAGATGCTGTTGGAGTGTCAAATGCTTCATCTGATTCAAGTGGGTGTAAATTCCTTGGAATAATTCCTGGATCTCTCCCTGATGTCAAGAACAGAAACGTAAAATCCTGCATCCACCACCCGCATGCAACCATTATAAAAAGATCGGATTTAAGCATCAATATGTATCGATCTAACCCAAAACATTTTTTTATGCCATTTGTAAAACTCAAGATCATCTACCCACCAAAAGAGTCAGAACCAATCCAAAAATCAGTACAGGATAGCTAAAACGACGATCCTGATCTTCTTTGATCGTTAAAATCATTCTTATGCAGAATGTGATTGCTGGGACTCCAATAAGAAATGTAGTTAAAAATAGTGATCCTGCGTCGTGACCAAAGATTATTCTCCCGCCACACAAAAATTTCTGTCATCATCAAAGAAAATGCAATAAATAAATTAACCAAAGAACGAATTGAGATTTATTACAAAACAAAACGATGAAGAAGAATGAGAAGGGAAACACATTAAGATCAGAAAAATTATTACATTGTTACCCTTCCAAACTTGGTAGAGCCTCTTGGTATCGGGTTTGGGAGAGGGAGAGGGCATGGACATAGGCATGGAGGGAGAGGCACTCCAGCTCTGGCTTTTGTTCCAAATCATATTTATCTGTATGATCTTTCTGATCTGCAACAAAGCAATCTTCTTTATTCTCAAACACCCACATTGAATTCAGATACCCTTTTCATTCAACCAGTTGGGGGTAATACGTAATAAGCGAAAGAAATGTGATCGCAGATGATCGTCTCTGTCTCTCTCTCCCTCTGTCGTAGATTCAGAAAAGCAGCCACCCTCTCTGTCTGCCTGCCTCTCTCTCTCTCTTCTCTGTATCTCCCCCTCTGTTTCAGAAACAAACTTGCTTCGAGATAGTCCCGTAACAATATTCGTAGTCGACCGGGTTTGTCGGAACCAAAACCATTTAGGAAAAGAACTCACGACAATGCAAAGAGAAGAAGTGTGCGATCCAAAACATTGTCGTTTGTTTACTTCTTTCCGATCCAACGCTTTTGATTCAAACCCAAGGATCCGGTTCGAGCATTCGGCAAATATTTATGAGGTTCCTTTTCTTATAATTGGGAAAGAAGATATCTACTGAGATACATGCAAAAATAGGACTTGACGTGAAAGACCAAATATTCTCGTTCACTATTACAATAACCTACTGCGCTATGTGCGGACTTAAATTGTTTGTTTGTTTTTTGAAAAAATTTAATTGTAAGTAGTTATGTGGGTTAATACGGGTACTCATTTAATATGATTGATTAGAAAGTACATTTTATTAAAAATAAAATGATATGATTTTAGATTAATTAAATAAAATATTATTTTTTAATATTATTATTATTTTAAAATTTTAAAAAATTAAATTTTTTATTATATTTGTATAGAAATTTAAAAAAATTATAATAATCAGATGAAATGAAATAAGATAAGATAAAATAATTTTTATATCCAAACGAACTCTCAATCTACGAGCATAGCAAAGTAACCAAGAATGAATTATAACAAGATCTATAAATATGCATACTTATAAAGGGGGAAAAATGATTTGCTTATGTTTAGGATTTGGAGGCTTCGCGCAAGCTTTTCGACAAAAACAAAAATAGGCAAAAAAAAAAAAAAAAAAACCTCACATTTTCATAGTGAGTTTCACTTTTTTTAAATAGACTACATAAAGTTTGCACAGCCTAGACCTTATTTAGCATTACTCGAAAAAATGAAATTGGGTTGTTTTTTGCGAAAATGTTTGCCCGTCTATTTTATGGATATTCTTCATGTCCCCATGCATTGTCCGATGGATTTACATAGACCATAGCCCCCCTAAATTTTTTTGAAAATTTAAAATAGCCCCTAAATTTTATACACAATTCTATGTTGGCGCCCCCAAAATAAATATAATTTCCATATGCTCTCTAAAATCTTTTATAATTTCAATATACATATAAATGCCCCTCCAATTTTTTTCCTATAGCCTCTGAATTTTGTATAATTTATATATATTATATAATTTCAAAGATGTGACGTTACAAAAATTAAATTAAAACTAAGTTTAGGAAAAATAATAAACTATTAACATGGATCACAAACTAAGTTTAGATTTCTTAATATGGAATTAATATGGAATCCAAATTGAAAATACAAGAAAAAATCATTTAAATTTGATTATTTATATGAAAAATAGTTGAAACCTTTTATCCTCTAGACTTCATTGAGCAATAAAAAGTTTATTTAAGGTCTCAATTGTAACTATGTTATGTTAAAAATATCTGCAAGTGCACATAATTGTAACAAGTAGTAAATTGTTTTAAAGAAAATGAATGTTAAACCCACATAGATTAATTATGATATTGAGTACTTCAATTTACTAAATTAATTACTATTTGGAAAACTAAAATTTAAAAAATAGATTATCTAAATTAAACTGAAGAAAAGAGTATTAAATTAAGATTTTAAAAATAGTAAGAATAGATTTAGAGCGTTTGATTTTACCAAACGAATCCTGTACAATTTTTTCTTCCTTATTATAGAATTTTCATTAGGAAAAAACTACTTTGCCCTCCCAATTGTACCGCTCAATTTGATCGCTTGCCTTTTTTTTTTTACTTAGTGATTAAGAAAGTGATTTGAAGTGTATTTAGGTATTTTTTTTTATCTTTTTAAAATATTTAAAATTATTAAAAAAATGTGAAAAGAAGAAAAAAAAAAACCAGAATGTGAAGAGCGGTCAACTTGAGCAGGCTACTATAGGCGGCAAAGTAGCCTGACTCTTCCAATTATCCTAAGTTGATGATAAAAATTCCTTAACTATTCAATATTTTCTCTCGAACAATACTAAAAATATCTCCAATTAATAACTCCATATCTATATGTGAATTTAATTAATTGGAGACTCATTAAGTTATTTGAATTTTTCTTGAAAATCACACTAATCGCAGTAAAGTATCTCTCTTTTCGCTCAACTAATGGTGTTTAATTCTAAAGCTCTAATCACAAATCACCTATCAGTCTCATTGTGATTCAATAGATCAAACAATAATTAGCTAGAAAATTACAAGCATTAAGAACAAGGAATAAACACTCAATCATAAAAATATTAAAAGTAAAATAACTTAGAATATAAATTGTGTGTTCAATGCTAGATTACATCAAAGTTTTAGAAAATAAAAGTAGCTCATAATGAATTGAAAAGAAAAAGAATAAAACTAGTTTTCTTCATTGGAGTTGGTTGATGAAACGTGCGGCTCTCGCCTCTGCCCTCCAGATCCGCCTCCTTGGAAGAAACTTAAAGAATAATCTATGGATTATTAGACTCTAAAACTCAGACTCTCCTTTCTTTAATTTTGTGCTAATGATATGCTTATATAGGGTAGAAAATAAACCCTAATATTTTCATGATTTCTACCTAAAAAATCGTTTAACTTTTAAGACTTATATTGACAACCTTGTATGCGTTCCAAGATTCAGAGTTTAGAAATCCTTATTAGAGACAAAGTTGTAACCTTTTAAGATAAATTTTCAACCCATCGCATCAAGTGGATATGTGATTAGAAAGTTATGATTGAAACACTCAAGCATATCCAGGTTGTCTCCTAGTATATTCCGAACTTAGACCTTCTTATAGATTCTTTTTATGATTTATTTATCTTTTTTTTTTCTTGATCAAAATTACTTTCAAATCCTTTTGCTAGTTGTTGCTCACAATGTCGTTTAGGTTGGTATTTTAAATTAATCGTTTTGACTAGTTGCCCAATCTAACCGCGCAGAGCCTTGTCGCCAATTCTAGTCGCTATTGAGTCTCCTCACCTAAATCTCCTCAGCTCTATTCAGATCTCATTGTCTCTCATCGGTCTGGATACGTAGTCTCTTCTTTTGTACTAAAATACTTCCATTTTGCACGAAATCTTCTCATTCCTTAAAATCCAAGAAAATAAAGAAAACTATGTAGAAATAAAATAAAATCAATAGTATTAAAGGAAAACTGACATTTTTCATAAATAAAAGAGTAATAAAAATTGCATAAAAATTACACTTATCAATTTCTATGTTTAATACGACACAAAAATATCTAGATTTTACATGAAATTTGATAAACTAAATTAGATACTAGAATGAAAGATGACAAAAGTAATAATGGATGAATATTATTTCATAAAATATTATCGTCAAAAATTTGAAATAGACATTAAGTTGTGGTTTTTGAATTTATTTCTACGTGTATGTAACAAATTATCAAGATTTAATTTTATATATAGCCATGTTTTATGATGTTTTAATCTTTTTCATTTTACATAAACATCTTACACAATAAAAAAGTTGGCCCTCCTAAAAAAAATTGTTGGTTCCATGTTGCAAACCCATATTGATATGGGGTATCTAGGTCTAGATTCTACGTTGATTGCATTGAAGTACTACTTTAAGAAGATGAATATGTACAGATATGGAATAAAATTTTTAATATCTTCCTTGGACTAGAGCAATATTAGTTATTTTCCATTAAATCATATATTTATGATCATTTTTGCCTTGTTAGTAAATATTTAGTTTCAAGTTTTGAAAGTGATTCTGATTTCGATTTTGGCCAAATTTTTTGTAGGATTATTTTTATTTATTCCTTTATTTCTCATACAATAATTTAGATATTTTCATTTTGGAAAAAACTTCATAAGTTTTAATTTTGCAGCTATTTAAGTCAGGCTTGTGGGCTTCATAAAATAATTTCAAATTTTACTATTAATCAATAATTTTCAGAGTTTTCTTTGTGCTTTTGGGTAAATATCTTGTCTTCCGTATATTGATCATCTGTTGGAACTAGTCCCTAGAATTATTCTAAATTCTATTTAGTGTCAGTTGGCATCAGAGCTTAAGCATCTTTTCTGGGGTTATATCTCATCCATTTCCATGGCTCATGGTCATGGTCGTCATGGGCAGGTTCCGAAAGAGGAAGTCCCACACCATGATCGTAGCGTTCAAGATGGGAAGATTGAGAATTTGCATAGACAAATTGCAGAGTTAACCCGGCATCTAATAGCGCAGGATATCGATGATCATGAGATGGAAGCTGATCATGATTCCAATTTCAATTTTGAAAACTCGTATCACAATCGTGCTCTATTTTAGGAGTATTGTGGTAGGGAGGAATGTCATAGAAACCTCGATTTCAGAGTTGATTTACCAGTATTTCATGGTACTCTTCAAGCTAAAGGTTTAATTGATTTATTGCATGAGGTTGAGTGGATTTACTACTCTGATGAAGAAGAGTTTGAGAATGAACCTTCTTCCATAGGGTGGAACTCTATACCAATCTATGATACCTATCCTGATGAAGATAACCAAGTAGATGACGTAACTATTTTTATTGAAAATATAGAAAATTTGGAAAATGAAAATGGTGGTGAAGTTTTGAAATTTGAAGACCATGAAACAACTTTTCAAACAATTAACTATGTTGATTTTCTTGGAGTTGAGGATTTTTTTTTCAAATGCTCATATGCAAAATATATATTTTTTTGGATTTGAGATGTGGGAAATAAACTTAATTTTGGAGTAAAAGATGCTCAATATTATTTTATTTCAAACTAATCAAATCAATTTTAGTTTTTCCATGATCATGAGGATGATATAACAAAAGGAAAGAAAAATTAGTCTAATTAGACATCCAAAAGATTGAAGTAATGAAGTTTAGAATTCAAGGACGAATTCTCTCCAGCCCGGTGAGAATGGTGCAAACCCAAATTAATATGGGGTATTAGGTTTAGATTCTATGTTGATTGCATTAAAATACTACTTTAAGAAGATGAATCTGTATAAATATGGAAGGAAAAACTTAATATCTTCCTTGGACTAGGGCAATATTAGTTATTTTCCATCAAATCATATATTTATGATGATTTTTGCCTTGATAATAAATATTTGGTTTCAAGTTTTGGAAATGATTCTAATTTCGATTTTGGCCAAATTGTTTAAAGGATTCTAGTTTACTTATGTATTTTTTTCTCATATAATAATAATTTAGATTTTTTCATTTTTGGAAAAGTCTTCATAATTTCAAAGTTTGCAGCTATTTATGTTTGGCTTGTGGGCTTCATATAATAATTTTGAATTTTACTATTAATTAATCATTTTTAGAGTTTTCTATGTGTTGATCATCTGTTGAAACTAGTTATCAGAATTAATCTAAATTCTATTAGGCATCATTCCACCGCTGTCCCACACTACCACAAACTGAGTGGTTTTTATGACGGTTTTTTGTAACGTGTCACAAAACATCTTTTTTGTGACAATTTTTTAAATTGCGATAAAATATTACAAAATCTTTAAATACGTTTGAACTTAATGCCTATGCATTTGAAACATGATGCATTTCACGTCGAGCAAACATTATTATTATCTTTGAGCCTTAATCATTAAAATGCAAACAGAAAAAATATATATCCTAGGTATATTTATGTTCGAACGTCATCAAATATCTCGTTTATACATCCGTACGTTTAGGAGATGGCATAGAAGCATACACCATCTAGTGTATATACATTTCAATTTATGTTTATATATGTTGGAACGTAACTTGACTTTCGAACGTTTAATTTGTTACATTTGGACGTTTTATATTTACTCCATATTATTGGAACATATTTTCGTTTGAATACATCATTTTATTCTATACTTTTAAGGACTGAGCGAGTAGAGACACCAACCGAGCTATTATCGGACAAACAAGACGTCAAGGCAAGCAAAGGCTTAGAATAAGGAATGCAAGTCAGTGAAGGAAGCGCCACTTTGGGTGAGCAATGAGCAAGGCGACCAAAAGAATGTGCGTTCTACATTGAGTAAGTAAAAGATGGGTGAGCGATGCAAGGTGAGCAAATCCAGAAGAAAAAAGGGCATTCAGGTGCACAATGGGTAAGCAATGACACGGGCAAGCAACGTTTAGTGCGAAAGCATTTTGGGGGAAGTAAGAGACAACGGGATATGAGAATTGGAGTGATCAGAAACAACATAGTAGTGCTTAGAGAGTAGCGGGTAACCTCTCAACGCCTATACTCCAACGATGGCGCTTCTACTATGGACTCAAATACTATGCATTTGACCATGCACACAAGCTTACCTCCAGTGGGTGATTTTGATAGGCAGGAGACTGAGCTCTTATTTTCGAGGCAAACTTGAGGCACATGCAAGACTTGTCCACTCAATCTACTCAGCCTCTACCACCCTTTCCATCTAGCCTATACTTGGATGGTCGATATTCGTAGATTCCACCAACCAATCAGAGATGAGAATTGTTAGACCCGTGAGAGACAAGACTATTTGTATAAGAGATATTTTTTCCATCAACCTTTATCTCAAGTTTTTTTATCTCCAAGAATTTACACACACTCTCTCTCTCATCTATTATAAATCTCAAGGAGGAGGCGAAAGCTCTATCTCCATAGGATAAGCTCATATTCTCACAACCTCATACGCCAGAGTCTCAGAGCTTGTTTCTTCCGCTATGTTCAGTGAAAGTCACTGCTAAGGTAGGTTCATTTCTACGACAACACTAGTGATGTGTGGTAATGTCTATGAGTATGTCTAGTGTGTTCCTTTTCTACATCTTTATCCCTCTTTTATGTGCTTTTCCCATGCATATTTTTCCTACTATGATTTACTGGTTGTTTTACTAAAGGTTTGAAGTCAAAGTACTTACTTTACAGTCTAAGAGGAGTTATGGGTGTGTGTGAGGGGACATTATCTTAGTAGAGTTCTCTAGTTACTTGGGAGCGTCTAAGAATTGATTGGCAACCATTGTGTTGTTGCCGAGCAACAATGGGTCCGAGCGAGATATTAACGTTCTTAGGTAGATGTTGTTACCTCTCTACTGGCAGAGGCTAAAGGACACTGTGATTACAAAAGCTTTGGGCACATAATTGTGCATCACTTGTTACGAAGTCATATGCTCGATCGTTACCTGCAATGTGACAAAGGGCGCCAAGGTATGGGTATGACGACTTTATGAGGAGATCATAGTGAACATATCAATAAATGGATATGGTTGGTGAAACCATTTCAAGTGTTGATTGGACCTAGAGTTTGGGTAATGATATGTTTATATGACGATTTGGGCACTGGGTGCTTGGAGACATGGTTTCTACGTGTTGAATGGACCTAGGGTGTGGCGCCCCTAGTCCTCGCTTGGGATTTGACGAAAACTGAAATGCTGGGACATGCAACACCAGGGTTACCTGCCCTTAGTTCAGGACAGATAAGATGAAATGTACCTACTAATAACTAACAGTATGCAGTATATCGCAATGGAAAGTCAACTTAAGTCAATTTAAAGGAAGCGTTAATTATGGTACCGAAAACATAAGATCCCAATATTATTGCATAATTCCTAAGAGTCATCATAGTTGATACGAGTTTCTAATAACTCCTAAAAACATGGGACCAAAACATTAAAAGCTAAATAGAAGATCCTTTCCCAAAAGTGGATTGAATCAGAACTAGTGTCTCATCCTCAAGCAGACTTAAAGAATATTCCCCAAGACGGGCGAACGTCTATGTCCAAACCCAACTCCATGACTATCTCCTTGGCCTCTTCGACAGATTTCTTAGCTTGTTCTAGATGTCTTGACCCAAAAATTATATCTTGCTTAAGCCTCAAAATCTTCCTAGTGATGAAAAATCCGTATCAGACTCATTGATAATAGCTACAATCTTTGCGAGTCGTTGAGCTAACACCTTAAGCAACTCTAGGGTAGATTGATGACGGGCCTCCACAGCGAACTCATCCTCTATTATTTTATTGATTCCATCCATACTTAATGGTCTTGACTACCTGGCACAACTTCTATCATTCCGAGTGAGGAATGATAGTGGGTAAATACAACAGTGAGATTTCAAGAAATCTCATTAAGTAAACAAATAACGTGCAGCAGATATCATAAGTATATGAAGCAAACTTAACAATGAATGCATGGACATGAACTTATACTTATGCACTTGACCTTTCAAAGACTTCATATAAAAACATGACAATTCATAGCTTTTGCTTTCATAAAGATTCTTTCATCCTTTCATACTTGTTCATTAACATACTTATGAGTTCGTGGCGTTTCTTGACTTATAACATAACATTGGATACCTCATGGCTCCCCTGTGCACCATGTGTTTCCCGCCAGTTACCACATCAACCATTGGCCACTTTGATCAAGGCAACTACATCTTGCCTTTCATATACGACATCTCACATTTTGCCTTCACTATAGGTGCATCCATTAGCTTTAGGTGCAATCCTGCTTCGGTATCCTTTTCTTTCAGGTACCATTTCCGCTGATAGTACTTCGTCAACCCAGGGGTATCCCTCCATTTTAATCACTCTTGAGAGGACAGAGAAGTTCCACTAGGACATTCCTCTGTCTCGGCATTTGGGGTCGTTATAAAAACTTTAGTTTTTTAAAAAGACTCGTTTTCTTTAAAAAAGGATTTTCACAATCCCAATGCATGTGACATGACAATAAATCTTAGAATTTTCATGAGACACATGAATTACCAAAATGCTTCATCATAACCATGAGATGTCAAAATGCTTCATCATCGTAAAATAAAATATTCATACATGCAATACACATCCCATTATGGCTTGAAAATATTAGAACATGCGAACATGTTCCTTTATAACAATTTAAGGCATTCATATCAATCAAAAGCATGCATTCCAATAATAAACATGTTAGGGCTGAAACCTTCAAACCCGAATATAACCAAAAATCGTTTTTATCACTTAAATCCCAAAGCATCAATAATCTCACTTCATTTATAAAGTTGGCCGAAAGCTTTTGTGTAGGGAACCATGCATTCCAATCAATTTTTCATGAATTTAGAATCTTCTAATGCATTAAGCAAATTTTTTAACAATTAAACCTCATGAGTGCCGAAGCATTTTCTTGTGAGTATGGGTGATCCTTTCATAATCTTAGTCCATGCCCAAATGGTGAAATAACAACATTCATGTTCAAACAACATAGAACATCCCGAAACCCTACATGACTTCTCACTCCATTTCTTTTCCACATTATACACATCTTCAATAAACCATTTCAATCATGCTTTAAAACAATCATATCAACAGATATTCATAGCACATAAAAGAACAATAATATCATAAGTGACCATACAGAATCGAAACAATCAACAAGTTCACAAGCCATATGCATAAAATACCTAAGTACAAGTTAGAGGTGTACTTATAAAAATCTGAAATATGTGTTTATAGCAAGCAAGTTGAAAATCACATGTAATACTAGTTAGGATTATTACTTGAGAAAAACCCTAACCCATGTGTTCAAGTGTAGTGCTCCTTACACATTTTTCTTTTCAAGAAATACTCTAAGTTTTTGGACCCTTCCCTCTTGAATCCAAAACTTATCTTCAATAAAAACCCTAGCTACAAATCACTAGTGTTGTGACCCTCTTAACTCAAAACACCATGCTTTAAGGCTTAAAAACAAGGAGGGTTACATTTATCTTTCTTGAAGAAAACTCAAATCTAACCATGTGAGAGTAGGCGTGGGTTCATATGAAAAAACCTTTCAAAACACAAGCTAACTCTATCTAGCTCAAGTGTGTGGATGTTAGAGCATAAGTTCCAAATGAACTATGCTTAAACCGAATCTTCCATTCTTTCATGAAGCCGTGCATGTGGTGTGTGTAAAACAAGGAAAAGTTAGCTTCTTACCTCCTTAGTTCCTCTTCATGAAAGTATCCTCACTTTGCCTATCCTTAAGAGAATGTTTGTGTGAGAAGAGAATATTGAAGTGAGTGTTTGGTTGGTGAGAAAATGATGGAAACTTGGGAGGAAAATTGTAGTGATCGAAATCCTCAAGACAAAGCATAAAATGGCCAAAGGTTTTAAGGTTTTTGGGTCTTCCCTTTTTATAGACATTCAAAAAGCTTCTTGCATGAAACAAGCTCATGCATGGATGCCAAGTGGCGTGTAGCCCTATGACCCCTTCCCATTGCTCACCATTTGATTGTGTTGGGAATCAAAAGCATCCTTTCCTACATGTGGCACCTCCCTCTTCAAAAACTGAACTCACTTCCCCTTTTTACCTTTCATTTCATGTCTTGATTCATTGTATCTAATGGCTATAAGGTCTTTTATCAACTCAAATCCTCCTCAATCTCTTATATGTGTGTATGAGTGCCAAGTAGCATGTGAGGAGTGTGTGTGTGTAAGTGCATGGGCTACCGGACTTTTCTCTTCCCTAGGAGATCTTCATTTCACCGTACTTTTGGACAAGCATGTGATTGATCCCTTTTTGCACAATGAACCATGCCCTAGCCATCCACCTCAAGTGTTCTTTCACAAAAAAATATTCTTTTAGAAGCCCTTAAGCGTGTAGCCTTCTCCCTACCTTGATCTTGCTCTTTCCCAAGAAAACTTTTTACCTACCTCTTATGCATGTATGACACATGGCAAAAAGCTTCTTCCCTTTCTCCTTGTTGCGGTCCTTGGTCTCTTGGCCTTCCCTAGGCTCTATTTTTCCTTAACCTCATCATTTCCTTCTTGAACCTTTTTCCTATAGCGATACATGTCAAAAGCTTTCTTCCACAAGCCAAGATCTTCATACATGCGTGACACATGGCAAAAAGTGCTAGAACTTCCTATGGTAGGTGTGTAAGCCAAACCTTAGCTCCCTATCACCTCTCTTCCCTTATTTCCATCTAGATTCATCAAGTTCTATACCTAACCTCATTGGATGACAAGTATCATGCATAAACCTCAAGTTGGGCATGAGCCCTAATTCCATTGGGCTTCAAAACCCTAATCTCCTACAGGGGCTAAAACTCCCATGGGTTTTTAAAAAAAAAATTTACACAAAAGCCTAGAAAGTCTTGATCATCACATAGGGAATGAAAATGATATGTTTATGTGATGATTTGGTCACTGGATGCTCAGTGAAGTTTATGGTGAATCATGATTTGGGCACTAGGTGCCTCAATCAATATACATATTTATGAAAGTGATCACTTTTGGTATTTGTAGTTTATTCATTCATATTCATCGTCATTTCTTGCATTAATAGATGTTGTCTTGGGTTTTCAAATTATTGAGATTTCCAACAAAATCTCACCATGGTACTCTCACTACGGTTTCACTCTTTGGAACCATAGATTTTAATGCAGATGTAGGGTAGAAGAAATACTTTGAGGGAGGAAAACCAGTGTAGCTTGAGGAATAATATAGGGGTCTGTCCTCATTTAAGATTTAAATCTCCTTGTAAAATTATTGGTCTATTGTCTGTGTTAGGCAAAGAATAAATCTTGGTCCACATTTTGTTAATGGTGTTGTTTGGTGTGGACATGACTTGTAGATAATAATATTATCACTGGGTGAATTTTGTACAAATCTCTAGTACTCATATTTCTACTTTTGTACAAATCTCTAGTACTCATATCTCTATCACTGCGACTTTTGTATACACGTATGCCTAGCATACGAGCACACAAGACTCCTTCCTTGTGTAAGAGGTGCAACCCATGCAGCATGCATCTCAAGCATTGCTATTCCCTGCCAAACCACAGTCGGGGTTGCCGCAACCATTCCCTCAAGGTGGAGCATGGAAATTGAAACTTGTCTCCATCATCACATGGTAAAAATTCCCATTTCATTGCAAATGTGCAAATAAAATGTTGGAAGAAGATTGTATTAGTAGCAATAAGCAGAGTAACTTAGTTATACGAATAAAGATGAAATATTTTTTTTTGAATTACTTTTTTATGTAGAAGGGAAAAAATAAAGGAATTAAAAATATTATAATCACCTTGCAGGTAGAGTAATAGCTAACCTCCTAAAAGGGGAGACCATGGTCTACACGTTAATAAACAGAAATGGCTAGTAAGGGGATTTCATGCTAAGGTTTGGACATGGGGTCCGGGAAAAGGTATGTTAGGTGATACTTTGGGCATTGTGTGCTTGGTAATAAATTTTACAGTGAACTATGTTTACTTTACTTGCTCAGAGGTTGGTGCCCCATTTTGAATGTTCTTCTATTTTGACTACAAAGTTCATTTATTCATATTCATCTTCATTTCTTAAATTTATAATTACTATCTTTGGTTATAACTTATTGAGATTTTCTCGAAATCTCAACATGGTAGTCCTACTACGGTTTCACTGCACAAAACCATAGATTTTGATGTAGATATAGAAATTTAGGCAAGATACGAGGAAGAAGAATCTATGAAACCTGCAGAATAGTTTTGGGAGTCTATCCACATTTAAGGATGTCGATATTTTTATAATATTTTGTTGTTATCTTATTTGGGGGATGAACAAGTTGTGGTTTGTAAGATTTTAACAATGTTGTGGATGTACATATGGATATTATTATTATTTGGCATGTTAATTATATTTCTCTGTTAATTATTATTATTTGGATGTTAATTATATCCCATTCCCAAGTTACTTCTTGAAAATCTAGGTTATTCCAGAGTACTTTCATTAAAGCTATCTTCCAATTCCTTAGCTCTTGCTCCTTACGATCACCTATCTGTACTAGCCATTCTTTGTATGACAAATTTGGCTGAAGCTGAATACTGCCAGGTTCCATTACCACTGGTTGTCTTTCTTTGAAGCTCTTCTTCAAAGTCGACACATGAAATACATCATGCATTCCCTGCATCTTAGCTGGTAAGTCCAACCGATAGGCTATAGAATCAACTCTTTCCACTACCTCATAGGGTCCTACATATCAGAGACTAAACTTTCCCTTTTTACCAAATCGCATGAATCCTTTCATGGGTGATGCCTTGATGTATACCTAATCTCCTACTGCAAACTCCATACTTCTTTATCAGTTGTTTGTATAACTCTTCTACCAATTCTGGGCCGCTTTCATCCTTTCTTGGATCAAGGCTACTTGTTTCCAAACCTCTTGTAACTATTCGGGTCCTAGCATCTTCTTTTCATCAACTTCGTCCCAATACAACAGGGATTTAAACTTCCCATACAATGCCTCGTAAGGCGCCATCTATATAATGGCTAGAAAACTATTATTGTAAGCAAATTCCACTAACGGTAGGTGACTTTCTCAATCACCACTTAGATCCAGCACGCATGCTCACAACATGTCCTCCAAAGTTTGGATTGTACACTCATTCTGTCCATCAGTCTACGGATGATATGCACTGCTAAACCTCAAATGTGAGCCCAACATCTTTTGCAAACTCTGCCAAAAGTGTGAAGTGAAATGTGTATCTCGATCTGACACTATGATTTTTGGTACTCCATGCAATCGTACTATCTCTTTAACATAAATCTGAAAGAGCTTATCCATAGAATCTTTATTAGCTACGGGTAGAAAATGTGCACTCTTTGTTAGTTTGTCGACTATGACCCGTATAGAATTTTCCATGATGACATCCCTGGAAAACCTATCACGAAATCAATTGACCCCGTCCTCTCGTTTCCATTTTGGAATTGGCAATGGTTGCAATCCTCCCGCTGGCCTTTGATGTTCAGCCTTCACCAATTGGCAAACAGAGCATTTTGCTATGAACTCTACCACATCTTTCTTGATTCCATCCCACTAAAAACTGATTCTTCAAATCCCGATACATTTTAATGTTGCTGGGATGAGCTATGTAAGGGGCACAATGAGCTTCCCTTAGAATCTTTTCCTTCAGCTCAGTGATATTATGAATCACTTTTCTCTCCTTATAGTACATCATCTCATTTCTCCCAATGGTGAAATGTTACGGTCCTTCAGACTTCAAAATCTTCTGTCAGAGCTTTTCTAGCTTGTTGTCCTTCTATTGATCTTCTAAGATTTCTTCTTTTGTCATGGGTACAATCTCCTGTATCATTGCTAATTTAGCATCACAAGGTGGGTCTCCAATCAACAAGCTCGTCATCTCAACCAATAAAGATGGCAAGTCGGTTTGAGTCTTGCAGCTAAGAGCATCAGCCACAACGTTAGCCTTGCTGGGGTGATATTTTTTTTTTTTTGAAAAACAGAGAACCTCGTTCCATTAATAAGGTAGGACATACAAATTGACTTAAAAATAAGTCATTACAAGCGTTAGTAGAATCCCAGTACACTTTCGTGACTGGCATGGTCTAGTCCAAACAAAGCATCTCTACAAACCTAGTCTAAGAGATAGCACTCCTCTGTACAGTACAGAGGTATTAAAACTTACAAAACAAAGACTCCATACCCGATTAAACGGGAAATGGAGGAGGAACGCCCACCAATTCCGCCTACGCGGAGGGGGAGGGAACACCATTCGGACCCAGTCCGAATGGGCACTACATTTATGGGGTTTTTTTTTTCTAGACCTAAAGACAAAGAAAAGAAAATACACTAAACACTGAAAACAGAAACCAACGCACAAAATATAGGAGAAACCAGCGCACAAAAAAACACTGTTAGTACACGGAAAAAAGAAAACACATGTGCTGCCGTCAGCTCTTCCTTTTCTTTTTATTACTTTTTTCTTCTTCTTCCATCTTCTCTTTCGACCTGTGCTGCCGTCAGCCCGAGGGCCCCCACTGCTCGCCCACCTCCGCCCACTGCGCAGACGGTACGAACGATCCACCGCCTCCCCTCCCTTGCTCATCCTTCCACCCTCAGCCACCGCCGCGGACGCCCACGATATGCACCTGCCGATCTCATGCCACCGCCACCGCCACCCATGCCCATACCCACATTATCTAGGCGTCGTGGATCTGCTCCAGGAGGTACCGATCTACTCATGGATGTTGCCGATCTACTCATGGATGGTGCCAATCTCCATGGATGGTGCCGATCTGCTCATGGATGGTACCAATCTACGCATGGATGCTGCCGATCATGCCTCCCCTGCCTCTGCCGATCATGCCTCCCCTGCCTCTAAAGCAACACAAGCTGAACAAAACGTGAAGGATAATCGAAGAGGAAGGAGCAACCAAAGAGTGTTTTCCTTTATTCGAACTGAAGAAACAAAAAATTAAACTAATACAGAAAGCATTAGATTATTCTGACAACAAATACTTGAGGCTCTTGTGATCCATGTATACCTCACACTTTTCCCCAATTAGATAATGCCTCTAAGTTTTCAAAGCAAAGACTACTGCAATCAATTCTAAGTCGTGAGCAGGATAATTCTATTTGTGGCACTTGAGTTACTGTGAAACATAAGCAATGACTCTTCCTTCTTGTATCAACACACATTCTAATTCCATCTTAGAGGCATCACTATAAACTACATAGAGCTTATGTGGTTCAAGTAAAGCCAACATAGGTGCTGAGGTCAACCTCTTCTTCAGCTCCAGAAAACTTTTCTCCCATTCTTCACTCCAAACATACTTGGCATTCTTTCTTGTAAGTGTCTTCAAAGGGTTAGGGAGTTTAGAAAACCCTTCTACTAACCTCTGGTAGTATCTTGCTAGTTCGAGGAAACTACGTATCCCATGGGCATTAGTTGGCCTTTTCCATTTTATCATAGTGTCGATCTTAGCAGGGTTTACTGCCACTCCCTTACTAGAAATGACATATCCCAAAAATTTCACTTCTCTAAGCCAAAACTCACACTTACTAAGCTTGGCATAAAGCTAACGTTCTTGCAACGTCTCCAATACAATCCTTAGATGCCTATTATGTTCTTCATCACTTTGGGAATATATCAGTATGTCATCTATGAACACCACTACAAAACTATCTAAGTACTGCCTGAAGATTCCATTCATCAAATCCATAAATGTTGCTGGAGCATTTTTCAGTCTAAAAGGCATGACTAAAAACTAAAAATGCCGATAACAAGTTTGAAAGGCAGTCTTAGGTATGTCCTGATCCCTGATCCTGAGTTGGTGATATCCCGATTGTAGATCAATCTTTAAGAATACCGAAGCTCCTTGTAACTGGTCCAACAAATCATCTATCCTTGCAAGGGGCATTTGTTCTTGACGGTCACCTTGTTCAACTCCCGATAGTCAATACACATCCTTAGAGTCTCATCCTTTTACTTGACAAACAAGATCAGTGCTCCCCAAGGCGATGAACTAGGGCAGATAAAACCCTTTTATATAAGTTCTTTAATTTGAACCTTGAGCTCTTTTAATTCTGCTGGGACCATTCAGTATGGTGCCTTATGCACTAGGGTTATGGCTGTTCAAGCTCAATCACGAATTCTACCTCTCGGTCCAGGGGTAATCCAGGCAAAGTATTAGCAAAATCTCTAGGAAAGTCTTCTATCACTGGGATTCCTTGAACTCCCTTAGGTTCCTCCATCGTGTTTGTCATCATTACAAGATAGGCGGTAGTTCCGCTTGTTAAGCTCTTCTTAACTTGTCCAGTACTAATGGATCTAACCTAACATCTTCTCCCATATAATAGATCCTATCCTTTGTAGGTAAGTCGAATACCACTTCTCTCATTCGATAGTCTAACTTGGCGTAATGCCTCGACAACCAATCCAATCCTACGATTAGATCAAATTCCATCATATGGAAAACGATCAAGTAAGCAGTTAAAGTTAGACCTCCAACTTCCAACATACAATTCTTAACTACACGGGTGCATCCAACTATTTTTCCAGCCGGAATGGCTACCAGAACCCTCTAAGATAAAGGTTCCTCATCTAGCTCACATTGTTGCGCACAAATTATAGAGACAAAGGATCTCGATGCTCTAGAATCAAACAGAGCACAAACCAGGTGTTACTTCAATTTAATCTTACCTAACAGGGTAACTAAGGTTACTCAACGATTCTCAAACATATACTAGCTATTAGTTAAGGCAAGGTTGGAAATGTTACCAGTAATCACTCCCACATCAGTCTCGTCGGCCTCCAGGTCAACCTCTCCCAATATAATGTCATAGATCTTAGCCTTCACAGGGGTCTTTACTCTACCATCTGGTGTTACAGCTCCTCCAGACGTGTTCTAAGGACAATTCCTAATGATGTGGCTGGTCTGACCATATCTGAAGCAAGCTCTCGTAGTCAGTCAACATTCACCATTATGCCTTTTTTTGCATTGTCGACAGGGTGGTGGAGTGACAAGTGTTGGGTTCCCAACTACAATGCCTTTCCCTTTGTTCAAGGTAGCGGAGACCTTTCCTTTCTCCATACTTCCTCCAGGAGAATAAGGCAGTCCTTTTTTTCGATTTTCTTAGGCTTGAGCGATTAGTCTTCGATGTTCCATATCTGCTATTGAAGTGACATTGACTAGTTCTTAGAAATTATCTATTCGCAGGCAAGCTACTTTGTTTTGAATATAGGGTTGCAAACCATCCTAAAAATTCTTTGCTTACATTTTCTCCTTACCAATCAGATGAGGTGTGAATCTTCCCAATTCCATAAAATGAGCAACATATTGATCGACGGTCATGTCACCTTGGGTCGAGTTCACAAAATCTAGGGCCCTCTGCTGCTTGGCCATCTCTGGAAATAAACGATTATTGAACTTGGTCTTAAATCGATCCCATGTGACTGTAGTTAGATCTATTAACTATCGAGTCAGCAACTGTAGTTTGGTGTCCCACCATATACTGGCTTCTCCTTGGAGCATGTGTTCGGCATATTGGACCTTTTGTTCCTCCTTGCATCCACTGATATCGAAGGCTCTCTCCAAATATACAAGCCACTTATTGGCCCTCAAGGTCATTATATTCCCATAAAATTAGGGTATCTATATACTAAAAATTTCTCATACGGACATCCTTGAGTTCCTCCTCTAGACGACTCCTGCCTAACGTTCTGCCCTTGCGCTATCTGATTGTGCACTACTTCAGTCATTTGGCAAATAGCTTCCACTATTGTTTGTCCTCCTTCTAGTGGAAGGTTTCCAGCCTCCTAGTCTCTACGTCTTAGAGAAATATCCTCATGTCGATTTTGTACTATGGTTCTTTCTTTCTCCTGAAACGTACGAAAATCAACATAGGTCAGTCTCTTTCTTAGAGATAGGCTATCTTCCTTCATCTTGCATTCACAATCCTACACATGTATTCTTCCCTCTATTTTTAGTTTCTCCAAGATTCAAGCCTATAGTTATAAGATCAAAACCTATAACTACAAATCTTAAACCTAGTTGGTGGTACCATGTATTCCTAGGACAATGTGTGGGTTTACCCAGAGATGTAATTGTTCTCATACAATATTTTGTGGGGCCCCCAGCCCCTGTTTGGGATTGGATGGTGATTGAAATATCAGAACATGCAACATAAGGTAACATACTTCTCGTACATGACATATAAGATGCAATGCACTTATGTATACTAGCAGTATACAATAAAAAATGCAGCAAAAAATGGAAAATTTGTATAAGACTAGGCAAATGCCTAAAGCAGTTGCCTTAACACATGGTACCGTAAGACTAAACAAAACCCAAACATTGCCTTTAGTATAACATTCTTTTCAAAAGTACCAGATAAAAGATATGTTCATTGTCTCCCAAAACATGAGTGTCAAAACTTTTTCTCCAAAACAAAGGGACCAATCACAAAAAAGCTTTTGAAGTCTTAGAAATCAAAAACATGTTTCCTCGCACAGGCAAAGTGTTCCCTCTTTTTTTTTTTTTTTTCTTTAGACTAGTTGGTCTTCTTTTCTTTTCTCCAAAAATTGATCATCGTCCCAATCCCTTAATCTCTTCAACTCATCAATGAGCTAAAATACCTCAGAAATGAGCCAATCGGTGTTCTCTACCCTATCCAACAAAGAGGGCTCCATCAAGCTCTCATTGTTCTTCAGTAGCTCCTCCCTGAGAGTACCGTTCTCTTGTGTTTCACTGGCTTGTCACAACTTCTACCATTTCGGGTGGTGAATGGTAGTGTGAACTACTACAATGAGATTTTGAGAAATCTCAACAAGTAAACATACAACATACAACAGTTAACATAAGCATACAAATAGCCAATCATGGAATGCATGCATGAACATGTACTTGATGTATGACGTGACAAAAAACTTGACTTATGCACTTGACCTTTTTCGAAAGACATGTAACAAAGATCTTTGGACTTTTCAAAAAAATATCTTTGACATCATTTTCATGTTGATCTTTAAATATTTATATCATATCGTATTATATCACGTGATTCATACCATATCATATCATATCATATCACGTGATTCATATCATGTGAGCTCATTGCCTTGCTCTTATAATACATGGTAGATATAACACGGCTCCCCTAAGAACCATGTGGTCCTGCTAGTTACTGCACTACCAATGATCTGTACATCGTGGTGAATACGTCTTAATCATAATCATCATAACATGACAGTACTTTGTCCAGTTATTTGCCTTAGTCATGGCACCTACTAGCTTTAGGTGCTACCTCGCTCTGGCATCCTTTTCAAAAAGATCCATCTAAGGTATGATGATGGTTCTTTGTTGACCTAGGAGTTATCACTCCATTTTGAAGCACTCCAGAGTAGACAGAAGAGTTTCACCAGGAGATTCCCTCATCCTGGCATTTTGGGTGGTGATAAAACATTTAAGACACTTTTGAAGAAATCATTTATCCAAATGTATGTGATATAAGACTTAAGACATACTATATCTTACACTTGACATGTGACGTATGAAATATCGTGCATGCAATAATCAAGTGTAAATCATTCGAATCATGGCATGGTAAAATTTGAGCATGGCATAGTTCAACATTAAAACACTTAATCCAACATACACAAGCATGCTATGGCCGAAACTTATAGAGTTCATTAGTATGAAAACTAAACTACAATGGACTATAGATCATGGCAGAAATCATCACAAAATCCAAAACATGAAGGCATAGCAAATCATTCAATAAGCCGAAACCCTAATCTCTTCAAATCATGGTTTAACATTTTGTAAACTGAAGCATATAATCGTGGCATGTTCATGTACATTTACAACAAGATATTTATCCACAAAGTCACTAAATAACTGTGACGCCCCCAGCCCCCGTTTGGGATTGGACAGAGACTGAAACGTCGGGACAATTAACACAAAGCTACATACCCCTTGTGTATGACAGATAATGTGCTATGCACTTAAGTACGCTAGTAGTATGCAATATCGTTGCAACGGAAAATAAATAAAGGTCAGAAATTCTAAACAATGCAAACAGCAATTGCAAAGTACATGGTACCAACTACAAAAGCATTAACACCTTGTCCATGACCACAGCATAATAGCATAAGAAAAAATATCCCAAAATATCAAATATTAAAATTTTTGTCTCCCAAAACACACAAGACCTTCAAAATATTGTTCTAAAGTTGAGACCTAAATCATATGTCCCTTTCATCAAAATGACTAGGATTCTTTTTCTTTCATTGTTAAAGTCCCGTCAGGAGCCAAGCACCACAAAAGTCTACAAAAGGTGCCGTTCCATTCCTTTTTGTCATAGGCGTCATTCTCAATTCTTGTAACAACTTCTACTATTCCAGTTTTGGGAACGGTAGTGTAGACTACCACAATGAGATTTCAAAAAATCTCAGCAAATAATCGCACAACATACATTAATTAAAACAAGCATATGAGAGGTACATCATGAAATGCGTGCATGAAATATGAACTTGACTTTAGACAGAAACTTGACATATGCATTTAACCATTTTCAAAAGACTTGTACAAAGACTTTGACGTTTTCAGAAAACTTCTTTGACTTTCTTTTCATGTTGATCTTAATCAGAAACCTTTCTTATCAGAGACATATCACAAGATTTGCATTGAGTGGTTTTTATCACATGAGCTCTTATTCTTATTCAAAAGGTGGATACAACATGGCTCCCCCCTTGCACCGCGTGTTCCCACTAGTCATTGTACCATTATTGACCTGTAGGCGGGAATCGCAGGCAGGACTACTACCATCCCTACTAACCACCATCCCTACAGCTCATGCTGTAGGCAAGAATCACAAGCGGGACTCTACCACCATCTCTACTTACCACCATCCCTATAGTTCATGATACACAAAAAATTATAATAACTCGACCTTACTTTATCGAATTACATGCCTTATGTACCTACTAGCATTAGATACTTCTTTGTTTCGGCATTCTTTAAAGAGAATCCATTCGAGACTCGTTGACTATTCTTCATCGACCTAGGGGTTACCACTCCATTCTTAAGCACTCCAGAGTGGACAGAGGAGTTTTACTAAGAAAATTCCCCGTCCTAGCACTTGGGGTCGTGACAAAACTTTTTGACTATTTTCTTTAAAAAAAGAACCACTTTCTTTTGGAAAACATTTCCCCAAATGCATGAGACATGGAACTTAAGAACTTCATACTTATACTTGACATATGACATATGAAATTCCATGCATGAATTAACCAAGCATAACATGTTCAAATCATAGCATGATTACATGGAATACAAGAAACATCCAAACTCATTCATGGAATCATGGGAACATGCTTAGGGCGAAACACTTAGGGGTAAAAATCATGAGATTCATCACTTAAACATGTTCCAATCTTCAAGCATATAACATAGGAATCAAAGCAAGATATAACAAAGCATGAGATCATGACATTTAACTAAGATCCGAAACACATGTTATGGCTGAAACATTAGGGCACATAGTTCTTCAATTTTAAACAAGTGAAAACCGAAACATATACAAGTATTTCATGACATTTTCATCACAAATTCCATAATTGCTTCCATAGGTTGATACAAGATCATATTAGCATAATCAAATAATCAAACAAGAGATAACCAATCAAAACAAACATGAAAATGAAAATATCTACACAATCATATACAAGTGTTAACCAAAGTAGGTTGAGTGTATACTTACGAAAACATCCACATATAGCAATATTAGCAAGCTATAAATCCAAGTATTCCATATTAGAAAAGCTACTAAAAACTTCTCTTTGTATTCTAAAGTGTAAGTGTAAGTTTCTAGGGCAATACTTGCCTATGTGCATTCGGCCTCTAGGGTTTTTGGTGTAAAAACTTCTTCATTTCATTCTAAAGTAAAGAAAACCCTAAAATAACCAAAGATATTAGTAGTGGCCAAAAATCATTGTGAATAAACTCTCCTCTACATTTAGCATCAAAGGTTTCTTAAGAATCTTAAAACCATTTCTCAAGAAATCTCAAGAAAAGTAGGTGTTTTATCTGTCACATTGACTAAATGAGATTTTAATCTCATTTTTGGTTTGAACAAGTGGTGTGTGTGTGACACTTAAAAGAAAAAACTGGTTCTTACCTTCACTAGGTTTAGTGTGCCGAAATCCCCTCTTGGAATAGAAAAATTCTCTTGTTTGGTTGAAGAGAAAATGAGAAAATCCTCAAGAAAATATGAGAAAATTGTATGGAGAGGGCAAGAGCATGAAGATTTCAAAATTTACAAGAAGAAGAAGCCCTTGGGCATGTGGTCTTCCTCCCCTTTTATAGAAAATCCATCATTCTCTCATTGGTGGTTGAAAACCATTGCATGTAGGACAAATGGCAATGTTTCTTCTTCCTCCTTTCACTTTGGCCGAAACACCCCTTGGAATTCCCAATGTAGATTGCATTGGAAAGGTGCATTTTTGGGGGTTGGCGTGTTGGCTCTCTTCCCTTGGCCGAATTCCTATATTCTTCCTTTTATGTTGTTCCTTTCTTCAAATAATTGGGTGTTTCTCCTAAGGGTAACAAAGTAAAACATCATATGGCTCTCCATTTTCCCAAACAAGCAACCGTTTGCATGGATGACAAGTGGCAAAAGGCACATGTCATGGTCTTGCCATCCACCTCCTTCTTCCTTTCCCAATGATGTTTCATCTTCCAACTCTCCTTCCCTAGGTGACCTTTCTTGTTCTATTGGTCCAATTTTTGTCTAGGTGACAAATGGCAAAGATACATAGTACTTGGAAGTGTGCTAGCCGAATTTTCAAGGGCATTCTTGTCCTTTCATCCAAATGTCTCTTCACATATCCTTCTAGTACTCCATGCATGCTTGACACTTGCATTATCTAACTAAATTCGAAATCCAAGAGCCTCCATTCGGTTTTCCCATGCAAAACTCCTAGAAAAGCCCATTTTTTACTTCTCTAAGCTTCTTTTCCTGAGATAACCTTGTTGGAACTCAAAATGGGGCAAGACAAAGGGTCTAGCCGAAAATGCTTTGGTCTCCTCTAGGTTCCTTTTGTCTCTTGAATAATCTAGAAGGTTTCTTACACAATGACAAGTGGCAACTCTTCTAAGATAGGCGTGTAAGCCACCCTTTTGGCATTTTTCCTACACTTCTCTCTCTCCCTTAACCCATTATCCAGTCTAAGTTCATAATACCTTACTTACATGACACATGGCACTTGTGACAAAAATTTGGGCCATCGGCCTAAAGCCATTGGGCCTAAGTTTCTAAATAAGGCCAATCTCACTTAGCATTCTAAGTTTAGTTCTCCCTTGGGCTCAAATTATCATTCAAGAATTCCAAGGCTTTCTAAAAATAACTAGGGCTCCCAAGAAGTCACAACTACTAAGCATAAAATCTATGGGCCAAGTTTACTAAAAGTTTGGGTCATCACAATAACAAACATACACACTATCAAACAAATTGAAATATTCACACAAGTATATACATATGTTAACCGAAAATAGGTTGAGGGTTTACTTACAAAATCCTTCAAATATTCACTAGCAAGCTGTAATAGATTGATGCAACTTTTTAGAACAAGGGTTTAACCCTAATTCGTGTGTGCATGTGTTATGGAATTAAGGCTTCAAGCATTTGGTTCAGGGGCTTAGAACACAAAGACCTACAAGTTCATGTGGCCGTGGTTAGGTCATGAACAAGTGAGTAATGTGCGTGTGTCATGGCCGAATGCCTTGAGGATATGAGTCCTCAAACTTTCGGCCTACTCCCCTTGGAAAACCCTAGGGTATTTCAAAGATGAAATGACCCTTCATGTGAGTGCGTGTGTATTCTAGGTGATCATCCCATTCAATATTTTCATCTCATGGTGTAGGCATGTGTGTGAGAATGATAGAAACGTGAATCTCACTGTGAGGTTCCTTCTTAGCTTAGAGTCGTGGCCTTCCTTGCGAGTGGAGAGTGTATGGTTGCTGTTTGGTTGGAAGGAAAGTGTGAGAAAATCCACTAGCATTGTGTAGAAAAGTAAAGTGTAGAGAGAAATGCATAGAATCCAAAAATGGAAAGAAGGAAAAAGGGCATGGGCGTGTGGCTTATGGCCTTTTTATAGCCTTCTCCTCATGAATCTAATTGGTTGGTTAAGGGTCATTGAATTTTGGCCAAGTGGCATGGCCTTCTTCCTCTTTAACTGAAATCCTCATCATTGGGTGGTTTCGGAAAGTGCAAAGGACACCTTGGAAAGTGGGGTGTGCCTTGCCCTAGGCTAGCCTGAAAGTCTCTCTTGCCCCTCTCCAGAACATCTAGTTTCAATGTATCTCATGTGCATAAACGCAAAATGACACAAGGCCCCTACATCTTTCCAAGAAGGAGTGTGTGTATGCATGCCAAGTGGCATTGGCATGTGGAGGGTGTGTGTGTGTCGCCCCACTTCTCGTTTCCTAATGAGGATCCTTCCTCTTCTCCATGTGTGTCTCTTCCTTTTCCCAAGCCTTCTAGAATGTCCAAAGGATAACATGTGGCAAGTGAAGGTAGTGATTGGGTGAGGGTAGCCGAAAATCTAGGGTTAGAAGGGTAATTTCATGTGGTGCCCTTTTCGATTTCCCTAAGGCAAATCTTCTAGAACTTTTTTTCCATCAACAAGTGAGTGACAAATGGCATGAGGATCTGAAAATGCCCTTGGGTGGGCCTATGGCTTAGAAATCTATGACATCCCAAATTTTCGTAAGGAATCGTATTTATATTTTTGTATGGATGATGATGTGTCTTTGAATTTTTGGATAAGTATGGAAGAACCCATTAGACTAATTTCTATTTTTTAAATGGGATATGGATCTTTTAGTATAAGGCTTGTTAGCCCTTAAAAGGATATAGAGGGACTTGGCCCAAGGAAAGAAGCCCATGAAGAGTATTTTCTTTAGGAGGCCCAAGTTAGGTCATGGGACAAGGAGGAGGTTCCACTGGGCTTCTAGAAGGAGTTTTTGGTCTTTTGGAAAAAGGCTAAGTTGACACTTGTCAATCACACATTGGATCCTTAGGTGAAAAGTGGAAAAAGCAAAAATAGAAACTTAGGGTTTAGGTTTTGGAGTTTTGGACAAAAGGTAGTTTTGTGAGTTCCAAGATGAGTCATACTAGGAAAGACAAAAAGCATGTTCTAGAAGACTTTTTGAGAAAAAAGAAGAGCATGTGACCGAAGACTACAAAGTGGAGGAGAAGAAATCCTAGTGAATGACACAAAAGTCACCTCAAGTGATATGGGGATCTCGGTGTGGCGCCCCCATATGGGATTTGGCGAAAATTGAAACGTCGGGATATGCAACATAAGGTTACCTATCCCTCGTACATGACAGATAAGATGCAATGCACCCTATTATAACTAGTAGTGTGCAGTATATCACAGAGGAAAGTCAACTTAAGTCAAATAATGGAACAATAGTCATGGTACTAGAGAACATAAAATCCCAAATTTATATTACATAAGAGTCATCAAAAGTATTTAAGTTTTCCAAAAGAGACTCCCAAAACATGCGACCAAAACATCCAACTTAACAAAAAAGAGTCATTTCCCAAAGGTGGAATGAGTCAGAACTAAGGTGCCATCCTCAATTAAATTTAAGAACACTCCCCTAGACATTCGGGGGTCTATATCTAATCCCAAATCTGTGGCAACTTCCTTGGCTTCTATAGCGAAGTTCTTGGTTTGCTCTAGATATCTCAACACTAAATTCATATCATGCTTAAATCTTAACATCCTTTGAGGATCCAAAGATGAAACTCCAACATTGGACTCATTGAGATTTGCCAAAATCTTCTTGAGTCGCTAAGCCGAAACCTTAAGCATTTCTAATGTGAATTGATGAAGAGCCTCCACTATGAACTCATCCTCAATTATCTCCCAAATTTCATCCATGTCTATGAGTCTCGCGTATCTGGCAGAGCTTCTACCATTATGAGTAGTGGAATGATAGTGGAAAATACAACAGTGAGATTTCAAAAAATCTCAGTAAATAAACAAATAACATGTAACAAATATCGTAAACTTATAAAAGCAAACTTAACAATAAATGCATTGACATGAGACTTTACTTATGCATTTGATCTTTTAAAAGACATCGTATAAAACATGACTTTCATAACCTTTTCTTTCATAAAACATTCTTTCTTCATTTCATACTTGTTCATTAAACATACTTGTAAGCTCTGTTCTTGATCATATAACATAGCTTTGAGCTTGGGGCCTTTCTTAATTTATGAATAGATACCTCATAGTTCCCCTATGCATCGTGTGTTTCCTGCTAGTTACCGCATCAACCATTAGCCACTTTGACCAAGGTGACTACGTCTTACTTTAAACTTTCATGTTACGGGAATTCGCTTCTCCTTCACCGTGGTGCACCCACTAGCTTTAGGTGTGATCCCACTCTAGTATCTTTTTTTTTAGGAACCATTTGAGATCCGTCAATCGTACTTCATCGACCTAAGCCTTACCACTCCATTTTAAATACTCCTGAGTGGACGGGGAGTTCCACTAGGACATTGCCCCATCCTAACCCTTGGGGTTGTAATAAAAACTTAAAAAAAGACTATTTTCTTTTAAAAGAGTTTCACAATCCCAATGCATGTGGTATGACAATGAAAACTTAGCACTTTCATGAGACACATGCAATGTCAAGTACTTCATCATGATCATATAACATTTAAACATGCAATTCCAATACATTTTACGTTACGGCTTGAAAATATTAGAACATGCGAACATGTTCTTATAAAAAAAATGTTAAGGCATTGAACATTAACCAAGAAGCAAGCATTCAATAATTATCATATAGAGGCTGAAACATGCAAACCCTTGTATATCCAAGAATCATTCTTAGCTCATTAAACTTAAAACACCAAATTCTCATATTGCATCCATATTAATAACTGCGAACTTTAAGTTGAAAACATGCATTCCAATCAACTTCTCATGAACCTAGAAACTTCTAATGTGTTAAACAAAACCTTTAACAATGAATACTCATGGGCAGCTGAAACACCCTAGTGATCATAGACAAACATTTTCTTGAAGTCCCATACAAGATTTGGTCAAGTAACAAACATTCATATACAAAACAAACATTGTGCAATCCGAACCCTAGATGGCTTCCTATTCCATTTTCATAACATGAGTACATTCCATAGGCCATTTTATTTATACATTAGATAATCATGCTAAGAAGAGATAATATCATATGGAAGAAACATCAATATCATGAACAATCACACAAAACTAAACAACCAACAAGTTCACATGACATATACACAAAATATCCAAGAATAAGTTAGAAGTTTACTTACAAAAATCCATAATATATATATATAGCAAGCAAGTTGAAAATTCATATAGTAATTGTTAGGTTTATCATTCAAGAAAAACCCTAACCCGTGTGATTAAGTGTTGTGCTCTTGACATCTTTTTCCAAGAAAAGACTCCAAACATTTGGACCCTCCTTCCTTGAATCCAAAATTTAACTACAACAAAACTCTAGCTCATAATGATACTAGAGTCGTGGCCTTTAACCTAAAAAACATCATGCTTGTTGCTTCTGTCATGCTTGAAGAGAAACCCTAATCTAACCATATGCATAAAAGCGTAGGTTCATATGGATAAACCTCTTAAAGTATGAGCTAACTCCTCTAGCTCAAATGTGTGTATGTGTGAACATGAGTTCTAGATGAACTTGCTAAAACTGAAACTTCATCCCCCTTAAAACCATGTGCGTGTGTGTAGTAAGAGAAATGTTGGTTTCATACCTTCTAGACTCTCCTCTTGGAAATATCTTCTAGTTTTGCTTACCCTCCAAATGATGTTTTGATGAGAATAAAGTATTGTGGAGAGTGTTTGGATGGTGGGAAAGTGATAGAAAGTTGGAGAGAAAGTGATGGATGAATACTTCAAGGGCAATTCACAAGTGACTAACAGTCCTAGGGTTTTCGGCTCCTCTCCCTTTTATAGGCACAAAAACTTCCTACACAAGCCAATGTTCCTTGCATGGATGCCAAGCATCCCCTCTTAAGGCTTCTTCCTTATCTCATCATTTGATTGTGTTTGGAAACACAATGGGATTCCCTTTGGACAAGTGGCGCCTCCTTCCTCTTTTGCCCCTTCATTTTATGTTTTGGTTCAATGGATGTTGTGGCTATATGGTCTTTGTCAAGCTAGAAAAATCTTCCTCAATCTCGTACATGTGTGCATGAGTGCCCAGTGGCATGTGAGGAGTGTGTGTGTGTATGTGTGCGCGCACACACATGGGTTGCCGAAACCTCTCTCTTTCTCCCAAGAAGATATTTTTTCACCACACTTTTTGACAAGCATGTAATTGGTTTAAATTTGCACAAAACCCTTGCCTAGCCATCCATCTCAATATGTCTTACACAAGATTTTCTTGTAGAAACCCTAGGCGAGTAGGCCTTTCTTCCCAATCTTTATTTTGCCCTTTCCCAAGACAAACTTTTTACCTACTTTTTGCGTGTATGACACATGGCAAAAAGCAAGTCTTCCTTCTCCATGGTTGCCATGCATGGCCTCTTGGCCTTCCCTAGGCCCCACTTTTACATAACCTAGTCATTCCCTTCAAGAATCTCTTTCCCATACTGACAAGTGTCACAAAACTTCTTCCTAAACGTAAACCTTCATGCATGCGTGATACATGGCAAGAAAAATAGTTGATCCCCTAATGTAGGTGTGTAACGCCAAACCTTAGATCCTTCTTACCTCTCTTTCCTTATTTCCTTCTAGATTCATCAAATCCTAGACATAGCTCTATTGGATAATAAGTGGCATGCAAGATCTCAAGTTAGGCGTGAGCCCTAGTTCCATTGGGCTTCAAAACCCTAATTTCCTATGTAGGCTGAACTCTCATAGGTTGTTTTAAACATATATATATTTACACAAAAAGCCTAGAAAGTCTTGGTCGTCACATCCGGCAAGTCCAAGAACACACACCCTCACACCACTTGTCAACCATGCACACTAGAAGAGTGTTTTGGAAGATTAAGATTTTGAGGAAATTACCTTTGAACCTTTTGGTGCTTTGAACCTAGATATAAGTGGAAGAGAAAAATGGAGAATGGAGGCAAATAGAGTTTCAGTTTTGGGGAGAGAAGGTTGCACGACAACACCAACCCAAGCCACCCTTTGGTCTTCCCCATGCAAGTTCCATCTTGAGAGAAAAGAGAGGATGCCACTTGTCTTGCATGCATTGGTTGGTGAAAAGCTTGGAGGGACACTATATAAGGAAGTTGCCAATAATGGGGGAGTTCTTTTTGCAAAAAGTTTTCTTGTTCTCCTAGTGCATTTTGGTCACCACCTTTTCTCTCTCTAGTCTTCACTTTCCCACATTTTCTCACTAGCCAAACACCGTCACACCTACCACCATTTTCGTGTATCACTAATAAATCACTCACCATATTTCGAGTAGGACCTCTACCCTTGGAGGTAAGAATTACTTCACTTCTTTTCGTGATGCACACACACAGCTAAGTGAAGAACTCATCTAGTCATTTTCGATTTTAGGGTTTTTCTCACACAACCACTCATTTTCACTCGAGAAACTAGGGTTTTCTCTACAAAGAAGATGGAACCCAAAGTGTTCTTCATATTTTGAACACATGAACACGTGATCTAGGGTAGTGCAACATCCAATTTCAACTCAAAAGAAAAACTAGGGTTTTTAATCTTCAAAGGTTTCGGCCCTCGGGTTTTTTTTTTTGCATGAGAAAAAGATTTTGAAAATATCACTACACTTACACTCACTCACATTCTTGGAATATAGGGTTTTTGGTATTTTATTTCTAATATGCTATGTTATATTTTCAGATTTTGGTAATATTATCGTTGGACATTTTGTAAGTAAACTTTCAACCTATCTTTGATATTATTAGTATATATTATGTGAACTCTTGTTTGTTTACTTACTTGAACGATGTGATTATTTGTTGACTATTGCCATTATTTCATGTATGTGTATTCGGCCTATGTGATGCTATGAATATTGTATGAAATTGTGGTTTGAAGCATGATATTCCATGATGATATATTCGGGCCTTTTGTATTTGTGCTTGAAGTTGTTGCTTAAATCTAGTATTTCTATGATGCTTTTTCTGGCTATGGTTACAAGGGATGAGAAACAATATCTTGTGATGTATGATTAAGCAAAGTTTTCAAATATGATACATGTTAGTTTCTATTTTGCCATGTATATTGGTTTTGCATGTTTATTTGGGCGTAAGATCTAATGGAAGCATGATGTTATGAGTTGGAATGATGAAAATACATAGTTTGGAAGGCCTAGATGGATTAGCCATGACCATCTTTTGGGTTATAAAAATCTATTTTGATGTTTTCATGAATGAATTGATTATGTTTGCATGAAATTATTCTTGTTCATATGTTCTAATATTTTCAAGCTATGTTATGAAATGTATGCTATGGAATGAACTATGCTATTTGGTTTTTACATGTTGCATGAACAAGATTTGTCTTTCGTCATGAGTCCATGTCAAATGTCACGTGTCACATGCATTTGGGTCCATGTTTTAACAGAAAAATTCAAAGATTTTTTATAACAACCACAAATCTTAGGACGGGGAAATGTCCTAGTAGAACTGCCTGTCCATTTTTGAGTTTCTAAAAACCCTTGGATCGATGAAGTACAGTTGACGAATCTCGAATGGTTCCTATGGAAGGATACCAGAGCAGGGTTGCACCTAAAGTTAGTGGGTGCGTATTATGGTGAATGCGAAATATGCGAATTGACGTAAAGCATATGTCTATGATATGACGTAGTCACCTCGATCAAATGGATCGTTGGTTGATGTGGTAACTAACGGGGAACACATGATGCTTAGGGGATCTGTGAGGTATCCATATATGTGAATGATATGATATGAACAAGGCATTTGATCTCCATAATATGAAATGACATGATATGCTATAAAATGATATGACATGATATTTTATGCCATGAAATGCTATGATATGATATGAAAGAAATGATAAGGAATGATGAGACTTGTTCTCAATATGATATGTTATGACCTGATATGAATTGGCAAGATATGTTATGATATGAACAAGAACCCAAGCTCAAGTGATATGACCATGTGTTAAAAGCTTAAAAGAAGAAAAAGTCATTTTTACATGAAAAGTCCATGATGCATAAGTTAAAGTTTTATGTCATACGGACATGTCCATGCATTTATTTGTGTTTGCTTTTATATGCTTATGATATCTAAGGTATGTTGTTTGTTTATTTGCTATGGTAGTTTCCACTACCATTCCCCATCTGGAATGGTAGAAGTTTTAATAGGTTTAGAAAACCCTAATGATTAAGCGGAAGAGGACAACACTTCCACCAGAGAGAATCATGCCTAAGATGGTTATGAATTCGCCTGAGCCCTCAATCTTGGAGCGCCTTGAGACGATTGACCAAGTGATCATTGAGATACTCCAACATATTGAGGATTTTAAACAGCGCCACAATCAGGATAAGGATCAGAACTTAGAGAAAAGAGTGAAGCCTGAACCCTTTTGAGAAAAAAATAAAAAAGACAAAGTTGGGACCCCATTCCCTTTTAGTTGGAAATTGTTTTTGAGAAGTAGATACTACTTTGATGGATCCCGTGTTTTGGGAATGGTTTAAAATATACTATCTTATTTTGGAAGTCTCATGAAAAACACAACTCTTATTTTGAAGTGCCTATGTTATATGAAAGCTTTGGGATATATGCACTTATTGGTACCATGTGTCTTAATTATTTTGCCACTGTGCTTAAGTAAGATAGAAAATCATTTTTCCACTGCAATTTTTATTACATACTACTAGATGCTATGTGCATTGCATCTTAACTGTCATGTACGAGAAGTATGTAGTCTTGAGTTATATGTCCCAACACATTCAGTCACCGTCAAATCCCAAGTAGGGGTTAGAGGTGTCGCAAAATCCAAATGCCTCTTGGTGTTCCCCATGTAATCCTTAGGAAAAACTAGCTCTTTAGTCTTCCCATGCGCCACTTCTCCATGTAGATCTCTTGGGATTCTTCAAAATGACAAGTGGCTTAAGGTGGGTTCCTTGGTGAGTGTAGGGTGTGTTGGTCAAGTGGCCCTTGGCCTCCCTCAGGTGAATCTCATGATTCCCTTCTAGAATCCTTCATGCATGAGTGACATGTGGCAAGTCTAAAGGCTTGTCGTTAAGATAGGCGTGCAAAGCCTTTTGAGTTCCCAAACCCTAAGCTTCTCCCCCCTACCCTACTATCATGTCTAGATTCATAGACTACGCATGCGCGACAAGTGGCACAAGCCACATGGTTTGGGCGTGACCTATGGCTTTTCTAGGGTTTTTGGGCTCAAGCCCACTTAGTTGGCCAAAAATGCAAGGGCTTAAAAGGCTCTTCTCTTGGGCTTTCGTTACCTAGTCCTAAGGCACAATGTCTTATCATTTTATGCCTAAATCATGGCCCTTAATAAAAATAAAAACTTAGGCAACATAAATACAGATAAAAGTCTGGCTAAGTCCAAGTTATCACAAGGTCCCTTTTCCAAATTTTTAGTTCGTGATATAGGTCTCTTTTCATAAACTGTTTATTTATTAGAAAAAAAAAAGGATGAAAAGTAGTCGCTCGTCCCACTCTAGGGAGGGGTTGTTAGACTTTCCCTCCTTGACCGTAGTTACTCCAGTTTCTTTTAGAATGAGGTCCCCCACTTTAAAGGACCTCGGTCTTACTCTTCCAATAGGTCCGAATTCTCTTCCAACTTCTTGTTATTTGCTTCGATGTCGAAGCTTTCCCTTCAGCGATTGGGCAATTCCACCTCTACTGGTATCATTGCTTCACTCTTGTATGCTAAGGAAAATGATGCACCTCCTGTCTCGTTTACTTTCTTCTTCAGTAGTCCAACAATGGTCTTATTGGTTGCTTCAACCTGTCCATCTGCTTACGGATGTCCTAGGGAGGAGTACTTGACCTTGATCCCGAGTTTGGCACACCAGTTGTGATAATGATCTGGTTCAAACTATTTACCAATGTCTAAGATAATGATTTGTGGCACCTCGAGCATGCATACTACAATCTTCCATAAAAACCTCGTCACGTTTTGGGCGGTCCCTATCGTCATCGCCTCAGCTTCTACCTACTTGGTAAAGTAATCAACAATGACAATGATGAATTTGGTTCTCCCGTTATTCGAGGGCATAGGTTGGACTAGTTCTATACCCCATTGAGTGAATGGCCAAGGAAAGATTATCAATCTGAGTTCTTTGGGAGGAGTGTTCAGGTCTGACATGTGCGGTTCACATTGAACACATCTTTTTACAAACTCTTTTGTGTCTCTTATGGCATTTGGCCAATAGTACCTTGCCCTAATTATTTTCACGGCAAGGCATCTCCCTCATGAGTGATTTCTACACACTCTTTCATGCACCTCTTTCGTGGTGTATTCGGCCTCTTCTTTTGATATGCACCTTAATAATTAGGCTGAGAAACCTCGCTTGTATAACCTCCCGTCTATCATGGTGAATCAAGCCACCCTGTTTTCGACATTCCTTGCTTCCTCATGGGAGGTAGAGAGGTTTGATGTTTGTAGGTATATGATTATATTATCCACCCACTCTGGCACGCTACCTCCTATCTCCAACACTTCATTTCCTACAACCGGCGTGTCAATAGCCCGCATAGTGACCTCCCATGGTAAAGTTTCCTCCTGCTTCGTCGAGGTTGCTCGTGCTAATCGATCAGCTTTCCAGTTGTCAACTCGAGGGATTCACTCGATTCGAAAGTACTGAAGGTGACTGCACCCTTCCTGGATTTGATGGAGGTACTTGATCAGTTTTGGTCCTTTCGCCAAATACTCTCCTATGATTTGGCCGACCATGACTTGTGAATCCACTCTCATATTGATTTCCTTCCTGCCTAAAGTCTCCACTATGACCAACCCTGCAAGCACCACATCGTATTCAGCCTCATTATTTGTTACCTTCAAATTTAGTCGTATTACATGATTCAACTCAGTCTCGTCATTTTTCACTATGTGCACTCCCACGCCACCTCCTGGTCTACAAGATGACCTGTCAACATACACCTGCCATGGTGTTTTCTCTGGAGTCTTGGGCATATCATCTCTTTTTGAAAATTCATGAATTTCGCAACAAAGTCAGCTAGGACTTGTCCTTTAATGGTGGTTTTGGGAACATAACTAATGTCAGACTAGCTCAGTTCGATGGACCACGTAACCAATCAGCCCAAGGTGTCGGCCTTTGAAGCACCTTCTGTAAGGGCTTTGAGGTAACGACTTTTATCAGTTGGGCCTAAAAATAGGGGCATAAACGCCGCGCAGCTGTCACCACTGTGAAAGCAATTAACTTTACCTTTAAATACCTTGCCTCAGCTCCTCTTAAGGCTCAGCTTACATAGTACACAAGTCTCTGCTCCTTCCCTTCTTCCCTTAACAACGCGGCAGATACGACATCTGGAATTGCAGCTAAGTACAACGACAACGGTTCTCCTTGCTTAGTCTGGCTAAGCAACAGTGGGTGTGCCAAGTATTCTTTAAGTTTTGCAAACACCTCCTTGCAATTAGAGTCCCAACTTTGTACTTTTTTGAGGACTTGAAAGAAAGGGAGGCACCTATCCGTCGATCTGGACACGAACCTGTTGAGCGCCGCTATTTTACCCGCCAACTTTTGAACTTTGTTTATGTTCGTGGGTAACTTCATCTCAATGATTGCCCACAATTTCTCAGGATTTGCCTCGATGCCCCTTTCTGAGACCATGAACTCCAGAAATTTACCTAATTGTACTCCAAATGTTCACGTAGTTGGTTTAAGTTTCATCTTGTATCGGCGCAGCACACCGAAGGCTTCTTTTAGATCCTCCATATGTTGTACGAACTCCACACTCTTCACCAATAGATCGTCCACATATACTTTCATGTTTCAGACTATTTGATGTTTGAACATCTTATTTACCAATCTTTTGGTACATTGCCCCTGCATTATTCAAACTAGAAGGCATGACTTGGTAACAGTATAATCCTTGATCAGTTATGAAAGCCGTCTTTTCTTGGTCAACCTAACTCATCCGGATTTTATTATTTCCTGAGTAAGCGTCCATTAAACTTAACACCGTGTGTCCCGTTGTGGTGTCAACTATCAAGTCTATGTGCGGAAGAGTGAAACTATCCTTTGGGCAGGCCTTGTTAAGATCCATGAAGTCCATGCACATTAACCATTTTTCGTTGGATTTTTTCACTAACACTACATTTGACAACCACTCAGAATATTGAGTTTCTCTAATGAATCCAGCTGCTAGTAACCAATCCACTTCTTCTGAAATCCCATTGTACTTCTTCTACCTAATTGCTTGAGCGCCCAGACTTAAGGCTATACAAGAAACCAAAGGACCGATCGAGACAGACTCAGACAGGCCAGTTGAGCTCAAAACAGGCCAAAACCGATAGGGAACTGGTCGGCAGGCACTGGAATTTTATCAAAACCAACGTCGATCGGTTTGCTCTCGGTTCGACCCAGTAGAAAACTGCTGAACCGGCCGATGTCTTAAACCAATTTTTTTTATATACATATATAATCCATTCTAAAATGATTTCATTTCACTTAAATAGGTGAAACGATGTCATTTTGCCTATGCAGTTTAAAAAAAAAAAAAAAAGGGAACGGCGTCGTATGGCATAATGATGCCATGTCTACCTAGGGTTTAAACAACCTTACTCTCAGTCTCTTCTCATTTCATCTCGAGCCCTCACTCTCAGCACTCAGTCCTTTCAGTCTCCAACGGCACAGCAACTCATCCCTTCCAGCGTCTGCAGCGGCGCAGCCCTCCACGTCCCTCTGTTTCAAGCCCTCAGTTGTCCCCCTCATTTCATCCTATCCACTCTCCAGCTTCCGTAGCCCTCGCCCTCCACTCCAGTCACCACTCTCCAGCGGCATCGGCAACTTCCTCAACCGTCCCCCTCATTTCATCCTCTCCACTCTCTAGATAAAAAAATTTTTGTCTAGTGTTATTTTTATTTTCTTGATTGATGATCTATTGTTTACTATTTTCTTGGATTCTTAGATGATTCTGTTCTTGGATTCTTACGGCGCATCCCACACCCATGGAGTTCTCTAATCCAATTTTTTTTTTGTCTATTTTCTTGATTATGTTTTTTTTTTGTCTCTGCCGATCCAGTTCTATAATTCTAGCTCATTGGATGTTGCTAGATTCTTAGATGATTATTCTTTTCTAATTTCAGAATTGCTGTATATTTTGAATTTAGTGGTGGGATTGAACTAATTTACTGGATTCTTAGGCAATAACTAATTTTCAACAAATCAACAAACCAACCATGAACCGGCCGGGAATCGAGAAGGTCAGTTTTATCCCTTACATAGCCAGTTTTCGGTGGGTTTTATTTCCAAAATAGCAGTCTTCGGTTGGTTTCGATTTTTGCACAAAACTGAACCTAGGGGTTGGTTTTTCACCCCTACCTGGAATGACATTCGGTTTGTGTTCTATCACCTCTACATCGATTCCGGACATGTCTTTATGACTCCATGCAAAAACATCTTTGTGCTCAAGGAGGAGATGTTTCAGTAGCCGCCTTTCATTACTCGTCATTCTGGTTCCAATCTTCACACAGCTCTCCAGTTGGGCTGAATCACACGATTCCAAGGTTTGATCTATCTCTCCTTATCTCAAGGCGTCTTCGTCTCTCATTTATGTTTCTGTCATGAAAATTCAGGTGGCGGTGGGAGGGTTGCTACAACATCATTCCATGTTTCGACCACTTCCACTACGCATTCCCCTTGCTTGAGCTCCTAGATGTAGCATTCTCGGGCAAACATATGTTCACCGCGTACCTCACCAGTCCCTGTTCTCGTGGAAAACTTCATTTTTAGATGGTAGGTGGAAATGATTTCCCTCAAAGCATTCAACACAGGTCGGCCAATGATAGCATTAAACGCTGATTGGATTTTCACCACTAGGAATCTTGTCATGGTAGTGGCATGGTGGGAATATATACCTACCAACATTGGTAACGTGATAGATCCCATGGGTTGTATTGCTTCCCCCGTAAGCTTTTCAAAGTAGTCTACGACAGGCACAACTGGTCTACATTGATTTCCATTCTTATGACTGCGTCCCAAAATAGGACGTTCACAAAACCCCCATTGTCGATCAATATTTTCCGTGTGGTGTAATTTGCTACCAACATTGTTACTACTAACACATCATCATGCAAGCAGACTACTCCTCAACAATCATCATCGTCAAAAGAGATCGTGGGTGAAACTTGCACTCAGGGCTACTAGTCATGTCTCCCTATGCTATATACTTCCATGTATTTGACCCACCTAGCATATGCTTTCATCCTGGAGGAAGTGGGGCCACCCCCAGCATATCCTCCAGCAATTTTCTGTATGTCACCTACGAGTGGTTCCTTCAATTTTTGTCCTGCCTAGGGTGCTGCTCTTGTGGTTCTTGTGACCTTCTTTCTCTTCTTGGCGAGCCTCTTCTTCTTGGGCTTTCTCTTCTTTGGTGCTTGTGCTCTTGCCTTCGATCACCCAGGAGTTAGGGGGAGTAGCGATCCGGGCAACAATGTGTTCTAGCTCACCATTTCCCCTCATCTCCTCAATCTTTTGCTTTAGTATATAGCGATCTTCTGTTCTGTGGCCGCTTGTATTATGGTAGATGCAGTACTTTTGGGTCTATCGCCCTTGCCCCTATTCCATGCCACGTCTAACCTCCTTGACTTTGTCTTGTATGTGCACACTAAAGTAATGCACATGACTGCTTGTGCAGGCATCTCACCTTCCTTTGTGTGGGTTTCTCTTCGATCTCAATCCTCCATCTCGCTCCTTTTTGAATTCCCTTTAAGCATTTGCTCTTCCCTCTTCTTTGCTCTGGCTCTCAAGGCAATTAGTGTATCTTTAGTGTTGACGAAATTATCTACCCTGTCCATAAATTCTCATAACGTGGATGGGGCTTCCTCGAAAATTCGGCCATAAAGGTACTTCTTTGCCAAATTCCCCTAAGTAGAGCAGCCAACATAATTTCTTTAAGCTGATCGTCGGTCGTCATTCTCTCCTTATTGAACTGTGCCAGATACGTCTTCAGGCTCTCCTCTTCCCTTTGCTTCACAATCAGTAGGTATGCTATTGGCCTTCTCTACCTTCAGCTAGCCATGAACTGGGTTAAAAATTGCATGATTCTTCAAAGCTATTAATGGATCTCGGCTGCTATGCTCTGAACCACTCTCGGGCCATTCCTTCAAAGTTAAAGGAGAATGCCCTACATGCGATTTCTCTGGGGAATCTATGGAGTGTCATGTGAGCTTTAAAGGTTTCCAAGTGCTCCACTAGATCTTTAGATCTGCTGTACATGTCTATTGCTGGCACTTTGAATTTTGGTGGCAAAGGTACTGCCATGATTTCTACGTTGTACGACAGATTACTGTTGGTCAGCAATTGATCCACTGAAGAAGCCGTCCCTATTTTTTTGGCCCTTTCTTCATATTTGTCCATCAAACTACAAAGGTCATGGTGCAGCTTTCTCATTTCCTCATTTTCTTAAGGAGGTCGGCTAGCTTCAGCGCTATGTGCTTCCACCTCAACCTTGTCGGCTTGGCTGAGCGTTGTGTCCTCCCCCGATGGCCCCTTTTTTGCCTTGAGGGTCTCCTTCTCCTTCCATACTAAGTCTACCTCGACAATGAGTTTTTTTACTATTCCCTCCATTTCTGCGAGCCTTCCCCTCCATGTTTCGCGATGTGACTTCCTGGTCTCTGGTTGCCTGAGATTGAGTGGTGGTGGGCATGTAAAAGGCACTCTGGTTGTAAGACAAATAGGAATACCACAGCAGGCGCCAACTGTTGTGGACATGTTTCACAGCTTCACACATGCGATCACCTGCAACCAAAGAGTTGTGTGGTTTGGGGGTTCTAGAGAACGCCTCTGATGCCTAAGTCAGTGATCACAATGAGAATCTTCTTTTCTTTACTTGATATTTTCCATGATAATAAAATCGATCTCTAGATTATCATGTAGATGTTCAGGAAGAATCAATTAGCATAAATATATTACTATGAATTAATGAGGTGGATTCCAAAACCTTAGTTCATTCTCCATTAATAGTTTATCCATTGTTAAGATTAATTTGCATCTTTAGAATTTACTTCAGTTCTTTTATTAGTTTATTAAATTAATTATTTATTGTTTTGATTCTTTGATTTTTAGTTCTTAATTTCTTATTTTATTTTAGAACTCATCTTTATGAATTAGATTAGAATTTATTTAGTTTATATTTGATTGGTTTCCTATGTTTTTACAAGTTCATGTGGGTTCAAACTCATTCATGCTAAACTATACTTTGGTACGATTCGTTGAGTTGCGAGTACAATTAAAATTTCACAACCGTGGGAGAGAGAAAGAGAGAAAGGGGGAGGGAGGTGAGAAGGAGAACTAGAGGAAAAAAAGAGATGAAGAAAGAAACAGAGAAGCACAGAGAAAAAAAGAAGAAGAAAAAATTAGTAGGAAAAATACCGTCACCAATTTAAGTGGAACTATGTCAATCCTATAAACAAGTTTGTGGATTATTTATTCATTATTGATTATTATATTATGGATCTGACCAATTATTTACTTGTTGATTTTGTTTTGAATTCATAACTAATTCTTGGAATAATATTTGTTTCTGTGATTTTTAATTATTTATTACTTGTCATTTTGGCATCTATCTGCTAAATTATTCAAATAAGTAAAAATGATTAAAATTGACTAACTTTTTTCATTTTTTCATCACTCATTAAGTTATGCCTGCCTACCTAAATGACATTGATTTAAGAATGTTACTATAACAAGCAGCATACACGTACAAATGACCTTACTTTGAGCATATCCCTATAACAAGCTAATGGAATTATGGAGACAATGTTGGTCAATTTTTATAATTAAAAGACTCAACCAAAGATGTTCCGGTCATGAAACTAGTACCAAATCTGATTATAGGACAGTGCAATACATCCAATAGTGGTGAATGTAGTCCTTGGGGGAATGCATACTCCAAGACAAGAGACCATTAACTCCTGTGAGAGGACAGGCCTACGTGATGAGTGAGTAAAGGGTGCACAACCCACCTTGGGGGCAAAACCATGCATGCTGGTTACAAGATACCGTAAATAGTGAACAGTGATAAATGTGAGAATTTAGGATAAGGCAAGATAAAGAGGGAAAATAAGCCAGTTGATAATTGTTGCATTATTTGGTATTCTCTTCATGTCATCATGGCTCATTATAATTCAATATAAGAATGAATTTGTTGATAATTGCTATATATGTTGGTATCCACAATATTTGATGAAGGCTCATTTCAACATATTAATTGTCTATCTTTTCATTGTTGCACTTCCATTATTATCGGATGAATATTATTTGTGCACTAATATCTGCTCATTTGTTCACACTACCAATACTGATTTTCACTTACTAAGGTGTTGAACTCACTTGTTTCATTAAGAGAAATGTTATGTATCAGCTACTATTCACTCTCACACCTCACACTTATAGTTTTTTCATAAAGTGTGGGATGTGGAGTGGTAAATAATGATTGATGAGAAGAATTTTTTTTTCATTAATATTTCAAATGCCACTGGTTATAAAGAATGACTGAAAGAATGATCCCAAAGCAGGATATGACAATGATAGAAGCCTTAATGAGATAGTGTGGTAGCTGTAGAGGAAGGATGAGCTATGACAATGCAGTTTTTATTAGTTATTAATTTCATTTATTGGGGGAAAATAAAATATAGAAAATGAGTTTATTAATGGAAACATTATTGTTAGCTCGAAGTAATATTTGAAATTTATTGAAATAATAAAATACACATGCTTACCGAATTGAAAAATGGTTTGAAATATAAATTAAAAAGTTCATAAGCTGTAACATAAGATTAATGATATTGAAATAAATACACAAGCATATATGTAAATTGAAATTATATACTGGAATAAGTATATGTACGTGAAATGAATTGAAATATACAATTTCTGGGCTCGTCGTTAATTGTTTTTAGTTTGTTTATCTCTTGTAACTTCTTTCCGAGAAAGTCTTAAAATTTGATAGGATAGGTTTGGATAGTGAGATAAGAATTTTTAATTCTAGATGAAAGTTTAAAATATTATTTTTTACTATTATTATTGTTTTAGAATTTAAAAAATTGAATTGAGATTTAAAAAAGTTGAATTATTTATTATATTTTGTGTAGAAATTTAAAAAAATTGTAATAATGAGATGAGATGAGATGAGAATTTTGTATCACATCTTGATTGCCAAACCTATCCGTAGGTTTGGTTTGATTCAAACAGATTGATCCGTAGAGTTGTGAACTTCTATTGACTCTGATTTTGTGGGAGAAAGAGCTGAGCTGTTGGAAGAGATAAATTCATTATGTAATAGTGCTTCATGGGCAAGATAATGCTTTGCATGGTAGAGGCAAGAAACCAACAACTATGTCTAATGAAGACCGGGAAGAGATGGATATGGAAGCGGTCTCCTCGATTCGCATGCATTTGGCAGGTAAGTTAGGCGTCGTTTGATTTTACAGATGATTTCATTTTATCTCAGTTTATCTAAACATTCAAACATCATTTAAATACAAGCACTTTCTAATTTTAAATTTTTAAATTTTTAACTTTTTTATCTAATCATTACTTAATCATTACAACTTTTTCAAATTTAAAAACAAAATACAAAAAAAAAATAAAAATTTAATCTTTCAAATCTCAAAATAAAAATCATATTAAAAAATTATATTATAACAATATTTTAATTTTATAATATTTTTATTCAACATTTTCTCTCTCATTTTTCAAAATCCTGTAAAACATCTTAACTCAAATTATTTCATTACTATTCAAAAATTATCTCACTACTATCATTTTCATCTCGTATCATCTATGTAACCAAACATTTGGCAAAGCATGAGAGCTTGTATCAATCCAAGTCTCTACTATATCGGATTCTTCGAAGAAAAGACAACATTCCTGATTATATATTCTTCCAATGTCATACCAAAAACTTCAAATTTCTTAAAACTAAATATCTCTCATATTAATCATATTCTATTGAACACTAAGTACCTCAAATTAGTTGTGATCTCAACTGAAACTTTTGATTACCTACCTAAAGATGTCACCCCTCAATATAAAAAATAGTGTCTAAAAATTTTCAAATGTTGATACTAGTAAAATTGTTGTGCAATAGGTGAAGAATAATACAAATATATGGTTTAGAATGGTACAGAGAAGTTATATAGACAAGTGCTTGATTGTGGTGATAAAGAAGGGAGTTTTTTTAGGATTATGATAATGGCACATGCATTAGGTTGTTGTATACTTCAAAAGAAAATTCAATTGGGCTCATCATGAATTTTGACATTCGGGACTAGGATTTGGTGTTGGGCCCAAGAAAATATATTACCTTTGCCCATGAATATACAGGATGTTTGGATATAAGCTTAAGTAATAAGGGCCCATGAATATATTATCTGGACTACACTATTGGAGATGGCTTTAAAGTTGCGTTTGGATAGGAGATTTTATTCTGAAAAAGTAGACTAGCTTAGAAAGACATGTACTTCAAGTTAATAAACTTGAATCCAAGGTTGTCCTTCAAATGCTACAATTTCGTTATATCAGACACAACTCAACATTATAAATCAATTTCAATAATAAAACATGCTATACTAGTTTAGAATGTTTGGTAGGAATTGTATAGTTGCAGTTTGGTATTGGTTTATTTGTTGGTTAAAGTCTCATAATAGGCTTGGGAAGAATGTTCTTAGTGCCATGTTTGTAGTCAAGGTTTTCCTCTGCCTCAAGTGAGGTTCTTAATAAATGTGGAGGATCACTCTTGGACATGTGATCCCGTCTCTTAATAAAAAAAATATTATTATTTACGTAAAAAAAAACATGTTTAAAATAACAAAACAAAAAAAAAATCATCTACAATGGGCAATTTCGAACAAAAATGCGGATATCCGGCATTTGTTGTTTGGAATTGGTTGGATGAGCATGATCGGTAGGCCAAAGCTCCAGAGAGAGATCTTTGTCATAGATAAAAGTGAATACATCTACTTATTTCTTTATGAAAAAAGCTGGAAGCAATCCCGAGGAGGAATCGCGCAGGAACTGGAGCTGATGTGGATAAATTGAAAACGGGATCGTTTTGTGTTCAGTCCATTAGTGTGTTTGATTGTTGAAATGAGTTGAGTTGAGTTGAGTTTAGATAATAAAATATTGTTAAAATATTATTTTTGAATATTTTTATTGTTTTGAGATTTGAAAAAGTTGAATTGTTTATTATATTTTGTATTGGAATTTGAAAAAGTTGAATTGTTTATTATATTTTGTATTGGAATTTGAAAAAATTGTAATGATGAGTGAGATGAGTTGAGTTTGGTTGGGTAACCAAACGAACCCTGGCCCCTTCTTCCCCACCCTTTCCCCTTCGTCTTTCCATTTCCCCCAAATCCTAGACATTCACTTTTAGTTCTCCCTTCCCATGTTCCTTCCAACCTCCATTGATAAATTCAAACAACATTGAATCGGTAGTGAAAACCATTTCCTCGTGTTCTTTCTCAGTCTCAATCACAATCTCCTGCATTAAACTACAATACGAGGAAATAAGAGACTACAACAAATCCTAAAAAAAAAAGAGGCAGACAAAATTGCAACTGTACAGGCTCTTGAACATCTTCATCCTCTTGAGCAGAAAATGGTCAACAACTGACAAGACTTCGAATGTATATGACTTCACCCTCACACATTGGATTATAAAAATAAAAGTGAATACTTCTAAATTGTCGAGTAGACTCCCACCTATAGATTTTGCTGTCAACAGAATTATCCCAACTCATTTCCTATGGATTAATGGTTTCCTAACGAGGGGTTAAAAAAAAGGGGGCAAGGAAAAAATCTGAAGGTGAGAGATACGCACCAAGGCCAACCTTAGCAATAATGTCCAAGAGGTCGAGCTCTATGGCAGATTCGAGTACCATGGGAAGGACTAAAGTGCTGGCTAGTTGCATGGCAAAGAGGTTGGCTTCTTCTTCAGAGACTTGGGTCGAAGTCATTTGGGTTTCTCTGGTGGAGCCCATTCTGCCACAGTATGCTTGGGTTAGTTTTGATGTGATCACTTCAAAGAGGTTGAAGAAGATGGAAAAGACAGAAGAATAGAGAGAGAGAGAGAGAGAGAGAGAGAGAGGTGGGGGGGGGGGGGGGGGGGGGGGGGGGGAGGGATGTGTAACAAGCAAAAACAAAGGTTGCGAAGAAGGAAGAGGAAGGGAACGAAATTTTTGGAGCTACAAAGATGAAGGCCATGGTGATTGGGAAGGAAGTTTTCTTTGTGGAAGAAAATAAGAGAAGCTTCGGAGAGAAGGATAAACAAGCAAAGGAGAGAAGAAAGAAGAAAGTCTTTTGTCTTTTTTTTTTTTTTTAATATATCGTCTAATGTGATTACACCGTAGTTCCCCGCTGCAGTTGTATGTGGAAGAGCTGTTTTTTTATTTATTAAAGGTACGGGTGTTTATTGTTTGAAGGTATGGGATCCGAACAGTCAATGATTCATATAACCTTCAATTATTATATTTTATTGGTTGATTTGTAGTTCAAGTGATATGTATTACAAAAGAGAGTGTGGAGTTGTAGGTTAATCTAATTCCCATGAAAACGTCCTCCATTTATAAAAATGAAAAAAATGAGTAATTATGGAAAATGAAATATACTATGAGATTGTAAATACCGTTTGGTAAATTAAAAAAGAAAAAGAAAAGTGTTATCCTTTTAAATTTTCTCAAACCAAAGTGCATGTTTATTACCAGCGTGAGCTGAGTTAGAAAAACTATTTTGTGATTGTCCCATTGTGATAAGGTGACGCTGTCCATTCACCTGTAAATTTTTTCTTTAGAAAAATAAAGGAAGGTAAGAAGAGTGTTATATTTTACATAATAAGATGAAAGTAATATAGAAGTGTGGTTGGTAACATTACCCATCAAATTAATAAAGCTGTAGTCAAATCCATTTTTCTTCCCCTCTTATTACTTGAGGAAATGAAGCTCTTTGAAATCACCTAAGTCTTTAGTTAAGGCTAGGGATGTAATCGGCCCGGTTCAGTTCGGTTTTGGATATATTTTAGAAACGAATCGGTATATACCTGTTTTGAGATTTGAAGAATTGATACCACAACAGTTACGCCCCTAAATCGGTACTTCTAATTTTACCAGTTCTGATCCGGTTTTTTCAGTATATTATATAGTATATATAATATAGTATATTATAATATATAATAATATAGTGATAATATATTGTAACTATTAATATAATAGACTATAGTGATATAAGATTTTAAAATTTTATATTATATTAATTAGTAATTTATCATATAATACAAAATTATTTTATATATACTTACATATATTATATATAAAAATTATATATCATATAAAAAAGATTTTATACAATATAAAAAATTAAAAAAATATATATATGGATCAGTCTGGTGTTAGAAAAAGAAAAATCGAAACCAGATGGATTTTGACTCATTTTGAAAAAAATGAAACCGATATCGGATCGAACCAAACCCATTACCAAACCAAATCTACAGGTTCGGTTTGGTCCGGTTTGATTTACCAATTCACCGGTTTTTTTTTTCCCTCCCTAATTGAGGCTTCAAAGGTACATAAAAATGCACCAAAAGGATCATAGATGTCTTTGTACAAGGCTACTACGAAGTTTGGCCTTGGAGTGAACGCAAGGCATCCTAAAAGAACACTCCACGTTGTCTGGCCTGTATTCTTATACCTTTTTGTTTTGGGGGGCAGTACGTACACGATGCTTATACGTTTGAGCATACCATCAAAATGGCTTCCAAGGACAACTGCAAAAATAGGTTTTTTTTTTTTTTTTTTTTTTTAATTCAGTTCTTATTTAGGCTAAATCTATGAGATATGAGACGTATACCTATAACATATCCCAGATTCAGTGGATCTATTTTTTTTTTTTGAGCAACCACTAAAGGTGGCTGCTCATAGTTGTTGAGTTATTTCCAAGTAGTTTTGCAACTATTATCTATTATATTATTAGTTGCTTAATAATTTATTGAATTTTCTAGTGAGACTGAGGCTGGAGTCTAGTTAATAAAGTTTAAATCCGACTTAAGGAAACATCTGCAAATTATTTATTATACCTTCGAGCATACCATCAATTATCAAAATAACTTTTAAAGACCACTTCAAACATGATTATTTTTTATAGAAAAATAATATTTACAATTATAGAGTGCATAAGTATCGTGCATTTCTTTTGAAAAAAACGAGTAAATTTATGATTCACATGAAAAACTAATTTTTTAATAGTAGACCCGACTCTTTTTCAAAACGAGTGTACGACACTTGCACAACATATGACTGTATCTAGCATTACTCTTTTTTATAACGCGTACCTTATTAACTTCCTATAACATATTCCATATTTAGCGGAACCAGTTCTAACAAAAAGAAAGGAAGAACCCAACTCTTATCCCAAAATCATAATGTTTGTTTTGAATAATTCAAACAACACATGAAATGTCTTTCATAATAACTTATCAAAGTGGTTGTACACTCGAGAATAAACAATTTTTGCTCCTTATTAATAAATCGTGAAATGATAACATTACGTTATGTTCTATTTTTTTCTTGGGCTTACTCGGCCTGATCTTCTAATTATATTGCAACACCAGAATAAAATAGGATTCGAATCAGTTGGCCTGACAGGAATAGCATTCAAAATAATCATCCAATTCTGCAAAGGTTTAGTAACAGAATTTATTGCATATTTCTTGACGAAATCAGAAACAAATATAAGAGATGGGTAGAATAATATTCCAATTATCCTACGTTTTATGAAGAGATCTTTTCTCTTTACTTTGATATAATTGAGGACGAGAAGTAGACAAAGGATTTTTACTAGAAAAAACTATGGGGAAGACAGAATCCATGGCGAGGGGTCCACGAGCAAATGACGAAGTTGTACCTTGCAATCTACTGCCTAAACCAAAACATATTTTGCTTACGTGAAAGCAAGGCAACAAACACTCTCGGCCCAACTATAAAATGACTCTGTTGGGATAAACTTCAGGCATTGAAGAGACAGAGTCAAACCTCCCACTCTTTGGAGATATCCGTCGTCCATCCAGCGACACTGTTGTCTCACTCCTGCTTTCTTTCCCCAACAATCCATCCTGGTAACTCTCTCTCTCTCTCTCTCTCTCCCCTTTGAATTTCCCTTCTGAAACTTATTTCTGAGGATCATTATTTCTGGACTTGTATTCCGTATTAATGGAATTGCGTCTCTAATGATTGTTGGGTATTTTGTTGTTTTGCTTTAAACTTGGGTTTTCCCTTTTTTGGGTTGACTATGATAATTGAATTGAAGTTCAGTCTCTTTGTTGTTTTGTTCTTGATTAGATTGGTAAAGAAGGCAATAATGTCATTTTAAGGCTTAGTTTCTGATTCACGGTTCTACTTTTTGTTTGGGTCTGCTCTATTATTTCGGGGTGTTTCAATACTCTGTCTCTTCTCGTATTGTATTCAATCACGGTAAATTGTTCAAGCCACTACCTCTGCTGCAATTGCAATGAAAACTTTTCAAACTCGGCAGTTAACATTTATTGCCTCCTCCAGATTAAAATAGAGATCATATAAATGAAATGATGTAAGTGGGATTTTACCATGAAGTCATCAGCGTCAACTATTTATAACTCTCATTCTTCATACCAAAATATTTGAAAAAGACACTGCGTATTAATTATATTGTCCAATTTATATAGCTGGTAGTAGTATTCATCTGACAATGGCCAAATGGTACTGATCAAAGAGTTCCTTACGGGTTCCTACTTTTCGGCAGTTCCTAATCTTGGGCATATCAGACAAAAGTGTTGCTTATCCTTTTATCTTCTCGTTTTTTTTTTTTTTTTGATTGGTCACAATGTAACTGAATATGCTCCTTTATATCTTCATAAGGTTTTGAACAGATCAGATGTGGTGAGTACAAAATGGGTTCTTGCAAGGTCCCTTACACTGTTCTTCTGCTTTACTTTTTCGTTGGGAATTTTTTTGTGCCTCAATGTCTTGCTATTGGAGTTGACGCCAACCAAACAGCATTGCTGCTTGTAAATGCCTCTGAAGCATCGGGACGGCCAATACCCAAAACACTTTTTGGAATATTTTTTGAGGTTAGTTTGTTGACCTGGAATTACACATTCCCTTCAATTCTGCTTGATTTTTATCTATAAAAAATTCTGATTGATTTTCAGTTGGTCTCTTTCTCTCTCTCTCTTAAATCTTCACAGTTTCTTTTTTTGAATTCCCAATTGTGCTTTATATGATATCTGTATCGTAACTATGGTTTAGTTCAAGTTTGTATACTTGCAAATGGCAACACAGATGCATGCCTGCATTTACACATTCATTCATGCGTACCTGTGCACCAAAATGGAGTTGTGTATCTCTTTTTAAATGGAAGCTTGATTGGTCTGGCCATGCTCCATTTAATTTTAATCTTGTAAAATGTTTCTGAGGAGAAAAATAATTAGATGGATAAACTGTGTGTAGAATTTGTGAGCCTTTATTATGTGTATGATGATTTCTGTGCATAATAGAAATTTATGACTAGGGTAAATGATCATCATCTCAAATGCTTCTGCAGGAGATCAACCATGCTGGTGCTGGGGGGTTGTGGGCAGAGCTTGTGAGCAACAGAGGTGATAATTTTCTACTACTCTAAACTTCCAATATATGAAAAAAATAGTAGTAAGAAGAGACCCATAGTAAGGTTTCAATGTATGCCAGATTCTCACTAAATGCTTGATAGTACTTTTCTTAGATTTCCAGAAGATTTATAATTTGGTATCCTACTCTCAAGCAAGCTTTGTATATGTGATATCCCATATTGAGCAGTTAGTGTAGGTGGTGTATGGGATTCCACATTGCTTGGAAGGGAGAAGCTTTTGTTACTTTACAATGTTCTAATGGTTCACCAATTGTACCATTGACTAATCCTTTTGGAGTATAGGCCCAAATATGGCTTAGGCCTCCCTTGGGGCGTCACAATATCGGTCTAAAAAATCCTCATTGAATTTTCCTATGACATTTTTATCTTTGTCCATCTATTTATTGTCACACACTACCAGCTTTTTAGATGCTATACCTGATCTTTGAATTTGGTAGATTGGTGGCTCACATGCCTTTTCATGTCTGGTTGACTTCAAATTCCTCTTTATATAATATTAGAGATTCTCATGAAGTTTCTTGTCCAGGTTTTGAAGCTGGGGGCCCTAATGTTCCCTCAAATATTGACCCCTGGTCTATTATTGGGGATGACTTTTCCCTTATAGTATCGACCGACCGCTCGTCATGTTTTGAACGCAATAAGGTTGCACTCCAAATGGAGGTGCTATGTGACAGTGTAGGTACTGCTATCTGTCCAGCTGGGGGAGTTGGTGTTTATAACCCAGGCTTTTGGGGCATGGTAAGCACTAGTTGCTACCTCTTTTACAAGATTACTGATATGAATATGCTTCTAGCTTTTTTGCTCCCTTTATTTCTTTTTCACCCTGATCTGGAAGACTTAAAAGTCCAAATCTGGTGTGCATGGAATCACAAACTTTTCGGGAAAATAATGAATATTTTGAAACTGTTTAGAGTCTATGTGAGTTTGGGGAGATTTAATTGTGTAGGAAACAAGATGCTGAAGTGTGACAAACTGCCTTACTTTTGTTTTCTTTCAGAATATTCTGGAAGGAAAGACATACAAAGTGGTTCTGTATGTTCGTTCTTCAGGAGCAATTAATGTATCTGTATCATTGACGGGCTCAGACGGCTTGCAGACTCTATCAACTGCTAACATTATGTGAGTATAATTTGCACATTCGTTCAGAGTTCTGTAAATGTTATGTGATCAAATGGGGGCTAATGCATCCTTTGAAATACATTCCTTGCCTCTCAGAGCTTCTGCAGCTGAGGTCTCGAACTGGACAAAGATGGAGGTCCTGTTGAAAGCCAATGCCACAAATCCTAATTCTAGACTTCAATTGACAACAACCAGGAAAGGAGTTATTTGGTTTGACCAAGTGTCAGCTATGCCCTTGGATACATACAAGGTATCTGCTGATTTTCTATCTCATATATGCTTTTATATGAGTTATAAATAAGCTCAAACTGTGGCTTGTATACATAGATATTATATGTTATACATTTATATGTTCCTTTTATATTAGTGTAACTATTGTAATTATCCTAAATAAGCATGTATCTCTCTCTTTAGAAAGGAGGTGAAAGGAAACCGATAATCTCAAATGTTTATAAATGAATGAGTTGAATGTTTATAAATGAATGTCTTCTTACGATAATCCAATCTGTCCATCGTAAGTGATGGGGTGCCTATTGATTTTTCATGTTTCTTTGCATTGCCTCTCCCCTGTACCATGCAATGGAATTTATACATGTAACCTAGTGTTTTTCATGCCTGATGCAGCTCGTAACACTTATTTTATCATAATTTTGATTGTGAAAATATGCACATTATGGAAAGATCTTTGAATATGAGATGGTTATAGATTATTTTTAAGGCCTCCCTTGCCTTGAAAATCAGATGTTTATTTGTAAATCTAGTATAAAGTAGTCTGAATACATAAGCCTCTTGTGGTTTCTGCAAGTGGCAATTATCAGCTGCACTTCCTTATGCTAATGTTGTTTCTTGCTTTTATGTCAACCCCTTTAAAAGGTAGTATAAACTAAATTGCTCTAATGAAAATTCAGGACTTTATCCCAGGAAGTCCATTAAGAGTGAAAAAAAGAAGGTACAATACATTAATTAAAAAAAATAATAATCCATGAAAAATCTGAGACAAATTTGCATAGATTGTGCTATTATTGTCAACAACCTGACAAGCATTTAGCCACCATTGTATTTTTGAAGTTGAAATTCTCCTCCTTAAATTTGTTTAAAAGCCATAGCCACTTAATGACATAGAAACGTAAGGGAGTACAAATCTTCTTTGACCTATTTTGAGATTCGGACATAGGAAATGGAACTACCTTATGGAAGTTTGAAACTTCTATATAGATTATATATGCAAGGTTTCACCTTTAATCCATGGACCATGATGCTTTTTTCACGTTGGAAGATGAGATCTTTAGCATAACTTATCCAAAATAATTGTTTATTTACTCATTTCCAGTTTTGACATTGATGGTCGTAAAGAGCGTCTTCTTATGCCTTGGTACATGCATTCCTAGCATGTCTAGTTAGTCTTTTGACAAACTTTTTCTTGGCACAGGGACATGGTTTCCGAAGTGAGCTTGTTGAAATGCTGGCAGATCTAAAACCTCGATTTATCAGATTTCCAGGTAATCATAATTTTATGTCTTCGAACTAAAATTTTCATGGTAGTGGTTTTTTTCATACAAGTGAACTTAATAATATTTAGACTTGATCATACTGGTTTCTGGTTCTAAATATGTGGATATTGAGGTTTATCTTTTTTGAATACTTGATCTATGCCTTCCTTTTAGGCACATGGTGGTTCCTTGTTTTGATTACTTATTTGTCTCAGCATTTTACCCTTTATGACACACGACTTGTGCTTTTGTTGGTGCGGAGAAATCCATTTGTGAAATCATGTAGAGTTTTCTTGAAGTTTTGTTCAGATGGATCTACCTATATATATATATATATATATATATATAAAAGAAAAAAAAAAGAAAAAAAAGAAAAGAAAAAGAGCTTTCTTCAAATGGGTCTTAATTCACATTTGATGTCTGTCTTAGGTTTTATGGATGGTTTTGACTTTAAATCTTCAGTTGGAATTCTTTATCCTTGTTTTGTTATTCTGGGGCAGTACCATATTCAGGGCCTTTTCTTACATGTTTTATTACTTATGAAAAAGAGAGAGGATGTATTGTATGTTACTTTACCTAACTTTAATGCCAAAAAGCCACAAATCCTAGAACTTTTTGGTGAGTGAATGGACAAAAACTTATGAAGCCTTTCAGATTGATCTTCCAACCTAACTATAGATGTATGCCCTTCAAAAATATTGCATCAGGTGGCTGTTTTGTTGAAGGTGAATGGTTAAGAAATGCATTTCGCTGGAAAGCAACCGTTGGACCCTGGGAGGAGCGACCAGGGCATTTCGGTGATGTTTGGATGTACTGGACGGATGATGGCCTTGGCTATTTTGAGTTTCTCCAAGTAGGTTTCTTATTTAATGTTGTGGGTGGAGTATTTTTGCAGTTCTTAGTAACCTGAATAAGTTCCATGTATGCTGCTTGAGCATGTATTAATCCATAATATATATTTTATTTTTTCATTTCTGCAGCTAGCAGAGGACCTAGGGACATTGCCAGTATGGGTGTTCAATAATGGTACTTTACCACTGCTTGGTGATTTTAACTATTTTTCTTTTCAATATAGCAGTTGAATGATACATCTCTCATTATCTTTATGTAACAATTCTACAGGAGTCAGTCATAATGATCAAGTTGATACTTCCAGTGTCATTCCTTTTGTGCAAGTAAGTCTTATTTTGTTGCTTCCTACTACATTAAGTTGATCAACTTGATCAAGTTAATACTTCAACGTTAACTGTATTTTATGGGGGGTAGATGTTTCATTTGAATCTCATTGGCCTAATTTCTGTTGTCATTACGGATAACATTTTAATAGAGTTTTATAGGTCAAAAGGGGGAACCTGATAACAAAAGGAAAAAAAAAAGAAAAATGAAACCAATTTCGTGTTACTAACATCTCCCCCATTCATGTTTTGTAGAATTCAACCTCATTGATTGGTGGTAAAATTATATATTGCTATGCTGTATAATTTTCTTTGATTAAATCTGACTTGATTACAGGAAGCCCTTGATGGTATTGAGTTTGCCAGAGGTGATCCTAATTCTACATGGGGTTCTGTTCGAGCTGCAATGGGACACCCAGAACCTTTTGACTTGAGATATGTTGCTATAGGGAATGAGGATTGTGGGAAAAAGAATTACCGAGGTTTGCATATATTTTTAGTTGTTGGTG